>PPHJ01000068.1:0-1200000 GCA_002991585.1 Ilyonectria mors-panacis
CAATCCGTTTTCATCGTCTCGGTCTGCAAATCTAAAAACACCCCGGTCTCGTTGGGCATTGGTTCCCTGGGACCCCGGGATCCCTTGGGAGTTGGGCATTGAGAGTCCCGGATCCAAGAGCCGTCGACGGCCTCGAGGGGACTAACAACTGTCTAATCGCATGGTATTAGCAATGTAAACAGACCAGCCTGGTCTTGGCTTTGCCACGGCCAGTCTCGACTCTCGAGCGCCCAGCAGCTTGTCTTGCTTGTGGACACAATCACTATCCCAGATCCCAGACCTGTCGAGTCCATGTTCATGTGTCCCGTGTCCCGCAGTCTCAAATCCATCCCGACCACGCGGAAGGATTGAATTTTTGATCGACACACGGCCGCCGACCTCATTGTGTGGCTTTCATACCCCTCCCCCACAAGCGACCTTTGTAAATCGTTGTCTGAATCCCTTTCACCACTTCTTATCATTATCGCCCATCGCCAACGCCTCCTCATCTTTTCGTTTCTGGTCCCCTCCAATCGCTGCTCTGTCCAATCCCCTACCGCGGAGACCCCCCTGTCAAATCCCACGCCGACCCAACCGTACCGCGCAACGCAGTTCGGCGCCGGAGTGCCGTACGTCCATTGTCGCAGATCGCAGGTCGGGTTCCCCTCCATGGCAGCATCTGAACCCAGGTGAACCGCAGTGAACCGCAACCATCGTCATCCAAAACGCAGGTTTTGACCACCAACGCTGTATCCAACACAACGCCCAATCATTCGCGGGTCCCCCAGGCGATTCACAGCATTCAACAGGCCAACACGACACCTGGAAGCCAAGAAGCCAAGAAGACTGAAGAGGGGTGTGGAACCTTAATTCGTTCGTAGTCGCCCGCCACACCTGCTCCATCGCCTTCGACCTTATCCGGCGGTACCACAAGCTGCTAGCACGACGCTCTCGCACGCCTACACCTACATACCTTGCCCTGCCTCGTCCGTACATTAGTGCTTCGTACACCTTGTACCTTCTTTCCACATCCTCCTCCTCCAAATCCCCGTCCTTCACCTCCACCTGCTGAGCCTCATCCCACTGCTCCGCCTCATCGTCTACTCCTCACTTGTCGTTTGCCGTATTTCGTCTGTCGCCTCGTCGTCTGTCGCCTCGTCGTCTGTCGCCTCGTCGTCATCTCCCTTGCGTTGCGACCTCAGAAGTCGACTCCCCGCCGCCCTTGAACCGACGTCTCTGCAGCGCGAACCACTCTCGACGCCCAGCGTCTCTCATCTCTGCACCCCGGTCCAACGAACCCTGCGCAAACTGCCTTCTGCAACAACCACCCAGCGCCCAGCGCCTCCTCCTCCTTGTTGACGCTCGTTTCTCTCCAAGCCGTCTTGGCTTTCGATTTTTTCACTCGCATCTCAACCTCCCCTCCCAAAGGTACTTCCCCCCAATCCTATGTCCACTGCGACACAACCACGACTCGTTGGCTGGATCGTTCTCCATTCCCGCCTTGACAGACGTCTCGTTTTTTTTCAAGCCTGCTCCACCACTTTGAATGCGCCGCAGAACTGCCCTCTGTCCCTCATCGCAGCCCAAAATACCGGCTTCTGAGCCCGGCTGACGTGGGCTTTTGCCTAGATTTCAAATCGGGGTTTCCGCTTCCAAGCGCTATCTCCGACTGTAGCGGGTTCGCGCTTTTCATCCTCCGTGGCTCTATCCGGCGTTAGGACGTCCCCCCACGACGTCATCACCGCCGCAAAATATACCCTCCGACACCCGACCTCGACACCTCGTCAGCCTACTCCGGGCGCCAGCCGAAACCACACAAAACGGACGCTTCAAGAGCTCACCGTCGCGGCTCCTTCTTTGCTGTCCTCGGCCGATTATTCCATCCTCCTTAACAGCTTCCCATAGCGTCAGATCATCGAAAACGACTCCTGGGTGGTTCTGAGAAAAGGGTCGGCCAGCGAGCCTCGTCGACACTCCCACGCCACCACGCGACATTTGAGACACTCGTCGCGCTTGAGTGACAGGGGATCTGGCACAATGGGCAACCAGAATTCCAGAGAGAGCGGTGGTTCCGGCTCCAAGAGCTCCGGCTCTGCCGGTGCTGTCGACCCGCCCCTTCAGTCATACCCGTCCTTCAGCAGGTCCGACACCAAGGACTCGTCGCGATCTTTCCGCTCCCTGCGATCCAAGATTCCTGGTAGCGGCAAGACTGACAGTCCGAGGAACTCGACCATTTTAGCCAACGGCGATGCTACAAATGATTCAAGCAAAAACGACGCCGCCTCGGTGCGGTCTGGTCGGAGTGGTAGGTCAAGCGCATCTCGGTTAAGCCGAGGCGACCTCCCGTCGCTCAAGCACAACTCCACCGACCTGTCCACCTCGGACTCTGCGATTCAAGAGGACCAACCTCCGCCTTCCCCCATCCATAGTTCGGCCAAGGGCGGCAACCATGATGTGAGCGCTGCGCAAGCCTCGGGCGAGGTTGATCACGTCTCCGACCAACCCCCCTCCGCCCACGCTGGTGTCAACACACATATGCAAACTCCGGGCCAATCCATCTTGGTGAAGCGGGAGAATACCATCAACCCTGTCCATAAGCAGACGTCCCCCGATGCCAAAGGCGAGCCAAATTCCAATGTAGCCATGGCTGACATTAAGGATATTGACCTTGATGACTTTATTAAGCGTCTTCTTGATGCGGGTTACGCCGGAAAGGTGACCAAGAGTGTCTGCCTCAAGAATGCTGAGATTGTCGCCATTTGCCAGCGTGCGAGAGAGGTGTTCTTGTCTCAGCCTGCTCTGCTGGAGCTGGACGCCCCAGTCAAGGTCGTCGGCGATGTCCACGGACAGTACACGGACCTGATCCGAATGTTTGAGATGTGTGGCTTCCCGCCCATGTCCAACTACCTCTTCCTGGGTGATTACGTTGACCGGGGGAAGCAGTCGCTCGAGACCATTCTGCTGCTCCTCTGCTACAAGCTCAAGTTCCCCGAGAACTTTTTCCTTCTCCGCGGCAACCACGAGTGCGCCAACGTGACCCGAGTTTACGGGTTCTACGACGAGTGCAAGCGGAGGTGCAACGTCAAAATCTGGAAGACATTCGTTGACTGTTTTAACACGCTGCCGATTGCCGCCATTGTCGCTGGCAAGATTTTCTGTGTCCACGGAGGTCTCTCCCCCGCCCTCAGCCACATGGACGACATCCGAAACATAGCCCGACCGACCGATGTGCCCGACTACGGCCTGCTCAACGATCTCCTGTGGTCGGATCCTGCAGACATGGAACAAGATTGGGAAGCCAATGAACGAGGAGTCAGCTACTGCTTTGGAAAACGCGTCATCACCGACTTCTTGGCCGTTCACGATTTCGATCTCATCTGTCGGGCGCATATGGTCGTCGAGGACGGATACGAATTCTTCAACGACAGGG
This sequence comes from Ilyonectria mors-panacis, assembly GCA_002991585.1. Taxonomy (NCBI): domain Eukaryota; kingdom Fungi; phylum Ascomycota; class Sordariomycetes; order Hypocreales; family Nectriaceae; genus Ilyonectria; species Ilyonectria mors-panacis. The sequence continues at coordinate 3,410 of PPHJ01000068.1, forward strand.
TGCTGGTCACCGTCTTCAGCGCTCCAAATGTACATTCCCCGCCTTTGCTTGTCCGAACGTTGCTGACTTGCTGTAGTATTGCGGCGAATTTGATAACTGGGGTGCCGTCATGTCGGTTTCTGCCGAGCTTCTCTGCAGCTTCGAGTTGCTTAAGCCTCTTGACTCGACAGCTCTCAAGAGTCACATCAAGAAGAGTCGCAACAAGCGACAGCACATGCTGAACAGCCCTGTAAGTTGCCAGACGATAGGTTACCCGTCTGCAATGTGCACCCACTGACCCTTCTCAGCCGGCCATGGTTCAGCCCCAGAGCGTATAAGTGTGGGATGGCATGCAGCCACGAAACACGAGCAAAGAATCCTTTTTCTCGACTCCCCTCACTGGGAGCATTCTAATGCGTATGAGAGACGGCTGGCGATCCGAGGGCAACCCAGGAAGAGTCGGACGCCGTGGTTTGGAGCGACGCAACTGGACAACACCCGAAAGTCCTTTTTTGGGAAACGATTTGCGACTAGGAGGATTTCAAGCGAAGGAAACATGGTTATTCAGCACGGGAAATGTGTCTATCATACCCACGGGGTGACAACCGTGTTGGGGTGGTCCGCATCGACCTTGGCTTGATCCGAGTGGGCAGACGTAACTGTCCTCCCAACGACCAGAAATGGTCAACTCGGCACGCGAGATCCATGTCGCCGCCACATGGCTCCAGCATCCGCCCCGGGGAGTCTAGATGGGCTTAGCTCTGCGTCTTGCATGGCGCAATGTACATGTATCGCACCGTCTTTGAGGCTGCCGAGCAAGCAGTCCACGTCTTGCTAGAAGTGCTAATGTACGAGTGTCAAACTGGTGTTGTACTGCCGGGAGTCTGCGGATCTTGCTTCGCGTTGGGTTTCAAAGACAATAAATGGCTTTTTGCTCAATAAGATACAGAGAGGTGCTATTGATTGAATTCAAACGACGAGAATCGTTTTGTGAAATCCGTGCTCTTCATGAACGGCGAATTGATGGGTGTAAGTGAACTGGTCCAATAAGCGTGAGGAATTCCCGCTTAGTCATACAATCAACGGACTCCGGAAAATTGGGCATGGCATGGTGCAAACTCCAGCTCACCAACCTCAAACGACATCAAGCAACAATGCATCGCAACGCCTTCCGTTCGGTGTATAGCCGAACAAGGCCCGAGCTCGAGCAGGCCTCCGATGCTCTTCGAAGCTGCATCCGCCAATTCTCTACGACGCAATTGCAAGCCGCCGACGACAATGGCCCCAGCAACGCCGCGAACCGCCCTCCCCACAGCCGATCTCATGCTGCCACAACCGAGATCAATTCCCTCGCCCGATCTCGCAGCCCCGTTCGACCTGGCCAGGCCGCCTCTGGCCCGGCGGGCGGACCCCGAGTCCTCGATGTGAAGAGCCTTCCTAGATTATCGCTCCGTGGTCGTGGAAATTTCCGTGGGCGAGGGTTGCGAGGAGGAAGCGCCCCCCAGGGCGACCGTCCTTCAAGGGGTCGTGGTGGTTTTGGCCCCAGAGGTGACTTCGGTGCCCGGGGTGGCTTTGGTGCTCGAGGTGGCTTTGGTGCTCGAGGTGGCTTCGGTGCTCGAGGTGGCTTCGGTGCCCGAGGTGGCTTCAGTGCCAGAGGCTCCAGAGGTGGTAGAGGAGGCAGAGGCGGCCGAGGCGGCAGGGGACGTGGTGGAGCGAGGGACATGCAGGGACGGCGCCAGGAAGGCGACGAGAAGGACCGCAAGACTCGAGGAGACGAGTTTGCGCGATTGGACCCCGATGAGCAGGCCTTCGACGACAGCATCCGTTTCGGTGTGGCCTCCCAGTACAACCCGTCTCTAACGCTCGAGTCCCTCGCCGACTTTGCGCCCGTCGCACCCTCTAGCTCCGCCGGCAAGTCGGCGGCTGTCCTGCAGAATCTCAGCGTCCTCGGCACAGCCGACCACGTTGGTGCCCCCCAGGCCTTCCAGGCCCGTCACTACGCCGCTGAGATTGAGGCTGGCGGCATGCGCTTCTTCGCCGACACCCAGGCCCGGGTCGCCGCCGAAGAGCACCTCCAACAGAAGAACAAACCCGCTGAGACCACCGAGGCCGCCGAGGGCGAGGGTGAGGCTCCGGCCGCGACGCCCACGCCCATCATCACCGACGCCGAGGAGGCCATCCGCAAGGTCATCCTCGAAAAGGCCGTTATGGGCCAGCACGAGACGCCCAAGTTTGCCATGGACCCCACTGGCTTGTCCCGCTCGTGGCACCTCCGCGCTGAGACTTACACAACCAACGATGTCAATGCGTTTGAGAACAAGCTGACGTCGCTGTTGGCTAAGAAGGGAGGAAAGCCGGCAGGGAAGGCCAAGGCAAAAGCTTGATGATAAATAAAGAGAAATCGAGAGGGATCTAGAGAGGAAAACCAGTGTACACTTTTGTCACGATATGTAATATATACAACGTCCCATCCACCTTTTCGCGGTTTTAGTCTCTCAACATGCCTTTCTTGGCAACTTCTGAGCCCTTTTGTTTGATCGTACAGCTACATGACACACCATCTACCTACCTGCAACTCGATTACAGCTGGCGGATCATCTGGGCCTCCTCCTGGTCAAGCTCCTTCATCTTCTTGTCTTGCACCTTCTGGAGCTCCTTCTCGGCTCGCTTCACAACGTCCGGCAGCACAGTGCCGTTCTTCTTCCAGTCCTTCAGCGTCTTTTCGTGTCGAGAACGCACCTGGCGGATGCGCTCGCGGTAAGCCTGCATGGTCTCCTTGATGCGGCGAGCGACGTCATCCTTGCGCTCGAGCTCGACTTTGAGGAGCAGCTCGAGATCGTTGTCCTCGGAGCGCTGGGGCTGCTGGTTGAACTCGCGACTGGCCTGGACGGCGGACATGATGGGCTTGATGTAGTCCTTGTCGTTGACGAGCAGGGAGATGGTGCGGCCGGAGCGGGGCACGACCTGGGCGAGCTCGCTAAGCGGGAAGGACGCGGCGGCATCGGCGCCGGGGTCCTTGACGGAGACGGGGAGGGCGCCGAGGTTGGTCGGGTTGAAGCGGCCGCCGTGGACCATGCCGGCGAGCTGGGCCTTGAAGTGGACGTCGATGGGGGCGTAGGCGTCTGTCACGACGGAGAAGTCGAGGGGGTCTTCGGGGTTGGCCTGGCCAGCCTTGGGGGAGGAGGATTTGGAGGAGGACTTGGAGGACTTGGAGGACGGAGTTGGGGCGTCATTGCTGGCGACAACATCCCTGTGTTTGGGGCTGTCTGTGGGGATCGCGATCTTGCGCTTCTTCAGGAGGGGCGTCGAAGAGCTGAAGAGGCGAGCGGTGGACTGGGTTGGAAGGGCGGCGGGTATGCTTCGTCGAGGGAGGCTCTGGAAAGCCGGTCTAGAGGAAGTGTCAGTCGAGGTTTGGCGCGAGACCTGTGCTGCAGCGCCAGGCCGAGCATCTCCAGGTGGCAAAAACATACCCTTCGGACGCCATGAGGCGCAGGCAGTGCCTTGCAGGCGCATTGGCTCGTGAGAATGCCATGGTTGTGATTGTGGCGGAGAGCAAGTGAGGTCTGTCGATAAAGTCGAAATCCTTGCGTCTGAGCTCCCGACGTCAGTTCACCAAGTTTCATGCCCGCGCTACGTACCCATCTTAATTGGCTTGTGTGGGGTGGGGTGCGCTTCTCCACGGTTGCGAGGTACGTACCTGCCTGCGCATTGTCAACGGCTTCCCCAGCTCGAACAAGGCTGTCTTGCCTTGTGATTTTAGACCAGCTGTCAAAGCAGCTACCGCATTCTTTGTGCAATTTTTTCTCTTGGTTGCATTGATAAACATTTAATCAAGTGCTTCAATCCTCTAGTCTGCCCATTCCTTTCGCTGGTCTCAGTGGACTCCCTCCTTTAGCTTAATCTTCCCTGTGATCCCAGACTCTCTCCGTCTCCGGCCCGGTCTGCACTGAGTGTATCTTTTATCAATAATGTATATATTACTTAGTTTCAAGCACTTAGTTTATAGTATTTAGTTTATGGTATTTAGTTTATAGTTCTTCTCCTTCCACAGTCAATACTTCTATAGAGCAGACGTTGGCATATATTATCCGGCCTATCACAACTTGCTCTGGAACGCAGCCTATATGATGACAGGGATTAAAGTGCAGACCTCAAACTATTTTGTTTATCAAGCCGAGACAGTAAGGCATTTTGCTGGAAAGTTAGCAGTAAAGTGGAAGGCAATGCAGATAGACCTCAGCTATGGGCCCTGAAGCTATAAAACGAAGATAGGGATTTTCTTATCTGAGGCCCTCGTTTGGAGGACATTCAAGACAACCCTATAGAACCAATACAGTCACCCTTCTTCAACCAGATGTATAGCATATATTAATAAAATTTCGCCTATAGTTAAGTAAAAGCTCAGGCAACTAAGGTAACTGAAGAGTAGAAGGCTTTAGAGCAGGCAGTAAGCCAGAAGGCTTATCTTCCCCTAGGCTCTAAGTCTCAACGGAATGTAGTGGAGCTCAAGATACAGATTGCGATGGATCTGAGCACGAACCCGATAAGCCCTTACCAACAGAATATTCAGTATAATCGTACAAAGCTTGCTGGAAAGTGCCATAAACTAAATACCATAAACTCAGTGCCATAAACTGAGTACCATAAACTAAGTCCTACGCATTAAATACCCCGGTCAAGCGTCACAAGACTAATGTGCTGCCTTCCTACGATCCGTTCTGCTTCACCGAGACGTAAGTATATAATTGATTTCTAATGCACTGTAACCCCGATTCACCTGTCGATTGCAAGTTCGACCCCTGCTACTGTAGCTTTTTGTTTCTTTACTCTTCATTGAATATTTTAATTTAATTTAATTGTTTATCTACAAGTGTTAGGGTTAGAGTGGTGACAGGATGCTCTCCTAACATATGCCAAATAGTTAAACAGTTTTAGTAAACTGATTATAATTACTTAGGCATGGGTACGATGGGGAGAGGTGGTGGGTGTATATTATATGTCTCTCCCAGCTATAGTATTGCGCTGGTGGGTCATTCACGGGTACAATGAGACGAGAGACAGTTATCAATGTCGGCTTCTCCGTGATAGTCACAAGTTGTATTAGCTCGTTTTCTTTGGTACTGAGGTTACCGATGTGCAAGCACTTTAACTCATGAATCACAAAGATAGATAAATCGACAAGCATTCCCCTCGTGCGTTACGGCATAGGGGTCAGATAGCTGCATGTGTGCTCTAGGTATCCAAACCTTGGTAAATACACCCAGCACATATCTCCTCTTCTCATTATAATCGTGATTATTGTAGCTATTTAAATTTCTCAAGTACCTAATGCTCAGCTCATGACTGCAGGGGTTTGCCCATTCCACCGGACGTCACCATCTTAGTGACCTGGTACTCGGCGATACCGTCCAGAGATCCCTCGCGGCCAAAGCCACTCTCCTTGACACCGCCAAAGGGTGACGCAGGATCCGAGATCAGACCTGTGTTGACGCCGACCATGCCAACCTCAAGGCTCTCGGCGATGCGGTGCACCCGCTCAATATCCTTCGAGAAGAAATAACCAGCAAGACCCACATTAGTGTCGTTGGCCATCTTCACTACCTCCTCCTCCGTCTCAAAGGGGAACAGGCCGGCAACAGGGCCAAATGTCTCCTGGGACGCCATGTCCATCTCGGGGGTCATGTCCCTGATGACGGTGGGTGCGTAGAAGTTCGGGCCGAGGTCCGTGATTCGCTGGCCACCGATGGTCACCTTGCCGCCCTTCTGCTCGGCATCTTGAACGTGGGCCTCAGCCTTGGAGACGGCTCGGTCGTGGATAAGAGGTCCATGGGTGATGCCCTGCCCGAAACCATTGCCTACGCGGAACGCCTCAACCTTCTCGGTGAGCTTCTGGGCGAACTCGTCGTAGATACCCTTTTGCACGTAGATGCGGTTCGCACACACGCACGTCTGGCCTGAAGAACGGAACTTGGAGGCAACAGCACCCGCAACAGCAGCATCAACATCGGCATCGTCAAATACAATAAACGGGGCGTTTCCACCGAGCTCCATTGAGAGCTTCTTGAGGGTGCCGGAAGACTGCTTCATTAAGAGCTTGCCGACCCCGGTGGAACCAGTAAATGAGATCTTCTTGATAGTAGGCGATGAAGTGAGAAGCTCTCCAAGCTCAGGGGTGTTGTCCAAGGACGTCACAATGTTGACAACGCCCTTGGGGATGCCCGCTCGGTGAGCGAGCTCGGCCAGGGCCAAGGAAGTGTACGGAGTCTCGCCGGGAGCCTTGCAGACCACGGTGCAACCCGCCGCCAGCGCAGGGCCGATCTTCCTCGTGATCATGGCCGCGGGGAAGTTCCACCTATCGTCTGGTCAGCTTTCGGAGCATCAGGTCAAGACGGACTATTACTCACGGGGTGATCAATCCGCACACTCCAACAGGCTCCTTAAGGGTCCAGACTCGGTTTCCGGGCACGGAGGTGGGTATGGTATTGCCGTAGACTCGCGGCGCCTCCTCACTGAACCACTCCAGGAAATTGGCCGCGTATGTAGCTTCTCCCTTGGCGTCTGCGAGCGGCTTTCCATTCTCCCAGGTGATTAGGGTAGCAATGTCATCTGCATTGTCGATCATCTGGTTGTACCAGGCGCGCAGCAGCTTGGAGCGCTCGCGGCCTGTCTTCGCGCGGAACGCTGGGAAGGCATCGGCAGCGGCGACAATGGCAGATTGGGCGTCATTGGTGTCGAACTCAGGACATGTTCCAATGAGGGCGCCCGTGGATGGATCTGGGCTAAGCGTCAGTATCGCGAAAGAGCTTGAGGCTACGGGCAGCGCAAGGGACGAGACTCACCAGTAACCTTGAATGTCTTGCCTGACTTAGCCGGAACCCATTCACCGTTGACATAGCAAACGTTCTGCTTCAACAACGAAGGATCTTTGAGCTATGGAATTATCAGCATCTCGTTGAGGTTGAAAATGAAGCAATCCCCACTAACCTTGGGAGGCGCCAGGTTGGAAGCTCGGCGGGCGAGGATCAGAGCGATGCCGGGGCCGTGTCGCAGAGCTCCTCTGCTTGACGGAGCTAAGATGCGGTGGAGGAGTGCCATGACGATCAGCAGGATCAGGTTGCAGGCTGAGATGCGGCGATTTCGGGAAGCAGAGAGAAGAGTCGATTGGCGACGCAAAACAATGAGAGACGCCGTCCAGAGGTGGAAGGTTTCCGCTGGTGATGATAGCGGGGTGACATCTTAGCGATGGGGAAACAGCTTCGGTGGGGCACAAGTTCCGGTGCCGGTTCGTGTCCCGGCCCGGCTATCTACGATGTGGAGGTGGAGCCGATGCTATAATTGAGTGACAGATTCAATGTCATGCTTTACTAAGGCGATTAACAATAAATTTGAGCGACGCAAGTCAATCAATTGAGGTCAACATGCGGCGTAGATGGTGTTCTCATGAAGCAATGCACAGCAGAGCGCCGGGATTGGCTATATCGTATGCATCATGGATGTGAGGTACCACTTCCTTGTAGGTGTTAGTGTGGGGCCCAGCCGGCTTGTTTACCGGCCATCATGGGCTCCAAAACTCTCCGTCATCAGCCGTGCCGGCCGATAACAGGACGAGTGGGTAGCAACAAATCTGATTGCAAATCAATGAGAAGCGTCTCGGTCTCCGGTTCATGAAGAATGCGCTGGGTCGATCCGAATTGAAGGCAATAGGATCAGCCCGACTCCCCGTTATCAGTCGGTGCGGGAAACGGAAGGACTCCTCAAGGTCTAAGAATTCCAATGCGCATACTAGGTTTGCCCTGAGGTTTAGCTAAATGGACTTGTACATGTGTGCGAATAGCAATGTTCTCGTGGGCGAATAGCAATACTCTTAGAATTACTCTCATTTTCTCTGTTTCCCGAAGTAGGACAATATCCCTACTTCGCGATACGTAGAGGATAGATAGATGGCTCTCCGGGGGGCACTGGATCGTTTCCATCGACTTGTAATGACCGCCCTGTGCGCTTTTCAGGATTGGCCCAGTGGGTGGTGTTCCCTCGTGTGGTCTCGTTGCTGAGCTCACTTTCAAGGTCCCAAGGTGCGGTTAGACGTCATCGATGTGAGGAAATTGAGCCTGAAGGCCCGCAAGTCGGCCTCCTCGGAAGTTGAGGGGTCGCACAGGGCCATGTGGGACAGCGGAATCCTCCTCCATTGGGAGACTTCATCATCTACTTCTCCAACTTGTGGCGAGCTATGGAAACTCACCGACTTAATCAACAATTTTACGCTGTCCAGTTCGTTAGAGTGAACCGTTGGTGGAATATAGAGACCCGCGAAGCTATGAAGTTGGGCTATGATGACCTGGACGTGGTGACACTGTGGGACACAATGAGTGCGGTCTCGAGCCAGACTGGAATGGTTCCACTGGGGACCCGTATCCCACCAGTTCTCCAATCGTTCTCAGGTACTCGGATGGAATGGTCAGTAGTTGTGATAAAGGGGGAACCTACCAAATATTTGTTCTTACTCAGTTCGTTTAATGGCATCCGGATAAGGGGAATCCTGGGGCCCCGTCAAGGCCGCATTACTTTCGGACAGTAACTATGGACGCCCCGGCGATTCCTCAGGGACCCGCGTGGGTAATGAAGCTCGAGGAATTGAAAACGGTAGCTCGGACTCTTCTATCTTCTACTGAGACCCGGGTACGATGGCTCCTAGAGGGAGCGGTGACAGCATAGAGCATGATTATTGACACATGCCTCCCTCCGATCGACCATTTGTGCAGGATGAAGATAAAATTTATGAGTAGTGAAAGCTCGCATTGATAACTGCTGCCATCATAGGACTAGAGCCGCGTCGGGGACCACCCATTCTCAGTGGTTAGATTGCCAGCAAGCTGACAGCTCGTTGATTCCAAGCTCTCCGCAACAACTCAAGCACTGCCCCTTCCTCTGACAAACGCTTGATTTCAAGCACTCCACAACACCTGATAGCACTGTCCCCAACACCTGGGCTACGCGACCTTGACATAAAATCGAGACTAATCCTTCTGCATATATGGATAGTCCGTCTTTTCATGCATCAACGTGGAAGCCAGACCAACTAGAAGAGAACAACCATCAACAACTACACGAGAAGGTGGTCGAAAGAGATCCCGAACCCACGCAATCTTCAATTGGAACCTTATGACAGATCCATTGAGTCGTTTCTTGTTAGGAGGACTAATTGGGAAAAGGTCGTTGATTGAGGAAAAAGATCGGTGTACATAAGCGTACACCTTAATTAGTATGCGTGTCAATGTACCGGCAATTTCATTAGGTCAATAGGCCTATGTAGATGAATAACACACAATGCGACGCGAGGTACTGACATAAATTATTGTAAACGAGTGACTTATTTCCCCATACAATCTACTGCGCACTTAGTGTATCTTCCCCCCAAATCGACGGAACCCCCGTGTTGAGGAACGATTCACAGGGGGGCCGCTTTTGAAGACCCCCGAGTACACGCTCCTTCCTCACCTCCTGCGACCACCACCGAGATTTCCCGTTCTGGACAAAAAGACACCATGGCGATGAACAACTCGACATCCAAAAAGAAACACCTTCTGATCGCGGCAGGGTTCGAACCTGCGATCCTTGCCGTACAAGCTGTAATAGCTGTAAAGGCAATGCCTTAGACCACTGGGCCACGCGACCTTATTATAAAGTTAAAGCCAATATATATATATATATATAGTATTACTATTTGCACAACCCCAAATCTCTAATCGCACAACCTTATTACGTGACTCCAGCTTTTTTTCGCCCCATATTTTATATCTTCTCTCCTCCACACCAAATTCTATTGAGAGGGCTAAATCACAGATCTGTCAGACCTCATATGCGTAGTCTGGTGCAGCTTCGGGCTGACCTTACAAGACGCCTGAGCGACGCTTTTCTGTGCATCCCACCCATAGTAAAGTTGTCGAGTTGGGTGTTAGTCTCGTCCCTTTCCGCCGCTAAAATAATAGCTCTTGACGAAACGTAGCAAAACGGACAAGGGTAATTTTTAAGGCTTGTAACAAGCTGGAAGGAACCATTGAGTACGCTATCTGGCCAGGTGGGCTTTATATATAGCCATCACCAGTGTGGATGGGCCCCCCCTAGCTGAAAACAGGTCTGCCAATATAACGATAGCCCGAGAGAATCCAAGCCCAATGGTGGGCCTCATCGAGATGCGTCGGTTGCGAGATGACTGGCAAGCCTTCATTAGCAAGGGGGCCATAAGAGTCAAACAAATGTAGCAGTGCAATAGTATTCCAGTTTTTTTACGACGTTCACTTCGGTTGCGCTAATCGCGGCCTCAAACAGCTGAAAAGTCTCCGCTGCCGTTTTTTTCCCCTCACATCCTCAACTCTTCTCACACCTTCACCACACGCGCGACAACTTCCAAACCTCGCTTCTGGAGCCCCGCAACCTCGACTGGCATCGCGAGTATCTTTGCTTAACCAGGATTCGATTTTGACTTTTGCTAATGCGATTTTCTTTTATTTCCAGCCGATTTCAGGCGCGATTCGCCTGTCGCAAAGATGGGGAGCAGGAGTCCCAGTGGAGTTACGAGTCTCCCAAGGCACCTCAAGCCCATGGGGAAAAGAGGCCAGCAGACGATACTAAGAAGTCACTCGAAGAACTTCCAGCCCCCAAGAGATCAAGGCTTTCAGGAAGGAGTCCACACGACACCACGACTGAGCACTGTCTTCAAGAACCGGATCCACACCCTCAGAACCTCGAACCCCAACCTCAGGGACCCCAAACAGCGATGCCAGACCATGAGGATGAGATCATCTTGGATGGATCCGTGATTCTAACCGAGGAGCAGAGGGCAGGGGACACTCTTGATCAAGATACGAGGGAGGATGCCGTCACTTTCAATGCATCTATTCGACCGGATAAGTCAGACCCTGTCCTGAAAGCTCTTCTTGCAGGCACAAAGGAACCTTGGGGTGATGGGCGGGCTATTCTGGAACTGGCGGTTCCACTCAGCACTGAAGAAAGAATTATTGAGGACAATGAGGGATCCACGTTGACTTCTGTCGTTCTCGACTCATTTTTCTTCAAGGTGTGGAACGTATGGAAGCGCCAGCTTCCATGGGCAAGTGTGAATGGGCCCGAAGAAGCCAGAGGGTTCCAAGTGAGCCACCGTTGTTTCCCTGTCCTAACTCGAGGTTGCCACATTTTGGGTCAAAGTGGACTTACTAAAGGGTTGAAAGCTCGACTACTTGGGGACAAGTACGAAGACGCTTCACTCAGTATGGATGCTGTTTTTGTGGGAATCTCAGGGCAAGACCTTCACCCAGTTTTCTTAAATCCACCTCGAACAGGTACCAAGAAGGTTGATTTGGGAGATAATCAGAAAGGCTTCCAGCTAAAGACAGAGCCTGGCGGAGTGGTGGCTGGGTCCAACACTATCTGGCACGAGGGTTTGACAGTGCCGGGAAACATTGGAGCCCTCAAACGCCTTATCAAAACGAAAACGTGGCCCCCTAGCAAACTGGCATGGGCAAAGATACTACGCGAGGGAAACCACAAGGCATTAGCAGGGCTCCCTGCACACCCACTGTGTGCCAAACACATCAACAAAGACGATCCTCCCAAGTTCGGTCTGGGATACGATGGGAGTCGAAACTCTACCTCCTCTTTGGTTCTTCGGTGGCCCCCTTTGGCTGCCCTGAAAATCCCGAAGCGACTAGAAGTTGAGCTCCGAAAGTTCTTGAACAGCCACCCGGAAGATATCGTCCCTCTAAACCTTGCTCTGGCTGCCACGATCATCTACTTCGACATTACGAGAGCGCTAGAAGAACGTTCGACAGAAGAAAATCTGCCTAGGGTCCCTCTAGGAGTTTTCATCATCTACTTTCCCCACATGTTGCGTTTCGTGGAGGCCCATCGGCTTCCGCTCCACATTCACCCACTTCGCTTTGCAGCCCGGGCCTATGCAGCCGACATAGAACACGATGCTTCTGATTTCGCTATACTCTTGGGGGACCGGGAGTCTGACGTCATTAAGATGCTTGTACAGACCATTCAGAGCAAGACCCCTGACATAACGCCCACAACACGGCTCCCTCTTATTCCCCAATCCATGCCAGGTACAAAGCTATCATGGCCAGAGGGCACCCACGAGTTCGCTGTACCATCTAAAGAGTTGTGGGCCCTCTGCCTCCTGGACGATATCAATACATTGGGGCTCCCTGTGTATCGCACTCTTCAAGACACAGTTCGAAAGGTGGCTATCCCGGCCTGCCTCCACTCCTCCCGGCCTTCTCGACTTGAAGATCTCGATTGTCTTCCTCAGTTTCCCCATGCCGACTGCTGGGTACCCACAACAAACCCACCTGTCGCTGTACTTGCTGGTACGAATCAGATTTTGGGACCGGTCTTCAAGGACGTGTTCCTGGCATCCGATCTCCCGGAAGTCGATGCGCTTTTGGGAAGGGACCCTTGGCGAGCAGAGGACCACGCAACACCCTATCCCATGACCGATATACTCAGCCGGAACTTGCGACACCAGTGGGCTGAAAGAGGGCGGGCGCGGCTGGCGTTAGCACATGCGAGAGGGATCACCACGAACCAGTTGGACATCGACGATGAGGAATGCACAATCACATAGAGTGGATTGAGGTCCAACATACGAGAGTTTGCTGACGAGGAACAACTGGAGAGGCTGAAGGGTTCCGACCGAGTTCTACTCCCAAAACACCAACATGTTACAAACCTAGAGGGAGCCCTAGAGTCCCCGTCACTTGCGCCACAACCCCCCGATAATAAGGAATCGGCAAATCTGACGAAGATCATGGGGCGAGCGTATGGAGACGATGAGGACGTTCTCTATGAAGTCGAGATGTGTCCCATAAACAGGACGCGGAAACCGGCTCTTGTCTTCACTCCAACAAATAACACAGTCACAATGGAAGAAGCCCAGGCTCTAAGAAAGGCTGTCTCCGCCCTCAAGCCTCGGCCAGCTACCTTAGAGCGTCTTGTTGAGGTCCTGGGGTCCCAGGAGGGACTCCATATTGGCACTTTGTTGACGGCTGGGGAAGATACCAAGGAAATGGTGGTCGATCCGCTCATTGAGCTACAGACTATCGGGGCCGTGATTGCTGAGGGAGGGCGGCTCCGAGAAGACGACAGGGAGGTTTTAGCACGTGCCCCATGGGTGCTCTTGAGAACTGTCGGCTTTGACGTTGACGATGAAGCTGACGTGATTGACTTCGAGGGTTGCTGGAGGGCGGGTGTCTTGCGATCAATGGTAGAGGGCCATGTCCAGAGTTGACAAATGTCTTTGATGCATACGTGGCTATAGAGAAACTGGAGTTTGGGGCTGAAATTCAGTTCTCTCTCTTCAAAAAGTACCTGGCCTCCAGCAACTTTAATCGGCTTCGAAACGTTCTGAGCTTGCTCCGAAAGACAGCCAAGCAACTAGATGCTCGAATGGGGGTCCATCCAGACGTGACAGAGGCTGAGGAGAGTAAGGAGAGTGAGGAGAGTTCGACAGATAATGCATAAAGCAAGATTTTGGGTCGGATTTGAGGGAGCCCTGGGCTGTTGTTTATCAGGGCGCATTTGCTTTATTAATGGCTTAGGACGGAAGGCATCAATGGCGCCTACGTTATGAAGCTTGAGAGGAGATGTTTTGGGCCTCTTAATCATATACTCAACTTGCTACTTGACGGACAACTTCAACGATCATAGAATCAAACTGAATTGCTTGAAATTTGTGACTCTGGGCACCGTAATCATATGTTCCTCGAAGCAATCCCCCTGGGGTCCAACGGAATAGAGCATTAGCTCAAATAAAATGGAAAAAAATCAAGACCCGGGCGGAACCGTGAACGCACACATCAATCACCAAGGGAAAAGAATATCAAAACAAGTATGGACCCAGCTCACGCATCCTCCGACTCTGGAATCACTTTGAAGGCGTCAAGTTGGGCCTTGGTGTAGTTTCGGTTAAAGCATACAGCAGGATGGGCCTGCGTCTCGTGAGGGAAGGTATCAGGCCCGGGGCCGCGATCGTTCTCCCATCGGAGTCCAGTTGGGGTAGTTGGATCCCAGAAAACTGCATGGACTCTCAAGAAGTGCTTCTTTTGATGCCTCTTCAACTCATCGCCGGCAAGCTTTGTAAGTTTATCCCGAACATCCTGTTGATAAGGGCTCATTGGGGTCGTGCTCGGATCCATTACAATCAGTTGCCGTGCTTGAAAGGTACCTAATAGAGCCTGGATCTTGGGCTCCATCACATTCCGTCGGGACTTAGGGCCTAGGGGAAGATAAGCCTTCTGGCTTACTGCCTGCACTGAAGCCTTCCACTCTTCGGTTGCCTTAGTTGTTTGGGCTTTAATTTGACCATCGGCGAAGTTTTGTTGATGTGTTCTATACATCTGGTTAAAGGATGATGACTGTCTCCACTCAGAAGACTGTCGAGTTTCGGTACCCTTCTGTGAAAACATCTTGCAGATACCACCAACCCAGCTACCATTAAAGGGCACCAATCTATCAGTATAGTATTGGTTCTGTAGGGTTTTCTTAAATGTCCTCCGAACGAGGGCCTCAGACAAGAAAATCCCTGTCTTCTTCTCATGGCTTCGGAGCCCAAAGCTGAGGTCCATCTGTGTTGCCTTCCGCTTCACTGCTGACTTTCTAGCAAAGCGTCTTACTGCCTCGTCTTGGTGGATAAAGTAGTCCGAGGTCTGCACCTCGATCCCTGTTATCTCACAAGCAGCATTCCAGAGCAAGTCGTGATATGCCCGAAAGTGCATGCCAACGTCGGTTCTGTAGAAATATTGGCTGTGGAAGGAGAAGAATACCACTTGCTTGATATCCTTAGTTGATTTGTTCCGGACCAGCAACAGATATGGGTCTTCACCAAACATTCTCAGCGGCACATTTATCTTGACCTTGACGGTTTCGAGGGACCCGAATGTTGACTCAAGGTCGAGCAGCAGGTTGAAGGATTGGTGATTCTCGGATCCCACCACGATGATGACCTTGGACCTTGTATTTAGCCATCTTTGGAGCTCGAGGCACTTCTGTTCCATCTGCGGCCAGTTTGTGTATGCTGCGTTCCAGTCGATTCCAGTTGCTCGGTACGCCTCTCGAATGGGGATTCGGTTTTGGGTCCTAACAGATGGGTTGGAGCCCATCCTAGCTTGCTGCGCCTTCAGAGAGGGGTTCGTCCGATCCACCACATGGCCCCATGATGGCTTGTCGGTAAACCATGTCGGGTAATGCCAGAGGCAAGTCAGTGACGCTTCCAATGGACCGGATGGCTTCGTGAGAAATTGAGCCTCGAGGGAACCGCAGGAAAGATCCACGATTTCGTTAACAAAGGCGTCCCAACGTGCGTCGATTACCTCGTCATGGCTCGCCCAACCCTCCTCTTCGCGTCGCAGAAAATCTCCAATGGGCTCCCGGGAAGAATTATGGATGCCATATTTGCAAGAAACCATGAAACAGTGAAGGGCCCTCTCGTCATGGGACAGCTCACACAAGCCAAGTAGAGCCTCATACTAAGAGGACGTGGATTTGCAAGGGACGCCCACAAACGACAGAACAGTTTGAATTTGATCATCGAGTAGAGAAGAACTCGCTGGGGCCCCAGAATCACCACCCTCAACTTGCTCCATATCCTGTTCATCCTCCTCCACAGTGTCACCCGCGAACTCCAAGACGCATGCGAGTTCATTGACTTGAGTCTCATCGGAACCCTCCAAGTCCGGGGTATCGGTATCTAAGACTTTGTATTCGTCCTTCAGTTTCTTCGTCTCGACTTCGTCTCCTTCACTCCGTCCGTCCCCCTCGGGAGAGTAGCTTCGCTTGTTCGATAGTAAAATCTCCATTGCGTGGTCTCTATCCCGAAATCTGTTCGTCGAGGGGTCCGAGTGAAACGCAAAAATAGCGTCAATGTGTTCTTCAACCAGCGTAGTCGAGTGTGTTGGGCCGTAGGATGGATGGATTTGTAGGTCAACGGAGGAGTAGGGCTTTCAATTCCATATGTTGAGGCCAGGAATGATTTGAACGAAGGGCGAAACTTTTTCTTCTTTCACTCGGACTTGGACTGTGGGGTTCCCACCGAGAAAGGTCTCTCTTGCTGGGAAGGAAGGAGCTCTTCCTTGAACCCCACCGAGTAACGGCGCTGCTGCTGGGAAGGAAGGAAGGAACTCGGGGGCCCCACCCTGCGTATGGTGAGCAGTACGAATGAGTCTGGAGATAAGAAGCCATGCGACTCACGCCCATTAACGTCTGCTAGACGCCCAACTCAAGACTGTAGGGGCTTGTCCACTCTACCAGATATCATCTTAGTGACCTGGTACTCGGCGATACCATCCAGGGACCCCTCACGACGAAGCCACTCCTGGACTCATCAATGAATGTACGGCGAGGATCGCAGGTTCGATCCCTGCCGCGATCAAGTTTCTTTTTTTGCTCTTTGCTCTTTTGGTGTTCTGGTTGATGGATGGAGGTGGCGTGTATATCATTCCAACCAAGTTGACTTGGACATCGGTTCTTTCTTTGTCTAGCGCAAGGGCTTGTGACAAGGACCACGGCTCATATTTGACAGGCTGAGAAGACAATTGAGGTCATGAGAGAGGACTTAGGAAACGCGGGTCATTGATTAAGCTGCGTATCAAGCAATCAATGGATCGAGTTTCTTCCACATCCTCTTCTTTCTTCTCATCAATGAGAAAAGAGCTCCAAAACTAACCGCCTGCAAAGGCGGCACAGACAATTAACAGCCAGCTATTCAACCGCTGGGGTCAAAAATCTACTTGCCATCGCTCATGCTTCGTATGTAGTTCCCATTTTGGCGTATAGATTCCCCCCAAACTCAATAGTTTGAAACTCACGTTGTTCTCTCGGGATTCGAGGTACTATAAGAAATTAATTAATAAAACAAGCCGATCCCGCTGGCCTCAAATATCCGGGTTATTGCTCCAGAGACCCAGATACCACCACTCCACTACACTCCAAGGCGACAAGGGACAGTCTGTTCATGATCCCATGACTTCGTGTGCTTTCCTTTCCCTTTCTTCGATGCATAACCTCTGAGTCTGTTGATCAAGGTTTCCCTGGATGGTAGGGCCTGGTTAATCGCTCACCATCCAATCAATCAGTGAGCCTCATCTCATCCTTCGATAGCTTGCTCGCCTCCACCGACTTGAGCTGATCTGGCCGGATGATCAATCGATCAAACATGACCGGTCTCTGGGTATTATATGAATGGGCCCAAACATGGTAATTTGGGGAAAGACTCCCAAATACCTTGACATTGAGTAGGCAACCCGTACGTGAGGGTGATACTTGTACCCAAATTCTTGACAAGAAAATAAAATAAAGGTGGAGGATGAGAGCTTAAAGGGTTTGTGATCTGTTGAAAGGGACCATTATGAGTACGCTGTCTGACCAGAAGGGTATCATATAATATCCATCACCTGTGTGGATGGACCTATATAGTTGGAGGGTAGTGAAACCCGACATACGGATGGTCTGCAAGAATTCAAATCCAGCCTGGGAAACATAAACAGTTCCAGAGCCAGATGTGCCGTTTCAGTTGGGGTTGAGGTGACAGGTTTTGTCCATGGTGTGAATAGACACGCTCTCTATTTTCTGACCTCTTCATTTTATCTCATCCACCTAACCAAGCACACACTAAGCTTCAAGCTTCCGCGCCTCGCCACCATTACCTCACCTGGCATCGTAAATATATTTTCCAACCGCATCTTGGGGGTTAGTTTTGACTTACACTGCCCCGTCCCCGACTCGCCCCCGAGCCAACGTGTGACCGATAACAGTGAAAACTCGAAATTATAAAAGTATGTATTGTACGAAGCCTCGCAATAAATCTAAAACAAGGGTTACTATAAAGCCTTATAATAAATGAAAATATTCATTTCTGTCTTATTATGAGTGTGGTCTGCCGTTTGTAGTTGAGCCCGTCATGACGAAGTCATTGACGAACGTTGGGATGCCCCTGGCAAAGAAACTGTCCGTCCATCCATCCAATGGTGGTCTCATCATCCAATTCCTCACGAGACCCTCCGGTCCACAAGAGACATGCCAGATAATGAAGATGGAAAAAATGTGCAAGTCAAGTTGTTGTCCTAAGACAGAAATCTTTCAGTGTCGATTGGCTTCTGGGCGTCCCAACAGGTCCATTGGTATATCATGCGCAAGATCCGTAACTCCAATCCCAATAACTCAAAGAAAGTGCCCATATTCGATTCCCATCGCGCTATATCCGAGGGCCACCTGTCCCACGGCGGCTGCTTTTGAATCCTTCATCTCATCGTTGTCTCCGGGCTAGGTTCCTGCCTCAGCCTCATCGGTTCTGCTGATACCGCAGCGGCAGCTGGCGGTCCAGAGTGTGGAAGGCCTGCGTGCGGGGTGTAAAGGGCGCTTGGTTGTAGCTCATTGGGGACCTCATGCTTTGCATCTCCCAGTTGCGGCTCTCTTTGGGCTCGGATATCGTGGAGTACTCGTCATCTTCGTCGACCACGTCGTTTTCCTTGCTGGGCCACATGGCCCAGATGGCAAAGGCAAGGTTGAGAAGGTAAACGGTGCTGTCCGAATGTTAGATTCTGCGTGTAGCTAGGGCATAAAGGTGGATATACTCACAGCAGATATACGGACGGAACCAGGGCTGCCTGTGCTATTTTTGCATGCCTTGTAGTGGCCGTAGGGCTTGGCCAGGTCGCAGCCCTTGCGGAAGTACCAGGCGGAGGGAGCGGGATATCGAGAATCAGTGTAATCAGGGCCGATGTTGCCGTAGGTGCTCGCAGCGTAGATAGCGACCATACCGACGTTGATAAAGGTGGCGAGAACGGGGTACCACACTCTCATGATGTTGGCCGTGAGCTTGCTGAGCAGCATAAAGAGGGAGAGGATTGAGATGGCGACATTGAAATCGGTGAGACTGGGAGCAGTGTTAGTCAGAACGGTCGCGACGGGTATGATTGACGGGAGCAACTCACGTCCTGGTCCAGACAAAAGCGACATGCGGCTGAGGGGTGTGGTTGGCGTAGGCGAAGAGCTTGATGGCCGGGTTGGAGTTGAGTCTGTGGTCCCAGCCAATCTGCCACATGTCGGTGCGGTAGAGGTTAGGCTGGGAGAGGCCGAAGATGACGAGGGCGGTGACGGTGCCGGCGAGCTCGAACGGCATGAGCCACCAGGTGCCTCTCCGGGGGATGCGAGGCCATTTGCGGAAAATGAGGTGGTAGCTGGTGGTACCAGGCACCTTAGGTTTGCGGCTGAAGACGGTGACGGGCATGATGGAGGTGGTGTTGGTGTTGAAATTGGTGTAGAGGTGGCTAGGTGGTTCGTGGTGGTCGTTTGGCGGGGATGCGATGGACGCTTTCTTGGTTGTCTTCATTCAAGAGGTTCTACCTCTGTCTAAGTGGTGTAAACCGTCGTCGACTCTGGAATTGGCGTCGCCGCTATCAAAGCGTCGTCCGTCGTTGGCAAGAGTCGCTGATTTGCGTCACTTTGTGGTTGGTTGGTTGGTTGTTGGCTGGCTGGCTGCTGGCAGAGCAGCTGTAGATCAAGAGCGCATGGGAAGAGGCAGCGGGCGACGTCGAGATTCGATGGCGAGCTCGTCGGTGCAGGTGGAAGTGGTTGTTGGAGGCCGCGCCCGAATGGTTCGCCGTTGGTTTGAGGTCTTGTCTTGAGTTCGATCAGTTCGTCCCAGGTTGAAGAAGTGAAGAGGCTCAGTCCCGTCGGTCGCAGTTGGGGGCGGGCATGGCGTTTATGGGCCATGATGTGGCCGGGCGGAGAATGGGGGAGTGATGGGGCAGGCACCCCGGTGAGATGCGCTGTGAGAAGCGCTGTGAGAGGCCCGGAGATGGGGCCCTGTGAGCGCCATGAGCCTCTGGGAAACCGCTCCCGTCCAACACCCGCCCGTTGTGACCGTCTGGCACTCGCGCAGCCGCTCACGAGCAGTCCATGATCCATGGCATCGCATGCTCATCCTGCCACGGCCCAATGAGAGGCCCGAGGAGATGTGCCATCACCGCGTTGTAAGCGCCCGGGGGAAGCTTGGGGAGCCCCGACAGAGAGGGCCGCGCCATTGGCCCGGCCGGTGGTTGGGTATGTGGCGGGCCGCCCAATCAGGGCGCCGGAGAGCCGCTCGACGATGTGAAATGCCGTGCGGCGCATCCAAGAGGCACACTCGAACAGGGATTCCTCGCTCTCTTACCCTCCAAAACCAAGCCGTGAGCAGGCAAAATGGTTGAGGTGAGATTACGTGCAGTGCTGAGCTCTTGCACATGCTGCGGTACTGCGGCACTGCACGGGTTTAGATCCCGTCTTCTCTTCCGGTATCCGAAGCCTCCGACTGCTAGGCGCCGCTGCTCGTCACATCCTCGTGGAGATCACTCATACAGGCCCTTGGCCACTCTCATACGCCGTTAGCCGCTGTGCTCTCTCCGTCAGGCGAGTCTCGTACGAAATCGTGTCACAAAGAAACACCATAGGCCCTAAACATATTCGATATGGGACCAGAGATGGAGCGACAACTGCCGTTGTTGGCGCTGGCATTGGAGCGTATGTCCATCCATCTGCTGCCTCCGTGTCCGGGACTGGGCTATCTAGGCAAATGGACGTCCAGTATACTGTATGTTGCTGACCTCCCGTCTCACGCATGTGGGCGTACAGAACCATTACGCAAGCTTTCGGCATTCTTGCTCGTCATATTGTGATAAAAATATCCTAGTGGAACATCGCAATACTGGCCATTGTCGAGGCGGCATGTAATGTTGGCATTTGGTTGTCACTGAAATCACCGTCTGATTCACTTGGTCATTCCCCATATCCACTCTATAGTGTAGCATACACATTTCCCGCTATTTGGGTCACGGACCGATGACGTCGAGGTCGATATTGCGGTCGAGAACATTTGATGCATGTCTCAATGTCTCCGCGCCCGTGCTGAGAAGAAGCTGGGCGTGGGTCGAGACCCCGCCTTCCCCAACTTCACGATATTTCTTGCTTTTTGGTTACCCTATACCTGCGTGACGATCCTAACGTGGAAAGTCGAGACTGCTCGACGAGACGGTTCGACGAGAATAACTGTATGTGTGGACATTAGGTTTCAACCCTGGAGTACTTATTTGTTCCGAACATTCTGTTTATAGCATCGATCGGCTATACGGTCTGCAATGATGTAACTCCTGTCTCTCCTCCCATCAGAACCCATTAAAATGTCTTGGTGTTGTTTCTAACTGACGCAGGAAAACTAACAGCATCGCAAAAGCATCGCTAGAAGACTCAACCGAACATGTGCGGTCAGAGCCACAAATAGAGACGGGTGACAAGACCGACCACTAACAAGTCACAACAACATAACATTACTGCGCCATAAGCAAGTCATCTAAGACGGTCGGCCGCCCTTCGCGGGATCAACGGGTTGGACGCGGGAAGAAACCGCACGCCTCCCTGACCCGAAAACAGCCACTTAAGTCTCACACCGCCTTGGTCCGAGTACGCTTCAGCTCCCCGTGCACTTACTTCGGCTCCCTGTGTTTCTAGCCTAAGAAGGTAAAGGTATACGCTAGTAATGCAGCTAGACGAGGGGTACAATACTTTTATATGTAAGCTACACCAATACACATGTACCCGCTGTCCTTTCCCTTTTCAGCTTTCTGCCATCACCACCAAGCGTAGGCTAGCTCCACAGATAAGATGATATCGCAACTTTGCAACTGCATGCCTTCCGGCACACATCACAATGACCTCAGAAGCCTCCCAGCGCCGCCTTCGAACCGGCTTTGGTCTCCCTTACGATCACCCTCACCGCTGCCTTTATATAGCTAGTATCGTCGCTACTGCTGTCCCCGTCAGCCCAGCTGCTGCCGCCGTTATCCTCGCTGCCGCTGTTATCCTCGCTGCCGCCCTTGCTGCATCTACGCCGTCACGACTAACGCATCGTCTTCGAGCAATAGTTGTAGTTATTGAAATCTTCAATCAAGGATATCACGTGGTCTGTTAGTATTTTCCTAATTGGGAAATTGAAGTTGTGAGCGCGATCCCTTATTCGGCAGGCGGTCAGGACCTATGTCATACTATTCCTAATCGGGATAGGCACACAGGGAGCCGAAGTAAGTGCACGGGGAGCTGAAGCGTACTCCCTTGGTCCTAGCGGTCCCACGAATCCGGAAACGTCACGGGCTCAGAGCGGATGCTTCCTCGTCGAGGCGAGTCGGCAGCGGGCCAGTCACTGTGCGAGGCGTCCTACTCGGCCGACAGAGCGGACTTGAGCATCAGCGCCCTGGACGCCTCCAATCTCCCGCGCAATCAAACCGCCGGACTGCGCCAGCCTGCCCTCTGGTCTGCGCTCTTGGTGGGAGCCGGTGCAACAGCCAAGGCCCTGGGCATCCCGTCGAAGGCAGTGGGCCGCGTGGTGGGTGTGCCAGCCCAGTGAGCGAAGAGTCTCACTTGAGGATTCCTGGGCGGCGTGGGCCCTCCCAAGACGTTGGAGCCGCGATGGAGCAGTGATGGAGCCCCCAGAGGATGAGGCGGCAGGGGCACGAGGCCCGCGGAGTGTCCACGGCGGCACAGGGCGCCCGCGAGGGACCGTTCTAGACCACGACGATCGTCATCGGTGTTTCTGGATCTGGGCGGCCGGTTCCACCGCGTCCGGTTGAGGCGCGAGAGACACTGCGGCGCCGACGCCCACTACGTATGACGCCAGTTCCAATCGCCCTTTGGCCAGCGCTCCGATCATGATCGGGAACTTTTTACTCTGACTCGGCCCCGCCCCTCCATCACGGTTCTCGCGTCTTTGGCCTCTCCCCTCTGGTGGCATTGTTCGCTGGCGGCATTGCCTATGGTCAAATGCCCATTCCCGCAGAATCCCCCTCTCCCCCCCCAAACCCGACGAGGCGATGAGGCTTGGAGCGCCGCCGTCGTGGCAACTGTCAATGCGCTTCTGACGACCTTGGTCTCCACAGGGCCATCCCGAGAAGGGGAATTCGAGAACGCGGGTCTCCTTCGCACTATTATGGGATTGTAAGGATGGGCGATGGTAAACGCCACCAGTGTGACGAGTCGCCCATAATAGCCGTGTGCGGTTTTTGCTGATAAATTGGTTGTTGCGTTCCCGGGATCCGACGAGTCCATCGCGTTGAAAGTCGAGGTCTGGACCGCCAACCCTGCGGGAGCTAGAAAGCTTCGTACATGCTCTGTACGCATTGGCTCTGCTGCTCTGGACAGTAAGACTTGCCGTGGGCTTGGGCATGACTGCCAAGACTTGGTACCAAGTTGTCGTTGACGCTTTTGCGTCCGCCACCGGTGCTGCAGAAGGTCCATGAGCATCTAGGCCCTCGCACCCCATGGTTTCTGACAATCTGGCACAGAGCATGGCCTGATGGAAATTTTCCAACTACTACGAAGTAAGCACAAGCCTGATGATCGACAGGATCACGGGGGGACGGAGCTGGACAGCGCCTCCAGGTCAGACCGGGAAAAAAAAGCTTGTTTGCTCTCATGCCATGTTTCTGAATGCTGAAGGCGGGAGCTGATGCCCAGACGTCGCAATCCCATTTCTCCATTCCCCATTCCTACTGGATCGCACGCTCACTAACAAGATCCCACGACTCCACGCCCTCTGGCTTGTCCGGTCTGTATCCGACCGTCCGACCGTCCGCCCGTCCCATCCGTTCCCTCTAGACCTTTCGGGGGAGGGGGCCATGCCCCCAGTCCCACCAAGCGGTTAATAAGGGCCCAGGCGAGGCGGCGCGTGTGGAGCATTGGAGCGTGGAGCGTGGGGCCTGGCTGGGTTCTGGATTCTGGAGCGATGGAGGCCCATCCACTTGGAGCCTGAATAAGTAAAGTGTCTCGCGCCCCTGGGCTTAGCACGAGAGCCGCTCTGGGCTCTGGCGAGTTCTAGATCCCGTGTGTGGATGGCCGATCGGAATCGCGACTCTCTGGATCGCTGTCTCTGCGAAATCCCAGCCCGCCTGTTGGCCACTTCCCTTTGGTTGCTGCGTGTCCTCGCCTCGCTTGCGAGCTGACGGACGAGGATTTGCGTCCGCTGCTAGTTCTTATTAGTCGTGGGTTTTTTGTAGCCTCTGCCTCGTCACGGATGAAGTGTAACTCGTACCTAAGCCTCCAATCCCCATTCCCCCGTTGTCTCCGGCGTGCAACCCAGTGTGTCACTGGTGCTTTCAGCCTGTTGTTCAGACAAGGTAGCACTCCATACGAAGTGGTCGGAGTCCAGAATACCCTGGCATGCCTTGCCTTATCCGCCCTGTAGTTCCCGTCTTTCGTCCATGCCTTATACGCACCTCATGCTTCTGACCGTCTTCCGGTTCGCCTGCCGGGGCCCGTTTTCGCCTCTTCCTGGCGGCCATGTTTAGACCGTCTGGCTAATAAGGTACCTGAACTCCTTCTTCTGCCTTGCCTGACTCTTTCGCCGGGACCCATCTCCATCCCGGGCCTTGGCTTGGCGTTCCAGTGCTTTTCCTTGTCCACTTGCTGCTCCATTCTGCTCCATTCTGCAATCCGTTTCGGCATCCTTCAACGGACTGCTCCGTACTTCGTACAGACTCGGACTACGTACGACGGAGGCCCCCCTCCCCCATCTCTCGTTTTCGCACACTTACACTCACGCAACCCGCAAGCATACCTACAAACGGCCACGCGATAATACCCCCGATGGCTCCGGTCGGACCCTTGTCCTGGATCACTCCCTTACCTGCGCCGATCGGGACTCTACCTGGCCTCGGCTGCGCATTGACGGCCTGCGCCTCTACGGCCTGATGACCTAGACGTCCTCGAGGTTCAGTGCGGCTCTTCCGGCGCCCTACAAAGCTTCCCATCGGTGCCCGTCTTGCCCGTCCTGCCGTCCCCCGTCGCGCGACCCCCCGTCGATTCCCAAGGAACCAAACCCAATCCACAGCCAAAGGAATCCCTGCTACGGATCGGGCCACTCATTCAGTCGAGTCCGAGTCCAGAACGTTGGGGTTGCACTTTGGACCGTCGACTGGGGTTTTGCGGCGTGTTGCTTGTCAGTGCCTACTGCCTACTGCCTACCTAGTTTCCACGAGTCCACGAGTTCTGCAAGTCCTCTAGTCCGCCGCAAGTCCGTCCCGGGATCCACGAGTCGCTCACTTCGAATCCCGCCGGCACGTCGAGTCTCGTGGTCCACCAAGCAAACTTGACCTTGCCTGGGCATGCCCTGCTCCCACTCCCACCCCCCAGTCCACTCAGGCGGACCCCCTCGTCGTCGCGCATCTCAAGCGATACCCTGTCCGCGCTGGATTGGACGCCCAGTACCTGGCTACTGTGCTCTCCAGTGAGTCCAGTCCCGGACGTGGCTCCTCCAGCTCCACTCTCCGGGTCCGTCGAGGTAGCTCCCATCACCACCTCGCCTACCCATTCTACGTTCTGGTCTTGTCTTGTACATACCTACCGACTTACCGACGTATCGACATACCGACCTACATACATACCATACGGAGTACCTAGCTTTCATACATCACCACCGCTGCCGCCGCACTCGCTCACGCACGCCCCCCTCGTACCATCTCGATCTCCTGCTTGCCGCTGCGCAGGCCCCGAGCCATCTGGAGCATAGGACTCGCAGTCCTCCGGGGCTTCGACTCCGTCCCTGCCCCCGGCGCCTTCATGCAGCAGCTCCGCAACGACCGCTCTGCTTCCAGCCCCGACGCTCGCTCTTCTTCTTCCTCACCCACTTGCCCCGTCGCAGCCGCCTCCGACTCGATCGATCCCACGACTTCTTTAACTTCCGCGACTTCTGCAACTTCCTCCTCGGACCCCGCGACTCAAGCCGTCTCCATCGCAGCCGCCGCAGCAGCAAAGGCGGTTGCTGCAAAGGCTACTACGGCGGCAACCTCACACCCCTCCAGCTCCGTCGCATACGAGCGTCCTTCGAGTCAACCCGCAGCATCATGGAGGCGTGACCCTAGCCAACCCAACCTGGCCTCCCACGTGCCCGTTCTCAATCTCAACTCGGCGTCGTCCCCGACCTCGACCACCAACGCGATTCACCAGTCAAGTTTATACACAGCCGCCAGCCCTCGAGGGCCCACGGTGCCTGGTCGAGGGCTAGCGGAGGCTCAAAACCCAACGAAACGTTCCTCGGCTGGGACGAGAGGCGACCCCACGATGCATCCGTCGCCTGTCAAGAAGGCTCGCACCGGTGCATCTCCGCCCCGCAGGGTCGAGATCCCATCTGTAGCAGCTGGTCTGCAGATATCCGCAAGAGCACAGTTGGAAGGGCCGATTTCTCCGCTGTTCTTCTCCCACACGCCTTCGAGACATGTCAATCGACCACAGGTTTTCCCTACCGCTGAAGTTGCGGCGTCCATGCTTACACGCATGCGGGAGGATCCGTCTGGAAGCGTAACAACACTCAAACTGCCCCGGGCTAGTGTGAGCGCTGTTGCGGCAGCTCGATCGGAGAGCACTCCGGGAAGCTGGGGCTCCTCAATGGATGTCCCTGCCCACTCGTCAAGTGCCGAGAGCAGGAATCTTCCACCAGGACTACAAATGCTTCAGGGTGTTGGCGTGATCGAATTTCTTGAGCAGGATGATCGACCTACCTTTTTAATAGATTTGGATAACTCAGCCAACGCCAGCCGCGCTGGGCTCCACATACTATACTACAACGCCTCACTCCGAGGGGCGCACGAAGTTCTGCAATCTCTAACAGTGGACCAAGAAGATGCCAGCCCGGACACCGACTTTGGGCGCTTCAAATCATGGATAATGCAGCCTACCAAGGCCCAAGGCCCATCCGATGCGGGCCAAATCTCCCATGTATACGCTGGCATCACTTGGACCTTCTCGTCGCTGAGAAAGAGGTTCCGTTTCGTTAGCGGCCACGGAAGCTTCGCCAACGCCCCGCCAGCATCACCGATGGCACCGCAGTCGCCCGAAATCCCAGCGATCCCCGATACCGAAATCATCGATGCCCCGGACTATTTCAGCAGAGCCGTGAACTACGATTCCGATTCCGGAGCCGTGGAGGTTGTCATGGGTCAGGGCGATTCAAGGCTGCATCCTGACGAATTTACTAATCAGGTGTTCCAATCGCAACCCGCAAAATCAATATTCGATTGGACGAGGATACCCATCACGGATAGTCTCCCCGAACACATCAAGTTTGCCGGTCGGTCGACTGGGCGTCCACCCCGCTGGGACCAATTGACGACTGGCCTGCCGATCTCAGGACCATGTCCAACCTGGTCATGGGAAGTCCACATCCCGCGGCAATGTACTGGGGACCACAGTTCGTTTGCATTTACAACGCTGCTTACCTGGAAATGGCCGGCCGGAAACATCCACAGCTCATGGGATCCATGTACCAGGAGGCTTGGCCCGAAATATGGCATGAAATTGAGCCCGTCTTCAAGAGCGCAATGGAGGCTGGTCAAGCCACTATGAAGCACGAAAACCAGCTTTTCATTGACCGACACGGTTATTTGGAAGAGTCATTCTTCTCCTGGTCTATCGTTCCTCTGGTGGGCGGCGATGGTGAGGTTGTTGGTCTTTACAATCCTGCCTTCGAAAACACCCGGCGGAGAGTCAACGAGAGGCGGATGCTCATGCTTCGTGAAATTGGGGAGAGGACGGCTGCAGCTACGACTGTTGGTGGTTTCTGGCCCCAGGTGCAGAAGGGTTTGGAATATGACGAACACGATGTACCATTTGCGCTGATTTACTCGGTCAAGGATGACACTGAGAGCGAGGCGTCTTCTCTGCATTCCGGGAGCATGGCCCACTCGCCCCAGTTAGTGTTGGAGGGTTCGCTTGGTGTTCCCGATGGACATCCTGCTGCGTTAACGAACCTCGACCTACGACAGTCCGATGAAGGTTTCGCCCCTTACATGCGACAGTCTATGTCAGCGGGCGGCGTCCCAATTGTGCTCTCCCAGCAGGCTGGTACCCTTCCTTCGAATTTGATTAAGG
Source organism: Ilyonectria mors-panacis (assembly GCA_002991585.1). NCBI lineage: Eukaryota > Fungi > Ascomycota > Sordariomycetes > Hypocreales > Nectriaceae > Ilyonectria > Ilyonectria mors-panacis. Next base: position 31,331 of record PPHJ01000068.1, read on the forward strand.
GAATGAAGTGGAGAGGTTTTGGAGATCCTTCACAAACACTCGTCGTGTTCCCAGTCACCCCAACTACAACAGGGGAAACTGTCATTGGGTTCATTATTATAGGCGTGAACCCTCGGCGACCTTACGACGAGGACTATAAACTCTTCATTCACCTTCTATCCCGACAACTCGCCACCTCGATGGCCTCCGTGCTCCTGTTTGAGGATGAAATCAAGCGTGGCCAAAAGGCGGCCCGCTTGGCTGCGTTGGATCGCCAAGAACTCTCCTTGCAACTCTACCTTCGAACACAAGAGGCCGTGGAAAGTGAGTACAGGTTTACTCGAATGGCCGAGTTTGCACCTGTCGGAATGTTCATTGCCAATTTCGCTGGGCAGATCAGTTATTGCAACGACATGTGGTGGCAGATCTCACGACACTCTCGAGAAGAGGACTCCGTGGACAGTTGGATGGACAGTGTTCGTGACGAAGATCGGCCCCGCCTGGAGGCCGCCTGGGGCCGCCTCCTTAATGACAAGGTGACGATATGTGTCGAATTCCGATTCAAGTGCAGCCAAAGGAATGGAGATAAGACTATTGACACTTGGGTCCTCATGAGTGCGTATCCAGAGAAGACACATGACGGTAGCTTCAAGTTAATCTTTGGCTGCATTACGGATATCTCTTCTCAGAAGTGGGCTGAAAAGGTCCAGACTGAGCGTCGCGAGGAGGCAGTGGAGCTCAAACGGCAGCAGGAAAACTTCATTGATATCACGAGCCACGAGATGCGCAATCCTTTGTCAGCGATCCTGCAATGTGCCGATCAGATTGCAAACAACATCAGTGCCTTTGAGTGCCATGAAGATAGAGAGGAAGTGGAAACGTTGCTGGATAACTGTCTCGATGCGGCGAACACGATCAACCTCTGCGCAAGCCACCAGAAGCGCATTGTCGATGATATTTTGACGCTCTCTAAGCTCGACTCTAACCTTCTGGCAGTGACTCCAGTAGATGAGCAGCCTGTGCGAGTGGTACAACGCGCCTTGAAGATGTTCGAGGCCGAGTTGATCGCACATGATATCGAATTCGACTTCCAAGTCGACGAGAGCTTCGAGAAGCATGGTATCAAATGGGCGAAACTTGATCCATCAAGGCTCCGACAGGTCCTCATCAATCTGATGACCAACGCCATCAAGTTCACACAGGGCAGAGAGAAGCGAAGTATCTTGGTTAGCCTCAGTGCATCCAAGGACGAGGCGGAGGTGACCAAAAGAGGCCTCCCATACTTTGATAGGATCGATCATCCACGGACGGCCATCGTGGACATCAATAATGTGGAAGAGTGGGGAGATGGCGAGGAGATCAACATTCACTGTACAGTCGAGGATACCGGCCCTGGTCTGCTCGAGGAGGAAGTGAGGCTCTTGTTCCAACGCTTCCAACAGGCAACACCACGAACTCATGTGCAGTACGGTGGCTCCGGGCTGGGCCTCTTCATCTCTCGAATCCTGACGGAAATGCAGGGTGGACAGATTGGAGTTTCATCTCGAAGGGGCGTTGGAAGCAGTTTCAGCTTTTACATCAAAGCTCGCCGCTCTTTGCACCCCCCTTCTGAGTACGAGCGCGTCACGCCGTTCAAGATTTCCCGGAAATCACAATCCCCTGCAACCCCCTCAAGACCGCAGCCGACCCGCCAGCTGTCACGCACAATGCCTCAGGACGCTACTCAGCTGTACGACGTTCTGATTGTCGAGGACAACATTGTCAACCAAAAGGTCCTACAGCGCCAGCTTCGCAACTGCGGAAACAACACCTTTGTGGCGAATCACGGCAAGGAGGCCCTTCAGACGCTCCAGCGGTCTAGGTTTTGGCTGGGCCAGGAGGCTGAGGGTGTGGACATATCCGTCATTCTGATGGATCTAGAGATGCCGGTCATGGATGGTGTGACGTGTGCTCGAAAAATCCGAGAACTGGAGAGGGAGGGAACCATCATCAAGCACATTCCGATCATCGCGGTAACGGCTTACGCACGGCCTGAGCAGATTGAGAATGCCAAGGCCGCGGGTATTGTGAGTATCCATGAGTGTCATTTTCCTCGGATGCCTTACTGACATTGACTAGGACGACGTCATTTCAAAGCCGTTCCGGATACCTGAGCTGATTCCCAAGATCGAGGAACTGGTCGCCAAGTACAAAAATCTCTCCGTTTCCACCAAGCCGTAGTCGGAATATCTCTGGTCAGCCTTGATTTTTGCATTCTGGTCCAAATATTGCACCATGATGAGAGCATTTACCTCATTGTTTTCTTCCATTCTTGTTTAGATATCACACTTTTTTACTATACTTTCTTCATACTGTCAGCCGCTTGGTTTTTAGATCGAGTACCCTTACAGCATGCATGCATGGGTTCGATGACTGGCAGCCAAGGCGTTTTGGAAAGACAGGGTAAATTTTCATGACGTGGCGAAAGATGGGAACTAATCATCCGGCGATGATTGAGTGCGCAAACATATCACGCATATATTCGGGCTTTTTTTTTGGGGCGAGGCGTGGGTTCTGGTTATGGCAAACCGGACTGGGAAAACGATGGACTTTGGGGAGGGTGAAGGATATATACGAGAGACGCCATCAACCCACAAGGCGACGCTGTTGCCCATGGAGATCCGTTTATAGAATTTGTCCGTGGGACCTAAGCTACCCACGGATCCCAAACCACTCACATATACGATAATGCAAGTTAATACATGTCCATGGGTACCAGAAATCTATTTAGTATTAGACGGGGATATGCCGAACCCTTCTTGTCATTGACATCATTGGCGAGGTTGGTGTATAGATTAGCAAAAGCCACTTGCTATAATATACCCTGGTGGTCTTGTTCTATCTGTTGGAACGGTCAAACTGCCGTGTCTACAAGTACCAGTTTGATGGGGCCTTTGCGTTGGGGCAATTGAACAATACAATCCAACAAAACCACACATGAACCGCCAACAAAAAAAACAACACTCATAACCTAAACTACTAAGACGTGATAAAAATACGGTCATGCACTTATATGCAAATTTTCGTGTAGAAGAAAAGCTGACTTGACATGGTGTTGTTGGTAGCCGGGCAAAATAAACTTGTAGGGTAGGTGACTTGGACATCGTGAGATGAGAGTTGCGCTGGCACGGTACGCCGGTAACGATGCTACGGCATCAGAGATGCCTAAGAGCGAGTATATGAATGAGTTTTTTTATGAATTTCTTTTTTACCATGGATTACATCTATTGCGGGAGGGCATTAAGTCCTTCATATTTAGAGGCACGAGCAGGAGCAAAGTCACACATGCAAAAACAAAGATATTCAACACGGGCATTTGTATTATTAGGTATTAATTATCTCCGATCCGGGTATCAGACAAAACCAAAAGTAAAGCAGAACGAGCATACCACTAATTGGTAGCTGTGAGTTGATTTTTTTGTGTTTTTGTGGCCCGTTGCCAGGCCTTTTCCGTTTTCGTGTGCAGTGTTGCGGAAAGCAAGTATGGAAATTGGTATCAGTAAGACAGTCTTTGACAGGGTATCTCGGTATCTTGTGAAGAAATGCAGATCAATCCTTCCATTCCAAAACCCGTTCTCATGCGTGTGTTGTGTTTTCTTTGATAGTTTACGACATTCAGTCGATGCGATCAACGGCTGCAAGCCATCTAGGCAGCGGCAGTGACAGCAGGGGTGGTGGTGGCAGCCACGTTCTCGGGCTTGACCTCCTCAGTCTTGGTCTCCTCAGTCTTGGGAGTCTCCTCAGCGGGCTTGGCCTCCTCGGTGGTGGCCTCCTCCTTGATGGGCTCCTCAGCGGCTTTCTCTTCGGCGGGCTTCTCCTCAGACTTGGAGGTCTTGCCCTTGATGGTGGCACGGAGCTTGGAGAAGGGGCCGTTCTTGCTCTTCTCCTCACCTTCGACGGGGGCAGGGGACTTGTCGCGCTTGCCGAAAGCGAAGGGGAGGGAAGACTTGCGCTTCTCCTTGACGTCCTTCTTGACCTCAGTGACAGCCTCAGGCACGGCGGCCTCGGTGGTCTCGGCGGTCTCAGCGGGGGGAGCAGTAACATCGACGGCGAGGGGAGTGGTGGCCTCGACGGGAGGGATCACGGGAGCAGTCTCAGCGGCCTCAGACTCCTTGGGAGCGTCAGTGGGCTCGGTGGGCTTGAGCTCAGGGGTCTTCTTCTCCTTCTTGGAGAAGACGCCACCGAAGAAGCTGTTGCGCTTGGTGGCGGTGGGCTTCTCCTTGGGGGACTCAACGGGCTTCTCCTCGGTGGTCTTGTCCTCGACAGCAGGGGTCTCCTCAGTCTTGGGGGCCTCCTCGACGACGGCGGGGGTCTCCTCGACCTTGGGGGGTCTCCTCGACAACAGCAGGAGTCTCATCGACCTTGGGAGCCTCCTCAGTGACGGGGGTCTCCTCAACGGCCTTGGTCTCCTCCTTCTTCTCCTCCTTCTTGCCGAAGCCGAAGAAAGAAGCACGCTTGCGGCTAGCTGATCGGCGCTTGGGCTCCTCTGACTTGACCTCCTCTTTCTTGGGCTCCTCAACGACCTCATCCTTGGGGGTCTCCTCAACAGCAGGGGTAGCCTCCTCGACGGGGGTGGTCTCCTCCTTGGCGGCCTCAACAGGCTTCTCCTCCTTCTTGGCGGGAGGAGCGGGCTTGAAGCCCTCAATAGCGCTCTTGTAGCTCTCGGACTCGGTGACAGTGACGGCGAGCTCCTTGGCCTCGGCGATCTTGGCCTTCAGCTGAGCAACCCAGTTGTCACGCTCGGCGACATTACCGGCCTTGAAGCTGTGCTTGTTACCCTTGGAGGTGAAGTGGAACTTGTGGGTGCCGTCGGTCTCGGGCTCAGTGGCATCGGCCTGCGGGGACGGGACGTTAGCTCTGCGTATCGGCAGTTCGATGCGCGGGTGGACCCTGAACTTACCAGGCTGATGACGCTGGGAAGGGGACTTCTTGTCACCAACGAAAAGAAGACCCTTGCCGGTCTCGGCGGCCCAGGCAATGTTGGTGTGGGCAGTCTCAGCGGACTTCTCGGCCTTGAGGTAGGCAGCGAGGGCCTTGGCCTCAACAGCCTCGACACCGAAGAAGAAGAACTCCTTGCTGGCGATCAGGTTCCTTGGGTGTGGGGTTAGTAAACAATGCTCGCGTCTCGCGCTGGACCAGACAGCTTACTTGGGGAAGCTCAGGCCCTGGGCCTTGTGGCTCAGGTGACCCTCCTCGACGGGCTTGACCTCCTCCTTCTCCTCAGCGGGAGTCTCCTCGGTGGCCTCAGCGGGCTTGACCTCCTCAGCAGGCTTGTCCTCAGTGGCGGGAGCCTCCTCGACCTTGGCGGTCTCCTCGGGCTTGGTCTCGACGGCCGCCTCGACGACGGGAGCGGGAGTGACCTCCGGCTTGGTCTCGACGGGGACCTCGACGTTCTTCTGTTCCTCGGCCATTCTGAAGGTGGGATGGGGTATCAAAGGGGATTGGGTATCACAAACAAAGACGTTGGGTATAAAGAAAAAAGAAGACGATCCAGAAAAGGCGTTGGATGGAGATTCGGATGGCGAAAGCTGGGTAGAGCAGGAAGGGAAGAAGAAGGAGGGAGGAAGCTGTGGGAGTCTGGGGGTACTTATTTCCCGTCGAGTGGTGGGCGTGACGGCGAGCGACTGGGTGGGAGGAGGGAGAGTGTGAGACGGAGGAGGGCGTGGGCGATCCAGGGGGGGCGTGCAGGCGTGCAGGCGGCTGTTAGGGTGTGTGGGCGGGCGTGTGGGCTGGTGGGCTTCAGTGGGTTTGGGTGTCGACGGGGCCGTTTAGTGGTTTGGCGGATTGGTGGTTTAGTGGGCTCAGTGGACAGCCGACAGTGGCCAGTGTGCTCTTCACTTGGCTGAGGCGTTGGGGGCCCGTTTGGGTGGACTCCTTTTACTTGGGTCTTCCAGGGGCCGTGGCACTGAATCGCAGCCGCGGAGCCTGAGCGAGATGGATCGAACCGGCCGCCAGACACGGCGACGGGGCATGGGCTCTGGGCTTTTTGGCTTGGGTTTTGGGCGTTTGCTTGGGCCTTGGTGGGCTTCTCGTTGTGGGCTTGTTGTGGGCTTGAAAGTGAAGTGTCAAAAGATGCCCTGAGCGAGCCCCCCCCTTAGTCCCAGCGGCTGCAGTTCTTGTGTGACGAGGTACCGATGGCGGATTCCATGTATTATCTTGCCTCGGGAGTTCTGTTCCCGCGGCCTGCTGTCACAGCTCCAATGGTTTCCCTCCTGTTCGTCCGAAGCACCCGGCCGTTTGATGATTTCCTGTTGGAATTTCTCATTCACTGTTCCGCTCGCACCTCGACTCTGAACGGACCCTTGCGTGCCCTTGCCCTCCCCTTCTCCCTGGCCACCTTGGGCTCGGCTGGCTGGGGTGGCAGAGGGTAGAGGCCGTCCTAGCAGGGTGTCTCCTATTTGGTCCCCTGTGATCCCCTGTGCCGGTCGGCGGTAGAGACGCTACCTGTCGTTGAGGGCTTGAGCCGACGTACGGGGTATTGCTGAACAGTGCTCAGCTTATACGCGCCATGGCGGATGATCAGGCATACAGGCTGGTGTACAACTGACCGACTCACCACCACCCCCACAACCATGCACACACTCACACTTCCGAAACATAATAGCAGTTAAAACACACCGACACACCCCTCCCCTTCCAGCTCTTTACATCCTACATGCTACGTCGGCGAGCGCCTCTGAGACCAGTCTGGTTCAGCCTTTCTTTTCCTACCATGGTGTCACTGTTGTTGCTGGGTGAAGCGCTGGCCCGTGCGCCGTTTAAGCGAGTGGGCCTGAAATTGCAGAGACCCGTCCAGCATTGTCCAGCCTTTGCTGCCGGCCACCTCCAAAATAGCCCTGCAGCAGCGGATTCCCTACGAGACCCTGAGCCGGCCAACCAGCACTAGTAGCTGTGGCCAAAAATCGTAGCGGCACTCTGGACATGCGTATCGCCCGCCACGTACGGACCAGATACAGGACCTACCCCGTGGCCCGCAGGTACTAGAGGTACGTACCTACCTTTGACGCCCGAGCTGCTTGACGACATTTCATATTTCCCCTTTCGCCTGTTGCGACCCTGGACATGTGACTTCCCCTCGCTCAGGGCCAGTCGAGCCCAGTCAACCAAAGCCGTAAAAGCAAGATAAAACAAATCAGTGGCAGTCGTTCAAGATACATCGGTACCATTCATTGCCAGTACGTAGTACGTAAAGTACCCCATCTGCAGTATACTGATCGCTGGGGCTCTCCGCCTCTTATCCCTGAACACTCTCTCCCTCTCTGCCCTCTCTGCCCTTGCCCCCTTTCTCATGCTCTTTCCCCCGGTAAACCATCGCCGTTGGCCTGGCGCCGAACCACGCCCGCTGGATTCTCATCTCCATGCTGCCTGGGTAGGTAAGGTGCCCGGGTTGGCTGACTGGCTGGCTGGCTGGCTGGTAAGGTACCCGGGGGGTCGAACGACTGGCAATGAAATGTACGGACGTCGTCCGTCCCGGAGGTACTTCCCGTAGCTTGACAGAAGAGGTGTAAGCGGATGCTACTACGTCGTTAGGTACTCACAGCGCTGTACGTCGTACGCATCTGGAAACAACCGTGCGCCCTGGCGTCATGCTGGCGCTGCACGCTGCGACTCTCTTGTCTGCCGCCTGCACCACCCGCGATACCTGTAACCACCGGGCGTCAGTCCATCCGGAATCTGCCACCACCATCACCAACACTACCGCCACCACCACCACAGAGCCACCACTATTACTATGCACTTCTCCTCACCGTGACCGGACCCCTCCTTTGGATACTGACTCATCGGAGCCAGAAACACGGAAAGCTGGCGCGATCACGGCCCACAGAGGAGCCAACTGACTGCTCGGCTGCTGGCTGCTGGGCTCGGGCGGGTCAATATTCGCTAATATCAAATCTCACTTGCGAGCACCGGCTTTATTTTTTAGTCCCAGGGACGACCCAGTGTTGCCAGGCCAAGTCAAACCACATCCAATATCGATCTTCGGCGTCTATCCCCACAGTGCCTAGCAATTGTATCAGTGCCATGCGTGCGTCCAGAAACCCACCCGTGATAATGCAGCTTTTTCATCTTCGTCGTCATCGCCATCTTCCTTTATTTCGCTCTGTTCTCGTCACAGTCCTCACTCCTCTCGCTTGCTCGGGGATTAGGGTCGCACGTACGGAGTAATAATGATAATAATAATAATCTGCCCAGGACCCAAAATCCCTCCCCCAGCAAGCCTAATAACCTGGTACTTTCAGCCTCCCAATCTTCACGCTCTTTTTCTCCCTGGGGCCGGGGCTGCTCAGTCCCTTGCCCTTGCGCATGGATCATGGGCCACATTGAAATAATCTCCCTGGTCGCTACCCGGGCCTGTCCCCTGCTCTGCCATGCTCTCCCCTGCTCCTCCGATACCGACGAGTGATCCGTGCCGGCACCTCTCATCAACCACCTTGGACCTTGACGCGGTTTTTCGGTGGATCGCCATTTTAAAAACCACAATCTCCAGGGGAAACGTTTCGACACGTATCTCTCAACACCACTCTGTCGCCGGTCTTGGCTTGCCTCTGGTCTGCGTTTTGGGGCCGCCTTGGCTTCTTGGCTCCCTTTTCTTTGCACGTCCACACCACCCCGGGCAGACTCAACTTGCAATGTAATCTCAACTTGTCGGATAGAGTGCCTGGATGCATCCAGCCATCCGCCCTCCTTGCCACGCACCTGGAGGGGGAGGCCATCTCTGGTGACTTCGAGGCGTTCTCTGTGGCTTTGTAGCTAGCCTGCTGCACAATTGCATTATTGGCAAACCGGCAATCTGTATTTGTGCCTTGATCTGGCTCGACCGTTTGGGAACCTTGGAGAGACCTGAGCAGCAAGGCCATGCACGCAGGTGTGGTGTCAGGTCATGTCATATCAGGTCACGCTTTGCCCGTGCCCCAAAGCGCCATCCTCCAATACTCACCTGTCCAGTCGTTGTCCACCGTCGACCCTCCATCATGAGCTCGGGGATCCAGTCTTCAGTCAGCTAGTCCGTCCTGTGTGTCCGTCTTGCAGCTACCCGGCCAGCCAGAGGCAACCTCTCAGCAAACGACGGCGCCTCGTTGCCCGTTTCGCCGCCTCGATACAACGACGTTCGAGGTAACCCGTTGCCCGCAGGCATGATGACTTGGTGCGCGCCGGCGTTTTCCCAAGTACCGACATGGTGCGCTAGCGAAAACGTCGTAATAAACGGGGCCCGCTGGCCGCCCTATGAGAAGTACTACTGTACGTGCTGTGATACCCGCGGTACCTTGTTCTTGTTTTTTTCAAGCGGGACCCTCGTTTGATCGTGGACTATCGCCGGTCCGCTGCGAAGGCGGTCCAGGATGGTACGTCGAGGCTCACTCGAGACCCTCTAGCTTCAGATGCCCTCCATTCGCCTGCAGCGCAGATACTGAAGATGCACGGGAGCTGGAGCTGCAGCAGGAGCACACGACAATGCAATGACGAGCATGGGATGGCCATGGCGACACGCTCTGTGTCTCTGCACCCCCAATTCCCTGCACCAACTGCGCAAAACAACGACTCACAAAACTTGGCCCTTTCAACTTGCAACCCTTCAGTCTCCAACATCCACTCACACTCACAACATCCCTACAAAGGGCACAACGCATGTCCATCAATCCATCCACAGGCTAGCCGCCCACTCACACCAAAAGCCCACGCCGCCAACCCACGACCACCCAGAGCTCAACGTCGTTCAGAAGCACCCATTACCACCCATCCACAACGAGTGCCGCACGCAAACCCGCTTCCGCTTCCTTCTCGCCCACTCAAGTTCCATGCTTGATCTGGGCTAGAGCCTCAGCTCGTGGCTCGCGGCTCACACCCTCCCCTCCTTCGCCTTTGGCCAGGTGACTCGTCGCCGCGGTGGCGTCCTTACAGCTCGTGAATAGCGCCCACCTCGCGCCGGCCTGGCACACACGTCAGGCATGGAGCCCGACGCAGAAGGATCGGCCAGGGTATCAGGGTCAGTCGGTTCAGACAGAGCTCGGGCTGCCTCTGTCAGCGCCTTGCCAGCGCCTTGCCAGTGGCTATATGGAGCCTTGGTCAGAGCCTCCTGGCCCCCCCTCCAACTCCCTGGCCCCTCGTTGATATTCATTCCTTCATTCCCTTGACTCAGGCATCCCGAATCTAGTTCCCCGCCGCCTGCCACTCATCACCCAGGCACGCGCTTGTCGGTGAGACATGCAGATATCCCGTCGGTCGGGGGATCAGCGCCGAGACAATCCTCAGCCTAGAACCCCCGGCCAGTAACGGGAAACGGCAACGGTGCAAACCCTTGTGTGACCTGTGCTTGTGCTCTGCTTGCCGCCGTGTGTGCTGTGTTCGGAATGGACAGTGCTGTGGTGTACTACGATTGCCGCAATCCGACTGGAGCTCCGTGAGATGTTCTCTGCCCAGACGCATGTATCCGTAAATACACATGCCGGGTATTTTGCCTCTGCCCCTGTGACCGAGGCGCTTTGCTTTTGACCCAGTCCTCCCCTATCTGATACACATTCTCTTCATGACTCTTGGACCTCGACACCGCCTTTCCACGGAGCTATCGACAACAAGCGGCTGTTGCAAAATAAACCGATTAAAAAATTACGAATAAAATATCTGCGCAACAGTGTACACCACCGTGATCACCGCACACGGTCCGTCAGTGGATGTTGGCAATCAATCGAGATCCACATGCCCGTCACTCAAACCAGGCTTGGCCTCGACGCCGGCTTGTGGCTTGTGGGACCAAGCCGAGATCCCTGCAGCTCTTTGGCGCCTCACACACGCAGGGTACCTTGTTGCTGGGCCGTGTTCTGCACGCTGCACGCCGCACTGCACTGCACTCTCTTGGCTAGCTACAGTAGTTATTGCATTGTGATGATGTGATGCTGGTCGTATTCTTCGACGCCGCCTCATCCGATTTTCAAAACGCCAAGTTTCTCCGGGGAAACGTGTTTTCGCCTAGAACCCTAAACCTGGTTTGCATTGCCCAACTCTCCGCTGACGACCCTTTATTCTCTCGGCTGCAGGTAGTACGTAGTAGGTTCGAAGATCCAAAGACCCAAGCGCCCTAACAGAGGTACCTGTCCCGATTCGACCCCGTCGCTTCTGAAATTGGACCGTACCAGTTCATTTTAAGACACAACCAAACAGATAGCTCTCCTCTATCCGTTTCGAGGCCCAAGTGGATGTGTTCGTTTCCCACCATCGTACTCTCATCCAGCCACTCTGCCGCCGGTTCTCTCTTTCCAAGCCTCCCACAGTAGCTACCGAGATGGGGACGCGGTATAACGATTTGCGATACGATGCGACGGGATGCGATGCCATCTGGCTTGGCTTGGCTTCTCAGAGGAGCCACATCTCGATGGCCCGACAACCCTAGTCCGCGGGTGGCCGCCGTGGTGCTCCAACCTCCAATTCCCCAATCCTCGTGGTGCATCTGGTCCGCCATCCATTCATCCATTTCCTCCATTCACCTGCCGCCCACGCCACATTGTTGTGTATCATCGTCCCGGGTCCAGCCAGGGCCAGACCGGCAAGGACATGCCAGGCACGGTGCGCGCTTCGTCCTCGTCTGACGCCGATGATCAATCCGCCATCAAGGAGAAACTCGGTGGGATCCACATGGCGATCCTGTGTCTAACGCCGGCTTTGACTGCATACGACTCCGTCCGCTTGATTGCGATGGTTAATTCCACATGGTTAATGCAGCCGTGCACGTCCGGCTGAGGACTCCACCGCCAGAGCATCTTCGGTCCCTTTGCAGTCCATGTGCCCAGGTGCCCGGGAGCCTCCGTCCCGTCATATCGCAATATTGCCGTGTGTCATCGTGATTCGACCCGTGATGCTTCACCAAGGCCCTAAAGATGTGGTGGGGTGTTCCCTCGCGTGCCTGCCTTGATGATCCGGACCATCCGTCCAGTCATGTGTTTGGCCACAAGCTTTCTCGCAGCGGCAACTCTCGCCAGCCGCAACTCTGCTCAGTCACCTGATTTGCCGGCATCAGCTCTCACCCCGGACCTCGTTTCATCGCCGCCATCATCCCACTGGCCTCCATCGCCAACTTGGGAAGCACCCGGGTTTTTTCTGTCTGCCGCTCAAACCCGGGAGTGGCGTTTCGATGGAGATGAGTGTGCTTCTCGCCTGGGCTGGGGGGAACTGTGACCCTCCGACTATCCGATACCGACGCCGCCACCGCCGCGGTGATCCCTCTCTTGCTGGCTTCGATGCTGGTCCATCCCGGCCGGTGGTGGTGTGAGGCAGTTGTGCAACTCTCCATCGGACCATGCCACCCTAGGACTTTTCTTCGCCTTCCGTCTTACCGCTCCCCATGCCGGCCAGTACCTTGATAGGACCATGGCGATCCTGCAGGCCTTTGCCATGGTCATCTTCCGTCTCCAGTGAAATGCCATAGACGGCTGTCGTATAGTAGCAGAGTGTTATGGGTAATGCTGTGGGTGTGGGTGTCTAGGCTGCTGCGGTGCCGTTTGACAACCTTTTTGGGTTCGTATGTCGATCCCTGGCCCTGGTGTCGAGGAGAACGCCGTATCTGTGGTTCGCCTGCCACTCGAGTCTTGAATGTCGAGTCTTGACCGTCGAGTCTCGAATGTGTCTGGTGCACGACATGGTGTACATCGTACAAGATAGATCTGCCAAGGCGTCGCCATGTCTGACCTATCTCAGCCACGACTCCGTTGATCTCGTGCCCACGTACAGGTTGTCCCCTCCAGAGACATCACCCATTCCAACCGTTCATATCCGTAGACTGCCCACAGCCGATGGCGGCGCACTTGGTCACACACACCCTTCCTCTCCCACAGCCCATCCCTCGCGGCCATAGTTACGCTTCCGCCGCCCATCACCGCCCTCTTCGAGCCAAGCTTGGCGATGACGAAACGGGTCGTCCAAAACGTTCATGCAGTCCCCGCTCCCTTGCATGTGGGCATGTGCGCGCCCATGTGGCCCGCTCCAACACGCCCAGCGCGTTGCGTCCCTCGCACTGCCCCTCCGAGTCCTCGAGATGGTGTGCTGGCATGCCCTTGATGCGCCTGATGGCCGAGCTAGCTCTGGATGGGGCCGGGAAGCATCCCAAGCGACTTGCTGCAGGTGTGGTGGTTGGGCTGGGGTGCGGTGAGGGATCCGCGTGTTAGTGGACTGGTCGTCAACTGCGGTTAAGCTTGGTGCGGGGAGCGTGTGTGATAGGATGTAGATATCATGCACTTCGGAGACATGAGTCGAGACAGGTTTCGGCGGTAGACTCGGAAGGCCGTCTCGGCGTGATTCGTCTAGCCTGCTGTGCGGCGCTGGGCCGTTCCTAGTGGTCAGCACGTCGCTCTATATTACCAGTTTGGGGAGTTTCTATAACATCACCAGCAGGACTATGTGCCCAAGAGCTGTAGAGACCTCGCTAAATGTGTCCCCTTTCTCGTCTCGTCTCGTCCCCGAGGGCCTGGATGATGGTTCTTTGATGCAGTGAGACGGGGGATGATGTAAGGGCATAGGATGTCGAGGCTGACAACGACGGTAATTTAGTACCCAAATGATAGTGAGGTTGCAGTCAAGTGATAAGACGTTGAATATCTATATCTTGCAGATGATCTGCGTCTATGAATCAGCTCGGTATTCGTTCTTCTCCTATCAGCTGTGGTGTAATACTTGAATATCTGACCACCATCCAGTATTCCACTCCCTTCGGTCAACGAGTCGCTGAAAGAAGAGCTCACCAAAGGAATCTCCCCCTATAAACCAATTACTTATCCATGGTGCTTGGCTCCATGAAGGTAGTCATCGCTCTCTCAGCTGAAGACTGACAAAAGCGGGTTTCAAGCCAAGACTTAGGCTTCTCGCACACCTCCTAGAATCCCTAGTTTCTAGTCAACTATAGAGACAGGGGGGGTAGTCAGAGGGGAACGTATGGATCACTGACAACCGTACCTTGCAGGCAGTTGATCCCCCAACATGTCATAAGGAGCTATGACCTGTTACTTTTACACCAGATGTCCCTCGCGGCTTGTGAGGCAATGGCGCCAGCCAATGACGCCCCCCAGAAGCCAACACGAGACCACGAGACAAAGAACTCCCCTTGGGCCGCCGCCATCTCGAAGTCAAGTCTCTGGAACTCGTCGTAGATTTCCTCCTTCCCTTTGTTCTTCGGGGCATATTCCGCCTCGTGTTGCCGAAAACTCGTCTTTTGTTTCTAAGGAGCTGAAGGAGATGTCGGTAGTTTCGAAGAAGTTCAGTCTGAGCTCAAAGGCTTGTAGTCTTATGCCAGTATTGAGGAATGAATTGCAGCTTAGAACTAGGGTTTCTCTGGTAATGGGCAATTGCTACCCCGTAGTCGTGTCTCTAGTCTCGGCTTTCTATTGCTTCGCTTTCGATGACGATCGGAGGTTGGGTCGTAGGAGGGGGCTAGAGGAGCCGCCAATACTTCAGTGGGATGGGCCTTCAAGAGTCGGGTCAAGTCGATGTATTTGGCAGTCGTCCCTAGTTGGTGAGTCTGTCAGTGCCTGATCTCAGTCCTGGAGATTCTTGTACTCCCCTACTTGCCAATGTAGAAGACTTCTCTTTTGGGCTGATTCGCCAGCAGGACGGCTATGATTCGCAGCTCCTAGCGTGGATCCAACCCTCGACCTCCTCTTCTTGCCCTCTATGCCGCTGTCGTGTGATTCTTGCATTGCGTGTCTCGGTCTGGATCTAGACACTCGTGCCGTCTAATATGCTGATTCCCCTGGAATATTCGCTGTTTCTGCGCTCGAGTCTTACTGTTCGGGTTCGGGTGGTTAGCAGTATGCTCTTAACGCGGCTCAGGGCCTCGCTATTAATCAAGTACAAACTCTGGGTTGGGTTGTATGAGGCCAGCGGTGAGCGCCCATGCCTCTTGTGCTACTCCGTGGCTATTGCTTGGCTTCGTGGTTAGTGTCTGCGCCATGAGGTATGAGACGGACTCTCCCGTACTCTTGAGATGCCTTGCAGAGCCAGGAATGCAAGTCTATTCCGAGGTTGAGGCTTCCAGGAATGGCCGTTGTTGATCCATGTGGCCAAGCCCAAGCAGTGCCGCTTTCTCGAGGATGGAACTTCGCGTCGGTGTCGATGCGTCCGGGAGGGTCGATGGTCTGGTCTTCCAAGGGCTTCTTGCTGTTCATACGAATTCGATGCTGTGAGGGTGGATTTCCGTACTGTGGTGGTGTTTCTCGTCCGCGTCGGGGTCTGTCGTGAGCCAGCGCGTTCGCGGCACCCCTGGTGTTTAGGAGCGTCAAGGGGTTGGATCTTCGATGTATTTCCTGGCTAGAGATGAAGCTGGTGGCCTACTACTCTTGATTAATGGTGAAAGGTTAGTATGAACTTGGGGATGTGCGGGCAGAGGAGGCAGAGGTAGAGGCAGAGGAAACAGAAGCAGAGGAAACGGAGGTAGAGACGGCTGCGTACCGGGGTGGCGTTCACCACAACCTGTGTTCGCCAGTCCTTTGTCGTCTGGAACAGGAAGTTGACCCACAAAGGAACACTCGAATGCTTCTTCGTCACTTGTCAACCGATGAATCGTTCTGGCCAGCATGCGGCTCCAGCGGTGGACAAAGCCCTGGTCCAGGACCCAAAATCCACGTCCTAGGGAGTTGGTGATGTCGAAACCAGTCTTCATGGACAGAGACTCTCGTAGAATCATCTGTTAGTCGTTTTCGAGGTTTTCGTGATTTCATCGAAGTGAGAGAAAGGATAGATTGCTGTGTGCGGGTGGTTCTGCGCGGTGCTGTGGGCCTAGTGGTGCACAGGAGGAGCTTCGCAGGCGGTTTATGGGAAACGTTCTGGCAAACATGTCAACACTAGTCCATATTTAGTCCCCTAGAACGTCAAATATTTTATGAAGAGGACCATTGTATACTCTGTGATCTGTGGCAATTCTTTAATTCATAGTTACGGGAGGTGGATGTATATAAATGTGGTCTGGATATCGCACCTGGCCAGCGCCACAGCAAGACAGGGCATCTGATTCGAAACAAGTCTGTCTGTTCTGTCATTGGTATTAAGTTGCAGTACGTGAGTAGCAATAATACACTGAGCCCTAAAGCCCTGGGCTTTGGGTGCCTCAGTTTGCCCAGTAGAAGTCTCCTGCAGGCACACCCCCCTTGCTCTGCCAAATTTTGCAGAGCAGTGATGATTGGAACAGCTGCAGCCATACACACTTAAACCCACACTCTCTGCCTCTCCATTTTCTTCTTTTCTCCCTCCTCCACACAACAACACCGGCAGCCTTCACTGCCTTCCCTCCCCTTTGACTTGAGCTTATGCTCCTTCACACTTCATCATCTACCCATCTACCCTCAGAGCCTGCAGCACTCGCCTCTACAAGGTATGTTACATGTTTCTTTTTTCTCTACTTCTCTTGTGGTTGTGGCAGCACAGCTTGATCCCAATCTGAAAGGCCGCACGCGTCGCCTGCATCCTCAGTGTCCCCCCCCCCTAGCCCAACATCCTCTTGTTACGCGTTCTACCCTCTCCTCTCCTCCTTCTCTGCTTCACCTGGCATACAGGCGTGGTTTGGCCGTCATTTCACGCCTTTACCAAGTCATACCTCTTCAAGTTGATCGGCACCCGTGGTACTGGGCAGTGAAGGTACTTTGCCAGAGTCACAGCAGTCGGTATCCATCTGCTTTGCCGCGGGAGACAAGCTAGGCACTCTTTGATGAGTATTCTAGCTTCGAAACTATTGTATCGCTCTGGATTCCGAAGGCCTCCTGTTCTCGCGTTCGCCGTCTTCCTTTGGACTTCTTGGATTCATGAACTGGGCCGTGGACCGTCTGGTGTTCACATCCCTACACCAATAGCCTAGTCCCCGGTCCTGGGAGAATGACGCTCGTCCACTTTGAATTTTAACCGTCAACCTTTTTCGAGGCCAAGAACTGACGTACTTCAGAATCAAAGGGCGTTTGGGCCCACCAAGCAACCGACGTCGACGTGGACTACCAAGTAGCTAGTCCAGCAAGGTTGCACAGGAACATTTCACGAATTCAGTAACCTGGCTTCAACTGTCTTCTTGAGAGCATTTCAGACCGAAGACTTTCTTCCTTGTGTATGGATCCCATCCCCACCCAATGTTGACGTGTGCTGACCACTGGTGCAGAACAGGGACACTGCAGCTTCTACCAACTCTGAACGCCGAACACAACTCGGAGGTTCAGAACACAACTCAAACATTCATAACACCTCAACGGTCAATACAGTGGAATTTTGAGCTCTCCAACTTTTCGTCTCACAGTCAGCTCGATCCGGAGTTGATAGGATTCTCCGACTTTGCTGATTGGGTCGCTGTGAAGTCGGGTTTCTAGCTGTATTCAAGACAACCCAAGGTATGTTCCTGGTTTCTTTCGCACCCCATTTGTTACCCCTTCTATTCTCCAATCGTTTTACATGCCTCGATTTTGAGCGGCTACTGCGCGGACCTTGGTTGGAAAGCAAGTCAAAAGCCTCGGCGAAGTATCCAATACCAACCGGGATATGTATGACAAGGCACCTGCCCCCCCGGTTGGCTGCGTTGAGCGGCTCAAACATGTGACCGGCAGTGATTCCCCTGCTCAATCCCCTAAGCCCTAACTCTTACTATGCCCTCGATCATCCTCTCTTCTCCCTTCATTTCTTCCCCTCTTCGCTTATCCTTGTCCCTCCAAGGCCAATCCTGGGCATTTTACGTTCAGAATTTCATCCACGTGCCCAAGTCTCTCAACTACGATCATCCCGTGGCATCCCCAACAATACCACCATCATGGCAAAGAGGGAGGAAGGGGCTAAGGCGGTAACTAACCCAATCAATAGGCCTGGCCAGATCCAGAAAAGGAAGATGCAGAGCCACTACCAACTTCCCCAACCCCCCGCCGATCATGGTGCGTCCATCTCTCTACCCTCTAGTACTTTATTACTAACTTTAGCCAAGACTACAGGATCTATGATGCGCAACTTTCCGCACAGCGTATCAACATTCTCGGATACCACCACAAAGTCACAGCGAAAAGCTCTCAACAGATCATAAAAGGGTGGAATCGGACCAGGAACAAATTGACGAACCGTCCCACAAGAGCCCAGTACATGGCCGGCGGTCACCGTGCCAATATTGGCATGTACACCGATGGCAATGTTTTAATCACGGTAAGATGAGCATCCCGTTTTGTTGCGTCTGGGCAACCTCGACTAACATCCACAGCATGCCAACCACGGAGTCAGCCTCACTCCAGAAAACCTACCCAATGACATTCGCGGTACCTTTTTTGGTTGGATGCCTTACGGAAAGACCATCGCTGAAATGCTAGCAATTGATGGATTCAAAACTCTGGAATCGTTTGCTGCCGCCGACCCCCAAGGCTGGGCTGCAATGTCAAACTCGGTGGTTGGTCATCCGTTCAAGTTAAATGGCAAGCAACTAACGTCAGATCACAGACTATCCACGACTTTTCAGCCCAAGAGTTCCACGGTGCTGCCGAGGGAGACACTTTTTTGGCCCTTAACCCAGAATACTCTGTCCGCAGTATCGGGCGCGGGGCTCTAGCAGCCGGGGTTTGTGAGGAGCAGGCCAAAGCCAGAATTGTGAAGATCATTACACAAATCTACAACCAATGTGGACCAACAGAACCATTTTGGGTTACGGACCTCGCGGGAATCACGAATAACACCAACAATATGTCCGCACATCCGATGGCTGCCATCATGCCAATCTTCTACTCGGAGAAAGCAGTCAAGCTCGTCCGGTCGCTACCCCATGTCTTGGACCTAGAGAGATTGATGGCACCTCTTCAGCCTTCACAGCAGCTGACATACCGGCCGTACACCCAAACAGCTCTAGACGGACTCTTCAAGCTCCGTAAGTCATTTTTTCCTGTTGGAGCTCTTAAGTTTCATGCTAACACCATTCCAGTGTGTTCCCTAAACGACAGGAAGGACAAGATCCAAGTCCTCCATTTTGCCAACATCCCTCTCCTTGACAGGAGAATGGTTGCCATCATCTTGCGCTCATGCCCGAAAGTCACCATGATTGGCATCTATGACTGTCCACTTATCCATTTTGGAGATGTGATCTGTTTGCTAGATCTGATCAACGAGATCAACATCTTTCGCGAGGCCCTCAATGAATACCCGATCAGTAAATTTGATTTTTTCCCTCATTTCAACCAGGGAATGCCCTACGCTCACCACGCCGCTGACACGTATGGTATTACTTGGTCAGGGCTGACCACTGAGTTCGCCCAGCGAGGTATCTTCCGAATTCTTTTGGAAGCTTACATCAAGGCACGCTCTATGGGTATCGAGCTGCTTTTTGACGAAGACAAGGCCTTCCGGCAGTATGTTTCTCAACTCCCACTGCTTCCGCTCGCAGTGGAACGATTTCTTCATGGCCTCGAACGTCATCGTGAAGCGGAATGGCTGGATCATGGTGATGACTACAGCGCCCGCAACGCCATGTGGGAGGCCCAGGAGGGCATGTACGATGCTCTCAAGGCAGTTCGTCTTGGCGTTGAGAACATCTGCCACGACTGGCCGCATTGGTACGGCCATGTGATGGGAGCAGACCTTGTGTTCTGTTCTTCTTGTGGCCATGAAATGGTCGAAGAATTCTTTCTTGAAGCATCACGGTCATCCCGACCTCATACCAGGGTGTGCGCCGGGTGCCTGCTACGCAAAAAGATGGATGAGGAAGGGAACCATCAGAGGCAAGATGTCTTGCGCACACTGACAATTCTTTTCGAGGCCTGGAGCGGACAGGACTTCAACATGGACGCACCGTTACAATATGGCCTTGACGGTCTCTTTAGGCTCCAGTCGACTACCAACGTTCGAACCCCTTCGCCACCATTGCACGTCAACGTAAATGGGCACCCTGTCCAGCCGCAGTTCATGCACGCTTTAATACGGGACAACAAGATCCACAATGACTCCGTGCAGAACCTTCCAACCTTGGAAGCCCTGCTTCATGCCGACACTGAAGGGCTGAGGACAAGAGCCATGCACTACGCTATGGTGGTAGACGTGGAACGTGTCACAATCCAGCTCCTTGGAAACAGCTACCCAGATCATCAAGACGGTATTCCCCCATATGGGGGGACTCGAGTAGATCGGGCCCGACCCAACCATGACGACGAAGGTCAGAGAGCACCCCGCGGGATAAACCCTTTTGGCTTTAGTACCGCCCGCATCATCTTCCGAGCGGCATGGGCCATGAGCTTCTGAGGGCCATGTTGTCCATGGCTAGCAGCCTGCCACACAAGTAGAATCGGCGCGAGAGACCTCTTCGAGGTTTCCATAGCCTTTTCTTACTTGGAGGGGGCAATCACGGAAACAAGCTCTTTGAAGTTTGAAAGACGACACGATCCCCAGTTCAACAACAATACTGGTAACGGGAAACAAACATCCTGGGGTTTGGTGACGCACATGACTGTAAGAGTACTAATGATTCTGGTTGCGAAGGAGATTTCTCGTTTAGCTGAGGGAGACAAATGGGAAACCGAAGTCGAGAAACGAAAGTCGAGAAATGGGAAAGGAAATAGCAGCTGAGTTTCCATACGCCGAATTGCTTTTGAAGTATCGGGGAAGGGATCTGATCAGTGAGAGAGAACAAGGCTGCCGTGTTTGAGTACAGGAAATACCAGGAATTTGGGTTCAGAGAGACGAGAAAAAATTGGAGTTGAGACTACAGACGAAAATCAATGAAGCTTTTCATGACAGTGCTTTCTCAGTGACATGGAGAATCCCCGTTGGTTGTGGTGGGTCAGACGCTGGGGAAGTGGTTGTTATCGGCACGTGACCTGGCGATGGATGGGCCTGGCCCAAGCAAACCTCACCACCATCAGCAGAATCTTGGCTCGAACATTGCAACACCAAAATCACCATGGCGTCTCTCCTACGCACCCTTTCGCTTTCCGTGAGGGCACTGAGGCCGAGCAATTCCCTTGGGGCATTTGCGATCCGGAGTCCTTCGTCAATGATGGGCGCAGTCCCCTCGCTCTTCGCCAACACCAGCGCCGCCGCTGCGCCGACAGCCTTGATGCAGCAGACTCGAGGGATGAAGGTCCACAGCTCCGTGAAGAAGCGCTGCGAACACTGCAAGGTACTTTGACACCCAACTCAAACAATTGGCCGTCGGGGCCTTGCCCATTCGCCGCTTCCGGCTGGCACGAAGGGTTGAGCAGTGGCAGCTAACATGAGTTCGTTTCCCAGGTCGTTCGACGAAAGGCCGGCAAGCGACACAACGGATACTTGTACATCATCTGCAAGGCGAACCCTCGACACAAGCAGCGACAAAGTTAAGCAGACGTCGGGGCCGAGGAGGCATCATGGCTGGGAATTGTACGATACGGGGAACACACAACGGCTGCGGAACGAGCGTTCATACAGCGACCAACACGTCCTGACGCATGCCTGCAGGTGGAAGACAATTGCTTGGATGGAAGAAGAGGACTCGTTGCCTCCAGAGAATTGGAGGTTGGGGCAGTGACCCAGCAATGGGGACGCCCATCATGTACAACTATTATGCTACATACCATCGACATACCTCTCCATCCCCTCCCATTCAGTCTTACCCGTCGACAGCAGATACCTGACGTGAGCCTTTTCCTGCAGAGTCAGCCTTAAATAGCCCACACGCTTGCCGCCATTGGGGGCCGCTGCAGCCGGCGTGCAGAGAACGTACCGAATCCGTCACGCCACGGTGCCTCTCGAACTCATCGCGGGCGTACCTGCGAGATTCTGCTTTTGTTGTGGGATCGGCAATGCGCTTGGTGCCACGTAAAATGGTGCGGTAGAGCGACAGGACCTTGGAGCGTTGTAGAAACTGGGACATCGCATCAGCGTCGCAAGTTCATCCCTCAGTGCAATGATTGGCAGATGGACAGTGAGGCATCAACCACCACACATACCTGGTCGAGACTCATAGCAGCATTGAGGCGGGAACCGGCTCTGCGGGTGGCATAGCCACGGCTCAATGAGAGCAAGCGGACGCTGGACACCATCCCACCAAGAGCTTCCTCATTGGACGGAGGACAAGTTCATTCAAATACGGATTCGCGTCACGGCTTGTCTGTTGAAGGCATCAAAAGTTCGAGTCTGTGCGGCAGAGCCTCGGGTAAATGCTAGACCCGCGTTGGTGTCCGTCGCGGGAAGGAGGTGGGGCGTCCATGACGGTGTACTGTGTGGTGTCGCTCCGCAAAGTGCAGGGCGAAATGCCAACGTCTATTTTCTCCTCCTCCAATTACAAAATCTCACAACATTCGCACAATGACGGAACCAATTGGCACAGTGTCACCTGTGCCTGAACCGATACCCGGTCCAGAGGGAAGAGAGAAGACGCGCGGCGGGAGACGACAGCGACAGAAGCCCGTGAACCCAATTGAGACGGCCAACAAAACACCAGACGCGGACTTTGTCAAAGAATACATCAAGCCAAGGTTAGATCAAAGGCGCCCAAAAAAAGAAAACACTCTGGGGATGAGAAAACTCTGACGCCTCAAACTCACACAGCAGCAGCTGGCCGAAATGGACGCATCCTCGCAAAGAGGCAGTGTACACACTGAGCTTATCTAGACCAGGCGACCTGTGCGACGACGAGTTAGACGCTTGCTTCAACCTAGTCGATGAGACCAGCGGTGCGGACTACCGGAGCTCGTCGTTTGGGTGGCATGTGGCTGTGAAGAAGAAGGAGATGCGATCGCCGGATCTGCGGTACATCCTGGTCAAGGATGCAGACGGCGCCGTCCAGGGCTTCACATCCATGATGCCAACGTTTGAAAATCATGAACCTGTGGTGTACTGCTACGAGATCCATTTGAAGCCGGAGCTGCAAGGGTGAGTTGAGTTGGGCATTCCTCCCTCCAAGCCTCACTATCATCCCAGCCAACCATACCGTCAGCTTGTACCAAGTACCGACGCAGGCCAAGCAAGCCAGACGAGGCTGTGGGTAACGGGCGATGTGGACAACGCATGTGATAGTCAGCGTGTGCTAAACGGTTACGAACGTCGCAGGACCGGCCTTGGCACCCAACTCATGGGGTATCTCATGGACGTTGCAGAAAACATTCCAACGGTGGAGAAGGTGATGCTCACCTGTTTTGCGAGCAACACGAGCGGGATGAAATTCTACGAGAAGCTGGGGTTCGACAAGGATGACTACTCGCCGAGGGAGAGAAAGCTACGTGGAGGCAAGACAATTGTGCCCGACTATGTGATTCTGAGTCGATGCACGGCGACGGGTAACGCTGCCGATCCTCGTCGCCGTCGTCGACATTAATTAACATACAGTATCAATGAGGCTGCGCGTTCTTGTGATGAACGGACGGCGATAAGCTGCCAGGAGCAGGTCCAAAGGACCGTTGGCCAGTGGTCTGACCCTGATCCCTGCTGAGTGGGATACATATGGGCATGATGCATGGCAATCACCAGCGGTCAGCAGCAAGGCAACGGCCGTCAGCAGGCAGAATTGGATCTTCTCGCACTGGGGATGATGTTTCTGGAGGCGTTTGGGCCTGGCCAGACGCAGGTCGACGTGTCAGCCTTGGGAATCCTAGGATCCGACCTGGCCCACAATCCTAATTTAAACTCTCCCAAGTCGGTAAGGTTCCGTCCGGGCATATCCAAGCCAGTCAATGTCTCGAATTGGGCTCACGGCCCTCGGCACCTCAGCTGGCGGACAAGCTTTGCAGTGATGATAGTATCCGTCAAGCCAACAGTGCCCGCGTGGTCCCAGCGAGACAGGGCGCGGTGCGCAGCCCCGTCAGTGCGAGCATCCAGAGATCGAAACGAGGCACATCCTTCGGAGGCACAGGCGAATCATCGAACGGCGCCGCACAGCAGACGTCCAACGTCTCCACCACCGCCAAGTCAGCCCTAGGACGCTAGCATGCCTTTAGCATTGTTAGCAGCCCATGGCTGAACCTCCTGTGTCCATCCTACGCCCTGATCCCCGGTACTCGCGCCGTGCACAGCCCGCCTGAGCTGGACGATGAAAGCTCACAGAACGCCAAGCATGGACGCCACAGGAGGAGCTGCTGCAAGACCCCACTAGGATATCCAGGACACGAGGGAGGCGTCAGGGTAAGACGGCTCGGGCTTGACTCCGCAAGCGACCCTGTCGCTTGACAGTAAAATGAACGGCTTGGCCAGCCTGGCCTGCCTGGTGTTACCTATATCCGTCACCGTCGGTACCTAAGTTAGCCCCCAATGCTAGCTGGACTAAAGTTCTTTTTCTTAAATCCCATAAGGCGCGTCTGAATCCACCTCGATCTCGCACTCTCTCACTCCTCTCTCATCCGTCTGTCGCGTCACTGTTTCTTCTTGACTCGCTCGAATCGCCTCAAAGTCGACTCTCGTTTACACTTCCAATCTATCAACCTCTCCAACCCATCACAATGGCTCAACAGCAACCCAATGTCCAGAACCAGGAGTGGTCCAACGGCCTCTGCAGCTGTGGTCCTTGCGAAACCTGCTTGCTCGGCACATTCCTTCCCTGCATCTGTGAGTTTGCCTCCTGAACTGGACCTCTGGCTCGACCTGGAGCTCAATCTCCCCACGCCGTCGGGAGAACGAAGCACAGCCAGCCATAGACGAGAAACTAACACGGCTTGCTACAGTGCTCGGACAGACCTCCGACCGCATGCGTGACCCCACCATGCAGACTGCCGACAACTTCAACAGCGATTGTATGATCTTCTGCGGTATCCAGTGTGTCACTGGCTGCGTTGGATGTAAGTGCCGACTACCTCGGCTTTCCAAGGTAGACCTCGTCTGACTTGTTACAACAGCTACGCCATGATGAAGCGTGGAGAGATCCGTGAGCGATTCGGTATCAAGGGCAGCGGCATGGGAGACTGCTGTGCCAGCTACTGGTGCGGCTGCTGTGCTCTCATCCAGCAGGACAAGGAGGTCAAGGCTCGCCTCGCCGCGGGTCCCATCACTCAGGGATACCAGGGCCAGAAGGAGGGCATGCACATGCCTCCCGCTCAGCAGCAGCAGCAGATGCCTCCCCAGCAGATGTCACCCCAGCCTATGTCTCCCCAGCCTACCTACCACCAGGCTCCCGAGGGATCATTCCCCCCGCAGCAGCCCATCTACGACCCTAACCAGCCTCAGGCCAAGTACTAAGTGTCCGAGTCTGAAGCTGAGGTGAAGGGCGAATGCAGACGAATGTGGCGATGACACAACATCGCATGGAAAGAAAAGGCAGGCCGGTGGAAACACGCAGGACAGGAATTGACGCGCTGGATGGGTACGCATTCTGGATTATACCCCCATTGACTTGATATTGTCATGTTTCTTTTGTTCATTTTTATTTCATTTTACTCTGCCTGGGCTGGTTTGCAATGCGCCTGTCTGTATGGGTGTATGAATGCTGGTCCGTCGATAATTTCGGGGACCATCCCCAAGGAGTGGAGAAATCGGTGACCTGAAGAAGAGAAACAATAAAGAAATCGGTATCGGATTGACATCGCTCCGAATGAATAAATCTATGCATAATCATCACGCTCATTACCCTCGCGCTCTTGGCGCTCCACCTTGTGAGGCCTGTGCTGCAACACCGTCTGCGGCCTTCATTGCCGATCCTCGGCCGAGCCAGGGAAGATGATCTGACGCGGGGACCTTGATAACAGGGCGTCAGGAGATTGTTTCACAGGCACGTTGTCGAGGGAGATTGAGCTTTCGGCGTTCAAGACACAAACGGGGAGCAAGTATTTGCTTCGCTGAGCCGTGTTCCCAAGGCCGCATTGTCGTTGGTGCGTTGGGGATTGGAATCCTCACTCGATTTTATTTCACTTACACACCAACAGGGCTTGGAATGTCAACGTTTGACCCCTGGCACAGTGTTCTGTTGCTATTTGCACGCTACGGACTTTTCTCTCACTCCCACTGTAACAAGCGCAGAGTGACAAGACGGAGACCCAATGCAGCCGTACTAGGACACATACGTACAAATAATCCCATATCATATCGGGAGTATGCGTAGCTATTATCACAGGGCTAGGAAAATCGAGTCCCTAGAAAAAATACATAATGGAAGCTGCTTGCATGGTGCTGACTACAATGAAGAAAAAATCAGTTTGTGACAAAGGATGATAATATCCTGCGTTCTGGTGCGCAAATTGCAGTGGGACGATCAAGCCCCGAGGCTCACAGCAGAACCGCAACAATCTGACATGAACCGGCAGCACTTCAGGAAAATTCGACATAGATCCAATCATGCCCGTTAGGCTGTAAATTTCAAAAACGCCGTACCGCACTTCTAGTGGTGGTTCGTCAAACGCCTATTCAGATCTACGGTTATCGAGTCATCTTCCGTAGTGCTCAGTAACCCGTATCCAATGCAACTGTCCAAGGCTCTGTCCAATCATTCCAACAACTCCTTAATGCAAACCCCAAAATCCCCTCATCATCGTTTTTGGTCCATCCGTGTCTCTTCAAAATACGTTATAAATCATTAAGCGTAAAGCTTCTTCTCGTAAGACTCCATGTTGACGTTACCCTCCAGTTGGGCGCTGGCGGTTCGGAGCTCGAAGCGCAGGTTACCCGCCTCGGCTTCCTCGTGCATCTCAACCAGGCCGCGCATGCCGCTGTCCTGAAGAGAGTGCTTGAGACCGGCAGCAAGGTAGGGGAGGAACTTGTTGATTGATCTGGGATCCATGTTAGCTTGTTAACATTGTGTTGACGCAATTAGAGAGACTCACCCTCGGTGCGCGACGGCACCAGAGACACCCTGAGCAACCAGGACGCTGTCACCCTCAGAGAAGTAACGAGCGGTACCAGCGTTGCTCTTCTGGCTGTCCTTGCCACCACCGCCAGCCTTCTTGTCCTGCATGGCGTCAATGCTGCCCATGCCTCGGTAGGCCTTGACCAGCTTGCCCTCACGCGAGACGAAGGAGGTACCGGGGGACTCAGTGGTACCAGCAAGAAGACCACCCATCATGACGGTGGAGGCGCCAAGGGCAAGACCCTTGACGATGTGACCAACGTTCTGGACACCGCCGTCGGCGATGCAAGGAACGCCGAAGCGAGCAGCGAAGCGGCTGACGCTGTAAACGGCAGCCGCCTGGGGACGGCCAACAGCCATGACCTCCTGAGTGATGCAGGCAGAGCCACTGCCCATACCAATTCGGAGACCATCGACGCCAGCGGCGATCAGGGAGGCGGCCTGCTCTCGAGTAACGACGTTTCCGCCGATGACATCGAGGCCAGGGAGCTCAGCTTTGACCCACTTGATCATATCAATCTGGTACATGCTGTTACCCTGGGAGCTGTCCAGGATGACAATGTCCAGACCAGCATCAACCAGCTGCTTCAGGCGAAGCTTGTCCTCGGGGCGGGTGCCAATGGCAGCGGCGCAGAGGAGCTGCTTGCTATCGGGGAGCTTGGAGGCGAAGGGGAAGTGCTGGTTCTTGGTCAAGTCGGAGCGGGAGATCATCGAGACGAGGTTGAAGTCCTTGTCAACGATGGGAAGCTTGCCCTTCTTCGACTTGGCGAGAATCTTGTTGGCCTCGACGAGGGTGACACCGTCAACGGCGGTGACAAGGTCGGTAACCATGACCTTGACGACGGTCTGGTCGTGGTCCTCCTCGAACTGGAGGTCTCGGTTGGTAACGATACCCAGGAGCTTGGAGCCCAGCTTGCCATCCTCTGTTTTTTTTTTCATTAGCCCAAGATCTGGTGCGGGGTGATTGAACTGGGGGAAAAAATTGAATTTGTAAGGTTGGAGTCATAGTAAAAAAAGTCCTCATGACGATCGTCTATACAGTGGAACGAAAGTTATATAAAATAGGTTTATAATCATGCAACCGGAGCCAACAATGGCAAGGAAATGTGTTTGTGCTCGTTTTGGTACTGACCTGTGACGGGAAAACCGCCGAAACCCCACTTCTCCTTGAGAAGCTTCGCATCACCGACGGTGGTGTTGCGGTCAATGACAATGGGGTCGAGGATGAACCCGTTCTCGTATCGCTTAACCTTGCGGACCATGTCGGCCTGAGCCTCGGGGGAGCAGTTGTGGTGGATGACTCCCAGGCCGCCCTGCAGAGCCATGTGGATGGCCATCTCGTGCTCAGTGACAGTGTCCATGGGCGACGAGACGAAGGGGGTCTTGAGGGTGATGCGCTTGGTAATGGGGGCATCAAGCGTCACCTCCGAGGCCGCAAAGCCGATGTAGCCGGGCAGCAGCAGGAAGTCATTGTAGGTCAGACCACCGTGCTTGGTCGTGTCCATGAGCTCGTGGAGGTCGAGGCCATCCTTGGTCTTGTACTCGTTCAGCACGTCGAGAGCCGTGGTGTGGTCGAGGACCTTGGTGTTGCTGCCGGAGGTGGACATGGTGGCGGTACGCAGAGAACAGGTGAGGTCGAAGACGGAACGAGTCGATAGAGCAAGCTGTGGCCTTGAACCGACTGTAAAAATTGATGGTACGCTTCTTCCCGTAAGAAAGAAAAGAGAAAGGAATGGTCGTGACCCTCCGAAAACTTTTTTATACGCTGGACCCTGGCGCTCGCCACGCGTGAGCCGGTGCGCAGTGCGGGGCAGCTCTTGCCTGCAGCGAACAGCTACCGTCCGTGTGGGTGGGGCGCGCTCTTTGCTGCAATTTTTTTCTTTTCTTCCTTCCCCCTCCCACCGACATATTTCCGCATGTCTTACCCTAGAGCCTGGCGGGCTACTCGCACCAATGGCATGGATTTGAGTAGAACCGACTTGCTTTCGGGTACTTAATCCGGCTAGTTGGTATCCTTTCTTGGTCTGACACTTGAGATTGGGTGGGTGTATCGCAGAATAAACTAAAAATGGTCCACATTAGGTATCCGTACAATGAGGATTTGATGCGATTAGTCTTGTTTTACGTACCTAAGCATCACATCTTCATTACTATTCCTAACCCACCACAGCCATTTCAGCAGAGTCGACTAGAATGTTCCCAAGAGATTGGTCAAGTACTGAAATACACCTTGACTTCAATCTGATTGCTCCACCTGCTCTCCAGCTCCATCTCTTGCCACGCTGTGCCAAGGTCAATCTCCACGACATGGTTGTCAGCCTTCGAGATGGTTGCAGTATGTGCAGGGATCGGCTTCTCCTGGATGGTGACCAAGAAGTCTCCTTCTATTGTCATGGATGGTAACGCAGACACATAGACACCTACAGACAGCTCATTAGTGAACCTAGTCAATTAGGCAACACCCCGAAGAAGGTCACTTACCTAGAGTGCCAAACGCTTTAATCCAGGTATCAATAACTACTCGGCCATTCTCGAGTTGCTTTATGTTATTCATAAAAATCGCGGCTGGGCCAGCCATCTTGCCCAAAAGACCCATGTTCGAGGTCAGGACAGTGCCGTGCTTTTTGCTGGACAGGCTCGTAAGGGGGAATGCGCAGAATATCTCATAGCCCCGAACCGGAAGCGACCCAGTCATCAAAGAACCAGGGGCACCGACCTTGACTGGTCGCGATACCTTGCCTGTAGTGTGGGCTCGAACCACATACTCAATCGATGTATCAGTACCAGGAAAGCTGGACAAAGGAATAATCTCAGTCAATGGGCGTGCCGAGATGTTGAAAATAGCCAAGATTGGGTTCCCCGTTTGCGAGGCACCTGTCATTTTCAGCCGAGCTCTGCTGCTCAAACGCAGTTGGAAGAGCACTCACCATGATGACTTCCCACCTTCAAGAGCGAGTCATCATCATACCCCATATAAGGATGAACCGTTTTGCCTAAAACACTCGGCCTGAAAATCACCGTCTTCCCTCTCGGAGTGAGACCAGTCATCTGCCCAATCAGGTCCATATCGTGCTTGCCTGGAACATCCGTGATGTAGATTGGCCCTCCGCTGACACATCTGGCCGCAGCATGGAATCCGGAATATTCATGCACAGTCTGGAACATGTCCCAGTCAGGGAGTACGTTCAAGTGCCCCATGAATATGCTGTTGTGCGCATTTGTCCACACGTGCCAGGGATGTGATGAGGGAATCTCCGGAAAGAAGTCATCCGAGTTACGAACTAGAATTGCAGGCCGGTTCGTCGGCATTTGAGAATGAAAGAGGGCCTGCGGAATTTGCGACATGCATGAGATAGCCTTGGCGCTGAAATGTCGAAGAGTTGAGATGGTCCACGCATTAAGATACGGAATGAGGAGATCGCGTCGAGCAGAAGCGCTAATCCAAGTATCGATCATGAACTGCGCATCCGTTTTTACGGCGTCAATCCCGCAGTCTGACAGGAACCGGTAGAAATCGTTGTAGAACCTGGAAATGTCCTCTTTAGCAACGACAGTCATCTTACCTCCAAGGGGAAGATTGCGACGATCTGCGTCCTCTCGATCGACCTCAATGGTCTTGTAAGTCTGGGAAATCTTGCCATCGGGAGCAAGACCACCCCAATACCCAAGCAAGGCATGCCAAACTGCAATGTGCTGGATGTGAGGGTGTTTCTCCCGGATATGGGAGATTGTGGCCTTCAGGCCACTGGGAAACGCGACAGGTTCCGCCTCGAACTCCTTCCAACCATATTGGAATTGACTAGGCCCCCTGTAGTCAATCGACTGCCAATTATCATCGATGATGAGGCTGGAGACTTTGATATTATGCTCAGCCAACTTGTCGACGGCATCGAATATCTTCTGATCTGTGAGTCGTTGTCCCAGTGCATTCCAGGTACCTAGTCGACGTTAGCTGGTCGAGTCCGTGAGTGAGAAGGGCGCGACGCACAGAATCCAAGCCCGTCATACCAATTTTCCATCCACTCTGGCTTGAAATCACTTGCCAGGGCTTTTAACTCTTCATCTTCCTCCTGGCCAAGACTTGATTGCTTTGCCTGAGCGACTAGTGTCCTGGCGTGCTTCATAACAGCTGCGACAGCAGATTCAAAGTCATCGCCCTCGGAGACCAAGATGATGGCCTTCTCTTCCGAGAGACCGTCATTACGAGCCTGATTGTCTTAGTAATAGTGGAGGTAAATAACTGGTCCACTTACATGCACACAGAGGGTGCCATTCGAACCATGTCGAAAGACTGGCAAGACATGACTGATGCCACTGATTGCCAGGAAGACGAGATTTTTGCCATGTGGACTGAGGAATGAGCACAAGATCCCATCTTTGTCTAAAGAAAACTCCGTTTTTCCATGACGAGGGGCGAGCCATGGAGACCATAAGCGGACTAGGGCAAACCATCTACAGAGCGTTAATGATGAGGAGGCCTCTGGTAAGCAGCGAGCCGCCGTGACTGATGGTTGTTACGCTGTTGTGCTTACCTCGAGAACGAGCCCCAAGGCGTGCCAACTGAAATGTCTTTATACGTTGAGTTGTCCCCTTCGGCAGGCGGAATAGGCGCCTCGAGTGCCCAAAGAACGGCCCCAGGAGACTCGCTTGAACGAGACGAAACCGCCCATCCCTCTGAGTTAAGATCGGGAATTAGATCAGTTAGATTGGCAGATGAAATGCCAGCGGAGGGCTGAACGATCCAGCCATCACCGAGTCCTTGCTCATCGCGAATCCATCTCCATTCTTCATGCTGGCCATGGCGAAATTTGAGAGTAAATTGTAAGGATGCGTCGAAAGTAATCGAAGACGAAGAAGCGAAGTAAAACCGGGACATGGATTCTGGCAGTAACTGCAGTGTCTGCGGAGTCTGGCTCTCTTCCACGGGGAGGAGTCTGATCTCCTTCCATTCCGATCCATCTACTGAATGCCAGGCACAGACTTCCCATGGCTCTGTTGCACGGGACTTGGGAATCTCAAGAATTGCGGTCAAGGAAACGCCATTGCCCTGCACTGGAGTGACTTGTCCCAGAGGCGGGTGGCTTTGGAGGGTTGCTTTCATGTCGTCGGCGCCTGGAGGAGGGGCAGGCTTCTGTTTAGCAATGTAGATGGCCTGGAAGACTTCGCCGAAGTCATAGTTGTCAGAGGGCATGATTGGGAACAAGGATGGAGAGTTGGATTAGAATAAGATATGTTAGATTGAATGATGGATCTTGAGGCTATGCATAGGAAGTAGAGATGGATTTGTTTTTAAAATGTTCTGTCAACTCACAAAAGTCTTTGCAAGTGACCGGTGAACTTGGGCATTCGTCTTCGTTGGGCAACGGCAGGTGACGGAATCAAGCCAATGTGTCCGTCAGAAGTGGAGTTTCGGTGGGCCGAAAACAGGTTAGTAATAGAGGCCTCTGATTGGACACACTCCTAGCTTTTCTCGCCCTGATTCGGAGTTGGTCGGAATGACTAAGCCCTCCGCCTCAATGCTCAGGCCGCAAATTATCTCAGTAAAGCTTCTAGCCGAGCAGCATCGAAAGATTTCATCAAACCACTCAATCCAGCGTCGACCCTCCAAACCTCCGTCATGGCGTCCCGGAGACTGGCTTTGAACCTCTCGCAGGGCCTGCGAAACCGTGCTGGCCTGTCGGCCGCCGCTCCCCTCCGACGAGGCTTTGCTACGCCCTCTACTGTCGGCAAAACTCAGACCACGACCCTTCCCAATGGATTGACCGTGAGCGCCATCAGCAGAGACCAATTGGCCTCGACATGCATCTCAGACCGGCTATCTAACTCGTGTGAACTAGGTCGCGACCGAGCACTCCCCTTCCTTCGCGCAAACGTCGACCGTCGGTGTGTGGATTGACGCCGGATCAAGGGCCGAGACCGACGAGACTAATGGCACTGCGCACTTCCTCGAGCATCTCGCTTTCAAGGTTGGATTCCCATCAATGGATGGTGAATCACCGCTAACATCCATCCCAGGGCACCTCCAAGCGATCCCAGCAGCAAATTGGAGCTCGAGATCGAGAACATGGGTGGCCACCTCAATGCCTACACCTCGGTCAGTCGGATGAAGGGATACGAGTCTGGACCAGGCTAACATAACCACAGCGCGAGAACACCGTCTACTTCGCCAAGGCCTTCAACGCTGATGTCCCCAAGAGCGTTGATATCCTCTCCGATATCCTCCAGAACTCCCTTCTCGAGGAGTCCGCCATCGAGCGCGAGCGCGACGTCATTCTTCGAGAGTCCGAGGAGGTTGAGAAGCAGGTTGAGGAGGTTGTCTTTGACCACCTTCACGCCACTGCTTTCCAGCACCAGGGCCTTGGCCGCACCATCCTTGGCCCCCGCCAGAACATCCGCGACATCACCCGAACCGAGTTGACCAACTACATCAAGAGCAACTACACTGCCGACCGCATGGTCCTTGTTGGTTCCGGTGGCATCCCCCACGAGGAGCTGGTTGGCCTCGCCGAGAAGCACTTCTCTGGCCTCCCCAGCACTGGCCCCAAGAACCACGCCTACCAGCTCTCTAAGCAGAAGGCCGACTTCTTCGGCTCTGATGTTCGCATCCGAGACGACAACATGCCCACCGCCAACATCGCTCTTGCTGTTGAGGGTGTCAGCTGGAACTCCCCCGACTACTTCACTGCCCTCGTCGCCCAGGCTATTGTCGGCAACTACGACAAGGCCCTTGGCCAGGCCCCTCACCAGGGCAGCAAGCTTAGCGGCTGGGTCCACAAGCACGATATCGCCAACAGCTTCATGAGCTTCTCTACCAGCTACAGCGACACTGGGTAAGAATATTCCTGATATATAGTGCCAGCCACAAAAGCTAACAAAAATAGTCTCTGGGGTATCTACCTCGTCAGCGACAAGCCCGAGCGTGTTGATGACCTTGTGCACTTCGCCATCCGAGAATGGATGCGTCTCTGCACCAACGTCAGCGGTGCCGAGGTCGAGCGTGCCAAGGCCCAGCTCAAGGCCTCCATTCTCCTGTCTCTGGATGGCACCACTGCTGTCGCTGAGGATATTGGCCGACAGCTCATCACCACTGGCCGCCGCATGGCCCCTGGTGAGATTGAGCGCCAGATCGATACCATTTCCGAGAAGGACATCATGGACTTTGCCAACCGAAAACTCTGGGACCGGGACATTGCCATCAGCGCTGTTGGTACCATTGAGGGTCTCTTCGATTACCAGAGACTCCGCAACACCATGAAGCCCAAATTTTAAGGTAGAGAGGGCCAACCGGGTTTGCGAAAATCGAGACCAGGGTATAGAGTGTATGAGATACCGTTTACAGGCCTAGTGTACCATAAAGTTTCCCTTGTTCATACTAGGTAACGTGGCAGTGTGATCAGTAGAGTGTGCTCGTTCATACCGCCTATGTAATTGTTGATGCCATCGTGTTATGTAGGCCTCAATGTGATTATAGTGTTCCTTTGAGACTATTTTACCGACCGCCGATAGGTTGTGTGACTGTCCCGAATATTAGTATTCTTATCTCATAACTAGTATCATGCGTTCTTCTGTCTCTATGCATTGCTTTCGCTCTGCACGGGCCGTACTTTTGCCGTCTCCGTCTTAGTTGAAGCCCTGGACGCTACCAAGTTGTAACCATGGATAGGCTATGATGGTGTGATCTGTTGCGTGAATTGCGACTGGATAGTTTAAGAGCTGGCCTAGGAGATATAATGATGGACTACAGCATGGCAGCGTGAATGATCCGTAGTGAATATTGTGTCGTGCATATCGTATGTGCATTCACCTCTGAGCTTTCTTTGCTCGCAGGCCTCGGATGTTATCTAATTCCAGTTCATTCTGCTTTCCATCCCCTACATAAGGTAGGCATCTATGGCCTAGAAACCCTGAGTGGCCCGAACGCCAGCAACGCCATCCAAAGAAGCACTATGCGGGGAGCCTCACAACCCCTTCTTTTTGTAGATACGGGTACCTGGATTGCTCAAAATGAGCAAAGCCTTGTGACGCGGTCGCCAACTAGCCTTCCTCCCCCATCTCCTCGTCTACATCTTCTCCAAACATGTCCTCAACAGTGCCGCCTTCCACGCCATCCCCACCGACATCCTCGGGGTTGGGGCCCTCGATTCCCTCCATGGCATCGCCTCCCTCCTCCTCTTCGTCCTCTTCATCCCAGACATCCTTCAAGCCCCAGCTGGTCCCACTAAGAACGAAGCGCTCACTCGGTAGCCGTACACCCCATTCATTGGGTACGATCCTGGGTAGGGCGACTTTGTTCCGCTCGCGAGCCAGCTCCTGCATGTAATCTTTGCTGATGCCGCCGCCGGCGCTTCCTCCCCGAAACTGGTAGCTAAGTCGCGCTGCTATGGCTAACTTGACTGCGTTGGCAGATACAACGGCATCGCCTGGAGCGGGTGCGGTTGCACCTGAAGACGCGGATGGCTTTGCGCCAGCCTGTGTAATGTATGGGTCACCCGAGAGGTGAAGCGCGTCACTTAGCACGGACGAGGTGTGTCGGTACGCGAAGTCGAGAAGCAGCAAGGGGACCCGCTGCTCATACGCCGTGACGCCCTGGGATGTTAACAGGAGCTCGATGAGTCGGGCATCGCGTGGTCGCGGGGCGGTTGTGGAGGGCGTTGCGGGAGGGCCGTTTTGGGAGGCGGCAGTGGGCTGACTTGCTGCTGAAGTCTGAGTGTTGGGGATAGTCTGGGACGTGCCTGCCGATGAGGCTGGGATGCCATTCGTCTGAGGCTGGCTAGACGCCATATTCAATGGCGCTGCAATGCAGCAGAGGAGTTGGCGAGGCGCGAGCTTGGGAGAGTGCGAAGGTGATGAATCTTAGGTGCGCGCCTTGCCGGAGTTCGTGATCGCTGACGAGTTGTTGAAATCGCTGACGGATGCAAGTGGGTTAAATGCGCCAAGAATAGAGTATGGTCGCTCTTTGAAAAAATCACAGTGAGGTAGTGGCTATTGAGGTTGAGAGCTTGATACTTTGAATTCAGCCTCATGCGCAGGCGGGTAGCTTGACGAGGCCGCGGTCGGGCAAACGTCGGAGTATTGATAATCCGAAAGATTCTGTGAAAGTGCGCACAGACCACACCTTAAATGACTTGCCCAGTCGCAGATGCTGGATTGGCAGAATTCGGAACGGCAAAATAGCAGGAAGGAGGAGGGACTCGGCCTTTCCTTGGATGGAGGGGTGACTCGGCGAGGGGCAAAATGGAAGTGCCCCACCACGCCGCCGATGCAGGACTCATCATCACCACCAGCTTTTTTGCGAACACTTGGCTTTGAGTCATTGAAACTTCTCGATTGAACCAATTTTGGGCGACTCACGACGCCAATCCCACTGTATCTGTTCAAGGTCTTTCAGCATGGAGACGACCCTACCCCTCCCGTTCTTGGTCAGCGTTGTCGGCCAGGAGGGGCAACCTGTCGCCAGCGATGGACTCACGCCCCAGGAAGTCTCCCTGCTCGGCGCTGCCTTCATTGAGACGGCTTCTAAGGATTGGGCCCGTTTTTGGCGCTAGCAGCAATGTTCACATGGACGTAACGGGGGTGACTTCACCCGACGATGTCGCCGCCCTCCTCGACGGCGGAGTTCGAAAAGCGTTCGTGGCTGCTGAGAATCTCTCCGAATACACCGAGTTTGGCTCACGCGTTATCCCCACTGTGTCGACACTGGATCTCTCTGCCGCCTCAGAAAACGGACTCTTGATCAAGGACTTTGACACGTCAGCTAGCGGTGTCAGCAAATTCGTTGAGGAGGCTCAGGCCAAGCAGATCAAGAACCTCTACCTCAAGCCCACACCCGGCACCTCTCTCCAGGCCTTCATCGAAGTTGCTTCCAAGGCTAGAGCTATCCCGATTCTGCCCTCCGCGGGCCTGACGACCAACAAGGATGACACCCAGAAACTGCTTCTTTCCAAGGTCATTGCGTCCTACTGGAAATCTGACCGAGCGGACGGTCTTATCCCTACCGTGGTTACCGATGACGCTGGAATTGCACTGGGTCTTGCTTACACAAGCGAGGAGAGCATCTTGGAAGCCTTGAGGACACAGACCGGCGTGTACCAGAGCCGGAAACGAGGTCTCTGGGTGAAGGGTCTTACCTCTGGGGATACCCAGGAGTTGTTGAAGATTGGCCTCGACTGCGACAACGACACTCTAAAATTTGTGGTTATCCAGAAGGGTCGCTTCTGTCACCTGGAGCAGTTCGGATGCTTTGGAGAACTCACTGGAATTGCAGCACTTGAGCAAACCCTAAAGTCGAGAAAGGAGTCCGCTCCTGCTGGTTCGTATACTGCGAGACTGTTCTCTGATGAGAAGCTTCTCCGAGCGAAGATCATGGAGGAGGCCGAGGAGCTTTGTGACGGAAAGACTAAGGAGAACATTGCTTTCGAAGCAGCGGACCTGATTTACTTTGCCTTGACAAAGGCTGTTGGCGCTGGCGTCAGCCTGGCTGATATCGAGGCTAACCTCGATGCCAAGAGTCTCAAGGTTAAGAGGAGAGCGGGCAACGCAAAGGGCAAGTGGGCCGAAAAGGAGGGTATTAAGACTACTGAGACGGCGCCCGCGAAGCCCGCCCCTGTGGAGAAGCCGGCCGAGGGTCGCATTACCATGGAGAGAATCGACGCGACCAAGACTTCCGAGGCCGAGCTCCAGGAGAAGTTGAAGCGACCCTCGCAGAAGTCGCCTGACACTATCCTGAAGATCATCAAGCCGATCATTGAAGAGGTTCGAACTGGTGGCGACAAGGCTGTTCTGTCTTACACTCACAAGTTCGAGAAGGCAACTTCTCTGACCTCTCCTGTGCTCAAGGCTCCATTCCCCAAGGAGTTGATGAACCTGGATCAGGAGACTATTGAGGCTATCGATATTTCCTTTGAGAAATATTCGCAAGTTCCACGCTGCTCAGAATGAGGAGAAGACCCTCCAGGTCGAGACTATGCCTGGAGTTATATGCAGCCGCTTCTCGAGGCCTATCGAGAGAGTCGGCCTGTACATCCCTGGTGGAACGGCTGTTCTGCCTAGTACAGCTCTGATGTTGGGTGTGCCCGCTATGGTGGCTGGCTGTAAGAAGATTGTCTTGGCCTCGCCTCCACGAGCTGACGGTAGAATCACACCCGAGATCGTCTATGTTGCCCACAAGGTCGGCGCTGAGAGCATTGTTCTTGCAGGAGGTGCCCAAGCCGTTGCTGCCATGGCTTATGGCACCGAAAGCATCACCAAGGTTGACAAGATTCTGGGCCCTGGTAATCAGTTCGTCACGGCAGCCAAGATGCACGTCAGCAATGACACCAATGCTGGTGTTGGCATTGATATGCCTGCCGGCCCATCGGAAGTCCTTGTGATTGCCGACAAGGACGCCAACCCTGCCTTTGTTGCTTTCGGATTTGCTCTCCCAGGCTGAGCACGGTGTTGATAGCCAGGTTATCCTCCTTGCTATCGACCTCAATGAGGAACAACTCCAAGCTATCGAGGATGAAGTGCACAAGCAGGCCATGGCCCTACCTCGTGTCAATATCGTTCGCGGTGCTATCGCCCACTCCGTTACTGTCTTGGTCAAAGACAGGGATGAGGCGATGCGCATCAGCAACGACTATGCCCCCGAGCACCTTATTCTGCAGATCAAGGATGCTGAGAAGGTAGTGGACCAGGTGATGAATGCCGGCAGTGTCTTTGTTGGCCAGTGGACCCCTGAGAGTGTCGGAGACTACTCTGCTGGCGTCAACCACTCACTACGTAAGCTCTCCCACACCCCTGGGCAATCTCTCTGTAACATAGCTAACTCACCGTTTTTCTAGCTACCTATGGCTTTGCCAAGCAGTACTCTGGCGTTAACCTGGGCTCTTTCCAGAAGCACATCACTAGCTCTAACCTGACAGCCGAGGGCTTGAGGAATGTCGGCAGCGCTGTCATGCAGCTGGCCAAGGTCGAGGAGCTCGAGGCTCACAGGAGGGCGGTAGAGATCCGAATCAACTACCTGAACGGACAGTAGAGAGGACAACGGGGAAAACGGCGTAGAAAATTCGAATTGTATTTTTGGACAGTTTTGCAGATCTTTGGAATAGACAGAGCAATAAAGTATTCAGTGCAGAGTCTGAATCATGAATTCCTCGTGGGTTTCAGGTTGTTACAGATAGGACACGCGGACAACAACGATGCTTGAAATGAGAAGTTGCCAGAATAACTGCTTTTGATACTCTGTTGAAGAAAGCCCTCAAAGTCTGATATTTAAAGCTTGATGTTAGATGTCAATGCTTTTTCTGTCTGTATCTGTGCAGCATACCATGATCGTTACAAATGCAATGGTAATCCCAACGCCACGCTATGTGTATACCCCTGATATCATAAACACACTTCTCTTTGCTCGTCCTTCGACTTCCAACCCAACTACCCGTCTTGATGTGAGTTGTTGAATCTCAATTGGTCATCGGACATCCAAACCGTTGAAAACCTTCCGAAACGCCTCTATGGTACGATGGGGGCGGTATAAGTAGCCACATGTGCGGTCCTCTACTCATCCAGACTTAGCTTTATGATTGACGTTTTTTTTCCACAGAGAGACGACTAACCCCCGTTATGCGCTCAGCAGAGAAATCCTCAACAATCGATTTGCGTCTTGTGGAGGCTCCATCGGGCCGAGCGCTGTCTTCAAGCTTGAGGACAGGTTCCTCATTTTCGCCATCGTCGCCCGCTTCCTGGTGTTGCTGTGCATCCGCTTCTTCGAGGTCTTGCTTCATTGATGCGATCATCCGCTCCTCATCGGCGCTGCCGCTCAGCACACTCTCCGCCTCGACGAACTCGTCTATAGATGCGCGAGACATGTAGCTGTCGGCAAGGGCATCGTCAACCTCATCATCCTGTTCCTCTTCTTCATCATCATACACACTGGCCGGGCCGTCTTCGACATCATCGTCCTCGTCCTCGCCTTCATCCTCACCGTCATCCTCGTCACTCTCACTTGCGGAGAAGTCGGCCATGGCGAGAGGGTCGTCTCTCCAGTACTTGAAGTCGGTATACTCCTCACCACCACCCTTAACCAACGTGCTGACTGGGGGAAAATAATGATCCACAACCTCGTTAATATTGACGTAGCTCATCTTGAGCTTGTTAAGACTCAGGAGGTCCAGGGATACTTCAGAATTGGTGTTAATGGTGAAGATGCGATTTCTGGGCACGTCCACAGTTCGGTACGAGATCTGGTCTGTAAATCGGTTGCCAAACCCAGCATAGAAACAGGTCCGATCCGGCCCATACAGGTTGCGGATGTCTCGAAGAGTAGCCATCTTGAAGACCTGTGGCTTGCGCAGGTAGACCTCACGTCTCAAAGCCGCCATGGTTCGGGTCGGGAGAGAGAATTGTCGGGCCAGGGGGCATCTTGCAACCTTCCTGAACGATGTTGGCGAGGTACGCTCTCGTGTTATCTGACTGGGCCGACGGATCGACTTGTCAGATACATGATGTTGTAGCCATTGGCAATGATATCGCAGTAGAGCTTGGCGATGCCTGAATGGGTCCAGTCACGCCCGATCATGTTCAGAACATGACCCAAGGCATCTGATTTTGTGATGGTGCCGTCAATGTCAGAGATGACTACGGGCGTTTCATGTTTCCAGAGGAACATTTTTGCCGAGCAGGTAGCTCGGTTGACGGTGAAGCTCATATTGTTCTCTCCCGGTTGAAGTTCCAGATCCTTGAGCTGCTGACTAGTCAGCCGGAGGGTTTTGGCGTAGTTCCTGTTAGGATCTCCTGCATGGCCCGAAGAGCCGGGAGGAGTCCGGGGAGGTGTTTGCATGTCCATAGGACCAGCATCTGACTCGGATCGACGATGCGAAGGTAGAAGAGGCATCGTGGTGATGTCGCTGCTGTCGCTCTGGTAGCCAGGGTCTGAAGCAGCATCGGCCGCCACGGTATGTCGGTGGGACTGCAGGGACGACTCGATTGTCTTGTTCATGGCGGCTTGCTTGGCCCTCTCGCTGCTATAGATCCACAGGTTGCCCTGCTCATCGAAGCCAAATAGAGCTCCAATGTCGTAGTTGCCATCGAGCTCCTCGGAGAGGATCTTTCGGGCAAGAATCTCTGCTCGAAGGATGTCCTCATCGTTGTTCTTGAAATTTGACATATCCAACATAAGATCTCCGTTCTCAGTCACCTCGCTCGGGATGTTGGCAGCGGACAGCTCTCGGGAGAGAGCGATGGCACGTTCAATTGCCTCACTCGTGGCAAGAGGTGGAGGACTGTGGGACCTCTCGGAAGCATCTGGGCTCTCACCAGTGGCAGAGCCCTCGCCTTCACGGGTCTGCGCTCGGGCGGATCGTCGTAGGATGTCATCGCTGTGTGGCCGTTGGATGGTGGAGGTCCAGTCGCCGGAAGAGGGTCGGGAGCTCACTTGGCCGGGAGAGCGGGAGACGGGGGTGATCATGCCTGGGCCGAATGTCAGCTTGGGGTCTGTAGATTTCAAAGATTCCATGGAGGGAAGTAGGCATACCATTCTCATCGCGTTGGGTGTACAGGATCGCAGGCGGCGGACGACGAGGCTTCAAGCCGTCTCCATCAAGATCGAGGAGCTCAGGTTCCTGCAAGCCTGGAGGGGATTGCTCGGGATTGAGAGGCGGACTGCTCGCCGGGCTGGACGCGGGGGAGACGAGAGGAGAAGTCTGGAGCGACTGTGGGATGTTGTCTGTGGTTTCGAAGACGAAGAAGGCCTCGCCACCTTCGCCGAGTTTCATGGAATAGGGCTGCTTGGCCCCATTGACGTGGAACTCGACCTTTTTGTCCGATGGTCGCAGGAGCGAGAACTTGCCGAAGCGGACGTGGAAGGGAGAGCAGGAGAGGGAGCCATCGTCCTGCTCGACGACGATGACATCGATGGCGCCGCTAAGGGTGGCCGGGTTGATGGAGTTCCATGCTGTCGAGACCGAATCGCTCAGGTTGCGCACGTATTGCATCTTTGCTCAGCGGCGAGTTGGCGAATGTTGCGGAGGAGGAGGAGAAGGAAGGGTGGGAGGTGGTAGGAGGAAGGACGATGACGATGCTTCGACGGAAGAACGGCCGGTGCGACGGAAAGCTTAAAGCCGTAAAGCGAGCCGGGACGTTGACGTCAAGACAACGGCAGCGACCACAACGGCGACAACGACAAAGCCAACGGCAAGCAACTCAAACGCAACAAAGATAACGAGAGGAAGTGCGACCGGGAAGAAAATGTCAGCCGACGCAGAAGGCTGGGGTAAGCGGCCTGCAGCAGTGGGAATGGGGAAGCCGGTGGGCGAGTAGAGCGAGCGCGAGAGGACGGTGGATTGTTGGGGAACGACACGACGTCTAGGGAGGCGAGTTGAGCGCAAGGCAACGGCACGGCTACAAACAGCTGACGAACAGGCGGGCGAAGACAGGGCAACGATCCTAATTACAGTACAAGTGCGGTACAGCACAAAGGAAGGGCGGCTCGCGTTTCGTTTCCCCTCTTTGCTGTTGCCGCCGGAAAATCGACAGAATGGGAGCGGCCAGTCGCTGGGCAGGATGAGGCAACGAGTACAGGACTGACGGTGTACGGTGTAAGAGAGCGAGCGACTGTCCGGGGGGGGGGGGTTCTGACCAGGGCCTCTATATGGAGCCTCTGCATGTGCTACGTAGGACGCAGTGGTTTGGTGGGCGGTGGGCAGTGGAAAGTCGGCTGGCTGGGGCAGCAGTGGGTTGGGGACAGCGGGTTGGGAGGGGGACGTGCCGTCTACTGGCCCAACATTGAGACAAAACGAGAGGCTTTTGACATGGATCATTTCGGAACCGCATGACACTGACAAGTGGACAACCCAGACAGTCAAGTCAACCTGGACAACCCAGACCAGCCTGGCCCAGATCAGTCCCCTCATATCTCTTCTCCGCAGCAGTAGACGACCA
Source organism: Ilyonectria mors-panacis (assembly GCA_002991585.1). Classification (NCBI taxonomy): domain Eukaryota; kingdom Fungi; phylum Ascomycota; class Sordariomycetes; order Hypocreales; family Nectriaceae; genus Ilyonectria; species Ilyonectria mors-panacis. The sequence goes on from PPHJ01000068.1 coordinate 73,977, forward strand.
GGGCCCTATTGGAAGCTGGTCCCTTTCAGTCATGGTTTGTTCCATCGTGACAAAAACCTCTGCGTCACGAGGAACCCCACGCCGTCTGTGAAGTTCAACAGACCTGGCAGTCCACCAATATAAGATGGACAACTCTCATATGTCAACCCTTTCCGATCTGCTGCCTTCCACCAATCCCTTATTAATCCTGCGTCTAAATAACACTCAACATGTTGAGAAGAAAAAATATTCAAAGTGGCGGTCTCCCACGTGTGTGATGACAGACGCGCCGACTAGTCCCCGAGGTGAGTGAGAGTGCATGGGTGTCCTTCAACTAGCCGCGGCTCATGGTCTGCATCATGTGCTTCCTACCGTCATCCTTCAACAAGGCATAGCGATCACTTCTGACAATTACTCCGTAGTTAGTGCAAGATTCGCCGCTTCTCTCTTTTTACGCAACCTAGCCTAGCCCTGAAAACCCAGTCAGCTGCCGAAGCCTTGATGTCATGGCCTTGGCCCTGTCGGGTAATAGTCCAGGTACTCTCTGCTCTAAATGCCGGCATCCGGCTTTGAATCTGATGTTTGCATCTTGACACCAAAAGTGAGGCGGCAAAATGCCCTTGTCTAGGATCGTATGCGTGTATTCCAACCATTGGTTCTTCTCTATCATCTGTGGTTGTGGTTGCGCTGGCTCATGGGACCCTAAATCATCCAATGCCTACCCCCATGCGACCTACCCACGCTCTTAGGCACCCGGGAATGGTAGAGGAGCGGCTGCCATGGTGTTATGCCATTGATGTCTCACATGTTTGGCATCCAATCCCATGTTTTGACATTGGGCGCTGACTCGGTCTGTCACCAATATAGAGATGAGACCCACGGCGAATCCCAAGTCGGGCAATCCAAGCGCATAGTGTCCGGTGGAAGCCGGAAGCGAGAAGCGGGCACTAACGTGAGGCGATCCCCGGCTCTGGCTGAGCTGGAGACAGACGAGATCTTGGATGCTCCCTGTGCCGTTGACGATGTGGCGGGATATTTCTCCGGCATGCAGCCAGATTTTGGCTGTGGTGACGATATCTGGTGGAGAGACAGACAGCCCTGGACCATGGATCAAGCCCACATAGTACGTATGGGCATTTCCATGCCTCTTCTATTTCCATTTCCACGGCCCATTCCCATTTCCAGACTTACCTACCTACGTAACCGACCTACGTATGACGGAGAGATCCTCTCCACACCCCATTTTTATTAATGTTTTCAGGATCGCACCAAGGCCGCTGGTCTCAATCCTTTTGTCTGGTATCCCTGGTGTTTGTGGTCGTGTTCCACGGTAGCGAACCGCCCCAAACCACTGAGAGGCACTTTCGGTCAAGCCCGATCCCTAGGCGCGGTGGATGCCGGAAGAGGCTCTATTACCGGCGCTGAAAATATCAAGAGGCGTGGCGGCGAAAACCCAAACACTCGGTGCAGTGAATCATTTTTCAGGAACCCATCCTGCAAATGCAGCGTTTATTGTCCTAGAGTCTCCGGCGCCATGGGTCGGCCTCGTCACGAAGACGTCGTCTTACGTTGTAGCTTCACTCTAAAGCGGCGAGAATCCGAAATGCGAGAAACCTCACTGGCTATGCTTGCTCATGCGTACCGCGCAGGGTCGCCGCAAACATCATCACCACTGACGTCTCCCGCTCCCGTGTACTAGGCGTGCGCCTCACGCCATTGCAAATGCACTTCCAGATGCAAGCCATCAAGTTACTTTTGCCCTGCCCCGGCTTTCCACGTTGCTTGTACATCTGGCAGCAGGTAATCGGAATTAGCTCGCACTCCATGAAATGACTTGCCAGCGCACTCAATGCGCGCACGTCCTGGTCAACCTGTTCAGTGGTTGTCAAAGCGCAGCGTGATGCGATCAGCGCAAAGGAACGAATAGGAACGTATGTCTTGCCCCAGAACCACTGTCGCACAGTGCACACAACACGGCGACAGCGTTCCATTCCCCAGCACCCGGCGCCGCGCCACTGCAGCCCAGCGCATCCAGACCGGCATCACAGCGCCTCACACAGTGCTGGCCGTCCACCCTGCCACTGAAACCTGCCCTCGTTCCCTCGATCACCCGCCAATCGACTCCCGAGATTTACTGGGGGAAAGAGCACGTCCGGCCTGAAGCTCGTCCTCCACGCCTTTTTTCTGCCATCTGCCGACAGACTCCCATCCCACACGACACGACGCTTGGGTCCGTCCTGAAGCATTTTCTACCAGGCCGGGATCGCGCTGAGAACATGTCATGGGAGTTGCCCGTCTTGACCTCTCTCATCCTCAGCGTCCTCGGGTTCTGGTGGGTCTATAACCCGCACTCGAGCTACCAGAAGGCCCTCGTCTACGCCGTCGTCTGCGGCCTCACTCTGCTCCTCGACCCTCGCCCATTGCTGCTGCACATGTCCGTGTCCCCCATTGGCCTGGACACATTGCTCGACCTCCGTCCCCATGTCCTGCTCATCCATAACTTCAAGATGGTCTTGACGCTCGGCGCCGTTGTCTGGTGAGTTGCCGATTGCTACCCCTCTCATACGACTTGATTCCGCCTCTGCAGGATGTTGATTCCCCTCCCTTCGTCCTTCGCCCGCTGACCGCGCTCTCTTTAGGCTGCTGCACCGCTCATGGCAGACGTTATGGAAACCTGTCCCCGACCTCATCAATATCCTCGGGGTCGATGTCCCTGAATCCCCCGACGTATCGCTTGCTGGCATTCGAGCCGATGCTGCCACTCTCAGCTGGTCCCGCCCTCCCAGCAATCGCCCTGTGCAAAAATACTCCATACAAGTTAATGGTGTTCATGGTTAGTTGGCCTAAATCGCGATTTTTGCAAGTCCGAGGAGGCCGGGATATCCGAGTGCAACGCTGACAATGCCCATCACAGTGGGTGACTCGCCGGGTAATGAAGTTGCGATTACAGTTACTGGCTTGAAACCGGACCACTTCTACAACATAAGGGTGGTTGCCGTGGGTCCAAACAACTTCCAGGCAGGCAGTCCAGTCCTCCGCTTGCGGACTTTCGGAAAAGATGGAAAACCTCAACTCGGCAACTCGAGACTGCCGACCAGCTTCGCTAAAAACGATCACCCTCGCAACAAGTCCGACGATGACAACGATGACTCCGATTTGAATAGACCTTCCGTTCCAACTGTCGAGGCGGCGCCGGTCCTCGATGGCAATGCCGCGCCCACATCCGATATCACGAGTGCCGCTACTGGTCAACGCCGAAACACGATAAATCGACGACAACACTCGCCCTCAGTGGCCAGCACGGAACATCCTCAGATCAAGCCTCCTGCCACCGATGGCCCGGAAATGTCTTTAGAAGAGTTGAACAATAAATTTGAAGGCATTCGAAAGGAGATCGACGATACTCTATCACAATGTGGCAAGGACGAGGCCGAGTTTCACCAACAAGAAGAGGAGTTGAAGAGAGAGAAAGATCGCAAGAGACAGGCCCTCAAGGAGAAGGAAGAGCAGACGACGCAACTCAAAGCCTCGGTTCGCAGTACGATGGAACAGATGCGTGGTAGCGAAAAAGAACGTGCTAAGAAGGAGCAACAGCTGAAGGACAAGGAGACTAGGAAATCCAAGGTCCGAGACAGCATTGCCAAACTTGAAAACGACATTGAACGGATGAAAAAGGATCGGGCCGGATTTGAGACGCAGAAAACCGAGTTGGAGCAAAAGCGCGATTGCGACGTTGATAAGCTCGATGAGATTAACCAAGACCTCCAAGAAAAGTGTGCCGAGCTGGAGGCGGAGCTGAAGGAGAAGGGAAAACAGCTCCAGGATCTCAAAGCCGCGCGCGAGCAACTCCCAGGCGGAGATGACGAACAGTGGAAGGAACACGATACCCAGGTCCGCCGAGATTGGGAGGCTAGGAGGAAGGAACTACATAACCAGTTGGTTGCAGAAACGAAAAAGGGGCATCATTTCGACCAGCATATTAGGGTACTTGGCGAACAACTGAGCATCCAACATCATCAATCTGGTCTTGCCTTTTACAACCAAGCAGATGCTTCCCTCGAGTTCGAGCCCTCAACCCAAGTCAACAAGCGACATAGTGGGAACAGTAACTCCCTCAATCTCTCACCTCCGCCGGCCCAACTCGCCATCCCGGAAAGCCACTTCTTGGCGTCCTCAGGTCTGACTCGCTCCGGGTTTGCACCTGGGCCCTTCATGGATTTGGCTGCTGATGGTCCCGATGATCATCAGACTGAAGCCGAAATGAGAGCCGCTGGCGGTCCGTTGAGTCCAACTGCACATTCTCTGCTTCCGTCTGGTATCTTTGATGATACATTTGAGGTACCCGACCCAGGGGTACATCACAGTCCGTTTTTGCCTGAAGCCATCACTGCTGGAGACGATGAGCATATGTCGCCAGCCTCGTCCAGCCATTCCCTCAGTCTTTTCTCAAGCCCTCAGGGTTCTTCACATAACCTGCCGTTTCCACAGTATACTGGTGGTGAGATGCACACGCTCCAACTCAGCACGTCGCCAGCCGCAACTACATTGGCAGGCCATCGACTCACTAGTCTTTTGTCTACCTTTCAGCGCAATCGAGCACCCAAGATCCCCGACGAGAGTGGAATACCAATTGGTACACTCAAAGCAGGGCAGAGCCAGTCGTTTCCCCGCGGCACAGATGAGCACGAGCCGTTTGGTAATAAACGCCGGCTCAGTTTTTCTTGGATGAACCGTCACTCAACGGGTGAAGGAACTCGAACAAGTGCTATGTCATCGAGGCCATTTTCCGCACGCCGATTGAACCCCTTCACAAGCTCCGCCGGTGCCCTTCTCCCCGAGAGAGATGCGGAACATTCTCGACCTGCATCGATTTCATCGACCGATCTCCCGCGGCCGTCGACCGATAGCGGTTCAATTTGGGGAGCCCCTGGAGAGAGATCTCCATGCTCTCGCAGAATCGCCTCTGGTCCCCTCCAAACGAAGGACGATGGCAATCTCGAAATCCCTCTCGTCGCCCATCGATTCATGGATCCCCTTCAGCCTTGGAAACGACACTTGCATCTGCCGAAGACGAGATCTTGGATGAGGATGACTTGCTCGACCCTCAAACATCGCCTAGCCAGGTTGGTGTCATCGGTTCCCGTCCTCCCAGCCACAGCGCCTCGATGAGCCAGCGTCTAAACCCTGCTGCGCCAACCTTCATGGCCCACATTTTCGGTAAGGACAGGGAGAAGGATCCTAACCCTGAGAAAGAGAAGGGCAAGGGCAAGGAGAAGGAGCGACATCGAGATAAGTCTAAAGAGGGGAGGAAAGCTAAGGACCTTGCTACTCCTTCCATTGAGTTCCACAGCACTCTGGATGATTCCCCCTCAGACTCCCGGATATCTAGAGACGGACATTCCGTTCATACTTTGGTATCAGTATCGGAGTCCCATGAGTCTCTGAACCTTGACACGACAGCCTCCAACTCGACCACAGATATGACTCCCTCAAGCTACAAGGACCCCGAGAATGTTGTTAAGAAACTGTTCCGTAAGGGGAGCTCCAGCAAGTTCAGCTTGTCATCTAGGTTGGGCAAGGACTCGGGACTCTTTAAGAAGGGACCAGGCAGTGCAACCTACTCCGAGAAGAACCTATCTGCGGAACATCGCTCCAGCATCGGCGACTTGGATGACCTGGGTGAGGATGTCTCCCAAATGGGTCGTAGCTTCGATAGCATGACCAGCAGTCCTTCGCTAGGCGCGACAAGTTCTCGGAGTAAGGAGACCAAGGAGGGCCGAATGGGCACCTGGCGATTCTCGATGAAGAAGAAGGGGAAGGATGCACCGACCAAGGAGAAGGAGAGCTTGGACATCGACAGGGCAGCGGAAGGGGAATAGATGAGAATGGCCTGGGGAAGGCATGTAGCGAAGCGTGATAGCATTTTGTGGCAACTGGTTAAGTCAGTGAATACAGAGCATTTGTATCAACCGTTTTGTCCTGAGTCTCTGTTGTCCACTTCTGAAATGGCATCTCTCTTCCCATTTCGAATGCAAAATGTAATTCGTATGGAGTGACTTCCACAGCGCGATATTCTGCCCAATGACGTTTACGAGCCACCAAGTTAATCTTCACTGCATATGCGCCGTGGCTCCATCTCCCACGGGTTGAACGAAAAAAAAATCCTCAGAGTCAACGATTCGTATTTCTCAGAAAACCAGCGAGATTAGCAATCAACATTGCTTGCTTCACGGGATTTTGCATAACAAACAACAAGCAAAAGCGCTGACTCGCCCAATATGGCTGAACAAACCCAGGCTGCCCAGGCCAAAATCGAGGAGCTGCAGCAGCAAATCTAGCAGCTCCAGACCCGGGCCTAAGCTCCCCAGAAGAGCCCATACGATACCTACCAGACATCCCTAACTAATCGCTACTGCAGCAATGAGATGATGACTCTATTCAGCCAGAGGTCTAGGTGCTCGACCTGGCGTAAGCTCTGGCTGGGGCTTGCCGAGGCTGAGGTGGAGCTGGGCATTACTATCATTACATCTGAGGCTCTAGATCAGATGAGAGCCCATCTAAGCATCACTGATGCCGATTTCGAGGCTGCTCGTGTGGAGGAGAAGATCAGGCGCTATGTAAATCCCCAATTCTATACGTATAATTTTCATTTCATTTTCATGGAACTTGATGTGCTAACATGGGTCCGACCAGGATGTCATGGCTGTAAGCCAGCCTCTCCTTGCGACAAGACACTCCTAGATTAGCTAACACTCAACGCAGCACGTCCATGCCTTTGGTCTTATTGCACCGGCTGCCGCTGGTGTGATTCATTACGGAGCAACTTCATGCTACGTGGGATTAATGAACCCATACAAACTGTCTCGATGAAGCTGACTAAGTCAGGTGACCGACAATGCCGAGCTCATCCTTATGCGTGATGTCCTTGATATCTTGATCAACAAGATCGCCAAGGTTATCGCTAACCTTCAGATTTTCTCTCTTAAATGGAAAGGGGGGAATTTATTCTCCCTCCCTCCGCTGCTATTCAAGCAGACTTTAGGGGACATTGTTAACTTACATGCATGGTAGCGGAGCCCACGTTGGCCTACACCCATCTGCAGAGCGCTCAGTAAGTATCCCCCCTCTACACTGATACTCAGAAGCATCTTCACCTATCTTTGTCCTTGCTTTCTTAGCTTGCTTTGAATTCAGACTGGAAGCTGACCAGAACCCAGGCCCATTACTGTTGGACGACGCTGTAAGTCTACAAGGTTTAACCAACTTGTCAAGCATGACTTTCCCTAACAGGAACACCAGCCGCCCAATGGCTTCAGGATTTGATGTTTGACCTTGAAGCTCTCGAGTCTGTCCGCAACAGTCTCAAGTTCAGAGGCGCCGTGGGTATGTCAAAGAACGTCAGGCAGCACTCCTATCCCATTGATCCATCACGGCCTTTCACTGACGGCAAGCAGGAACGATTGGAACTCAGGCTTCGTTTCTGGAAATGTGAGTGACCCCATGGCTGCAATTTCATGTGCCCAGGGAAGACCGGGTGTGAGAAGACTCGACTGAATCACCATGCAGATTCCAAGGCGACCATGCCAAGTGTGATGCTCTTAATGAAAAGCTTTGCAAGCGCTTTGGATTCCCGGCGTGCTATGTGAGTTTTCCGTATTCAGTTTATTGTTTTCCCCCTCTAGCGCTCAGTCTTCACGTTATCCTCACAAAGCCACCCTTTAGAGCCCCTTACTAATTTCTGCCTAAAGGACATCTCGACCCAGACCTAGTGAGTTAATTGAGGCCAACTCATATCTCTCATCCTGATATACGAGCCTATAACTGATCTCGACACCAAAAAAAAGCACCCGAAAAGTCGACTTGATCGTGTCCAACGCCGTTGCCGGGTTGGCATCCACAGCACACAACGCCGCGACGGACATCCGCTTGCTCGCCTCATGGAAAGAGATTGAAGAGTAAGCGCATCATTCCCTCATGGATTGTCCAAAAATTGACGCTATCAGGCCCTTCGAAAAGTCCCGTCAGTTCATTCTTTTCATTAATAATTGGTACAGTAGTAGGATTAACTCTGAGCAGAGATAGGAAGTTCGGCGATGCCATATAAGCGGAACCCTGTAAGTTCCTCTTCCTTTTATTCTGTATGAACCCCATTGCTGACCTTTGGAAGATGAGGAGTGAGAGAATCTGCTCGCTTTCCCGCGCATTGATGGCCAAGCCGGTTCGTTGCCCAAACCCCAACTCCCCCACCCCCCTGGTGTCCCTCTCCAACTTCTGACTCGACGATTTCTAGTCATCATTTGCCAATACGCATGCAACGGCTTGGATGGAGCGCACATTAGACGATAGCGCGATCAGATGTTGGACACCCACCCCACTTTTTTTTTTACCTCTGAAGAAGATGGGATGAAAACGACAGGCCCAAGAGGCTGTGGTCGATCAATATTCTCCCACCAAAACTTCAGAGCGCTTCTCAGGAGAGCATTCTTAACCAACACTGGACAATAGGGATGGACATTCCAGAGATGTTCCTGCTCGCCGACTCGATTCTGATTGGATTGGACAATGTTTCCGATGGACTTGTCGTCTACCCGGCCCGTATTCGGAGTCGATTCCTCGAGGAGCTCCCGTTCATGGTCACCGAAGCGGTGAGTAGCGTCTCCTTAGAGCTGCAGCTGGTCCCATTGTGTTGGAATAAGCTTGCAAACATTGCTCGAAGCCATCATTGAGTGGGGAGCTCTCGCTAACAAGTGCTAGATCATCATGAAGCTTGTGGCCAAGGGTGCCTCTCGTCAAGAGTGAGTTTCTGCTTTATAATCATAACAATGACCGATACTCAACATAATTTAGGGTGCATGAGGAAATCCGAGTCCTTTCGCACCAAGCAGCGAGCGTGGTGAAGAACGAGGTATGTAGACCCCTTTCTTTTATCTGGCCTAGCTCGCTGTGTCTGGGACTTTTTACCCTATTTCTGAGCAGATTGGCTGCTAATTGAAATCGTTATATAGGGCAAGCCAAACGACCTCATTGAGCGTATTCGCAACACCGAGTACTTCAATCCCATCTGGGGCGACCTCGACTCCATGATGCAGCCCGAGCTCTACGTCGGCCGCAGCGTCCAGATTGTTGACCAGTACTGCGGAGCCGGCGGAGCCGTGGAGAAGGCGCTTGCGCCGTACCAGCAGTACATTGCTGGGTCTGCCACCGCGCAACTGAACGTCTAGACTGGCTGGCAACAGCTACTACAAGTAGCAATTAGACATGGAGATAGATGACAAAGTGTCGCAATTTGATAATGTGAACACAATTGCCATAATCATACGTTCATCTATTCACCAACAGGCAAAAAGTTGGCCATAGCCCTCATCAGTCCCTGATCCGGGACTGGCCACTTGATTCTTGAGGGTCTGGGAAGTTGGAATCCCGCTGTCCCGGAGGCTGTCGATAGCTGACATGGGAGCTAGGGGAATGGACGATTGAAGTAACATGTCTCAAACTCACTCCAGAGGACGGAGCCAGCCTTAGGGGTGGACGGATTGGGGCTTCGTGTCGCAAGGACGGTCGGCAGTTACGCAATTGGTTGGCCGGTGAGCCAGGGAGATGAAAGGGGCGCTCGTGATGCAATGCAGGCGTCAGGCTCAAGTATATATAGAGGGAACCCAAGACGAGTGAGCAGGCGTGAGGGTACGAGCAGATTCACGGGCGGTGACGACGGCGAGAGGTCCCGAGCCAGCGCCGGGGTACTGGCTCGGCCGCGTCACGTGATAAATTACAACCAGTCAGGAAACGGGACCGATATATATATATATATATTTGACCCCAACATATGGATTACAGTTGACACGTGCTGGAAGGCGACGAGCTTCAAGCTTCAAGTTCGAGCGTCAAAGCCAAAGCCAACGACTGCTCCGATTGAAACTCCAAAGGCTGCAATTTCGCAGGACATCGTCTCAAGATGAATGGGAGCTTGACTGAGACGTCCGCCCTGGACGCAGGTTAGTCCCCATCATCTGTTGTTGCTCCACTTGACACGGCTCATGTCCAACACTCGCCCGCAGTCGACTATGACCCTATAGACCACCTCAACCTCCTCTTCTCGCACCCGTCGGCCGTCTCGTCCATCAGCCGGGTGTCCAAGACCCTCCAGAGCCACCAGAATGCTCTCTCGACCGACATCTCCGCCCTCGAGACCGCCCAAGCCTACGGGCCCGACTCCAGCCTCGAGCGCATGCAGTCAGCGCAGGTCGAGCTCGCCCAGCTCTTCCGCAAGATCGAGACGGTGCGGTCGCGCGCCATCGAGACCGAACAGAATATCACGTCGATGACGGCCGACATCAAGAGACTCGACGGGACCAAGAAGAACCTCACGCTCAGCATGACGGCCCTCAAGCGGCTGCAGATGCTGACCACGGCGTATGAGCAGCTCAGGGGGTTGGCCAAGACGCGGCAATACCGGGAGTGCGCAGGGCTGCTGCAGGCCGTGTTGCAACTTATGAAGCATTTCAACAGCTACCGAAGCATCGAGCAGATTGCCACCCTGAGCCGCGGCGTCTCTGAGCTGCAACGCGAGCTTCTAGAGCAGGTCTGCGAGGACTTTGAGATGGCCTTTGCCAAGGGCGAGGTCGGCGCTCGCAGGGGCACGCTTGTGGAGGCATGCCTCGTCATGGATGCTCTGGGCGACTCGGCTAAGGCGCGGCTCATGACGTGGTACGTCAACACCGAGCTCCGCGAGTATCGACAGGTGTTCCGGGGCAACGACGAGGCAGGCAGCCTGGACAATATCGGCAGGCGGTATGCATGGTTCAAGCGGATGATGAAAACGCACGACGACGAGCACGCCATGATCTTCCCACAGCATTGGAGAGCCAACGAGACACTGGCGGCGGCGTTCTGCGACGGGACGAGGGATGACTTCAAGGGTATATTGGAGCGGAGCATGCGGCGGACCGACGGCAACAAGATTGATGTCAACCTGCTGCTGAGTTGCCTGCAAGAGACGCTTGACTTTGAGCAGAGCCTCGAGAAGCGGTTTGCGACGTCTTCACGGGCAAGCATTGACACGCTCAGCTCGGTAGAGGAGAAGACGCACAGTTTCCACGGACTCATCTCGGTTGCGTTCGAGCCGTACCTGAGCCTTTGGGTTGATTCACAGGACAAACAGCTCGCGACGATGATACCCAAGTATCGCAACCAGCCACACATCCCCCCCGACGAAGAATTCTCACCACAGGCGGTCATCACGTCCGCGATTGAGCTCTTCCACTTCTACAAACTTACTCTTTCGCAATGCGCAAAGTTGTCTACCAGCGAACGCTTACTGGACCTGTCAAAGACGCTGGCCAAGTACCTAGACGAGTACGCGCAGCAGGTGTTGCTACACGCGCTGCAGAGCGGGGGAGCACAGGGCCCTACGATTCAAGACGTGGTGCTGGTCCTCAACACAGCGGATTTCTGGCACACCAACACGAACCAGCTGGAGGAGAGCATCAAGAAGCGCATCGACAGCGAGCTCGTGCCCAAGGTTGACCTGTCGTCGCAGTCGGATGCGTTCCTGGGCGTGGCGAGCGCTTCGGTGCTGGCGCTCGTGCGAACAGTGGAGGTGGAGTGCGAGGGCGTGTGGCGGGAGATGAGGAACACAAACTGGAGCACGATGGAGAGTGTTGTAGACCAGAGCTCGTATGTGGGTGAGCTTGTGAAGCATGTGAACACCAAAGCCGGGGAGGTGCTGTCAGTCATCACGAAGCAGCAGTATGCTCGTGCGTTCTGCGACAACCTCGTGGAGCACCTTGCGACAGGCTACATCAACAGCATTGTGCAGTGCCGACCAATATCTGAGGTCGGGGCGGAACAGGTACGTTTTTACAGCGCGCTGGCGTGTTAGTGAAACGACGTGGGCAGCTAACGACGTGGTTATAGATGCTTCTGGACAAATATGTCCTCACCAAGGCGTTTGAGAAGCTGCTGATGCACCACGCGTCCATGTCATCGCAGGACGCGCCGCCATCAAGCTTCGTGAGACGGGTTCAGCAGTGTATGAACCGACTGGATCCGCTGCTGAAGACGTTGCAAGTGCGGCCGTCGCCTCCCGAGGGCCTGGTGCAGGCGTACCTGATCCACATCGCGGACCGGTCCGATACCAACTTCAAGAAGATGCTGGAGCTGAAGGGCGTGCGCAAGATGGACCAGGCGCACCTGGTTGAGCTGTTTGGCATCCACCGCGACGGCACGCCCAACGACAAGCTGGTTGCCATCTCGCCGCTGCTGGGGCCGCTCATGACGTCGTCGGGGCTGGGGGGGCGGCGGCGGCGGCAACGCCATGATGATGAACTCGTCGGCGGCGGCGCTGTCCTTGACGGGATCGTCGGGCGGCCCGCGGTTCGAGGCCGGGTCCCTGGGCGAGAAGCTGCTGAGCGCGGCGCGGGACATTTCGCAGAGCAGCGTCGCGGGGGCGGGGCCGAGCGGCATGGAGAAGGCCACCATCAACGAGAACCTACGCAACTTTGGCAAGTTCTTCAAGCGGGACATTGGGTCGCTGGGGGCGAGGTTTGGGAAGAGGGACGGCAGCGTGGGAGCGGACGAGGGGCGGTGACGATGATTTGGGTGTAATTTAACGGTGTTTACTAGATGTGATGATAGACCAGGGACAGAGCTACAGACTTGCTAGCTAAAAGTTACAGAGCCACAGATGTGCGCATATCTTTGTCAGTCTGGGCGTGTGTATCAGTTCCGAAACTCGGTCTCAGTCTCTCCCCAACAGACAGGGTCAATCAAGCGCAAATACCCTTGTCTGCTGATTTGTCAAAGACGTCAGGCACCTGTCAATTTAATTCGCGTTCATGTAGCCAAGAAACTAAAAAAAAAGGCCGTCATGAAGCCCAAGATGGTGGGTCCTATGTAGGTACACACACATGACCCTGCTGGATCGCAAGGCTGCACCAGCCCAGGCGTGATTAGTCAGGAAACCCATGACAGCTGCCGAAAGCGGGCAACGGGGCCGAGCTCCAAATCCTGACTCCGCCCCTCTCCGGAAGCCGGAAGTTGGAGATGCCATCATCGAGCATTACACGTCCACTTCACTTGATTCCAAACGCTACAGAAAATCTCCACTTGTCGCAATCCACACCCGCAACCCGCAATCGCACCGCCGCCCACACCGGCACATCCACGTCCACTCCCGCGTCCACCTCGGCAGCCGCAGTACGCCAGCTTATAAATCGCCAGCCCAATCACCACCGCAGCGCACAACTCCGGTCGCCTGTCGTCGGTCTCCGTTGGCTGCTCGCCCTCCTCCACCGGCCGGAGCCCCCGTCGTACGCCAGCAGAGACTGACCAACGGCCCATCAAGAAGCAGGAGGCGAGAGGCAGGGTCCAAACCGAAATCGCTCCCTCTCGCTCTGTCTGGCCTGGGAAAACAACCCGGCCGCTCGCTCGCTCACTGCCTGGGCCGTAATCAATCGCCCGTTTTAGCACTGCGGCTTTCTGTGCTGTGGCATTCCGTCTTTGTCAGGTCCCGGCGGCGCTATAATCCAGCCACTACCGAATAAAGCACTGCAACGCTATTACACCCCCCTCTCTCCGATAATACCCCGCCGTGACCGTTGAGGGTCCGTACCAGATCCATCTCCGTCCATCCAATTCCGTCGTGTCGTGTCGTTTCGTGAGGCGCGGGCTTTTGACGTCGATTAAGCTAAGGCAGGTCTAAAACGTGCTTGACCTGACTGAGGTGGCTCCCAGATCGGCCTTTTTTTTTTTTATACATATATATTCCCCCCATCCACACCTTCTCCCCCCTCGTACCCCCGAAAAGCCGCCAAACTGTTCTCCTCAACTTTCCGACGGACCCTTCGCTCGAGCGCTGGGCTTTCCATTGCTGCCGCCGCCACTACCTTTCAGAAAACCACCAGACCATCCGCTGAGATCGGCGTCAGGAAAATGCACAGCAAGGTTGTCAGTACGTTGCCAGTGCCCCTCGGCCCCTCTCCTCCACCTCGGGAGACCATCACGATATAAACACACAGAAACTGACATGGAATAGTCGTTGGCTCCGGGCCCGCTGCCCACACCGCCGCAATCTACTTGGCTCGCGCCGAGCTGAAGCGTACGTCCCAGTCTCCAGCCTCCCGACGGCCAACCCACTGACCGCGTCCACAGCCGTCCTCTATGAGGGTTTCATGGCCAACGGCATCGCGGCCGGCGGTCAATTGACCACCACCACCGATGTCGAGAACTTCCCCGGCTTCCCCGCCGGCATCATGGGCGGCGAGCTGATGGTGAGTCCTTGCTGTCCCGGCCCAACCCCGAAACCAGCAGCCGTCTAACGCGTCCCGCTCCCGTCCAGGAAAACATGAAGAAGCAGTCTGAGCGCTTCGGCACCGAAATCATCACCGACACCGTCGCCTCCGTCGACTTCTCCAACCGCCCCTTCAAGTACACAACCGAGTTCAGCCCCGACGAGACACACACCGCCGATGCCATCATCATCGCCACTGGCGCCTCCGCCCGCCGCCTGCACCTCCCCGGCGAGGACAAGTACTGGTCCAACGGCGTCTCCGCCTGCGCCGTGTGCGACGGTGCCGTGCCCATCTTCCGCAACAAGCACCTCTTCGTCGTCGGCGGCGGTGACTCGGCCGCCGAGGAGGCCACCTTCCTCACCAAGTACGCCAGCCACGTCACCGTCCTCGTCCGCCGCGACGTCCTCCGCGCCAGCAACATCATGGCCACCCGCCTGCTGAAGCACCCCAAGGTCACCGTCCGCTTCCACTCGGCCGCCAGCGAGATCAAGGGCGGTGAGGACGGCCTCATGAGCCACCTCGTTGTCAAGGACCTCAAGACCGGCGCCTTAGAGACCGTTGAGGCCAGCGGTCTTTTCTACGCCATCGGCCATGACCCCGCCACCACCCTCGTCAAGGGCCAGCTCACCATGGACGAGGATGGCTACATCCAGACAGTCCCCGGCACCACCACCACCAACGTCGAGGGTGTCTTTGCTGCCGGTGATGTCCAGGACAAGCGTTACCGACAGGCCATTACCAGTGCTGGTGAGTTCCCCCCTTTGTCAGGTCTCTATACTACAGAACGAGAGTGAGCTGACTTGTATTTTTTTTCTTCCTCTAGGTACCGGATGCATGGCTGCCCTCGAGGCCGAAAAGTTCATTGCTGATCAGGAATGACATCTGCGAGTCAACCGCATAAATTCTTCACCCCTAGAATCTACGATAGATATATTTAGACATGACATAGATGACCAGGACACCAATTCAAACAAGAGCAGCGACAAGTCGAAGCTGTAAATTTCCGTTATGAAACATATATCATCGCTCAATTATTCATTTTCATCTATCATTTCTGTGCTTTTGTCCCGCTTTGCTCCATGTCCAACCATTTTGCTAAACCTGTCCTGTCGCAATTGATTTCCGTCCCAACGGTGATGCCACCCGTTCCAAGAAATTGGGTTTCCAACATTTCCATTATACTCAATTCCAAACCCTTACTCCAACAGCTTCGGAACTATCCAATTCAAATTTCAGATCGCTTCATGTGTTCGTTTTAGGGTTCCATTGGGTGGGTGCAAAACGGTTGATGGCAGCTTCGGAGGGCCAGTAGAGAAACTATGACATATCGGAATCTTTGTGGGCAGTTCCTGGGGCTCTGGGGAAGCCGGCCGGTCAATGCTCAAGATCTTGAACTTTTGCCTCTCCTCTAAACTTCTCACCACCATTGGGGGCTGGAGGTTATTCTATTCCCGCTCCAGCACAGCAGGCGCGGTGATTTCCTTGCTCTTGAAGTCCTCGAGGCCTTCGCCACCCTGTATTTAGTTAGTATGAAGCTCAATTTCGCCATTTTACGGTGTCAACTTACATAGCTGATGAGAGGAGACACCTCGACACCCTCGGCGGCCTTCTCGCCAACCACAACAGCACCAGCAGCCTCCAGCCAGCGCTTGCCCTGGGTCATAATGTCGAGCTTGCTGGTATCGGGGTCGTCCTCGCCAGTGCCACGAGCGTTCTTAAGAGGCGAAAACTCATCCTCACGCTTGACCTCGAAGCAAGCAAACTTGTCGATGGACAGCATGGGGAAAACGTCAAAGACGAACTGCTCGAGCTTGATGCCGTTGGGCTTCTCAGGCTTAACAGTCTCGCCGGTCTCGAGGTCGGCGAAGGGGATCTTCTTGCGGGCCACGTGGTGGGGCAGCTTGTGAGCCCACAAGGGGATGGAGTCGAGGAAGTTGAAGGAGTAGTAGTGGTTGACAATGTTGGCAGCACGGAACCGAAGAACGCCAGGTTGCTTAGGGTCGGCCTCCTCAGCAGTGGCCTGGTCAATCTCGGAGTACTCGACGACGTCGGGCTTGCCGTTCTTGGAGAGAATCAGACCAACCGACTCAGTGGCGTTACGCTTGCGGACAACCTTGGTAGCGATGTCGACGTTGAGGGCAGCAGAGAAGCCAATGAAGATGGGGTCAGCGACCTTGACG
Organism: Ilyonectria mors-panacis; assembly: GCA_002991585.1. Lineage (NCBI taxonomy): Eukaryota > Fungi > Ascomycota > Sordariomycetes > Hypocreales > Nectriaceae > Ilyonectria > Ilyonectria mors-panacis. Next base: position 90,424 of record PPHJ01000068.1, read on the forward strand.
AGGCAGTTGTCGACGCAGTAGGCGTGGATGTGCTGGATTCCGCGCTTGCGCATATCCTCAAGGACACCCGAGACGACAAGGGCCTGGTAGATACCACCGTTGCCATCGGGGGCAACCGCAACCTTGCCCTTGTTCTCGAGCAGGATCTTGCCATCGTTGGAAATGCAAGGCAAAACACCCTGCTCGAAGATCTGGACATTCTCCTTGCTCAGGCCAAAGAAATTGTTCTCCTCGAAGAACTTCTCGGTGGGGCCGCGAGTAGGGCCGCTGGTCATGACATACCAGGGGACAACGGCACTGGAGCCAGGGGTCTTCTTAGAGGCAAGCTCCTGGACCTTGCGGATTCGCTCGGCCTGGACCTGGAAGAGGGACTTCTTGGAGGGAAGACCGATATCGTAGCAGCCCTTGGGGGCAGAGCTGCCGAGTCGGGTGCCCTGGCCACCAGCCATCAGGATGACAGCAACCTGCTGCTTGGAGATGAGGTCGAGACCCGACTCATACCACTTCTCGATGTCCTCGGTGTTGGAGTCAAGGACACTGGCGGTGGCGGATTCGGGGAGGGGCTCGAGGGCGTCGGGGGTATCAGAAGCCTTGGGAGGGTTCAAGGCGAGCTTTGTGATTTCGTTGATACGGGCGGGGTCGAAGCCCGAGAGCTGCTGGTAAAGAGCGGGCGCGCTCGGCGGTGGGGAGAGAGTCGTAGAAGGTGAAGACCTGGTCTTGGCCGGCCTGGGCGTACTTCTCCTTGAGCTGAGCAAGGGACTCGGCCGAGGGCTCGATGGCTGCCATGATGACGGTGTTGGGGTATGTAGTATTGGACGAGGTTACGGTGAGCAACGGTGAGGGAGGAAAGCAAACAACTGGCGGGGTTGTCTTTGAGAGCAACCTAGAAAAGCCAATTGGGGAGGGGTGGAGGGTATAGAAGCTTCACGAGCCAAGAAAGATGATGGGTATGATGGGTATGATGGATATGAGAGAAGAAGAGGAGAGAAAGAAGATTGGCGATGGCGGAGGCGGGCTGAATAAATACGAAGGGCCCCAGTTCTCTTCGTCAGGTCGTCAGGGACACGAGTGGGAAGGCATGACGCCTAGCTGCACCTACCCTGACCGATCTTACTTTCAAAGCGTACGGAAGCAGCACGTAACACCTTACCTGAAGCTCTTTCCCCGCCACCGCCCACCAACCCACCACCACCGCCGGAAGCTGATGCCCCTCCCAGTGCCCCGCCAGCTGCGCGCCAATTGAGCGCCAACTAAGTGCCAACCTGCTCCCTGGACGGGACCACCAAAATGCTCGCCAACTGGGAAAACTGGCCTCTTGGCTAGCCCTGTACGGCCGCTGATGCGCCAGCGTCACACCCAAGCCCCAAGAAGGTGCGAGCCGTAAGCCTACTGAAGCCTCCTAGCGTCCCATGCCGTGACGCTGCCACATCCTATTCGCCTGCTGTGGTGCTGGGAGGTAAGCCCAAGAACTGAGCAAACACCGACAGTTCATCTGGGTACCAGTGGTCAATGCCTGAGGAATGGTGCCAGAAGCTTCTGATGCAATCAAGTTTGTGTGTCTGCGTGTTTGTGTCTTTGTGTCTTTAGTATCTGTGTCTTTAGTGTCCTGTTGCAGAGATGCTCGTAACCAGTGGCAGCCCGTCTCAATCCCGAGCGATCAACCACTGCCGTTCAGGGGTCCATGTCCTTCTGTCCCGGTGGCTCATTCGCTGTCCCACTAGCAAGGAGCAGCCATCCTCTGGCGGGTGATGCCTTGAGTACCGCCTACTAACGTACCGGTAGGACATTACATGTGGGGCCACCATCCCCTGTGGCTGTGACAGAGGCTGACAATTGCCTGGGGATCCTGAGCCGGACTCACCAAAGCCTTAGAGGGGGCTGAAAATAGCTGCTACTAGCTGACAACAGCTGAAGACATCGTGCATCCCCGGCCTTCCAGGATATTCCAGCTAGAGCCACCAGAAACGACGGCTCAGGCTCCGAGCAGGCAGAATTCTCGACATGGCGTTCAAGATTTTCAGTTGAGAGAGACAGGACAACGATCGATGATTTAAATTGGTGACTTAAGCAGCAGTCATCAGCCAGAGCCCAGACTGGAAACACTCGCCACCTTCATTCGCTGACTTGACTCTCACCCATCCCATCCATTCATATACGCCGTATTTCAGAGATGGCATCACACCATGAAGAGGAGGACGGCCGTGTAGACCAGACTGATGAGGAAGCCGGCCAAGAGCAACCCCAATCCTCTCCTCAACCCGCAACTTTTAAGGGACGTCTCCAGCTCAGCGACTTCGCCTACAAATCGTCCAAGTCAGAGCTGGCCCCTGACTCTTCCACATCAACCCCCACGCGCCGCAGGTCTCCGCGTTTTAATCTCACCTCATCTTCGGCAACACCAAACAAGAGGCCGCAAGAGGATGAGAAGGATGAGAATGATGACAACAGTGAGACCAATGGCAAAAATGGTAGCAATGGCAACAAGACAAAAAAGAAGCGAGCCCGTACCGCTTCTGGCTACGCGCCGCCCTCCACTTACGCCCATCTCTCCCTCCTCCCTGATACCATTTCTCAGGATCTCCTTGTCCTCTTCATTGGCTTGAACCCGGGTGTCCAGACGGCCCGTACCGGACATGCTTATGCTCACCCTTCAAACCTATTCTGGAAGCTGCTCTTCTCCAGTGGCGTCACTCCACGGCTCTGCAGTCCAACCGAGGATCGCCAGATGCCCGAGCTCTATTCACTCGGCCTCACCAACATCGTTGCTCGTCCCAGCCGCAATGGCTCCGAGCTGAGCAAGCAAGAGATGGACGAGGGTGTCGAGATCCTTCAAGAGAAGGCCCGAAAATGGCGCCCGGAATCTATCTGCGTCGTTGGGAAAAGCATCTGGGAGAGCGTCTGGCGCGTCCGCCACGGGCGTCCCGTCGGCAAGGCCTTCAAGTACGGCTGGCAGGATACTACCGAGAACATGGGGGTCATCGACGGCGAGTGGGACGGTGCCAGGGTCTTTGTGGCAAGCAGTACGAGCGGGTTGGCAGCTACACTGTCGCCGGCTGAAAAGCAGCGTATCTGGGGCGAACTTGGGGCCTGGGTTAAGACGAGACGGGTAGAGAGAGAAACTGGAGCTGAGAAGACTGCGCCAGGACTGATATACCCAGTTGAGTAAGAGCTCTATTTCAGGATAGCATTGGATACCACACGGGACCTTCAACTTCATAGGAAGGCCACGATAATTCACAGGGACGGGACGTTGTAGTTTTGAGAATTGCTGCCATACATTGATCTTATCAAATCTAAACCGAACTCTTTTTGGAGCCAGGCTTTTCCGTATTTCGGCTGAAAAATGGCATCCTCTCCCAACTCCGTACGCCGGAAGTCCACCTCCAAGAAACCTTTCTCAGAGGCCTTACTTGCACCGCTTCTCGACCACGTTGGGTCCGTTCTCCTCGTACTCCTTGCGCGAGATCCACATCTGGTGGAATGTACCCAAGCTGGCGAGGATGCTGCCGCCGATCCAGGCACCGAAGCGTCGCTCGCTCGTCAGTCCCCGCAGAGTGGATCTTGATCTTGAGGCCAGGGTACATGGTCGTCAGCTCGTTGTTGAGACGGTCGTTGAAGCCGTTGATCAAGCTAGTGCTGCCGGTGACGACAACGTTGGCAAGCAGATTGCCGCGCAGATCCACATCCACGGCGTTGAGAGCAGAGCGGATCAGCTCAGGGATCGTCTGGGCCTTGGTGAGACGGTCCGGCTCAGGGAGGGAATATCCGGCAGTCTCATCCCACATGCCCTCGGTCACCCGGAACCGCTGTTCGCGCCACATCTGGTTGTAGCCGTCGGGCATCTCAAACACTCGGCCGGGCTGCGTCTTGACGTACTCCTCATTTCCAGGAACGCTGTATCGGCCAGGGCCGCGCCACACCTCGACGACGGACTCCTTGAACTCGGTCAGAACACGCTCCTCCTCGTAAGCGCGGAAGGAGTCGTTGATCTGGAAGGGGAAGTGGCGCAGGCGAACTTGGGGAGATGCCAGGGCGTCAACGGGTGTCTTGTTCTCGATCATGAATGTGGGTGTCAGATCGACCTTGGGCTCCGAGGAGTCCCACAGGCTCCGAATCTGAGACGACAGCCACAGGCCACCGACGGGAGACTTCTGGATGGATCGCTTAAGCACCATGCCATCGTGGATCGCCGTTACTGAGGTGTTGGCACCACCAACATCGATGACCAAGGAAGTAGCTTTGCCAGCAGCGAAAGCGGCCAACACAGGTGTGCGGCTAATCCAGAAGGCAGGGCATCCCCAGTTCTCCATGATGATCTCAATTGCCTTCTCTCGCGACTTGGGGGTGTTCCATGGTGCTTCCGTCATTAAAAGGGGGCTCTCCTGGAGGGGCTTCTCAGCTGCCTCGGCCGCATCGTCCATGGCGACGTCTCCCTCGACATCATGGTCCTGGTCCTTGGGGTCGTCGTTCAATCCGTTCTTAGCGGGTGGTGTCTGACGCTCAGGCTGCAGTCGCTTCACCAGCATGTTCTCCCAGATTCTAGACGCGACATCCCAGTCTTCCACCACGCTGTCTCGGTTCATGTAGTTGCGGACCTCGTAGTCGGAACGGGGGATCAAGCACTCGTCACCGAAGAGGTCGCGAGACGGCTCGCTGGTGATGTGGCCATAGAAAGAGGGGAGGATTGACTTGGGGACATCTTCGCCGGCGAAACCTGCTCGGGTGTTGCAGTAGCCGGGGTCGAGGACAAGCGCTGAGACCTCATCTACACGATCAAAACGTCAGTATGCATGCTCACGGGGAGCGACGCGCAAGGGAGCTGACGAACCTCCTCCGTAGATGTCGGTAGGCTGCACCGACGAGGAAAGAGGCTGTTGGGCCATGGTGATTGTGTAGGACGAGTCGCAACGGGGTGGTGACGGAACCAATTGGGGGATCCAGCGCGGAGAGTCGCGGGTTTTGGTGGAGATGCGCCAGGTGTTGTCGCGTTGGAACAAATTTCAGCCTTGACCTGGTGGTTGGTGAGCTTCGCGAGCTGGACGCCTCACTTAGTCGTACGGAAGCCTCATGCTAGTGGCGGGGCCCGTGGCTGGAGGGAAGTGGGTGGCTGGTGAGAGCGCCGGAAAAACCGCGGCGCTACCCGGCCGTCATAAAAAGTTCTCGTCGAAGCTCCAAAAAAGTTGCTTCTCTTCTCCCACACATGGAGCGAAAGTTCCATGCTGCTATTATGATTGTAAGTACAAGCCCTTCTCGTTCAATCCCCTCACACATTCTATCATGATGAATTGCATATCTCGCTTCAGAACCGCTGCGATTGACACAGCTTGCTGTGACTGATTACAACCTGCCAATCTCTGACATTTTTACCTCTCACATTCTTTGCTTCACGTCTTGGGTCATGAACAAAAGCTAACCCAATTGACAGGTGTAATGATGTCTGTACAGTACCTTCGCCTGGCCGGTCGGCCTTTAATACAATCTCTTCCTCCGAGAGCACCTGGACTTGTCCGACGTTCGCACATCGTATGCCGAGGTGGCTCCGTGACGAGGGAGAATGGAGTGCGCAGGGTGTCGCTTTCAGGAGGTCCCTCTCGACCTCTTCTGTCTGTCGATACAACTCGCAATGGGATCCTGAGGAGAGTTCCGAGGAGCTGTCGCCCTTTAAGAAGCAGCGTCGAACTATGTTGTGGGAGGAGCAGCAGAGCGAGGATCCGCTTTATCCTGAAAGCCATCCTCGCCTGGAGCACACTCAGCAGCGGTACTCTGTACCCGAGTTCATAGAGGCGTTCAATGCTGCTGAGCATAACGAGATGGAGAATGTCACCGTTTATGGCCGTGTTCGGTCGAAGCGCGCCGCCGGAAAGTACCTGGTTTTCCTCGACATTGTGAACGAATTCGAGCGTCTGCAGGTCATGGTCAACAAGGCAAAATGTATGGGGGACCAGGAAACGAGAAACCGCAAATTCGCCATGTTTAGGAGCTTGATAGAAGTGGGCGACCACATATGTAGGATCCCAATGTTCACCTCTATTCCCCAGATGCTTACAATCTGGCAGCGATTACTGGCTTCCCAACTCGTACCAAGGCTGGCCAGCTCACTATTGCTGCCACGGCTCTTCCGGAGCTTCTCTCTCCAGCCATGGAGCAGATCCCTGAGAAGCTCACCGACCCCAAGACCCGCATGCAGGAGCGCCACGTTGACATGCTGGTGAACCGTGAAGCCATTGACGTGCTGAGGCTGCGATCTGAGATCACCAAGCACATGCGCGATCACTTCCACTCGAAGAAGTTCTTGGAGTTCCAAACTCCCATCCTGGCTGAGAATGCTGGCGGTGCCGTTGCTCGCCCCTTTGTCACTCGGGCCACTGAGTTCAAGGATCGCGATCTGGCTCTCCGCATCGCACCCGAGCTGTGGCTCAAGCGACTGGTCATTGGAGGCGTCGACAAAGTCTTTGAGATTGGCCCCGCGTTCCGCAATGAAGGCATTGATGGAACTCACAACCCAGAATTCACCATGTGCGAGTTCTACAGTGCCTACACCAACCTGGACGACCTGATTCGGGAGACTGAGGACCTCCTGTACAGCATGGCGGAGCATTCCCAGAAGCTCATCTCTACCCAACTTACCTCCCTGCCGCCGATTGATCTTGAGAAATTTGCGCGGCCATACAAGCGTGTTGAGTTTGTCCCTGCCTTGGAGGAAGCTCTTGGGCTCCGCTTCCCGAAGCTCTCTACCGAGGGGGCTCTGGCAGAGCTCTTGGTTATCCTCAAGCTTGCCGGCATCAAGATTCCTGGTGAGGTTCCCAACTCACTGTCCAAGCTTCTCGACCGGCTTGCGGCAATCTATCTGGAACCAATGTCTTTCGAGCAACCCATTCTCATCATGAACCACCCTGCCTGCATGTCACCGCTGGCGAAGAGCTTCCTCTGCCCACGCACCTACCAGTTGGTATCGGCGCGCGCAGAGCTTTTCATCGGTGGCCGTGAGCTGGCCAACATGTATGAAGAGGAGAACGATCCCGAGGCTCAGAAGCAGAAGTTGCTTGACCACCGTAACCTCGTCAACAAGCCCGATGGTGCCATTGCCATTGAGGCGCCGGAGGTTGACCCCGCAGCTTTTGATGAAGATATCCATCTTGTTGAGGATGACGAAGGAGAGAGCGCACCTCTTGATCAGAGCTTTGTCAAGGCCTTGGATTATGGCCTGCCGCCTACTGGTGGCTGGGGCTGCGGTGTTGAGAGAATGGTGATGCTCTTTTCGGGTGCAAACCGTATCAGCGACTGCCTGAGTTTCGGCACGCTAAGGAATGTCGTTGGATTGTCAACGACTGAGGAGGCCAAGAAGTCCAGCGCTGTCGCTGAGGACAACGCAGACGAGAAGGCCGAAGCCTCTACTTGAAACAGCGTGTGTGGCTTGGAAGCAAGCCTTTCAGCACGACGACGATGTATGATGGATGACAAGGACTTGTATAATATTGTAGACGTGTCTATACCCTAGAAGGACCACTGTATTGATAGGCAAGCCTTCATTGATATTCCGAACATAACCTTCACGCAAAATGGTCCGAGTGGGTTATCTTATTCGCCTTCTTTCCAATCATGAAAACTCCATTCATATATGGCATATTGGTATTGAGGTATCAACAAATCATTTCTAAAGCGGGCTGCGTGCCGTGAAACGGCAAATGCAAGAATCATAAATATATACAACTTAAAAGAAAAACATAATTTTCCCATTCCCGAAAGTCAGGTAATGGCGTTTAGGTGGACAGCTGGAACAAGCTGCTACCCGTAGAGCTGTCAGCGAATCCAGAGATCCATCCCTGGATGGTCTCGGAGCTAAGCCCGATACTAAAGTCGAAGTCGGCGGGCAACTGCTTAATAGCGACACTGGCCGTCTTCTCGTCAAAGACAGTAGCGACCTTGATATAGCTGTCGGTAGGGCGGTCGAAGTAGTCGGAGCTGCCAGCGCCGTTCTTCAGGTGGAATGTGCTCTTGCACTTGGTGTCGCCCGAGGCCAGCACCTCGTAGATGTCAGCCTCGCCGCAGCCAGAGGTCCAGCAGCTGCAGTCGCTGTACTGGGCGGTACGGGGAATGCGGGCGTTGAGGGCCCAGAGGGCGGGCATGTCGCCGTTGAAGCCGCGGTCGCCGTCGAGGGGCATCTTGAAGTGGAAGAGGAAGACTTTGTTGGCACCAGCGAAGCCCTCTGTGCAGGGAGGAACCGTTAGCAATCAGACGAGATGGAAGGGATGGCGAGTTCAGGGGACGTACTGTAGGCAACATCCTTGGCACGGGAGTAGCCGCAGCTCACATCATCGCACTGCTCGGCGGTGAAGATGGCAAACTCCTTGTTGGAGGGAATAAGGGTATCATCGAGGGTCGTAGCATTGGCAGAACCGCCGTCACCGTTGGCGTTGAGGTAAGACAGAGAGTTTCCCCAGACGCTGCAAAGACAAGTCAGTAACCATGTCCGTTTGAAACATGTGTATGCTGCCAGAACTTACGTATCAAAGACGCCAGATCCCTCGCCACCGTAGTTTCCGAGGAAAACGATGTTCTCAGCAACGTTGCTCTCGGCGTTGTAGTAGGAAGTGCGCTCCCAGTCGCCACTGGCAACAGACTCGGTCTTGCTCTTGGAGCCAGACTTGGAGCTGCTCTTGGACTTGGTAGAAGCCTTAGCAGCCGCGGCCGCCTTGGTGGTGGTGGCGGCGACGGGCTCAGTCACCTCAGCAACAGCGGGGACCTCGTAGGCGGGCTCAGTGGCGACAGCGTCGACGGGAGCGACCGCAGTAGCCGGGCCGAAGTAGTTGTTCTCCCAAGAGACGACCTTGCCGTCAATAGTGGCAGTGATCCACTCGGCACGCTTCTTCTTGCGCTGCTCGTGGAAGTGCTCGTGGCCATGGCGACGGGCGTGGACGTGAGGAGAGGGAGCGACATCACGCTTCTTCTTCTCCGAGGCAAGGTTGTAGACGGCAAACTCCTTGAAGTTGATGGGGCCACGGACGTGGACGGATAGCTAAAATGACAAGTTTAGCATGGCGTACTGGAGAGTCTCAGTAGTGAGTGACTTACATCCTCGTCGAGGGGTGCCAAAGGGCCGCTGTAAGGCGTATCCTTGGTCTCACACTCGCCACTTGCGCCCATGTTGGTGACTTCCTTATAGGAGCCGCTTCCGGAGAAGCCCTCGTAGAGGATCTGCTCAATGGCGCCGCAGAACCAGTTGCCGCCCTCCTCGGCGGCGGTACCAGTGCATTGCTGGGTCAAGGCCGAGGCCAGGCCGGTCGAGGCCAGCACGATAGCAGTTGTGTACTTCATGATTTCTTCGATACAAACACAAAAATTGCGGTTGCGGTTGATCCGTAAGACTGTTTCTTGATGTCTTTTTTTGTGAGTGAGTGTGGTCTTAGTCGATGAGTGTCCGAAGGACTCTGGGTAACAGAAACGGAAATGAACGAGCGATCCAGTCGATCGTCAAAGAGTAAAGCAAACAAAGGAGTGGATAGAGTCGAAACTGGCGACAGATCTGTTTCGAACCTCGAGAGAGATGGAAATGGAAAATTCCCGTCTGGTGGGAGGAAAACACGCAATCGGGGGACCCCCCCTTCTTGAGTGAGTGGCCATGAGATTAGACGCTCGTGGATGGGCTGGGCAAATCCTCGGCCACGATCCTACTCGCCAGCGCAACAATGCCCCTGGAAGAATGCCCTGACGAGGTGGTCGAGCCGGCGGTGCCAAGCTTTGCGGTGCGAGCCGAGAAGGGCACAAGTGGGAGATCTCAGTGCTGTTCCTGGTTGGCGCCAGGGGTCACGATGCCGCAACCCTGGCGATTGCTAAAAGGGCGTGTTTCAGGAGGTGACGTTGGACGGCCCAGCCAATAAACGGCCTCCCTTCTTTAACCTTAAAGCAGAGGGATATGCCTGCGGTGGAGAGCAGAGTGAGAGAAGAAGCTATCCTAGCCGGAGGAGCCAAGCAGGATCCGAGCCGGAGGAGCCAAGCAGGATCCGAGCCGGAGGAGCCAAGCAGGATCCGAGCCGCCAACGAGGGTGGCCACACACACTGGCGCTAAGACGCAGGCGCAGCAGCTCACTCGGGCCTTGGTATTTTCGGCCAAGAGGTTTGGGTAGACGCCAAATCTCTCTTTGTCCTGTTTGAGCAGGATGACAGGCAATAGCGTCTTTGGGAGTCGGCACGGCAAATGAGGCCTCGTAGGACCGCAATTGACAAGAGAGCCATGTTGTTCCGTACGTCTTCGGGATTTCCGTGCCGGCAAAGGATGAAAGAATGAAAGGATGATGAAGGATTATGCACCCTGCAGGTCGGAAACACGCTCAATGAGACTAGACGGCCCAACTGCCTGTGCGGCAATATTCAACCAACACCACGGCCACAGCGTGCTGATCCATGTTGGGCAACTCGTCCGGCACCTCCCTCGGGCGACGGAGAGCGCTATGGAACACTTCAGGGCAGGATCATCAGGTACGACGAAGCGGTCGATCGCGAGAGAGCTACCGTCTTGGCCGTTTCTTGGGTGTCGTCGCATTTCAGCTCGTCCCTGGCAAATCTCTTGTTGAGGCCGTCACCATGTTGCGAGCATTGATCCCTGAAATTGTGCTTTGTTTGCCGATCCCCTCTTCCACGTGCGGTTGAGTCAGAAGCACGCTTTTTCTTTGTCAACGTGCAGTCTGCATCGTAACATTGCTACTCCCCCGGCGATGCACCGGTCGATTGACGAAACGACGAGGACCGTCACTTCAATGGTGTGATTCGCCGTCGCGCCGAAATGAGCAGGGGGCGCATGGGCGACAATTCAGCCAAGGTGGTGGGGTCAGCCAAGAGACGACCAACAAGGCCGAGAGTGACCAACAAAGCGATAATAAAAAACCCAGCAAGAAAGCGTACCTGGCAAGGTGACTGTGAGTTGTTCTTTGATGAAGCTCCTACGTGGTTCGGTGTGATGAGCTGTAATTTCCCCAACCACTCAAAGTGCCTCAGCATTGGTCTGCATCCTGTCACCCAAGACTTCACCTGCCAGTTCGCCAAGCTCTGCCAACGCACGCATGAAATTGCATCTGCCGAGTTGCGAATTCAACTTGTAGTGATCGACCGAATGGCCACAATCCTTGACAAGGGCAAAGTGCCTTCAAACTTTTCAGGTGATTTATTCTTAGGCCAGAGGAGCAGGCGGGTCTCCGTCCTCTCTTCCGGCATGCTATGTATGCTGACTGCATGGGTATCATCCATGCCGTCCATCCGTTTTGTCCATCAGTCATTCGGCTCTCAATCCAACCCAGCCCACTCCGAGTCGTCTCCGCTGTCCTCGGTTTGCTGCGTCTTCCTCTTCTTGCTACCTTCGATGGCGCCCTGCCGGTTGTTCTCCTTGCGTCTCTCGTAGCCACTCTTGGATGTAATCTTAGCCTTGTTGCCGCTGCGGCGAGCTTCCACACCGCGCTCCCTGAGCGTCTTCCTATCCGCCTTGGTGACGTTGGGCAAGGCGTCCAAAAGCCACTTCTTCACGCTTGTGTTCTCGCCTGTCTTGCCGGCCTGCTTCTCGCTGGCGGCGATGACGTTGGCGACCGTCTTGACGAAGGGGATGTCCTCCTTCGTGTAGAAAGTCACTGCAATGCCACCCTCACGGCCAGCACGGCCAGTTCGTCCAGCACGGTGTACGTATGCGGCACTAGAGCCAGGTACATCGTAATTCACCACACCGTTGACACCGGCAAAGTCCACGCCACGAGCCAACACGTCCGTGGTGATCAACACCCAGATTTCTCCAGCGCGGAACTTGCGCATGATCATCGCGCGGGCTGAATCGGCCAGGCCACTGTGGAGCGCGGCGATCCTCGTAGATCCGCCAGCCTCCAAGGGAATATCATACTTGAGTTCCTCATTGAGAGCGGTTGCTCGGTCAATGGTTTGCGTAAAGACAAGGAAAGGGGTCTGAGGGGTGGGCCAGAGTCATCACTTCCCGTAGGGTGCAACAACTGGCGCAGTCCAAGCAGCTTTCCCTGCTCTGATCCCGTGTAAACGAGCTTGTGGGTGATGTTTGGTACCGCTGTATCCTTTAAACCGACAACCAGCCTGATCAACGGCTTCGGTGTAATGTCCAACGACCGAGCTCGCGAAGTCAACTGCTCTGTGACTATGGTCTCAATGTTGGATCCCATAGTCGCTGACCAGAAGGAAAGCCGCAAGTCGGGGTTGGTGCATCCCGTCCAGACACCCAACATCTGTTCGCGGAAGAGAGGGTCAAGCCAAAACGTCCGCCTCGTCAAGGATTAGATCGCGGACAGTCGGCAGGACCTTGTGGGTGCCTGCGGGCCCAGCGGTGAGGAAGTTGAGTAACAGGAGAGGCGTCGTGATAAGAATATCAGCTTTGATGACAGACTTGGGCTTCTTGTCGGCCGGTTTCTCATCTTCAGACTCAGAATCCTCGTCGTTTTCGTCCTCGGAGCTCTCCTCAACTGCTAGTTCTTGCTGTTCGGCTGAGATAGACATGCCTTTTTTCATGGCGACGATCTTGAGTCCCGTCCCTTCCGCAATTTTCTTGCCTTCGTTGGCAATCTGATGCACCAGCTCTCGGGTAGGCGCCACAACAATGGCCTCGAGCTCATGAATGTCCTCCAAGTTCTCTCACCCGCACGCCTGCGCATAATGTTGTTGATGGCAGGGATGAGAAAGCTAATGGTCTTGCCACTTCCCGTCGGCGCAACAGCGAGGAAGTCGACTCCTCCATCTAAGCCATCCTCATCCTTCAATGCGACGTCGGGGCGCAAAAGGAGCGGCAAACTACCCATCTGGACCTCCGTCGGCACGCGGTAACTCTGAGCGACGAGGTTCTCCGCCACCTGGCGCGAGATTCCATAGGCGTTGCGAAGCTCGCCAAACGAATTCAGCGGCTGGGGGAACAACTGCTTCTTGGCATCTTTCTTCACCTCCACCGCGGCCTGCTTCTTCTTCTTTTTCGCCTTCTTCACCCTCGATTGGTCCTCAGTCTTGGATAGGAGGGTGATCTTCAGGCGATGCGATCGCAAGAGCTGGCGACACTCGTCCTCGCTCAGTAGTTTGTGGGCAGGTCGGGGAGGGCTCTGGGCTCGCTCGATCTTGTCCGAGTCGGGGAGCGCCTTGGGAACGCTTTCAGGCTTGGGGGCAAAGAAGTCGACTTCAGGCAATTCGACAGGGGCCTGAACCTGCGGTTCGTCGCGGGTCCGCTTTCTCTTCTGTCCGCGGACTTCATCGTGGAAGAGTTGAGGGTTCGTGCTGGTTCCGGCCGAGGGCAGTTTCGTGGCACCACTGTTACCGGCCTGACTCGCCTTGCCGGTTTTTTTGGTACCTCGTGAAAGGACCTTGAGGATATCCATGGCGATTGCAGCACTGAGGCGAGTGGTTGAGGGCCTGCGTCGTGGGAGTGAACGCAGCAGTCGAGGCGATGCGATGGAAAAAAAAGTTCCCAATGCCAGGACAGAAATTTTGGTGGAGACGCTTGCCCGCAAAGCTCTACGGTGTGCAACGACACGGGTAGTGGGGTGTGGGGGGCACCACTAACTCGTAGCGGATAGCGGTCGTAGCGGATACTTAGCGGACAGACAGCGGGCGAAGATGCCATCACTGCTACGCATCAACGGTCCGTCCCCGTGTAAAACTACACCATTGAGATTGGCGACGGGAACCATGACGGAAATCCATTTACTTGCATTTGCAAAGAACTCCTGTTCTCCTGCAGCTTCTTTTAGTTCGCTCTGATCAATCAGGAACTGCCTCTAGAAGATGGGCCAGCCCTGATCGATCAATGTCGATCGTCGTCATCCACCTCCCACATGGAGCACACCCCAGACTGACGTCACTCCAATGACACAGGATCCAACAATCAGGATTTCGGCGCAACACCATCATGGACTCGCCATGATTACTTGGGTGCGGGATGGTTCTTTAGGGCTCGTTTCCCATATTATGTCCTTTGCAGGCCCAACTCTCCTCTTTCCCATGCTGAATTCCTGAAACCACTCCTACACTCTGATAATCATCAACGAAACCCATCAACACTGCTCAATACCGTCACCATGCCTACCATGATTGGACTTACCACCGACCAGTCCCCACACGGCCTCAACAATCGGGACAGCAAATTTGGCGAACGGGACGAGAACGGCAAGATGCAACTCGCCTCCAGTGGCAAGAGCAGCTTGACTCCAGGACTGAAGTCCGACTTCTTCACCAAAGGCGCCCCGAAGCACGACGACGAAGAAAGCGACGACGACGACGAACCGCCCCTCAACACCATCAAGGGCCGCAACCACGCCGCCGCCAAGGAGATGGAGACGCTGCTCTGGCGCGCCCTCTGCGACAAGCCCAAGAGCGCTCTCATGTATATGGGCAAGGATGCCATTGTCTCGAACCGCTTTCTCTTCGATGACCCGACACCACGCACCAAGGACTCGGACCCGCCTCTCGAAGAGGAACTCAAGCACTGCAACGAGTGGCTGGCGTACAAGATCCACGATCCTCAAGTTGTCGAAATCGACTTGATGGCCGTTGCAATAGCTTACCGCGTGACCCTGTTCCGACAAGTCAAGAAGGGGAAAAAGAAGTCCGGTATGCAAACAGTTGAGGCGACCGTGTCGAGTTCCTGGAGACAGGTTGCAAGCGGAGATTGGGAGTTATGCAGCATGTTTGCTGCGTAGATGTTTAATGAGGGGATGTCATGTTACACTACTTCGTGGTTGAGGGGCGATTTGTATTACAATCAATTTATATTTGTTAAACGAATATCCTTACTCTTATATGGTACATGAAAATCGTCTGAAAGTGAGAATTAGAGCCGAGAAACGTGATGCGAAACAGTAAGAGTATTTCTTAGACTGCTTTATTAGGATAATACATAATCATTTTAGCTAAATTGAGTGAGGCATGTAATTATGTGTGCAAATAGCAATAGGTGTGTGCGTGTGCGAAAAGCAATACTTGACAATAAACTGAATGATTTTTGAGAGCACGATTAATCCAAATCTAGAACTGAATGTTGATGATTAATATTTTTTCACTTAGCGAATAGCTGCTCTAGCTAAAATAGTTGGTAGCTGCATGCGAAATAATACACTACACAGCCAAGACAGACATCTGCAACAGCCAAGAGAAGGGAACAATAAAACGAATCATTGGGGGAAGTAATAAAGCACAAATGGGGGGTTTACTACCACGTGCTCTAGGCGGGATACATCTAATGTATTTACATGGGCGATTATAAAACACAACATAAAATGCTTGCTCTCTCCTATTTATAAATGCATTTCACCAGCAGGGTAACATGCATTATTTTCCATGGACGTTCCCTTATTTCTTGAACTCCAGGGTAGCGTCTGGTGTTGGACCAACCTACGAGTTTACGATTACAGAATTATGCTTGATTTCTTTTATTAAAATTAACTGGAATACAACCGGAGATGAATTAAGGTCAGAGTCGGCGACTTATTTTCGGTTATCATAACACGTGTATCTTTATGTTTGCAAATAGATAAAACTTCTGGATTTCGTTCGATCAACGCAAGGAAATGAATAAGGAAATTTGCTAAAGCCACAGAACTGCCGTTGCCCATGCTCTTTAAGCCCATTAAACTTGGCAACCTGGTATATCCCATCCCCTGCCCATGTGAAAGAACACTCATTTACCTTCATAAAATCAATACCCGATGGGCGCAATGGCTATGTCAACATCCAGGATGTCTTGTCCCCTGTTTGTCTCTCGTGCCAATTCGATCTTCCTCTGAAACCGATTTCGGATGCTCTGGAATTTTTTTTTCGTCTCCGAGATCAACTTTTATGTCAAACTGCCTCCCTCCGGTTTCCAAGATGAACGATAAACCCGAAAAATTGCCTCCGCTAGGCAACTCTCTGATAACATCGTCCACAAGTTCTTGCAACGATGTTTCCCAAAACCCAGGTCGTGAATCCAATTCCGAGTTTCTGAATTGTGAAACATCCACGCTGTAGATGTACTTGACAGGTGGAAGTGGCAATTGTCCCTTTCCCGAGAGTTGAAGGTTGGTGTTATGATCCGCCCTTTGGTCCGCTGCACGTTCAAGTGCGCTCCTAAGAGCATTCTCATGTGCATCCTCAAGAGCAAGGTCCAGCCCAAGTACCTCATGGTTGGCAACTGGCTGTGGTCCTGGAGCTGGCTGTGGTCCTGGAGCTGGCTGTGGTCCTGGAGCTGGCTGTGGAAGTGCCTCTTGAACTTGCTCGACTTCGTGCTCGGGGGTGGGCATGTTTTGGGGTGCCGGATCATTCCTTCTAGTGGCTGGTGGAGTTATGGGCCGGCTCTCTTCCGGGTCATCAATTGGCATGAACTCTTCCACAACCCAATCTCCAGCGGACCTCCCTACCGTCTCTATGGTGTTCTCCCTTGGGCCAGGTGAAGGAGTTGGAAGGTGGGGCGTTGTACTTGACCTGTTATTTGTGTCCTGGGGATTGGTGGGCTCATTGCTATCATCGGTGCTGGATGATGGCTCCTCTATGCTCTCGACGCAATTATCCCATCTGACCATGCCGAGGTAATCAGTTTGTTTCCTGTTCCTCGGCGAGAGCCCCGTGCGAGTTGAGGGACCGGCCAAGTCATCGGCAGGGCGTCCCCCAAGCTCCGCGGTGTTGCACTGTTGCTGTCGTGACCGTTTCGCCTGATGCGTCCCTTGGTCGCGTCTGAATTCCGTAGCAGGACGTTTGCCGTTGCGTCGACTCTGTGACTCGTCAACACCACCCGGTTGAATACACACACGACCATAACGAGACTAACCTGCGCAGAAGCGTTGGATTCACCTGGTCCAGAAGCTCCATTGTCCAGGTCGCCCGTGACGGATGCCATGGGTTCTATGGAAGCTACGGGGCCCATGCGTAGGGTCGATAAACCCTCTCCCAGTGTGCTAGGTCCTCCAAGTGTAGGTTGTATGTATAGATCTTCCGTTTCTTCCATGTTTCGTTGGAAAGGGTGCGGTGTCTCCCGCAGAGGGGCGGCTGGTAATGGAGTTCTGGCTCTAATAAAATAATCAGTGAGTGTTCAGAACTCGGGTTTGAGGGTGTTCAACGAACGAACGAGTGTCGGTGACAACAGGTCCCGTGGATGGCGCGACAGAAGGTTGCAGCTGATCATCATCAATGGCATTTTCTTGGCTCTGGCCTCGATGACGGTTTGTTGTCCCCTGCTGGCCGGCATCTGGTAGATGAGAACTGGGCGTGGGGTTCTGCGTGCGATTTTTATACCTCTGCTGGTTGACTTTCAAGAAGAGTTGCGCAACGGCATGATGTATCCTGCAGGGAAATATTAGAGAGCCTGCAGGGCGAAATCAGGGGGAGGAATGAACTCACAGGCCACGATCCTTGGAGTATTCAATGCTACGGTGTTGGGGAGATGTAGAATCATCAGGCCAGAAAAAAACACCTTTGCAGTCTCGGTCCAGAAAATCCTCAGTCATTCTAAGCAAGGCTTCCTGGTGATATCTGTCTTTCCATTTGGTAAGGTTCCCACCATTTTCGCCTTGTTCAGACGTGAAAGTCAAGGGGTATGTGCATATTTCAGTGTAGAGACTCCTGTCCCGAGGCTGGGTATTGCTCGCACAGTCAAGATCTCTACGCAGTTTCGAGATATTTGGGATACCTGTAGTTTTCGTAGCAAACACACTGGCCGGTTTAAAGCTTGGTATGCATGGTGGATTCGGTTCCATCATGAGAGGAGGAGATGCGACGCGATGAATCGGGTTGGAGAGGGAGAGGATCCTGGGGCACAAGTGCGGTATCAAGCCAGCTATTTATACTTCGACCGGAAAACCACTCTGTAACCCCTAGGGTGAATGTATGGCAATGTAAGGTGAAGAAGGGGGGTGGGTGAGGTTGCCAGGGGGTGACGTAGTAAGGCGTACTGGCGTTGTGGTGACGAATAGTCAGTATTGCGATAAGCAATTCGAGGCAACTAAAGGAAACTTGGCCTGTCTGTTGCCGACCGACACCAAGTCCAAATCTGGCTGCTCTGGACGGGTTGTTGGTTGGAGACCAAACTTGTGGGAGGGCTATGTCGAGACACTGCGGTCACCACACAGAGGCGCGTTCTATCACCATTGCACCTGAGGGTTTTTAACAGAGAGCATATGAATTAGTAATTGACCCTTGATTCAACGCTATTTGGCCGTTTTGCGGCGGACTTGTAGCAAGTTTGTGCGGTCCCCTTAGGCGGTCGTGGGTCGGGCCAAGGACGTTGGGGCTAGCAAGAGGCAACTACGCGTCTATTTTAGGAGTGCTGCAGGTATTTCCACACAACCGAAACTATCCCCTGCTTGTGCGACAACTTCTTGTGCGGAAACTACTTGCTTTTCCCCGTCCTTACGCAGTGCCCGGGCGTAGGGAGGGAGCCAGCGTGCGGCACAGTCACGGGCTGGCCGCTCGCTTGACCTTGGGATTACTTGGCCTTGACTCATGAGTTTGAGTATGGCATTCTTCTCTAAACCTGGAGGGATAAATTTGAGATGGCCTTTGACTTGGCAGCACAGTTTTGAGTTCCATTATTTTGTGTCCTATTACCACCCGTCATCATCTTCGGAGCTGGGAAAAGGTGGTGACCACTCCTAGCCAACGAAGAGTCTCTACAATACGAACCTAGAAATAAATAATCCGGAAAGAATAGTCAGCAATCATTTGCATGTTGTTCTGGAGGCAATCGACTAAGTAGACGAGCCTGCACTGCACCACAGACAATCGAGAGCAAATGCAACCCCCGACTCAGATCCCAGATTCCCACTCATTCAAGGCAACAGAGAGAAACTCAAGTGCACGGTGATTCTCCTGCTGTAATTTCAGACCAGGCTCGTTTTGCGCGGATAAGAAGACATCCCGAGCCGAGATGAGCCACGCCCAAAAGGGACGACTGCGTCATGCTGTTGGTTGACACAACTCAGCTGTAGGCGCTCAAAAATGCCTTCCAGGCAGCCCCGCAAGGGTAGAAAGTACAGAGGCATTAAACCACACGATTCAAGCCAAACATGTCTTGTTATAAAAAACCCGTAAAGATATGGGGGGAGTTGGAGCGCGATGTGGTAACAGCATTTTGTGGCGATATAAGCGCCCATCATCAGATCTTCTGGACCACCTTTGGGAGACCACGCACAAACGCTGTAGAACAAGGGGCTACAGGTACACGTCAGCGTTACTTCGGAGCTGACCGTCCTTCGTTTCAGCTGCGATACCGACGTCGTATTGCGGCCTCCCATCTCCGCCTCCTTTTTTCCACTCCGCCCGGGACATGCGCATTGTCAGAGTTTTTCACCAGCTGACCTTCTACTGGCTGCAGGCATTAAGATTTGGGGGTGTTTTCCTGTCCCAATCTTGCTTCCTGGTCGGTAATGTCCGATGATTCTTGGACACGCCTGGCTCCCACTCTGTTCACACTCAACGACGTTCCTCATTGCTCTGACACCATCACTTGTCCATACCTCTCGCCAAACCGTCCGATTCCCTTCGACAAATACACTATGGAAACGGGCGGACCAAGCGGCTTTCGTAAGCCGGCGCCTTCATCATTCAATTTGTTCAAAAAATTGAAGGTGACCAACATCCCCAGCATCACGGATCTCCGCCAGAAGCTCGATTACGGGCATGCCCACCAACAACGGGACATCATGTTCTACAACACTGCCCGATCATATATATTTAATTTCACGTCCAGTGAAGGCATCCCCGGCTCAGATCTCCTTAGGTGGAAGTATTCTTCTCACCAGACCGGCCTGTTGGAGATGACATCCAAATTCTTGGACCAAGATGCCAAAGGGCTATTCTTCTGGCCCGATGACCCTTCTTCCCCAAACTATGGCAAGCTGCAATATTCGACAGAATCCCGGCAGTATGAGACCCCCTCAACCTTCCACTCAATTCCAACACTAACGTGGACTCATTCTAGGATACAACGCCTTCTGATTCAATTATTTTTCAAGATTAACCAGCAACAAAAATGGAAAGGCAACCAGAGAGCCACGTCCGAGCCTCAAGCGCTAGAACGAACTAGCCCATCCCATCAGATAAGCGATAGGCCAAGCTGGAGTGCTGTCAATTCCCAACAACCAAACTCCGTGGGCCAACAACAGCAGACCGATGTCAATAATCATCAGAGAGGCCACAGAATTGAGGACGCTATTGATCTTGAAAGCTTCGTGTTCCGCGACGACTGTCTTGCGGAAACAAAGCCTGACAAGGCTGCCTGGTACGTTTATGGCTTTTGACATATGTCGACCAACCGCTAACATGGGCTAGTGACGCCGCTGCAACTTCACCAACCGAGCTACCAGCCGCTTCCCAATTACGTCTGACTCTTTCAAGTGGCAATTTAGACAACCATGCGCAAGATCCGCCCGAGGAGTCCAGAATACTGAGTCCGAGCGCACAAGCGGCACCGATAGCACAGATGAATGATCCGTTCCACAGCCCTGACAGTCTAGGATCTGATATTCCTCTCGCCTTTGAACTGGTTTGTTCAGCCATTTCTTTTTCAGCGACAATTTTACTAATGGAAGAAAGGCATATAACCGTACAAAGCGCCTAGCTCCCCATGGATATGATAAGGAGACTCCTCAGGCGAAACGGCTTCGATCGGAACATGACGCTCCAACGGAAGCCGGTACGCGTTCTCCTGAAGGCACGACCACAAATGCACCGACCGGCACTGCGCCATCACGACCGACTTCGTCTCGGCGGCGAAACGCGCCAATAAACAAAGACATGGTTACTGGAACCGAGTACATCGAGGCCCTAGAGCCCCAATGCTCCCCTACGCCTGCTGCATCTGTCTCAAGCATAGGCCTCGATGATTCGCAGGCCTCAGTGCCTCCACCCCCAAGCGTTCCTGAAGCACCACCGCATGGAGAACCGCCGCAAAGCACTACGGGGAATGATTCACAAAGTACGGAGTCAAGAAATGAGGATCATCTGCCTCTGCCGGCAGTACCAGACAGCGCTATGGCGCCCAAGCCCTCGCCAATTCCACAATTGGGAAAGGAACACGATGAGGAACCACCAAAGCAAGCGCGACATTCTATGCCAAAAGTCAATCTCATTTTCAGCGTCAACGTGTCCCAGAACCTGAACAAAGTCTGGACGCCAAAGGACACATTTCAAGGGCTGTCACTTGAGGAGCTCATTGCCGAGCTCCCTCTGGAAAAAAGCATACAGGGTTTGAATTTTGTCCTGGAAGTACCGGGAAAACGGTTTGAGACTGAGGTGCTCCTGGGCGACGAAGATGGGTTTGAGACCATGAAAGTCCGTTTCCTCCAAAAAATGACGCAGATTCGGAAACTCAGCCATGGCAGCTCAACCAAAACCCTCCACTTCGAGATATCCATTAGCCCTCTCAGGGATGGTCAAAACGAGGCCGTCAGGGAATTTGAGGGCGTTGAGGATGATGACCTAATAGTTTTTTTGAAATCCCTTGCTTGGAGATGGAACGAGCACGGCGTTGTCAATGAGATGGGGGTAATTGGGTGTACCAACAGATATTTTGACCTTGGCATGGACTTTGATACCCGGTGAATGACTATGTAAAGGATAAACATAACTTTCAGACAAATGATGGAGTGCAAATCTTTGCCTGGTGAGATGTGTAATCGAGGTTCTGTGATTAATGGTATTGAACAAATATTTCCTGGAGTAAGAATAGTTCCTTTAGGTTCTGGGACAGGCTGGCTCCATTCCTTAGCTTTAGAAGTCCTGCCATTCAAAAGTTTAAACTACAGGAAATTTCTATTTATAGATCTACTGTCAAAGTGAGACATGTTGCTCCTGGTTCTCACATTTGGAGCGCCTGCTCATTCACTCCATTTATTTATCAAGTTAATGCTTGATTGTTGCCTGCAAAGCGTCCCTTCTTGTCACATTTGACGACGTTATTAATGACAATCGTGTGTGTACAGAGCAGATCCCGATGATTTATCCTCAACGCAAATTGACTGTAGTGGGGCACCAAATCCGCCCCCATTCGAGAGGAGAGTAAATTATACCTCTCAAAACATTTGAACGGCTTCCTGTACTCGCCTTCTGCAAA
Organism: Ilyonectria mors-panacis; assembly: GCA_002991585.1. NCBI lineage: Eukaryota > Fungi > Ascomycota > Sordariomycetes > Hypocreales > Nectriaceae > Ilyonectria > Ilyonectria mors-panacis. The sequence continues at coordinate 112,487 of PPHJ01000068.1, forward strand.
GCGAGTGAACAATCGGCATTCAACGGTCTTTACAGAGTGGACATACAGGGCATATTTTCATGGGCAAGCAACGTAGGGCCCAATGGCCCAGAAGTCAATGATACCAATCGTGACCGAAGCTCTCACTCCCTACTTACCAGTCTATAACACTTCCCAAAATAAATGCCAAATCTCCCCTGCATAATATCCGCATTTAAGCCACCTTTTCAGTCAATACAACGTGGCCGAAAACCCGAATTATCGCCCCAGTTAGTAAAGACTCCGAAGCTCACCCTTTATTCTAAAATAGTCCTGCGTCCACTGGCATGGTGTCGCAAGATGGACTAAAATCCCCAAAGCATTAAGACCATCATTGCGGACCAGCGCCGATCCAACATATGATGGATATAGATGCGCTGGACTGCGACACTCAAGCCAAGTAGTCGTACGACGGATCCGCAGCGACTGATAAGTACGAATAAGCAAATCGAAAACCCGGCAAGCCACTCGATACTCGAGCAGGTCGAAAAAGCAGAGTGCCTGCCGGTTTGAAAATTGGACGTGTTGAGGGATATAGAGCCACGGGGATCGATTACTGTCCAAGGGGACGCACTCCCGTATTCTCAATGTCACCGTATTTGATGCATCCATGATTCCCTGCGAGTCGCAGGTCCTCGCAGCATTTGACGTATTGTCAATGAAAATTACCTCTCGCCTTGTTGCGAGATGAACAGGGCATGTTCAACTTCAGCTTGATGATACCACAGCTGTCAATATTGCGTCAACGACCCAGTCCTCCCTGTACCAGTAGTTCACTCCTCTTCCCGAGAATGTGTTTTGTATTTATTGCCCACTGCGGATTACAAAAGATATACTCGAGAAGAGCGGGCATTTTAGGAGCGACTGATACCACGTGGGCGAGCTAGCTCTATAAACGATGCACATAGTATTGAGCTTTGAGTTAGTATATGGATGGATCTCGTGAATTCGACACGTAAGTCGCTGAATGAATTAGCGCCTTTATGCGATCGTAACCTAAGCGCGAGCGCGCGCGCACAGCACAAATAACAAGACTCCTTATATGAGGTTTAACTCGACTCTTTGGTGGCCTAGCTGTAGAAGAGCGTCCAGCCTGAATGCATTGTCACGAGGTATTCGCTTCTAGAGATCGCCCTTCGAGTTCAAGACCCGAGCTATCCCAAGACGAGATGCTATTTCAGGATCGGTGCCATGGTCAGGCCGTACCCCAAAGCAATTGACGTTCTAATGTAAGCCCACACGGACCACATATATGCATTTATGACTTCACCAAACAATGTAAGCAAAGTTCAAGTACGGGATCTTGGTGAAGAAGTAAAGATACAAGAGCTAATGTGCTACTCATTTAGAGAGATATTCGTCGTGGAGATTGGACAGTATTCACCATACTTTGCGACGCTTGAGTCCGAGCCACTCTCAAAGTCCGGAGTGATTTCCCAAAGCCATGTTGATTTGGTAAATTGAATCAATCCATTAGTTCTTGATACATGAACGCCGCGACTAAGTTGTTCCGCTAAGTCTTATGATCTCCCTTGATATTTATGCATCCCTAAACGCCATCCTTTTGTAGTCTATGTTTTTAACCATATGCACCATGATTCATTATGATTCCTCGTCTGCTTCATCGTAATCCTCCCTGCCCTCTCCGTAGAGCACCTCGCAAACTCCCGCCAGGGGAATGTCCATGACGGCATCCGTGCCTTCATTCCAAACCTCGCGCCACCGCAGCCTTCCATTGCCCTCGACCTTGCTCTCGCGGTTGCGGCTCCCGCGCATTCGCCCCTTGGTGTCAATCTCAGCCAGGTGGCCCGCACCGTCGACAATGGTCTCGACGCTCGCCAACGGCAGCGTCAGCATTTCGGTGTTGTACGCCGCCAGCGCAACGTAGATGTAGAAGACCAACATGACGATGAAGGCCGGGATGGCGAGCGCCCACCAGCGGTTCGGGTAGTAGTAGATGCCGAGGGCGTGTAGGAAGGGCGACGGGAAGTAGCCCCAGAGGAGGTAGATGAGGAAGCTCAAGCTGCTGAAGAGGTACAGCACGAAGCCGTAGTACTCGTATGTGGGGACTTTTGGCGCCGCACGCGGGACGGGCGCGAGGTTATCGTCGTCGGAGGCATCGGGAGTGGTGGGCCGCGATGGGCGCAGGAGAGAAGTGAGCGACGGCGACGGGGGCAGCGGCGTAGGCGGACGCCCGTAGAATGGCGGCGCGAAGAAGTTCTGTGACGGTGGCAGCGGCGGGGAGTCATCGCCTGAGGAGCTGACGGACTGGTTATCGGAGAGGATCTCGTCCTCGTCGTCTGAGGTGACCGACATGGCGGCGCCGGCATGTGCGTGTCGCAAAGCTGCAACGGGGAGTGAAGTTGGAGTGGTGGAGAGCATGGCCAAGAAGCCAAGAAGCCAAGATGCATCATGGCGGGCGGAATTGGTTGGGTAACGCGTTTAGCGGGTTTTAGCGCGTCCCAACTTTAATCGCCGCCCTGAAACCTTTATTCCAGCGGGCTGTTAAAGCCGCGTGGATACACGAGCATCCACGGCTTTCAAGCAATTTTGGTTATCTTGAAGAATAGTCGATGCTTGATCCTCGCTCCTTGATAATAATCATAATGCAATCTAGACCTCATTACTTCATTGACATATCATCCTCACTGCTAATTTCTTCGTTCTTATTTGCCAATATACTTCCATTTATGGCAGGAATTTGCACCCATGCTTTCTTTATGCCCTCTTCTCTTTGAAACACATTCACAATGTAAGAAAATCATCATCATTAATAATCTCCTCTATGTCATACAACTGTGTACAGTAGCCTCCTCCTTTCAGCCATCAATAGGGCATCTATAATCTCTCTCTCGCCCGGTTACTCCATTCTCCTGGCGCTCTTGCAGTGCATCCAGACAGCTCTGGTGATAAATGTGTCGACATGCTAGCACGACCAGCGGCCCAAGTGGCTTGTCGTTGCCGTTGCTGTTAGTGCCACCGGTTGGCTCAATCAGCATGCTCGAAGGTCGCATGTCCACCCCCTTTCCTTTGGCTCTCATGTCCGATTCTCCATCACTCCCCTTGGCACGCTCCGCATTACCAGCCTTTCTTTCTTTCCTTCTCTTGTCCTCAATGGCTTGCTTGTCTTCCCATGCCTCAAACACTGATCCGCCAGCCACGCCCGGACCCCAGACCCGACGACTGCATGCCTCGCAGGTTGATCCTCGGGGCCGCCATCCTCGTTGCCGGAGCTCAACTGACTGCTTGACATTGACAAAAAGGCTGCGTTCTAGCAGCCTGTTTGACAACCGCAAGATCGACTCCTCATACGCATATGCTGAGAAGATCGAGGCTAACACTCCTCTAAGATCCGCCAGGTTCGGCGAAGACGCAGCGGCCTGTGTTAGGAACGCCCGCAACACGCGCAGGAAGGACAAGTTTGCCCCAGCATTTGTCAGAAGACGCCCTCCCGCCTGCCCTGACATTTGGCTGGACGTTGTCGTAAGCAGCGCTGTGAAAGTGTGCTGAACTAGGGAGCGCAGGAGAGCAAGGAGCTTCTCCTCATCCAAGTCCTCCGCATTGTTGGCGTGATCAATCGCAGAGACGATTTCCGGAGAGAGCTTTCGCGTGATCCGAACACAAGCCTCTATCAAGCTCAACCAGAGCGCTTCATCAGGCGACAATACCTCGGCGGCAGACTTTTGCTTCTTCTGCACCACATTTGTCCTCTTGGATGACTTCGTTTGTCCTTGACAGAGCCAGATGCCGACATGGACATACTTCTGAAGGGCCTGGAGCAAATCCTCCGCCGCGAACTGCAAGTCCAATGCGTGGTCTTGTTCCTCCGCACCCGCCAGGAGACCTTGCATAGCTGACTCCAATGTGCCAAGGTGCTTGACGAGGCGGTCCATTGCATCTTTGATTTGACCCTCGCGGGCCATCAGGACGACTGCTGCATCAATGACTCCTGTCTCCTCCATCGTAGGGATGAGCTTCTCAAGTCTCAGATCAGTCGACTGGACCAATCCAACGTAGTCAGAAACGTGTGCCGGCTCAAACTTGCACATCAACTGAACGTAGCGCTCGACCAGGTCCCTCTCAGACACGGGCTTATCCTCGTGTGAGGCTTCCCTTGGCTCTAGTAATATCTTCAGGTATGCGTGCTGCAAATCTGGCGCATCCTCCGCCGAGTCGAGAATATGCTGGTGAAGCGCTTTCTCTTGTGAGCCGAAAATGTGAGCTGCCTGCTCGGCGTCAAGCTCAAGCAAGTCGCGAGCATGTTCTCTGACGACGCCCAAAACATCGTGAAGCTGGCGATTGCTCAGCCCAGTGTGTGGGCGCAAACAATTGGCGATGCATTCAAACACCATCTCCTGGTCTTCTGGGTCTTCAAAGTACGACTGCACTAGGTTTCCATATTGTTTGTCGGCCTTGTAGATGCGCTTCAAGATGCGATAGAAACCTGCACTCTTGAATAGAGGCATCAAAGCGGGCATGTCGGAAGGTTGGTAGACAGAGAGGAGATACTCGGCACTAAGCTGCGCATCCTCCGCAAGATCAACCCCGGGATAGTTGCAAAGCCCAGTGAGAACCTTGGACAGTGTCGTGCCCGAGAAGAGAAGATACTGGGGGAACTTTGGCAGATTTCGCGCAATGAACATGTCGAGGTAAATGGTATCCTCAGCAGCAAACTCATTGGTGTTCATGACATCGAGCAGGATTGACAAGATGTACTGGCGGTTGATGGTGAGCCCAAATATCTGCTCCTCGGGCAACTCGCCTCTAGCTCCACCATCAACGTGTTGCTGGCCAGGGGAGTCGTTCAGGAATGGATCCTCGAAGGCCTCGTTCAAGGCGCTGAGGAAGCTAGGCGCATCGAACTTGAGAATCAGTCGCAGATACGGGAAAGCAGGCTGAGTCTCGGCGCCAGGCATGATGAGGAACTCATCACCGCTATCTTTAGGCCAAGCGATGGTTTTCCCCGAGAATAGGAACCAGTAGATCTCGGCTTTGGCTTTGGTGGCCACGTCGTCGTCCAATATCTCTCCATTCGGATAAATTCTCCCAGTCAGGGTGTAGGACAGGTAGGGGAAGATCTTGAGCGCGCTGATGCTGCAAAAGTCGTCCGCCATGTTGCCAGCCACAAAGTCCCCATTTGCCATCAGGGGGATCAGGAGGGAGAGCAGGTCGATCATGGGGGTGATGTAGTCGTTTAAGGCCTGGTTCCAGACGTAGATAAGCGCGTCGTATAGACTGTGCTGCTTGCATAGCAGAGTAATCTGATCCAGATCAAGCGTTGCAGTCTCCATATGGCAGATCATCTCCTCCAGTCGGCTCTCCCATCCTCGAGCCACATAGTGCGCAACCATGTCTTTGACAACGGTGGGAGGCACTATGGAAACAGTCCTCTCTAGAATATAGGGTTCGAGGCACTCGAGGAAAATCCCACTGATGTCAGCATCGTCGTACCATTCATACATGTCCTCAAACAGGAAATCGGTGTTGTCGATGCTCAGACATGCCCCGAAGCATGTCTCTGCTAGCTGTTTCATGTGATCATTGTCGGCATTTTCCAGGTTCTTTTCGCGTTGTCCAAAGGCGTACTTCAGTGAAGCGCTGATGATTTCCATGATTTTGTCTCGAACCATCGTGTGTCGGAGGTTTGTGTCTTCTGGTAATCCGACTGTGAGTTTATCGGCATCTCCCGTGTAATAAGAAGTCGCCAGCTGGATGGCTCCTATGTAGTCGCCATTTTCCATCATTGCAATCAATCTGTCTGCCCAGTTTGACAGTGCGCCAATGGAAACCTCATTGAAGCCCAGAATGAATATTCTCCCCTTGTAGGCCTTGAAGCTCATGTAGAAAGCATCCGCCACCACTCCGTGCATGGACGCATCATTCTCGTCCAGTTGTTCCACGAGGGAGTGTAGTTGCTTCGAAAATAAGTCGGTATGGTATATGTACTTTTGCAAGAGATCAAAAGCTTCCGTCATGCGCATGGTTCTGTCCTCGAGGACAATCAGCCTCTGGGAAATGGTTAGAACGGCGAGGACCGAGCGACTCAGCCACTGAACAGCAACAATGGCTTCCTCGCATTTCCATCTGTTTCGCGCCTTAAACCTGAACGAAGGCGGCTGATCTTTATCATCGCGAGGAATCTCGTCGACGTCCAGTACTGTCAGAACATTTGACCAACAGTACGCCAGCTTCACCTTTGAGATGTCGCTCCCTGTATGCGGGTCCGGGACCTTGAGCTGGACAGCAGGGAACCATGCCAAACATCCGGTCATGGCGCTGTGAGCGGGTACGTCCTTTGGTCGTGCAGACTTGTGCTGGGTCTGAGCAACAGGCGTCGTTGACACAATTACCAGAAGATACGGGGTCAACATAGCCGTCAAGCCGAGACCATCAGTTGACCGCTCAACATTCCCCAGTGGCAAGGGAGCAAAGGCGAGGACAGTGCTAGGCTTCACTGTCTTGCCTGCAGGTGTTGGCGCATCTGGGTATCGGCCTAGAATCCGGTGTGTCTTGACAGATCTTCCTAGTGCTCCGGTACCCCTGGTAGCAAGGTGAGAGAATGCCATTCCCTTGTCATCGGCGGAAACCAAAGCAGTGTGTCGAGTTCCGAGGAACCCAAGGTGGGTGATTGCAACATCCGGAACATGTCCGTCTGATATCCTATTCTTTAGTTGCGCAGGGTCAAGGTGTGGTATCGTTAAGAAAGGTCTTGACGCTCGGTTCGTGTCCCAGGTAAAAGATGTAACCATTTGCATGGCCTCCGGCGATTGTTGAGTGATCGGCGGAAATAGCAATTGCAGTGATTGGTCCGCATTCGACAGCTTTGAAAGGTCAGCTCTGGCACTCTCCGATCCACCCATGAAGCTCACCTTTTGTTCCTGGTCCAATAATCATCTTGAGATTTTGGTTGTAGTCGAAAATTAGTATTATTCCCTTCGACGTTCCCACCACAATTGTCGCCGACACCGCCAAACAGGTCGGGGATCCAAAGTTGCGCTTCCCTGCCTCAGAAAAGGCCTGCCCATTGAGCTTGCGCAGGCGTGTCCACCGGACCACCTCCCACGGAGGCGTCGGGGTGTCTGTATCGGCCTGGTCGAGGAAGAATTGCGAGCTGAGCGACACATTGCGACTATGTGTAGCGAGGAAGGCCGGAGAGGCCGGTCGAGGTGTGTGGATACCCGGGGAGGAGATGCGGGATTGGAATCGACGGTCGAAGGGGCGGAACGAGGGCGTAGGGCTGCTCAAGCCAGGGCGGGAGGCGACGGAGGGGAGTACACTGCTCCCAGGAGAAGATATGAAGGAGCCCTATATTCTGTTAGAAGTGTCAGGGGTGGCGAGAAAGTGCCTCGTCTTACCTGGATGGAAGGCGAATCATCCGGCCCAGACATGAGGGATTCCATGGGACTACCGGCCCTCTTTGGCAGGCCATGCACGTCGCTTCCCGCCAAAGAGCTGACATCTGAACTGTCGAGGTGTTGTTGTTGCATGATCTCGCGGTATCGGTTCGTCACCGTACCGTTGCTCATTTCGATGGGTGTTGGATGATCATCGGGCGAGTCCTCGTCGTGCGAGTCGAACGGACCAACACCACCAGCCCCCTCCAAGACATCCTTTATCGTGTCGCCATCGTCGGAGCCCGCGTCCCCCGTGAGAGACAAGTCTTCTGGATCCATTGCGCCGTGGCTTCCATCACTGCATGCGCAAGCACTACCGCGTCGGGGTCATGGCCTGGCGAAGCTAAGGATCGCAGGAAGCTTGTGATTGCGATGGGACAACCGTGTATGGAGCTCTCGTTCGGGTTCGGGCGACGGCGGGTTCGCGAGGCACCTCGTCAAGCTCGTAGGCGTCTCGAAGGATGAAAAGGGGCAAGTGCGTAGGATGGCTTGCTTCTCCGCTTCAAAGCTTCCGCTCAACACATCCGAAAATTCCGAAATTGGCGATTCGATGGCGTCGTGAAAGCTGGGTCGAGCTTCGTGGTTCGTACCATGCACCCCATCTCCCGCTGCCTTAGAAGGCGGCGCAGCAACGAACGGGGCGGGCCGAGGATTCTCCGACCCAACCCAACCTTGCGATTTCCCTGTGCAGTGACGTCTTTAGAGCGTCGCAAGCGCGGGTCCCACCGCGAACTGCTCCAACCACAACCCACCTGAACGGACTGTTTTGTTTTTAGAGCTGCTCCTCCTCCAGGCGGGACGACTCTGCAACTAACCGCCATCATGTCTTCAATTGGACCCCAACTCCCACCGTCTTTATCGAAGCGAAAGCGCACGCCCGAGTCGCAGGCGTCGCCACCGAGCAAACTCCGACGGAGTGAGTCTCCGTCTAAGAACAGAGACGAGATCGGCCTCGACGACTCAGACGACGACTACGGCCCTAGCGCACCCGCAGCCCCAAGACCTGCCGTCGGACCATCACTACCACCTAGCAACAACCAGGACGAGATCGATCTCGACGCCGACTCCGACTCAGACACCGGTCCGGCACCGCCTAAACGGAGCGTCGGCCCGGCTCTGCCCCCCGCGAAACTCTCCACCCGACCCGAAGACGACGCCGACTCGTCCTCCGATTCAGAAGATGACTACGGTCCCGCGCTCCCCGGCGCCTCAAATGCCAACAAGCGTGTAGTAGGCCCTCAGTTGCCTGTGGCAAAAGCGCAACCTCAACGCGACGAGTGGATGCTCGCGCCCCCGACTTCATCTGGCTACGCCGAGCGCGACCCAACACGCATGCGCAACCGCAAATTCGCCTCTAAGCCTGCCTCCTCCTCCGGCCCCTCTACAGTCTCCTCAATCTGGACTGAGACACCCGAAGAGAAGCTCAAGCGCCTCCAAGACTCAGTGCTAGGTCGCGAGGACAAGACCCAGGAGGCGGCTGTCGGATCAACGCGGTCCAAGGAGGAGGAGGAACGCCAACGCCGAATCGCAGCCAACATCGAGGCACAGCGGGGTAAGAGCCTCTACGACGAACACCAAGGTCGTAGAGAAAAGGCTGGGGAGAAGGTTGAGGGGGAGGACGACCCGAGCAAGCGGGCCTTTGACCGAGAAAAGGACATGGCATTGGGTGGGAAGATTGGGACGGCACAGAGGAAGGAATTAATGACAAAGGCAGCGAACTTTGGCGGGAGGTTTCAAAAGGGATCATTCTTATAGTATCCTCTCGGACGGAGCGGGGCACCACGTACGCATGATTATAACCTCCCCAATATAGGGTGCATAAACTAAGGAGGTAGCTTGGAGAGTCAATCACGACAGACACGAATAAATGTCACGAATCAGGTTCAAAGAATTGGGCGGAACAAGTATTTCATTGCACCATCCAACTATCGAAGAGGTCCATAACCACCAAACTCCACCGCTCCCTCCGTTTCCAGCTGAAGCCCGAATTTTCCAGCCCAAATGCAAGTTACAAAAAACCTCCCGTCTTACAAATAAACAAGGCGTCCCATGCTATCCTTGAACCCTCTTCGCGCGCATGCGGAGACGTGGCGTTCCTGCGTACCCCGGCTAGGGTATATATAGCTGTCATCATCCTCGACGTGTTCCAACACGTCTCCATCCTGCCTCTCCTCTCTCCCCTTTCCTCTCCTTCGAGCGTGTATTTGATGCGCGTGGAAAATAAAAATAAATGCCGTTTCATAATGCGAGAATTCGATCCCTGTGTATAGTGTGAAGATTCATGACGGTTGTGCCCAACTTTTGCAGTTGGAAAAGGAGAGAAAGCCATCGCTAGGGTAATGTGTCGTAAAGGTGTTTGAAGGTGGCCGATAATTGAGTGCAATTCTGGCGCAGGATTTCTCTTGCGTTATAGGGGGCCTCGGTTAGACAACCCAAAATAGTTAAATTCACATCATTGAGTAGCAACTGCAGTGCGGTTTCCAGACTCCAGTTGTGATGGTGTTACAGTTTCGGCACCTGGAGTGGTGAGGGGGGTCTCATTCCGTCTCCTACCAAACCCAAAAGCGCCACGAACCGAGCTCAACATGCCACCACTTGAAGCCTCAGTAACTTGTGCTGTTTGCTGCTGCTGTTCAGTCCCCTGAGTAGGCCGAGAAGCCCGACGCGGCTGGGCTTGACGAGCTTCACTAGTCGCTCGCACTCTGGACTGGCCCTGTCGTGACGGCGATGATCGGAACCAGGCATTACGTAGGCCGGCGGGGAGGTTGAGGCGCGAGTTGGCGCGATTATCGAAGTTGGCGTTGTTGGCAGCAGCAGCATCGCCGCCTTCAGGTACAGGACGTGGCTTAGGAACGTAGTAGTCCGCCTTACAGAGCGGGCAGCATGCTCGTCGGCTCGTCAACCAAGGGTCCACGCAGACAGCATGGAATGCATGGCCACAGGTCAATCCACGAACGTCGTCATCATCCTCGAGCGTATCGATGCAAATAGCACAAGTATCGCCGGGAGCTTCCAAGCACTCTGGTGGCAGGGCGCCGTCGATATGTTCGTCGTCATCGCTGTCCTCACTCGAGACACGGTGTAGTTCGTTGTCCTTGGTCAAGTTTCCTGACTGCGTTCCAGAAGTCTGACCAGCCTCGGTTGGTTGAGTGGGTAAGTCTTTAGGTTTCTCGGTTTCCATCGTCTCCCCTTCCTTCGCGGGTGTTGCGGCGCTGGTGGAGGGGCGCTCGTCGGTGGAATCACGCTCCTTGGAGAAGTTAGGGACGATGCCGTCGGCGTCCCGAATGCTGTTAGCTCGACTCGGGGGCACCGAAACACCACCAGCCGTAGGCAGGCCCTCCTTCGCACGGTCCGAAACCCAACTCTTGTACTTCATCATGGGGAACTTGTCGTTAACCTCGTCCATGGTCATGAGCTTCTTCTCGCGGCGACGACGGTGGGGTCGGGGCATATTCTCCAGGGTAATAGGCTCTCCATCCTCATTCATACGGAGCTGGCGATTACGGGCGTTGTATCGGAAGCAGTACTTGACACCGACAATGATCCTGGGGTCGTGTTAGAAACGATTCTTTTTACCTCAAGCCATGCATGCACGGTTGAAAAGCAAAAGCATGCAGCAGCGGAGTCTCACCAAAGATTCGTGAAAACGACGCCGAAACCCAAAGCTACGAAGAATAACAGAGGGGAACTGGAGCCATTGTTGTTGTCTTTGTTGTTGTTGTTGCTGTCGGAGTTGGTGGCGGAGGCGGCGCTCGCGGTCGTCGAGACAGATTCCGGGGCAGCAGCTCTGGCGACGACACGAGTCGCCTCGTTAAGCAACTCATTGATAACGGCCATCTTTACGATCGGGCGTCGGCTCGGACAGGATTTGAGCGATGGAAGGCGGGCTCGAATTGACTCGGGGGCTGCCGTACGGGTACCATGGGCTGTCGACAAACTCACGGGCGATGCAGCGACAGCGGGATCGAACGGATGGCGGGCGGGAAATGCGGAACCGAGGCAGAGGAAGGTTTCGCTTTTACATCCAACGCCTTTATTCCTCTGCAACTATTTGCACGTCTCACTCCGTCGGGTCCGGCGGGGGGAATGAAAATGCGAAGAGGGGAGAAGTCGCGCCGACGGATGGCTGGATGGGAAAGGATGGAAGAGGGTGGACGGGGATGAGATGGGTCTATGTCTGGAGATGGGGTGACGGCGGAGGCGGAGTGCAGGTGGAGTGGACGAGGCCAAGGCACAGAGAGAGGAAGGGCGACGACTCGCGTGGGAGAGTGCGAGTGGGCAGGTGAAAAAGAGGGAAAGAAGGAATGGGGCGAGGCCGGGCCGGGGGGCGAACGGCGAGTCGTGAGTGGTCAGTGGGCGAGCGCAAGAGTGCGAGTGGAGCGCCAGAGTGCCCAGCCAAGCAGCAGACGGAGGGACCGTGGGAGACACTGTGCAGGGGTGGGTACCTGTGGCCGGGCAAGCTCTAGACCGCGTGCAGCCTAGGGAGGTACCCGGGAGCCAGGTCAACCAGGTGGGTTTGCCGCGGGCGAGCAGCAGTGCTGAATGCGCTGAGTGCCCTGTAACTTAGGCCAGCCACCCAGCGGAGGTGCCCTATAAGATGTCCTGGTGGCGCCCCAGAGGTCGGGAGGTATGCGCGAGGGCCCTGTAAACGTCGCTCTGGCCGCTTTGGTGGCCACAACGCAACAGGGGGCGGGGCCGCTTCCCACTGCGTCTGCTTTGAGACCGGAGAGGGGGAGGGAATCCTGGGACCCCAGCTGAGCGGAGGGTTGGCAGAAGGATACCGTGGTTGGCTGACGGCCTGCCGCACTGAGACTCGAGCCTATTGCGCGGTGCTGCTGCGCCGTTGGAGCTTCGATTTGTTCGGTCTCTTTTTCGTGTGTTTGCGCTCTTGCTGGGCGACGACGACCGGGGAGGGAATTAAGCGTGAGGGAGGTGGGTAGCGGTCCGAGTCGAGGCAACTCGAGAGCCAAGGGAAAACGGAGCGCCCCTGTATGTCGAGACGAACGGTCGTTGTAGCGTCCGTCGTAGTCTTGCTGCCGGTTGGCTTGAGCGAACTCTCTGATTCAGAATGGATTTTGGATTTTGGTCCGTTCCTTGACTGTCCGTCCTGCCACAGACGCTGCTCTTTTTCCAGCCGGTCCAGGCGCTTGGGTTCCAATAGCGCACTGATGAGCAATTCACTGACAGGGGCCGGTCACGTCGTTCGTATCGGCGCATCGACCAGTGCTCCCGATAGCAAGGAGCCCCGTGTTTGTACGGCACAGATCCAGCAGATATATATATAACCTAACCACGGACCGGTTACTTATCTCCCATCTGACGCATCGGCCGAGTAGCCGGGGGGTGACGACACACGAACGCCTCTGCTCGCTGGATGCTGCCGAGTTTAGCCTTCGTCCTGACATGAACGCAGAGCCTCCCGCAGCAGCCAGACGGAGCTCTCCAGCACCTCGTCCACTGTCTCTCGGATCTCGCTCCTCCTAGCTCGTCCACTGGCTTCGGCTTCCTGCGCTGCCGCTGACACTCGTGGCGCAGCGCCCGCCAGCGGAGTGGAGTCTGACGGCGATCTTTGCAGGGTCGACCATACGACAGCCACCAAGATAGGTGGGAACTCGGATGCCGTCATCCTCTGGCTCACTATCAAACGTGGGCATGACACCCCAATCCAGCCCAAAGATTCTATCGCATGCTCCTGATCAGGGCGCAGTTGCGCCGTGGGGATCCGCCGTAAACCCAATAAATCACTACAGGTCTAAAATGGGATGGACGAAACAAGCGGGGCCTCGCGTTCACCATGCTTTCCACTACAACGGACCCATCGTCTCATCGTCGGCGCCGTCCTCCGTAGATCACGCTGGCCAACTGGCCCACTTGATGCCGGTCAACTGTCTCAGTCCCGCCCGGCCCGCGCGGCGACTGCTAAAACCCAATGCCTTCTTCTCATTCACTGCGCCCGCAGTTATTGTCACGAGCCAGCGCAAGACACCAGGAAACATCTTAGAAGCTTGCAAGACAACCTTCAGCATGGGAGGTCAGGCGCGCACCGCCGTCTTAAGCCCCCCGCTGTCGAGAACAACGCGGCGCAAACGTGAAAGCTTGTTGCAGTTGACTTTGAACTCTCCGCAAATCTAGACCCTGAAATCCAAGCCGCAGGTCGGCTGCCCGTTGACGAAAGCTTCCGCGGACGCCGTGTAAGAGAGCCATGGCGTTCACCCTTCTGGGCCGCTTCCAAAACAAATCACCACTGTGTCGGGATCAATGCATAGTGGCGGCCCCGCCCCCGAGGCGAGGGTTTAGCGGTGCCTCCGACGGATGGGACACTCCGTCCGGCACATGCTTCTCAATGGACGATTGAGCAATGCGCTTCCCTGCTTCCTACGACCGTCCGGGTCCGGATCCTTGATGACGATGACGATGATGGAACCCACTCTGAATCTATTCTCTGTTGCACTTACGAGATATGCCCTTGGCCGGCAAGGCAAAGCTGGCCATGGCTCCGATCTGCTCATCTACATGCAACACGTCTTGTGCGACGGTCTCGCTGGGCGGCCCGTGTTCCGTCGATATCGTCCTACGTACGCACGCAGCGCAAGGCATCTGCAACTGCATCTGTAGCCGTCCCTGCGGGATGGAATGCATGATCTCACTCGCCCCCAAGCCCCCCAACCTGTCTCAGGATCCCAGGAATTTGCCAGCTTGGCCCCGCGAGATGGAGCAGCGAGAAACCGCAACGTCGCGTCTCGCGTGTCCTGATTTTGGAGTCGCTTGTAGATGGCCGCCCCCAAGGCGACCCGCCGCAACCTGACCTGTCTTGCTGCGACGATGAAACCGCTGTGTCCGCTGCAACTGCACATTCCCGGCGGCCCAAATTACTTACTTGTGACAGTGCCTGTCGAACCAGCGGCACAGAATTAAAAACGGGATGAACTGCAGCCCAATTGATCGTAATAACCCCTTTTCATCAATCCTTCGCACGACGTAGATAATATGACAAGCGACACAAATGCTCCCTTTGACGCCATTTTCTGCACGAAGGAATTGCCCGTCACCTAAAAAGAAACCTCGTACTCTGCGGATGGTAAGGTACCCCCATGCACCATGCATGCATGCTGCTGTCAAATCTGAGCTCAGATGTGGCAGAGACAGGCCAACGGAAGGCCCAAATCCAAAGTCCAGCCCAGTGCGTCCACTGACAGTTTCACACGGCCCCCTAGCGTCGATTCCGGCCTGTGGGTGTGTGACATGTGAGTGGGTGTGGTAAGGCGCACGGGCTGGTTCAGGTGTTGAAGCGATGATGGCTCACTTTTGGGATCAGTTCCATGGGACGGGACAAGTTGTGGCTTGCTGCAGAGTTCATCACTCATCACACTCTCTAACTGGCCTCTCGTTGCGCCGGTTTACTACAGCCATTGGGTGTCTTTCCCTGCCGACGAAGCGGCTTGTTTGACCGGTGATGATCATCTTTGGACTTTGTGATTGGCCCAGCTCAACGCCCCGGTTGTATCAAAGTTGTTCGTTTGATGACTGGAGGGCGCCCCCTTGAAGGCCTCCAAAGCAGGTACAAGTTACGAAAAGCAATACCAAAATGGCAAATGGACCTTTGGGATGTAATAGAAGTCAGAATATTGTGCCGCCCATGCCCCATTACTCGGGCTCTTGTCATTCTCGTCGGGCTGGATGCCTTCACCCGCAGGGCCACGGAAGACGCGGCTCTTTCGGCTGTCACGGGGACATAAGTGCCTCATCCCCCCATTGTTCCGATCTTTTACACTGGACAGTTTTTGTTTTATCTGCCCATCGTCAGGCAACTTCTGCAGTCTGACTCCCCGCCGATTCCGGCAGTTGTGAAGATCTCGTTCGTCTGGTCGGGTTCCTGGTGCCGCTATGACGCTATCGATTCCCATCCCAGCGCTCCGAGCAGATCCGAGCCCCACGTTCGGTGCGTTCGTCTGAAGAAGAAAAGGCGACTCTGAGACAAAGGAAAAAAAAGATACTTCAACCCGGTGTCACAGTTCGTGTTTTCCTGCAAGGTTCGTCGGGTCGTGTAAGGAATAAAATCAAGGGCTATGACGGACGTAAGCTGAGGAATCATCAAGGGGCTGCCAAGGTGTGAGCTGGCACCAGAAACGGCCGTCGTCGTCAACGTCCGGCAGTGCAGTGTACGTATGCGGCCCGCCTAAAAAAAACACCACGGACGAGTCGACGGCGATGGAGCTGAGCAAACAAACCTCGACTCGCCTCAGATCAATGGGGCTATGCCCCCCTTCGTGTTGTACTTCGGGAGGTGTGCGACGTGAAGGGGCCCTCCTTACCACCCTCTGAGAACCAGTAGATGATTTGCAATCCGAACTTTGTTATGTTTTAAATGCTAGCGAAGCTTGGCCTGCATCCGGACGGCCATGCGCGCTGTATTGGTCTGCGTCTGGGCCCTATCACCATGACCGTCACAGGGGCACACCGCGTCACTGAGGCGCAGATTGATGCAATACGGCGGATTGGGTGTATAGATGGGGAAGCTCAGAGAGGGATGCAGCATACTCACATCCGGGATGCCTCAACGTCGTCATTGAGCATTGAGTCGATGACATTCACGGCGATCGGTAATCTTTAGCTCCGGATCCCGTCTCACACACACCGCAATGCTCGACGACTGAGACGACGACCTTGCACGGGCCACAAGCATGAAGGTTCTTGTTGTGGCCCGTGCACGCCGTTTGCAAGTGCGGAGAGCATCACGAAGTCCGAGTGACCTTCTCTGGGACATGAAGAGAGAGTATTGCCGGAAACATATACTCAGAATACATAGGATCCATATGTCCTCAAGTCCTTGTATAATTCCACGTCTTCGGGTTTTCTGTCAATTCTGTCAATCTTATGCACACGTCCACACCCACAAAAAAGCGCACGATCAGCAACGGCCTTCCCAATGCAGTTCGTATTGGTCTCGTCGAGCTAAAAAGGCAAACTGGGTGACGACGAGAAGGCACAGACCCGGAGCCAGACGGGGGGATTGTGCATGCGTAGTGGCCACCTTAAGACACTCTGGTCTCGCCACGGTCTCCAAGTGCAGACGGGATCTCATTGTCCCGCCACCATTTGTCGCCGCGTGTCGCCCGCTTCTTCGCTTCCCCGCGAACGACGGCGTTGCATCGCTTCCACGCCGTCACCCACATAAACTCGCTCCCCGCCCTCCGCGTCTGCCTCATCCCCGGCATCCCCGGATCCAGAACTAGGACCAAGATTTAGACCAAAGGAGTCGAGTGGTCTTGGAGACTGCACTGCATCCTGGCTGGGTGAGAGGAAAGACAATAGACTATGAAGGGGTTTATTGGAGTTGTCATGTCAGCGAGGCAGCTATCTCATTGCTACAACTGGACGCAACATTGTTTGCCACTCGCACCGGCTAGCCTTACCCGAACAATCTGTTCGTCCACGAGAGGCGCAAGTCCGGGCCTCGTGAAAGCCGAGATAGGGAGCTCTGACGGTGTAAGTAATGCCTCAGTGGCTGGGGTCACTGGCTATCGGCTCGTCGACTATCGAGTCGGGAACTGTGGGGGAGCGAAACGGATGGAACTAGCAAGTCGGCTGAATGCAAAAAAAACTGCCCCACGTTTGCCCACCCGCGTCCATTCTGCAACCGCTGAAGCAGGCTGGGTTTAGCTCATCAAGAACGCATTGGTTCCTCTCCACAAAACACCCGACGAACAGAGAGACACACAGGCAGATACAGACATCCAGCCCATACATTCTTCCAGTGTTTTTCCCTTGCTGTGTCCCCGGAACCCTGAACCCAAGCCCCCTAACCTCCCTGAACAATGGCGCCTACGCAACTCCCCGAATCCGGGAACCCGCTGTGAGTGCTCCCTCCCCCTCCCCCTCCCCCCTCCTCCTCCGCCGAAGTCTCCTCCTTTTCGCCCGGGGTACGGTGCCTGTCCGGCCCGCTTTCGGAGGTCCATCGTGGCGGTGCACGGCCAGCCGCCGTTCGGTTCTCATGGCCCGGTTGGAAGAGAGAACGAGTCGGGTCGAGTCAAGCAAGTGTGTGTGGGCTGATTCTTGTGCTTGGCCGTTTTGCCATTGCAGCGTCTTCTTCGACATCACCCTCGGAGGTAAGTCTTTCCGTTCGTCCTTGTGCTGTGCCCGTGCCATTCCCTCCGTGGCGTTCCTCCAGGCTTTGAAGCTATTCCCATCCGAGCAGGTGGTTCATGTCCGTGACAAGTGAGCCAAGGCGCGCAGCATCATGGTGTTGATGGCGACCAATGGCGGTCCATTACCACTGATCATACCCTCTATCTTCTTGCCAATCACCCTCATCCATCATATACAATTCATTGTTCATCATTGACACGCTCATACTCATATCTTACATCCAGGCGAGCCACTCGGCCGCATCACCTTTGAGCTCTTCAAAGATGTTGTTCCCAAGACAGCCGAGAACTTCCGCCAGTTCTGCACCGGCGAGTCCAAGAACTCCGCAAGCCGGCCTCAGGGCTACAAGGGGTCCAAGTTCCACCGCATAGTCAGTCCTTTTTCTCCCTATCGTGTGACTGTCAATGTAGAAGCTGTTGGACTGACACCGAGATTAGATCCCCAACTTCATGTGCCAGGGTGGCGATTTCCTCAACGGTGATGGAACCGGATCAACCTGCATCTGGGGCTTCAAAGCCTTCGATGACGAGAACTTTATTCTGAAGCACGACCAACCCGGTCTGCTCTCCATGGCGGTAGGCTCACCATCACCCCAAGTATCCGCTGCTATGCACGAAGCTCTAACACCATCCCAGAACGCCGGCCCCAACTCCAACGGCTCCCAATTCTTCATCACCACCGTCCCTACGCCCTTCCTCGACAACAAGCACGTCGTCTTCGGCAAGGTCGTCGACGGCATGGATGTCGTCAAGAAGATGGAGGCCACCAAGACCGGCTACCGCGGCAAGGACGTACCCAACCTCGACGTTACCATTGCCCAGAGCGGCGAGATGTAGATGGCCGATATAGCCCGTTGATTTATTGGTTTGATCGCCGTTTAACGGATCAGAAAGGACTACGAAAAGGGGGTTTGGGCGGAGAAGGAAGCGAGGTCTAGTGGCATGGACGCCAGGAACCGTGATACGTAGATACCCGTCATAGTATTACTCGATCAACCTGTGGTCGGCGGTCTCCTCATATGTGTACCGTTCCACGTGTAATTACGAACGGAGGGATGATCTTCCTCAGACATCATCTGTTTGCTTCCTTCCATATCAATGACACGACAGGTCAGTGTTCCACATATCACAGTAACCTCAATTTCATTATTTAGCATCACACCAGTCACCACAAACATAGTCATAGAAAGGCACAACATCTTGAAAGCAACGTGTTTGAATTTCGGTTTCTCAAAGGCTGGCCTTGGAAATATCTGCCTGTCTACCCCTGAAGATTCCCGAGTCCTTGTATCCATCCTTCGCCCATGAACCAAATCAAATCAACAAGAAAAAGAAAAAGAAGCGAGATTTCGCACGGCCCAGTCTTGCATCGAGCAAAAAGGTTACCGTGGTCGAGTTAAACAAATGGTATCAATGTATCCAACACCGTATATGCTGCCCAAGCCCCGTGCCTGACCCGCCTTGCACCTTGTGCTGTGTGCCGGTGTTTTTTCTTCCCAGTTCGCGCCTAACATCCAGTGGTGAGGGCTGCGCCGTTTATGTACCGAAAGAGAAAAGGAAAAAGAATCGTGAAAAGTGAAACGTGAAACGTAAAACGTGAAACGAACTTGCGGAGCCTTTGAGGCGTGGAGAGGTCCATGAACGAAGGCGGAAGCGGTGCGTTCAAGACAACTCCCCTTTGCCTCAGGACGAGGGACAAGTGCATCTTTTTAAAAGGCACCAAAAGCCCAAGACCCGCGTCGACGCATGAAGGGAGTAGGCACAATAGCCCCGCCGGAGCTAGTGGCTGTCGCTGCCGAACTGTCGGCAGGGATGGGAGTCTCTCGGAACTGGCCACCTGGGAAGGTCGCCGACGTCGCCGAGGGATGTGTGATGTGAGTGGTCAAGGTCTTGAAGACGGTTGAAGTGGACTTTGGAGTGGACTTTGGAGGTGAGATATGGGTAGTCAAGGTCAAGACGTACGTCGAAGTTGACTGGGAAGAAGGGGTGGCGTTGATGTGGGTGGTGAGAGTCTGGGTGACGGTCGATGTCGACGACGGAGCGGCTACCGACTCAGCAGCACCCGATGTCACCGACCGAGTGACCAGAAGAGTCTTCGTGGTTGTCGAGGTGCTCATGGGCTCCTTGGTAGTAGCCTCAGCAGCAGGCACCGTGACATAGACGGTTGTCACCGAAGCAGGAGGTCGGACCGTCTGCGTGACAGTCACCGTCGCGACACCATCACCTGAGCCTCCATTTGCCGGCACACTCGTGGTAGGTGCGGGAATCTCAGTCGTCTTGGTGATCCCAGTGGGAGCAGCACTGTTGCCTCCATCGCCGCTGTTCTCGTCGACGTCGACTTGGAAGTTGCTCTCCATCTGCGCCTTGATTCCCACAGAGTAGATGTTCTGGTCGGGAACATAGTCCAAGGCCTTCCAGCCCTTGGTAGAGAAGGAATCGGCGCTGGCTCCAGTGATTTTAATGTCAATGACACTTGAATAGCTCTCATTGCGGGCGATAGCAGCCATGGTGAAGCCATTGGGGTCCTTCTCGCCGCGCATGAAAGTGCCCGCCAGGGGAACTTGCCGTCAGTGGTAGCGTTAATATCAATGGCGGCCGAGTTCAGGTCGGGCCAGTCCCAGTACCAGTAAATGGTGTAGATGTCGCCAGCAGCCAGGTTATCGGGCAGCTTGATGTCGGATTGACAGGCAAGCTCTTGGTCATGCACAGCGCCCTGGTCAGAGAGCTCGGAGGCACGCTCGGTGCTGATCACGCCTCCGTTGGTCTGATAGCACTGGCCGTCATCGTAGTTGCGCGTGGCGAGGAGTGTGCCGCGACCATCACCACCAGTGCCCTTCTTGTTCCACAGAAGGTGGACGTCGAAGAGTTTCTCCTGGTCCTTGGGCTCAGTAGTGCCGTAGAAGTAGATGGTGCCACGGTTTCGGGGTTTGTTAGGCTGGTTCTGGGGGAGAGTGGTGTGGCCGTTCTCGAGGTGCATGAGGGCGATATAATCACCAGCGGCGGCCTCGAGCATGGGAAACTCGGGGTTTTGCTCCAACTGGTACTTGTTGAGAATCTCGTTGCCGGAGTAGTAAGACTGGCCCGAAACTGGGAGAATGTTTTGGGGAAGGGAGTCGGAGTAGACCGGGTCGGTGGAATTTCGGGGGACATATCCTCGAGGGTAGCCGATCTCGCCAACCATAGTGCCGTTCTTTGCGAGCTTCTTGGCGTACTCGACCCAGGAGTGGGCAGAGACGGATGGGATCAGGGTGCTGGCCACGAGGGCGGTGGCAGATTTGGTAGTAATCTTCATGGTTGTGGTTGGTTGGTAGGTTATGTTGCTGAAAGGGAAGGTTGAAGAAATAAAAAGTTGTGAAAGTTGTAAAACGAGGTTTTGGAATCAAGAGTGGAAGGAGCGTAACTCTGGTAAGTCCCGTGAGGAGAATGAAGGTGTTCCTTTATGTGAAGGAGAGAAAGAGAGGCAGCGCCCGTCACGAAAGTTGGCAGGTGATTTAGTTGAAGAAGGTAGGCGGCGGTGTTTGTTTTTGTTATTTGAGAACAGTGAAGACTGTTTTTCTTTGGCGAGTGTCTGGCAGCTGGCGAACAGTTGAACAGTGACGAGGTGCAGTACTGACAGCTGGCAACGGTCGAGCAGCTGACAATGGCCTTTATTCAGTGACGAACAATAAAACGTCAATAAAGAATTGTTCGAAAGCCTGAAACTTTTCGGGTTCTGTTTGCAGTGGTTGAGGTTGTGTTTTTCTGAGCTGAGTCTGAGATTTGCTGAAACGGTTTCTCGGTGGCGAGGAGGGTTGTAGATGATCAACGTCCGGCGTCGGTGGTGGTTGTTTTTGGTCAGTCCCGCTGAGCCTCAAAGGAGAAACTGCAACACAAGGAAAGAGAAAGGAAATAAATCGAAATTCAAAAAGGGGGGTACAGCAGAAGAGAAGGCCTGAAGACGAAAAGAGAAAAATCGTGAACCTCTCTTAGACCATGTCCATGTTGGTGAGTCACGAACAGGACAGGATAGAGTGACGTGTGGAAGGGTGACCGGGGTTTTCGAGGCGGTGAAATGGCCGAGAGCGTGCGACTCAGGAACGGGGGGCCAAGACGAGATGGGAGGACGAGCGGGTTGATGAAGAGGACGCACGAGAGACAGGCAATCAAGCGAACAAGGGCACGGGGAGCAACGACGCAATCAAGCAAGCAAGGCAGGCACCCGATCGAAACACTTTTGGATGGTAACGAAACACTTGGCTCTGGGAGGGGGACTCGGTGGGTAGATATCATGGTCTAGAGTGAGAGACCGGTGGCCTATCGTTGGCCAGCATCATCATGGTCGAGGAAACGGGCCTTGGGCGGAGATGCAAATGCGCACGGCATATCGACGACTACGACATGGCACGGACGCGGGAGATGGGCGCTCGCATGGACGCCCTGGTAGATGCCCTAGCAAGGACATGGACATGGGACGGCCGATGGTACGGCATCGGAATAGCATCGCATGGCATGGCAGCCGCGGCAGGGGAGAATACTAAGAGAAGTGCCGGGAGCCGGCCCTCGCTCGTCTGGGGAAGCGCTGCAACGAGACGCTCTGCACCACTCGATGCGGTTCCAGAGCCTCGACGCAATGGAGCCGTGTCGCACAAGGGTCTGAGCCGTGGCAAGGCAAGGCCATGGGGCCGTTGAGATGGGATGGCTTCTACCGGGGGGTTGGGAATTGGGAGTTGGGGTGTTAGTTGAGGGTGTTTCGAAGCTGGGAGGGTTGTAGCCGCCCGACTGGAGAAAGCCATGGGTTCTATTCTCGATCTTGATCGTGCGGTGGTGGAGAGAGCCGCAAAAGTCGAGACCGACTTTAATCTATAGGCGTCCAGGGGCCCCAGGTGAGGAACAGGGCGAGAATAGACGATCCCAGAGACAGATCCATCGCGATGCAACAGCGCGGTGCGTAGGCGTTGCACCAGAATGGGAGATTGCGGGTGCGAGGATTGGCCGTGGACGTCTGGTTAGCGCTGGCCAGCCAACTTGGCGAGCATTAGACGCCCGTCGTATTCTCCGCCTTGTCGCAAGCGCGCCGTGGTGGCTGGCGGCCAATTGGCTGTCAAGGCACCTCAGCGGTTGTCAGGGATTGACAGAATATACAGGGACCAGGGTTGTGCAACTTGCAAACCTCCTTCGCGAACAGTTATAGAGTTCCGCGGGCCATTCAATTCTCGCGTTTCTCGTCTCCGTCTCAAGTTGTCGCTCCGCCAGGCCTGCGACGGCGACCCTGTGGGCTCATCGCGTCCGGTGGCCGTCGGGCCTCAGCCTCGGGCCTCACCTCACCACCAGACCAGGCGCAACTATGGCCTAGACGGTAATTGTGGTGAGACCCGGCCGTCGCTGTGCCTTGATTCAGTCGCTTCTCTCGTGGCCGTCGTCGTCCACGCGGCCCATGCCGTGGTCCCATCCTCGACAAACCACCGGCGCATTAATCTTGTAGCGCCCGACGGTTTGGTCAAGCGCCCAGCGTCCACGCGAGAGCAGAAATGAGATACTGCGGTGGAGATGGCGATGGAGATGTGCGGCCGTTGGGTTCAAGACCCGGAAATGAAAAAATTGCGACGGCTTCGCTGGACCGGGGTTCAAACATATCTCGTTGGAGACTGCCCCCCTCTATCTACTCCAAACATTTTGCCTCCTCGGTGAATCAAACATGCGACGAGATTTGCAAAACGGTTCCTGTTACTGACGGACCCTGGCGCCCGTCTCCCGAATGCTGTGACATTGCAACCCTTGGGATCACCAGCGAGCAAACATGTTCCCCTTGTCGGCCCTTTTTTTTTTTGTTCCTCCGCTGTCGTGCCTTCGCTTGTGCAACCGACTGTGCGCTATTTGAAAACCCTTTCATCAATGGCCACCCGAACACGCGGTTCCCTTTGAAGGGCCTTCGTAGTGGGTGGATGCTTGGGTGGACGCTTGGATGGTGATAGTTGCACAGCACACCCACTGCATCTCCTTCTTTCACCTCATTTCGCCTCCTTTCACCCAATAAATTCCCTCGTAAGGGGAGAATCCCCTTTATGAAACTCCTTGACAGCTGTCGTCCTAAAATCCCAATACTCGTGTCCCTCAAACTCCTCTCTCCCTCCGCCCCGCCGCTGTGTTTCCCTAGCTTCACCTCCCTCCGTCGATATTCGCACCCTTTGTCCGCCTCAATACTCCATCAAGTCTGTTACAACCACCTAGTGTACCTAAATTAAGTAAAAGGTAATTTCTAGTTCAAAGGAAACGGCAGGCGATATGCGCTGCAATGCAGAGTGAACAAAAAACGCAAACTAGACACAAAGAACACTCCCGAGGACTGCGCGCACGCTCCATCTCAAGTGTCTCAACCATCCAGATCTCTGCGCCATGTCTCTGCCCATCTTCCGACCGTTCCCTGTTTTTGCTTCTCTGGGCGAAAATGGTATTGTCCCGTTCCTTGGGTGGGATTCTGCTTGGCCCTTTCTCTGGTGGAGGCGTTCAAGGGTGGGACTCCCTCTCCTCCATGAATCATGATTCACAACTGATGGTGGAGCCGCTGCTGAAGAGACACTTGATTTCTCCGTTAGGTTGCCCACTGAGACTCTTGTTGGCAGCCGTTTTCCAATTGTGGGTGTCGTGGCTTTTGTCTGACCTCATCCGAGTGCATGAGCCATTGATCCACGTAACCTGGGGAGAACATCTGAAACCCAAGACGTTGGCCAGTCTTTGGCAATGGTTCAACTATTCAACGAGAATAGACAACATGCCGCGAATGCAGTCGTTGATGTAGAACACAGCTCAATTAATTTGTCCTAACCATTCAACCTATGCCCGTCATGTCTATAACCACAATGGTATTTTCTGCCTGCGACAAAACCCACTATCATCCCAACGCCGCCCAAAAGAAAAAACACCATGAACTCTTGCGAAATCCGTGACGTTGCCGTAAACAAATGCATTACCCAGATCTCATAATTCCATCTTCTATCCTTCTCCTGCCTGCCAGCCTTGCGACTGTCCCTATCCTATTTTACCAACCTCCTGTCGCCACAGTGACCGGCACATGGCCATCGATCGTGTCTCCTCGTCTTCGCTTCATCGGCCGTGGACTGCCATCGCGTTCTGCCCCAGCGCCTGTGTTTGCCGTCATCTGCGCCCACTGTGTCGGCGTCCACATGGTTGACTGGTCACCAGGGTCGACCTTTGTCGTCTGGGCCGCCCAGTCCGTGCCCGCTGCAGCGTCTGTGGGCCAGGCATCGAGTGATGGCATGTCCCAGCCTTGGAGGCCGGTATCACACTCTGAGTTGTCGTAGACGAGCGAGTTCGACAAGTCCAGCGCCGTGGTCGCCGCAGTGAACGAGCCGACTGAGGGCATCACGGGCTTGAGGTCTGCCAACGTCGATGGCCTGTCAAAGTAGGCCGCCGTATGCTGGCTGTGTGCCGTGCTCACCTGCGGCTCCGTGCCGGCTGCGCTGCACGTGGCGGGGAGGTATCCCACGCCTGTCGACTGGGGCATGTTGTGATCAAAGTTGGTCGGGTACGGCGGGTGTAGGCCAGCTGTTGGCGGAGGTGTAGCGAGTCCATTGGAGAAGGACTCGAACAGTGTGAGCCCGTTGTTTGCTGTTGGCGCCGTCGGCACCTGTCCCAAGCCCACATTGCCGTCCCATGCGGAGCTGAAGGTCTCATTCATGACGGCAGTCATGTGTTGATTGACCGAGGGTGTGGGTGACATGACGGAGTCTCTCGACACCATTGCCGACGGGTAGACGAGCGCCTTCTGCTGGTGGTATCGCGACATGGGGTCGTTGATGGTGAGCCATCGCCACGACGTACCAGCCGGCTTGAAGACCGGGTTGTACTTGTACCATTGGTTGGGTCGTGTTGAACCGCCAGAAGACGATGCCCTGTCGAGTCCACCGCGAGGAGTCAGGGGCGCATGACCAAAGCTCCTGGTACATGGCGACCTTGCAGATCAAGTCGCTGCCGGTCAGTTCGCGGCGAGCCCAAGATGCGGCATCGCCGTCATCCTCAGAGCGCTTGCGCTTGCTGCTAGATCGCTCCAACTCGCTCTTCTTCCGCTCGCCGTCATGCTTAGACCGCTTCTCCTTCTTGCGCTGGTGCTCGACATCCGGGTACTGCACCGCCATGCTCAAGATGCTAGCCCACTCGACCGCAGGAAAGGGGACGTGGATGTCCTGGCGCGGTCGCGCATGGCAGTCACAGTCGGCCTTGGAGTCGCTGCAACCTCGTCGGTGGATTCCAGTCTCGTTGGAGTACACGCTCGGCTTTGAGTCCTCGCTGTGCAGCTCTGCAGGGCGGGTGAGTCGTGTGACACACTTCCATCGGTGGTTTTGGAGGCTGGGCTGCGTGATTGCCACCTCAACAAAGCCAGTGAGCTCTGAGCCAGAAGGGAACTTGGCGTGCTCGTGCAACTCCAGGGTCGCACACATCTCAAGAAGGAGGCACTCTTCATCTCGTGTAGGCAAATCCAGCGTCTCATACATCTCGGGCGCATCCTTCTGCCATCGCCGGGTAACCGTCTTGACACAGGCTGAAGTCGATCGGTCCAGGGATCGTGTGTACTCGTGGAGCAGCACGTCCTTGCCAAGAACGTTCGGGCTGTCGTCGCAGCTGCTGTACTTGTTCAAGTGCGGGAACGACTCCTGGTCCAGGGGGTTGTCGTGAGCGTCGTAGGCAATCTCGTCTCGGATCTTGACATCGGATGAGGACACAAAAACCTCGCAGGTCTTAGGACGGACTGTGATCAACGACTGGAGCGCCAGGAGCTGGGAGAAGTATTCGTAGTTCGGCTTGACATCTGGAACTCGGCCCTCGGCCAAGGCAGTCAGGACAGGGTTGGACTTGAACGACTCTTGTTCCTCCTCGTCATAGTAGTCATCCGAGTTGGTTGAACCGGGCTCCTTCTTCTCCTCGGCAGGGAAGAGGAAGTGAACTGAAACGAAGGCGTTAGTATGCACTACCTCCAAGAGGTCAAAGTTCAACTCACAGCAGCGCAAATCTTCAAAGAACTTCTTCACAACCTGCATATGGCTAGACACCTGTTTTCGACCCATCTGCTCGATGCTGTCGTTGCTGTTGTCGATGCGGAAAATTTCCTTGCTGCCTAGGATGGCAACGCAGATGACGAAGATGTATTCACTGATGAGCATGTTGCGGCCGTGGAGCTTGCCTCCCATGGAGAACTTGCGTCGGCCCATATGGGGCATGAGGAGGACAGCTAGTTATCATCGTCAGGACGCTTTCTCTTGTCATGGTTGGGGGTAAGGAGTTCTTACAGTCAACGAAGGCATCCTCGAGCTCTGGTCTTCTCCAGACACCTCCCTTGTCCTTCTGTGTGTCCTTGTGGGCTTGTCTGTTGCGGTACTGGCGGAAGGCCGGCCAGTAGTAGAGAGGGTTCACGCCATTTCGAGTTCTGCGCTGGTAGCGAGGCTGGTTGCGAGGTGTAGGTACACGATAGAGGCAGTCAAACGATTGGGAGGGAACCATAGGGGCGGGGATGTTGGAAGGCATGGATGGCGACATGCCAACAGAGTTCTGGTAGCATGAGACCATCCCATTGAAGTTGTGTGACTGCGCATTACCATTGCCCTCCCGCAGAGGCAGTCGACCAGCACTGTACGTGCTGCCTCTCCGGCTGTCCAGGTAATCTGGTGAAGGCGAGTATCGTTGCGACGACAGCACCGGCCGCGGGTGGTAGAGTGACGACGACATGGCAACAGCTGAATGGAGGCAAGGAATGCCGACGAAGATGCTCACAAGAACAAGCTCGATCCAGCGGAACTGCCTTTTGCTGCTCTATGAGTGGATGTAATGAGCAGGTCAAAGAGGATGAGAAATGCTGAAAGGAATTCAAGACGTGGAATGATGGGGATAGATGTATGCCTGAAGAAAGGCGGCTCAACCACTGGAACGGAGAGGTATTCAGGAGAACTATTAGAGCATATAAATCCAAGACCCGGGAGAGAGTATAGATAGTCTGCGGAGCGTGTTCGCCGAACAGAGGGTCGCTGCCCCTCCTCAACCCAAATATCGAGATCCATCCATCCATCCATCGCAAGACATGGAGGTACATGGGGGAGGGTGGGTAGTGTGGGAAGGGCGCTCGAACAGCGGGGAACTCAGCAGGCATCGCGCTGAGGGATGTCGACGGCGAGGAGAGTGGCGACCAATTGCGACCACTGGCAGAAGCCACTGGCACATGGCAGCTTGAGGTTTGTGTCGAGGGCTTTAGTATGCAAGGGAGGATCGGGCGGGTCCAGGACGAAGGTGGTCTCATCACCAGGATGGGGCGTGCGGCGAGCGACGCCTCGCGGATATGGCATCAATGGCACAAGGTATGTGGACGAGATTGACATCAGACATAAGGAGGATCCCGCACCTCCCCGTCTACATGCTGAATTCTTTAACGAATATCTGACCCACGATGTGGCGGCCCCCTGTGGTGGAGGGTTCGGCAGCACGGAAGGCGACGGCTAACCCATCCACCCCACGGAATTCGATCCCTTCCCCAGGGAGATACACCCCCCCCGGGGCGAGGGCACGGCGAGGGCACTTCAGCCTTGCCTTGCTGGGCTCTCTCGCCTGACAGAACGGGCGACCATGTAGAGATAGTTTCCTCCCCTCAAGCGTCGAGTTCATCCTCGTTTCCAATATTGACCCTTGTCCTCCCCTTCCCAGTCAATTGTTGAAGGGCTACCTTATTGACTTGGCCTCCTACTTTCCTCTGCATCTTCGCAATCTCCTCCTCAGCATCAACCGCCTCTGCCTCTGCAAAGTCCAAGACCAGCTTACGGCCAAGAAGGTGGGTGTCCCGAAGCGCATTTAGCGCGTTCTCGGCTTCTCGGGGAGTGACGAATTCTGCAAATGCAAAACCCCTTGGGGTATAGTCTGCCTTTTTGGGAAGGCGCACGGATCTCAGCTGCCCGTAGGTCCCGAATAGCGTTCGGATGTCCTTCTTGGTAGTCTGCAAGGGCAAGTTCTTGATGATGATCTTCGTCCTCTGCCCTGCTGCCTTCTTGGCCTTGTCCTCCCGTCGCCGCTCCTCGGCAGCGTCGTGACCCTTGTGAGATGCCTTGACGGCGAGGGTGTGAGCCTCCAAGACATGGCCATCCATGACTTTGAGTGCCGCCTGAGCTTGTTCCTTCGTGCGGAACTCCACAAAGCCGAAGCCCATGCTCAGCGTTTGGCCTGGTTTCTTAGCATCCATCTTGGTCTTAACTCTAGCCGAAACGAAGCCGTCCAGCGATTGAAAAGTTTCTGCCAACTTAATCGTCGTCGTAGTGAAGTTTAAATTTCGGACAAACAGCGAGGTTGTTTCCACATCCTCCTCCGTCTTATCGCCGCGTGTCAGTAGCTCGTTGACACTTAACTTTTGTTGAACCGTGGTCGGCCGATCTTTTAGCGCCACGACGTGATCAACTAGGTCACCTTTGAAGAGATCCCTTGGCGCTTTCTCCAAAAAGAGCACGCTATCTTTGATCCGGCGATACGCCAGCTTTCCAAAAGCGGATTTGGCATGGCCCGGCTGAGCAAAATGGACAATGGCGATTGTTCCACTTGGGGGCATGAGGACCCTCAGCACAGGCCCAGACTCCTCGAAGAGCTTCCTGAGATCGTCGATCGTCGTACCATACGGGAAGTTCTTCACCAGGATGGCAGTATCGCCCCGCCTGTGAGACTTGAAAGCTTCCAGGTCCACACCGTTAGCGGCGAAATACGCTTTGGTCTCTTGGATGACGCTCGTCTCTGCCACGGCCTGTTTGACAGCAGCGTCGGCAGAGGTAGGATCGAGCAGCTCAGATTTTGAAACACCAAGACGCTCAGCAACTGAGGCGTTGACTGCATCCTGGTTCATGTAGAGCGCATTCCAGTTAAAGGTACTAGCGGCGGCCTCGGCCTTCCTCTTGATCATGTTTTGCTTCTTCAGGGGAAGTTTTGAGATCGCGAAGTCATCCAAGCCAGTGTCTCTCTTTGCACTGGCAGGAATGATGTGGACAATTCGCCCCTGAAACGTTGCCCCGTCCATGGCTTGGAATGCTTCAACCGCCTGGGATGGGTCCGCGAAGAGAATCAGGGCGAACCCCTTGCTCGCCCCTGAGCCAGCGACGGGCAAATGAACCTAGCATTGTTAGCGGTCGTGAAACCAAAGAGAGCTCAACAACACAATCCAGAAAATGAGGCAACAATTCAGCTAATCGAAGCATCTACTAAAATATTCGTCTCAAGGTTCTCATCATATACCGAAGTATAAGCTGTCCCTATCTGAGGTTCATCACGTCGCCTTTCCTCTTGCAAAAATATCACAAACAAAAATATCACGTACCTCTTCAAGTGTTCCGAACTTCTGAAAGCTCTCGCGAAGATCGTTTTCCGTAGTACTGTAGGAAAGGTTCCGCACGAAGAGCCGAGACGTTCGGCGAATTGCCTCCAGGGGGTCGTCACTTGTTAGTCCGCCCGACTCCTTCTCAGAAGCAGCCTGGCCAACCGCCACATCCAGCCTGGACGGCGGGCTCGGGAGGACAGTGTTGTCGACATCGCCCCCCTTTGTCTGAGGAGCAGTGGTAGTGGTGGCTTGGACAGGAATTCGTTCCAAATCATCGGGATCAACAAGATCCAACAGCCGGTTTGTCCGCGATCGCAGCCAGTCGTCATCTGTCGCGCCGAGTCCCGGCTGTTCCAGATTCGCCTGTTTCGCCTCCGATGGCTCAGCAGTCTCGCCAGAGGCTGGTACCTGGCTGGCAGAGGGTGTGTCTATCTCCATCAGCTGAGCTGGTGGAGAGTCCGAGGCCTGGTCCTTCTGCGGTGGATCTATCCTGCGCTGCTTCCCCCTGGAGGCTGGGATTTGTTCGTACTCGCCGTCACTCTCCTCCTCAGGAACAGCAGCTGCGTGAACAGCGGGCAGGTCACCGCCAAGGTTTGTGTTTGACATGTCTTCCATCGCGCTCTCGCGACCTCTCTTCATGACCTGAAGGAACTCGCGCAGCTTCGGGTCGGAGGCGTCTGGCTCGTCTCGCTTCCGTTTCTTGGAACTCGACTCATCCTCGGCTGGGTGATCTGAGCCCCTGGGGATGCTGCCTGCCGCACCATAGCTGGAATGCGACTGGTTCTGGCCTCTCGTCAAGGCGGGGTCTGAGATCTGACATTCCATCAGCATAACGTCAATCGAGACATGGGTGGTTACTCACGGGCTTCGCTGTCTCGACAGCAATCTTGGACATACGAATGTAAGACTTGTTAAAGTACTTTACTGCCTTGGTGGCATCATCGGGCGTCTTGTAGCCCACATAGCCAATGCGGCGCTGGGGGATCAGCTTGACATCGGTAATTTCGCGACCCTTGGCGGAGAAGTGTTTCCGAAAGTCAGCCTCGGGTAATGTTGGGTGGCAAGCCCTTGACAAAGATTCTTGAGGAGGCCATGGTGGAGATGACGACTCCAGTCAAGGTGAATGGCTCACCGTGGGAGATAGAGATGTGGTTGCATCCTCGACGCGGGCGCTTCTTATGAAGGGAGAGAGGAAGAGGAAGAAAAAAAAAAGTTTCCTTCCATTCTTTATCGTCAAGGGTGGGGCACAACAACATGGCCCGTGCGCCCGGGTCGAATTTCGTCGTTATGTGGAACTCCACCACACCTCGATGATTTGCATCGTCTCTCAGCAACCTTCGTTCTTCAACTTCGTCCCATGCGGGACCTTGTGTATGCCCCGTCAAGTCAGCGATGTGAAAAAATTCCGCCTGGCTATTCGGGGATCAATCATATATGAATACACGGTTTTGATGGCCCTTTGTAACAGTCCAGACTCGAAAGATGTATCATTCAGTTCCCAGCTGTTAGCTTGTGGCTAGCCTCTTTAATGCACCACACTTCAGCAACTCAAGCACCATTACTCCGTACATGCAGGGCCGTTCTGGTTCCATATTTCGCCAAAGACCCACCGCGAAGATATATAAAATTTTAGTGGCCATCTAACGCATGAGTTTATTAGCAACCAGGATCTTGTTTGAGGTCCCACTAAGTCTACTGCTGTCAACATTTTCCCATCTATCAAGGAACGTTAACACAAGTAAGCACTGTTACCGTGTGGGCACAGAATTATTTAATTACATCTCAGGTTTTTCTGGGATAATTGTTATCAAGTCTTTATCCCGATAGACTTCCAACCCGTCAACTTACTGGGCAAGTGGGAAAGTGGTCGGATCACGCCCGTGGCTCAGATACAAATTATAAGATTCTCAAACTCTAGACATTTCATCCAGTATAAATGCCCCCGATGTGTCTCAATGGCTTCAAGTCATTCCCTTTTCTCTTTCTAGTCAATTGTGAAATCCAGTATGCGTTGAGACAGGCTGCAAGGATGTTGCAGGACAATGCACGGATATCCAGCTTCAGCTTTCAATCACTCAACATGTGTCTCCCATGATTTGATCAGGCAATACAGGGCCGGAAAATTAACTTCATTCGATTTATGACTTGTCGGTTTCCATTTTCCTTGTAAGATGTACGGCAGTCTTGGAAGATGGATTCCAGAGGGTTCCGGCGCTGATCGATTCGTAACCGGGGCACACCTCCCCAGTTCACAGACCCAATGGAAATATTCGCATGTATTCTCATTTCCTAATAGTACTTCATGATCCTCTAAATAACTTTAAATGACAAAGCTCCTCGGGAATTGAAGCGATCATAGCTTGCTAGGTCAGACCCAACTTCCGAGTTACGGACTCATTTCATAATTTTCACGGGCTTGAACTTTTGTAATTAGATCACAGCAAGATTTCGAAGCAATTGAATTTCTTCTTCAGGACACCATGTACATGGTGGGTGGCCGATTCTGTGTTTGACAGTTGATACCATTTCTCCCAAACTCGAACTCAAAGACACAGTTTCCAGGTCATAGAGACTCGCGTGTAGCAGTGTCCAATCCAACTAAGCTAGTCAGATTACATATATATGGCCAGAATGGAACGTGGATATGGTTGACCATGGGTTGTCTTCGTTTTAGGAGAACCAACGAGTTAACTTGGTTGGGGGTGTAAGATGGCATGGCGGAGGAACACGGTGCATGGTAGATGTATCGAGTTTATAGAACGACTGGATAAAAGCGACACGTCTGGATCTTTAGTGGCTCTCTGAGTGGGGGTTTACTGTCCCCGCGCGACCTGGCGTGCTTCTTCGGCTACGGCTAGTTGATCTAGCTGATCAGTAGATTTAAAGACGGCGCAAATACTAAATCGGCAGAGACGCAATAGAGGTCAAGTACACCATATGACTTGAATTCAGAGTCAATTAACATAGCATGTCACCTAACGATACAACAGACCATCGGTAATGGCGAAACGTAGAGTCGCTAGGATCCAAATTTGAAATGTAAGTATGCCGACCGAATAACGGTGGTGGGCCAGTGTAAGCCGAACAAGATATTCACAGGTGACCAGATGTGATACCTGTTCGTTGGTCCAATGGACGGGGGGATTCCTTCTCGTGACTCTATTCTGCGTCTTCTTAATAGAACTAAACTGTCCCAACTGTCGAGTCTCAGAACCTAACAAAATCGTCACAGACATGACACGGTACAGTCCTTACAACTGATTCACAACATTGGAGTGCATCAACCAAAATCTCGGGTCTCGGTGTCCCAGCGGAGTAAGGGGAGTTAGGTCATGCGGTCTCTGCAGTTTGTCATTGTTAGGCCCAATGTCGCCAAAGTACGTCACTCTCGGTTCAACCAACTGGGTTTTGACTTCTCTCGAGCTGTAGTCATAGTTTTCCGGGTACACGAATGATTCTGGTCCAGGCACATGAATTCCATATGCATTCTCAGTCTTCGGGAATCGATGAAGAGCCGGATCTTCCCGGTTGCTCCCCTTGAGTTGTGGAATGAGGATAATGCCCTTGACTTCGGTTGTGAACAGGTATGATATTCTATCATTTCTTTTTCTCTCTTCATCATTTTCTGGGCTCCAGCCCACAATAGCCTGCGCCCTCTCCCGTATTCAGTGTTCATGCCATCCGCGTGTTCTGACCCTGGACTTAACCCCAGTCACTCAATCCATGCTAGTTTAGGAGAACCAGCGGTGTGAGCTCTACGGTGAGCAAAACTCTGAGCTTCTTGCATGTCACAGGATATCGGTCAGTCTTGTCGAGTCCGTCGCCTCTTTACCGCCCTGGACAGGGGATGGGGTGTTGGGACAGGGGATTCTGTGTTTGGGTGTGTGAAAATAACAACTAGGATTCGCAGCTTCAGGGGTAATGAAAGTAGTCTAGTACATATTTACCCAAACTATTGCAGCAGCCACAGTCGGTTTTTGATGGCGCATTGCCGTTTTGCCAGTGGCGGTGGTATGGTTCATGCATGGTGTTAGAGCTAATGTTTGTTTTTTGCGTATTGAGGCTGATAAATTACCACTCGTTTGACTATATGGGTGTTGTCGGATATTTCTCCATATATCAAGGCTTGCATATCCCTATGCTTTTTGTCTTGATTTTGTTTGTGTGAGTTTCCAAATGACATTCATGCTCACCGGAGTGTCATTGATGATGCACTTCTAAGAAACAATGCATCAAAGCATCTACTGAGCCCCGACTGGTCTCCACATCACATACGGCGATGAGATATTTCAGGGGAGTAGAAAAGAACAAAGAAGATAACAAAAAATGGCACGCAATCAAAAGTGAACGTCGTCAGTGCATCGCCGCGCCATGACGACGACCGTGTGAGGCAGTGTCAAGCTTGTCATCCCGAAAGTGGCGGGTCTAGGGTACGCGGGAAGTGTTGGTGGTTCAGCCGCCCCCCTTCACGCGCATGTCAAGTGCCGGCGCGGCGCTCTTTGCGCACGTCCCGCGAGGCCCTCCAACAACACCATCAACCACGCGACTCGCGAAACCGCCTACTCTATAAGCCCTTTGTCGCCGGCTACGTTCCAGACAGCAAACACCTTTCGCCGCACCGCTTTCAACCACTCGCATCCACGGCACGAACACGACGTGTCCCCCTCCTAGGCGCCGCCACCTGTACGTACCGCCGTCGCGAAACAAGGCGTTGAGAAAAAGGGGGCGAGGCAACCATCCAGCTGTTCAACCGCCTTCTCGCAGTCCGCCTCGCCATCGCACAACTGACGTATCGGGCTGACCAGACACACGCGCAGAAACGAATTTGACAACCCTTCAAACCCCACTCCACACGCCCACGATGTCCGACAAGCAAGGCCCCGAAAACCCCGGCTCCCGGGAGAAGCTCGAAGGTGGGAGGGACCCCCTCCATGGCACGACGACTTTGGGACACCTCAGCTAACACCCAAGCTCCAGCTCAAAATCAAGTCTGCCGACATGGTGAGCTGTACCGCCAAGAGACACACCGAGCTCGATCGCTGACGAAAACAGACGGACGACCTGCAGCAGGAGTCGATCGAAGTTGGTATGTTTTTTTTCGGGCACCCATGACGACGTCACCATGCGCCTTGTAGGGCATGAACAAGGCTGACGAGGCTACAGCTCAGGAGGCCATGGCCAAGTTCACCATCGAGAAGGTTCTCCCACCAAGGTCCCCTGCCACGCGGAACCACTAGACTCACACATATCGCAGGACATTGCGCAGCACATCAAGCGAACTGTTCGTGGCACCCCAAATACGTTTTCTGCCTACCCCAGCTGACCAGATACTCCTTTCTAGTTTGACGAGCGAAAGGGCCCTACTTGGCACTGCATCGTTGGTCGAAATTTCGGTAGCTTTGTGACTCACGGTATGTTCGAGCCTCATATTCCCTTTGTTCTTGTTTGTTCTTGCTGACATGTGGTAACCCTGGATCACAGAGACGAAGCACTTTATCTACTTCTATCTCGGCCACTGCGCCATTCTACTGTTCAAAACGCAATAGGGTGGGAGAAGGAGCTCGCAGACATCTGGTACGACATTTGGCCTTGGAATTGGAAGTGCAAGCTGTGAGCTACGGGTCTCGCCCTTTGGAGGAACAAGACGGATCAAGGCATGGCACCCAAGGCTGCAAAACGTGTTATGCCGCCCGCCAAACCCCAGTGTACGAGAAGCAAGAGACCAGGGACCGTGTACTATAGCTTGCCAGTGCGCCAGGTTCACGATCAAACCGACGATGGGGCACTTGCCCAGTTAATTCCCATCTTCGCCCTACTACGTACGTCCTTCGCTGTCGACATCATGACCATCCAGCACGCACTGCGCGTGATCTGTCTCACTGGTTGCGACGTGGCGACTACGCGTTCCCGAGGCGATGGCAATTCTCTGATGACTGGCCAAACCTCATCTCAGAGCCAGCGCCTTATCCCCTCGCCCGGTGTCGCATCCGTTCCTGAGACACGGTAACTGTATTATTGTGAGACATTGATCTGGCTCGCCCCCCATTGCCTCGCCCGCCACCCATCTCTATTGACAAGAGATGTCTTCTGCAGCGGGCTCGGATTTGTTGCCACTCACACAGTGAGACAAAGGCATTAAAGGCTGCGTCAGTCCCTCCGCCCGATCCCTAGGGAGCCCGAGAGGTGGGTGTATCACGTAGATGTCACATGCATGATCGGGCAGCTCTGAGAGGGCCATTTTGGTATTCCAAGTACGAATGAAGTACATGCACTTGTCTACCTGTTGATCGTCGGGAGAAGTGCGCTTTTCTGAACTACCCCAGCATCCAACAACTCGCTCACAGTGCAGAGGGCCTCTCGCAGCGAGAACCGGGCCCCGTTAAGTTTTCTTTCGGAAGCGCTTGGCTGCCCGGTCGATCGAAGCAATCGATCATTGGGAAGCTAAACCGGGACCATTCTGGCTGGAATATACTAACACCCCGCTTTTTGGCGTCTTGGGGTGAGCCCAGAACGCCTCTCGCGGGGGCGGAGGAGAAAAAAAAGTGGTGGCGGGTGTTCGGTGTTCGCTTTTGGTGGCTTGACGTCGGATGACCAGCAGAAACAAGAAGCAGACAGCAGCAGGAACAAGGATGGTTGGGAGAGGGGTCGCGGAAGAGTGGGAGGAGACGTGGGTGGAAAATGACCTCAACCGAGGCAATGAGTACGACGACATTGTGATATGATACGAGCGAAGAGACAGAATGCGTCAGGGCGGATGACTTCTCTGACCGGCGATGAGGAATTGACGGCCCGGATGCCATTTGCACCTCGTAAGGCATGAGAAACAGCCAGGAACCAGGTAAAGATCGCTGTTACAATGCTCCATCTCAAAAGTTTCATTCCAGGAACACTGCCAACGAAGCTGCGCACTTACTCGGTGGTAGCCCGACCCCAAAGTCCAGAACAGAGACGCGCAGGCAATCAATCAGGTGGCTCGCCGACGCTGTGGGTGCCCCAGACAATAAAACCCAGTTGAGCATGCGACAGCGATGGTCCCGACTCATGCCGGAATCAAATTGGGAGGCACTATTGGCGGTTAGATCCCACACGTCGTCGGCCTTGTCACCACTGACGACGGCTTCAATTCCACTATCAATCCGCTATATTCCACCGGTCCCAATGGACCCGGCGCTAGTCGACATTCGACATGGATGGTCCTCGCAGCTCTCCATGTCACCCATGTCACAACCCACTCCCCGTCGCCCACGCTTCTTCGCTCACCCACCGAGCTGGTTTCTTGACCGGGATACGTCTTCCTGGAACCCGACGCTTCGAGTACTTTTCGACGTCCGGGACCGAGGAAACCCATCCGGAACTCAAGCAAGGACCGCTGGGAGCCGTGATTTTTCTGGTTCTTGGTCGGTGCTGCTCGGACAACCGTCTCTCGCCCGATACGGACGTACGATCTCAACCCCACGACGACGGAGATCCATCCCAACTCTCATCCCATTATCGTTGAATTAAGGAGGGGCCGGCCCGTAGGGAGGGATCCGGCGTCAAATGTGGCGAACTCGTCAGCAACAAAGTAACCTACGAAGTACGTGCCTGCGTGAAGCATTCCTCCAACAGTACAAAGTGACTTGGGTCGTAATCTACTGGGCCCTGTCATCTGCAACGGATGGATTGGTGAAGATGCCTACGTAGTACGCCCAACGCAGGCCGACTGACGGACTGACGGACTGCACCGCAATGGCTGCACGCACCGCGCAGCCCGCCATGCCTGATTGGCATGGCTTGCAGCGGGCCTATCCGGATGACGGAGACGGAGGGATGGAACGGCCGAAAGAAACCATCGCCCTTCTATCAGTTTCTCGTGGGTGAGAAGTGACAAAGCGACTGAGGTGACAAACTTGCCGAGCTCTAAGCCGTGGGGGGAGCGGCGGTAACGAGACCCGTGGGCTTGTCCGAGCTGAGCTGACCTGAGATGGGTGAGATGAGACGTGACGGCCAGTAGAGCTGCTGTTATCTGTCTCTCAATCGCAGAACGCTCTGGCGGAGGAGGAGGATATTAGGATGAATTCGGGCCTTTGCCGACGCCTCCGTTCGTGGTTCGGTCGGTGGTTGGTTCCCATGTACTCCGTCCAGCGATGCAGCTAAAGTACTTGGTCAGCAGCGAGAACTCGGCCTCGTAAATAGCCTCAATCCCACCCTCGAGGGACTTGGCAATCGTCATTGTTCACACTGTACCGACAGCGCTGTAGAAAAAGCCCAGCAGTTCCTCCGGGTTGGCTAGGGATTTTCGGCCGTCTAAAACCGTGCGTTGCACTGCACGCCCCGAGGCCTTACCGCCCATCCGGATCATCTGGGAATGATTTCCCTCGCATGGTCCGTTCTGTGGTGCCGTCCTTGGACCATCCTAGTCCGCTTTTCGCTGGTACCACGATCGGCCACGCGAGAGTGGTGCGTGTTCGTGATGGTCCGGAACCTGCGTGCGTGTGTGTGTGTGTGTCTATGTGTGTGTGTGGACAGGCCTTTGGGCCACCTCCAGAACCGTTGGCCGACTCCAAGGAAGCTTTGCCGCCGCCCGCGCCATGGTCTTTGGCCACCCATGCCCGATGACATACTGCTGCCCGTAGAGTCAATGGCAGAGGGAGTGGCAGTGGCAGTGGTACCAGGTAAATAAACGCGCCTCCGCTTGCCGTCACAGATACACCTTGCAAGGATTAGATATGTGCTTTCTTGGCGGTATCCTTTTGCAGCAACTTCCTTTTTCGTTATGGCAGCATTCCGAGGTAGATATCTGCTTTCTACCAAATGTATTTTCAATGCTTATTAAACTCCGATGGCTGAGCATCATACCAAAGTACCTATATTTGTTTCTAATATATCCCGAAGATACTCGGGTACCTAGACTGTAAGGCGCATTGTGGCGATGTCGCAAATGCACGTACTTCATCGCTCTACACGACCTGGGGGAGAAGGATGACACACCCGGGCTGTGGGTGAGGCGGCGAGTGAGTCTTTGACGAAATGAGTCTGGACCCAAACCGTGCTCTAATAAGTTCATTTGTCTGGGCTAGGCTGATGGTGGCGAGACATTGCCTGAGTCCGCTCCCCATCGGCCATTTAGCCAGCCAGCCAGTTGCGGCACGCGCCTTAGCTTCCACTCCGATGCCTTTTGCGTTCAAGGCTGCCTCATGTTGCGGCCTCGAGAGTTTGGTAAAGGGATCATGTACCTGCGTTCCTACTACTTCAGCCACCCCACCTGCGTCCGTTCTGCCTAGCCGGTGTACCCGTCCCTTGATCCTACGGCAACCTAAAGATTCCTCGCGTCCTCGATGTTCGTACTCGTTGGGTGGCCGTCCGTGTCGAATATTGCATTCCCAGCAGCCCTACGGCGCGTGTACGTACATGCGTATTGTCCGGGTAGAAACATTGAGGCGTAAATGGGGCTGGCGTTTCCGCATTTAAACGGAACACTGCACGTACCCATAATGGTTATTGCCCGCGCCCCGCTGTCATTAGCCTGGGTGATGAACCGGGAGGATCCACGCATATTGGACAGATGGATTCTCAGGAATGGGATTGACTGTGATAGAGGAACAGAGGGGCGGCACAGTGGCGGCAGCTGAGCTCATTGAGAGTTTCATGCCGTCATCTCTCTCTTGGGTTGCTATCTGCGATTGTCATGGTCTTAGAAGAGCACATCTCGGATAACTTTACTGTGTGACGCACTGCCGGGGGACCTGCGCGGTACGACGGTTCATACGAGCAGTGTCGCAAAGCATTGAAGAGACACCGCGAAAAGCAAAAGGATCCATCATTTGCAGCAGCATCAACGCCCGGATAGCGGGCCGTCGATGATCTCGCTGGAAGCTAAGTTGTCGCCCGAAGTGAAGGCTGCAAAACAGGCGTTCGCTGTAAGGTGGTTCCTGAAATTCCGTTTTCGCGGCGGGACTGGGCAATCGAAGCCGTCAACTTTGGCCTAATCGGGCTGGCCGGGGGGACGCCCCCATCCGCAGGTGGCAGATATCCTGGACCCTGAAGTTGAGGCAAGGCAAGGCGGTCGTCGGATGAAATTCCATGTGAATCATGGGCGGAGCTGCTGGGCGGGCGAGTTACCTGGTCGTTGGCCTACATTCGTCCCTTTGTGTGAATATCTTGCCCAATTGTAATTAATTGCCTACGGACGCCTCGGCGTCGTCGTCAGGGACAGACGACAGAGCCTCGTCGACGGTCGGCAACGTCAGAGACACAGACGGTCGCGTGCAGGACCAAGACACTCGGTGCAGGAGGCCCGCCAGTACGAGGCCCTGGCTGACCTGTGGCCCAGCCCACCCTTCTGTCAAATGTCGACGCCTCGAATGGGTGAATGCACGCATCCTCCTGCAAGATGCCAACCTACAGTGGTTGTACCTCGCCGTGGCGGGCCCGCACTGCGTCTCTCGGTGTCTCTCCCGGACGGTGTTCGTGTCGGTCATGCCCGTCGTCCAACCGCGCAGCCGGGCGGGTCTTGTTGGTGTCCTGGCTGGCAGGACGAGGCAATGCATTGCTTGCTCTCCGACACTGCGCTGTCCCATCGGCAAAGCCTCCGCTGACGTTTGCCGACGCTTGCCTTGACCGCGACTGTCGTCCGGCACTGGAAGATTCCCCGAATTGGATTTCACAGGCTCAGCTGCGGAGTCAGGGAGAGGAGGGTTCGGGCGGTCTGCTTAACATCAGATCAGATGGATTGGGGTTGACCGTATAGGGCCGGACGGTCACACACGCAGCAACCCATGGCATCATCGAACGGGAGTCGACGCTGGAGCGAGTGTCTTGCCAAAAGGCGGACCAGAGACCCAGCGGACCGCCAGGGCGTCACCCTTGCGCCAGTTTGGGCTTGGGCGTGAAGGTGGCCGGCGTGGGATGGGAGTGGGATGGCGGAGAATCGCAGATGGAGTACCCCGCCCACCACCTGAATTCGTACACATCACAACTAGGAACGGGGCGTCGGCGACAGCTGACCATGGGCCCGCCAAGCCCAGCTAAACTCGGCCACTGACACACGCCCCCCCAGAACGAGAAGCTCCCATGGAGGGACCTAATTATCCTTCAGAGCCCTCAAGCCCTGAAGCCAGAGGGCTTCCACTGGCTGAGCGCCTGCCGCCACGGCGCGTTGTGTGCTGGAGCGTCTGGCCGCGACTCAACTCGGCGGCTATTTGCAACTACAGAACTGAGGGAGCGAGGCAATCTCCAAAGATGGGGGGCCTGGCGGGATTTCCATCCCGGCGTGTGCGTCGTCAATTCGGTCGTCCCCTCCGATAAAAAGTCGCAGAGATGCCGGAGCTCCGTCGCACCCCGCGGAATGTTCTGCTCTGGCGGCTGGGAGCGAGGTCGCTGGGCTGCCGGACTGCGCTGGACTGGACTGCCGAGCCGACCGTCGGTGATGTCAGCGAGCCGAGTGACGAGTTGAGTCGTGTGTCCGTCCCTCTGAGTCCGTCCCTCGGCGTCTTGCATCGCTGGTGTGGGCAATGGCGCAGGCTGGCTTTGGGGGGCTTGTCCAAGGTATTCACTCTTCACCCACTCGCCCACTAACCCACTTGTCAAGCCCACTCACATCCCCATCCACATCCCCCCATCCTATCCGCCCCAGATCCCTCCCCTGTGCATCCTGCCCGACCAGGGTCAACCGCCTCCCGCGCGGCCAGGGCCCAGCTGTCCCGGCGAAGACAACCTTGTCGGGCTCCAGGCATGCCGCTGCCGCCTTGGTTGTTGTCGCAGTCGCTGTCATTGTTGCTGGCCGCTGGCTCGTCCCATGTTGTCGAGTAGGAGGCTCTATTCGTGCGTTTCATGTACCACGGGCTGTCAGGCGTGTCCAGATTGGGATTGGCTCGAACGCCGCTTTCTTTGGCTTTGCTGTCCCCGTTGCAAGTCATTCCATCCTTCCCTGAGGAGCCAGCCCGGTGTGCTAGCATGACGCTGGGCACTTACGCATTTTCCAGTGTGCTGGCTCAACAAACGATGGATAGGAGTCCGAAACAGAGCGGGGGCGATGTTGCTGGCTTCAAACTATTGGTTTTGAAATGAATATTCAATTTCTCCCAAATAATTAGAGCGCAATGCATATCTACTGAGTTGCTTGGATTTGGCGGGGTCCGAGAAGATGTTAAATGAGGCTAACTTACCCGTAATATTAGAATGCCGGTGACGACACCAACCCAACTTAATTAGACCATCCACTGATTTTCCGAATCTTCCAGCTTGGGGACCGTTGAGAACCGTTGCCGATTGATCTCCTTGCCAGTTATGACAGAAGTCAAGTGACCATGGTCCTGACAGAGTCCGCTGTGCTTGTTTGAGGTGAGCGTGCCAGCGAGCCTGTCAAACCCAACAGTAGCCCAGAGCGATTCTGTCCAATCCAGTTG
This sequence comes from Ilyonectria mors-panacis, assembly GCA_002991585.1. NCBI lineage: Eukaryota > Fungi > Ascomycota > Sordariomycetes > Hypocreales > Nectriaceae > Ilyonectria > Ilyonectria mors-panacis. Next base: position 154,758 of record PPHJ01000068.1, read on the forward strand.
GTCAGGCGGTACGCATTCAAGCCTGGGACTAGATCTTGTGACAGGGGAACCTTGGCCCACAGTCCGTCAGCCACCCTGACGCCACCGCACCGTACGTGGTGAGAGCATACTCGCGCACATATGCCAACAAATGTATCTCGTTTTTATGTGGCGAGTACTACCCTGTCCTCGTACCTTTCGACAAGTCTTCAATTCCAACGGCGGAAGTGATATCTTTCGTCTGATCCAATGATGTTGCCGGGGGCTGAGCAGAGGATGGTTGTGGCCATATTCATTGCCCGATTGCGCCACGCCTTTTTGGGCCAGGTTATTCATGAAACCCATAAATCCTGGAGAGGATTTGGTACCTGGGGAATACGTGGAGAACCAAGCGACGTTTGACTTTATTTAACGAGTCTATTTGAATTTGTTGAGTGCGTCTGCTGCTTCGCGAGACCCTTTCTGTGCCAAGCCGCGAGAAGAGTAGCAGTGCGCCTAGCGTGTGAGTGATGGACAGCGCAAGGGAGACGGTAGCTCGCCGCGGGAGGTAGTGCTCGATCTGCTGCGTCAATTGGCGGGGCATGAGCTCGAGGGTGGGATGCCAACTGGCGAGAAGGAACTCTAAAGATGGCAGTCAACCACGGCAATTCGGTCCTCGATACCCGCTTGTGTAACTGGTCTGCAGTTGTAACAGGAAAAACAGCCACGGCGTCGACGACAAGGCCGTCTGCAAGGTCCCGACCAACGTAGCTGCGGATGATCGACACCTGGGATGCAAGTCGCTGACGGAAGAGTGCAGGAGATGCATGACTAAGCGTGACGGTTTGTTCGAGTTGCAAGGCTGAAGCAGAATCGGTAAGCAGAGTTCAGAGAGAACGGTATCGAATAGACCCATATCCCCGTGGGTCGTGGGTTTATAGTAAGCAAGTTCGTCCAGAGGACTGACTGGGATGATTCAAAGCATCTGCAGATGGCTGTTGTTCTTGGGTGGCCCCGTGTGAGGTGAGAGTCAAAGTGTATGACGGGCTGCAGAAACGAAATGCAAACGCATTTCACCACGATATGAGGCTTCAAAGAAGGAGAAATAGAGTCAGTTGTACAACCTTAAAACAAACACCCTACTTCTGCAGGGGTTTGGGTTGAGCCAGGCTTGGTATGCTCCTCTATTAAATACGGACGGATCACGTCTCGTGTGGATGGTAATTGCCCTTGAAACGGATTTGACTCGGTGGACCAGGTAGGTGGATGAGCTGCCTTAGTCTAGAAACGTAGCGCCCGGTGCATAACTCAGTTTTGCATCTTATGCAGAGGGGCGTGCCATTGCGCAGCGGCCGTCTCAAGCTCGTCCGTTCCAACAGCTGAAGCACAGAGCGCACATCAGCCTGTGCTCCCGCGTAAAAGCAGCAGTGCCCGGTTTGGGGCGTTGGGAATGGGCGAGCCACCGACGAGGTCGCTTTTCCAATCAAAAGCGGCCATCGGGAAACCCGTCGTCACGGTGGTCGCATAGTGAGCCATCCTGATCTGACTATGACCGTACCCCTGTTCGCCCTACAACAGCCTTCAGAGTGCTGCCCTACGCCTACTCAGGAGGGAGTGACTCGTTTGGACTCGGGACGTAGACGTGGGTGGGATGTGGAGAAGAGCCGTCCGTCCAGGTTCCCTGCGATTCTCCATCTGTACCAGCTGGTCCTCGACGTTCTCGCTCGACCGCCATGTGGCATCGTAGTAACTGCTAGGCGATGTGCCTGAGCATCACCTTAGACCCGTCCCTGGCTTCGTCTCTGGCACACCCTGCCCTGCTCTGGTAGCAAGGCACCCAGCTATGATAAACGGCCTCGGAGATGCGCTCAGCTTAAAAATACAGCTCTCGTCCCCCAAAAATCGGGTCGAGCTGGAAATAGTTCAGGCGCTCCACAGTGGAAGGGCAACATGGACCCGTTGCCGGCCGACTGGAAGCGGCGCCGGGGGTGCTGGATGCTGTGTGCTAGGTACTAGGGTGCTGGGGTGTCGGGACGCGCTATTGCTATTGCAGGCATGGCAAACCTCGCTTTCCGGTGTAGCGTCGTCTTCAGGTTCATTGCCATGGACAAGCACTCACGAAAAGGGTCCGTCCAAGGGCGGCGAGAGAGGGATGAGGCCTTTGCCAGCAGCACCGTCTCGTCTCAACTTGTCTCATCTCGTCTACTCCAATCCGTAGTTGTGTGTGTCCATCGCTTTCTCCGTTATCGCCCAGCTGGAGCGGCGAAAAAAAAAGAATGGCAATGCATGCCGTCGGGCGAAGGCTGGCTGGGAGAAAGCTCGTCGTTGTACAGTACCGTACCCAACCAGCTGCCAGGGGCTGCTTGGGCAATTGAGACGTCGACATGCTTCCCACCCACAGCAAGTCGACGTCGCTTTACTGTACCCCCAGAGCCAGGCCACGTTCCGGGTGACAGATCCGCTGGCGACTCCATTCTGGGCCCTGGCTGTCTCGCCGAGGGCAATGGGTCATGGATGATAGGTAATGGGGGATGGGTCCGGCCGTCGTTCGCTCGCTAAATAGGTAGCTCAACCTGCCCGCTGGATCCAGCCCGTCATATCGTTTCGGTCCCCTGGACTCGAGACTGGCGTCCAATTATGGCGGAGGACGGTGACAGGAACAAGGGGTAATTACAACAGGCCAGGGTAAAGGGGGTTTTAAAAAAAAATCGCCTTTTTCCTTTGCAGCTTGATTCTGCCGCCTTCCTTGTTGCTTTGTGGTGCGGTCGGACTCCTCAACGAACACCACCCACCAAACGACGCGGCCGTGACAAAGGCTGCAACCGAACAAGAAAGAGGCCGGTGAACGGCACGGGAGGAACCCTTTGGTGGTGCTACTCAACTAGCACAACGCCTCGCATGCATGCACCAATATGTCGTCGTGGGGCCTCCCCAGGTACGTACCTTGAAGGTACCCGCCGAGGGAGTCAGAGGTAGCCGTGCCGTATCGCCCGAACCCGCCAAGCCGCTGCTCGCGGCCCCATAACCCACTGTAACCCCTGTTGCGGCCCCGTCTGAATACCTGAGGGCGACCTAGGGGAAGACCTCCCTTCCAGACTCCCGCACACGTACCCACGCACCACCATGCACCACGCGCACCACAGACACCACGGGCCCAGTGGGTGCTAGCGCAGTTGGGGGTACGTCAACAGGTACAAGCCAAGCCGCGATCCTGGTGCCCTGTGAGGGCGGTGCAGCGATCCGCTGTGGGCAGTGCACGCCGCTGACGGGTGCCCTACGGAGGCCCCGAGACGGTGCTGCAGGTGCGCTGTAGACGCTGTAAGCATCGCGCTGTCGGCCGCTGGAGCCCAAGTACCGCTCCAGGTATCAACCCCCCCGGATGACCATTCGTCACGTACCGTACTCCGTACCTCAAGCCTTCCCAGGCTTGGCCGTCCGGGGCGGGTGTGTCCCTCAACTGGCGCTAGTGCTGGCAACTGGTGTGTTTATGCTGGGTTGTGCTGGGTCTGGCGCCGGTGTGGTGCTGTGTGCTGCGCTATGCTGCGCTGTACCAAACCCGTACAGTATTGTACCCTACTGTGTGCTGCGCTGCTGTGTTGTGCTGGGTCTTTGGGGGCCCCGGCCTGCTTCCTTGTTTGGCAGTGCGGTGCCTACTGGTACTCCCACTCCCACCCGTGGGCCGTACCTTCCTTCCGTACACCCTCCTCATCTTCTCGCCGCTGCCGCTCCCGTTTCTCCCATTGTCTCCGCTCCTCCAACCTTCCCTCCTCTCCTTCTCTTGTCCTCCAAGAGAGTTGCCTCTCTCAAGGTGCTGTTCGTGGTCTTGATTGTTGTGTGTGCATTATTGTTCCCGGCGAACACCACGACACCTCTCTCTCACCTTTGTCCTCCTTGACTGGAAGGACCCTCGTTTGCCTTGGCTGATCCACCTCCAGCCAACCAGCCATCACAACAGCGGCCTCACTTTCGACTCACCTTTGGATGACAATGTGACAACGCCCTCACGTCTCGACCGCCTTTAAAAACCTTCCTCCGCCGACGACTCGAATCATTGCCCGAGTTTCCTCACCTTTCCAACACACCGAAACGCTACCACCTCCTCGATCAACCGACACGGCTTCCCGCATCGCCCTGCGCTACATTGATCGACACCACTCCATACCCGCGTCATTTCCCACCCCACGGCCTACCTAGGCTCGTGTCAACCTCCAGCATGAACTCTCTCAAGGTTCCTGAAGCCGGGTGGCAGCTGGAGGGCTCGCCTAGCGAAAGATCCAAGCTGCCGCAGCAGGCCTTCGCTCTGACGCTTAGTGACAATGTCATAGAGGACATGATCAAATGCGTTCAGAGTGGCGATGGCCTCCAACTTTCCCTTGGCTCCACCCCAGTAAGTTGAGCCCTTCCGATTCTATCTGCTCCCTTCCCATCGCTGCTTCAAGAGCTTGTACCTGCAATCGTGTACCGGAAGCATCACCTTGGTTGTATCGCGTCTGTCGTCGGACGCTTGGCTAACACTCGTGCTTCACTCTAGACCTTCATTTACGGCTCCAACTCCCACATCATTTCTCCTCCCTCCGAGCCGTACCCCTACGACGTCTACCTGACAAAACCATTCGACTCGACTCGAACAGCCGTCAAGCTCCCGCATACCGGGTCACTCTTCCAGAAGCCCCAAAAACAATGCTCCAGCCAAGGCCCCTGTCAACAAAGCAGACAGGGATGCCGACGTTCAGCCCAAGGCTGGAAAGACAAGCAAGAGCAGCACACCGTCTGGACTCGACTCGGACCGTGAGGTCCTTCAGAATGAGATGGCTGCTCTCGCAGCTGGTCGGGAGAAGTCGGTCTCACTTACTTCTCAGCTTGGTATCACTGTACTGACATTTGATGATATAGGGCTCGCGTGGTCGGCAAACTACCGACGTCGAAGAAAGGTGCTGCAAAGGCCAAGGGCAAGCTGTTGCCAGGCTATAGCTCGGCCCCACGATCGATACCCGCGTCCCCCGGGTCACATCTCGCTAGGTTCGCCGTCCTCGACACCCACCCTCTCTGCCTCGCAACAACATGTGGAACGAGCCAAGGAGCAGAGAGTCATCTTGGTTCACGAGCTTGCTGTACAGGATCGCTCTCTCGAGTACCTCACCAAGAAATGGACCGGCAAGAAGGAGGACATGAGAACCACCCTGGAGAAGGTGGCGGACAGCCTCCCGGACACCAAGAAATGGGCAATGAAGAAGACTTATTGGAAGGAGCTTGACGTTTGGAATTACGACTATGATACCCAGGAACTGCGACAAAAGGCGATTGATAACGCGGTGCGACAGTACGACAAACAGAGATTGTCGGAATCGGAACCAGAGTGGCAGAAGCTGCTACCCAAGGAGGAGCGAGGGAAGGGCAAGTGTTTGAGCAAACTGCAGGCCAACTTGGCAAAGGGACCTTCTCAACCCCCACCCAAGATCAAGGTGCAGAAGGCGGACGGTAGTCCATCGTCTCGAGACGAGACTGGTTCTCTGGATGGCAGCCGACCAAAGGCTGCGGCAGAGAACATGTCCAGATCGGCCTCCAATCCTTTGCCTTCCAAGTCTAAGAAGGTCAGCGGTCAAGAGGCCCAGGTCAAGCGGCTCCTCGGCAACTCCAAGCCTAAGCCGGCTGTCACGAAAGCCTCGCCCACCAAAGCCCGACCGACGGCAAGCAAGGCCAATGGGGGCAGGATTCTCTCCAAGGAGATCATTCTGAATTCGGACTCCTCGGGAGATGAGGCTCCCGCACCTGTTAAGCCGAAGCCCGTTCCCGTCACGAAGATGAAGGATACGGTGATCGCCAAGCCTCGGCCAGTGGTCAGGGAGCCCATCAAGCAACAGACAATGAAGCGACCTCGTGATGACGACTCGAGCTCGAGCTCCGGAACCCCTCTGTCGAAGCGCATCAAGCCCAAGCAGCCACTGCCTGCCCCACCACGACTGAAGCACCGCCCATCGGATGCCAGCCAAAACTCTCGCAGCACTGGCACCGCTTCATCACACAAGAGCAAGAACACGTCGCCCACGAAGTCATCGCCTCTGGCTTCTTCCCCACCAACCAACGCGTCCGATCTCGAAAACGAGGTGCCCCGGGCCCCACTGGTGAAGAAGCGCAAGATGATGGATGGAGATGGCAAGCCGCCACCGCCTAAGCGAGCAGCCGTCTCGAGACTTTCGGAAGAACTGGTGCACAAGGCACGGACTTTCAAGACGTATTACGAAAAGTACGAGACATTACATTATGAAATTTTTCGGCGTTGAGCAACCCCCCGAAGGATAGACTGGGACGCCTCAAGGACATGAGGGACCAGCTGCAGATTATGAAGATGGAGATTTATCAGGAGTGCCCTCCGAGCAAGGCCTGAACGAAGGTGGTAATGTGGGTGGGGGAAGGATATTTCGGGCGAGGACGCAACAGCATCATGAACCTTGCTTTGAATTCGCATTTGCATCAGGGGAAACGGGATCTGCATGTTACAGGATGAGAGCTTCTATGGTGTGGTCACCAGAGCTCGTTTGATTTGAATTGGTTGTTTTGATACCACGCTGCCCGCCACACGGCTAGAATAGGCAGGCAGGCAGGCAAAGGCAAGGAAATACAGCAATTGTTGAATGAGACATCAAATGAATAAATGAAGGCCGTGACTTGAGTGAAACAAAGAGACGTAATGGTTCCCTCTGCGCTGGAACAAGAACGATGATGAGGTGAGACGAAACGCATGTGATGGCATGTGGTCTGGGGGAGGCCCAGCTCCTAGGGGTTGGCGCAGATTGCCAGGCCTGGAGACCCACCTGCGGGCTAGCGAATGATCTGACACCGAGCTCGGCAAATCATCTGGTGTAGGGTAGAAACGTTGAGTTGGGTTGCAGATGGGAGGGGACGATGTAGCGGGATTTTATGACGGTTGTCATTGAGACACGTACAGTTGGGTAGGTTTTCGGTATTTGTTACTATTTTCAGCGAATGATGCATGCTGCAGCAAAACTCTCTGGGGTGAGTGTGAGTGTGGGTTTGTTTTTGTCTACAGTCGCTGAACGGTTAATACTTGCCTCGGTCAGGCTGTTAAGGTTCCCGGCAGAGTATTATTTTCATCACGGACAATGGTTCGTCAGAACACATAAACTTCGTTCCAATATTAGGTCATAGCAGGAAGGCAATAGCGGACACTGAATGACATTGAATCCTATGGCGACGTGGTAAGTTGGTTTGTTGAGCCCTTTACCACTGACGCATCGCAAGTGTGGGGCACGATGCGACAACAAAGTAAAACCGGTGATCAGTTTTATTGTCCGTTTCTACCGACCTGTGTACACAAATCTGGTGACTGAAATGTAAATAAAAAAGCAAAATGCATGGGCACAGGAAGCGTGGCAAATTGAATAAAGTTGGTGTTAGAAATACGATGTTCATGGTTAGCCAAACTTCAAACCATCAAAGTCTCGACTCAGAGGTTTAGTTGGGGAAGTTACGAGCGACGATTTGATTCCCAATAAGCAATAGCCTATAGAATTGACTGGGACTCCTGCTGAGCGAGATGTACCCGGATACCAATAACCAAATGCAACTGACTTGCGACTCACTGACGAAAAACTGAATGAATACTGACAATGTACCGCGTTACTGTTCCCCGCTGCGGGGGTGGGAACCGTTGTCGCCGCCCAGACATGAACGGTCTTCACGGTACCGGGCGCCGTCTTCCGGCGCAGAAGGAAATGTAGAGAGCAATAAAAACCACGAAGAGGGGGTAGAGAGGAGATGGTCTCGGGCGGAGGGGTCCGATTGCCGGTGCGCATCACGATGAAGCAATGGGTACAACAGCCTTGGCGATGCGATGAATATTTTTAATGCGCAGCTATCGACGCCCCAGCAGCATCACATGCATCCGTCACACGGCGTCACACGGCGTCTCAGCCGGGTTGCTGCGCGAATGGCTCTGGACGAACGCGCAGTTCGTGTGACGCGGGAGATGTGCTTGGCACACGAAGCCATCATCCGGCTCCGGATGCGCCAGCTGGAGGAGTCGCGCAAGCGGCGCCGGCGGGGGAAAGCGGAATGGCTCGGACGCGGTTCCGGCACGCGGTGCGGTTGGTGAGGACTGGCAGAGCTGCAAGTTCTTGGTGGTGGAGTTGACGCTGGAGTTGGCGCGGGCTAGGGAGTTGGCGATCCGGAGGCGAGGAGGGTGCACCGGCATGTGCTTTGTGGGTGGGATGAGATGTGGGACTTGGAGTGAGCGAATGTGTACCGGAATGACTAACTGTAAAGTTGTTAGCACAATCGGAATTTCATGCCTATAGTTTGCAGCTGCGACGAGGAGTTGACGCATCACGTCATGTTGGTTCATGACTCCAATGACGATGATAGACAGGGGAATTACAGAGGACCTTGGGGCGTGGGAAAACCATTAAGGCTGGCCAATCGGGAGGGCAGCGGGGGGGGAGGGGGGGTTGCACCCGGACTGGTTCCTTACCGGCCACGTGGGAGACGCGGCGATCGCCGGGCCAGCCTGTGCGAATGTGCAACTGCGCGCTGCCTGCACCTGCCTGTGCCTGCCTGCTTGTGCCTGTGGCGGTGCGCCTCTCTGTGGCTGAGAAACGGCGACCCCCTGTCCCCTGTCAGACTCGCCTGAATCGCTTCGCTTCGCCCCTAAAAAAAAATTGCTCGTTACCCTAACGGAATTTTTTCCACCTTAGGACCGTCAGCCTCGAGTTGCCACTTGCTGTTGGTTTTAGTGCGAATGGGGCCCACGAAACACACACCGACAAGTGAACCGTGATTTGTATTTCAAGGGTCCCTCTTCTCCGCTTGCTCGCTGAGGCTCTTCTTTCCCCCGGATTTGTTTTCCCCATACTGCTATACTACTAGCACTACTCCGTACTACTTGCTGCGTGCGATCCCGCTTGCTGGAAGCTACTGCTGCAGAGTGGGTGAGTGAGTGATAAGAGGCCTATCTCATACAGTTCAAATCATCGTCGCCCAAGATGAGTGCTTTAAAAGGTGCTCTCTTCTGTGAGCACAGTTGACGAGATCCCCCCTCCGGCCCTCTCCGACCCTTTGATTCCTATTTTCTGAACATTTTCAGATTTTTATTCTTCAATTTTGGACTTAGTCCCTCTCTCATTTTCTACCCTTGTCCCAACTTCTTCCCCGAGAGTCCGACGGGCTCTCATCCACTTACCATGGTTCTCGCCGTTGAAGACTTCCCCCAGATGTGGCAGCACCCCAGCTACACCGAACTGGTCGACGTCCTCCAGAGCCTCGAGCTCAGCCCGCCCATCTGGAACCACAAGCGCAGCCGCTCCGACATCGCCGCCGAGCAGGAGTCCCTCGCCAGCCAGCGCAAGGGCGAGGTCACGCGCTATCTCTCCTCCATCATCAAGAGCCAACTCGTCTGGATCGAGGACGACGACGAGAAGGAGGCTTTATGGACGCAGGCTAGCAAGCGCATGTCTGAGAGGTGCGGTCGCACCGCCATGGGCGAAGTTATCCGACGCTGGCCCTTTGATGGGGAGACTGCAACGGCGGAGGATTTCGAGCTCGTCATCAGGGAACCGGCGCTGACGGGTGATTCGCTCGGCTTCAAGACCTGGGGCTCGTCCTATGTTCTCTCCCAGCATTTGGCCAAGCTGGCCGAGACGTCGCTGTTCCGGCTGTTCGACGAGACTCTGGGACAGCCCCGTCCTGATGTTCTTGAACTGGGTTCCGGAACAGGCCTGCTTGGACTCGCAGCGGCTGCGCTCTGGAAGGCTCCTGTGGCGCTGAGCGACTTGCCAAATATCGTGCCAAATTTGAGGGACAATGCTTCCAAGAACGAGAGCCTGATCGAGGCTCGTGGTGGTTCGCTAAAAGTTGGACCTCTGACCTGGGGCGGCAGCGTGGATGAGATCGACCAGGCATTGTTTGAAGAACTTTATCAGTTCAAGGTACGTCCCTACCGTGGTCTCTTGACCCTCACAAACCACACATCGTGACATGAACACTTTCTCTGACTCCAAACCTCTAGATTGTCCTGGCAGCCGACCCCATGTACGACGACGACCACCCAGCGCTCCTCGCCTCTGCCATTTGCGATCACCTCGCCTTGGGGTCAGAGTCGCGTGCCGTCGTCATGGTGCCCAAGCGCGACGCCACCACGGTGCGCCTCCTCGAGGCCTTCAAGCAGGCCATGATGGACCTGGAGACGCCGCTCTTCTGCGAGGAGGAGGACGAGCTCGCCGGCCAAGATGACTGGGTCCAGGATGAGAACGCTGGCCAGGTCAAGTGCTGGCTGGGCATTTTCTCCCGCGGCGGATCGCCGCTGACGGATGTCAGTGACGAGATGTCGTGAGCGCTTGGCGGGCTGTTGAGAAAAAGGAGCAAATCACTGCGCGGAGAGATAGACACGAGACACGAGATATGGAGCCTCTGCGACTTGCGATTACTAGACAATTAGACAATAGACGCCCTGGAAAGAGAGGGAGAAGTACAATGGCATTGACACGGCGGCATAGATGTAGACACGGGGAGTCATGCATGTCACAAGATAGATAGATGGACAACAATACACTGGTTAGACGAGTCACCTTCTATTCCCACTGCTTGCCTTGCCCAAAGCGACCCGTATTGTTCTTCGCCTGCTCACCCGTTACAATACCGCTGGTGTCTTTGGACACCGCACCTCCATCACGGATTGTCTCGCCTGCGCTGTCACGTCCTCTATTCACGTGCACCCTCCTATTCTCTCTCCTCATTGTCTCCCACCCTTTTGCTTCTACCGTTCTCTGCCATTCAGGAACCGCCCCTGATTCACTGCGAGCACCCGCCTGTCCTCCCCAATGAGCTCGTGAAGGAGGCTATTTATGCACTTCTCTGTCTGCTCACTGCTGCTTGCCATCATTGCTTTCTCTTTTTTCACTCTCCTAAACCACAAGAACATATTCACCACCTTCACTCTCCCAGCGCATCGCTGCGCGCGGGGGTCTTGCACCTTTGTGTCGTTTCCAATTCCCTGCGGCTGGAAGCTCACCTTCAGACCTGGGGCAAGTCGAAATCATTGGCTGTTCACTGCTCGGGACATTCTGCAGGACTACAAATCGCTATTTAAAGGTGTTAACTGAACAAGGATCTGTCCTTTCTTCTTTTGCTTCTTTTGCTTCTTTTGCTCTTCTTGTTCTTCTAATTTTCAGATTCCCAGCATTTTCACTGTTTATGGTTGACAGTCTTCTTGCTACGTGCCGTGTTGTCAACCACCACCGCCACACTTACGCTAGCGGTGCAAGCTCAACACCTCTGCTCACTGTGTTAGTGCCGAACACAACCACTCACGATTGTCCTACCTGGAGCTCACTCTCAACTTCACCTTCAAACTCACCTTGTTTTCCCCCTTCACCACCTCGTTCCGCCACATTGAGACATCGCTCAATACTCCAAGTGCTCATCACGCATTTCTCGTCGCAGGCTAGGCATCATGGTAGGCCAAAATGTCTACACAGAACAGGAAATCCGGTTTATACTTGATTTGCTCATCAAGGAGGCAAAGGGGCCGGAGATTAGTGAGGCCTACGACAAGGAGTTCGGCAAGCCTCTCACACCGAACCAGCTTCGTTATGTCAAGAACAAGTATGGAAAGGATCCTAAATACGGGTATGTTCACGCTCCCTTCCCTTGTTCACAGCAGAATCATGCTAACAGATATCTTTTTGTACAGCACCGCCGCGATCAACTCCAGCATGAACAAAAACAACAAGCACAGCAACAAGAGGAAGCAGACGGATGACGGGTATGTTGACGCACCCTCTCCTCCTCTTCAACCGCCATCTGACTCCCCACCACCAGCGCCGGCCGCGACAAAGCTCATCCCTTTCCATCCTTCGAAGTCAACAGAGCCGCGAACCAAGCCATTCCCTTCCCCGGTTTCGAAGAGAAATAAAGCTGCTCACGACTCAGCCAACACCTTCTCGTGCTTCGGAGAGAATAACTCGGAACGAGGCTTTGCAACTGAGCCGCAGGTGATCCCCGACAGCCTCGCTCACGGGTCGGACAATATCTTGTGGAGTGTACCACAATACCCAGGCCCGCAGGCGCATCCTCAGCCGCTTCTCTACCAGCCTCTGAATCCTCAACAACTGTCGATGATACCACAAGCTTCACCGTCGCAGAACTACCACCAGCCACCGGCCCCAAAGACTGAGCCCGAAGACTTCGTCCACGCCATGGCCGGGCCGCCTGCGGTCCCCACGAACGAGTCCATCCCGTACCAGCAGCAAAACCACGTCTCCAACGGCGGCGGATATCAGATGCTGGGTGCTTGGGATAGCAATAACCCACAGCTTCAAGCCCTTGGTGGCATCACCGACCTCCAACCTGTTCAACGACCCTCTGCTGCGCCATCTGCTTACACGCCCACCTTCAATCAATTGCCTCTTCAAAACACCACTCGAACCGCTCAGCAGCAGCTGCCCATTGCTCCCTCACCACAGTTGGCTCCATCACCTCACTACCCTCCTCCAGCCCAAGCTCCTCGACCGAGACCCACAGTCCAAGCGGTTCAGCAGTATAGTCGGTACATGGCAAACCAGTCGGCCGACCTCCTGTCTCCTCCCAATGACGCTTCTGCAATTAACCCCCAACCCACCACCGTACCGTATTACGGCTCGGGTCCACAACCTAGACAAGTCGAGGAGTTCCGGAAGAGGCAGCAGCTATCGATGCAGCAAATGATTGCGGCGCGACAGACGAATCGCACACAGGATTGGAACCAATATTCGTCTCCTCAACCTCACAACACGCCTCAACATCACCAAAACCCACCCCAGCAGCAACCTCAAACCCAGCCTGTCATGTTTTCCTTCAGCCCGAACACCCAAACTGCACATATGGAGACGGCCTCACTTGCTAACAACCCTGCTACCACCAATGCTCTCCCCAACCCCCCTCTGGTGCAGGCCTCGCCGTCCTTCAACACACCCAACATGGCCCCAGCCTCGCCAGCAACCACGCGAGATGTCGTAAGCACTCAGACCTCTGGGCTCAAGTCGAGCCACCAACCCAACTTAGACGATGTGCTAACAGGCCACTTTGACGCCGCCGATTACGAGTTCTTCGTCCACAGTACACCCGACGAGTTCGCCTTTGAGCAAGTCTCGTCAGTGACGGCGCTGCACCCTGGATTTAAGCCGCACGAAGCCCAGAACGAAGCTGTCAACCTCGATACGATCGACCCGAAGCTGTTAGACGAAATGTGCGTTCTGCCACCCCTGAAGCGGGAGGATACGGCTACACCTCCGGAGGATGGTCCCCAGACACCTGCTGTGTCGAAGAAGCTGAGCGGTGCTATTTGAAAGACTGTTTCTCATTGGTTCTTTGATTTTGAATTTGAATTTCCCTTCCTTTGTTTTGTCCGCAGAAGGGTAGTTGGTTTGCTTGCAAGGAGCGGTGCACTGGGAACAGGAAACAGGAAACAGGGACAAGAACTAGGAACATTCGAGGATACGGATAGGAAACTCTGAGTGATAAGGTCATAGGGATAAATCTGACTTCAGCGAATTTGGATAAATAATCCTCCCAATCGAGCATCAGTGCTCTCCCCGAAAATATCGCCTGTGATCCGTTACATCCAACCAAAAAGGACTTGTTCACCAGTGAGTGACTATAGAATGGTTCCCTCTCCCCATCCCTCGGCGCCCCCTTTTGAGACTTATCCGCCCACTTCTTCCTTCGTTTGCTCTGCCTATGTGGCGCCTGATCCTTCCAACAGGGTATCTAGTGCATTTAGAAACGAATAGACCGCCGCTCAAATCTCTTTAAATGTTTCAAAAAATATCCTCCGCTCTCTTCATGTGTCGTGCCATCTGTTCTCATATGATACGTAGTCAAATCAAGGCTAGGCCTCCCACCAACCCATCGCGCCAAAATCTAGAAAGGGGATACGGGAGGTGAACGTTAACCAGTGGACAAACATTTGTTGTCCAAAAAAAGAAAAAAAGAAGAAGAAAAGTAATAATATTCGACCAGATCCAAGGTCGGAGGCAAAGTCACCCCCTAGACCACGATACTGATATTTCGGCGCGTCTCCACCTCTTCTAGTGGGAACTGGAAAACAAAGCGGAACAGCTCGCGGAGGTAAGAGTATCTCTGTGAACTCTTAATCATGGTGTGAATACTCTTTGCCATTTCCTGAGCCGACACTCGCTTGCCCCGGATTGGTAGAGAGTGGTGACGTGGGATGATGGTGTCCATGAGGACGGAGTTCTTGTATTGTGATAATAGTGTGGAATGGGCCAATTGAGCACCGAAGGACCCGATCGGTAGATCCTGAACGAAATGCTGGAGCGCTGCTGCTGCAGACTTGGGGTCGGCGATGGCATCGCGGTTGAAACCGAGGTTCATGGCAGTCCGGAGCACAAGAACCTTTGCCCTCGTCACGTTTGGGTCCTCGGATGCGGCCGTCGTCGTTGCTGTGCTCGACGTCCTGGCACTGGTTTTTTGAATAACCCGATAGGTTGGAGGCGTTGCTGGACCATCGCCCGCCCCGACTGTTCTCGCTGGGAGTTCCCAGGACGAGAATGTTGGGCATCTGGGGCGAGTGGCTCTGAGGGGAAATGGGCGTGTCCTCGAACTCGGTTACAGGAGTCTCGGGAACTGGCGGTGGCTTCCTCGGCTTTTCTTCCTGGCGTCCGCTCTTGACGCTCTCACGCTTGGAATGGATCGAAGATCGGTTCGAGGCTTGGCTCTGGCGGCCACTTTGATCAATGGCTTGGTGGGGGAGAAAGCCCGTTTGGCTCGGTCGTGGGGTATGCCTGTCTGGTCGCACCTGTGTCCAGCCATCCCTGAATATGTCACAGAGATCCCAACAGGCTTGGACTGCCGAGCCCAAGAGCTCCTCATCTGGTGGCCTGCCGTCTCGCTTATTTTGTCGAATATTGAAGAGCATCTCCGCGAGGGCCCAGCAAGCCCGTAGTAGTTGATCAGTTTCGTCGACGAAGTCGCTGCGTTGCTTCATAAGCCGATGGCACAAGGTGATATAAAAGTCCAACGTCTCTCTCTCTGAACTGTTCAGGGAGGTTGCGACTGTCTTGGGCGCTATATATAGGCTTTGGGAACATTAGCATACATACCGCATTCTCAGGGAGATGGTACTAACTGATTGTTCAGCTCAAAGCTGACACGCAATACAGAGTCTGCAGTGGGATCATTTCGTTCGCGGACATCAAAGAGAGCTTGGCAGAAGTCACGACAGAGGTCGAGATTCACCCTGACATTAAATGAAGTCGTATCTTCGTCTCGATTATCGTAGAGTCGTTGGCAGAGCTTCCAACACGTCTTCCAGGCCTTCTCATGGGCGTCGGGAATACCGGAATTATTGAAGACTCGAGCACGATGAATCGAGCTCAAATTGGCCAGGGTGTTGCAGAGAGTCCAGCATTCCTGGAGGGCGCTTCGCAAGGCACTAATCTCGTCTTCCTCTCGGGGCATTGGCATAATCTCGGAGGCGTAGTCCTCGTCGTCTCCCTCGGCCTCGGTCTGCTCATCGATTTCTAGCCGATGGTTAGCATTCTCAGTTTCGAGGACATAGAACTAACATACTCTCAAGACTGCTGGTGCTGCTCGACCGCATCCGACCACCATCATCTAGCATTGACTGCAGGTCCTGTGCGTGGGGTGTGGCACTGTCTAGGTTGTACCGCACGGGGTTGACATCGGTAGAAATGCGTGCTGGTTGTCCGGACGTCTGAGGGACAATCAGTATGTGGGCAGGTGAAGATGCAATACGAATTGACTAACCTTCTCTGGTGTGCCATTCAGAGCATCCAGGGCGGTCGCATCTGCCTTGGGCGACACCCTTGCACTGGGTTCATTCTGCTTGGCGATAGGTTCAGAGGATACCTATCCGAATTAGCCATGTGGTTTAGACCACGAAGATGGAAGCGAGGCGCACCCAAGCGGCAAAACTCTCAGGAGCATGAATTACTGAGACCGCCTCCTCGCTGCTAGGCTGGCGCACACTGTCCTGTAGGTTGGTGGATAGCATCCAGAGCTGTGATGGAGGTTGGTTAGTGATTTGAGATGCGGTATGGTTTCGCCAAGTAGACGTACCTCGGACCGGCGGCCGGAATTGGTGCCAGTGCTTTCCTGATGGACATCTTCCGAGACATCGTCCTCTATTTCTGTTGTCTCGGTCCCGTTGGATGTTACTGGAGATGGTCCAACAATGTCGCTGGGGCTCATGATATTCATTGTGTTGGCCGACATTCGATTTGCGGAGATGGGTCGGAGAGAGGCGGAGTCGGTCACTGCAGGAGGCGAGGAGCTGGCGAGCTGGTTAGCAAGAGCTTTGGGCCAAGGTCAACTAGAGGAGTGGTGCGCATACACGACTCTGAAAGGAGAGCGAAAGCCGTCCATTTCCGAAGGGGCAGACATGTCTCTATGATGACCAGGAAAACGGAATTGAAGATTCCCAGTCGATGACCTTAAGGGAGCTTCGAGGGCCATGGCGGGAGCTGTGATGTGATATACCGAGTGGCGACTAGAGGTCGCCGTCGAACGGAGATGGGTGTTGGCGGGGACCTCGAGCCTCGGATTAGAGCACAGCGACAAGAATGCCTTGCGGATTCTTGAATGCGGAGTCTACGAGGCGGAGCTGGAGAACGAGGTCGACAATAGAGTCATGCGCGACGAGCAGGGACGGCCGAAAGAAGGACGTTGATGCAGGCCGGTGGTGGTGAGGCCGGGTGGTGTGGGAGGCGGGTCGAGGTCTGGCGGCTGCTCGAGGCGACGGAGGGGAAAGAATTGAGGAGCTTAGACAAGAGAGAGGCGAAGAAAGGACCGGCCTTGGGAGGGGAGCTCAGCAAGCTTCCAGCAGGGGAAGCTAGCTTGGGTGGAAGGGGGCTCCAGGTCGCAGATCGAGGTCGCAGGGTCGCGAGTCGCGGGTCGAAAATGGGAAAGACGGAGGGCGGCAGGTTTAAAGAGTGAGCGAGTGGGTGAGCGACTGAGTGAGCGACTGAGCGACTGAGCGACTGAGTGGCGGCGCGGTTGAAGCGAGGCAGACGCAGGCAGACCAGGGGTCGGGCGAGCAAGCGGCCCCCTGTCGATTCAGGACGGACGGAGAAGTGAGTACCAAGGTACCAGGAAGAGTGGACGACGGTACCAAGAAGACCAAGAAGACCAGGAAGACCAGGAAGAGAGCCCTTGTCGAATGCTGCAGGAGTCCGGTACAGTCCGGTCGAGTCCGTGCCTACGACGTGAGTAGAGTGCGTGTTCCGTATTCTTTGTTACTGGAGCCCCTGCGCAGAACGCGGGGAAGGGTAGCAGCTGGTACCTCGGCCCTACGTGGTTTGCGCGATGGATGACCACTGCAGGTGGATGGGATGGCCACTGCAAGTGGATGGGATGGCGTCCAGACAGGTTCAGCAGCAGTAGCAGCAGTACCAGTAGCTAAGGCACGGCGTAGCAGGCGTGCGAGTGTTGTGGAGGGGCGGCCGTAGCTGCGACCTGCGCTTGTCGGGACGCGAGAACTGGCGCGGCGGGACCTAAAGAAGCGCTTGGGATTGGAGGGAAGCCGACCGCTTTGTTATCAAGCCATGTTGTTGTTGACGAGTTTGGAAGGAGGGAAGAAACACGGGCATGAAGCTAGAATGGAGCCGACCAGGGCAGCGCGTTGGGCGTGTCGTGCAAGACGGCGATGGGATGGATGCGGAAAGGCCGTGAGTTTGGCTGGAGTGAGCGTTGGCAGTTGGCAGTTGGCAGTTGGCAGTTGGTAGCTAGGGAGTGGATGTGGATGTGGATTTGGATGTGGTGTGGGCGGTGTTGAGGGGTGTCGAGAGGGGCGTGAGAAAGCGGGAAAGAATCAGACAAAGACAAAGACAAGGACAAAGACACAGACAAACACAGAGACATACACACACAGACGCAAACATACTACGTAGTGAAGAACAGACGGTCAAAGTGGGTGCGACAGTAGGCGCAATGCAGAACAGGCTGCGACTAACCAACGCCCAGGAGGGGCTCTGCGGCTAAGGCTCGCCCTGTGACAGGTCCAGCGAGGCACTGGGGGCAGGTGTGCGTTGTGCAGTTGGAACGGTGGACCAGGTGGGCAAAACAGACGCAGCTCGCCAAAACTAGTAGACGACGCAGTCACGCAGAAGGGGGGGATCGGGATGAGATGGAGCCAGGGGGAAAACAGAGCCAGTTCAAGGGGGGGGGCCACTGATCATGAGGGCCGCATCAATCTTACACGCTGCTGCGAGCACTACAGTGAGGTTGTAGTAGGACTGTGCTATCTGAGGTTCCCGTTGGCTGACGGCCTGGTCGACGACAGCAATGCTGCAAGGGAAAAGGCTTTCGGTTGGATATTTTTTTTTCTTTTGGAAAAGAGCGGATAGCTGGATTCCCCAGAGCCCTCATTGGCGGGCCTCTAATGACAGAGGTCGGGGCGAGCCAGAGATGGGATGGAAGGGGGCTTGCGCGTGGATGTGAATGTGGGAGGACGAGTGGATGGAGGGGGAGGGATGGAGCGGCTACGAGCTGTGTGCCTGTCTGTTTCCTGTTTCCCACTATCGCGTGGCGTCTGCTTGACGGAGAGATGCCCCTTTTCCCGCTGTGGCAGTTTCCTGCCTTGCCAGCCTAACTTAGGTGGTACATTAGTGGTCTCCCCTTTGGTGGGACGGATAGGGCGTGGTCAATGCAACCCGGCCGTTTGGTGAATGCCGCTGATTTGGCCCCCACGGGATGCCTAGAAGCACAGCAAAAGAATATCGTCCAAGTATTTGAGTCAATGCCCGAGGATCGATGATTCAATGGACTTGAAATATCGTCTCAAAGGGAATCACAGAGGCTAGCGAATGCGAAGGCTACAACACACCGGAAAAAAGACACACTCCTCGCGGGCTGGGTGGATGAACGGATCGTGGATTGGAGGGACGTGTAAGATATGGATGGAGGGGATGGGATGGCACAACCCACACCCTACAACAATTCCCGTCTCACACCCACCGACTACTCTGACCTGGTCCGGCTCTTTACAGTCCAAACGCGCTCTTTGTCCTTGTATCTGTCTGTCTGTCTCTTGCTCGCCGTCTCCCTCTCATCTCACGCCCCCGGACCCTTGCCCCGTCGTGAATCCTCCATCACCCATGAAGGTCAGGCTCTGCAGCTGCGCGTTACTTGGCCCTCCCTTCCGACCTCCCACGCGCCGGGCCTTGCATCAACCCAATCACAGCCCGGCTGGGCGTCAAGTGGTGGAGGATGGGGAAGCCCTTCTCCATCGCTCTCCATGCCCCTAGCATCCCAACCCGTGGGGCTGCATCCAAAGCGGACAGGCGTCGGCGCTTAAATCAGGTGGGGGGGAGGTCCAAGAGGGGGGGATGCCCTCGCTTCCACCAACGGATTGAAGCCTGCGCAGTCCAGCTTGCCAATGCGATGGCATCTCGGCCTGTGATGCCTCAGCTCAGTCCCATGAAATGTGATGCTATTGCGTCGCTGGCGCACCGGTGCTCTCTACATTCAGCCTGAACCGTCAGCCTGGTGCGCTGCACGATGATGACTCTTTGACTCTTTTGCTACTCTGGCTGCGCGCCCCGTTCCCGTCCCGTTCGCCAACGTCAACGGCCATCGAGGTGCTGCGCTGGCCAATAATGCTGCATCCGCACCCTCCACCGGCATCGCGGGCAGCGAGAAGAGTTGACAAATACTACTTCGCAGACATGTCGGATTTTCTGTGTCGGCCCAGCCCGCTGCCTGTGACCGATTGCTCGACCAGGCTGCTGGCCCTGTCTTGACATGCCCTGCCAACCCCCCTGGCTCTCGCCCTCACCCTCGGTATTGTTGTGTTGTTGGTCGGTGTAAAACAGCCAGCACAACAATGTCTCGCCAGCAATTATTACCTGATCCTGAAGCTGACGCCAAACCGACCCTGCCCTGAATCGACAAGCCTTTTGACACTCAGCCCGCCGTGGCCGCCGTGGCCGCCGTGGCCGCTGGAGAGGCCGCCGTCCCCCTCCTAAGTCAGCCCCCCAGGTCCAGGCGAGCCGGCCCAGGTCCCATCCCAGGATCCTGTCGATTTGGGACTCGCTCAGCGTAGCTCGCCCGTCAACGCCTTGCGCCTTGCGTGGTGGGAAGAAGCTGGAAAGGGTGGGTGCTGGGGTTTGCCGCCATTGCGCGGTGGAGCATGGGACGGGCCAGTGAGCGCCCGGCGTTGATGAACCCGGCAGTCTGGTCCCGGCGGCTTTGGAGATGCTAAAACAAACCGGTGGCTCCACTAGACCGGGCGGCAGAGTGGATCCCATCGCCAGCGCGGCCGTCTCTGCGGCTTGTGTCAGGGCATCCGTCCAAGACACTCTGCCCGCCATCTGGGCATCTGATCTTGTCCCGGAATTATTCCCAACAACACCAGAGCCTCGTTTCCTCGTGTCTCATTTACGTAAATACATCAACGTGATTACGCCTGGTGACAGCGGGCCAAGAGAGCTTGCTTCTGCCATCTTCGGTAACGGGATTGTAACATTGGACGGGCGCAATGAGACTTGCAGTGGGCGGTCTTGGCTTGTTGGCTCGCCCATTTTCTTTAGAGCCAAGAGGCGTGAGCATGGGCAGGCAAGCAGGACACTGAGAAGGAACCCTACCCCCCAGGAGTCTCCATTGTGGCTTAATATGATCGATCGGGGACCATCTCCCAAGACGACACAATTTGTGGACCAGCACGCACACAGACGCAGCCGTACCTACGTAACCCACCCCTCCACGGAATCGCGAATGTGCACATCAACATGGAAATGCCGGTGAGCAAACTTAGCTTTGCTTTTCGTCCTCGTCATCTGACAACGCAAAGCCTCTTCTTGCCATGGCCCATGATCCCTCCACAGTTCCCAAGCCCGTGGACATTAATCCGCCAGGGATTCTCGTCCCAGCGGCCATTTTAGCGTGGTGACAGCCCCTATGCCTGCTGCGTCGTTTCAGTATATCACAGCGCTAGACAGATTGTCGGAACCGCTCCAGCGATCCCATCCCAACACGATGGTGCGGGGATGACTTCCTCACTCGCCTGCTGGCCAGTCGGAAGCAGAACCCCCGTGGTGGCTCCCATGAGTTCGGCTACGATGAACTCTTTTCCCTTTCGAAGGTGGCTTTTCTTTTCTCGATTCTTCTTTTGCCAAGGTTGAGACAGGGCGTTGTGATAGAGGTCTCGTGGTCAGCCCCCTTCCCTCCGGACCGGGCCCGGAGCTCCACCCCGACGCAGTCGTTTCCAGGTTTGGACATGATCCCATCGTGTAATGTCGGTGCTTTCTAACAGTATTCGGCCTAACGGGTGCATTTGCCACGGCATGGGAAAGAATAACCGGCAATGTAGCCGTAAGCAGCGTAAATTTGAAGCAACCCTCCGGGACGTTGCGGTGGACCGCCTCGATGCGTTATCATTGAATGATGCAGACCCCAAAAGGCTGAACTCAACCTGCATTGCATAGGCGCCGGCGCCTCAGGGAAGACTAGACAACCCTTGCGGTTTGGCGCGCCATTCTCGCATACCGACTACGCCGTGCATTAGGATGACTTGGGTCTCTCTTTAGTGGTCCGTTGAGTTTTGATGTTGGCTCTAGCAAGAGACATGGCGTTGGATCGGCCAAAATGCAACGCGCTGCGTGCTGCGTACGCGGGTAATGCCCGCATTGAGTAACTCGTCAGGCCATCTCGCGGCAAATCCTGACTTGAGCCATGAGATGGGTTGTTGTCTCCCCGTCTCGGTCCCCGGCATGGACCCGAGGATGTTGGTTGCGGCGTCTGCAATTGTTGCCGCGTTGGTCCGTCATGCAACTCCATTAACCCCCATTTGCCCAAATGCTACGACGGATTTTTTTTCTCCCTCGACCCAACAGAAATGGCGCAGCTTCGTAAGCGAGCACTCGCATTGACATTCCGCATGGTGGCGGTCATCTATGTCTCCGGAATTCCGAGTCGGTGGGTGGATTGGGCTGAGTGGTTGGTGGCTGCTGGAGACCTTCACAGAGGGCCTCAAAGGTGACCATGAGGCTCATTGGCCGCGACCTTACTTGAGCCTCAATACCCACAACTATGAGACAAGATGATCACCCTTTCACCATTGTGATATGGAAAGGGCTTAGATTCCAAGAAATGGATGCCACATTTTGCTGACCGCTCAAGAGAATCGAGGCCCGAGACTGAGAAGCGCGCCGTGGCTCCCCTGCCAATGCCCCATGTCGCCTCTTGCGAGAGGATCATACCCAAAAGTCCGCAAGCCCCGACGGCTCTCCTGCAAGAGGGTTACTCTGGAAATGCCGAGTGGCGGAAATCAGTCGATATGGCCGCTGAGCAATAGCAGGCTCGGCTCCGACAGCTTGGTTCATTGACATAGCCACCATGCATGGCGAGTGTTTGTTGGTCCGTAGTGTCTCGGCGGACAAGGTCAGACTCGGACAACGGTGCCGGCCTGATGCCCTTTCGCTTGGATTACCCCAAAGAGAACAGTCAGTCCAGGCCAAACCAACACAATCGGGGGCAGAGTTTGTCTTCTAGACCGTGGGTCCATGTCAGGTGAGGTTCGGGCTATGCGAGGCTGTGCGTTCCCGATCTCCCACGCGGATGTCTTTGGCATCAGTGGAAAAGTCTGTTGGTTCTAGCTTGTCTAAATACGCCTAACGTTTGCTCATTTCCGTTGCGTCGGGTGTGCCTTGGTTTGCCCACCGCTCTTTCTGCTCGGCCCCAGAGGACGCGTTTGTGGTTGCTCACAGGAGCCCATGACAGTGCAAGATATTATCCATGATATCTATCGTTCGACACAGCAGTTTAACCACACCAAGATGGGCCGCTGTAAGATACGATCGGAGTTTCCATCTTGGCTTGATACCACCATCGATTCGTTCCATTTGTAGAGGCCGAAGCGTGGCACCAGGTTGTAGCAGTTGCACTTTTCAAGTCGTGACACATCCGCATGGATTGGCAGCCGAGATGAGCGCTCGCGTGCTCCATAGAAAGACTTTATTCAATGCGAATTCCTCCATACGCCAACCCACGCGACACTTGTTTGATGTCCCAAAACGCCTGACCATGCATGATCCGTTGTTGCTCCCTCCCAAGGGTGCTCTACTCGGTCTCGTTCAATCGCTGCTTCTTCTCGTTTCGGCCATCGGGCGTGTACCTGTGGATAGATTAGCAGTTGCTCTTCTGGAAACGACTCGTGCGGTGCCATCGTACTTGAGAAGCTTCTCGATAAGGTCGACGTGGGTCATGATCATGCGGCGGCAGCAGTAGCGCTTGAGGCCAAGCTCGTCCATAGCATCACTAGATATTCAGGTTAGCCCCTCGTTGGAATGGTCGCACGCGATGCTGTCATACCCATCAGTCTTGCGGGGATCCGCGATCAACTGGAGATAGCGCTCCCAAAGGTCGCCGGTGACCTGGAGATTTGTCAGTCAGATTGTCGCTTGGCCGGCGCATAGTGAGCGGGGCGCGTACCTTTCCGCAGGAGAAGCAACGTATGGGGATAATCATTTTGGCAATGAGGGTAGATCACGCGGGACTTTCGGGTTCACAACACGGATCGCGTCAAAGGGTAGCTGGTTGTCTCAAAGAGAGCTCGGTGATGGGGCGACCTTGGTGTTGAAAATAAATTCTGCCACCCGAGGTTTCCCCGACGGATGCTTATCTTATCGGCAACAAAAAAGTTCACCAAAGCGGGACCAAAATTTCTGCGACCCAAGCATTGGCAGTCCTCATCTTTCTCGATCGACGACGCGGAATACGATTTGGCCGTCGCGCGCCCCCCCAATCCTCGAAACTGTGTCGACTTTGCCCAGGGGCGTTTCGAAAATGGCCGGCAACAAGAGCACCCGGACGAAAGATGATCAGACGAAGAAGCGCAAGAGGGAGCTAGCCGAGGCAGATTCGAGGTCGAAACGGCAACGTGCTGAACGGAAGGAGAACAAGGCCAATGGGCGCAAATCAGTCGCTGATCTGCTGAACCCCTTGAATGGCGCGAACTCCGAGAAGAATGGACTGTCCACCGCTCTCGAAACTACTGGGGATCGCGAGCTGGAGATTGTTCCACAGTTCGACAATGCTGAGGCTGGATGGCGGGTGTCGAAGCCCATGGGTGGACGAATGCTCGACATTGATCCTATTCTCACTGAAGATGACCAGTAAGTTCTCTCACAAAGGGTGTAAGGTGGCGTTTCTGACCAGTATCAGATATCTCATCCTGGCCTACAACACCTCAATCCAAATCTACTCGGCCGTGGACTCTTTGTTAGTCCGCCGAATCCCCATAACAGTTGTCGAGTCTTCTGCGCAGAAGGCGTCGGCGTCGGCAACCATTGTCGCTACACGACTCTCAAAGCAGAACCCCCATTTTGTTTGGGTGGCCTGCTCGGACGGTCGCGTGTTCCATGTCGACTGGACAAGCTCCAAGACGCCCGAGTCTTTCAAAACACGATCCGGAACGGCCAAGGCACTGGTTGTCTTGACCACCAAGATCTCCAAGATGACGGAAGAAGTCCTCTTGATCGCCGAATCAGACAAATCAAACCGGATCGAGGTCGTTGCATACGAAGGAAAGGTGCAGTCAGCTGCCGAGCCCAAGGTCGTCATGGCCATGAAGAAGCCGGGCAACGGTCTGCAGCTGCTGGAATTGAGCGAAGATGGCCAGGTTCTTGTTGGAGCTATCAACGACCGCCTTTTCATGGGCGTCCCGTCGCAGGAACAACCCGACGCTTTGGCGGCCCTGGAGTATGAGTTCTATTCTTTCGACATCCCCGATCTTATCACAGCCCTGGATGTCCGGGTGTACACAAGGCCGGCGACGAGCAGCAAGAAGGCTCGGTCAGAGCCCGCACCTGTTGTCGACGTCATCGTTGGCGGTGCCCGTGGCTCTATCTATCTCTATCACGACGTCCTTGCCCGAAGCCTGGCTCTCGGAAAGCCGGGCTCTGATAAGGAAATGATTCAGGCCCAGAAGTATCATTGGCACAGAAAGGCCGTGCACGCTCTGAAGTGGTCTCGCGACGGTATGTGCTGAACTCGTCACGCTTCAATTCAATTGATACTAACTATGGGCAGGTCACTATATGATTTCCGGAGGCTCTGAGAACTCTCTTGTTCTCTGGCAGATGGACACTTCAAGAAAAGACTTCCTCCCCCATCTTTCTGGCAGCGTGGAGAACATTGTTGTTTCTGCCAGCGGTTCCTCGTATGTAATCCATCTGGATGATAACTCGACCATGATCCTGTCCACTGCCGAGATGAAGCCCACTGCGTACATCGCCGGCATCCAGTCCGCCGCAGTGCACGCTTCATCCCCAAGGATCTTCTCGTTCAGCGCACCTGGACAACTCCTGAGTCCGTGCGACGACCCATCCCAGCTGCCATTAGGCCGACGGATCACTCGAGACTACATGTTTGCGTGGGCAACGGTGCTCAGGCTACCTCGTCAGGAAACTTCTCAGCTCCTTTGTTGCAGACATTCGACCTCGAAACTTTCCGAAGTGTCTCAAGACAGGCTCTGGCACGTACGCAACCTACCGACGTTAACATTACCAACAAGGGCAACCCCATTGATGAGCCTCTCATCACCCACATGGCGTTTTCAGCAGATGGAGAGTGGCTTGCTAGCGTGGATACTTGGGAGCCGTCGCCTCGAGATGTGGACAACGTCCTCAGCGACTTGAAGGAACAATTCATTCAGGAACGACGTGAGGTCTACCTCAAGTTCTGGGAGGCTCGACAGGGCGATGACCAGATTGCCTTGGTTTCTAGGATCAATGCTCCTCATGCCACTGCCCGCAATGAAGCCGTTCTCGATCTTGCGTCAAATCCCGTCTCGACATGCTTCGCGACGATTGGAACCGATGGCTTGGTTCGCTTGTGGCGACCCAAGACTCGATCCCAAAATGGCGTTGTTGTCAAGGGAGCAGATGGGCGAGAGGTGTTCACCTGGAGCTGCTCACAAGTCATTGCAGTTGGCGAAGGTCTCCCTCAGGAGGGTACTGTGGACGTTCCCGAGCCCACCGCCAAGCACGAGCCTCAAGGAAGCATCACATTCTCTGAAGACGGTTCGACTTTGTTCGTTGCCTTCGGGACCGTTGGCACCGGGAGCCGTCTACGTTATCGACGCCGTTTCTGGTGAGATTGTCAAGACACTGGAAGGCCAATGGAAAGGACAGCTGTGCTCCGTTCGCGCCCTGTCTCCCTTTGTTATTGTCCTGTCAGACGAATTGCGCGTTTACGATGTCGTGAGCGATGAGCTGCGATATGGCGTTGTTATCCCCAAGACTACAGAAACCAACGACCTGCTGCAGCTCGCTGTGGACCACACCTCTGGGCACTTTGCCGTGGCGCTGCCGTCCAGTGAGGGTTCTACCTTGGGAGTCTTTGAGCCGGAGGAATCCGAGCCTCTGCTGGTGCGCAATACCCCTCAAAAGATCATCAGTCTGGTGTCCGCACCCGACACGAGCGGTTTCATTGCTCTGGACGATGCAGCTCAGATTTGGGTTGTTGCTGAGGGATCTGATGCCTCCTCGCTTGCGACCGTCCAACCTCTTGAGGATCTTCGTCTTGAGGATACCGATACTCTTGACAGCGATACGAATTCCGGCCTCATTGAGGAGGACGAGGATATGGCGAGTGACGTGGAAGAGGATGCAGATGAGGTGGCAGATGAAGAGGACGTCGAGATGGAGGATGACGACGTGCATCCGAGGGTGGTGCATCAGCAGCACCTTGCCGACATCTTTGACGCGGCTCCCGCTTTTGCAGCGCCTCCTATTGAGGACATGTTTTACAAGGTTACCGGCCTTCTTGCGACGAAACCCCTGTCGGCTTCTTCGTGAGCAATCTAGACGATAGACTTAATAGCATACATCCGTTTGGATGAACTGTCTGGATGGCAGATGCCGTGCACCGCAGCCTCAGGCTGATTGGAAATGCAGACCCAGCAACACAAGATGTAAGATGATTCCCGAAATCGGCCGATGTGGGATTCCGCCGTGGAGGCCATCGCCAACGCCACCCGGCATACATCGGTTGTTGGCCGATGCGGGGTGTTCAGATCAGGAGGAGGGCGCGTGGACGTGGGTGGAACCAATTGCGCCATTACGCCTGGTGATGGACTATTTCATAGCCTTACCTTGCATATTTTACGCAAAAGAGAGACGATACCAGGTTACAAATCAACAAGAGATATTATTTTGATCATCGTACGCTTCGCCATTGTCCCTTTTCCTGTGCTCTGCCTCCATCACCGGCACCCTTTCGCTTCTATCCATGTCGTTTACGTCCGTCCCGATTCTGGACCTGGCTGCGGCCGGCGACCCAGCGACGAAGCCCCAGTTTCTCAAAGAGCTCCGCCATGCGTTGATGGAAGTTGGGTTCCTGTATCTGAAGAATGTGGGCATCTCAGATGAGCTGTTTCAGCGAGTCATCACGCTGGGCAAGGGCTTCTTCGATATCCCGGAAGAAGAGAAGTATAGTTTCTCCCCACTTCGGCAGTTAAGACGGCTATCAAATGATTGCTTTACTAACCTGTCGAATAGGCTCAAGATTGAAATGAAGAATGCCCAGTCGTTCCTGGGCTACTCGCGCCTTTCGGCCGAGATCACGGCGGGTGAGGTTGATCACCGTGAGCAGATTGACCTGTCGACGGAGCACCCCATTCCCAGGCCAGGATCGCCACTGCATCACCACCTGTTGGCGCCCAATCAATGGCCGACGGAGGAGTCTCTGCCTGGGTTCCGCGACACCTATACGGAGTACATGGACCGGATGGGCAAGATCTCCGTCTACTTCACATCTCTCATCGCCGAGGCCATCGAGCTACCCAAAGAAGCCTTCAACAAGTACTTTGACGAGGACCAGCAACACAAGCTCAAGATCGTCCGGTACCCAGACCTCCAGCAACTCGGAAAGGATGGAGAGAAGCAGGGTCAGGGCGTCGGTCCGCACAAAGACTCCATGCTGAGCAGCTATCTACTACAGGCTACGCAACACCGCGGCTTGCAAGTACAGAACATCAAGGGCGAGTGGATTGACTGCCCGCCCATTCCAGGAACCCTCGTCGTAGCCATCGGCCAGGGCCTCGAAGCGCTGACGCAGGGCGTGTGTGTATCTACAACGCACCGCGTCCTGTCGCCGCTGTCCGGCACCGGCGCGCGCTTCTCCATCCCCTTCTTCCAGGGCGTCAAGGGGGACGCCGACTTTGAGGATCTGGAGACGGTGGGCGTGGGAAAGGTGCCCGAGAGCGTGCGGGAGCAGCGAGCGACGGCGCGTGGTCGAGGCCAACGGCGGCCGCGTCGATGACGTCGAGTTTACGTTCCGCGGAGGCGGCGTGGCCAAGACACTGGGCGAGGCGACGCTGCGCAACCGCGTCAAGAGCCACCCGGACGTTGGCGAGCGGTGGTACCCAGACATCCTTGCGGCAATTCGTGTGGAACAGGCCGAGGCGAAGAAGAAGGCGAGTGCGCCAGTGGGAGCACCGGTCAAGGTGCCCACCACGGCGGCGGTGGAGGCTCACTGATCAAAAGACATGTCTATCGTGGTGTAGAGGTTTAGAACCTGGAGACAGATCTAAAGGAACTCCCGTAAATAAAAACCAGAGAGCGAAAAGGATCGTGTAAATCATCCATCATGAGCCCGTCAACGTCAACCTCACACCAACCACCACGCGCTTCACAAGGACGCCTCGCTGAATGCTCCCACTCTCCACTACGCCATATTGCTTTTTTCTTCTGAAGCCTTGCCAGTAGAATGATCTACTGCTCGAAAGTCGGGAAGCACTCCTCTAGGGTCTTGCTGTGCTTGTTGGCGGCGTGCTCGGTCAGACTGCGAGAGGGTTCAGTGTTAGTTCGGAGATCAGGATAAGGGAATGTTGGAGGAGTGGGTTGGAGGGGCACGAACGCGGGGGCTTTGGTGGTCTTGAGGAAGGTCGACTTGCAGATCTGGCACTGGATGTCGCAGGCCTGCTTGTTCTATTCGGGGCCGTTAGCATGCGAGACACAGGCGAAGAGGGAGAGGGGCGAAGAACTCACCACCTTGAGCTGCGACTTGGCAACCTTGCCGTCCTTTTGGTTGCGATCACGCTTCTGCTGAGCCTTGGCGCCCTGTATCATGTCAGTTAGCACACCAGAAACCTGGGAGGATCGCAGTGTCTCTTACGTTACCCATGGTTGCGGTTTAGGAGGATGATGAGGAGAATGAGTTGTTTGAGGTTGTGTTTTTTTTGGGTCAGATTTCTGGATGCTGAAGGTTGATCTTGGGCGATTGGCGGTTGGGCCAAAGAGAAAACGGGAAAACCGACGTGTTGCCATTCGCTGGGGCGTATCAGTGGGGCCAGGGTCTTCAAGAGCCACACAGTGCGCCGACGCCTCAGAGGTAGCTTCTCTTTTCAGAATCGAACGAGAGCGAATACTGTAACATAATGGGTGGTACATAAGTCCATTATCTTCTATTGTTATCCTCATCATCATTATTCACTGACGTTACTTCGTATCCACATCCAAATGTGGTTTACATCGTTCAAACCCGGACATCTAGTGCCGAGTGGTACAGCCCAGCAGATGTGGCACCTGCCGGATATTCGAGATTTCATCTAATGAATGGCAATATATGAGTTCATTTTCCCCCGTTTCGGATATCTTTCTCCTGCTCATGTTTCTTCCCTCTCAATACAAGACCAGATACCTGACCTTCAACCAAGCTGCGGCTCATCATGTAGGTAAAACTCAAACTCCTCAAACAAGCCCGCACCTCCTTCCCCTTTTGGTATTTCCAAAAAGAAACTCGACCCTTACGAGTATTTGTGGTTTGATGGTGAATGATTGTAATACAGTTATGGTGTCCGGTATTAAGCATCCCTGAGGCTCACTGTTGATAGGAGTACAATACGTACAGTGCCTTTACTGTGCACAATTCGGGATTTCGAAGTTTTTGGTACGTATCATTTCCTTCGGATTCTGCCTTGGTGAAAACTTCGAGATCAGTGTCGAGAATACGACTCGCAGTGTGAGAAAGTATGCTCAATCCGTATATATTCGTGGTTATCAGAAATAGTCATTCAATCTTTCAGCACTCTACCACTTCTGGGGCTGGTGAACTTGCTCCGTATGCTTCATATTTTTAGCAGCCAATTTAAGAATGACAATTTTGAAGTGTCGGCAAAAAGAGTGACCCTTCAAGCCATCTCAAAGGATGTAGGACAAAGAGGGACAGCACCAGAATAATTGTTTTCCGCCAAGCCTTTCTAGCCTTCGTGAGGACCGCTCTTGTGCAGAGCCAGCATTACTCCACAGACATCTGGAATTGGTACATTTGTGACATTCTGTCCATTTTGGAGAAGAGATTTGGATGTCTACCGAATTCGTAATGTTTCTTTCCCCGACGTGATTCCATGTGGAAGCTGCTGTGTGGATGTCACCGTCCATTAGTAGTGGGCGAAATGCCGACCGATCGCGCGCCGCGTGATTAACAATGTCGCGTCGCAGACAACCACTAACGTCTTCACCCTTCAACATAATCCTTCATAATCCTTCATAATCCATCCACGACAGTACCGCTCATCAATTTCAGTACCAACCACACATCCAGAGAATCGATTCTCTATTGATTTCAAAGTTTTCCTCCGACACCAGTTTCGCCGTCACGTCCTTGCACGGTTTTCTCACGGGGGAACCTCAACGAGAACGGAGCTCCCCTCACCCTTCGCGTGGAGCGACCTTCTGTGCACTGCTCCCTACTCTTTCTCTGCCTGGTCAGAGAATACCACAGTGCAAGAAATAATTTAAATACAGACTTGGCCACCTCTTTCTGCAATCTAACAATTCCGGTTTACACCGTGATCCGCTGGGGCGACATGGCTTCAACGTCGAGCATTGCCGAGGCGAACAAGATCACCAACACCGAGTTTGAAAGCCTTCTCAGCCAGTATCCCGATATTATCAAAACCATCTCAGAGTCTAAGGGCGGTAAGTCATACATAAGTTGCTCTCTCATCCAAGTCGCTAATGGAGAAATCACAGCCAAGGATGGCCAGAAGACGCTGCAGGAGCTGGACGACTATCGATATGATGAGGCGTTGAGTATTTTTTCCATCGCCAAGTCACAGCGCTCAATGGACCTCGACGACGTCAAGGTACTTGTTGAGTGGAAATTGTAAGTCTACACCTCTTAAGTGCGAACCACCCCCAGGTCTTACTCCGTCTCCCCGATCCCTTGTCGGCAGGCTCGAGATGTCACAACTCCCCAGCTTCCCAGCTATCCCTAGACTGAGGAGATCACATGCACTTTGCCATATATCAAGTCAGCTTGTGGATGATCTAACACACCATTAGGCGACATGGAAAATTCCGACCAACATTGATGAAGCTCGTTACATCCAATGACCCAGCCGTCGCCAAGGATATTATCCAACAGGCGCTAGATGGCTACCGGAAGGATTCCAATGCCCAAGCGGCTCTCGACATCCTAACGAAGCTCCGGGGCATCGGCCCCGCAACCGCATCTCTGCTGTTAACCGTCCATGACCCAGATCAGGTCATCTTCTTCTCCGACGAGGCATTCTACTGGCTGTGTTGTGATGGAAAAAAGAGCCCCATCAAGTACAACGCAAAAGAATACTGTGCCTTGCGCGATAGTGCGCAGGACCTATCCAAGCGACTTGGCGTGTCTGCGACAGATGTTGAGAAGGTTGCCTATGTGATCATGAAGCAGCCAGAGCAGTCACAACAGCCAAAGCAACCACAACAGCCAAAGCAATCACAGAAGCCGAAGCCAAAGAAAAAGGCGGAACCGGCAAAAGAGGTGAAGAAGAGCACACAAGCGTCATCAAGTAAGCGGAAACATGACGATGAGCCGAGTCATACGGAGGATATTACGCCGACCACGACCCTCAGACGGTCAAAAAGAACGAAGGCTTAGCTGCGCTTCGAGCCAACCATGTCATGGGGACATGGCCCCTGGACCTGGACATGATGGAATCTTGGGGCATCTGATCTTCTTGTATGATACACACACGGCCAATGGGAGCAATATCAATTGCATCAAGTCTCGAAAAATTCTCCCATTGGAACGGGGAAGCTCAACGTGTACCGACCCCGGCCCCGCGGCCCGCGATAGCGACAAACATCCGAAGAATAGGCACCGCGACCGAAGAATTACCGTGAGATGAATGTCTGTGGTTGGGCTGAGAGAAAGATGTGACGATAACAAATGTAAACTCAAGCTGTCCATGCATCGCATGAGATACTGGGGTTGACAGGGCGTGTCACAAACGACACTTACCACGCATCCTTAACTCCGTCATCCCCGCTCTCGGCATCATGAGAAGCAGTTTCGCAGCTCACCGCCGACTCATCTTCCTGCAGTTCTCGTGCATACCTCCTTTCTAAGAGAAAGCGTCTTGGCGCTGAGCCTACCCCTGATATCCACTCCATTCCATACCTGCATTTGCCATGTCGCCGTCAGATCACAGCCATGGGCCAACGAGTAGCATGTTCGCCGAAACTACAGAGCCTATGCCTCTGCCTAAGCGGTTCGCCAAAGTGAAGGAAGGATTGATTGCTGGGAAGGAAACGCAGATTACCGCGTCATGGAAACGACTGCTCGTCAGGTTGCAAGCCGAGATTGAGGTCATCGCAAGTGCCGGCCCCAACATATTTCCCTCTATTGCCTTTGCAGACCTTTCAGATGCAGCCATGGCGGAGGACTTCTCGTTGAAAATAAAGGAACGAGGCGTCGCTGTTATTCGAGGCGTCATCCCGCGAGATACAGCAATGCAGTGGAAGTCGGCAACAGACTCATACCTTGACGAGGATCCCCGCGCCCGTCGTCTACCTACTCACGATCCGCATCTCTACGGAGTCTATTGGTCGCCCTCGCAGATCAAAGCCCGGGCCCATGACAACGTCCTCGCCGCCCAGCGCTTTCTCATGAACCAGTGGCACTCATCTGATCCAGCCGCCCTCGTCACTCCCAACTTCCCCGTCAGCTATGCCGACCGACTGCGTATCAGGAGCCCAGACGACGAAACATGCTCGCTGAGTGTCTACGTCGACGGCGGAAGCGTCGAGCGCTGGGAATCGGACGGGTACGGCGTGGGAGCGACGTACCAGCGCATCTGGGACGGTGACTGGGAGGACTACGACCCGTGGGATAGCAACACGCGGCTCAAAGTGACGAGCGATTTGTACAACGGCGATGGTGTATGTGCCCTGTTCCGCATGTTCCAGGGCTGGCTCTCTTTCAGCGATCTCCCAGTCGGCGAGGGCACCCTCCTTCTCTGTCCCATGATCCGGTTGTCCACAGCCTACTTGCTCCTCCGTCCGTTCTTCTGTCCCATCAATGCCTCGCCTCTGCATCCAGACTTTCTCTCCCCTGAAAACTGGAAACTCGAGAATCCTGTCTCATCAGTCATCCAGGGTGCCTTACCCTCGTATCCCCAGGAGCTCAATGTCGCCTTCCACCCACACCTGCAGCTCTCGCGCAGCATGGTCCACATCCCTCGCCTCGAGCCCGGCGACTACCTCGTCTGGCACTGCGACGCCGTCTACGCCCTCGATCGCCTCCGCCGCCCCGACCTCCCCGGGACAACCATAATGTACCTACCGGCGTGTCCGCTGACGCAGACCAACGCCCTCTATCTCGCCCGCCAGCGCAAGGCCTTTCTGCTCGGCCACCCGAGCCCGGATTTCGGTGGCGTCTTTGGTGAGAGCGCCCGCACGGGGAACTCGGGCATCCAGGAAGTTGGTGAGGCTGGCGGAGTCGAAGGGTTGCGCGCGATGGGCCTGTTGCCATGGGATGAGGATGAAGCGAGCGATGACACTGAGCAGGAGGTGTTAGAGGCAGCGAATGGCATCTTGTTTCCAGAAAAGTATGACCTGGGATATTACTAATTATTGGGCTGTGTCAAATTGTACTGAATGATTGTGTCAACCGGGTGGAATATTAATGAAGGTCATGGGTACCTCAAAAGGGGAAACAAAACCAAGTAATGCAGCATACATCTGGGCCAGGTCACGTCAAGATTTAAATGGGTACAATTAAAAACACTGATGTCCTATGCCAGACATATTCGTAGATCGTATTGATCTGCTGTTGCTAAACCGCGCCATTCCTTGACCTTGTGTCACACTCGTCTCTTTTTTCCTTGCAAATCCAAGCAGCACTGTCCATCCGCACCTGAGATGACCTTATCTCCCGTCTTTCTCGCTCCGGCTTCCCATCATGACCGACCGTTCCGGTCAACGTTTTGTTTCACATCGACCTTTCAATCACCAACCTCCAATTCCAATCATTCTAATCTCATTCTGGACACGGTTTATTTGGCCTTCTTACCCTCACCATCCTCTTGGGTGGCAGAGTACTTGTCGCTAAGCTCGTCGTAGCTCTTGTGGAGCTGCTGGCTCTGCTTCTTAAGAGTCTGAAGGTCCAAGTCCTTGAGCTCGAGCTCCTTCTTAAGGGCAGTAACCTGCTCGCTATCCTTAGCGTCCTTGTTGGTGCTCTCGTAATCGCGAATCTTATCCTCGAGGCGCAAGACATCGATGATCATGACGTAGGTGCGGTTCAGAATGAGGGAGAGGAAGAGGGTGAAGCCACAGAGGTACATGTTGCGCTGGGAGTAGAACTTGCGAGCTTGGACTTCGAGACGCTCATGGCCCATGACGCCGGCACTGCAGAAGAAGGTAAATGTTAGCAGATGCAACATTGGGGGTTTTGTGGGATTGCCGAGGGGACTGGGGTGGGCTTGGGGGATATGACGTACCCTCCCTTCTTGGCCTGTTCGGTGGCGGCCGCGAGCTCAAGTTGGACGCGGTAAACACGGTTCACGCTGTCAATGAAGAGAATGAGAATGAAGATGAATGTAATCTTCATCCAATACTGTATCTTGGCGACAATTGGGTTCTCGGAGATGAAGCTATTCCCACCAAATCAGCTCTGACGTCGGTTTAGCGGGGGAGGGGCGGTACGCACGTGAAGATCTTGCGCTTGGCGTTAAAGGGCAGCGGCACGATCAGGAGCATGAATAGCGTCATCTCGAAGACGAGCAGAAGAAACACCTGTTGTCGCATAGTCAGTGCCTGGAGCTTCGCAGCTTCGGCCAGCGAGGGGACGACGCACGAGGGTGTAGTAAAGCGTCATGTTGACAGTTGTAGGGAGGCCTCGGCTTCGAAAGGGCAAGAAGGGCGGTGGTGATAGGCCTAGAAAAGACGTAAAATCGAGAGGTTGAGTTGAATGCGAACGA
This sequence comes from Ilyonectria mors-panacis, assembly GCA_002991585.1. Taxonomy (NCBI): domain Eukaryota; kingdom Fungi; phylum Ascomycota; class Sordariomycetes; order Hypocreales; family Nectriaceae; genus Ilyonectria; species Ilyonectria mors-panacis. Next base: position 189,943 of record PPHJ01000068.1, read on the forward strand.
GACGCAGTTCGTGGGAAGCTCCTGGTTTTGTATCCGTCAAGTCGGTAGAGGCGGCAACGTGTTGGAAGCGGAGGAAAAGGTGGTCAGTTGCCTGGCCGAGCTGTCGTGCGTTTCGTGGCAGAAAGCTGCTTCCGTCTTGTCGAATCGAGTCGACAACGTCATCGCCCACTGTGGCTGTGACCTGGCGGGCACTTGCCGAGTGGGGCTGACGCCCTGTACGTACCGGGCTTGCCGGTTCTGCCAATCACAGAGTGCACATCTTTTGTGGCTCGTGAATCTGAATTTGTGCAATAGTTATGAACATCTCTCCACCATCAGCTCGTCGCGAGCAAGCATGCGATTATACATATACAGCAGCAAAACACCAGTGTCAATCATTTGCAATGTTGAAACTCATGTGAAGTCCATCTTGACTCCTGAAACCAGCACCCAACCCAGGGGATCCTAGTAAAACTACACGTCCATAGAAGAGAGACTGTGCCAAAACCCTAGTCTACCAGCCATCAAGAGGCAAGCTGTCAACATTTTATTCGAGCCTCGGCCGAACCAATATACTTGGCTCATATACGCCGTCGAAATTATGGTTGAAGGCCTATATTCTAGGTAATAAAATACATGGAAGTAAAAATATTATAGTGGGGGAGAAATGCTAACAATTTTGCTAAATTCAGTCTACTGAAATACTACATTAGTTGCGTCACTGACTTTGGGATTGAGACAAGTACATGTGTGTAAATAGTCACTCTTCTTCAATCCCAGTTATCTTGCCACTCATCTTGTTTGAATCGCTGACTCTCAGACTAGTGACAAATGCAAAAAAAAAGTATACACGCATTTGAAGCTGCTCAAACCTCCCAACTACCTACCTACCAATGCAATACCTTGCCCAATGTCCACCACCAGTTTCGCCATCCTTACTGCACAAGGCCCAAAAGCCAACTCTCAATTATTCATCTTACAATCCATTAGAGGCCCTCATTGACTCACAACTACATGCTGATCCTCCTCCCTAAACTTCGCCGGTGGTCGTCGGTTCCTCATCCCTCGATCCAGACGCTGTCGAACCATCACATCCTCCTCCTCCTCCTCATCATACTGGTCTCCTATAGAGCGCTGCATAGATTCATCCGCCGCATCTTCGCTGTCGTCGATTTCTTGTACGCTGCCTCGAAATGGCTGTAGTGGCTGGGGAGTTTCCGCTCCCAGGGGTCTCGCCTCGAGACTTGCAACCTGGGCCTGTTCAGGGGCCTCGGTTTTTGGCTGTTCATGAGCGGGGGCTGGAGGAGCGGCATGGACTGTAGTAGAAGCAGACTTCGGGCCCAGGCGCGGATACTTTCTAGGCCTGCCGCTCCCGGGCCTGGCTCCGCCCCGTTTGCCCCGAGTCTTGGGCTCGCCTCGAACATTTCCCGCCTGCTCAGATGCTTCACCCTTCGATGATGGCTGGCGTGGCCGTTTGCGAAGTCTCGTGGGTGGTTTTGTCAATGGCTCGTCTGAATCGATCATTTCCGGCGACTGAGACTCATCATAAGAGGCAGTTGCGTCGGTACCAGTTGGGTGATATTCCTCTTCTTCAGAGTCGTCTCGAATTCCTCGTTTGCGCTTACGGCCCGGTTTCGATGCATCCAACGGTTGCACGTTAGGCATTGGTGTATCCTCAACTCCGGGAGCTCGAGGCGTCGCCGGTGGGATCGCCCTGCTCTTCCCAGGCTTCTTCTTGTCGGCCTTGGGCGCTTTTCTGGCAACTCCCTCGGTATTGTCAGTGCGTGGCCGACGCCCTCTCTTCTTGACCTGCTCTGATTTTCCTCCCGCCTTATGGTCGAGGAGCTTCTTCGTCAGGTTGGGGAAGTTCTCGCCATAATTGAAAAACAATTCTTCGCCAGCTTCAATATCACGCATCGCCGTGAACTTGATCCGGTATTCGCCATTGACGTAGAGGATTCGAGGCGTAATGTTGCATCCGCGCTTGTCGCTCTCTGAAGCGTGGTTAATGTATCGACTCAAGTTGCCGTATATCGCTGCATCGACCCAAATACCCTCGTTCTCCAGGAGAGTAAACACGTACGAGATGTTGGACTCCTCGTCAAAGACGTCTCCTCGTCTGGCTTCTCTTCGAACACCTTCATCGTGGCTAATGAGTTCTCCAACATACTCAATGATGAAGTCATCCTGGGCAATATCCTGGGCCGTGTAGAGGCCATATCCCACGCCCTCAAGCTGGCTCTGACCCAGAAGCAGGGCCTTGGGTGCCCCACGCTGCAAGGCACAGTTCTGGCAGCCGTTCGAATGCAGGGTTTCATCTTCGGCATTCTCTGGGTCGGCACGTTCCAAGGCACCACAAGCACCGCAGAGCTCTGGGTCACACTCACGATTCAACTGCACGCAGATGCAAGGCCGATCTTTTTGCTTCGAGAAGCACGTCTTTCCTTGCGAATGACACGCACAGCCGGTGAACTTGTATGCACATGTCTCCACTGAGCAACCGCAGAATTTCTCGCAGAGTACGCCCTGTTGGACACACGTGCAGCTTTCAAGAGTGCATGGTCCGTCATGGGAGCACGGCTCGAATAGCTCCCGCCGCTGATGCTCATGGCTCACAGTATGGTCTTGCCAGTCGCCAATGAGCGCCTTCTTAAACCGGTCATACCACGAAACAGTTCTAATCAGCTGCTTGCTGGTCGGTTGAGGCTGCGGTAGTGAGATTTGCAGCATCTCGTACTCGCGGAAAACATCATAGCAGTCGCGATCGAGGAAATCCGCGACCAGGCACATCGGATCCCGCTTCACCTTGCTGCGATCTGCTGTGACAAGTATAGATCGTAAGACGATATGTTCATCCTCTGACCATGGAAGTCGCCTAATATCCATGGGCGGAGAATTGAACTCCTGATAGCAATGGCGGTGGCAGGGTTTCGAAGCGTTCGCATGACCATTGACAAGGACTTCGCCATCGGCTGGGACGCGTCTTCTCCGTTTCAACGTGTCTGAAAGACGTGAAATGATGGAAAATGTCCGCTTGCAATTCTGAGCATCATACTCGCCATGTTCACAGGAGTGGCTGTAGCAGATGAGGCAACCCAGAATGCAATAGGTTCCCAAGTTGTACTCTGCCAGTTCGTCTTCATTCTCATTCTGAGAACTTGGGTTGTCCTTCGCCGTTGGTTTCGAATCCATGATGCTATCAACGGACTCGTCAAGCAAGAGCACATCGCGTAACTCAATCTGCTTCAAGTGGGGTTGGTCCTTGTGGAACACTAGATGAAAGGCTTCGGTAAACATCTCGGCCGCCTTGTTCGCATCGGAGGGGGTCGCCGTGTCGGCTTCGCGATGTGAATTCAAGATATCCGTCTTCTGGCGGGGGGTAATAGCGTCGTCGGGCTCTCGGCTGGCCATGTATCGGATCAAAGTCGACTTGTTGCAGCCAGGAAGTGACAGCCTCTCCAGCCAACCCTCAAGATAGAGGGACACTGTCGCGGCATATTCTGATCGGACAGTAAGAGAGACCTTGTCTTCTCGGCTCATTGGCTTGAAGCCAGATTTCCGATCGATGTCTTCCAATTCTTGCAGCCAAACATTATATTTTGACTCTTCCGAGCTCTCCAGATCTCTCAAGTGAGGGACAAATGTCAGCATAGTGTTCGGTGTCAACATGTTCTTTTTGATTTCCACGTGGTGGAATCGATACCGAGGAACACGCTCTTCATCAGTCTGGATGCACACAACACCGTGTCGTTCCTCGCGACCATCCTTCTTCACTTTGCTGTGTTGTCTGTGTTGCTTATCTGGAGTCAGTAAATATATTACACGGAGAGGTGAGGACAAGGTACCTTGAACTTCACTCTCATGCTTTCCTCTAGTTTTTCCACCACAGGCTTGTCGCTGAGGCTGGCGAAGAGATCCGTTCCTGTATGGACACGACGCTCAGTGGCTTCGGTCGAGTCGATGATGTAGGCCGCCAACTGAGCGTGGCCGTCTTTGATGTCTTGCCGAAAAGTATTCAACGAGTCGACGATGCGATGGACATTCCAATCAGACTTTCGGGGAGTTTGGACCACCTTGGGTGTTGCATCTTGGGTAGGCTGGAGGACCTTGACAGGATGGAGCTCCAAGGGCGGCGTTACTTGCTGAGAGCCGGTACTAACCCCGACACCGGACAGCCTGGCCATGTCGCGGGCATTGTCAGCGGTCGAAACCACTGTAGCCGAATATGATGGCGCTCTGGATGCCGGGTTTGGGGCATGCACTGGTAAGGTAACGGGGGTCTGAGCTTGGCTGATGCTGTTACCGCTAGGTCTTTTGATGGGAGGAGGGCTGATGGGATCCCGGGGGGTGGTGCGATGGGCGTGGCTGGCGGATGTGCGAGGGAAATCAAATCGATTCTGGAAGACGCCAGCTGCGGCAGTCGGGGACTCTTGCTGGCGAGAGGAGTTCTGAGTCGAAAAGCCCTCAGAGTCGCTCGACGACCCCTGGGTCAAGTCAATGTCCACGACCATGGCTGATGTCGACGGCGTATCAACAAGGTTTTCAGGATTGCCCCTCTCCTTCTCCCGTAGCCGCTTCCACCATTCTGCAAAGGGCGTGCTTGAGGCCAGCGTCAAGGCGGGCGCGGGGGAGACGGTAGGCCTGCTTCACGAACAGACGATGTTGGAAGGATTGAGGGAAAGGCCTGTCTGGAGGCCGAAAACGCGGTTGCGACAAGGCAAGATCTTTCCCGTGGAAGAAAGAAAGCGCAGCCTTGGGGAAGAAGGGACGCGAATGTTATCAAATCCGCTGGGCACTACCCGAACAGGCTCTATGCGACAGGAAGACGGTGCGTGAAAATGCGATGCATGTAACCGTCGTTCGCGTGTCGCACTCAGGCTTCTGGTGAATTGAGTGAACGAGTGAGTGAGAGCGTGAGTGAGGAACACGCGTTGAGGAGTCTGCACAGGGCGGCAGGGGGGGGGCGCGTTACCAACTGAGTTTAGGCTCGATTACGCTGCGCACGCTTTTCCACTTTAGACAGGGGCACCTGCCATGTTCCCACCCAGTACCACCGCATTCAAGATACGGAAGGTACGGTGATAAAGAGTTCATGCATTCAATGATAAAATTGATAATGAACCATGTTAGGCGTTTGGAGCCTATTCAGATATTTGACCTTTGCGACTCGGAATGGAACTTTCCGATTTGCAGGATGCGATTCTCGAACAGTACCGGCATAATACCTCTCATTAGCGGAGCCCGCTTTTGTTCGTCGGAAGCGCCGTGGTGACAGATTGCACATGGCAACCAAGCAGAATGTTAAGGGATGAACGACGGACGAGTGTAACAACTGAAATATTTGCATCTTTTGCATAACGTCGGTCTTCTGGGTATAAGAGCCGTTGCAGGCACTAGCCAAGCCCCGAGTTAAACAGATCCATCAGAGATAGGAGGACATCAAGCAGTGGGTGCATCTATTAGGGAAAGAAATATGACGACGGATGAACGCAGCGAGACTCAGCCTCACGGCACCGATGGGCCCATTGGGCATACTAAGAATCAATCAACCAGAGAGGATCCTATCCAGTGGCTGGCATCAACACCAAAACACTGCGCCCAAACGATGGACCCACGATCGTCAATCATGTTCCACGGGCTCGGGAACTGCTGAGGCCGACAAGGAACGGACAACCCTGAAACCCGTCATCCAAAGACCCCGATGGCATAGTTCGATTCCGTCATTGTTCCTCTTAGTTGCGGGCTAGCGCTGCAACAGCCCGAAGCTTCGTGGGCTGCGAGCTGCATCCGGGATGGCCAGCCAACTGAAGTGAGACGTCCCCAAATTCCCAAGCAAGGAGAATCCCTTAGCCACGAAATCGCGGGAGAATGCCCAACGCCATGGACCTGAGACATGCCATAGCGCTTGTATCTGTACTTCTGCTCACCACTGCATCACTGGTCCGAAGAGGTAGTAAGACCTAGACTAAAGAGGGCCGGCTGTACCGGCGCCTTGATGAGCGCACCACCCACTTCTGACGAAGTGGGCCCCAGATGACGTCGCCGACAACATGCTGCCTCCAAATGTGACGATCTTATTCTCCGCAACATCACCTCCAAGCCTCTCGGCCTCCCATAAAACGATCCCCATCGCCCCGTCTGGATCTGCCTTTCTGTGCCATCTACCCCTTGTTCCTCCTCCTGCAGCTCTCCATCAAATCACGTTTATCTCCACTCCCCATTCCCTGCTCATCCGTCTCGGTCCCTTTTCTGCTCCACCGCTTCACTTTGTCGCAGTCGTCGACTCGTCGCATCATCACCACCATCATGCATCGCACGTATTCTATGCGCCAGACCCGGGCGCCCACTGCCTCTCAGCTTCAGGTATGTCTTCTCGCCCCGTGACCACTCTTGTGGCATGGAAGCACCGGGACTAACGTCACTGCCAGAATCCCCCGCCCCCTCCTTCGTCTACCAAGTCCGGTCGTCTCTTCAAAGGCAGCTTCGGTAAGCAATCGCCCCCAGCATCAAACGACCATGGCCCCGATGAATCGATCCATCATGGCTGCTTCGTCGCTCGAAGCTAATGCGCAGTGAAATTCAGGACATGCTCTTCGCGGCAAAGCCGGCGGTGCCTTTGGGCCTGACCTGGCCAAAAAGCTTTCTCAGCTAGTCAAAATGGAAAAGAACGTCATGCGAAGCCTTGAGACCGTCGCCCGAGAGCGCATGGAGGTTGCCGTATGTTACCCAACTTCTACCTAACGAGGGCCTGCGATTGACTTGTTCAACAGCAACAATTATCCATTTGGGGTGAGACTGGTGACGAGGATGTCTCTGACGTCACCGACAAGCTTGGTGTCCTCCTCTACGAGATCGGCGAGCTCGAGGACCAGTACGTCGACCGGTATGATCAGTACCGAATCACTATGAAGAGCATTAGAAACATCGAGGCCTCAGTTCAACCCAGCCGAGACCGTAAGGCTCATCCAGCTCAAATCTCTCCATGTCGCGACGCTAACCTCAATACCAGGCAAGCAGAAGATTACCGACCAGATCGCACAATTGAAGTACAAGGAGCCCAACTCTCCCAAGATCGTTGTCCTTGAGCAGGAGCTTGTTCGCGCCGAGGCCGAGTCGCTTGTTGCCGAGGCTCAGCTTTCCAACATTACGCGTGAGAAGGTCAAGGCCGCATACACCTACCAGTTCGATGCCCTACGCGAGCATTGCGAAAAGGTCGCCATCATCGCTGGCTACGGCAAGCACCTTCTTGAGCTCATTGACGACACTCCGGTTACTCCGGGCGAGACTCGCCAAGCATACGACGGATATGAGGCTAGCAAGGCAATTATCCAGGATTGCGAGGATGCTCTCACCAACTGGGTCAGTTCCAACGCCGTGGTCTCGTCCAAGCTCTCAACCCGTGCACGCACCCTATCTCAACGACGTCGGAACTACATTCGCGCTCGAAGCGAGGGTCATGACCTATCTGGCCAGGACGTGCCTCTCAACGACAGCAGCTCATGGGTTGGCCGGGATGCCGAGCTTGAGAGCGACGAGGACGATGAGGATGACGTTCGCGACTTCCGTCCTCGGCAGTGATGGTGGCTTGAACGGCGAGTCCGCGGACGCACCCAGGAAGTCGCTGTCGCGTAGTATGGCTGGCCACTGTGATAAAAGGGACTTGTTTAACGCAGGAAATGATGGGACTTTGAAGAAGGTGAGAGGATGATAATGCCAGGATATATTTTTGATAAGGGAAATTCTGCCTCGGCCGTGTGAGGCGTTGGGGATGTTTTCGGGACGGACGGGTTCTAAAAGGCTGTTTGGATCCTTTCCTTGATAGCTTTCTTGTTGTATTTTTATTTTCTAATGCCATATGGGTTCGCTCAGATGAAATTTTGGTTCCTCATTTGGCTAGCAAACTGTTCTACTTCCATCTTGACAATGTGGTGTCCAGGGACGACGACCAGCCCAAGATAGCGCGAGAGGTCATGTCTAGGGTAACCGTCTCATCACCAGCCTTCACTGCGCCTCGGCGCGCTGCTTGGACGAGGGTTGCCTGTATTCGTATGTGCTGGCAAGGACAATGTTTTTGTCCTTCAGGGTAGTTCCGTCAGCGCAAGTCCGTCAACCACGCGACTGTGGTCATTGAGGTTGGAGTGGGCAGATAAGACATACGGGATCGGTGCATTTGAATGTTCCCCAGAACAGGCGGCCATCCGTCGTCAGAACGCGGAGGTTCTTATTCAAGATGCTCGCAAGGTATTCTCGAGCCTCACCCTTGTCCATTGCGAAGGATGCTAGGGCTTCGAGAGCTAGCGAGAAAGGGCGTGGAGAGGAGTGAGTTCGCAAACGCTGTGGGGGACGATTCTGAAGTGTTCTGGGGGAGTAGCGCTGTGGGCCAATTGATTAGCGGCGAGAGGCCCACGCTGACGTTATGGCGGGCGCTGGCGCGAACAGCCGTGACTCTTGGACCGTGAATTCTGGATGGCAGCCTGCGACTCTATTTCTTCCCCTACACGCTGCTTTTCCTTCTTCGTTTTCTCTGTCGTGGCCCGAGAAGTTTTGCTTGACTACATTAAGACATACGATGGTCACGGTCCGTATGAAACGAGGGCCAATTCCCTGAGTCTCCAGGCTTCGCGCCTCGACCCGTATCTGAACTGAACGGCATTCTGATCGATCACCATGGGTGTGAACGGTCTTTGGACCGTCGTACAGCCATGCGCGCGACCGACGAACCTCGCAACACTCAACCGCAAACGCCTGGCTGTCGATGCCTCCATCTGGATCTACCAATTCCTCAAGGCCGTGCGCGACAAGGAAGGAAACGCCTTACGCAACTCCCACGTCGTAGGCTTCTTCCGTCGCATCTGCAAGCTCCTCTGGTTCGGCATCCAGCCAGTCTTCGTCTTCGATGGCGGCGGCCCCGGTTCTTGCCCTAGCATTGCGAAAAGGTCGCCATCATCGCTGGCTACGGCAAGCACCTTCTTGAGCTCATTGACGACACTCCGGTTACTCCGGGCGAGACTCGCCAAGCATACGACGGATATGAGGCTAGCAAGGCAATTATCCAGGATTGCGAGGATGCTCTCACCAACTGGGTCAGTTCCAACGCCGTGGTCTCGTCCAAGCTCTCAACCCGTGCACGCACCCTATCTCAACGACGTCGGAACTACATTCGCGCTCGAAGCGAGGGTCATGACCTATCTGGCCAGGACGTGCCTCTCAACGACAGCAGCTCATGGGTTGGCCGGGATGCCGAGCTTGAGAGCGACGAGGACGATGAGGATGACGTTCGCGACTCCGTCCTCGGCAGTGATGGTGGCTTGAACGGCGAGTCCCGCGGACGCACCCAGGAAGTCGCTGTCGCGTAGTATGGCTGGCCACTGTGATAAAAGGGACTTGTTTAACGCAGGAAATGATGGGACTTTGAAGAAGGTGAGAGGATGATAATGCCAGGATATATTTTTGATAAGGGAAATTCTGCCTCGGCCGTGTGAGGCGTTGGGGATGTTTTCGGGACGGACGGGTTCTAAAAGGCTGTTTGGATCCTTTCCTTGATAGCTTTCTTGTTGTATTTTTATTTTCTAATGCCATATGGGTTCGCTCAGATGAAATTTTGGTTCCTCATTTGGCTAGCAAACTGTTCTACTTCCATCTTGACAATGTGGTGTCCAGGGACGACGACCAGCCCAAGATAGCGAGAGGTCATGTCTAGGGTAACCGTCTCATCACCAGCCTTCACTGCGGCCTCGGCGCGCTGCTTGGACGAGGGTTGCCTGTATTCGTATGTGCTGGCAAGGACAATGTTTTTGTCCTTCAGGGTAGTTCCGTCAGCGCAAGTCCGTCAACCACGCGACTGTGGTCATTGAGGTTGGAGTGGGCAGATAAGACATACGGGATCGGTGCATTTGAATGTTCCCCAGAACAGGCGGCCATCCGTCGTCAGAACGCGGAGGTTCTTATTCAAGATGCTCGCAAGGTATTCTCGAGCCTCACCCTTGTCCATTGCGAAGGATGCTAGGGCTTCGAGAGCTAGCGAGAAAGGGCGTGGAGAGGAGTGAGTTCGCAAACGCTGTGGGGGACGATTCTGAAGTGTTCTGGGGGAGTAGCGCTGTGGGCCAATTGATTAGCGGCGAGAGGCCCACGCTGACGTTATGGCGGGCGCTGGCGCGAACAGCCGTGACTCTTGGACCGTGAATTCTGGATGGCAGCCTGCGACTCTATTTCTCCCCTACACGCTGCTTTTCCTTCTTCGTTTTCTCTGTCGTGGCCCGAGAAGTTTTGCTTGACTACATTAAGACATACGATGGTCACGGTCCGTATGAAACGAGGGCCAATTCCCTGAGTCTCCAGGCTTCGCGCCTCGACCCGTATCTGAACTGAACGGCATTCTGATCGATCACCATGGGTGTGAACGGTCTTTGGACCGTCGTACAGCCATGCGCGCGACCGACGAACCTCGCAACACTCAACCGCAAACGCCTGGCTGTCGATGCCTCCATCTGGATCTACCAATTCCTCAAGGCCGTGCGCGACAAGGAAGGAAACGCCTTACGCAACTCCCACGTCGTAGGCTTCTTCCGTCGCATCTGCAAGCTCCTCTGGTTCGGCATCCAGCCAGTCTTCGTCTTCGATGGCGGCGCCCCGGTTCTCAAGCGACAGACAATCCTAGGCCGAAAGCGCAGACGCGAGGGCCGCCGAGAAGATGCTGCGAGGACAGCGGGTAAGCTGCTTGCGGTGCAGATGCTGCGCATCGCAGAGGAGGAACAAGACAAGAGGCGAAGGGAGAAGGATCTCGATATCTCCGCTAGAGAAGCGGAACAAGAGGAGGAGATACCGGACGTCAGCAAGCTTGTCTACGTCGATGAAGTGCGAATGACAGAGAAGGAAAGACTCCAGAACAGGAAATTCCACAAGCAAGATGCCTACCACCTGCCCGAGTTGGATGGCGGCGGCATCGCAGCAATGGGAAAACCGGATGATCCCCGAATAATGAGTGTGGAAGAGCTGGAGGAATACGCCAGACAATTCCACGATGGCGAGGATATCAACCTATACGATTTCAGCAAGATTGACTTTGATGGCGAATTCTTCAAGAGCCTACCCCCTCCAGATCGATACAATATCCTAAACGCCGCGAGACTGAGGAGCCGACTGAGAATGGGCCTCAGCAAGGAACAACTGGATGACATGTTTCCCGATCGAATGGCCTTCTCAAGGTTCCAAATCGAGAGAGTCAAGGAGAGAAACCACCTGACCCAGCGCCTCATGTATGAGGTTGGTATGACGGGTACTGACTTGACTCTTGGCGTTAATGCACGAGTGGCTGGTGAAAAGAACCGAGAGTACATCCTGGTCAAGAATGACGGCGTTGAAGGAGGATGGGCTCTGGGTGTGGTGAGCAAGGAGAAGGATGTTGGCGAAGCGCACAAGCCCATCGATGTTGATGCAATCCAAATCCAATACCAATCCAAGGAGGAACAGGATGAAGAGGATGACGCAGACTTTGAAGATGTTCCCATCGAGGGGTTGAACCGATTGCCAAAGCCTACACCGACTTCTGCGGTTGGCACCCAGGATCTCGCGGTACGGAGCCAGAATCTCTACGATGGCCATCGGAACGAATCTGCTGCAGATGAAGAAGGCTCATTGTTCGTTGGTGACAACCTAGGAGACGTGAATAGCCTATTTGAGGCTCAGCATGAACAAACCGTTCACCCAGAGGAAGAAGACGAACTTAACCTCGCCATCGCTCTGTCATTACAAAACCAGCATGGCGTCGGCCAAGAGACAGAGGTCGAAGAGGAATTTGAGGATATCCCAATGGAGGAACCCAAGTGGAAACAAAAATCTGTTGAAGGGCCAAAGCCCATCAATGCCACCGGTGGCTCCATGATTGCGCACATTGTCAACAACCGAGCAAATGCGGCCGTGCCAAAGCGTCAAGGGCGAGAAGTTACTGCCGACAGCGATAGCGAAGATGACATGCAGGCGGTTATGGCCAAGTCTCGGCGGACGAAAAGGGCCCAACCAGCACCGGTCATGGAGAACAAGAAAAACCCTTTTGATGGACCATTGCCTTTCCCCAAACTCGACTGGGGATCTTCCCTGTTCGCGAAGAAGACACCTCAGAAGGGAACTGAAGTCGCGAAGGAAAGTGGGGCTCAGGAACCCCAGAACGTGAACGATGAAATGGCTGGCGGCTTCGAAAAGGAGCTTCAGAATGGTGATGGCCCAAAACCTCTGCCTCCTTGGTTGGCCGATGGAGGCGATATTCGCGAGTCATTGAAGAAGCAGCAAGAGGCAGACCGAGAAATCAACGCTGCAGATAAATTTGCAGCGGAGGAAGACGAAAGACGTCGACGACGGGAGATGCAAGATCGACTGATTGAGATTGATTCCTCGTCAGATGATGGAAGTGATATCGAAGTCATCGAGATCCCACCCTCTCTAGAGAAACCAGCCGACGATACCCCCGTTGTCATCGACAACGACGAGGTTGAAGCCACTGCAAGTGGGTTACTAGTGCTAGACGCCCCCCAACCTTCATTGCTAGAGGCGGCTGAACAAGAGCTCGGGGAATTGGGGTCAGCAGATTCAGAATTTGAAGAGGTATTGGCTCCTGCTGTTTCCAACGACGAGACCCAGTTGCCACGAACAGAAAAAAAAGTCTCCCCCTCTCCCGAACCGGAGTTTGAGGATGTTATTACTGCCGAAGCCCCGGTTGAAGAAGCACGAAACAGTTCATTGCCATCCTTCGACGATGCTTCCAGACTGGAAGCCCCAGTTATTACACACGGAGAAAATGATATTGGCATTGAAGACGACGAGTTTGATGATGTCGAGTATGATGAGTTCAGTGACCCGGGAGATGAGGAGCTCATGGCACAAATGGCTGAGGAAGCTGAAGAGCATGCTCGATTCGCCAGTGAGCTGAACCACAAGTCTGCGGCACAGAATAGGGAGGATTATGAGAACGAGCTGAAGGCTCTTCGAAATCAGCAAAAGAAGGACCGCCGAGATGCTGATGAGGTTACACAAGTCATGATCACGGAGTGTCAGGCTCTCCTTCGGCTGTTTGGCATCCCCTACATTACTGCCCCTATGGAAGCCGAAGCACAGTGCGCTGAGCTAGTTCATCTGGGGCTTGTTGATGGCATTGTGACAGATGACTCTGATACCTTTCTCTTTGGCGGAACTCGGGTCTATAAGAATATGTTCAACAGCAACAAATTTGTTGAGTGTTACCTGGGCGTCGATCTGGAGAAAGAATTGTCTCTTTCCCGCGAGCAGCTCATCTCCCTCGCCCAGCTTCTCGGATCTGATTACACCGAGGGCCTGCCTGGTGTTGGTCCCGTTACTGCAGTTGAGATTCTCTCCGAGTTTCCTGGTAAGTCTGGGCTCGATAATTTCCGCGAATGGTGGCAGGCAGTTCAATCTCAAAGTCGGCCTAAGGCAGCCGACGCCTCGTCAACCTTCCGAAGGAAGTTCCGCAAGTCCCAAGCCACCAAACTCTTCCTCCCGCCTGGTTTCCCTAGCCCAGCCGTCTACGATGCGTACCTCAACCCCGAGGTCGATGCTAGCGCTGAACAGTTCCAATGGGGTGTCCCGGACGTCGAAGGATTGCGACAGTTCCTGATGGCGACAATTGGATGGAGTAAGGAGCGGACGGATGAGGTCTTGGTACCTGTTATCAAAGACATGAACACGCGGGACCGGGAGGGAACGCAAAGCAATATTACGAGGTTCTTTGGGGGCAGCGTGGGTGCTGGCGCGAAAGATGCATCTGCGCCGCGACAGAAGGCGCAAGGAAGTAAGCGAATGGCGGCGGCTGTAGACAGACTGAGGGCAAATGTTGCAGGTGAAGGGCCGAGCACGAGCAACGTAGAGAGTGGAACTGGGAAGCGAAAACGGGCGACGAGGAGAGACACCGTGGACAATGATGGGGATGGACATGTCGAGGAGGAGGAGGATGTTGATCAAACAAATAATGTCCCGACTAGAAGATCCTGGGGTAAAGGGAAGAGGGCCAAAGGGTCATCATGAACTGGCTCTGTATGTTTTCGGTTGAGCCATCGGGACAATCGAGGAGAAAACTTGCATTTGGCTCTCCTAGATCAAACTACTTCCCATCTTTCCTTCTCTCGCTAAGTGGAGGGAAGATAAGGGAGGACCCTCAGCCTCAATCATTCAAACCACCCTGAATTCTACTGGAATAATTGATCCAGAGAGTGGGAACTTGACATATCGTGGAGGACCCTGGCAATAGTGGCAACTATACTACTCGTCTATCCGACTATGACATACACCAAAAAATTAATTCTTTGTCCTTCCAGGTGTTGGAAAATACCAGTCTGGATTCTTGAGAACATCGCTCGCTTCAAATTCGGGTTGCTTCATCAGGCTTTTCCACTTGTGTGAAAGCTTCGATTGGTCAACCCAAGGCATTGAGTCATCTTTCGGGACCCAGTTCGTGTTCTTCGCATGGCAAACTTGGCAGCCTGGTCGACGAAGAACATAACGAGGTTGCGACTCGCGGGTCCAGCGTGGCTTATCATCCTCGAAAGTCTGATTGCGACAGCGTCGGAAAATAATTATAACTTTCTCCGGGAGATGTTCCGTATTCAATCCGCGCCGTAGAAAATAAGCCTCCCAGGTTGGCTTTCTTGGCATTGAGACAAGTCGGCCTGTGTCTGGTCGAACGTGTTGAACCGAGGGATCTGCAGGAACGGTTAAGCGCCCTGCTGATTTCTGGGACAGGAAGGAAGACCACATCCGTTCTGGAGAAATCGAAGGACATATTTCTCAGGGTCGAGCTTTTTGAATCGTGGATAGGCATCGTCAAGAATTCGCTGACCGCAAAGACTGCACTTTCGTGCCACTATGTTGTGAGGGGGGATGCCTTCGACGACTAGATCTGCAATCTTGCTCCTCTCCCGCCCAATACATTCGATCTGCTTGAAATATCGAATGGCAACATCCAAGGCGATGCCGATGATGCCCGAGTTCTGAATAGTCATCACTGTTTGCTTGCGACAAAGCAGTCTGTGCGTCTTTAGAAGATCATCTGCAGAACCAATACTTGTATTGTCGATTTTTAAGCCGTTTTGACCTTCAATCAGTCCCGAAGCTCGGTGGGAATGTCTTCCCAGTTAGAAAGACCGGGATGGCTAGAACTGTCCGAGGAGCACAGGCCGCATATCAAAAGGGCCTGATTCAAATCTGCCCCGGTCGACATGAGCGCCGATGCTAAACAATAGAGCCCTTTCTGGCTCTGAGGCTGACCAAGTTCGGGAAAGAGTTCAACAGGCTCCCTTTGCTTTTTCTGTTCAAGACGAATTAGCCGTAGGCTCATGTGCGCAGTAAGAGAGCGAATGAATACGGCAACAATACTCGTGGTACCATGTTCCACAGGGGACTCAAGTTTTATCCTGAATTCCGAGAAATCCGAGGGCAACGATACCTCCATGTCTAATGGGGTTTTACACAACACGAATGGAATGCAGCTCGTAACTTCTTGGATGGCAGAAGCATTTAAGCTCTGCTGCCTCTTATACTGCCACGAGGCAAGCCTTCCATATGTGCCAGGTTTGTGAGTCGTCTGGTAAAAATGCTCATAGATGCATATTCCTGCAAGTTTGGCCGCCACTGCCAAGTGAAGATCTTGCTTTGTCCCTCTCGTCTGACGGGAGCTATATAGCAGCCGTTGAGGATGATTGACAAATATTACAAACCGTACGACACGCCAAAGGCTGTCATGAGAAGGAACGCTATCGTTCCGATCCCATTCCAACCAAAGTTCGACTCCCTTGTATGTGCCCTATAATCTAAGGGGCGTCAAATTGCAAGTCTGCATCATTCTTTCTCTAACACATGCTCCCCAACAAATGTCAATGATAGCGGACATGTGGTTTCTGAGTTCGGCTGTGAAAGATTCGTGAATGCGAAGGATATCACTTGGGTAGAATCGCAGTCCATCAAGCGCTTCGCGTCTGGAAAGATGATCGTATAGTAGGCACTTGTCTGGAGAGAACTCAATCTCGAGTACCTGTTTGATGCAGATATTGGTCTCGTCTGCGGTTACTCGATTGTATGGATCAGAAACGCTGAAGGAAGGACCGTGCAGATGACAGGCGACAACGGCATCAAGAAGTCCACTTGGAGGAACCATGAATGCTGGTTCACGAGAAATATAATAATGCTGCTTCCATGTGGCGTTCTCTCTCCACTATGAGACCGAATTCGTCAAGATAGCGCCATTTCCCGTTTGTTACGGCTGATCGCCGGTCTGGAAGATATGGTGTCAATCAGCCGACGTTTTTGACTCTGGTAGAGAGAATCACGTACCTTTCCACTGTGCATCAAGTTGCTGCAAATGGGGTCTGAGATCCTCGAGTTTTGCCAGGTCGTCTTGGTCGAGATATGACGCTGGGGGTTCAAGCCAAAGGTCACCAAGCAACCGAAATGGTGTGGGCGACTGGGCATGATCAGGCAATTTTGTTGATGCCGAGAGTTGCTGTAGAAAAGTTGTAGGCAAGGTGTTCACGTAGATCAAACAACGAGCACATGTTGAAGGTGGAAGTGTTCATCGACATGCGGATCTCCTTTATAGGTGCTGTCCAGAGCTGTCCTGATAAGTTACTGGGATCGATAGCTCAGTGGTAGAGGTTAGTTTGACTGCCAAGTCATTCACAAAAATCAGCCATCCTAACATTCTTTCAGCGGGAGATTGCAGATCTTCAGGCCGCGTGTTCGAACCACGCTCGGTCCTCATTTTTTTGGCCTTTCTTTTTGCATTCCTCTCCCAGCTTCCACCAACTTAACAGGTGTCTTAAAGGTGGCTCTTTCAGCTCCGGGATCGATAGCTCAGTGGTAGAGGTGAGTTTCAGTACCATGTCTTAAATAAAGCCATTCCACCCTAACAATTACTCAGCGGGAGATTGCAGATCTTCAGGCCGCGTGTTCAAACCACGCTCGGTCCTATTTTTTGGCCCTTTTTTACAAATTCTGATACTTAGTTAGCACGAAGCGACAGAGAGAGGCGTTGAATGCTGAGCGATGGTAATCCCACAGCTTCCACGAGGCCAATATTCAGCCCCACCACTCACCAAACTCCAGGCTGCTAGAAGATGAGACTCTAATTCACAAACTGAGAGCATGGGTTTGTAGTTTTTTTTTAAACCCCATTTTACCTTGCTCATCCCAATTAATATGGAAATATCTCGGATTTGGGAGGCGGGACGTTGAAGCCACGGACCACACACCCCGCGACTTGTACCTGGGGCAGCCTGGAGACGTCAGGGGCTAAACACACCGGTAGAACCTGCTCACGTGCCGCCTTGCTCATGGTCACTCGGCTGCTTCGCAAACACCCCCCCAAAGAAGTGGTGCGCCTGGACAAGCAAATAGATTTCTCATTTTCTTTCCTTATCTTCCTTGCTGTGATTTCCAATTTCTTGACGTCCCCCGACTGTTTCCCCGTCGCTGCTCTTCGATCGCCCCCCATGGATCAACGCGAGCTCGAGGCACGCGTCAAGGCTTTGACCCAAGTGCGTGGCTGCGAATGAGCCACCCGAGAACGCCATCAAGCTGCTCGAAACGCTCAAGAAGGATGCCTCGCCTACTGAGGAGATGCTGAGGGTACGTGATGGCGCTACGTAACACATGTATTGCGCTTGGATAGGTTGCGCCGGGAGCAGCAGAGCTATGTGCTGCAACGCTTCGTGCCTCCGTCGCTCGCGTGGGCGCATCTGGAGACATGTCTGCGATAATGTGCATGATCATGGGGAGCTTCAAGGCGCAACCCGGACAAACCGTTGCGCTTTTCCCACACCCGCATCGCAATTTCGCCCAAACCTCTACTGACATTTATTTTCATTGAACAGGCTACTCGTGCCGGTGTCTACGTCGGAAAGCTTCGGTCAAATCCCAACAAGGACATCGCCCGTGCCGCCTCCGAGCTCGTCATCAAGTGGAAGAAGCTTGTCGAGCAACAAAAGAACTCGAAACTCAACAAGGGAAAGAAGGGTTCTCCGGCACCAGCTCCCACATCCTCCCCTGCTCCTCCCTCATCATCCGGTGGCGGCGCCGCCAAGAAGACCTTCAAGGGTGATCCCGAGAAGCGCAAGTTCGATAGCGACGGCGTTGATATCAAACGCACCGACTCCAACGTTCGAAACCAATGCATCGGCCTCATCTACAACGGCCTTGCATACCGATCAACCACCCTCGAGTCCGATGTCATCGCCAAGGCCGTTGCCGTCGAGCACGCCGCCTACTCTTACTTCAAGGGGGAGGGCGCCGAGTACAAGAAGAAGATCCGATCGCTGTTCTCCAACCTCAAGAACAAGTCTAACAAGGAGCTGGGCCGCCGTGTCATGTCTGGGGAAGTGTCCGCAGAGAGGTTCGTCAACATGACGGACGAGGACCTGAAGAGCGAGGACCAGCGCAAGAAGGAGATCCAGCTGGAAAAGGAGAACATGCTGAAGGCCCAGGTTTCCCAAGAACAGAAGAGTATCAGTGAAAGCTTGGAGTGCGGCCGCTGCAGGAAGAAGATGGTCAGCTACACGCAGGCACAGACGCGAGCCGCTGATGAACCGATGACTACGTTCTGCGAGTGCATGAATTGTGGACACCGATGGAAGGTATGTTGCATGCATCTCGCATTATCCCTGACGACGAAATCATCGCTGACATGTTACAACAGTTCTCTTGAGGAGGTTTGACGGCGGCGGCGTTTCATTTCGCACAGCAGGGTTTACATGGGACTGTGGTGCGATATTCTAGGGGGATTCTGGAGTTCACAGGAAACGGAGTGGCGACTTAACTTGTACCAAGAACGAAGACTACGGGCGCGCGATACCTTTCTCTTATTGTCATGACGGAATTTTTCCAAGCGTCTTCCCCAAAAGAAACATATTTGGGGCTCCTGAGTGACTGCAGTAGCTTGATGGGAAATAGACGTCGACAAGGCGCCCTATTGGAGACATATCACTTGGTTCCGCGCTCAGTTCTTGTTGTATTTTTTTCTTATTTTTTTCTTTCTTTTTCTACTTCATGATTGCTCATGTCGTCTTGGGTATCCCTAGCTCAGAAAATAAGTCGGACGGCTCGTTGTCGCCCTCACGCTCCATCTCTTTGATGTGCTTCCAGAATTTGCTGAGGTGGCGTGAGCCTGAATCGCATAGAATAGTGACGACGTGACTCCCCGGCGGCAAGGTCATGGCGGTAGCGACGGCGGCGACGCAGTTGACGGAACTGCTGCTGCCGACGAAGATGCCGTCGTGCTCGACGAGCCAGCGAGCCATACGGCAGGCCTGCTCATCTGTCACCTTGACGGCGTCGTCGATGAGTTCCCGCCCGGCCTCGAAGTTCTGTGTGAGGCGTGTGATGCCGATGCCCTCTACCATGGTGTCGACCTGCTGGCGACGCCGTGTGCCCTCGCGCTCTGTCGACGAGTACATGACGCCGTGGCGGACCTTGTTGTACAGGCCACTTCCCTGGGGGTCGGCGAGCACAATCTTGACAGTTGAGAGCTTCTGCTCTTCCTTGAGGTACTTGGCGACGCCGGACATGGTGCCGCCAGTTCCCGCGCCGGCCACGAAGGCGTCTAAGTCGCCGTTCGTCTGCTTCCAGATCTCAGGGCCAGTCGATTTCAAATGCGCCTGCCAGTTGGCGTCCGACTCGAACTGGTTGGCGAAGAAGCCCTGGCTGCCGTCCTGGTGCTTCGCGGCGTGCTCGGCGGCGTAGCGACGGGCGAGGTTTACAAAGTGGTTGGGGCTGGTGATGGGCGCAACGGTGACTCGCTCGACGGTGGCGCCGAGCTGCAGCAGCAGGTCCGACTTCTCCATGGCCATGTCGTCGGGCATGAAGATATGGGCGCGGTAGCCCTTTGCGCGGGCGAGGGTGGCGAGCGAGATGCCGGTGCTGCCCACGGTGCCCTCGTAGATGGTGTCGCCGCGCCGGGGGCACGAGCAGGCCCTTCGCCTCGGCCTCGCGGATCATGTTGAGGGCGACGCGGTCCTTGGGGCTGTTGCCGGCGCCGTTGAGGAACTCGGCCTTGGCCAGGATCGTGCGGCCCGTGGCCTCGGAGAGTGACTGGATCTTGATGAGCGGCGTGTTGCCGATGCAGGCCTCGATGCCCTCCGCCGGGCCGCTGCGAGCGTCGTCGTGCGCCGAGGGCGCTTCGTGGTCCTCGAGCTTGACGGGGCTGCTCCAGAAGAAGCTGCCACGGCGAGACTCATCTCCCGGGACCGAAAGCGTCTCTCGTGAGCGGCGCTTGCGCTGGTAGCGACGCTCGAGGTCGGGATACGAGTCCTTGAACCCGAGGGTCAGCAGTACGCCGGCCGTGAAGGCGAAAGCGAGTGCAACAGTGCCGTAGGCCCTGGGGTGATCGCTCAGGGCCATTGGATTATTCCCGTTTCGGGGGTCCAAGCCAATCAACTGGGCGAGTTAGAAGTGTGGTGTTGAATTAATGGCATCCCACGATTTGCGACGATATATTGGCAGTTGGCGGGGCACGACATGAAGTCTTTGGCGAACGTGTGGAAGGGTTCGAGAAGCGGCCGTGCACGGAGCATGTCGTCATCTTTAATGGTGGGGGCCAAGCACTAACAAGAATATATACTTCGTAGTCCTGGCATCGTGAGATTCATTTGGTCATGAATGATTTTATTTCTCGACGAATCAATTGATCATTTTGCTACCTTCAAGAACTAAAATGTTCCCACCATCCATCACCAATACGGATTACGCACAATCTTCCTTCGATGCAGCTCCTTCCAATGCTCAATGTGGATTTCCTCGGGCCACTCAGAAATCCAATGCCAGACATCAAAGTTGGGTTCCCTCCGTCCATTTGGCCCCCAGATCTCGCAGGTCGGAACGCGGCTGGTGTCCTTGACCTCTACCACCCACTTGGCACGCCAGTTGGGGGTTCTGCTGTTGCCGTCCATGAAGCCGGTTTCAGACCGCCAGCAGTATCCGTCCTTGTCGCCGCTTGGTCGCCATATCTCGTCTCCCTTTCGCATCTGGCGGCCTCTTCTGTAGTCCCTCCACATCTGTACAAGACTGCCTCTCTCACCGGGCGTTTTACGCTTCTGCATCTGGTCGCGACGAATTTCCTCCAAAACGGGTCTCGGATTCTCCATGTATAAAGGAGGCGATCCGACGTAGCCATTGTCGTGGGTCACTATCCGAGTCGAATCCACTGCCGTAGACGGGTCGGCCATGGTTTTGGTTTAAGTTGTTATGATATGAGACAAAGTGGAGGATTTGAGGCTGGATGCCCTGAAAGGAATATGAGGACAGAATATATTTTGCTGGTAGAGAAAGTGGAAGGAGGATATGGTCTTGAGCTGGTCATGGATGTGTGGCCTTTTGTAGTCGACAATACCACATACCATCGAATCGATTTTGATGACATAGAGGGAAACCTTGGGCAAGAGTTAACCTCTGCAGATGCCTCCCAAACCATGATAATAGTGATTGCTAGGAAGACCAAACTATCCGCGTCGACCACTTGTCATGAGGATTCTTGGTTCGTATGTATGCCCGCGCAAAGCTTCTGGGATGTCGTCGTCATTTCCTAAGAATATTCATGGTCTAGAACTGAAAAGAGAGAGAAATACTTTTCAGGTGCATAAAAGTCTTCTTCAGTTGTATTTAACTTCAACACCCCGCACGCCGAACGAATATGTGCTTGGTGATGCTTATCCAAGCCCTGTTCGGAACTGGTCTTCGGGAATTGTGATGAACTATGAATTAGAATACGTATATTTTTTTAGTCATATTCTTACACCGTCTCTATTTCCGGTCGATGGTGTTTACGATGTAACGTGTTCCCTCCAATCTTGTTGCATCTTAACGAGCACAGGTGAGCAAGATGGAGCGTCTATCATACTAGCGACGGGGTACAGAGCACGGAGGCACCGAAATAGGAAATGTCTCGTATGATTCGCGCCTGGGATTCCAGCGATTAAAGTCCCCTGGGTTACTAAACGCCCACCCGAGGTACACCCGGAACAAGCTCGGGCCATTGGCATTTGCCCACTCTTGCTCCGGCTTCCATCGCTCAACACCAAAAAGTGCCCCATGATGCCGCCGGTGCTGATAGCCGCCTCGCCAGCATAGCATGGATTCCCCCATTGTGGCCCAGCTCTTCCGCCAGCTCTTCCGCCACCGCCCGCCGCGCGCTGCCAGGGCCAGCTCCCGCACCTGCGCAATGGCTTGCGCAAGGGCCCCGCCGTCGCTGTGGCTCACCGGAGCTGCAGCGCCCACCAGAGCCGGTCCTACGTCGCCCGTCCCTCGCGCGATCGTGGCATGAAGACAAACGAGAGTCGCTGGCAGCAGCGGACCAACATCCTCCCCCAGGACCGCTCCGAGGAGTTCGCAGAGTACCCGTACATCACCATGCAGGAGCTCAAGCAACGCACCGAGCGGCCTCGCAAGGTGAAGATGTTGCTCCGGGACTTCATTGACGGCAAGCCTCTCTGGTTCTCTCTTCTCCAGTGCCCATGGCTAACCCAATCCCCCCGCTTAGACAGTCTATACAACCCCCACTACGGCTATTTCTCCAAGCAGGCCGTCATCTTCAGCCCCGGCGAGCCCTTCGACTTCCCCACGATGCGAGACGAGATCGAGTTCCAGGGCATCCTGGGCCAGCGGTACACCGAATTCGAGGACCAGCTCGACGACCGCGAAGGCGAGAACCCGACGCGCCAGCTGTGGCACACGCCCACGGAGCTCTTCCGCCCGTACTACGGCGAGGCCATTGCGCGCTACCTCGTCTCCAACTACCGCCTGACCACGTACCCGTACCACGACCTGCTCATCTACGAGATGGGCGCCGGCCGCGGCACCCTCATGCTCAACATCCTCGACTACATCCGCGAGGTTGACCCTCAGGTCTATGCTCGCACCAAGTACAACATCATCGAGATCTCCTCGTCGCTTGCCGCCCTGCAGAACCGCCATCTGCTCTCCTCGGCCGCCTCCCGGGGCCACGCCGACAAGGTCGAGATCATCAACCGCTCCGTCTTCGACTGGGACCAGGTCGTGCCCTCACCCTGCTTCTTCCTCGCCATGGAGGTCTTTGACAACTTCTCCCACGACGGCATCCGGTACGACGTCACCACCGAGGAGCCGCTCCAGGGCCACGTCCTCATTGATGGCGACGGCGACTTCTACGAGTTCTACGTCCACGAGCTCGATCCCATCGCTGCCCGCTACTTCCGCGTCCGCCACGCTGCCACCGGGGGCAACTATCCTAGGCCATATCCCACCAATGCCGCCTTGCGATATCTCTCCACCAAGATGCCCTTTGCGGCCAACCTCTCGGACCCGGAGTTCATCCCCACCCGGCTCATGCAATTCTTCGATGTCCTCGAGAAGTACTTCCCAGCCCACCGTCTTGTCACCTCCGACTTTGACTGGCTTCCTCAAGCCGTCAAGGGCCTCAACGCCCCTGTCGTCCAGACCCGGTACCAACGGCGTATGGTGCCGGTGACGACTCCCCTGGTGAGCAATTCGTTCGACAAACCTATCAACCACAGTTGTAACTGACACACCCACTCTAGGTACACCAGGGTTACTTTGATATCCTCTTCCCCACCGACTTCCACATCACGGAAGCCATGTACCGCGCCATTACGGGCAAGTTGACGCGGGTCATGTCCCACGGCGACTTCATGCGCAAGTGGGCGTACGTCGAGGATACTGAGACACGGAGCGGCGAGAACCCTTTGATCTCGCACTACCGCAACGCCAGTGTTCTAGTAACAGTGTAACAATAAAAACGAGAAAAAGCAAGAGTTGTAGAGTAGATGCCGGAAAAGAATATACCCCGCTATGGAACCACCAGCGAACACGGCCGCGTTCATGGCCGTTCAAAACCATCATGACACCATTTCACATAACGTCTATAAATTTTCCCATTCATTTGTCTGACCGGGCTCCCAGCCTATTGCCCGAGCTACATGAACTCATTTCCAATCCCAAAACCGAGCAGAGAGTAACAACACGTCCCAAAAGTTTGTTCACAATACCCATTCTACAACTTCAGCTTCTCGCTGAGCCACTTCGTCGCCGTCTCGACACCGTCATCGATGTTCTCGGGCTTGGTGCCCTGGCCTTGTCGTGAGGGCTCCTTGCCGCCTGAGCGACCGCCGATGACCTCGGACACGGAGGCAGCCCAGTGCTCGGCGGTGACACCCTGAGAGGAGAGGTGCTAGAGAGAACAAGTTAGGATTGTGTTGTGTTTAGTACGGTGAGATGAATGGGGACCTACAGTTCCGACGTAGACACCGTGCACCACAGCGCCCTCCTCCTTGCTACCGCCAAACATGTAGACGGTCTTGTCCTTGTTCTTGCTCTGGAAGTGCTTGACAACCTCGGCCAGAGCCTTCGGGTTGGCACCAATGGGCAGACGGCCAACGAACCACTTGGAATCCTCGTTGGTCTCAAAGTGCTTGAGGACGGCGTCGAGAGCAGTCTTGGACTCGGCCTTCTGGCGCTTCTTCTGCTCAGCGACGACCGAAGCCGAGATCTTCTGGAAGCGCTTGTTGAACTCCTCCTTGGTGAGCGTGGAGATGACGAGCTGGCTGAGATCCACAGAAACGGCCTTGAGCTGGGCCTCCTTCTCGGGACTGAAAGGCAGCTTCTCGAGAGCATCAAGCTTCGTTGAGAACTCGCTGGCTTCGCGCTGAACGCGGTGCGCCGCCTCGCCGGTGTAGGCGATGATGCGACGAATGCCCTTGGCGATACCGCTCTCCTCCACAATGACGAGATCCTTGATGAGGCCGGTGCTCTCAACATGAGTACCGCCGCAGAACTCGACACTGTACTTGCGCCACTCAGCATTCTTGGGGTCGGCGAGCATCGTGTCGATGTCCTTGCCGATAGAGACAACGCGGACAGGGTTGGGGTAAGTCTCTCCGAAGACAGCACGGCAACCATCGATCTGGCGCGCAAGGTCTAGGTCGACCTCCTTGGCAAAGATCTTGGCGTTGTCCTGGATGTACTTGTTGGACATATCCTCAATCTTCTTCAGCTCGTCAATCTTGACACCAGTCTTGTGCGAGAAATCGAATCGGAGCTTCTCGTTGTCCACGAGAGAGCCCTTCTGGTTAACATCGTCGCCGAGGACCTCTCGCAGGGAGTGGTTCAGAACGTGGGTGCCGGAGTGGTTGTTGCGGATGGGTGATCGGCGAAGCTCGTCGTACTCGCAGATAACCTCGTCACCAGAAGACACCACACCATACTCGATGTATCCGCTGTGAAGGATGTAGCCACCGAAGTTCTGGACATCCATAACCTTGAAATCGACAACATCGTCAATCACGAGTCGTCCACTGTCAGCCACTTGACCACCGGACTCGGCGTAGAAGTTGGTGTTGTCCAGTAGGATTCCGAGGGCAGTCTTCTCGGGGAGGTCCTTGGTCGACTTGTGGAAGCCCTTGCCGTCGTAAATTAGCTGCACCTTGCCTTTGGTGTCACCCTTGCCAAACTTGGCATCGTCGTTGGTTCGGGGAACCTGGAGCTGCTGCTCCAGCTCGGCAATCTGGTGAACATTGAGCTTGGCGAAGGTCTGAACTGACTCCTTAACGGCCTTGCTAGCTTCGCGGGCCCTTGATCTTGGCGGCCTCAACCTCGTCGTCGTTGATCTCAAGATTTCGCTCCTCGGCCATCAATCGGGTCAGATCGACAGGGAAGCCAAAGGTATCGTACAAACGCCACACGACATCACCATCAAGCTTCTTCACGTTGTTCTTGAGCGCCTGGGCAGCGTATTTCTCGAACTGGGCCTCGCCGCGATCGAGAGTTTGCGCGAACGCAACCTCCTCCTCGTCAAGAATCTCCTTGATAGTCTGCTGGCTCTTGACCAACTCAGGGAACTGCTCACCCATTTGGTCGACCAAGGCAGGGAGGATCTTGGAAAAGAAGGCGCCGATGTCGGCGTTGAAGTATTTCCTGGCGTATCGGACACCTCGTCGCAGGACTCGTCGGACAACGTAGCCTCGACCATCACTGTTGGGCACGGCACCATCAGCGATGGAGAATGACAGAGTTCGGATGTGGTCAGCAACAACTCGGTAGGCGGTATCAAGTCCGTCGACGTCGTCCTTGCCGTACTTGTCAGTGTAGGGGCGGGCGCCAGTGACCTCCTGGATCTGCTTGAACAGGGGGGTGAAGCAGTCGGTGGCGTAGTTGGAGATGGCATTCTGCAGGGCAGAGACAAGTCGCTCGAAGCCCATACCAGTGTCGATGTGCTTGGCAGGCAGTGACTTGAGACTCCTGTCCTTTTGGCGATCGAATTGCATAAAAACGTTGTTCCACACCTCGACAACCATGGGATCATCCATGTTGACAAGGCTGGAGGCGTTGCGTCCGCCAATCTTGTCGTAGTGAATCTCACTGCAAGGACCGCAAGGACCCTGGTCACCCATTTCCCAGAAGTTGTCCTTCATGTTGCCCGGCAGGATGTGGTCCTCGGCAACGCCAACGGACAGCCACAGCTCCTTGGCCTCGAGATCGGGCTCCAGGCCCATGGCGGCGTCGCCCTCGAAGTATGTGACGTAGAGGCGGTCGGGATCGAGGCTGTAGACTTTGGTGAGGAGTTCCCACGACATCTGAATGGCCTCCTTCTTGAAGTAGTCACCGAAGGACCAGTTGCCCAGCATCTCGAAGAAGGTGTGGTGGTAGCTGTCCCTTGCCGACATCGTCGAGATCGTTGTGCTTGCCACCGGCACGGATGCACTTTTGGCTGTCGACGGCGGCCTTGAGACCGGCCATGGGATCCGTCTTGCCAATGGTTCCGAGGAAGATGGGCTTGAACTGGTTCATGCCCGCATTGGTGAAGAGCAAGGTGGGGTCATTGTGAGGGACGACGGAGGAGGAGGGGACTGCAATGATAAGACGTCAGCGTCTATTGGGAGTAAAAAAAGACGATTCAGGGAGAAGCAGCGTCGCGTGCGAGCGCAAAGGCGTCGACGAGGCCATCCGGAGTGGCGAGGTGGTGTGCCCGCACTGTCGAAGTGGTGTTCATACCTATGGTGTGGCCCTTCTGCTCGAAGTACTCGAGGAAGGTCTTGCGCACGCGCGCAGCGGGCCACTCGAGTTCGGCCATTGTCGCACTGGAACTCGAAAACGCTCGGCGATACAGAGGGAACAAGTCGGCGAGAACCCGGTGCGTAGACGGTCGCAGAATCGCAGCGGCGAGAAGTGGTCGGTGGTTGCGGTGGTAGTGGAGGAGTTGCTGGAGTTGTGGTGGCGGCGGAGTGTAGAAAGTTCTACAAGAATGAGTCAAGAATACAAAAGGCCCGCCGACGCCGCTACAGTGCAACAGCCCGCGCCCGGCCGAGCTGCTGCTCCTTGTCCACATCCGGGACAAAGCGCGACTCCGACTCCTCGACTGGATCCTGGATTCAATCCCGTCAGCCGCATCACTCGCAATCCAATTCGCCGATAACGCAGAGCCTCGCCCTGACTGCGCGCTGTTTGTTGCCTTTTCCTTGTATGTAAAGGGGGCAGAGTTCCTTTTTGTGTGGCGGGGGAATTTCGTCGGCCCAGATGATGCTGCACGGAGCGCAATCTCCCTCCGCCGTGTCGCCGGCCCTTCCCGCTGTGGCAGCTGATGCCGCACCTGAGGCCGGCGACCAGCAGACGAGGCTACATCGCCGCAAGAGAAAAGCCGGTACACAAACGAACGAGCGTCTCTCCAAGCGTCTGAGTCTGCTGAATCTTGGTGTGTATTTCTCTTTATCCATTCCCTTTGCCACAAGCTGACACGTTCCGGTTAGAGCAGGGTGGCAGCAAGCTGTACGTCCCCGTCGAGACACCCGCATCCTCATCAAACAACAACTCGGCTCCTGCACCGCGCGCTGTGGCCATGCCTGATGATACTATGCAACTGGACGACTCGAAGCACAAAGTCTACATCTACAACATCGACGATGAGCTCTCCTCCGACAGCGAGTCCGACGACGGCAAGCTCGTATTCCTCCCAGACATTGAGAAGCATCTGCGGGCAACCCGCATCCCCCCCTCTATCCTGGCCAAGAGCGACGCCGACGTTGAGGGCATGGAGGTTGTGCTCTACAGTGACCCCAAGTCACTGACGGTGCCCGAGGGAAAGGACAGCGTCCGCAAGGCCATTATCGAATCCCGCCGCCGCACGAGGGAACAGCAGCGGCTGGAAAGGGAGAGTAAGAGCATCGATGCGGCCACGACTGCTCCTTTAATCGACTACGCGAGCATGCCATCCAACACGACATCTGGGGGCGATGATGACTCAGATGCAATGGACATGGACTAAGACGTCCCTGGCTTTACTACATATACCCAAGCAGGAGTTGGAGTTCCGGACAGTGGCTTATTCATACAGCTCAGCAATGTTCTTAATAGAAGTACTAGTTATTTCTTTTCATCTATCTATATTCTATAGATGCATCCATCCAGACCCAATATTGCCTTGTTTTTGCCCTGCCTGCCCGTAAAGCCATCGATACAGTGTCTACCAGCGATTCAATCGTACACGATCTTGATGGTCCCTATCCCCCAATGTGCCTTGCTTATCTTGACATTGACGCCGGCGGCGGTCCTGGCGGCGGTCCGTACTCAGACTGTCTAGCCTGCATCGGGTCGACCTTGGTGCCCCCGGCAGGTGGCTCGTAGACGGGAGGTCGAGACGGATCATAGACGGGCGGTGGCATGTTGTACATTTGGTAGCCGTTTGGCGGTGGGTAGTATGCAGGTTGAGGATACTGGTAACTCGGGTCGTGCTGGGCGCGAATCCGTCTGCTCACAAGGCACTATCGCAGATGTTAGCGGCTTGGTCCCGCGAGTGGCGAGCGTGGAGCGTGGGAAGAACTTACCCTGTGATATGCGAGGAGTGGCAGGCCCTTCTTGAGCCTTGATTTGGCGTGCATGTATCCGCCGATGACCCAGGCCATGAACAGGACGGTGAAGGTGATGAAGATTGTCCATTTGACGATGATGCCCGTCTGTCGCAATCAGCATCTGACACCATGCAGCAACACGTTCAGGCGACGACTTACATCGCTATACCACCATGGAATAGTATGTCCATCCGATACGAATTCCCAGTTCACGTCGTCGTTATTCTCGTCGTCGGCTTGGCGCTGTAGTAGCGTCCATTTCGCAAAGGCCGCCATTGTGTTTGTGTGTGTTGGAGAGAGGTTGTTGTCGTCCCGCGAAGCTAAGCGTAGCCAAGATGGCCGGGGTAAATGGCTGAAAGGAGGGAGCCCACTGGCCAAGTAAAGTATAATTGGAACACGGGGCGCAACAGGGGGAATCGCAAACAAAGAAAAAGCAGAAACTCCAGAGGGTATCGTGTCGCGGTGTGAAGCAACCGGAATTCAATAGCGCAGAGATGAAATATTAATAGAGAGTGACGCTTCCAGGGAGAGGAGGCATTGGTGGCGCGGCGAGTGACCTCCTGCGGCAGGTTGTGTTGCGTCTGAGCCTCTGGAGTTTCACAGGAAACAGGCCCCGGCCTCCGGGGGAATGCAGGCGTAGTGGGCCTCCCGGGCGGCTAGCGAGCTCACGGGTCAACACCCAATGGGCTTCGCTCCAAACTCCGTAGGTCGTCGATAGGTGGATCAAATATGACGGCAGCCCCGGCGGCAATGAAGAGGTCGAGAGATACAATGCCAGACCCAGCTGTGTGGGATGTTTCAGCGAAGGCTCTGGAGAGAGCTTCACTCGCGCGGTTCGCTAGATATTGCCATGGGGTGGCTCGTACTATGCCGGCCAATGCCCAGTATCGAGTTGCCCAGGCCAACCAATGCTGAGCCTCCCGGGCCTTTACTCTCCCGTCTGCAACCTGGCCTTGGGGTCTGAATTCATCCGGAGATCAATCCCTGGCGGCCACGCCGGCCTCAACCTGATACCTGGAATGTCTCAAAGCCAGCGTACCGGTGTCGCGAATGCCAAGGAGCCTCCCTCCCGCGCCCATTGTTCTGCCGGAATCCATGAGTTCTCAAGTGCCTAATTCTACATGCCAGAGCGCCACCCACATGCCTTCGACATTGTCACGTACGTGCGGCCATAGCGAGACAGCCTCTCAACGGGCGCACCGCACAAAACCAGCGCCCACTGTCATTCTCACTCTGACACAGTATTCACTACTTCGTACCTGATTTATGAATGAAATCCAAAGACGCCATCGCTCTAATGCTTCCCGCGCGAATGAAACGAAAACGCCCGCCCTTTCTCTGCACTACCATCTTACAACAGCCCTGCTCCTCCAGCAGCCCACTCTGCGAACCCTTCCCCTGCTGCGTTTTCACGCGCTGGGTTCGGTGGGAGTCCTTGTTCTCGTCGTCGGTTATCCTCTTCTTGCATGTGTACCTGCTGTAAACGCTGTCGCCACCAGAGGAGAAGCACAAGGCACAAGGTGATTCCGATGATCAGGAAGCTCTCAACGATCCCATCATCCTCATTCAAGACATCGCCGCTTGCAAGCGTATCGTCGTACAGACCCTCGGCGTTGTAAAACTCGTCCTCGTAATGAAGAGTGTCGTCTTGGAGGAAGTTGGCAATCCACTCGGAAAGAGACCGGACCTTCTTCGGTTCTGGTTTTGTCAGTAAAACACCGGTATAGGGCCATGTAAAGTTACTTACTCGGCTCGTCCTGAATGGAATGGATTGGTCCGTGTGTCAGGGTATTCCAAGCACTCCGGAGTCGAAGCTTGAGGAGACTTAGTGTGACCGGCAGGTAAGCCTCCTCATTCACTTCCAACGCTTGGTCGTAGTATCTCTTAGCGAGGTGGAAATCCTGCACCAGCCCAATGCCGTTCTCATGCATCCATCCGAGATTGAACAGGGCCTGGGCGCTCTGAGCGTAGTCAGAGGCTCCAGTGTAGCACTGGACAGCCCTGGTAATATCCTGCTTGGCCCCGACACCGTAGTAGTAGTAGTCGCCCATCTTGACGAGCGAATCCACGTTGGACTGTCTCGATGACCGTGTCCAGTAGATGAGGGCAAGCGACGGGTTATCCAGGAGGTTGTCCGGTTCTACTGACTTCTGGAGCCACGGCGACAGAGGCAACCGAGACTGAACAGAGTCCAGCATGTATGCGACGTTGGTTTGGGCCTTTTCATATCCCTGCTCAGCCGCCATTAGGTATTCAAGAAAGGCAAGCTCGTAATCGCCGGCCTCATATGCGTCGTTGGCGTCGCCCCAGGATGAGACCAAGGGCTCGGCCTTCTCAGCAACACTCTTGTAGTAGCTCAGTGACGCACCACAGAGCTTCTCTCGGCCAACGCCGTGGTGGATCAGTTCGCCAATGTAGTAGTGAGCTTCAATGTTGCTATGACGGCTCGCCAGTTCGAAATAGTTATTCGCGACCCTGACGTCCTCTTGGCCTCCTTGATCCAGATACAGCTGCCCCATCTGAACCAGCGCCGGGGCATAGTCTTGGTCGGCTGACTTCTTGAACAGCTCCATGGCAAACTTGACATTCTCCTTCTGGCCGTAGCCATTGAGGTTGATCAAACCAAGTCCATGTTGGGACTGTGAGTCTCCGTGTGAGATGCCACGTTCGAACCACAATTTCGCCCGCTCAAAATTTTGGGCGACACCGTCGCCTCTCAGGTACATCCGACCGAGATAGCCGGCAGCCTTGGAAGCGATCGACTCGATGCCCGCCTTATAGTTCTCTAGAACGCGACCGTCCTTCTTCCAGTATCGCGATGCCACTAGGAAGAAGTACTTCCGAGCCTGGGGGATGTTTCGATCGAGACCACGCTGGCCCTCGTAGTATATTCTTCCCAGATTGTATGATGCCTTGGAGTCTCCCTTTTGAGACATGAGGTCCAAGTATTCAATGACGTCGTCAATGGCTGCGTTCGCATCAGATGCAGGGTTCGCCTTGAGAGCATTCATGCCGGCGCTCGAGGCACTCGCTCCTTCGCCATAAATGCCACCGTCGTCATCCGAAATGCGCCATGCCTGATGGACCCAAGACCTGCCTCCTGGAGGACCAGCTCGGTACCACGCAATAACCTTGTCTGCCACACTCTTGTAGTATTTGACGGCGCGGTTTCGCAATTCTTAGTTGTTCCAATTCCACCGTTGTGTCGGAATGCTGTCGCCATTTCAGCCCGAACGTCTCCTTGGATGGCAGCAAAAGTGTAGTAGAGGAGCGCTTTGGCCTGGTCGCGGGGCACCACCCATCCAAGTCCAGTCGAGTAGTAGACACCCAGCATGTACTGTGCTGTCGAGTTTCCATGCACGGTGGCAAGCTGCTGGTAATGGTTGAAGGCGGCGTGCAGGTTCTTGGGGTGGCTATAGTTGCCGAAGAAGTTCATCTGAGCGAGGAGGTAGAGAGCGTCCGAATTATTCTGTTGTGCCGCCTGCTCAAGAAGCTGAACAGCTTCCAGGAGATGGCCACTGATTTTGGCGTCGTGCGACTGCGATGGCGCAGTTGCCGGACCGTGGGGAATCGCCTTGAGGATGTAGCGCATGACCGTTCCAACCAGGCCCGATGGCCGTCGTTTCCGTTTATGCAATGATTGGGGAGTCTTCCCCAGCTCGATCATGGCGGCGTTGACAAGGTCCGCGCCTAGAAATAGTCAGCCTGTTGTCCGCGCCGGGAGGTCCGATGCGTCGTCATACCAGGTTGAGGACCATTGTGACGGCCCTGGTCCACCATAACGTCTGTCTTTGGAGCCGCGACATGCCTATTATGGCCACCTCTCTGGAACGGTGGGGTTTCGGTGTAGGTTTCTTGATAGTACTTCGCGTTTGTACAGAGTCCGGAGCTCGCCTGCCAAAGCACTGGATCTGGTCAGTCGTTGTCGCGTGCGTCTTGCAGCGGGGAGGATCAACATACGGAGCACCCAGACGAGTGATTGCCGCATCTTGGGCAATGACTATGTGCCTAAAGAGTCTGTAACAGCACTGGGCATGGCCGGTTTCCGAGGTCAAGGATACCGCCGTCGTTGTGTTGGTTTCGCGGGGTGCGGATTGAGCTGCAATCTGCAGTAACAAGCTAGCTGTCCACTTGAAGCTTACGAAGTACATGAGGTAATGTGTCCGACGCCGCTTCGGCCGCAAGTGGCTAAGCGCCGGTTTCTGGTCCGGCCGTCGCTGACTAAGTCCAACCGCGCCTGTCACGTCCTGGGGTTGATTGTAGAACACCTCGGAGCTTTCGTTTCAACATCGCTTCAATTATTATATCTTGTTGGCTATTCAATGGCATAGTGAATCCAGTGTTTGAGCTAACGTCACTGAATTTGCATTCGATTTGTCGGGGTTGCGGCCTATCAGAGATGGACTATTTCTGCTTGATTGAGACCAAATGCAGCGGATGAACCAACAGCCAGTAAGACGGCATCGCACTTTAGCTGGAAACAACATGTTGAGATTGGGTTGAGCATCCCACCGTAATGACAATACAAGCTAATACGCCATTACAATTCATATCTAAAGATCTACTGCTAGGTAGGTATTTGGCTCGAATTAGGCCATGGTACACTCGTTCAGCCATGCAGTCATCAATTCTATTATAGATGGAGGATAAGATGACTCGGCTTAAACCTAGTAATCAAGTATGGCACTTCGGGACTCAGAATCACCAGGCAACGCAACGACTAAAACCAAAGTTCCCTCCCCGCCCCCTGGCGGAGCGACAAATGATCTCGCCCACAACTGCCGAGGCGGCGTCGCTAATAAGTGCCCGCAGCTGAACAGCCACAGCGCCATAGCTGCCTATAAACCCCAGGGTTTTTCAGCGCCTCAGCCGCTAACGTCTGCCCCTGCATTTCGCGGCCCGTGAACACGAAAAGTCACGGGTAGCGCGTTAATGGCTGCAGTTCGACCGCGTCGCTGAACGCGTCTCACACCCCAGCTGCAAGCTAATCCCGACGTCGCTGTGGCCTCGGGGAAAATCCAAGTCATTTCGTCAAAACGCACTCCCAGCCCTCTCCAGCCTCCGCTTCCTCTTCCAGCGTTTATCTGTTACATCAATTCCGGGTGCATTCTCTTCAATCGATCATCCACAATTCCGTCGCTACGAGCCCGAATTACCAGAGTTCCTCGCCTGTTCAGAGGTCTCTTCGTGCATCGACCACTGCCCCTTGGCCGTCTCCACCCCCAGATTCTCGCCATGTCGACCCTCAAGCGCAAGGCCAACTCAGCTGCGAATGGAGCTGATGCAAAGAAGCCCAAGGCCAATGGCAGCATTGCATCCTTCTTTGGGGCGGCCCCGAAACCGGCCGCTGCTGCCACTCCAGTAGTCAAGTTTGACAAGGCCAAGTGGGTTGCCGGCCTCACCGACGAGCAGAAGAACCTCCTTAAGCTGGAAATCGAGACTCTGGACGTCAGCTGGCTGGCCCACCTCAAGGATGACATCACCACCAAGGAGTTTCTGGACCTGAAGAAGTTCCTGGAACGAGAGTCCTCCACTGGACGGAAATGGTTCCCTCCCAAGGAGGATGTCTACTCCTGGTAAGACAATTGGATGCTGTCACTTGCGAGCCAGACTTGTGCTAATCTTGTTCATGTCAGGTCCCGCCACACCCCCTTCCACAACGTCAAGGTCGTCATTGTCGGTCAGGACCCGTACCACAACATCAACCAAGCCCACGGCCTAGCCTTTTCCGTGAGGCCCCCGGCTCCGGCTCCCCCTTCCTTGAAGAACATGTATATTGCCCTTAAGAAGGACTACCCATCGTTCGTGGTACCACCCAACAAGGGCGGTCTCCTTACTCCCTGGGCGGAGCGTGGAGTTCTCATGATCAACACATGCCTCACTGTCCGAGCACATGAAGCCAACTCGCATTCCAATCGAGGCTGGGAGCGCTTCACTCAAAAGGTCATTGACCTCGCGGCACAGAAGCGTACGCGCGGTGTCGTGTACATGGCCTGGGGCACACCTGCCGGCAAGCGAGTGCAGAAGATCGACCGAAGTCGGCACCTAGTTCTGCAGAGCGTGCATCCCAGTCCTCTGAGCGCCTCGAGAGGCTTCTTCGACTGCAACCATTTCAAGAAGGCCAATGAGTGGCTGATCAGTCGATACGGCGCTGAAGGCGAGATTGACTGGGCATTGGTGCCTGGCAATTCCACAAAGGCTGTGGTTGAGGAGACCAAGACTGACACAGAGGCTGACGCTGACAAAGATGCTAAGCCTGAGGTGAAGAAAAACGAGGCGAAGAAGGTCGAGACGAAGAAGGTCGACGACAAGGAGAATGAGTTTGAGGAGGACGAGGAGGCTCTAGAAGAGGCCCTGAGGCTAGCCGAGGCCGAAGCTGAGACGCCCAAGAAGAAGGATTAAACAATTTCGTCCCGGTTTCAAGGCGCCAGTGTGTTTCTTAGGTAGGGATTGGAACTATTGTACGGTGGCGGCGTATACTTTGTATGTATTGGATGGAAGACACTCGGACAGGTCCTGGGCGTTCGCGTGGTCGATCAGGGATCATGGCAGGGCCAGCTTCGGGAGTCTGTGTACACTAAGGCTATAGGACGGGAATGGATGAATAACAGGTCTCGGTTACTCGCGTGTCTCTCGATTAACTGTGAGGTCATGATTGCCTTTGTGGGTCAGATCCTCAAGAACAACAAAATATGGAGTATGGGGCGCCTCGGACATCGGCGGCCGGTGAAGACGGACGAGAGGAACGCTTATACCAGGCGGGCATTGTTATCTGTCAGAAGGTCGGCTGGGTCGAAAGCACGTCCATGTCGAGATGATTCGCAGTCCTTCTTGTTTGAAGCGATGAAGTCCAGGAATTGCTTCTCGAAGGCGGTTCCGAAGGCTCCAGTTTTCCTGGCGGGTGGCATGATACGACTCCTTCAGCCTCACGGCAGCGGAGCGCATGAAGATCTAAGATGAGGTTTGAGGAGAGGAATCTCGCACGCGCCCACGAGTCCACACACCCACAATCAGCCTCACACACCCACCCCGTTTTGTCTTGAATTTGCCCCTCCCCCGCCTCTAGATCGTACGTACCTGGGACGAAATTTAATCTAGCATGTCAAGTCATTCATCTGTTTCGTTTCTTCTGAATACGACATCGCTAACTACATATGTGGCCAACGCGGGGTGTGGCCAGGGAGCAGCAGCAACAACGTGGACGAACGGGGGCCAACACTTGCATCATGGACAAGGCGTTTCAAGTCCTGACGCAACCCAGTAAGACGTTCGTAAACGCTGGACAGAGTTGGAAAGACGCTGCATGCAGCCCCGGCAGGTGCATGAAGCATGAAGGTGGTGGAGCACTGGAACTCGCGGTTCAGTGCCAGACCTCCAACCCGACCGGGATCATGGATCGAGCGTCTGCGCGGCGGCGTGCGGATGGGACGAAAACAGCACACGGACGTACTGGAGACGACGTTTTCGGGGCTGTCATACTAGTGAGGCACGTCAAGAATACCATGTAACGGTCCCTGGGCCGGTCTTTGCTTTCTTCGTCCCGGGTCTTCCAGCTGGCTCGGCATGACCTGCATCTCGATCCCGACAGATGACGCCAACAACCGGCATGGCGATGAGCAAGTGGGAAATGTTTCGCAATTTTTACGGTGCAGCCTGTTATTTGCTGGCCGGGCACATACGAACGAGCCCCCGGCTGAGGTTGGCGGCGAGAGGACCACATCTGGTGCCAGCTCACCACCCTCCTTCGATCCAGGAAGCCTCGCGAGAAATCCCATCGCACCTTGGCAGCCAGTCACGGTGCTGCTGAGTGCCGGGCTCTTAGCTTATGCGTTGGCGATGCCAGCACACATGCAGCGGGCTTTTTTTTTTGGTCCGTCACCCCACGAGCCACGAGTTACTGGACAAGGAGCGACTACGATTGGGCGGATCTGGATGAGACGCAAAAATACCAAAACCGATGATGGATTCTATACATGGGCATCGGTTGGCAAAAATAGCGGTGTTCGAGTAAATGGTTCCATCCGCCGGCAGCCCCTCCCCATATCCACCGGTCCAGAGTACAAAGGTTCATCCTAGGACACGGGGTATCCTAGACAAGGTCATGGCATGGCTTGGCCAGTCATAAAACTGTCCGAAGTAGAAACCACCATCAGTTGTGCCTGGACAGAACCTCGTACCTGGGACAGACATCGTGGGTGACCTTAAAAGGGGGCGTGGGAATAGTCTTCGCCAAATCTTGAGGCGATGACACGCTCTCTAGCGAGTGCGCTTTCTTCATCCGATCAGTCGTCTTCATCGTCCCACGTCACTTGATCGGCTCGGGACAGGGCAGAAGGTGATATCAGAGGTGTTAACAACAGAGCCGATATTGGCAGGGGGGCAATTGGGACCAATTGGACCTCTGGCGCGGTGACGACCGACCCTCAGGCGCGTCTGACCGAGGCGGCGAGCGAAAGGTGAAAGAATGGGCAGTGAAGGACAGGCTGGTCTCAGTGCAAGCCCATTGATGGGATCCCACTTGTCTGTCTACTCGGCACGCTGCGAAACATGGATGGCGTCAGGGCGGTCGAGCCACTGACAATGGAGAAGACATGGTTGCAGCTTGGGTGTGGGCAGTTGATTGAGGCCAACTAGCACACGTCCCATGTACTATGGTAGTATCCATGAGTCCAAGCTGCCCAAGCTTCGAAGCGATTCCCGCTATCAGCTGAGAAGGAAACGAAAGAGCGAGCAAAGAGAGATCTAAAACAACGGGTCATGACAGCCCGCCGGAACAGGAACAAAGAGGATCTACTAGTGGTCGACTGTTGGTGTTGGTTCTTTTGGCGTTGCTTGGCTGCTTCTTCATACATCCCTAGCTCCTACTACGGTAGTAGTGAGGTGACGGCGTCCAACCATGGTGCCAAGGTGACACCTTTTTCGGGACCGTGGTCGCGGATCCCGATGCCGGCTTTTGGCGGTGGTCCCCTGTCCAGACGGGCGGTCCCAGGTCCCAGGTCCCCTGGTCATGGTCCCCAATGGAGCTGTGGTTATATCTCATGGTGTCGTGGGTGGGAGTTTGGCACAGAGAGAGTAGCGGAACCGACACTCGTTGGCCGCGCTCAGTGTCCCAAACCAGGTGCCAGCAGTGATCGACAGCGTCCTTGTCTCGCCTGGCCTAGCCTCAGGGCAAATCCTAGTCCCCGCATGAGCCAGGAGCCAGGAACCAGGAGCCAAGCTCAAAGCAAATCAATTCATCAGAGGGGGGGCCTGGAATCAAATTACACGACCGCGCGCCCGCCTGCCGCCCACGCAATTAAATTTCAGGACGTCAGGGACTAGACAGAGTGCGGCTGGCTTGGATGGTGCCCCTCTAACTGGCGGCCCACCCGAACAAGCCGCCGCCATCAGGTCCCGTTCCCAGCGGCGGCGCGTCCAGTCACAGCGCGTCCAGGTGCCCCTCAGCGCCCTCAGGGCATCTCTCTGGCTCTGAGACTCCCCCCAATCTGCGTCCCGCTCCCCTCCACCGGCGCTGGGGGCTAGGCTGCTTTCGGGACCCTTGGAGAAGCTTGTGGGCTTGTGGGGTGGCGCCGACGCTTCTTTCTTAAACCATGGCCGATGTGGATGTGGACGGTGGACGATGAAGATGGTGTTGTTTGTGTTGTTACGGCTGATGTCTTTCTCAGCCTCACGCCTCGTACAGAAGGAATATGAGACCTCAGCTGGGAGCTCTCATCGATTTGTCCCTGACTGCGAGAGGCAGATGTATGCACGCCTCGCTACAATCTGGGTAATTATAGACAAGAAAGAGATGTCCCGAGAAAACAAAACTAAGAAAGTATCGAGTAGAGACAGTCTAATTACTTTGTGCTATACCACATAGTAAACTCAGGAGACAGCCTCATCGTTCCAAACACGCAGCTCGTTATCAACGAAAAGAAACAACGTCAAGACAACGAACGGGTAGCCACATCCAACCACAAAGACAACATCTCTCTCTTCCCATCCCGCTCTCCAACCACAGCTCACACACAGATACAGACTCTCTCACTCTCACACACCCATCCCATCACCCATCACCTCACCCCTCCACTCCCCCCCAAAAAGAAATGCCCCATGCCCACCAGATGAATGGCCCCCATGCTCCATGCCTGTAATCCCAGCTCGGCGCCCAATCTTAGTGCTGTACGTACCGTCCCAAGGCCTGGTCGCGCACCCCCGTCGCCCCTGAAGCCGCTCCCCGTCCACCATCCCAATCCCAACCCCAATCCCTCATCCATCATCACCTTTCTCTCCTCCCTCTTTGTCTTTCGATTGGCCTTCGTCCTTCTAGTCCTTTTTTTCGTTCTCTCATTTTGCCGAGGACGTCTCTTTTTTTTTTTTTTTTGGCGGCCATTTTCTGGCCCCCCTCGCCTCGTCGTTTCACCTTTTTCGATACCTCCCCGACTCGCGCCCCAAAAAAAAGTCCAGGCCTCTCCTGTCGTCTCAGCAGCGTCACGCTCACGCTCACGCTCACCCACGACGCCCACGCCGCCACGTCCGCGCCCGATCCCCAACCTCGACTTACACGTCGCCTGGCGCCATCGTCCATCGTCCCGACCACCACGCAGCCCATCTTTGACGGCAAGGCCCCCGCGACCACCAAAAAAATCCAACCCCTGATCTTTGTCTTCTTCCCGCGCGACAGGGAACTTTGCTTTTCCTTCGGCTCTCCGCCTGCATTTGCGGCCGACCTGAAAACAAGATCCGCAGCACCACCCTTCGCCAGGTCCAGCTCGCCGCTACTTTCTTCCCTCCTGCCGTCGCATAAACGCCAACGTGTACCGCGTCTGAACCATCCCATCACGTCCACTACCACCGCCGTCGCCCATCATGGCCGGCCTCTTCTCCCGCCTTAAGGGCAAGGACTTCAAGAAGAAGAAGGGCAAGGACAGCTCCGATTCGCAGCCAACCCGACCCCGGTGGACCGATGCTTACACGCGGACCTCCGTCGAGCCTGAGGAGGTCCACGAGCTGATCCGATGTTGCACTGAGGAGCTCAAGGCGCGAGGTATGTCACCCCGGATTCTGTGCCTCCATGTGCTGTCCCTTGCGTCTCCTTCGACAGCATGCTAATTCTCCGTGTCTTACTAGCTCTCGACCACCCCTTTCTCCTTCTGCCATTCCGACCTACCTCCGACCCCAGCGCTGTGCGCACATTCATCAGACACTTCTTCGAAGCTCACCAAAAC
Source organism: Ilyonectria mors-panacis (assembly GCA_002991585.1). Classification (NCBI taxonomy): domain Eukaryota; kingdom Fungi; phylum Ascomycota; class Sordariomycetes; order Hypocreales; family Nectriaceae; genus Ilyonectria; species Ilyonectria mors-panacis. Next base: position 230,012 of record PPHJ01000068.1, read on the forward strand.
CTGCGCGGCGAGCAACTACTCCAGGAGCTGCGCATGACCGAGCCCATGGTACGTCGGCTGCAACAACCGCGCAACGTGATACTAACTTGGTCCACAGGTCGTTTCCGGCGTCGCAAAATGGTGCTGGAGTCGTCTTCAGGGTGGTATTGTTGGTTGGGATGCCTACGAGCTGTTCAAGGTTGGAGAAATCGGTACGTCAATCGCAGAATTGCCCAGTCCAACGGTGTGGCTGACTGGTCTTAGACTCGCACATGGCCCGAGACTCGTTCAAGACATTCATCCCCATTAGCGTCGAGAACGGTGCCCGCCAGCGCATTATCTTCGACTATTTTGATCTTTTGGCTGCAATTGCTGCCCACGGCAAGACCAATGGCCTCGGTGGCCGCAAGGTTTCCCGGATGGCCGCTTGGTGGGCCTTTGAACACAAGGACACCAAGAAGGGCTTTGAGGGAGGCTACAACTCTTGGCTTAGGTGAGTTCAGTGTCTCAGATGATACCTCTGTCCCGAATGCTCACCAATTCTTGCAGCGCCGCCGATGCCACGAGCCACATGTTCTTCGCGTACCTCCGATCTCTATCCCCCGAGGTGAATGTCAGCGGTATTACGATGCTGCCCATGTCCCTCCAGAAGCTCGTCCAGGAGACAGAGTATCCCCCTCAGCGACCCGAGTTGATGATGACGCCTACGAACAAGGTTGTCATGATCGTCGACACCGTCTCCCCCACGCCGTTTGCCCTCTTGCGCCGGGCCAATCACTTCCAGTATCGCGACGAGGACCGAGCCCTCCAGGAATTCTCCGAGTACCAGGACCCAGTTAAGGCACTGACTGATGAGTGTCGCCGAGTCTTGAAGGCCGTTTCTGCCGCAAACCAGTCCCAAGTTTCGAGTTCTAAGCATTCTACGAGCTTGCGCGACGCTTCTTGGTCTCGTTTTGAGGATATCGGTTTCACGAGCACTTTTTAGAGGAGGATGACGACGAAGATGAGAGCGCCATTACCCAGAGACAGCCTCAGGGTTTGAGGAGAGCACCTGCTTCTGGAAACGGATTGGGCAGACCGACAACCCCATCTTGGGCCGATTTCCTCTCATCAGGATTCATTGATGAGAACTCAGCCTCCCGACCTAACCTTCTTCTGCCCCCTGACAAGGTTCTCCCTCCCATCGAGACGCAACCCAGACAGCGAAGCTCCCAATCCCACCGACCGAGACTCGAATCCGATCGTACCCTTGAGCCGGGTGAGCTGGCAAGCATCACCTCGTTCTCTCTCGACGATGCTTTCTGGTGGGTCTGGATGACCAGTCTGGCTCCCGAAGAAACCGCAGAGCGTAAATCAGCTTTCGGTCGATGCACGATCATCGAGACCAAGATCCCCACTGGCCGATGGCTGGTGATGGAGGAAATGATCGCAGGCGCGGCTCCGGAGCCCGAAGAGGGTGCCTATATCGCAGAGAAGAAGGGCTTCTTCTCTTGGACAAGGCGCGGAAAGGGTCTGGGTCGACGAAAGTCTGCTGGAAAGTCTGCCCTTGAGATGGGGAACAACGCCGGTAGCAAGGCCAGCATCGGCCCTGATACTCATGCCAGGATACAGGCGAAGGCTGCTCAGCTCCGAGCTCAGGAGTTGCATGACAAGAAGATGGCTGCTCAGCAACAGCAGTCCCAGCGCCGCGGCCGATCAGACGCAGAGCTGATGGCTGAGAAGACTAACAGTGTACTCACGCTCCAGCCGGCCATCATTGGCGAGGCTTCGTCGGCTCTCAAATGGGTCAACAAATATGACAAGGGCACCATCAAGGATGTTTACTTGTCCAACAGCAACGCAGGTCGTGGCATGACCATGTCTCCAGTTCCCTCCGAACGCCTGAACGAGACCGCCGAGACGAATGGGGGAATCAATGGACATGATGAGCAGGCGCCTGAAGTGCCCGCTAAGGAACCCGCACCTCCCCCTGTTCAATCCCCCGTTGTCCAATCCCCTGTTGTTCAATCCCCTGTTTTCCAGTCCCCTCCTGCCTCTCCGGAGATCAAGAAGGAATCCGTGAGGAAGCCTCTCCCCCCAGTGGAGAAGCCCGAGGAGGTTCAGATTCCAGAGGTCGTTGAACCTCCGGCCAGCCCCGTTCCGCCGCCCAAGGACGACATCTTTGACGAAGTCACCCGGGACAACGTTGTATCGCCCGAGCCCGCCAGCCCCGAGAACAAGAAGCAGAAGAAACTACAGAAGGAGGCCAAGGAGGGCCGAGGTTTCCGCAAGCTGTTCCGCAAGAACCGAAGCTCCAAGCTGCCCGAGAATGCTGCCGCCGACGTCAACAGCATGCTGCGAAAGGACCAAGCCACGCCTGAGCCGCCTGTTCAACAAACACTCACTCCTGCCGAGACACCCGAGCCTGCCCCAGCTCATGATGAACCCGAGTCGACCGAGGGGCCCGTGAAGCCAGCTGCCGACGTCGTAGATGTGGAGGACAAGCCCAACACCTCTACGTTCAACCAGGGCCCCCTGGAGGATCAACCCGCGTTCGCCCCTGATACTGATGGAGAGGATGATGCCGTCCCGCCCCCCATTGGCCGCCAGGCGCGCCAGGCCTCCAACTTGAAAGCCTCTCAGCCCGAGGAGAAGCTGAGCCAGAGTGCCAGCCCTGGTGTGCAGGACCGCTGGGCACAGATTCGCAAGAACGCTGCTGAGAGGGCAGCTACCCGCCAGACTGATGAGCAGCCCGAGTACCATCCCACAAGACTGTCGATGGTGATGATGATACTAGTGGAGAGGAGAGTAAGTTGACCTCTGAGCTTCCCCTTGATTGCAATGACTAACCCTTTAATCAAGCTATTGAGTCTCGTGTCGCTCGCATCAAGGCTCGTGTGGCCGAGCTGACGGGTAACATGGAGACCACCGGTGGCCCTCAAGCAGCTACCGCCGCCGCCAACGCCCGCCGCTGAACAGTACTCCCGGTCTCAGACTCTGATCATTGAGACTCGCCGATGAGGCCATTCAACAATCCTGATTTCTTTTTTCGGATATTATCCCGCAACTCGTCGCTTTTACACTCGCCATTAATGTGGCAGGGCTCCGATACCCATCCACGCCCACCCACGCCTAATACAAGCCGTCGCTTCTGTTTTTATTTCCTCTCCTTTTTCTTCCTTTTGACACATATGATACCACTAGAAGAGGAAAGAAGAAAAAGTCACGCGAGCACTTGAGAGTCCAGGAGAAGGGGAAGGGGAACGGAGGGGGGGAAAAGCGAGGAGCCTTGAAAGCTCCTTTCCGGGTTTTCACACCTGGTTTTTTCTTTATCCTGGGCGAAAAGAGGAGATGTTTTCGGATCAATTCTAGCTTTTTGACTTTTTTCCCGTCATATTTCTATGTTCCCTATCTTCTGTTACCTTCGTCGGGGTGAGCGAGTGGTTTCCCCATATCAATACCACTACCACTATTAGTACTATCCCCCATCTATCCATCGTTGTCCGAGGGATTTGAAATGTCTACCTAGGTAGTTGCGAAAGCGCTGTTGCTTGAAAACAAAGATATCTGCTACACTTTTGACCTAATGGGATGAGAAGTCACTGTGTAATTGATCAGTAGGTGATATGACAGTTCAGCCTCCGCTGATAGCTATCATGCGGTCCAAACAAAGAATTCACGACATGAATTTAAGAGTCGTTCTTGCACTCGTCCATTTGCCGTATTGTCTATAGCAACGATTCCTATGTGTATGTATCCCAGTATCGATCAGTATATCATCATACATCACTACTCACATAGCCCAGATGAACATTCCTACGAGCGTCCCTTCGGATCATGCTCATCCTCGTCACTGCTCCCATAATCAATCATGACAATTGCCCCGTACTCTTCGTCGTCGGACACATTCGTTTCCGGCGTCAAAGAGCGCGGAGGCTGTGTTGTCGGTGCATTCTCCGCTGCGCGCTCAGTTGGGCGCCTTGGGAGCACAGGAATCTCCTCCTCCTCCTTCTCGACATGCGTAGAACGACGGGGCAGAGGCGGTTGTTCATCATGCGAAGAGGCGGAAGGGCGTCTGGGTAGGGTTGGAGGTGACTCCACATCCTCGCCCGTCTGGCGCTGAGGCAGTGGTGGCTTCTCGGTTTCTGGCTCCTGGGCCTTTTGTTCTTGAGGTGGAGGGGCCGATGGGGAGACGAGGCCAGGTGGAGAGATGGTTAGGCCACGAAGATCATCCGTCAACTTTGCCTCGTTTGGGGGCTGGTTTTTCTGGGCGTCCTTCGACGGGTCTGCGTCAAAGTCAATCAGACTGCCTTCGACTTGATCCTCCTTCAACTTGATGAGGTCATCCTTTTCAATCTCTGTGCCAGCCTTGATACCAACGAAGCCACATTTCCGCAGGATCTCGCCTGTCAGATCAGGATATCGCAAGTGGCCACTGACAGACTCACTCAGGTCCAAGTTCTTAACCCCCTCGACGTTTGTAACCGACTGCAAGCCGGCAACTCCCATAGCGAGGCTGTGTGCGCGCGGTACAGAAACCCGAGGACCATGTCGTTCTCAGAATAGACGTTGAAGATCTTCCCGGAGACGACGGTGCGTAGCGTACGCCAGTGAGCCGGAGCTGAGGGCGCAGGCGCGCCTATAATAACAACACTGTCGATAAGTCCAAATGCATGTCGTTCAGCGAGCGACTGCAAGCAGGCGTGGATAGCTGTGGCGCCAAGGGAGTAGCCAATAAGGGTAACAGGACGCTCGCCCTGGACCTTGTTTATAAGAGCATCAGCAAGGAGGCGACCAGCCTTTCTAGAACGGTTGTGTGCGCGGTTGAACGGGTTATCGACATTGGATGCCGCAGCGAGCACCTGAACAGGCCAGAGAGCGGCGAGCAGGGTAGCCAAGACGGTGCGCTTGAGGATTTCAACCTTGATCGTGTTCCAGGCGAAGGACTCGACAAGAGCACGGAGTGCACTTCCAAGAGCCAGGAGAGACTTTAACTCGTAACGAAGGGCAAAGACCTCAGCGTCGTCGTTGAGGACGCGCCACGGTTTCGTGATATCGTCCTCTGTGTTGAGCCAACCGTTGATTCCGATGGTGACACGGAGCCGGTGGTCTTGCTGTGCTTTTCGATCTTCAGGCTGGAATTTCTTTCCCCATTCTTCCTTAAGTGGGATAAAGCGGAAGTCTTCAACCTCTTTGGCGTACTCGTCCATCATCTCGCCCTGGTGACGGCTTCAGCACAACTTCTAAATATGTAGATAGAGGGAAACTTACAGTCATCTTAGCTCCATATGCGCCGAAGAGAGCCCCAACTAGGGCACCGTTCATCCAGAATATGCCTAGGAAGCTGGCTACTCCTCCCAATCCCACGCCTCCGAGGACACCACCGATAGCACCAGCAACTAGAGGCGCGGCCAGACCACCAGTGACGCCAATAACAGCGGCACCGGCAACGGAGGCCAGACCGACTTTCCAGAACCGGTTGAACTTGTTGTCTTGACGACGCTTGGCAGCTTCGGCCTCCGCTGACATTGCTTCTTTCTGTTTTTCATCTGCCGCAGACGACTCGAGGAGAGATTTGGCGATCTCAACCTCCTGTGCGATGATGAATGTATGGGGGACTTCCAAAGCAGACGCAAGATAGAGTGCCAGGGCTCGTGAATGAGCGGAATACTTTCCTGTTGAAAGGAGGAGAAGGAGAATACAAACAATGGCCTCTCTCCTGTCTTCTTGAGGGATCGTCGTTAATCTCGTCGGTATCGGATGATACAAGGCCTGGAGCGAGGTAACATCCTCTGACTTGTCAATTTTGACTTCGCCGAAGCTGATGAGATTCTCACCCTCTTCTGGGGTGTCCAGCTTAATCTTCTCCATAGCTTCCAGACGCTTCTGCCTCTCGCCCTGGATCTTGGTGTCGTCCGGGACGCGCGCAATCTCCTCAAGCTTAGGCATAAGCTCACGCTTCCAGTCAGACATGTGCTTTATGGCAGCCTTCTGAACCTGCTGGGCCTGCTTCGAAGCCCTGTTCCGAATCTGCTGCTCGCGCCTCCTGGATTCCTCGTCATTGGTCTTGGAGCTCTCGCCTTCAGCGGTAGGGGTTCCCGGGGCTACGGGGCCAAGTTCATCGTCTGGAGTCTCCAGCTGTGCGATCATGTATGAAGTGATCTCATGGACAAGCTTATAGAGCGCCTTTCGTCGCGCGGGGTTCAGGCTGATGACAATCTGCCGCGGATCGGAGCAGAGTGGCGCCATGATGAAGTGCTCGCCCTCCCGGAGCCAGAGCGCACCAGATATTCGGGAGCCTGGTGTTACCGTAACGCGAATATCGGATTTCGGCGATTAGCTATGAGTATGGACTGTTAGCAACATGGCTCATGATCAGGTATAGCGGTGGGACGCCCTACGTCATGGCGCCCGCAGTGGAACGGGGACATGGGGCCACTTACTGCAGAACAACTCGGCACTTTGATTCTGGCAACGCCGTCCAGCGGTCTCTGGAGCTTAATCACAGCTTGATTCTGGAGTTATTACGTTCCCCCAATGTTGGATGTAATATGTCCAATATGCTGTGTCTCACCAGGCTGTTGGTTCTCCAGATCCTCTAGGCACCCATCACGTGCTTATCCCTTAGCCCCATGCGGAATCAGAAACGCCAAGAGCTGAGGACAATTAACATTCATCGCCATTCTTCTCCAAGCGATACTTTGTATTAAAAGGCATGACCGAAATGCAATACGTCATATCTAATCAAAGGCCCATTCACTAGAGCGGAGTGGTCAATGGGCACTTAGATTGTAGGGAAGCCCAACAGACAAGCTTCTCAATTTTTTCAGGCACACGAAATCCGGCAAGGGCCCCATGTATGAGATCCCAAAGGTCGAGCAGCAAAACGACGAAATCGGCCTGAACAACTAGATTTTATGGCACTTCAGGCAGGTGACCACCTTATGACTTGGGGTTATCTCAAAATTAAGTTAATTTAGTTACCTGTGAGCCTAAAAGCAGTGGTCCATTCTCCTCGTTAAGCCATCGACTAATAACGACAGACGAAGCTCGTTCTAAGTCTCTAATAAATAATAAATTTATCTAGTGATAACCACAGGCTACAATCTCGGCCATGCCAGATCATATTGACGCAATGATGACCTCGGCGTAGAACCTAGCTCGGACTGGGAATTTGAGTGTATATTATGGCAGCGTATCCCGACTTGTATTCTTTGCGTCTCGACGGGCCATTAAGGATTGCCGCCTTAGCTCTCCATAGTATTGGCGAACCTCCGAAAAATCCACCGCTAGGACCTCTGTTAAAGGAGACTTTGGAAAATGAATAGGGCCTGGTTGAAAAATCGGTTAATACATCTTGTGTCCGTGTTCGTCCATCAAATATTCATTACCCTTCCCGCCAGTTCCAGTTTATCCAGCGGCGGGTCTTATTGAATCGCTGTTCCAGAGAGGGATACTGTCATTGTTGATGGACTTGCCTCCGACTTAACTCGAGACTTCTCACCTCTTGACTCTAGGGAAACATTTAACCTCACGTTTCTCTTGCGTAAGGGAGAGTCCTGTGGGTTCGCGCGAGTTCTCTCCTCAGATCTCCCCAGGTCGTTCTTCGCCGTGTGAATAGTGACTATGCAGTGCGGTGACCTCGATGCAACCGGTATAAATGAGCCTCGGGACCTCGCCCTCTGATTCACATTTGGGTTATCTCTGTCTGCGTAAGTACAATTATAATAATATGCAGTTCATCATCAAGTGATGATGCAGTTCCCACCATGTAAGTAGACCATTGCTTGAATGTAATGAGGTAGAAGATTCCACATCACTAGACACTTCAACGCCGCGTCAACACAGGGCCAAACATCATACAGCGAGACAACGAAGTTCCCAAAAATGCAACATAACACCCAAAAACGGGACACTAGGTTTATTTACTCAAATACAAAAATACAATTGTTGAGCAAATGGTTGTCCTGACTGATCTCAGTAGTGTGTAACTCTAGGGTAGACAGGGATAGTGCGATAAGAAATGCGGGTGTGCGATAAGACCCAGCCCCACTAAAAAAATCAATGCGACTTGGACGGTCTCAACTCAGGCTTCTCAACTTCTTCCGCGCTCACCAGTTTCTGCTCCTTCGTTTGACAAGATCCTAAAACCCCCACACCATAGGGCACCCCCCGAAAACTTTCGCCGATAGTCACCCATTATAATGGATGCCCACGCCCTCCTCTCCTCCCAAGGCTGGCGAGGAACTGGTCACTCACTGCACAAGACCGACGATTCGATTGGCCTCTCGAAACCCTTGTTGTTGTCGCGCAAGGACAACACCAAAGGATTGGGCCAAAAGCAGCACTTTACAAGCGACCAATGGTGGATGAATGCATTCGACGAACAGTTGAAGGGACTCGACACTTCCAAGGATGGCAAGGTGGTGCAGACGCTCACCACCGGCAAGTTGAACACCATCGACAAGAACCTGGGGAAATACTCTGTGTACACATCGTTTGTGCGAGGTGGGTTTCTGGAGGGAACCCTCAGCAGATTGGAAATAAAGGACTCGTCGAGCACCGAATCCTCCGAAGACGACAGTGCCGATCAAGAACGCGCGAAGACGTCCAAACCCGAAAACCGAAAAGAAACCAAGGAAGAGCGGAAAGCCAGAAAAGAGGCGAAGCGAAAGCGAAAAGAAGAGCGAGCCCGCGAGAAAGCCGAGAAAGCCGCCCGACGAGAGCGGAAAAAGTCGAAGAAATCGGCGAAGTCATCAACTGAATCGAGCGACGCGGACGACGAGAAGCGTCGACGGCGAGCGAGGAAAGAGGAAAAACGGAGACAAAGAGACAAAGAAGCAAAGGAATAATGGACCAAGGACAAAATATGGCGAGTCGCATCCGCATAGCGAAAGCATCTTCACGGCGTTTGGGTCGATAGTTCTGAATGATACCCCCCAATTGGATATTCATGTTTCTTTTGGAATCTTGCCAGGCTTGTTGGAGAGAATCCACGGCCTCCTGTCCCAGAAGTCATCCTTGATGATGTCCATGTGTTCCACAAGAATCCGTGCCTTGGCTCTACGCTTTTTGTCGTTCTCCTTTTGAGTCTTTGACTGCGTGATCGGCTCCGCTACTGAATCGATGGTTTGCGCAACATTGTTACTGCCGGGATCCACGAGCTCGTACTGCAGACGGTCAGAATCATCTTGGACTGGGGGAGGTAGATACATACGTCGCGGAATATGACACTTCCTTTCTTGAAAATCTCAGGCTCGTTGTTATAGTTGATGGAGAACCGCGAAAATAGAATCTCGTTCTTGTCCGCAGCCACGGTGCCCTATTACTGGTTGTCAGTACGATATCTTGGTGGAAGATTCAAGGTGCTCACAGCCAGAGTTTTCTCAGCCTCTTTGTTATCAAGTCCTCCAAGCTGAATCAGCGTCCAAAATGTTGTGTTGTAGAGGTTGTTGATATGGCCTTCATTGTCAGTGAGGACGCTACTAGTGAGGGGGTGGTGGCTTACAGTCTACTTGTCGCCAGCTCAAGTAGTCACGCAGATTCTGGACGCTAGGGTAACAGACCGCTCGACCATCGAAAGTGGGAAGTGGAAACGAAAGGGGAGTGTCGGGGAAATGAGTCGACCATGAATAGACGTAGTTGGAGGTAAAGGTAGAAACAACGGTGCTGACGAGCTTGCTGCCAAGGTGTTAGTCATTGACATTCACCTGCGTGGCTCGCGGGGTCCTACCTGTCCCTCCTCTCAAACAGGGTACAAGACTTGTGGAAAACGAAGCTGCAGAAAAATGAGCACTGCAGTTCTGCGGGGAGTGATGGGGTCATGACCTGTATTCGTCACTGACACCGTATGCAATGGTGACGTCGGGCAGATCAGCTACAACGGCTCTGGCGGCTGTGTTCATGAGATCCAAGGCCCGACGGTCATTTGGCTTCTCGAAATTGTACTTGGCGCACATTCTTGGCACTGTCAGAATAAACCTTCTTCGGCAGAGAGGCGGAGGTTGGGGCGTGGTTTACTTTGTGAAGGCTCGTCCATCTACTCGGACCACGATCCAGGTATTGGGCAGTAGAGGATCGGGAATCTCGAAGTCACGGACATATTCGAATCTTGGGAGGGGTTAGACACATGAATAGTGAGAACCAGTTAAATATACAGGAGGAAACTCACTTGGAGTTTGCCATGTTTGCGAATCTGGAAGCGGCTGTCCAGTGGAGGAAAATGAGTGTTTGCGCGGGGACGCTGTGCCGCTGTGTTTGAGATGTAGAGGGGCTTGTGAGGTGAGAATTGTTAGTGTAGCACGCTGTGGCTGAGGGGAGCGCAAGCGCTTGGACCAGCTAAGGCCCTAATTCCACACCGGGGCGTCCTGACTCCGATCGGCCATCCTAGCGGAGCTCAGCCTTGCAGATTGAACTCCCGCCTCCAACGCGGCTGCAGCCGATATTTTTGGAGTCCAGCCGCAACAACCCCCTCCATCCTCGATGGAACGCGACGAACCCGGCCGTTAGTTTCGACATCAGCGTAGAGCGCTCCTTCACCATGAATCTCCTACTATCCGACGACTACCTGCTTCAGGATTATCCTGAAAACATCACGAACACGATCCGATCGGGGCATGCGACCATGCTTCGCTTCAATCGCAAGGGCGACTACCTTGCCTCCGGTCGAGTCGACGGCACCGTCGTGGTGTGGGATCTCGAGACCATGGGCGTCGCGAGGAAGCTGAGGGGACACAACAAGAGCATCACTTTCTTGAGCTGGTCAAGATGCGGCCGATACTTGCTGTCGACTTGCCAGGGCTGGAAGGCCATCCTCTGGGATCTCCAAGATGGCAAGAGGCTGCGCGAGGTGCGCTTCCGCGCCCCAGTGTACATGGCCGAGCTACATCCCTGGAACCAGTGAGTTGGCCTGGATACTGTGTGATGATCATATGCTGATGCGCACCAGTCTTGAACTCGTCGCCGCGCTCTTCGAGGAGCAGCCAGTCGTCGTCGACATGACCGAGCCCGTCGACGTGAAGCACATACTCCCATCTGCACCGAAACGATCAAATACCGACGGCGATGCGGCATTGAAGGAGAAGCAGGCAAAGGAAGACGCCAAACAGATGACAACATCCATCATCTGGAGTGTCACCGGAGATCACGTCCTCGCTGGGACAAACAAAGGGAGGCTCAACATTATCGACGCCAAGTCTTACGAGATCATATACTCGGACAAGATATGCTCAGGAGCAATCACTACGATGCGGACTACAGGGTCAGGCCGGGAGCTGCTGGTGAACTCGCAAGACCGAATCATTCGAACATTTCGAATACCAAACCTCTCCACCGAGGACCTCGACCTGGACACCTTACAATTACCACTAGAACACAAGTTCCAAGATGTCGTCAACAAACTGTCCTGGAACCATGTCACGTTCAGCGCGACCGGAGAATATGTGGCAGCCTCGACGTATAACAACCACGAGCTGTATGTCTGGGAACGCAATCACGGCAGTCTCGTGTGCATGCTCAAGGACCCGAAGGAGGAGCAGGGAGTGATAGAGTGGCACCCAGCTCGTGCGATTTTGGCTGCATGCGGCCTGGAGACGGGGCGGATATACATATGGTCTGTGATTAGTCCACAGAAGTGGTCGGCGCTGGCGCCAGACTTTGCAGAGGTCGAGGAGAATGTGGAGTACATCGAGCGGGAGGATGAGTTCGATATCTATGCGCAAGAGGAGATCCACCGGCGGCGACTCGATGCGGAGGACGAGGACGTTGATGTTCTGACGCTCGATCCGTCTAAGGCTTTGGACGAGGGTGACGGCTTCCGGATGCCAATTCTCTTCAACCTTGGCGAGAGCGACAGCGAGGACGAGTTTATCGCGGTGTCTACCGGAACCATGAGACGTAGGAGTCCTGGCGAGGGTCAGGGCGATTTGGACGGGGCGGTCGAGAAGGCGACAGTAAAGAAGTCAGGCAAGGGAGCCAGAAGTAGGAAACGATAAAGTGACAAAGAAGCCAGAGAGAGCTGTCACAGAGTTAGGCTGTATCGAGCTAGATACGGTATTTAGTTAGCGTCATGAAGCGCAAGACACGTCTCGTCTCGCCTTGACGTGGGCCAGCATGATCAATGACAAAGGAGTCGCAATGCGATGCGACAAGGCGCCTTTGTTTCGTCTGTAATTGTTGCCTCGCATGGCCGCACAGTGAATGGATTGGAAAGATGAAAGTCATTGGTAGGCATTGACTCGAATGTGCAGGGGCTTGAGTCATCGGCGTGTTGTCCAGCCCGGCCAGCTGGTTGGAGATTATCAAGTAGCAGTACTTGCCTCGCGTGTTGAAAGACAGGAGGGGACAAAATAACCAGCGCGAAATTGGAGGCTGACGCGCTGAAACTCGCAGATTTTTCCTTTTGTCAGCACGTGAGAGCGTGCCCAAAGGTACCCGGTACCCGTGAATGTTCCTGCCTGAGGCAACATTCATGTAGCTCCAGGGAGTTCTCCGTGGCCCAAACAGGCTTAGTGTCATCGCTGCGTCCGCCAGCCGCCTCAAGTCCAGATTCTTTCAGGCTTCCTCCGACCCTCTCGCCTTAACCACGTCAAAACTTTGCCCTCAGCATCAAATCATCATCGCGCGCGTCGGGCATCGCGCGCAACGTCTCGAAGCACACCCCCGACCGACCGACGATAGAGTCCGGCGCGACTTCCGATCTTTCGCGACTTTCGAGGTGGCGGCGACGGGGGAGACCAGCCCGAGGATCTCCTGGGCCGTTGGCCAGGACAGGCGTTGCCGTTCAGCGCCATCATCATTCACGTTTGACGGCATTTGCCATCGTTTTAGCGACTCTGCGCGATAGAGAACCTGATTTTTCGCATTTCTTTCTCTTTGACACCGACTTTTCGCGCCTCGCTGCGTGTTGGCGCGCGTCCTGACCGCAGTTCTCACTTTTCGCTCCTTTTTCGTTTCCGCCAGAATCATCCCCAACCGCCACCATGGCGAACCTCTACTTCACCCACTCGAGCGCTCCGCTCAAGACAGTGGAAGAGATTCAGTTCGGCTTGATGTCCCCCGAGGAAATCAAGAATATGAGTGTCTGCCATATCCTATACCCCGAGACCATGGAAGAGAACAAGGTCAAACCACGCGACGGTGGCCTCAACGACCCTCTTCTCGGCTCGATCGATCGACAGTTTCGATGCAAGACCTGCAACCAGGCGATGGGCGAGTGTCCCGGTCACTTCGGACACATCGAGCTCGCGAAACCCGTGTACCATCCGGGGTTTATCAAGAAGGTCAAGAAGATTTTGGAGATTGTCTGCCACAACTGCAGCAAAGTGTTGGCCGATAAAGTTGGTCCACTCACTCCATAAAGGTTCCTGGCCTATTGGATGCTAACCTGATACTCTCAGAGCGATGTCGAATTCGCTGCGGCCATTAACACTCGAGACCCCAAAGTCCGCTTCCACCGTGTTTGGGAGGTTTGCAAGAAGAAGCATAGATGCGAGAATGAAGATAGGAACGACAAGAACAAGGAGGAATTCGCTCCGGGATTGAAGCTGCCTGCGGTTGAGAACCACGGTGGCTGTGGCAATGTGCAGCCCAACGTCCGACAAGCAGCTCTCCAGCTCAAGGCTGCCTTTGATGTTCCCCAGGAGGATGGTGTCAAGCGACGAGAGACCACTCCCATCACCCCGGAGATGGCCCACGCCATTCTTCGAAGGATCAGTGAGGAAGACCTGCTCAACATGGGTCTCAACTCTGATTACGCTCGCCCCGAGTGGATGGTCCTGACCGTCCTCCCGGTGCCTCCCCCTCCTGTCCGGCCCAGTATCTCCATGGATGGCACCAGCACCGGCATGCGAAACGAAGATGATTTGACCTACAAGCTGGGTGATATCATCCGTGCCAACGGTAATGTCAAGCAGGCTATCCGCGAAGGATCTCCTCAGCACATTGCGAGAGACTTCGAGGAGTTGCTGCAGTACCACGTCGCAACCTACATGGACAATGACATTGCTGGCCAGCCCCGTGCTCTGCAAAAGAGTGGACGTCCTGTCAAGGCTATCCGAGCTCGTCTAAAGGGCAAGGAAGGTCGTCTCCGAGGCAATTTGATGGGAAAGCGTGTCGATTTCTCGGCTCGTACTGTCATCACTGGTGATGCCAATCTTTCCCTGCACGAAGTCGGTGTTCCCCGCAGTATTGCGAGGACTCTGACATACCCGGAGACTGTAACGCCTTACAACATCGGCCGGTTGCACCAGCTTGTTGAGAACGGACCGAACGAGCACCCGGGAGCCAAGTACGTTATCCGGTCTGACGGCACTCGAATCGATCTGCGACATCACCGACGTGCAGCACAGATTTCTCTGGAATACGGATGGAAGGTTGAGCGTCATCTGATTGATGGTGACTACATCATTTTCAACCGTCAGCCTTCACTTCACAAGGAGTCTATGATGGGTCATCGTGTCCGTGTCATGCCCTATTCCACTTTCCGCCTGAACCTGTCTGTCACATCTCCATACAACGCCGATTTCGACGGTGACGAGATGAACTTGCACGTTCCTCAAAGTGAAGAGACGCGAGCTGAAGTGAAGGAGCTCTGTCTTGTGCCCTTGAACATTGTGTCGCCCCAGAAGAACGGACCCCTGATGGGTATTGTCCAGGACTCTCTGGCCGGTGTCTACAAGCTCTGCCGACGAGACACTTTCCTTACCAAGCAGCAAGTGATGGACCAGATGCTATGGGTTCCCAACTGGGATGGCATCATCCCTCAACCAGCCATCTTGAAGCCCCAACCCCGATGGACTGGTAAGCAGATCATCAGCATGGTCATTCCCAAGGAAGTGAGCTTGCACAGCGCCCCGGATAGCAAAGAAGACAACCCTCTTAAGGATGAGGGTCTTCTGATTCAGTCGGGCCATCTTATGTGGGGTCTTCTCACTAAGAAGTACGTTGGTGCGGCTGCTGGAGGTATTGTCCACGTCAGCTACAACGAACTTGGACCACAGGGCGCCATGGCGTTCCTGAACGGTGTGCAGCAAGTTGTGACTCACTGGCTGTTGCAAACTGGTCACAGTATCGGTATCGGTGACACAATTCCTGACAAGGCGACCATTGAAAAGGTCCAGGTCCATATCGATGAAGAGAAGGCTGAGGTCGCGAGGCTGACTGCACAAGCCACCGCGAACGAGCTGGAAGCCCTTCCTGGTATGAACGTCCGAGCCACCTTTGAGAACAAGGTCTCCATGGCCCTGAACCAGGCTCGTGACAAGGCCGGTACCACTACACAGAAGAGTCTAAAGGATTCGAACAACGCCGTCACCATGGCCTCTTCGGGTTCCAAGGGTTCATCCATCAACATCTCACAGATGACTGCCCTTGTCGGTCAGCAGATTGTTGAGGGTAAGCGTATTCCCTTCGGATTCAAGTACCGTACGCTCCCCCACTTTACCAAGGATGATTACTCTCCCGAAGCCCGTGGTTTCGTCGAGAATTCTTATCTACGTGGCCTTACCCCGTCCGAGTTCTTCTTCCACGCCATGGCTGGTCGAGAAGGTCTTATTGATACCGCAGTCAAGACTGCTGAAACTGGTTACATCCAGCGTCGACTGGTCAAGGCACTCGAGGACTTGAGTGCGCGATACGATGGAACCGTCCGAAACTCTTTGGGAGATGTTGTGCAATTCTTATACGGCGAAGACGGTCTGGATGCTATGTGCATCGAGAAGCAAAAGCTGGGAATTCTCAACATGTCAGACTCTCAATTTGAGAAGAAGTACCGACTGGATCTTGCCAACCCTCCAGAATGGTTCAAGAAGGACTATGAATACGGCAACGAGTTGACTGGAGACAAGCCCTCCATGGCCCTCCTTGATGCTGAGTGGGATGCATTGCTCTCCGATCGTCGGGTGGTTCGAAGAATCAACAAGGCCAAGATGAACGAGGAAATGATGCAGTTGCCTCTTCATATTGGTCGTGTCATCGAGTCAGCCAAGCGGGTCTTCAACGTCAAGGCCAACGATCGTAGTAACCTGCGACCGTCGGATGTTATTGTTTCTATTCAGGACATGTTGAACAAGATGAAGATCGTTCGTGGAAGCGACCCAATCTCCCTGGAAGCTGATGCGAATGCCACCATTCTCTGGAAGGCGCTGGTTCGATCCCGGCTGTCCTTCAAGGAGATTGTCAAGGATCATCGTCTGAACAAGCTTGCCTTTGATCACATCCTGGGCGAACTGCTCAACAGATGGGACCGAGCCTTTGTCAGCCCCGGTGAGATGGTTGGTGTCTTGGCTGCCCAGTCCATTGGAGAGCCCGCCACTCAGATGACCCTCAACACCTTCCATTTCGCTGGTGTGTCTTCGAAGAACGTCACCCTTGGTGTGCCTCGTCTGAAGGAAATTCTCAACTTGGCAAAGAACATCAAAACGCCTAGCATGGCTGTGTACCTGGGCGAGAAGCTCGCAAGGCAGGAGCAAGCAAAGAAGTTGCGAAGCATGGTTGAATACACCAACCTGCGCTCCGTGACCTCGGTCACTGAGATTTACTATGACCCTGACATTCAGGCGACTAACATCGAAGCGGATGTGGATATGGTCGAGTCGTACTTCTTGATCCCTGATGATACCCAGGACACTATCGATCAACAGTCGAGGTGGCTTCTGCGTATCACTCTGGATCGACAGAAGATGCTGGATAAGGAGATCAAGATTGATGACGTTGCTCAGCGCATCAAGGAGGAGTATCCCACTGATCTGTCAATCATCTTCAGTGACAACAACGCCGATCAACAGGTGATCCGCATCCGAACCGTCTCGGCTGGCGACAAGGATGATGATGGTGATGGCAAGATGGAGGATGATGTCATGCTGAAGCGTCTTGAGGCTCATCTTTTGGACACCTTGACCCTCCGTGGTGTGCCAGGTGTCGAGCGAGCTTTCTTGACCAAGGGTACCCGAATGGTTGAGAGCCCCGACGGCGCACTGCTCGCAATCAAGGATGACCCGCGATGCACGCAGTGGTACCTGGACACCAGTGGTTCCGCTCTGCGAGATGTCTTGGCTGTCAACGGTGTGGATCCTAGCCGGACATACACTAACGACCTTTGGCAAGTTGTCGAGGTCTTTGGTATTGAAGCCGCTCGTTCCGCTCTGGTGAAGGAGTTGACCAATGTGTTGGCGTTTGACGGTTCGTACGTCAACCATCGTCACATTGCGCTACTTGTTGACGTGATGACCTACCGTGGTTCTATCTCGGCTGTTACCCGACACGGTATCAACCGTGCGGACACTGGTGCTCTGATGCGTTGTTCCTTTGAGGAAACCGTCGAAATTCTCCTGGAGGCTGCTGCAACCGGTGAGCTTGATGACTGCCGAGGTATCTCTGAGAACGTCATGCTTGGTCAGATGGCCCCGATGGGAACTGGTAACTTTGACGTGCTGCTGGATCCCAAGATGCTTGAGACGGTCATCTCCGACAACTCTCGCATGGGCCTGATGCCTGGTATGCCAGTCAAGGATGGTCAGGGCGAAGGAGCTGCCACTCCGTACGACACTGGATCACCCATGGCTGACTCCGGCTACCTTAGCCTCAGCTCGCCTGCGGCTGGAAACTTCTCACCCATCCAGGGTGCAGGATCTGATACTCCGGCTGGCTTTGGAACCGAGTACAACGGTGGCAGCTTTGGAGGAGGCTCAATGAGCCCCTACTCCCGTGGTGTGGCCAGCCCCTTCAGCACTTCGCCCACTTCGCCTTTCGGTGCCGGTATGGGAGGAGGGTACTCCCCTTCGTCTCCAAATGTTGGCTACTCTCCTACTTCGCCAATGATCGATGGCGGAATTGGCAGATACGCTACGTCGCCCTCATTTAGCCCTTCGTCCCCGTCGTTTTCGCCTACGTCGCCTATGTTGCGGCCTACGAGCCCGGCTTCTCCCAACTACAGCCCAACATCGCCCAGCTACTCGCCTGCATCGCCTTCGTCTCCTCGTCACTACTCGCCGACATCACCGGCTCAGTTCAACTCTCCTACGTCCCCCAGCTACTCCCCGGCGAGCCCCAACTACAGCCCCGCATCGCCTAACCTCCACGCGGGCGGAGCTACCTCGCCATCCTACTCTCCGGCATCCCCCACTTGGTCTCCGACGTCCCCTGAAGCCTACTCTCCCACGAGCCCAAGCTTCCAGAGGAGCCCCGGGGCGCAGCACTCGCCTACTAGCCCGAGCTACTCGCCCACGTCGCCTTCCTTCTCTCCTCGGACCCCTGGTCCGGGAACGTCCGGAAACCAGTAGTGAGTGGAATCAACTGTATGACTACATGGAGAAATTTGGCTAACCCACAACATAGCTCTCCTAATTCGCCGACCAATGATTAATTTTGATTGAATAATGCATATGTGACACGGGTTGTCATCAGTTTTTATGGTTTTTGTTTTTTTTGGTGAGGAAGGAATTGAGCATCATAGACCCGAAAAAGAGGTTGGCAAACACGGCAAAGAAGAAAACGCACAAAAAAAGAAAAGGAACATGGCCATTCCAGATCGTGCGAGTGATGCGGAGGAGGAAGCAGCGCAAGGAAAGAGAGGAGGGGCATTGTAATAGCAGACGTGTACAATATCGATGAGGATAGCGAAGGAGGAAGTGAGATTGGGGGTTGCAATGAATATAGGGCGATGAGATCCAGATTGGAATCAAGACTGCGGACCGAACGGCGCGGATAGAGCAGCATATGCAGAACTTGGAATGGGTTGGCCTATTTTGCGAAATTGAGCCTGGATATGTCCTAGTCTGTGGTGATGCTTGATTGCTGAGTGCATGTTTTGAAAACCGTCTGTCCAATGGAGACGGGCCCCAGCGGCCTAACTTAGGGTGTTCGTGGTATCCCTGTTGTGGGCGTGTAGCTGAATTGAATATAAAACAAGGGAGCAGGCTGAGCAGAGAGCTGAATCCAAGCTAAATCTTAGCTGAAAGCTGAATCTGAGCTGGCAAGCCGGTTGTGGCAGTTGCAGGATGTGGCGATGGTTAGGATCGGGGGCAGTGTACGAAGGCTGGCGCGGGACACAGTACAATATACGCCCGATCAACGCAGCAATAAGAGCCTCACGGAAGCTCTCCCTAAAAATAAGAAATAGATAAGTACTTTATTGTTATGTTATGAAACCTCATTTAGAAGAAGTAAAAACTTTAGTATATTACCCAGATACTAAAGACTAAAGATCTAAGGGGCTCATTAGGAGCTGAAAGGCATTGAAAGGCACTTTATACACACTCTGCCACACTGTACAGCCGGTACGTACCTATACCTGAGGAAGTTGTCAAACTTCCTGCGCCAGCCTTTGTAGAGTATCGCGAAACTAGGTCGTATCAGTGCATGAGCGGGACTTTGAAATCAGGTTTACGAATCTAATTTTTTTTCTCCTAGGAACTCGACCAACCAGTTTGTTGGTTTCTGTTCTGCGGGACATAGTTGTCAAGTAGCAGGTTGGGTTGTGGCTATGCGGCCCCGTAGGCGGGCCATCTACATGAAGCAGCCAAGGCAGCCTCGCCTTGGCCCCCAACGGAGATATATTCCTCCTTGTGACTAGGCGAACAAAAAAGAGCCACCAACACGTCACATATCTCCGCAATATGGAATGTATTTGTGACCCGTATGTATGTTCCTGAGGTTTTTTTTTTCTTCAGGATGGAATACGAGTTGTTGGTTGTTGGCACTGACGACTGACTACCCGGTCACGGCGCAGTTATCGGCGACTTCGATACTTTCCGCGCACGCCCACCCCGTCCTATGGCGCACGGCCTACTTACTATAGTCTCAGTTGCGGGCCGAGGAATTTGTACCTGGACCCAAGCTGTCTGGCATATGCAGTAAGACTATTTGGGAGTTGTAGTTGTTGGCTGGAGGGGGCAGGTGCAGCGCCGTGCAGTGACGCATGGAGACTTTGCAGGGCGTGGGCGTGGGAATGGTGACCTTGTGGCGTGTGAGGACGGTATCTCGGGGAGGACAAGGTTGCCGGCATGTGTTGTCAAGTTTCTTTGCCGTGCTGTTCCTTCCGTGTCGGCCCTATCTCGTTGGCGATATTTGTGAAGGTGAAGGATGGGGGCAGGATTTCGCAATACGAAGAGGCAAAGAGCAGGCAAAGGAGGCAAACAGGGCCGCGAATGGGATCAGCTGAACAAACCCACCTCCGAAGAGTCATCTCATCAACTCGACCAACCTGCGAGAGTGTACAGTGGGATGCATAAAGTTTGCACCCGGTCTGAGTCACTCATCCATTACGTTAGTCGGGTACAGTTCAACGTCAATATAAAGGTTAAGGTAAGGGTTAGGGTAAAGTTTTTATTTTTATTTTTATTTTATTACAAAAAATAATACTTTATTATAAAGCAGCAGGAGACACTACCTAGAGCCTTTATACTTAGTCAAGCTCTTACGGTACAAATATTCGGGTGCAAACTTTCTGCGTCCCACTGCATGTATGCGGAGGCTTGGTGATTATCTAAGGCACCTCCCTATTCGGGCGTCCATTACGGATATAAACCAAAACGTGGTCGGGTGTATTTTTCTGGCGGATGCTTGGCGCACCACGTAGGGTTGCGTCTGTTGGTTGCCGCATGGGGAAACGGAACGGTTATCAGGCGGCAGGCCCCAATCTCGTCATTCACACGTCACAAGGGTGGGAGCATCGAGTAAAAAAAAAAAAAAAGAGTAAAAAGATTGGGGGTCCTGTCTGGGTGAGTTGCAGGGAGCGTCTGTCTGTCTGTCGTGACAAAGACGGCCGAGCAACAAAGGCGGAAAAGAAGGACGAACAAGAAACACACTTGGGTCCATCTCATCTCGGACCCTGGCTCCCTCCCCCAGACAGACCCATGGCGAGAACCACGCAGCTCAACCGATTGATTTCATCACATGATACGACATGGATGCGAGAAGCCCTGCGTGGCGTAAAACAGGCTCGATGCAGCGGTGGGAAGGGTTGAAGAAAGGAAAAGGGCCGGCCCAACAGGGCTACTCTAAGGCCTTTTTCTCGGGTGGACGATGGCCGATGGCTGACCGAAGGCGTGTCCCCGTGGCCTCTTGCTTCACCGACAAAGGGCCATTTGCCCATTTTCCGCTGTGGCTCGCTCTGCGCGGGACGCACGGAAACATGTCACTGGCAGGAAAAAAGGCGAACCGGGGGGATCCAGCGGCCTCGACCGGGATCGTCACGCCTGCAGGGACCGGGGCCTTTGGAAAAGACGCCGCCATGCGGGTGCCGGCGCTTAACTTACACACGGCGGACGCATCACTGGGCCTGGGAGTTGGCGAGTTAGTGAGTTAGTCAAGTCAGCGGTTTGTTTTCTTGTCAAAGGCGTGCGTGCGAGCCAGTTGCGTCAGTGATGTGTGTGCATCGTCGGCTGAGAGGGTTGGTTGCTGGGCGCTCTGTGCGGTGCGCTGTGTGACCTGGGGCGTACTGCGTACTGCGTAGTTCGCCCCATCGCATCGCATCCATCCTGGCCATGGCGGAGTTGGGCGACTCCATGCGCGGCCAACTAGTGGATCGGGCCAGAGCAAGAGTCCGCCGGAGCTGAGTCTGGTGTTTGCAGGTTCGCAGTTTGCGTGTGTTTGGCCGCAATGGAATATCCTGTACCAAGTACAAAGCTCGGAGTAGCTGCCAAGGTGGCATACATATACACATGACCGGCTGCCACATGGCCCGCCCCCCCACGCGCCAACGTCCATCTGCCGGGCGGCTGTTTGTTCGGCAAGCACAGCGTCATAACGTTACGCACCCCGCAATAACGAGGCAGATTTACAGAAGAAGGCGTATCTTTCGTGACAGGAAGAGGCTGTGAAAATCGCAAGTCTTTGGTCTGGGCTGTGGCATGCTCCTCTTTGTTGGTCGCCGCCTTGGCCGTGTTGGTTGTGCCCGTGGCGTGGGATGCATGCGACTGGCCAGTTGCAGATGCGTCCAGGCTGTGTGGGCCGGGGCCACAGGGCTAAAGCAACTTCACTGCAAGAACAAGCAGCCCTCAGAGGGTGCAGCCAAAATTGGGAAATAACTCGAGTTAATTCATCGGCAACGGAAAAAAGTTAAAAAAAAACAAAGGGAAAAAGTAAAAAGGTAAAAAGGAAAAGATAATCCAAGACATCTAGTCTCAACAGCACCAAGCTTCGGGGCCCTGCTCCCAAGCCACTCCCTAGATTCCAAGCCCCTTATCCGCACACCCCTGCCCCCCCCCCCCCACTTGATCCTCAACTGCTCTTCCTCCCCTGATCCCCGTCCGTCTCCCCTCTGCACCAACAATCTTAATGAACAGCCTCCAGGCCAAGTCGGAGCCATCCGGTCGCCGACGATGACCTCACAGCTAAAAGTAGAAAGAAGAAGAATAGTAATAATGGAAAAGGGAAAAAGAAACAAAAATGGTAGAAGGAATGTGAAGAACTGGTCTTGGACGGAAATTTGGCCGAGCTCCGAAAATTGACAGAATTGTCCTCTCTTGCGAGTCGCTGCTCCCAGCATGTGCTTTAAGCAAGACGCCCAAACAACACTGGGAGACAACGGTCCATCTAGGGATCTAACGAATGGCAGAAGCAGTGTTGAAGGATAACACGCCTCAAGTCGAATGCCAGTCCGTGAAGCCAGCATCTCTCTATCCTGTCAAGGGGCGTCTGGAACTCGTGTGAATAGCCAGAACATCGTCGTTGTCACTGCCGCGAGGCTGGCGGTTTCTATAGTTTCTGGCCTCTAGTTCGCGGTTTCTTTGGGTCACTGCGCCACACAGGCGAGTCAGTTCAACTCTGGCTTTGGTCATGGGCCAAGAGGGAAATGGCGACTGACCTACTGCGTCGCTCTAGGAGGGTTGGGACACTGAGGACGCATGCAGAAACCCTCCCACTTCTGAACGCCTTGGTCAATGACGATGGCCTGGCATCTGCAGTGGGTGCCGGGCTTTGGCTCCATAGACTGCGCGGTGCAGCCGCAGTGAGTCCAGAGCTGGGTCGTCTTCCAATAGCACATGGTGGGCGATGGCTGTTATTCCTTGGATAACGAGTGGGAATTCGTCGTCGAGAGTAGTCGAGTCGAGCTTAAGTACCCTTGAGGATGTGGCTGTTAGAGCGTTAAGTCTTCGGGGCGGCCTGGAGAGCAGATAGGGAGGATCCACTAGAGGCGGGAGGAACCGCTACGTTGAACGACCGGAGAGTTGTTGCAGCGCTGACAGCTCGACACAAGCCGGTATCCGAAGAGTTTGTGTAAGCGTGCTTGGGTTGTACACGTCCCGACGGGAGGTCCTGGTGTCTGACGAGGAAGGAAGAAGCTTGTGGCAGGGTGCTGTGTCCTTTTTGAAGAGGCCGATGCGGGAGAGTCAAAAATTGGATAGGGTGGTAGGGATTGGGATAGTCGTGGTAATATAGACAAGAGAGAACTCTTGGTCTACTGGTAGGAGTCGGTGATGTCTTGGAGTCAGTGTTGGATAGGATGCTCTGTGCTCTTGTGAGGGTGAGTGGTGATTGTCGGCAAGAGGGCAGAAGCTGCCGGTCCTTATATACTGGGTGATACAGACCCGAGCGAGTGGCATCCGTTGTGAGCGAGCGAGGATGTTTGCCGTCCATGACAGTTTGAGCACAGATGCCTAGTAGAGCAAAAGTCGAAATAACACCCGAGAGGGCTACAGAGCAAGGGGCCGGAGCGTGTTGGTTGCGGTTGTTCCTCCCGTGGTTGAGAGACCAGGAGCTCGGTTGGTTAGGTAGGAGGGTTGGTTAGTTGGGTAGTTAGTTAGGGTTGGTTAGGGGAGGGGGGGCGTGTGTGTTGGAAGTTGGAGTGTGGTGTTAGTCGCGTCCTGTTTGTTCGGCCGTCTGTCCCCGCAAAGGCCGCAAAAGGGGACGGACGAGGAGGGGGGAGGAGGGGCAGTGAAGGCTTCGAGAGGAGATATAGCCACCAAGCTCCAGATTAGGTAGGCCGGAACACAATGCTGTTGGAAGTCTGGCCGGGGGGACCGCCTTACGTCAAGGCACATCAGTCCACACTGGGAGTCGGTGACTTGTGGGGAGAGACCAACAGCAGGCGCGGCTGGACCGGGGCTTGCCAACCATGCAGTCCGCGCGGTGTGCGTTTGTGGGCGGGTGTCAACTAGCTGTGTTAGGCCAGGTTGGGGGGATGGACCATGTGGATGTGGACGTGGTTGTGGATGTGGATGTGGTTGTGATTGTGGGATTGGAGAATGGGGGCCCTGTGCATCGACATATTCTTCTGCATCGCATCGGGAGGGGATGAATTGGAGCCACCCTCATGCGTCTGCAGGCTGTGACCCGCAGCTCGGGCCACGGATGATGGGTGATGATGGGCGATTTAGGGAGGGCAATGTGTGATGGTGAATGTGGTGCGGTGCTGCTGTGATGTTGTGATGCTGTGATGCTGTGATGCTCTCGAGCGGCGCACATGGCCCACCGATTGCTGCATGTGTAAGAATGATGGGTGTGTCCCATGCGTGAGAAACGCACGATCACGAACATGATGACTGTTGGGCGAGGTGTCATCGGAGGCGCGGCACGGGGAGAGAGAATGGCTCGCCCCGTGTCTTGAGCTTCTTCATTGGTGTCTTGAGCAACACACCTTCTTCATCACCCTCCACCAGATGCTGGAAGTGGAAATGTACACTCTCGCGGCCGCAACTCGACCGATTGAGAGTGGCGACGACGTTGAAAGGGCTGCTGCAAGACATGTCGTGACGATGCCCAGACGACTATCCTTTAGGATCCGTTTGTCCGCTTGCCCGGTTGCCCATCTGCCTCTCTCTGAGCTGCCCGGATCAATCCATTTCTCAAGATAGGGACATGTGTGACAATTTTGTTCGCCTCGTTATTGAGAGAGGCCGCGTTAGCTTTCCCATGTACCATGGATGGGCTTTCATCCCCTCCCGTCCCCCAGTCGTTCCGGCTGCCACACGAGCAACTCAATCTCGTACTCTTCCTTTCATCCACCCTCCACCCTCCACCCTCTATAGAATCCCTCCCCTCTGTCAAACTCGATTGAGAAGCACCGTTGCACCGCATGTGTCATGCTGCCACGGATGGATGCGGGTTCTCCGATGGCCCCCCCATTGTCCTGAGGCAGTCTTCCGATTTGATCTTCGGCACCTTGAGCAAAAAGGGTTTACGGACAAGCGTGTGTTGGCGGGCAAGGTTTCGCGGCCCCCATCCAAGATTCCCAGACCTCCTCGCTCGTTTTTCACCGATCAAGATGCGAGAGGCGTCGGACGCTTAGTGGGGACTGCGGATGTTGCGCATGACCCGTGAACTAAGTCCGTTGGGCCCCTTGAAGGATAGCTAAGAGAGAGGCATTGGGCCGTTTAGCGGCATTGGCATAGTCAGGAACCGGCCACAACGCACAAAGTGAGGCGGAAGGTTAACAGCCGAGTGGACTACAAGGCACCCACCCAGTACTGGCCTTGTTGCGAATATTGCTTGCTGCCAACCCTCCTGGATGGTGTGTGTAGGGGTCTCTCTGCCGCATAAATGAACAGCCCTCCGTTCCCAGCCGACGACTGCACAAGATGGCCTTGATTTTGCCCAGTTTTTCTCGCTGTTGTACCAGGGGCTCGGTCGAAGAGGTATCCATGTTGACACACGGTCCAACTTATGCGCGACGGCTGCCGAGAGCACACCGTTAGTATGCCCGTGTAGAACCAACACAGTTTATCAGGGCCACGGCAAACAAGCCGTTCGCTGCGCCTGATAACGACAACACCGACGGCGGATCTGGCGAGAAGCGTCTCAGCCAGCCGCGAAAGCTCTGCCGGCGGCATCTTGCGTGTTGACCCTTGCACTACCCGCGGTAGAATTGCGTGCCTCTGTCTACGCTGTCCGTCCGTCCACCATGCATGCAGAAACAGCCTCGAACCAGGGCTGCCACGCTGCACCGCGGCGTCTCCGCGCTACTGTGCACCCTGACGCAGGGCGGGAGAAGTCTCGTCACACATGGTCCAGCCTGTTCAGACCGTACCATGTTGTGCTGTGCGATGCCGTGCTGTGCCTTATTATGCCAACCATCCAGGAGCGGTCTAGTTGCCGACTGACCTCCTCTGGCGTCGGTATCAACGGACCGTGGGCATGCACGTCGGGCCAACTTGGCATCAAACACCGATACCAAGAGAGGACAAGACTCGATAACGCCGACAGAGCGCGGCAGATCATGAGCCGAGCAAGTTGGACATGGTGAGAGAACAAGTTAGGCCAATGCGAGTGAAGGTGAAGCCCCGTTACAAGTGACCCAGTTGCCAGTTGGTCCTCACCCCCGCGCGGCGGCGCGGCCTGTGAATCCACACTGCGCTGGAGCTTGTTGGTGAAGGTTGGCGGTTGATGTGGGGAGGCTGCAGCTTGCAGCTTGTAGCTTGCGGTGGTAACAGAAAATCGTCAAAACTAGGTAGCAGGTGCCTTAGCTCAAGGGAGATATTCAGTATCGATAGTTGCTTCCAACCCATGAAAGGCAGGTGGTCAAGAGACATGGCCGCCTCTGAGGGTAGGTACGACCGGAGGCGCCTGGGCCTCTCCGCGGACCCCAACCTGGCCGTTGCGAAGGCCAACAGTGCTGGCATCACTGTGCGACCCAGACATTCTGCGGGTACACAGTGCCCACCCGCGGCAGCGCCTCACTGTGGGGCGCCTGAGCCCTTGCGCGATGATTGCACGCGCGGCTGTGCCCGTCTGCATCTCTCTTCACACTTCAAGTGATGCGCCTGAAACGCCATAGGATTTCATCACCTCATTTCCTCCTAGGCCGCCCAAACGGCCGCCCGATCAGCCAGCACCCAAGGCGTCTCCCAGGGGCGTCTACTAGGAGCGGCGTCGGCAGAGGCGTCTCCAGAGAGGCGTCTCGGTTCACTCTTCGGCCGACTCCACCATCTCCGCTGATCCTGCGGCTGCTTCCGCGTCTGCGGCTGCTTTCCCCTTGTTGCTGCTCCTGCGGCTAATAAACGTCCCACTGTTCCAGGTTCCATGTTGAGTTGGTTGCCGAGTTTCCTCAAGTCCCGGGTCGTGTACGCTTCACCGCGCTCAGTCCCAGGCAACACCCCCAACAGCCGCACACGGATCGAGTTGTAACAGTACCACACCCTCAAGACCTTCTGCCAACATTTTTGCATGGTTCCTCGGACATAAGCTTGAAGCAGAAGCTGGTGCAGATGCCCCGCAGAAACTGAGCACATACCGAATACAGATGGTTGAAAAACTTGGAACCGTCCGCTTTTTCGTCTATCATTACTACAAAAGCCTGAGAAGGATGGCCTCTTTGTCTGCGACCCGAGGATCATCCCGCCAGAGAACTCCATGCGGCCGTTATGCGACCTAAGTGCTGCCGCGGCCGGCACTGATGAGAGATTACTCCCAGGGACTTGGCAAGCACGGTGATATTCATCTCAACCCATGACGACCGTCTCCTCCCGAAGCTGACTGCGGCCCATCCTGTAGCCGCACTGAACCACCTCTATGCACCCTCCATCGAGTCTTTGAGACCCATACGAGAGCCCTGGCACATGCCGTATCAGTCAAGTGATTGCTGCCGCGTCCGCCCCATCATTCATACAGAACAGCAATACGAGTTGCAAGCCTGTCTCGGACTCTCCGAAGACATCCTAGCGGCATTGCCATGGGAGAGCCAACAAGCCGCATGCATGAATGGTCCCAGATGTAGCGTCGTCTGACCATTCCTCGTCGTGGTGCAGCAGAGAAAGACAGAGACGCAGTTGAGGCGGGAGAATCTTGCTTCCCCAACTGTCCACGACACACTGCAGTGGGAACCAACCGTCCTTTTTCGACGTGCCGCACTAGATCCCCTAAACTCACGCAATTCTCCACCACTAGTGGCTTATGGGATTGCGGGAAACTTGTCCCGGCCTCCTTGGCGTGTGGTTCACGGACACCCTTTCGACCCGGAAGTTCCTGACACACACGGCTTCTACTCCCCTCCCTGGCCCCCAACGTCGCTAGTACCGCCCCGAACTTGCCGCGATGTGATTTCACCAAGTTGTTGAGTGCGGCTGAGTACTGTATAAGCGGGGATTTGGCCGCAGGATGGCCGAGCTATTGGTATGGCTCTCGTGTCTAGCGCCTCGTAATAAGCCCCCCTCCGATGAACGCACCGCAAGGAAAGCTTTACACCAGCCATGGCCCTTGGATCAACCATAAACAGCAGCTTCTCGTTCGCTAGCCGATGAGAAGGAGAACAGGAAAAACAACTGACGACTTGAATCCGCTGTTAAGCGCCCTCCACCATGATCGGAAGCGCAGACTTGTTTGCTTACATCGTATTGGCTGCACCGCTCTGAGTTGACAACTCGTCATATAGCCTACACGGTCTTTAACGCCATGCCGACTGGCGGGATGTGATGGAGGTCGAGGCATGCGCTGACGGACCAATCAGCGGAACTCCTTAGCGCCGCCCTTGCAGCAGCCAGTCGCTTGACCCCACTGCCCCTTGTAAGGCTCAGAAGCTGAGTATCCTAGTCGGGTTCTCGAAGCCTAGACCAACGTCATTTGTCGACCAAGCGACACAAACGCACACTCTTCCATGTTCACCAAGTTCCAACGCTGAAAGGGAAACGTATTGAGCCGGTTCACCCGATGCTCAGTTGGTCGCTGCAGCAACGTAATTGCCAGCGCTGTCAGGGATACAGTATGCCCGAGTGTGACGAGTGGAGTGGGCCGTGAAGCAGGCAAAGTAAGGATTAGCAGGTGCTCAGAGCAGTATCGCGGGCATGCGAAAGTTACGGTGTGGGTGATTATTATTGTCTGCACCTCGTCACTTTGATCACCAACAGAGCTTTGCAATGAGACAGGGAGAAAGAACCTAGGGTGGCCTGGATTTTCCAGGTTGAGACCAAGTGTCAAGTTCCGTGCATATCCCCTGGCTCTCGACTCAATAATCGTGCAGAAGATCCTGTCCCGATAGAAAGCTCGAGAGCATGGTTCTCTCCTGCATGCCGCGTATGTTCCAAGTCTTGGGAACGAAGAACCAACTGCTCGGGAAGCGTTCCGTGTTGGTGAAAGCGTGACAAGCGAGGACCCCGCGTGCTGGTAATTCCCTCTTCGCCTCAAGGGGATGGGAGGGATAAATGCGGGCAGCCAAGCTGGGATGATCCCGATCCAGAAGTTTAGACGGAGGTTGTGGTACTTGCTTCACTTGTCACAGGAATCACATGTTCTGACTGACAATTGAGGCAGGGCTGAGGGCAGAGTCAAGAGGGTGCTCAGATAGTGGTCTATCAACCCGATAACTGACGAGGCGATGAAGAGAGAAACCGAACTATCGGCAGTGAAAATGCCTACGCATCGTATCGGACCTGGGTTCTCGACCGAACGAAGCAACTTGTCGGTGAGTGCCCTCACCGGAACTTCGGTTCGCGGCATCTTCTTTCGGTCGGGTTTCGATGACGTGGGAGGGTCGGGGCTAGCTACGGCGGTCGCATCTAGTTGTAACCCGAGATGGAAAAGCGGAGTGTCAGAGGACAGAGGAGGAGCGGGATGCAGACGGGACTTGGACGGGATCCAGGCAGGACGCAGACGCAACCATTCCAAACATCCAACCCAACCAACCGATCGACCGACCAACAACCATGATTGCCAGGTCGTTACCCTTGTTAGCTGCAGATTCCTCCCGTCTGCCATGGTCTCGGCCAGATGGAGGTTCCCCGATGGCTTGCGTGTCGCGTTGGCGTGAAGGAAGAAGAGACTTGAATGATTTAAGATGGCATGATGTTGGCCACGGCACGGACAATCCCTTCCCCCTAGAATTTGCCACCAACTTTCATACTTCCCACGAGACAGGACGAAAAATTTACCGAGATGCTAACTTTTCGTCTTGCTCGGCGGGATGGGGTCGAGAACGCACAAGACTGCATCCACCGGGATATAATCCGGTCACACACGAAAGCCGGTGGCCGGCAGCATAATTTGTCTGACAGGGGGCAGTTCATAAGCGGTCCACCAGATGATGGCTTTGATAGGCATCCCCCGGCTAGCCTCGGTGTTCGAGGTGTTGTCAACCACATGGCCTCGTGGCAGTTGTGGGGGACAGGCGAGCAAGAGCATGCCACATGCTGCACGAGCATGTACGGCTGGGAGCGGGAGGAGCAGGAGAGGCGGCAGTGGGTTGGCTGGAAAGCCTCTAGCAACCCTCTAGCAAGCCTCCAACGAGACCGGCGGACGGGAGCCAAGTCTGAATGGTGGCGGTTCCCCGCAATCTGCAAGACGCCCAGACCAAGGCTTCTCCTCCGCTTCCGAGATATTCCCTTGTCCGGGCTGGGGAATGGCCCAATGAGGTCGGCGGCGACCGGTGCCGGTGGTCTTGGCTCCGAATCTTTCCAATGCTACCATGATTGAGCCTCAAGTGGAGCTCAATGGACGGGTGTCACCAGCGGTCGTGTGTGCCCCTGGATCCGAAAGCCGATGGCAGTCATGGCAGAGCATGGCTATGCGTGTGTGCGTGGTGGTTAGGGCCTAGCAGCTCGCAGCTCGCAGGCGCCAGCTCGCAGGCAACTTGCAAGGTGGTGCAGGTCCGGGCCGCCCTCTCCCCTAGACCCCCACGTGCGTAGGCGAGGGAAGCCATGGCGACTGCACAGATTGCAGATTTGGTGGAAGAGCGAATGAGGATCGGCTGGAGCTTGAACGAAGGCGACGTGCGCGTATGGTTGCTGTTTTTGTGGCCAAAGCCTGGGACCAATTAGAGGGTGGCCGGGTTCCCACCCGGTGCGGACTTGGCGGCACCGCAAACAATAGGCGTATCGTGCCAGAGAGGGCCGACAGGACCGAGATTGACAAGACGGGGCGTGCTGCGAAGGGAACGGTGGCGGTTGATTTACGAGCGGCGACGCCAGTCTCTTTTTCGCTGCATTTCGCTTCGAGAAGGTCAGCAAAGCAAGTCTGGCGCGCGTGAGCTCGGCAACCTGGCTAGCTTAGCTAGCTGGAGCTGGCTGTCTAGCTAGAGCTCGCTGCCAATGGCGCGGCCGACCTTGGCAGGCGGCCGTAACAGAGCGGGAGAGTAATGACGACTGAACTGGAATGGATTGGCCGACCGAGCGTCAGAGGCTGCCTACCACAGGCTGCGAGAGGTGTCATCAATCTGCGACCTAGTCTCGCATGTGCCCAAAGATAGGCTCCCGGGCCTAGCCACTGGGATTTGCGGGACACGGGGCCAGAGACACCGGGACGCCGGGGGTGGAATGCATCATGTGGGATGTCGAGGTGGATGTGGATGTATGAGTGCCAGTACCGCCAGTGAGACCGACACACCCCAAAGAGCAGGGTGCAAATCGCCATCAAGGCTCGCGCATAAAGAGCCGGATTCCCTCCCTCAACCAGACTCTTTTTTCCTTTCCTTCTCTTCTTCAGTCAAACACAAGGCCTCGCCTCTCATTGCCTCTGCACCGATTCAGCTGTTCTGCCCACCTCAGCTACATCTCCAATCACGCACTGCAGCAACTTGCCTCGCACAACTCGCCGCTACTAAATACTCCATACACGCAACAAGACAACTCCAACAACTCCAACAAAATGTCTGACCTTCCTCCTCAGAAGTTCCTCGAGCTCACGGCTGCTCCCAAGTCGTCCTTCCTCTCGCTTGCTCCTGCTACCTCTGCTTCGTACCCCAAGAAGCAGGCGGTGCGCTCTCACACCCGCGCCCAGAACATCCCCGCTGGTGTTGAGCAGATTGATGCTATGCCTCGACGATCGTCGAGCGCCAGCACCTCCAGCGCCAACTCGTACCGCGTGCTCAAGCTTGGTCCCGTCCACTGGGGCGAGCACCCCGATGAGCACAAGGAGGACTTTCATGACGTCATCCTCTCTTAAGTCAGTGTGCTGTGTTCCGTCATTTGAGCCAGCGACAAAAAACAAAAGCGAACTACGAAGACAAAGCGACTTGTGAATTCTTTGGTTTTTTACGGCCTTGAACATTTGATTTACGGGTATCCACTCTGCCTTGCTTGGAAGACAGCAAGAAGCGAGCTGGAGCCACGAAAAGCGCAAAAAAAGTACGATGAACCTCTTAGGGACGGAAACAAAGTAGGAGGGGGAATGCGGAAACCCCCATGGTCATCAGATCATGGGCGAAACACCAAAAGGCCCCTCATGAAAAACATGGGACCCAAAATGCTGGGGCGTGGCTGAAGAGCGACAGGCTCTAGCCCCGGCTGAAGGGAACGAACAGTGAGAACGAAGGCACGGGATAAGGATTGAGGTGGGCGGCTTTAGTCTGGATCCTGTAGTAGTCTGGGAGTAGGTGGGGCGCGGTCGGGGTGATTGTCAAAGAGCAGCCGTCCGCGTGGGCAAAGGAACGGACGGGAGGAGGTTTCGATTTTGATTACAATTACGGAAGCGCTCTTTGAAGAAGAAACCGACGGGAAGCGCGCGAAGAACGGTAGCGGTGGAGAGGGGGGAGGGGAACTGATTCTGGCGCTTGCTCTAGTGTTGGCTCCGTGGGGAATTGCACAAGGGAGGGAGGCTTGGTCATGCATATTGTTCTGAGATGTACGATGTACAGCATGGCATAGGTCTTGAATTTTTTCCAATAGCAATGACAAAATCACGGTCCTTTCCTCAAACAGTTTTCAAGCAGCCTTCGTTTTGTGCACACACACTCATGATAGAAGCAGTGTGGTGGGTGCAACGGTGAAGAGAGAGAGGGTGGTGGTGGGAATCTCCTATACGTGGTGCTATAGTTGAACCAAGACAATGCAACCCGCAAGTAACTATTATGTCTGTTGTGTCTTGTGTTGAGAGATGCCGCGACTATGCTCGGTAGTGCACCGGCTAGAGGGAACCACGCCCTGGAAACGTGGGCGGCACAGGTACCCGCGGAAACCTGCCAGCGAGGGTTACAGCATGTGTCAGCCCATAACAATGCCCTTGCACAAGGCGAAGAGCCCGGTCCGGTACTACGGAGGTCACCGATAAGAGGGAATGACATGGAAAAAGAGGAAAGGCGAACCCTTCATCGGTGGATGCCGATTGCTGCACGCTGCACATGAGGCCCTTGTGCGTGTGCGTCGCGTTGCCTTTTGGGTGTGCCAGACATGCTGCGTCTCACGACAGGGGTCCTTTTTCTTCACTACTGTATCAACGCTACACAACGCGCCGCACCGCACTGCACCGCACCGGGCGGAAGAGAAGGAAAAGAAAAAAGAAAAGGAAAAAAAAAGGGACAGAGATCGCGTCGTGGGGAAGAGCGGAGGCATGCGCTCCAATGGACAGGCATGGTTTGTGCTAGTGCCTGCTGATGTTTCTGTGGTTGATTTTCTCGGGAGACGACCGAGGAAAATACTACGTACGCCGGGGTGCTGTATCTCGGCGGAGACGAATCCGAGCTGGCGGCGCATGCTGCACGTTGGGCGGCCGGGGCGGGTGAGCCGCGGGGAGGGAAGTCCGAGAGACAGAGAGATAAGGAGTGTCATTTTCCTGTCTTTCTCCTTTCTCTTCTGTCTCATGGGAATGCAAAGCTGTTGGACGTGGAATTGGGGGTCCCATTGATAGACGGACGGACGTGGCATGTGGCGGGTGGCATGGGATATCACAGGCTGGCCCTCGCAACGAGGGTGGGATGGGTGCCGTCTGATAGGGGATGTCGTCACAAGGCGAGACCCTTTCACCTTTCACCAGCAACCCAGGCCAACGTCATGTCTATGACTAGCGCTGCCGTGCCACTGGGCGAACGGAAGCCATAACCCCCCAAGGTGAGACAGCGTGCGCCGCAACCCCGGAGTTTTGCGCCGTGCTCCCTTCGGGCGCCGAGCCATATCCGGTCGGGGATAACCCGCCTCACCCACTGCCTGCTGCTGACAGATGAACGCCGGGGGGCGAAGCTGCTGGAATGCGACGGATGTCTCGGGCGTAATACAGAGACAGCAAGAATTAAGCTTGAAAGGATAATTAGAAACCAGATCCCAGACATGGGAGGGAGAAATGCGACAAGATCATTGCGCCAATGCGGCCGAGCGTAAAAAGACACCGAGATATCTGCGACATCAGCCCGTGCTGTAGATGACCGAAACTCTCACTGCGCGTGCCCTGTACGCGAAGAGGAAAAAAGTCCCGGCATTGAGATGCCGTCCTTATGCCAACCTCGCATCTCGCATGGTTGATCTGTCCAATATCCCAAATCCAAAAATTGCCAATGGCCCATGGGTCGTTAGGCTGAGGGTTGTGTCGCTGCGTCATGTATGTCGTAGCGAGGCCCAACCACAAGCCTTCTGCCTCTGGCTTCACTCCACCAAGACTCGCACATCCTGAATAACACCCGTGGATAATGCCAACTAGGCCAACTGGGCCAACCAAACCTCCCACGCGCACCCTCAACCAGCGCAGGAAAAAAGTACACACAAAAGGGCCGAGCGCACACCCCGCGTGCAGAACAAGCCACCGGCAGTTTTCATTCGTACAGGTGTCACAGCACATGTCTTTTTTCTTCTTCTTTTCGTTAATATTTCTGTGGCTGTTCTGGTTCTTGGGGGATGCGCAATCTAGATTTCCAATGCCGTGTCTGGCCGATGCCCACCTGTTGCCATCTGTTGCCACGCCACAGAGACACACGTCCAGACACGCAATGAACCTTGTGATGCTCCCATCTGGAGCCATGATCTGAGAATTCAGTGTCATATATCGTAATCCCTGCATCACCACTGTCCGCTCCTCCCGTCCCCCACGAGCGCAACATCCTTTCTCTCAGGGTCCACAACCCGGAGCACCAGGCGCCAGTCAATCTCCACTGCTTGGCCCCCATTAAGCACGGCGAGAGGAGACTGCTGCCGGCTCCCGTTCCGGTCCATGGCGTCCGTCCCGGCCCCGGGCCCGGATCCACACCCGGCCCTTCGTCCTCCAGCGTGGAATCGGCACCACGCCCGCACGTGCCGCTGCTCGTCGACCCACAGCCGCGCCGTCCGGAGGTATGGGTCCGCCAGCACCCGGAGCAGACCCTCGAGCGGCGGCCGCGCAAACATGGCCAGGTCGTTGTCGTCGCCGTCTTCCGCGCCGGTCCGCCGCCGTGGCTGCTGAACCCGTAGATGTTGGGCCTCTGGCGGACTCCGCACCCACACTGTTAGATGCTCCAGCGCCCCCTGCACCACCATGTCCAGCAGCATCGGCACCAGGCCGTCATGCACCCACCCCCGCAGCCGATCAAACCGCACCTGCAAGTTGGCCACCCTGAGCCGCGCATCCCTTGTCGTGAGCAGCGACGACGGCGGCGCCCCAACTGCGATGGCGGCATATCCGTCTTCTTCTGCCGCTGCCGCTGCCGCTGCCGCTGCCGCTAGACGCCGCCGCACGTGCTGCGCGTGTGGCCCTGTCGCATCCAGCACGAACTCGTTGGCCGTGAACAGCAGCGGCGCCGCGATGGCGTGCAGTGCCGGGTGCGCGAGCAGCACCGGCAGGGGGTTGATGGGAGATGCCGAGCAGGGGCAGAGCTGGATCGGTGTTGGGCTGGTGAGGAGTGGCTGGAGGATGAGGCTGAGGATGTCGACGGGGAGGTCGAGGAGGTTGAGGTTGGTGTTGCTGCCTGCCATGATGCTTCCCACCGGGTGATTATAGCGACAGAGCCTGTGATGTTAAATGGCGGTGACGACAGACCGAATGAATCATGGCCAGGGAATTATGTAGCACCTTGTGGCGGCATGCGAGATGAGTGCGTGTTGTTGGGGAAAACGCCTGGCCGTTACTTGACCTCTCACTGATACAGACATAGACTATTGTCTTTCCACTGAGCAATCTGCTCCTGCTAGTGCTAAAAGATCTCAGCCCAGTCAGCACACGAATCTTCCGTCCCCTCGCCACATAATCCACGCGGAAAGCGAGTGGGGTCAGCTGCGGTCGCAAGGTCCGCAAAATGTCGAAATCGAAAAATCGAAAAAACCGCAAAGCCCCCGATTGCCTGCAGCCGTGGGAATGTAGAAATGACACTGATTGTTGGTATGGGGCATGAGATGCGAAACCTTGTCACCAGAGAGGACAACGTACTGGTGCAGAGATGCGCCATAGCAATCATGCTGAACTTTGCCTTGTCGGTGGGCTGAGGGTCCCAGGTGGAGAAAGGGTCATCAATGATGGCAACCTTGAGTGGAACCTCAAAGAGTTCAACCGTACAATCGCAGAGCACTTACACCTCCTCCACTACGGTATACTCGCTGAGCTTGGCAAACTTGGATGACCAGCACAGGGGGAAGGTCTCCTCATTGCAAAAGAGGACTTCCACTACTGCGAGGAGGCAACCTTACACACAATGTAGCGACTCAGCCTCACAGGGAACAAAGGTACAGTAAACTCATACAATAGTGTAGGGGAGATGAGCAACAGAGAGAACTAAAAACCCCAACAACTCACCCAAAGGCTGATGGAAGCTGTGGCGGCGGTGTGTCTTCAATAGCTAGAAAAGGCCAAGATTGAAGATAATGGGAATGAATAAAAGGGACAGGATAATAGGAATACCACTACAGGCATCATCTTATCAAATGATTCACAAAGGAATGCCGCATCAATAGGCCAAAAAGTACTATCAATTAGGCATTCTGTAGATAGTGCAGTGGCATACACAGAGTTTGCACCCGATCTAAGTTACTTATACAATACACTAGTCTATATTAGAGTACAGTTTATTGTTAATATAAGTGTTAAGGTAAGGATTAGGGTAAAGTATTTACATTTGTCTTTATTTTATTAAAATTAAATATCTTATTATACGGAGTAAAGCGGCAGGAGATACTATCCTGATATCTTAGTCACGCTCTCACGGTACGAGCATTCGGGTGCAAACTTTCTGCGTCCCACTGTAGCTGCTGATGATGACGCCAAGGACGAAGACTCCCAGCTGAACCGGGCCGTCCGATCACTGCGATACCCACACGCGTTTCTCTTGACAGGAACCCCCATGTTCAATACGTGGGCGGATTTGGCTGGCCAGGCAATGATGCTACCTGGAGTGGGGCCATTTATTAACCTGGAACACTATCAGCCACGAGATGCCCAGGAGCGCATGTTTTCAGTGCTCTTCTCGGCAATGACCATCGGTCGTCCAAAGTCACTCCTCAACTTGCCTGGATTGGAGACCACAGACGTCGTCTTCAGCCTTGAGAGTAATAGGATGGAATTGCTCGGAATCTCCCGCTATGTGTCGACCGGCTTGCGGCTTCTCTCGAGCAGCAGATCCAGTATGCACAACAAGGCTTCAAGCCGCAGACAGGGATTTGCGCAGCTTTCTAAAGCCCAACGACTGGCTGCAAACCCCATCCTTATAACAATTCCCAAGATCCTTCGAAATACCCCCGAGTCTGACGAAGATGAGGAGGAGGCCACCGAAAATGAGGATGATGTCTTTGACAAAGAGGTCGAAGCCGCTCTTGAGAATTTTCTCAGGAAAGAAGCCCTGCCGTCAGGACTCGATTTACGTGGGATTACCATAAAAAATTTATACTAAAAATTAGCCTTTAGGAAAATTATATTCTAAATTGCTCTAGTAGGATATTGTATGATTATTAATAGGTTTAAGAATGTAGTTATGTGTGTGTAAATAGCAATACTTTAGCGGAGGAAAGAGTCTATAACCGACACCCAAATCATCAGCCGTTCTTAGAGAGATACACAGAAAAAGCGTCGCGCAGGCGTCTTGCTTGGCCAGCCTGAGGCCGCGCCAGACTACGCGTATGTGGTTGGATTGATCTGTAACTTAGACCTCTCAATAGAGAAGCATTTGATCGGATGCTTTATTGAGTCGGCCGCGGGAAAAGATAGTGGCAAGACATCGAAGATGCTTGTGGCAGCTCGTCAATTGGCGTAGTGGAAGACTGTGGCTAGACAAGGGTCATGACTGCTGTCGGAAAAATCTCTCAAAATTAAACGCAAAAAGTCTTTATTAACTCTGACAATAAGGCCTTCGAGACCTCTGTCTCTCTGACTGAAAGGAAAATTGAATGAAAGATACGATGATGATCCTTTCTTCTGCGTGCAGCTTCCTCCCCTACTTATCCCTATTACATCCCTGCTAGCAACCAGCTAGCCCAAAAGTCCCAGACTGCCCGCCACAGTGCCTGTAGTCCTAAAGGTTAGGTTAGGCCATAAATGCGATAGAAATTAGGGGCTAAGCACTAATATCTAAGGGCTCCATAGCTGAATTGAGTCCGGAAACCACACCAGTTCCGCCTGCGCCTGTTAGCCTGAGGATTCGCTACATGGTTGCAATTGCACACTCGAACAAAGTTACTTTCTGACAACCTTACGCACACCTCCACCCTCTGCAAGTGACGCTTGCCACGATTGTGATTTGAAGATGAGAAGGTACCGAGTCGTCTGACTGGAGCTCGTGGATGATGCACCAGCGGCCTTCTTCAAATGAAGCTTCCCAGCAAGGTGTCGCGTCAAAGAACGGTAGACATCGGTCGAGTAGTTGCAGACGCCGCAGCGGTACTTCAAGATGCCCTGTGTATCTCTCTCGGCTCTTCGCTTGTGATGCCTAGAGGCGTTGTGCAGGAGATACCGCAGAGGTCACAAAAGTACTTCTTCAAAGCCTTCACTTTTGCAGCTGAGCGATTCCTCGTATTAGCTATTGTGTCAGGGATTTAAGGTCTTTGGGGGAAAACAGGGAAAATTGAAGCTTTGTATTTTTGGGAACGAGCCCACGGCCGGCTGCCCCCCTTTATGATATCCTACCTTAGCCAGGACTATTGGCCCAATCCGATAAGTCAGTCTCGTGGTCTTCCGGGGAGGATTTTGAGACAGCAGATTGATCTGTCCGTCATGGGACTCGTCCACGATCAAACATGCAATGTCCTTGTTGAGTTCTCTGTATAGGGACGAGTGCAATGGGGCATGAATACGCTTAGGCACCGACTTGAACAACTCATCCGCTTTATCGATCGAAAGGGAGTGGACGGTACTGCAGTATGCTTCGTACCGCATCCAGTCGTCGTATCGTTGGCGGAGGAAAGGACCACTGCACACAACCACATCAAATTTAAGGAGCTCCTTCACAGGATAGTTGGCACTGTCAAGGATAATATAGGAAGGTCGTATATCCTATTTAATAATGTCAGTATATGACCGTACAACAGAAAGTATGGCATTTACCTTCCTGTAGTGCTTCTTAATCTCATCGCACCATCGCACCATTGCACCATACAGCCCGGACGACAAACCACCAAGATAAAGCCACAATGGGGCAACATTTTCTCGTGTAGCTCCATAGCTGCAGTTAAAGCGGTCAAAGACTTGCCGAGTCCAACGGCATTGCATAAGAAACCTCCTCGGAACTCTGAATGAGTAAGGATCTTGAGTCTCTTCTTGCCTGTGAGCTGCCAGGGTGGTAATTGGGTCAGAAGCCCTTGGACCGGCGTCGGTTGCAGATCTGTCCTAGTGAGGGATGCCTATTTGGTTTCTTTTAGCTTTACTCAATATCATCAGATAGATCAAAGCCATACAGTATTTTCAAACAATAGAGACAAACAGTTAGTGCTACACCCAGCAATAGAAGAGACAGTAGCTGAACAATAAGGTTGTTGCACACTGGTCTTTGCCTTAAGCTTCAATTCAACCCTTCTGACTTCAACCCTGCTGTCTGCAGTCAACGACCTTACTGTCTGCAGTCAACAACCTTGCTGTCTGTAGGTAACAACCTTGAGACAGTAACCTTATTCCGAGCAATAAGATATAAGAGAGACTGACGTCTCCCGTCGTCAAGAGGCTAACTTCCCTTCGTGAGGGATGCCTATCCAATCCTAGTTAGTGTTCGTGACCCACGAGTGAGAGAGAGAAAAGGGGGAATACTGCAGGTCTCTAGTGGATCGAGAAGAGCTTACCAAATGTTCCCTGAACCCGGGGCTGTCGAGATAATCAAGTATATCCACAGCCTTCCCAGCGACTCTGAGGCAACCTGCAAAGCCCGAGCCATCGAGAATGGTGGCGCTCTGAATATCGTAGATTTCGTTTCGAGGCTCGGTCCCACCGTAGTTGCAGGGACGCTTGCTGTCGAGATCTTCTGGCTCCAGCGCATCAAGCACAGAGTCGCCTTCAGTTGGGTCGTTAACCGCCTTGCCCTTCCGCTTTCTCCAAGCCCTGGCATCGTCAACGCTGCAACGCGCTTTTTCTTTAGCTAGATCCATAGTATACAGACCAGGGCGGAAGTCGCGGTCAAACCACCGCGTCAAGTCTTTCTTCCCCATCAGTACCTTGTCTTCACATCGCCGCTGAAAACTGGCGGCTGCTATTTGGAGCGGGCGGTCGATAAGTTCGAGTGTCTCCTTGAGACGCGTTATCTCTGCCATCTTGATGTGTGGTGGCGAGTGTGCCTGATGCAAAAGAGAATGATGTCTGTAGTAACTTGAGGATGCCCCAGCTTCTGAAGGAGGTGGAGTTGTAGTAGCGATAGCAGGCTCACTTACACGGGGGTGACGAGGTATTCGCTCGGCAACACATACAATTTGTATGGCAAAGAAAGCACTCTACTCCCTTATGGCGTGCTGCACGGCCTTCAGGCTGCTATTACGTACAGTGATTCACGGCATGGAGAGTTTACGTCAGCCCCGACTCGTTTCCCTCTTGAGTTCTCTCCCCTTCTTAGTACTCAAAGCTTGACTGGGACAACCTTAACACCAAATCCCCAATTACGACGACTTCATTTTTAATGTTTTCAATACAATTTTTGAAGACTTCCGGTCTTCGACTGCAGACTTTGATAAAAAGGCAACTGAAGCTTTACTACAATTGGCAAACCGGTCGGGAGCTTCTTCCCCGACGTCAAGATCGTATCAGACCTGGGTTCTCGACCGAAAGAATCAACTTGTCGGTAAGTGCCCTCACTGGAACTTCAGTTTGCGGTATCTTCTTTCGGTTGGGTTTCTATAATATAGGAGGGTCGGTACTAGCTAAGGCAGGCAGTTGCGGGATGTGGCGAGGGTTAGTATCGGGGGCAGTGTAGAGTATCGCGAAACTAAAGTTTAGCGCTTAATTAGGTGCTCTACTAAAAAAAAGGTTTAGGGGAAAGTCCCTATAACCTAAGTAAGGTCTCCATGTCTTAGTTAAGCCCTGAATTTTAGTGCTCCATATATCCTAAATCTCAACTTGCTTACCTCCTGGATGTGACCTTTTAACTCTTATTATGTCGGGTAGTTAGGAATCGTATTGTGTGGGGGTTGCCAAGTGACCATTGAAGTTGTCAAACTCTCAGCGCCAGCCTTCGTAAAAGCATTAATTATGGCAAATGGGCACCGTATTCATTTGGGGTGATTGACTTACACTGTTCCTTCATTCTAGTGAGTGGTGGCTGCAGTTTCAACCCCGCATTGTGTGAAGCGTAACTGAGCGCTGCCATGTTGATGCTACTCTCACTTAACGTGATGGCATAGCAATGAGCAGCAGACATGATGATATCGATATGCTTGCAAATTATGTTTGAGTTATAAATACCAAAAGAGGCGGTACTCCTTTGCTAAATTGGCTAGCGAACGAAGCTTCATTAATCCTCGGCCTAGTATGGGGTGACGCGGACGCAATGAAGAGAGGAGAAACCCACAACGCCATGGAACTAAGATGGTGCTTATTTTCTCATCTTCGACTAATGGGTTATCGTCCATGGTGAGATGAACTGCCTCATTCAGCCCTGCCTTCATTTTACAAACTGAGGAATGATGAAAGATGCAACATGGGCGGATACTTTGGCCAGGCGCCCATTTGTCATCGTGCTGCGACAATGGGCGAATTATGATGTCATCCCCCGCAGCCAATCGATCACGACAGGACGAAACTTTGAGGCGCTTACAAACGATGCTCATTTGCTGATTAGAAATCATGGGGAGCTCATTTTGAGATAAATTGAAGCTGTCCGATCGACTTCTATCATTCGGCCTCATCAGGGAAGGGAGCCTCTTCTTTGTAGATCGATCCTCTTACAAACAGACCTCGAGACACACAGCAACATTTAGACAATGGCAACCAAAATTTTCTTGTATGCCCCTGCATCCGAGCCTCTGTACATGATCATACTGAACGGTGTCTAGGACCGGTGCTACTGGTATTCGTCCCATCAACAATAATCCCCGTCCGGTTACTCATTGATCATCTAGGCTTTATCGGTGGCGCCGTCCTCACCCAGGTGTATGACGCTCATCCAGAATACGACTTCACACTATTCGTCCGTGACGAGGAGCGTAGCAAGCCCCTTTCTGCAAGGTACCCGGACGTCAAGTTCGTCTACGGCACCCTCAACGACTCTGCAGTCATCGAGAAGGCGGCTGCCGAGGCTGACGTTGTCATTCGTTAGTTCCACTTGTCATCATTAAATTGTCATCATTGAAGGTCCCAGTTGACAGTGTTCTCCAAGACACCGCAGCTTCCGCCGACGATGCTCCGTCAGCCCGCGCAATTGCCAAGGGCATCGCTGCAGGTCACACAGCTAAGAATCCTGGATACTGGATCCATTTATCAGGTACTGGGATTTTGACTTGGTACGACCATGAGCATAAGCGCCACGGCGAGAGTCCATTACCCGAAGAGACGTACAACGACCTCGACGGCATAGACCGCGTCATTAAACTACCAGACCACGCTGCTCATCGAGATATCGACAAAATCGTCCAGGCCACCAACTCTGATGCAGTGAAAACTCTCATCGTTTCGCCTCCGACTATATACGGGACTGGCCGCGGAATTGGCAACACCCGCAGTGTGCAGGTCCCCAACCTAGCCCGCGCAACGTTCCAATTCGGTTATGCGCCAATCGTCGGTG
Source organism: Ilyonectria mors-panacis (assembly GCA_002991585.1). NCBI lineage: Eukaryota > Fungi > Ascomycota > Sordariomycetes > Hypocreales > Nectriaceae > Ilyonectria > Ilyonectria mors-panacis. The sequence goes on from PPHJ01000068.1 coordinate 272,685, forward strand.
CAGGTAAGACAGAGTGGGATAATGTGCACATTGACGACCTCGCCGACCTCTTCCTCAAGTTCGTCGAAGCTTCTCAAGACCCGACCAAGCGCGATAATCCCGAAATCTTCGGCCGTAACGGATACTTCTTCGCGCGGCAGAGCGCCCACAAATGGTCCGACGTCGCCACGTGGATCGCCGAGGAGGCGAACCGCCGCGGATACGCACCGGAGCTGGCGACCAAGTCGGTCCCGCTGGAGGTGGTGACCGGGACGGGGCTTCTGGCGGCGGGGACGTGGGGACAGAACTCAAAAGGAGAGGCGGAGCGGGCGAAGAAGTACCTCGGATGGCAGCCGAAGGCGGTAGCTCTGAGGGACACTATTGGTGAAGCTGTAGAGAGAGAGGCCAAGGCCCTGGGGTTGACTCCAAAGGATGTGAGGGCTTGAATGATTGGCGTGGCGTGAGGATGACTGTCAGAGTCAGGCTGGAAAGTGTTTAGCCAGTAATTAACGATGGATGACAGTCAACTAACGGCCTTTCTTAATGATTCTGATAATAATGACGAATCTTTTTTCATGCCACGGCTGATGTCGCGTCTCTGCCCACTCTGCTCGACTCATGCCTAAAAGTTCAGGTCGAGACTTACATTGAACTCACTCAGCTGTGAGCGTGAAATCTACGGTGCACAGCATGAAAGACGTGAATGTCATCGAGCCATGGATCATCTCCAACACTGATTCATGAACTCGGTGTAAGCCTTCGTCATGCCACCATGGGACAAGGATTTTGGGTGAGGGGCAGCGCCGGACATCAACGGGTTGCCCCTCCGAAGGCGGCAACGGCGGGCGCCCAACCGGCATAGTGCCCGACTCGGTGTTGCCGTTGCCGTTAACTACTTGCTAGGTCTCTTGTTAGGCAGGGAGAAAATTCGTTCAACCGACTCTCGAGTCAGAACGGCCCTCCCGTTGCCACCGGCCGGGTTGGCGACAGAGTGTTGAGGCGCCTGGCTGGGATCTAGCTTTTTCACGGGCTTACAGCGCTTCGTGTACTAAGTCGTGTGTTGGGGAGGTGCCTGATGCCCACTGATCAGCAGCCTCCCTGGTCTATTGCCCGTCGTATGTCTTAGAGAAGGGTTCTTGTCCCGAGGTCCAGTCACGAGTCTCAGGGCTCCAACCTCAGCACCAGCCACACGAATGCACAAAATCCATCCGGCCGTAGAAAATGGCTCTGCGAAGCAAAGGTACCCAGGACGGCGGCATTGAACTGGCAGGCAACGATGCAATATCGCTCGATAAAAACCCGCCCAAGCCAATGCGGTCATACACATATCCCGTCAGGCTTAGAATTGGCGCGTCTCCCATTTCTCACTCGCATCCCGACGACTGTTGCCCCCGGCGCACGCCCCCAAACAAGCCCGTCGTCGCTATGACAAGGAAAAAAGAACTGGAGCCTGAAGAGCCGTGAGGAGCCCTGAAAAAACTCAGGCGAGGGGCGTTACCTAAAGCGGTTTAGTGGAGGGGATCGATGGCAGCCCACTTGTGCTGACCCCACTCGGCAGAAAAAGTTCAGTTCACAGGTCCCCCGAAATTTATTCTCAGGCCTTCACAAAATCTGGTTGGGAGAATTTATTTCTCGAACCCCACGTTCTTCCTTCCTTCCTCATCCTCTCTTCCACCAAAATCCTCTTAGACAGCCAAGATGGCGGACGAACTGTATGACGGTGCCATTGGCATTGATTTGGGTGAGTCTACATCATATTCAACGCCTTTGCGTTTCCCTTCTTGATGCCGCTGGCGCGCGCGACCCTGTCATCGTCGTCCGGCGGCACGAAGGAGGGGAAAATCGCGAAACTCGTCAAAATCATCAAAACCACACCACAATCATCGAGATTTTCTGACCACGGCCCGTCAACAGGTACTACCTACTCCTGCGTTGCTATCTACGAGGGTACCAATGTCGAGATCATCGCCAACGAGCAGGGTTCTTTCACCACCCCTTCTTTCGTTTCCTTCACCGAGAAGGAGCGTCTGATTGGTGAGGCCGCAAAGAACAATGCTGCCATGAACCCCCGGAATACCGTCTTCGATGCCAAGTGAGCTTTTTCCCCGCTGCTCTACCCGATATCCTGAAAATCCTCAGTTGCTGACTGAATTTTCTTTAGGCGTCTGATCGGTCGCCGCTTCGATGACCCTACCGTCAAGAAGGACATCGAGTCTTGGCCCTTCAAGATCGTCGATGACGGTGGTAACCCCCGCATCGAGGTCGACTACCTCGGCGAGAAGAAGACCTTCTCTGCCCAGGAGATTTCCTCCATGGTTCTCGTCAAGGTAAGATTTTCTCTCAGCGCACAACGCACAGCCCACCATTCCACTTTCACTTCCCCCCGCCCCCGCACTAGTGAGAAACTAAGCAGATTCTGACCCCCGCTACAGATGAAGGAGATTGCCGAGACCAAGCTTGGCAAGAAGGTCGAGAAGGCTGTCATCACTGTCCCTGCCTACTTCAACGACAACCAGCGACAGGCCACCAAGGATGCCGGTTCCATCGCCGGTCTCAACGTCCTCCGTATCATCAACGAGCCCACCGCTGCCGCTATCGCCTACGGTCTCGGTGCTGGTAAGTCCGAGAAGGAGCGCAACGTCCTGATCTACGATCTCGGTGGTGGTACTTTCGATGTCTCCCTCCTGAACATCCAGGGTGGTGTCTTCACCGTCAAGGCCACTGCTGGTGACACCCACTTGGGTGGCCAGGATTTCGACACCAACCTGCTCGACCACTGCAAGAAGGAGTTCACCCGCAAGAGCAAGAAGGATCTCTCCGGAGATGCCCGTGCTCTCCGCCGTCTCCGAACTGCTTGCGAGCGTGCCAAGCGTACCCTGTCCAGCGGTGCCCAGGCCACCATTGAGATTGACTCTCTCTTCGATGGTGAGGACTTCACCATGTCCATCACCCGTGCCCGTTTCGAGGACCTTAACGCCAAGGCCTTCTCCGGCACCATCGAGCCCGTTGCCCAGGTTCTCAAGGACGCCGCCATGGAGAAGAGCGGTGTTGACGAGATTGTCCTGGTCGGTGGTTCTACCCGTATCCCCAAGATCCAGAAGCTTCTGTCCGAGTTCTTCGATGGCAAGAAGCTCGAGAAGTCCATCAACCCCGATGAGGCCGTTTGCCTACGGTGCCGCCGTCCAGGCCGGTATCCTCTCCGGAAAGGCCACCTCCGCCGAGACCGCCGACCTCCTCCTCCTCGATGTCGTTCCCCTGTCTCTGGGTGTCGCCATGGAGGGCAACATCTTCGCTCCCGTTGTTCCTCGTGGACAAACTGTGCCAACTATTAAGAAACGAACCTTTACGACAGTTGCCGATAACCAGCAGACCGTTCAGTTCCCTGTCTTCCAGGGCGAGCGTGTCAACTGCGAGGACAACACCTCCCTGGGTGAATTCACCCTTGCTCCTATCCCTCCCATGAGGGCTGGTGAGGCCGTCCTCGAGGTCGTCTTCGAGGTCGACGTCAACGGTATCCTCAAGGTCACCGCCACCGAGAAGACCTCTGGCCGCTCTGCCAACATTACCATTGCCAACTCTGTCGGCAAGCTCTCCACCGGCGAGATCGAGAAGATGATCAGCGGTATGTTTCCCCTGTTACGAAAGCATGAATGAGTCCAAACTAACTCGAAATAGACGCCGAGGCTTTCAAGAGCAACGACGAGGCTTTCAGCAAGAAGTTCGAGGCCAAGCAGCAGCTTGAGTCTTACATCGGCCGTGTCGAGGAGATCGTCTCCGACCCTACTCTGTCCCTCAAACTCAAGCGTGGTCAGAAGGAGAAGATCGAGAGCAGCATTAGCGAGGCCATGGCTACCCTCGAGCTCACGGATGCCTCTGCCGAGGACCTCAAGAAGCAGGAGCTGGCCATCAAGCGACTTGTTACCAAGGCCATGGCCTCCCGGTAAAGGCACTCGGGACGTGGCTATGTAGGTTATGGGACGAAAAGCGGCGACAGTTAAGCCGCCTCGGGCTGCGAGCCGACGGAGGCCTGTGAGTTGGAGCATAGACAGTAAGATGGAAAAATACAAAATAATGCCTTTCACTCCATGATGCTAGTTCAACCCTATCTGCAATTGCTTCTGTTTGCGGCCAGTGTGTTGGTGGCTGCGCCTGAGCTATTACCTGTTTGTTGACACAGAACTGTGTCCACGACGCCACCACTATTCCGCGCCGTCGTAAAATGTCAGACCAGCCAGGGAGCCCGGAGGAGCACAGCTTTCCCACCACCGACCGAACCAAGTACTTTACGTTCAAGGTAACCCAGAAACTACTCCAAAATGTGAAGAAATTGAGAGATTTCTCTCCACAATCGTCAAACACATAAAAGGAAGAAGCGTCAACGATAAGACAGGCAAGAACCAACTCTCGTACAGTGGAATGGCCAGTGCCGTGGCCCACATTGTGCGGTCGTCCGTTTTCCGGTTCGAGGACTTCAAATTGAGCGCCCATCATCGAACAAGAATTGGTGAGCTCTCCTACAGTTTTCCTTCCTTTGGTCGTAGTCCAAGAACGTCACCATCTCCATGCCACGGAGCATGTGTATGTAGTCCAAGCCTTGAAGAGTCCGCAGAGAACGAAAGGCCTCCCCCGTCTCCACCGTCTCGCCAAGCAAAGAGAAGTAAAATGTATTTCCAGAGTAGAAGAGGTTTGCTCCAATATAGTTCTATCTCTTTGAAACTAAGAGAGGGTTAAGAAGGTCTTCTCCTCTATCTCCCCCTCTAGAGTAGAAGAGGTTTACTCTAATATAGTTCTATCTCTTGAAAACCAAAAGAGGGGCAAGAAGGTCTTGAGGCTTCGTTGCAAAGGTGATGCTGACCTTGCTCTTGCCCACATGGAACCGGTGAATCGGAGATACCTCCCCTCTGCAGTTCAGAGGAACGACTGCAGGCTCATAGTGTGGATTAAGTCGAGAAATGGCATGGACCACCTGTCCATCGAAGACGAGAACCATCCGAGCGACGAGGAACGACTGTAGGTTCATAGTGTGGATCAAGTCGAGAAAAGGCATGGACCACCTGTCCATCGAAGACGGGAACCATCCGTCGCTCGGGACCCCGCTTGGCCTTGACAAGGTCAACCTCATCGTCTTCTCCTTCATCTTCCTCATCGTTTTCCTCACTGTCTTCTTCGTTCACTGCAGCAACAATTTTTTTGGCCCTAGTCCCGTTTGACTTCTGCACAGCGCTGCTGAGAAGGTGCTCTCCTTGCCATGCTCATCTTTGGTAGAATCTAGAAAATATTTGATAGCGCTTGACAACTCCCCTGGTCGGGGGCCATCAGCAGTCCCCTAGCGTCTTCCCGGGATGATGATGATGAGTGTTGACGCTCCCGTCCTAGCAGGAATAGGGCAGCGGTTGGTTTTAACTGCCGCGGTGTTGTACATCCACCAACGAGATGAAGAAAGGAAGGGGAGAGAAAGTTGAAAAGAGACAAGAGGTAGAAGGGAGAAAACAGAGTGGGCAGTGAGAAAAGCAGCCGGTGGACCTATGGTGTGGTGCGCACCAAACTTTTTCCGTTGTCAGCTGCGAGGCAGCTGGCAGCAGAGTGAAATGGCGGACAGGGAGGGACTGTTCTGCAGCTATTCTGGCCCAGGCGACTCTGAGGACGCCCCTGGTACTGGTGCGCAAGGATGGAGCGGCAGCTGCTGCACAGCTCGGCCATGTCGAGGGCGTCGCCTTCAATCATGGCAAGAGAGCACTAGGCGAAAGGTCAGATGAAGATCAATGGCCAACGAGAAGGCGAATCTTACGGCGCACACGTCCCGCTTCCCTGGATGCAGTGGCGGCAGCGGCGAGGCAGCGTCGATGAACTCGCAGGTGATGGCAACAGGTTCGAAGGGCCTGTCGATGTATTAAAAGTCGTCCAGGAGCTCACGGTTGCCCTTCAGCGAGACCATGTCGTCACGAAGCGATCGAGCGGTGGTTGAATGGGCCATACCCAATGCGTGTGATTGTATCGCAGACCAAGGTACATTCGACGAAGAAAGGGCAGAGGGTAGAGAGAAAAGAGGGATAACACGAGCCGGTAAGGTGTGTTGTCTGAAGAGGAAACACAATTGGCGCCGGCGCGAAGTTCAAATACCCTTCAATCCCAACCCGAGAGCGCCTCCAGCACATGAAACCAAGCAAGAAACACAAAATCCAACCAAACTCCAACCAAACTGCACCTGCTGCACACACCTGCACACTGCAGAATCCAAGATGGCACAAAACAAAATCAAAGATGACTGTAAGCCAACTTAAAAATACATACCCTACCTATTAAGCTAACTTTGCAGTTTTGACACATATTCGAGATTTAATGAGCCAACTACTTGAGGCGAAGGACGAGACATCCAAACGCGAGACAATACTATCTCTGCATGATGCAATGAAGAAGCTACAAGCATACAACCACCACGAAGATGGCGTTTCCGCATCGAATTCATCGGGCGAAGTAATGCGAGAGATGGACAGGGACAAGGCAGATTGGCTGGGTGAGGTGGCCAAGATGATTGAGGCAGAGATCCAGAACAAAGGTCAGGGCAAAGCGAGATAAGGTTTTGGGTGCATAATGCCCGGCCTAGCTAGCAATTGGTTACGAGTCCAACCGTCCCATCGCTCTTATGAGAATCAAGAAAAGTTGATCGCTCCCTGCGACTACCGAACCACGGATGACATCCTGAAGCTAATGAATGTGAACTGTTGCGCGCGTACATGATGCATAGATGAGCTGGCTAGAAATCGGCTGCAAAGCTCAGGTCTCGTCCTTGTCCTTGTCCCCACCGTCCCCATGACCAAGACCACGAATGATGTCGTGGAAGTGTTCCATCTCGGTCTTGAGAATTCCCACGAGCTCCTCCACCGAAGACTGGTATCTTATATAAATATGCTGGGTAATGTGGCCTAGGCCGTTCCTTGCCGCGTCCCAGTCCCGGGTGTTGGGCAAGTTGTGGAGCAACTGCTCTAAATCGTCCATGGCTCCGTTCTTATCATGCTCCCCTGCAAATTGCTCACGTTCGACTCGCATCTATGTCTGAAATAACTTGATATGTCTGCTCCTGACTCTCAGGAGATGTTCTAATAAGAGCACTACGCCCTGGTTGGAGTTGCCGATGTCGATAGGGACGGGTGGTAGGGGTGGTGGGCCGCCCACTGAGAAAGCTGCCTGGTTGTATGCCTCTACAATTGCATCGTCTCTCGCCTGCGCATTACTTCCCGTAGCGGCGTCGGAACAGTAGAATGCCACAATAAAGGCTCGATAGAAAGCCTCTGGGATGACGCGGCCCTGTATGGCTTCGTTTCGGAGTCCGCTCGCGAGCTGGGCTAGAGTCTCCGCCTCGATTCGTAAGACTTTACCGCTTTGGAGTTGAGTTGGCCATAGTGCCTACACAGTCATTAGTTTTCTTCGGCTGAATACACTATCTATGAGACTTTCCTTATATGCACCAAGTGCCTCTCGTGCATCATCCATATCGAATGGGTCGCTACCTTCGATCAGGTTGCGAATAATCGCGTGGTGTTCTTCTAGAGCTAATAGCTTCCCTCCCACATTCTGCTTCATCTTGCCCCATGCATCATCCACTCGATTGATGGCATACTTTAAGAAGGATGGACAATTAGTCTTCTGAAATATGTAAATGCTCTTGAATATGGTGGACTGGACTGCCTCAAATGGGTTAATCGTAGGCTTCTATCCCTTTCCCATATGCGCTTTGAGTGCCGATGTCTTCGGATGGTCTAGGAAATCGTCTACATGTTCCGTGAGATACTGACTGCAGAATCCATTCAAGTTGCTGCGCCAGACAGATGCCCGCCTGGTGTGTCTCTTGTCGTCACACCCATCTGCCCATTCGTTGTAGTAAACGAGCTAGTTGTCTAGCCCCTTGGGCAGTTACGAGATTTGACAGAGGTTCGTTTTACTGTGCAACAAAAACAGGTCGCACTTTTGATCCTCCAACCGTCTCACAACTATTCCAGTGGCCTCGCACGTCGGAATCATAGTGTGATGCTGGGGGTTGAATGCCACTTTTCCCTTCGCATCATTGAATTTTGTCTCCTCGACCAGGTCCCGTGGGAGAAGCTCCCCCACGACAACAACCAGTTCCGACCTGCGAATGTTAACCAGAAACCAGGCGGACCATGATGAAAGGTGGCATACTGATAAACGTTGGTTACTTGAAGCTCACTGGAACTCCATTCCTTTCCTGCACCGGTTTGATCCTCGATGTTCAAGGTAGCGGAAGCCGCTTTGCTATCGGCCTTGTCGTCTGTGCGAATTCGGACGACTAATTTCTTTTGCCTATCGGGACGGCCTATATCATAGGCCCACAGTCGGGGATTGTGCGCCAGATCTCTCGAGCTCATTATAGATGATGTACGAGCTGCGAGCTGAGTGTGGATGTTTGGTCGTCTTCGTGGGCACCGTCAAATGCTAGGAGGAGGAGCGCGGTCGTGGGTTATGCAGGAAAAGTAGGAGAAGTGGCCGTGGATGTAGCAGGAGGAAGTGGTCGCGTGTGAGGCAGAATCCCGCAAGAGTTGAAAACGATGTAGGATGCGGAATCCGAGTTGAAGACTTTTGAGAGTCATTAGACGGGAAATATCAAGCCCTAAAAGAAAACCACCCACCTGGCCACACAAATCTGGTGGGAGCACTGGAGGGAGTCATTCCGATGATTCACACACCCAAAGCCTTAGGCCTACATCCTAAGGAGGTCGCACATCTGGCCGCCAGTCGCAAATTCTTCTTCCACCACCACCAACAGACCTCTCAGAATCCAACTCCGCCACCACCAACAGATCTCTCAGAATCCAACTCCACCACACCAACAGACCTCTCAGAATCTAACTCTACCAGTACATCATGACGCCGTGGAAACCAGAGCTGCTAAAGAAGCTCGGAGTCTCATCTTGGGAAGAGTTAAGGGCTATTGCGCTCCGAAAAGTCCAAGCTGAAGCCGACGAATGGGATGCCACCGCCGAAGAAAGGTTTTGGAGGGGCCCTCCGCCAAGGTTTGGCGTATGGATTTATCGACGCTCCTTGTATGACCCACGCACCGCTAACTCAAGCTTCATAGCAAAGACGGAGGCCAACGCTCGTGATGGTGGCCTCTGACGAGGATGAAGAAGAAGATGCGGAAGCCAAGGGCGACGAGGAAGCCAAGGAAGACGAGGAAGGCGATGAAGATGATGAAGATGAAGAAGACGATGAGGAAGAGGAAGATGATGACGATGAGGAAGACGATGACGATGAGGAAGACGATGACGATGAGGAAGACGATGACGGTGAGGAAGACGATGACGATAAGGAAGCTGAGGACAACGAGGAAGCCAAGGACGAAGACGCTACCTCGGAGATCCTTTCGGAGGTTCGCAATAAAATCGTTCACGACAGCGACCTTGATCCCTACATCAACAAGGACTCAGACACCTGAGTCCTTCGGGAATGTTGAATTCGTACTAGGGGAAGCAGCTGTCCTCGTCGGAGAGCGAGGAGCAGCTGTCGTCGGAGGGGAAAGGAAGCAATGACGACAATGGCTGCGACCAGACCACCGAAATGGACATCCACGGCGAGTTGGCAGACCTGATGGACGTGGATGACCCATGATGAGAGAGGAAGGAAGGGGGGCGGAGTTCCTAAGAGAAAAGAAATTACATTCGTAACCTGGTTTCAAAGTCCCGCTCATACACTGATACGACCTCGTGCATTACAGGGGGAAGTTATCACGCTTCCTGCGCCAGCCTTCGTCGTGTCTTAAAGACACCAATATGCTTCGTCCGCTATACAGTACAACTGCCCCGGGCCGTGAGATTCCTAGTTGCTTTTAGTTTGGTGCGTCCCACTCCCCCCCACCGCACGATGTTTGCTTATTGGCAGCAATACATCACTTCCGACGCGGGGTGAAACCTTATCAAGCTATCTTGAGAGCTCTTTGCTTTTGTTCGTCGTAGCTGCCCATTTATCGGCATTCCTCTCCCAAGGGTAGATAAGGTCGAGCTTCCCCCGCACCTCGGCCTCCTTCTCCTTCTCCTCTTCTTCTCTCCTTCATCTACACCGACATCACTGATTCTCCTCACTTGATCATCTCTGAACTACACCCAACCATCCACAGCTTGAGCTTTGCACTCGCATCACCATGTCTGACAATTACTCCTACAAGAGCAGCGGCACCAACAGCCAGGTTCGTCATGTCCCGGTCCGAGCCGGACAATCCTGATGCTTCTACAGGGTAACCACTACTGTGCCCGAGACTACGGTTCCGGCGCGGCCAACTCGAACTCCTACCACTACTCTAACACGTAAGTCATTGGCTTCGGTCTCCCATACATCCCAATCCTCGACACCAGTGACCTCTAATACTGTTCTAGCGACGGGTCTTACTACTACTCTAACCCCAACGGGAGTTCCTACTACAACAACGGAAATGGTGGCTCCACCTACACTTCCCCCAGTGGCCATCAGTCCTCCAGCAGCGGCTCTGGCAGCGGCTCTGGCGGTGGCAAGAAGTAAAGTTGAATAGGCCTGTTCCAGTAGTCTGTTCACAAAAGCGCCATTACGACAGAGCAGAATTCTGTCCCCACATGTGATTCAAGATTGAAAGTGCTCGTTATCAACTGAATCACAGGAGCTAATGTAATTAAATATCTGAAACTCCTCATTGTGCCATATGAAATTCACCTCGTCCAGTGCGCAAATACTATAGTCTCCAGTTGGCCAATCCAGGCCTATCTCATTCAAAATATGTGTGCTCTTAATACAGGCAATCCATTTGTTCTCGATGATTCAACCTCCCCGCTTCATCACAAATCCCGAAATCAGTCTCAACTGCAACTCGACATCGAACAAAAACCTCAATTCTACACTCCAACGGAGTAGTAGACAGCCAAAGTGACAATCAATACAGGGTAAACAACTGCTTCAACCAGCAGCTGTTGCTTCAGTGTACCCCTCTGGTCCTTGGTCAGTGAATGCATTTCACCATGGGTATACCACGAAACTGCCGAGTCAAATTTGCCCCAAAGAGCAAGCAGTCCAATGAATGGAAGAAGAGTGTCAAGATCATGATTCCCACAAAGATCATCTTTTCTCCCTTGTTTTCTTTGTCGGCAAGTCGTCGACGAGACAGAATGTCCACCCTCGCCGATTCGATGAGGTCCACCTCGGATCGGGTAAACAGACTTCCCTCGTTAGGGACATAACCATCCTGAAATTTTCTGGCCCTTCTCTCTATAGTGCTTGAGGAGAATCCGCGGGCCCGAGGCAGCCCTGCGTAGTAGGAGGTGGGATCTCGAGGACGGCCTCTATACCAACCGCTGTTCGTGGGAGTCCGAGGTTCAGTCGGAGGGGGTGTATTCAGGATGGCCGATGACGAAATCAGCATGTCGGCAATTCTCTCGCTTGCTGGAGCAGTGTTAGTAGCTTCTCCTGAGTGGGGCCCTTCTTACTGACAATCGCGGCGTCGAAGCACTTCGTTTATTCGGTGACTGTGATGGACTGGAGCTGGTCTAGTTAGACGTTCCCCCGGGGAACCTGTCGAAAAGTGAAGGCTGCTAGGGGATGGTGTCTGGGCAAGAATCGAAGACTCGGCTGTGCTCATGGTGTTGGATCTGCCTCTGCTTGCAAAGGACCCAGCGGGATTCGTGTGATCCTCTTCTCCCCGCTCCCTTCGGAAATGCTGCAACATGGCTGCCTCTGGCAAACTAATCAATGGAAAGGGAAGGCGGGGGATCTTTGCCAGAAATTCGTCATGCGGAATGTGGGACGCCTTCTTGGGGTCGCTCGATTCTTTGATTCCAAGCCTGTACAGCGGTTGGTCGAAGATTGTCAGAGGAGTCTTTGGAGGATCTCTTCCCAGATTTTCCCTAATTCGGGACCATCTGAATCTCCCATTCTTTCCAAAGTTGGGGGTGGGGGTGGCGTCCTCTACGCGAAGCTCAGGGAGGTTGATGTCTGAATCGAGAGTTTGGTAACTGTCGCGCCTAGACTCCATGTCGAGGAGAATGCTCTCACGAGTGGGCCTCTGGGCGGAACCATCCCGGCGAAACGGATTCGAGAAACGAGAACTACCTCCCGGGGTTCGTGCCGGAGGCTGTGGAAGTTTACGGATGGAATTCTGGGGAAAAGCTTCCCCGTCCGTAGAGCCAAACTTTGGGACCAGTACCGGGATATTCCTCTGTTTGTCGTTTCGAAGAAGGTACGAGCCTGGCATAGCACCCTTTTGAGGATGCTGGATGATTCTATCCGTTGATCCATACTCGCGAGGATAATCGTGTTCCGTCATATCCGATACGTCCGCAAGACTGCTTCCTGTCCCCTTTGCAATACTGTCTTGGAACTCCTGCTGCATTGAATCGAAGGGTTGCTCAGTCATGACAGTCTGCCAATCGGCCTCTGTGCCCGTCTGAGGTCGGGGTCGAAGCAGGGTCGCGATCCCGCCAGTGAGTCGGCGAGAAGATTCGGGCTCTAGGTTGGGCGCGTTCTTTGGCTCTCGGATGACTGGAACCTTGATCTCTTCGTCGACATTCTAGGTCGATCGAATCGCTGCGGCGTTGTAGAACGAGGCGACATTGGGGCCTTTCTTCGTATCTGTTTGCAGGGTGTCTACATGCGCAGGTCGCGGAAGTGTTTCTTTCGACTGAGCGCTTCCTTCGGCGCAATGTAGTGCATTGCTGACATCCTTCTCAGCGGATGGTTGGAGAAATCCGGAATAAAGATCCCCATCGTACTGAAATGGGTCACCATTGGTACTGGTTGACGTTTTGGAAAGTGATCTCAGGATTTCTGGGCGAGGGTCAGCAAGAAGACGCTGAGCAGGCTGCCTCTTCTGGCCTCCAACCTCCAGGACGGTTTTCTTAGTCCTCTCTGGAGCCTTGTCGGTCTCGTCCAGGTCGCTGTAAAGACTGGACGTGGAATGAAAGGAGTGTAGGCGGGGAGCAAATCTTGGCGACCGTTTGGCGGGTGGCTTTGGAAGCGCACGTGGAGGCGCAAGCATCGTGTGCCTTTCTTGTTTAGCCAGTCCATTTTGCTGGTTGGATCTAGAATCGAAGATTTCCTGAGCGTGGAAGACGAGTTCAAAATTCTTCCTGCGCCTGAGTTGTTGGGGTGGGACTTGGGGACTGTTTTGAAACTCCTCATCCGGGACCACAGTTTCCCATTCGGAAACGGGTTTGTCTTCGTCGAGGGATGCGCTGCGCTTGTGACCAGTTGCCGGGTTTCCAGCGCCATTGATGGGTCGAGAAGGATGCTCTGAGACGAGTTTCAGGGGGTCTGGGCTTCTGCCTCGAGGTATGTGAGCTTTGATATATGAAAAGTCCTCAAGCTGAATCTCGTCGCCAAGTTCGGAAGATGCGAATGGGTCTGACTTGGATGATATTGTCGAGACGGTGTTGTGGCGTACATTTCTCGCTTCTCGGCGTGAGCGCTCGCTTTCAATCGAGGGAAATGACTAGGCGAATTAGTTTATTACGCCTGTCGCCAGAGTTGGTTCAACCTACATTCTCGGAGTTGGGATTCATGGTGGAAGTTCGTACACAATCACAGGGTCGGAGTGTGGGAGGTTCAGCCGCGCGCGACTCTCGGTATGGATGCAGGTGAGGCGGAGTTGAGAGCACTCGGGATGATCAAAGTCTCCTTCCACGATACGCAGGTGAGGCGCCGATGCGTGCAGTATTCGATCGGCTCCTGGTGAAGGTTTCCTTGGGTGGTTCGCGATGGTTTGACGATGACAGAGTCTCAGCGCTGCGGCTCGGAGGGTGAGAATTCCTGCATTGAACGATATTGAAAGAGGTGTGTAGTGAATCAAGTGCGGTGAATGAGTGGTTGTTTTGAAGACGAGTGGGTGTGGCGCGCAATTCGCGTCATGATTTGGGGCGCAAACATCAAGCGAAAGTGAGAGCAAGTTGACTGAGGCATCAACAAGCGGGCAGCGGTGTTTACTCCTTGCGGCTGGGAGACGCTGAGATAAAGGTGGTGGAAGAGGTCGGGTGTTTGCCAGCTGGAAACTGCTGCCAACTGGGAATTGTTGCCAACTGCCAGCTGTCAGTAACAGGCCAGGACTTGTCAACTCCACCTCCAGGCTCACCTACGACCTACAACCTACTGCCTACCGAGACATGTAACGTCAATCAGTGCCAGCTGAAAGAAGAGACATTCTGAGCCACGGTGGCGCCAGGAACGTGACTCGAGGTGCGTGCAACACACCGAGGGGAAAAGCAGCCACAAGCAACTGGGCTGTTGGTCGAACACTGCATGTGGCTGTTGAGATGGTCAGTCTCGGCAACGACTTTATGAGCCATCAATCCATTCTATCCACCAGCCTACCATTGGCTGGCCCTGGATACGCAGTCATCAGCGGGGAACTGGAGGCTTCTCAGCGTCCAACTTGCATCCAAAACACGACCCCAGCACGGCAGGCCGTCTCATCAGACCACGCTGACTTGCCAGCAACCGCCAGCAACCGCCAGTTCGTCCGACCTGACGTGATCTACACACTTCTATTCCTGGCCCTGGAGCCGTCGCGCCAAACACCGGCGCAAGCACCAACCGGTGCCATAGCGTCGCCTAAACCCACCTTAACTGGTCGCTTATCGCGACAGCCCTGGTCGGCCCCCAGCTCCGTCTCCGTCCTGTCTGCGGCAGACCCTGGAAGTTGGAACCTTCCATCAGGATCCCCCACGGGCCACGGCTGCCCCTCTCGTTCCCGTTTCCGCTGCACGTTTCCGCTGTCCGTCCGCCATAATCGGCGAGCGTCATGGCTGAGCCCGGGCACCTACACCTGCCTCGACGCTGGGACGAGCTCCCGGACGAGATCCTGCTTCAGATCTTGTGCTGTGAGTGCCCCCCCGGCCGGCGCACCCGCCGAGCCCCGCTTTGAATAGCTACGCTGATGGCAGAGTTCCCCAGATCTCGAACCTCACGACCTGCCCAGACTGCAACTTGTCTCCCGTAAGCTCCGCGATGTTTGCCTCGACCATGAGCTCTGGAAGCGCCATTGTTTCGACCGCTCCTCGTGGTACCACTTCCTGCAGAACCGCCGTCGCTTCTATGCCGTGTCCGTCGAAGCCAGCTCGTGCCCACGCGACCAGCAAACGCTCCAACCTGAAACCATAGTCTCCGCGGAAGCAGTTTATGGCCTCCCATCTCCAATTGAAGACGAGCCCCCTCGACGGAATCGGGAGCACATGCAATTCTTACAGGACCTAGCCAACTGGGATCCAGCCTTCCCCGACGAACGCGTCTCGTGGTACGATGAGTATATCCAGCGCCATGGACCGACGTGCGTCAACTGGCTACAGGCCCCGCATGTAAAAGATGGAGGATTGAGACATCCTGTAGAAGTCCGGGGAATGGCCCTCTACAGCCCAAACAATGGGGACGACGGTCTTGGCTCTCTTCTGGCGGTCTCTCCACTGGACGACGGGTCGGTATGCCTGTGGGACGTGAATGGCAGCAGGGGGAAACGAGGAGGAATCGTCGCAACCAGTCAACCGAATATCTTATTCACCGACAGGAGGGGGAATGACAAGAACCGGCGGTCTAAGAGGATTGATACAGGAGTGACGGAGTGTGTCAGTGTGAACAACAGTGGGCACCGTGCATTCTTTGCCGTTCAAAGCCGTGAGTCAATGCAAATATCCCACCCGTCATCTACTATCACGGCTGACCTATTCCTCTCCATCTGAAGACCTCCTTGAAGTCGATCTCAATCGGCTCGAAGTTGTCAGCCGCGAGTCATTTGAATGGTCCATCACCACTCTTTCACAGATTCACGACGGTGTGCCATTGACGGTGGGTACATCACTGGGAATCCATCTGCATGATTTCAGGGCGGGCAAATGTGAATCACGAAGTTATAGACCGGGTTGATGGACCTGGGTGGGAAGAGGACAGCCCTTTCAAGGCGATATTCGACCCAAAACCACTGCCGCCGTACGCCTCGCTGTCTCAACCGACGCCGATCAGCATTCTCCACCTACCTCGCGCGGGCGACGAGAAGATGGTGTCGGACGACATTTACGTGGCGGGGCGATTCTCCAACATCCTGCACTACGATCGACGAAAGTTCCCGAAAATCATGGGCTCCATCTACTCGGGATCGAGGCTGTCGAGTCTTGCGGCGCTGCCTTATCCGTTTTCTACCCTAGATTACGAGGTGCGGCGTCGTGGAGAGCTTTCAGCCGAGAGAGTTGCGCAGTGCAAGACAATTGGGGATGGCCGTACGCTTATCGCGGGCGGGGAGTACAAGACAAAGGGATCTCTGGAGCTTTTACGGGCTAAGCTCAGCCATCCATTCGGATGGCAGCGCGGTGCTACAAAACTCGACGATGAAGAACCGATACAAGGCGGCGTCATCGATCATCCTGTCAGTAGCTAACCACGGGACTAAAATTGTGTTTTCCGACGGGGCAGGGCTCATCAAGTGGTTCGAGAGGGGACGGGCACACGGAGTGTCGACGGATGAGAATTGGACACAGCGACGTGCAGACGCAACCGTCGCTGTTTGCGTCAATGCCTGGGTCCGATGATCTGGCTCGCAAGATCGTATCAACTAAGTCGAGGCAAGGCCGAGAGCGACCCAACGAGGACAACATCCTGTTCTGGACAGGGGAAAAGCTAGGAATGATCAGCTTCACGGGAGATCCACTCTTCACGCCGGACGATTTTGAGGACGCACACCCTGAGGCGACGACAGACCAGGAGCGACACCAGTACGGCGAGAAGATGCGGGAGGTGCTGGGGCGACAGGCTGACGAGGCGCGGTTCGTTAGAGGACTCGGAATGGACACGACACCGGGATGAACACGCAGTGACGACGATGATGATGCGGAGGCGCTGCAGGCAGGCGTGGACGAGCCGAAGGAAATAGAAGTGGATCAGCGATTCCAACGACCAAAAAAGAGAAGGGGCGACAAAATGGAGGCTTTTTAGCAATGTAGGATACAATTACAACCCAAATAATTATGGCTCAGTGCAAGCAAGATCCCAGATGGCAAATGCGAACTTGACCGCTCTTGGAGTGCTCTACGAGACAGTGAGAGAGAGATCGGCGGTGGAGGAGGGGGCCCTCCCTCTGTCTGTCGCTCGTCCAAGGCTGGAGGGAGAGGAGGGAGAGTGTAAGACGAGGCGGCAGCGTTGGAATCGTCGATAGCGAGCGGACGCGGACGGAGCCAACTGGACCAGAGACGACGGACGCAGTGCGTCGGGCTGGCAGGGTGCTTGCATGCTGCGAGATGTGGTCCTGCGAGGCGCGGTGTTGGCGGTGTTGGCTGTGTTGGCCGAGGATTGGCGGTTAGGTGCATCGTATGTGGATGGATGGGGAGAGTCCCAAGACACGAGGATGGACGGATATGGATGGGATGCGCTGCGTGTCAGCCGTTTGTCCTTCTTAGTTTGGCGTAGGCATAATCCTGTGATAAGACGAGGCCGCTGGTTGGGGATTCGACTTCTTGGCCGTGTGTATGGTTGCCCTGCCTTGGCTCGTCGTCGCTGTTGTGTCCATCGTCGACTCGTCTATCGCAGACTTGTAGCCTCTTGTCGTGGGGCTTCTGGCGTCGTCTGGCGTGTCACGTCACAGGCAATGCGTTTGAGTCATTCTATGCGATGCAGTGTGCGTTTGCATCCATCCCGTCTGCATCTGCATCTGCATCTGCATCTGCTCCGTTTCGTCGGCGTGTTCCACATATCGGGGGCCCGCACCGATTTCTTCAGTCGTCGCGGGACGGATGACGTAGAGCCAGCGACTCGTAGGAAGAACTCAGCCACCCGGACCGCTTTATTACCTTTCCCCCGTGACTGACTAGTCGGCATCACGGGATATCCGTTGAGTTCGCAGGGCCACGATGTACAGGACGGGAATTAATTAAGTGGCCGGTGCTGGTGCTGGCGTTGGTGTTGGTGGGTGGTTCTCCTCGCGAAATACAGGGCGGCCAATCAGCGGTGGAGGGGGCAGACCTAGGCCAATGGAAGTGGCGGGTCCAAATTGATTGACGGCTCTAGGCTTGGAAACCGCCCAGAGAAACAATAGTTTCGACGAGGCGAGACTGGGCCGCAAATGAATGGCCATGAGTTGAATTGAGCGAGATTGGCTATCTATCTCACCTATCTGTCTACCCACCACGTACGGAGTACCTATGTATCGAAGTATCGTATTTGTTGAGAGAAATCTAAATGCCAAGCTTGAGTTGGGCGCTGGGTAAGGTATCGATTTTGTAATTCCTCGCGCTGCATATTTCATCCAGGTTCATGACCGGGATAGTGAGGCGGCACGCCATTTATGGGCAGACGTAGAATCAGCCTCATACAGCCTAGAAAATTACATCCAAATCGACCCCAATCATTCTCAGATGGCAACGGCGATAGCAATGGATCGCCATTGTGGACAATGCAGCATGACAGGAGGTGGATTTCTTGGTGGAGATGGCTGCGCTGTCAGCTACCCACTAGAGCATATCGCCTCGCGGGCAAGTTGGCGGCTGGCGGGGCCGCGGTGATTAGCTCCAGTGCTAGAGGTGCCGGGGGGAGGGAGGTGGTTTCATGGCAAAGAGAAGCAGAGGCAGGTTTTATGGGATTTCCTGGGAAGCGCGGTAAGTGATGGGGCGTTGTGGCCATGGAAGTTGAACCAGAATCGGCAAAGAAGGGCAGAATAGCGCCTCGGCTCCATTGCCCTGGGTTTCGAGGTTGAAGGGCAATCCCTGGATGTGTTCGTTCATGGGAGTGGAGCATCTCTGGACGGGTCATGGAAGCGATGGATGAAGGTTTCCAGGGACCTTTTCCAGTAATTGACATGTAGTATGGATGGACGGGGCGTTGAGCCTCCTGCCGTACTGCTACTAGCCATGTACGAAGCAGCTCTCCACATATCTGCGCGCAGTCGCTTGCTGGCGCGATGCTGATGGCGGGTGACTCGCCCTGTTTCTTTCTGACTGAACTTGGATTACCTTGCGTATAGTAGGCGACGCCGTGGATGCGCTGTTACACGCCATCTCGTACCTCACCGCTTGCGGATGGGATGGGATGGGATGGGGCCTGAGGCTGTGTGTGTCGTAGGTGTACGGAGTACTTCGTGCGCAGCCGCAACGGCAGCTGGCAGCCTATCGCATCTCCCTTACATCGGTGGGAGAGCGGCCCCATCGCATCACCAACAACAGCAGCCTAGGCGCTTCAGCATCAACAGCAGCAGCAGCGGCATCAGCAGACCTGTATCGTCAGCGAGCTGGCATCAACCGGCCGACCGCAGCTGGAGCAGTCGCAGCAGCAGCAGTGCAGAGTGAGGCGGCCGGCGATGGATGTTGGCCAGGGATTTTCCTGTCTCGTGTCGTGCTGCGTGCGGGTGGCTTCGCCCTCGCCTTGGTCGGCCCCTGCAAGGATTCCCCAGCGGTGATTTGGCAGCGCACCGCAGCGCATGGCAGCATGGCAGCATGGCCGTCTCTCATTCTGGGCTCCACTGGGAAAAAGCTGAAAGCCAGGCCCAGGGGGTGGAGGGCTTGCTTTTGGCCCCCGACCGAACAGCGCCCAACCCGCCAGTTGGATGGAGTTTGGGATGCCAGGACCAAGCAAGGTCCGATTTCGATGCCATGGCCCAATGCCCCAATGCCCCAATGCCAAACCGGCAACTGGCTGGCTGGACTGGGGCTGGCTCGCTCTGTCTCGCTCTTGACTCTCGGGCGGCCTGAATGCAACTTATTTGGACTGGAGCTCCCGCACCCGGCCTTGACAGCTTTGCTTTGTTACGCCTAGTCTGGGTTGTCTGGTCGGTCTAGTCGCCAGCTCGCAACGCCTCTTGTCCGAAACCAAATCCCACCAAAAAGACGGACGGCCGCGGATCGCCCCAGCGAACAAACGACAATATCCACGATTCGACTCCAACCGCGACTCGCCCTGTCGGTGAAACTCTGTTTTCTCCCCCCTCCCACTCCTTTCTGCCTTTTCTTGTCTTGGATCCTCTGCTTTTTGCATTCCTCCTCCTATTTATTCTTCCGCTGCACTTTCTCTGTCGACGCTCTGTCCGCTTGTGTCTCTCGACCCGCCGCACCTACCCGCCACCCGATCCAACCGCCCAGCCCCGGACTCACCGACATCTACGCTCATCGCACACCGCACTCAGCCGCCAAGGGCAACGACCTTCACATTCGAGAACCGGTTCATTGTGCAAGATCCCCGGAATCCCGACGCAGGCTTCCCGTGTGGTGTGACCAGAAATCGCCACTCCACACCTCTCCTCCGAACAAATTCGCCCTGGCCACCACGTCACATTGTCGAACAGGCATATATGTGAACTCTCCCTCTCTCATCACTTGCTCCGTGGACGTTACTGTTGACGTTCACCCTGTTTGAGCATGTCCCATGGCCTTTTGGGTGGTTGACGGCGGTCGTTCACAAGGTGCCACCGGCCGCGGGCTCTACTTCCATGGCGGAAAGCGGAGGGTCAGCCAGTCCGATGGTGGCGATAGTGGCGACACCTTCGACAACAAACGCACCAGATTTGCCGACGGTGAATTGAGTGCCGATGGTTGTGGGTCAGCTCCCAGCCGCGGAGGATACGATTACGGCAATGATGATCGCCATGGAAATCCCCACGGAAATCCCCACGCTGGCATAGCCTTTAGATATGGCTCTGCTCCTGGGGATAGCTTCAATTACCCTATAGATGACGATCGCTACCACCACGATTACGACCACGACCGCGATATCGAGGCCACTCCCCCACCTCTTCTCCCGCCCAACTCCATGCATGAAAAGAACCTCGGCTTCTTTGTCATCCGGGAGTGTTCACCTACTCCTGAACTCCCCCCGATATCTCCCCTCGGCTTCGAGCCTGGCCCTGCTTCTGACATGGGCCCCGTCCTTTCACCACCCGGCCCTGGCCCTCCTCTTCCCGGAGCCTGTGACATGGAGCGCACACAATCGGGTCTCTCCATCTCCTCTGACACCACGCAGAACTCCCTCGCCAGCCTCGGGACAGACGACAACGTCGCTGACTTTATAAGCGACTTCGAAGCTGCTCGCGTGGTCCGAGATCATATCGCCGGCCTGACCCGTCGGCGCCGTTGCCCGGATTCGCAACATGGCCGCATACTCAAGGTCCTCATCAATCCCAAGTCGAACCCGCGTGGCAGTACACCTGACTGGCCCCTGGATAACGACGCCTTGCGCAGCATCTTCTCCGCCGCCAACGAGCTCTTCTTCGCCAAACGCCTGACCGGGCGTGTTGCCTGGGACTGGAGTCACCCAGCCAGCGCGCAGTACCAGGCGCACATCGTCGGTACCACGGCGCTGCGACGTTCGTGCCAGGGCGGCTACGAGACGCTCATCGTGTTGTCGTCGCCCATCCTCACAGACACCAAGTACAACCGGCGACTGCTCATCTCAACTTTCCTGCACGAGATGATCCACAGCTATCTCTTTGTGACGTGCGGGCTCAAGGCCGGCAAATGCGGTGGGCACACTCCAGGGTTCCGCCAGATTGCCGAGATGATTGATGACTGGGTTGGTCGAGGATACCTCCGACTCGGGGAGATGGAGGCGGATCTGGAGCAGTTCCGCGAGCTCGATGAGCGCACGTACGATAACAAGCGCGACAATTGTGCCGTGGATGAGGAGTGGAGGACGCATGGAAGTGGCCCTTGGCGCAGACGGGATGGCCGCGCCGAGAGGGACAGGGACGATTACTATCCCATTGAGCCCCGCCCACATCACCAGCCGCAGCAGCCGCAGCAGCAGCAACACCGACATCACCCACGCCATGAAGAATGGCAGTGGCAAGAGCGGGAGGGCTTCCTTGCCCGCGTTGCCAAGGGTGGGGGCTCGCCATACGTTTAGGTTACTGCGTGGTGAACGATCCAACATGGGTATCATTCGCCCGAGACTTCTCGCCATTGGGATATGGCGGGTATTACAGTCTCACGTTAACCAGAAGGCATGACTCGTCGGGGGAACACCACCTCCAGCAGCAGCATATAACATCAGGCGTAGACAAGGGGAATATCTGTACACTGGCTCAATTCGCAAGCCAATGTATGTACCCATATTTGCCCCCTTTGTATGAATGGCACGGCAGCAGAACATTGACGGCATTGCGACGGCGTTGGGAACTGGACGGGTGGGTGAAATGGCTCCTTGGTTTTAATCTTGGAGAAAAGGACATCAATTCCTGAGACGTATTACACACATCATATGGGCGGTGCATGGCCCTTTATCATACTCATATTAGTGATATCAAGTTATACTCTTTTCTATGTGCAGGTTGATTATTTATTCAAGAATCTTGCTCTTCGCACACACACCTATTGCTTGCACACATAACTGCATACCTCAATCCTGCTGGTAATTATCTATCATCCTAATCAGTTTCGGGGACTAAGTTTTAGTATTTATTCTCTAATAAATTTTTATAATATTTTATTAATTCGAATTTCTTAATACATATAAGCATAAGGTCTAGACTTCCATTGCATATCCTAGATACATTAGTTTGCCCTGAGGTTTAGCTAAAGGGGCTTGTATCCGTGTGCGAGTAGCAATACTCAAAAGTGGAAAGATAGGAACTGGACTGGAAGATAGGGGTTTACATCCCATTAGGGAAAAAACAAACACTTTATATACTCATCATTCATTGACTGAGCTTGTGAATATTGCGAAGAGATTATGTCGCCCGGAAACCCAAAACACTTTTATTATCCTCCCTTCAGCCATTATACCACCCTAACAGCATGTCACTATTATGCAACGCCTATTACGTGTATCCATGCAATACCGAATCGTGAGAACATGATTGACTGGAGGCCAGCAGCCTTCAGTCCATGAGTCGCCAAACATGAATCATCAAATGCAAACGAGTGCGTCTATTCCTCCAAAATCCTTGTTCATCAGGTTCTCCTGCCCTTCATAGTACCGTAACCGTGTGATTGCAGCCCATCACACTCGGAGTCCGAGTCATCCAGGACAGCAGAGCCATCTATCAAGAGCGAAGTTGAGGCCGAGGAATCACTATCCTCAACATCACTGCTGTCCACGGAAGCCGACGGACCATCACCCTCAACGATTAGGAATACTGGGACGGCTCCGATAATAGCAAATGCCGTCAAGTAGAACCAGGAGGCGACGGTGTAACCGTTGTCGGCGCCCCAGGTGAAGGCTGCGCCAGCGGTCGCGGGGCCTAAGGCTCGACCAATACCGCTGAAGGTGGTTGCAAACCCGTTGAGGGTACCGAGGACGCGCACGGAGCTGCATGAATTGGTGAGAAGAATGGTGGTGGACGGGAAGCCGACAATGATGGCAGCACCCTTGACGAACATGACCAAGAGTAGGGCAGTTAGGCGAGCCTGAGAGGTTTCAAAGAGCACGCAATAGGGAGTCAGGAAGTAGGCAATGGGCGTCATGAGACCTAAATATGTTAACACTCATACGCTGCTGGCCGTAATAGGAGCATGACTTACTGCAGACTTTGAAGCATTGTAGGACACCGTAACGGGTAACAAGCGGGGGATAGACGACAAACTGAATGAGGCCGCAGACGATCCCGTACAGCGTGAAAATGGTACCAATCTCGCCAGACGAAAGCCCAAATCCACCAACAAAGTAGAACGGAGGCTTGAAGTTCTCGGGAGTTTTCTCCACGACAGGGTAGTTTAGGAAGACAGTGAGAGTCTGGTCATAAGCAACGGAATGGAAGGCCAAGAAAGAGTAGACGAGGAGGTTGATGACAGTCTGGTAGGTGAAAACATCCATCATGCTGAATTGCTTGAGTTCCTGGGAGTGCTTCTTCAGTACCACCTTGTTGGGCAGAAGCGGAGCGGTGGCCTCGCCATCGACGAAGGAGCGTCGGCGGGAAGACACAGGAGCCGGCGTGCGTCTAAGGGATCGAGTGAGGCGCTGGCCAACAAGCAGGCCCCAGTCTTGCTTGCCTCGTTTGCTTGGGAGGGTTTCCTGGGCGGTGTTAGTGGAGTGTGGGAAGAGAGGCCAGGGATATATGGCTTACATGGAGAAACAATATGGCGCAGGTGACGGAGATGAGAAAGAAGACGGTCAAAACCATGTTGGGGAGCACAAAGGGGAAGCTCTTGAAGAACTCAATGTTGCCAAAGAGGGCAGGGTACTGTTTCGCAGGCTCGGCAAAGAAGCCGCCAAAGATGGGACCAATGACGGAGCCGATGCTCCAGACCAGGGGCATAACGGAGAAGGCTCTCGGTTGAAGTTCCTTCTCTGGCACCATCTCAGCAACCATGGTTCGGATAATTCCAACTGGATGGTTGGTTAGCGGGAATTGCGGCGAACAAGAGTGTTTTTCATACCATTTCCATTACTACCACCCTGAATAGCTCGGACGGTGATGGCCATGGGCAAGCTCGTAGACATGCCCCATGCGACGAAGCAAACCATGGTCGTGAGCAGACCAGTGATGATGGTAGGTTTTCGGCCATAGGTGTCGGAGGCCTTGCCCCAGAAAACTGCGGTGACGCTCTGGGAGATGGAAAAGACGCCGGAAGTGAGGCCAGCCCATTGCGCAACCTTGTTCTGCTCGATGCCGAAGCTCTTGATCATGGCGGGCAGGTATGGGAAGACGGAGGTGTAAGCCATGGGCTCAGCGACTCTGGCAACAGCTGTGTCGTATGTTAGCGGTGGGCGTGAGACAGCGTGGAGGGTACCTGTTGACCACAGTGGGTTGCCTCATGATTGAGGTGTGTCTGCTGCTGTTGCTGATGCAGTCATCTTGTCGTGAGATCTGCCTGCTCAGGATGAGAATTGGCACATGGGAGCGTGTCGAGTCACAGGGAACAGGAGCATCCACGGTGGAGACAGACAGACAAGCAGACGAACAGACACGGGGCAAAGGCAGAGAGAGAGGCAGAACAACGTCCATACAGAATACTGCGGTTTCCAGCTGGTGCGGTGTACGTGGGTTTGTGACGCAAGGGAAAGGGTAGCGAGGGGAGTTGTCATGACGCAACCATCCCCCGCGGCCAACTCGCTGCCACTTGGACGGCGATGGCTCGAGTATAGCAAGGAAGCGGGGAATTTGCATCGTCCTTACCCAGAATCGCCAGCTGCTTGGCGGGCAGCTTGGGCTTTGAACGCGATGATGTTTTGGTGGACATTGTATTGGCTCGATTCGCGCGACGTTGGGAGTGGGGCACGGGGCGAGACGGGGCGAGGCGAGGCGAAGCGCAGGAGGGCGAAGAAAAATACAATTTTCAGAATGATGAGGGAGCAAGCGAGCGTCTACACGATGATGCTAACGATGATGGAGTAACGATGTTAGGGCGCCCAGAACGAGACGTCAGATACCGACGACTGTGCGAAGGAAGACGACAGAGCAAGAATCCAAAGGCTGAGAGGAGGTTGAAAAAGAGAAATGGGACGGGGAGGAAAGTAAGAGCGAGAGTGAGAAGAGACAGGAAGTTATTAATGCGCTGCAGCGGTTGGCTGGCTGCAGATGTGCAGAATGTGCACTTGCAAGAGGAAGATCCACTCCGATCCAAGCCATCTGCACTGCACCGCACTGCATGACCCCCGTCACTAGCTCGTTGCGTACTGTAGCTCTGCGAGACGTTGCAGGGGCTGCGTGAAGTTTGTGATGGGGAAGAGGAGGCAAAAGGGTGTTCTGTCAAGGGCTTCCCGCACCGCGCAAGGGCGTGCCATTGGAGAATGCCGTCGACTGCCCGAGTGTCGACCGGGTTAAATGAGGCCGGCGAGAACCAGGTTCCAAGCGGCTGTGTGGCGGGGATGAAGCGGTCACGGGCACCGCCGAACCATGCCGCTCACATTCCGGAGTTCCGTAGTCCGCACACCGGCCGCAACGTGCCTCAGCCGTGACGCCTTCGACGCATCCATCTTCTGGCGGTGGCGGCGGCTTGCTGTGCGAGTGAGACAGCAGAGGAGGACGAAGGAGTCACACACGTCCAGCGACAGTTCCGTTAGCGTGTGCAAGGCATCTCTCCTGCAATGTACGGCTACCTACCCGTAGTTGCTCTCATTGTCCCTGTCCCCTGTAGGCTGTCCTGCATGGCGAGTCAACTGACAACGGGAGGCGGGCGTTTGTAAAATTTCCACGCTCGGCCGGCCGACAGCGGAGCTCCTCCGTAGCACCCAGGCCCAGGTTCATCAATTGCTTTAGCAGGTGGGTGGGCCGTATGTCTGAGTAATCCCAGTGCATCCCACCATCTTCTACTCCGTTAACTGTCTAGCGAACGCCCCCCGCCGCCTCCTCCCCCTCCTCGAACCTAGTGGGGTGGAAAGGGATTATTTTGGCTATCCGATGGATGGCCTCCCCGGCCCGGAAGCGACGCTTTAGGCCAATCCGGGGCCCTCCAATCCGACAACTCCGTGCTTACCTCTACTTACCAAAGTGTACACACACCTGCAGTACGACACACATCGTTCACACATCCAAGACTCGTCCGTCAATCCCTGGCTCCCAAGACGGGCCCTCCAGACTAGGCACGGGACCATCAAAAGTGATGGATGTGGCTGCATTGGTGCATAGCTGCACAGATCAGCACTTGGTTTATGCACGCCGATCACAGGTGGCTGAACTCTCCGGGCCAAATACAGCCCGTTCTTTTGACCAATCCGGCCTCGACCCAGCGCCGTGTTGATCCTTCAGCTGTGGCTGGTGAGCTGTGGCGGATACCAACTCCACCCAAGCCCCACGTCTAGCCCCACGTTATCAACGCCGGGCCGAGAAAGGCAGCTTGCAAGTTGAAGCGACGTAACACGGGCAGGTGCGGTGCGGAGACGTCAGAGAAACCGCGTGATTGGTAGATAAGCCCCATGCGAGACAAACGTCATCGTCAATGCCACCACGCCTTGACTTCAACGTCGACTCCCCAAGAGCCATTAATCCACCATCATTACTCTACGACTTCCATCGAGCGATAATAAACCTCAAGGGCTTGTTTCTGGATGACGGCGTCGTTGAGTCCATCGCGAGTTAGCCCGTCTCGCAACATTATCCTACCATGAACCGGTCGTGAGTCTCCCTTGCCTGCGTTGCCTTACGCCATCAGCCTCGTCTGCTCTTGCTGCCTGGTTCGCTGCCTGGTTCGCTGCCTGGTTCGCTGCCTGATCACTCAGGAGGCGTCGCGAGGCTGACGTTGAAAATGCCCCAGCTTGGCTTGTGGACTGACCCTTTATCCCTCTAGCAATTCCTTATCTGAGAAAATGGCCAACGAGCGGACGCCTCTCATCCAGATCGTCCATACCGCGCCTCCTAGGCGGAGGTACCCGCATCAGACATGCCGCCGGTTCTTTACCATTGCTTCTAGCGCTCTCCTAATATACGCCTTCACATCATTCGCCTTCCATGCCTTCTTTATCTGGCCACTCGAACACCGTCATGGTAAGCATGGTCACTACACTGCACACCGTAAGGGTTTGAGTCCCGAGGAGGTGCAGTCCATTCTTTTCGACACCCCGTCCCCCGAAAAGGCCGAGAAATGGAGCCGCTACTATACCTCTGGCGTTCACCTTGCTGGCACAAACTACTCTCAGGTAACTTCCCCGCCCCAATGCATAGAACCTGGAGCTGAAGCGCCGTCAAGGCCGAGTGGACCAAGGATCGTTGGGAAGAGTGGGGAGTCAAGTCTGAAATTGTCTCTTACGATGTCTACCTCAACTACCCCGTCGATGCAAGCGTTTCGGTTCTGGAGAAGCCGAAGAACGCCAGCGACTGGAAGGTAGCTTTCAAGGCATCCCTGGAGGAAGATATCATCGAAGAGGATCCCACCAGCTCTGTTGCGAACAGAGTTCCAACCTTCCATGGCTACTCAGCCAGTGGCAACGTTACGGCGCCCTTCATCTATGTCAACTACGGCAGCTACAAGGACTACGAAGATTTGGTCAACGCTGGAGTCGATCTTGAAGGCAAAATTGCCATCGCCAGGTACGGCGGTATCTTCCGCGGTCTCAAGGTTAAGCGAGCCCAGGAGTTGGGCATGATTGGAATCTTGATTTACAGCGACCCTGGCGATGACGGCGAGAGGACTGAAGAGAATGGGTTCAAGATCTATCCCGAAGGGCCTGCAAGACACCCTAGCAGTGTCCAGCGTGGAAGTGTTGAGTTCCTGAGCGTCAGCCCAGGCGACCCGTATGTCTCCTAACTCGTATTTGAGTAACCGTCAACTAATTTCTCTAGATCTACGCCTGGGTGGCCATCTAAGCCTGGTGCTCCCCGGGCTCCTGTGGATGGCTCGACCCCGTCCATTCCATCTATCCCCATATCCTATGCCGATGCGCTCCCCATCCTCAAGGCCCTCAATGGCCACGGCCCCAAGGCATCTGACTTTAACCAATACTGGAATAAGAATCTTGGACTAGCTTACAAGGGCGTCGAATACAGCATCGGACCTACCCCTGATAATGTCGTGGTCAACTTGTTCAATGAGCAAAAGTATGTCACTACTCCTCTCTGGGATGTCATTGGAATCGTCAACGGAACCGTTCCGAACGAAGTCATTGTCGTCGGAAACCATCGGGATGCATGGATTGTCGGCGGAGCAGGCGATCCAAACAGCGGTTCCGCGGTATTGAACGAGGTGATTCGTGGAGTGGGCAAGGCTGTCGAAGCAGGATGGAAGCCTTTCCGAACCATTGTCTTTGCCAGCTGGGATGGCGAAGAGTACTCGCTCATCGGCAGTACGGAATGGGTTGAGGAGTATCTACCCTGGCTGTCAGATGCCAATGTGGCCTACGTCAACGTCGACGTTGGTGTTGGTGGACCTCGATTCCATGCCTCTGCAGCGCCTCTCCTGAACCAGATCCTCCGCGATGTTACTGCCCTGGTCCCCTCTCCAAATCAAACAGTCGAGGGACAGACAATTGGTGATCTTTGGGACGGCAGGATTGCTACAATGGGTAGCGGTAGCGATTTCACCGCTTTCCAGGATTTCGCCGGTATTCCTTGCATCGACATGGGATTCAAGGAAGACGCACAGAGTGCGGTTTACCACTACCACAGCAACTATGACAGCTTCTACTGGATGAGTGAGTTCGGCGACCCTGGTTTCAAATATCACAAGACCATGGCTCAGATTTTGGGCTTGACAATTGCAAAATTGGCCGACACTATTATCATCCCCTTCAACGCTACCGAGTATGCCGAAGCTCTCGGGGGCTACATCGATCAGGTGGAGGCCAAGTTTGAGCCTGCGTCTGAGCCCCTCACTGACGACGAGATCTTTACTCTGCGTGCTAGTGTTACATCTGACACTGTACTGGGAAGCGAAGACGCCTTCAAGAAGAGCCTTCGTGGCATTCGGGAATCGCTCATCGCCCTGCGCGTCAAGGCAGGCGAGCTCGACGAACAAGCTGCCGAGGCCAGTCGCCAGCTTGCGGAAGGCATCCCTTGGTGGAACATCATCAAAAAGATTCGACTTGGACTCACCATTGCTAAAGTCAACAAGCAGTACAAGTTCCTGGAGAGAAGTTTCCTATATGAGGGCGGCCTTGATGGACGAAGCTGGTTCAAACATGTGGTGTTTGCGCCTGGTCTCTGGACTGGCTATTCGGGAGGTACGTTATTGTTCAACTATTGGGTGCTCGACGTTTGCTAATATAGGACCAGCTGTCTTCCCTGGCTTGGTAGAGAGCATCGACGCCAAGGACTACATCAACGGCATAAAGTGGGCCGGCATTATTGAGAGCTGTATTACGAACGCCATCCAGAGCCTTGAGTGAGTCATTTGAAGGAGATATAATGGTTGATTGGGTATGATATTCCGCTGTGATTTGGGCGCCAAGTTGTATGAAATGTTTTGGATTTGACACGGGTCACATATCTCCGACTATCAGTTGATGAACGATGTGAGTGAATCTATATCATTTACATGTCTCTCTAATGAGCGACAGGTTGTACATAGCGCTAGTGCAACTCCCTCATTACTCGAGGTCAAACTATGGTATCCCTAAAAGCAAATACAACCAAACCTTGATCCTAATTCAAATCTCATCATCTCTTCTCTCTTCTCCGCATACCATCGTCCTCTACTAGTAGGCGCCCTAAGGAAGCTGGCTAGGGTAGGTGGGAACCTGGTAGGCAGTTTGTGCCGGAGGCGGAGTAGGCTGGTTATACGGAGGCTGGTATGTGCCCTGAGGAGGCTGAGGAGGCGAAGGAGACGAGTGCTGGACAGCAGGAGATTGCTGGAAGGAGTTGCCAGTGGGCTGGGAGACTATCGGAGGAGACTGGCTGTAGAACTGTTGCTGCTGCTGACCCTGAGGCGGGAAGAACTGCTGCTGGCCTTGGGGACCTACGGAGGACGGCTGCTTCTCGTTGAGCTGCTGCTGAGGTTGAAAGCCCTGAGGCGGCGGAGCCTGGTTGTACACGGGCTGCGTGTTGAAGGCCGCGTTCTGACCCACGGGAGCGCCGTACTGCGGAGCGCCTTGGTAGTTGACCATGCCCTGCGGCTGCATTTGCATCGGGACAGCGACCGCAACGGGGGCGGTGCCGGCCGGGATGGCGTTACAGTGGAGTCCGGCGCGGCGGTGGCGGCACGTGGCAATGCTGTGAATGATGAGAGAGATGAAGAAGAACAGGCTGCAAGAGAGGGCGCTTGGTCAGTATTGAAGCAGCATAATAAGGCGGAACTGGCAAGACGACTTACAACTCCAGTGCGCCAAGACCAGAAGCAGTGGCAAGAATGGCACCGAAGATGAGAGCACTGCCGGACAAGGTGCCATAGTAGCACGTGTAGTAGTCGCAGTAGTTGGAGCTGGCCGCCCAAAAGTAGGCAGTCTGGGCTGCGAGAAGGGCGAAGGAGATGAGCCAGAAGACGAGGAGGAAGATATCCAGGGAGAGGACGGCCCAGTAGTTGTACAGCTGCGGCGCGCACTGGTTGGCGATGACCATGTACAGGGAGGCAACGAAAGTAGCGATGGCCTGTCGCCAAAGGCGGTGTCAGCATATCTGGTTTGTAGTATCTCTTGTGGTAGCTGGGCGCGGGTGAGAACTCACGGTGAAGAGCATCAAGCAGTTGCCGTCGAACGCAATGATGTAGACCGTGTAAGAGACCACGGCGAGGATGATGAGACTGAAGACGAGCTGGAAGATACGGAGGATGGTGAAGCCGCGAGGGTAGTTGGGAAAATGCTCCTTTCCTTTGGCGCGGACGGTATTGTGTTGAGTCATGGCGACGGCGGTTCTCTGGTATTTTTGATGTTGGTGTTGTGTCACTCTTATTCGGTCGAGTTGCTTTCTTAACTCTCACCACACGCAGAGCAATGGGAGATAGAGAGCCGAGTTCGCGAACGAGCGACAGATGGGATTAACTGAAGAGTGTGTAAGTGTGTAAGTGTGTTAAAACAACAAGAAGGAGAAAAGCAGAAGAGAAAGGGCACAAGAGCAATAGAACTGCTGTTACGCCAACCGTCCCAAGGGTCGCCCACCACCGCCCCGACCCAGACGCCAACGCACGGCCTAGGAGAAAGAAGCAACGGGGCCCAGACCGCTAGCCCCAGGCACAAGCGCGTCCCTGTCCAATCCAGATTGCCCAT
Source organism: Ilyonectria mors-panacis (assembly GCA_002991585.1). Lineage (NCBI taxonomy): Eukaryota > Fungi > Ascomycota > Sordariomycetes > Hypocreales > Nectriaceae > Ilyonectria > Ilyonectria mors-panacis. The sequence goes on from PPHJ01000068.1 coordinate 304,164, forward strand.
GTCGACTTAAATTCTGCCTTGCGACGGCTGCTGGAAACGGGGGCGTCGCAGGGCTTCGCGGGGGAGGCGCTAGGGCTGGCTGCGGCTGAAGCTGGCACCTGCGGCGGTTTGAGGCGGCGGGTCATGGTGTTGATGCAGGCTCAGGAATCAGGAGGAGGAGGAGGCCAAGGGGAATTAGAGAGGGGGATAAGTGGGTTGTGGAAGAAATAGGATTAAAGTAGTGAATTCGAGAAGGATTCTAAAGCGCCGATTTCTCTTGACTTTCAACCGTCGAGTTCTCACGACTGACGATGTTTCACTCGCAACACCTTATCCTCATGGTGGTGACTTGAAATGCTAGACGCCGACCAAGCCCAGTCTCAGAGATCCATGTCTTGGTGGAGACCAATCAACAAACAGAACACCAGCATGGCCCTCCGCCACCAACTTCAATAGATCAAAAAAAAAAAAAAAAAAAAAAAAGGAACAATGGGCAAAAATACGAAATAGTAAGGAAACCTCGTCGTATCACAGGTGGCCTCGGCCTTGCTCCAACGCGGCATCCATTGCACAATAACCTCTCTCGCGCTCTATCCTGGTCGATACCCGCCTTAGCCCTGCTCCGGCATCTGCGAGTAGCGCACATCATTATCTCCACCCGGCAGTGGGCAATCCACTTATTAATGCCCTGGACTCCAGGTCGCAGATGGTTTTCTCCGCAGTATAGCGAGAGCATCCATCAATGCAAAGAGTCGGGCTTCTGTGGAGTCGCAACGCCCCGCAGCATGGTGATTTGGTTGTTGTTGGTACCAACACCAGCTTGAGCCCCTTGCGTTAAGAAGAGCACTGGAACATGTGAATCAGCAAGAGGACACATCGGTTTAGTAAAGTCCTGTGGTATCAATTCTCTTGATGCCTTTCTCGGCTCATCAATCTATATCTATGAGCAAATCGTACACGATTTTCTATTCAGCTTCCTCAAGACAGCCATTGGCACCTTTTTAGAACTTGAACACCTGCTCGGCCGAGTAACCGAGCTCCTTGAGAGCACCAGTCAGCTCGCCCTGGTCCTTGGGGCTGACCTTGTTGCCAGAGATGGCGTTCATCAGGCCGGGAGGTCCGCAGACGAAGACCTTGATGTTGCCGCTCTTAGGCTCGGGGAGGACAGTCTTCAGGAGGTCTTTGGTGATGAAGCCGCTGTTGCCAGCCCAACTGGCCGGGGGCTTGTCCAGGACGTAAAAGGCACGGAAGCGCTGGGGGTAGGTGTTCTCAAGCTCATCGAACTTGTTCTTGAGAAGGATATCCTCCTCGGTGACGTTGCCGAAGATCAGGGTGACCTGGGTCTTGTCCTCGGGGTTCTTGAAGATGCCGCGGAGGAGCTGGTACATGGGGGTGATACCAGAGCCGCCAGCGACGAGGGCAACGTGCTCGTGCTTGTTGGCGGTCCACTCGTACTTGGGCAGAGGACCCTTGATGTCGAGGGTCTGGCCAGGGACCAGGGTGTGGATGTGAGAGCTCATGGGGCCATCGGGGTACTTCTTGACAACAAGGTCAACGAAGCCCTGCTCGTCTGAGGGACAGTGTTAGAAAGCATTCAAGAAAACAGGACACCTGCAAAACAAACCCTCGTCGCTGGTAGGAGTGTAAGGTCGGAGGGTGGCCTTCTCGGCACCCTCAGCCTTGAACTTGGTCAGGACAGCGCTGGTGACGGGGAGACCCGAGACCTGGTCGCTCTCGGGAAGCTCGAAGCGGACACGCTTGGTGTTGTGGTTGATGGTCTCGACCTCAGAAACCTTGAGGGAGAGCCAGCCTTGTTCGCCACCAATGAAAGCCTTTTTGGGCTCAGCGACGACCACCTTTTTCACTTCGGCAGCAGCCGCGGAGGATCCGCTGAAGTACCAGTAGCCGGCACCGGCCAGACCGGCGGCACCAGCAGCGTACAGCAGGGCGTTGGAACCTCCCGCAGCACCAGCCTCAGTGGCATAGCGGCGGACGTGCTGATGGAAGTTAGCAATTGTGATGATGCGATTGTGATGCGATCTACAGCGGCACCGGAGGCCATGTGGTGGCGTGGTGGTCGCGTGCAACCCTCCCCTAGTGGCGGGCGAAGGAGGGGGGAAGAATCGGGTGGCGGGACACTCGACTTACCTTCTTGAGCGGCTGAGCCGCGCGAGCCGCAGATCTGGAAAACATGTTTTCGGGCTTGGGATGCTTGACTGAAAGTCAATTGAACTAATTGACCAGCGAGACGATGTTGTTGTGGTGGAGATGGACGAGAGGGAGCTGGTCGCAAATATGCAGGCGTGCTGGAGCTTAGTTATTTCGCAGCTCGGCGCTCCGAATCGTCGCGAGTGATGACGTTACCGCCTCACGTGACATTCCGGAGTCCTTGCGGACCGTGGCCCGAAGGTCGCCGACGCCGGAAACCCGGATATAGGTACGAGAAGGAGAGCTTGAGAGCGGGGATGCTTTGATGGATTAGAAGGCAACCCATTTTAGAGATTGGTAATCCAAAGCGGGATGCGGAGGAGTTCATGTAGTAAATGTCTCGGCCAAGCATGCTTACTCGTCCCGTACCCCAGATTCTGGGTTTCCTGCCCAGTCAGCTACAATCAAGTCTAATTTACCCCAGGTGTGCACGTAAGACGCGAAGCTAGAAATAGTAGCTTTTTGAATGGTGTTGGAAGCTTGTTAGCTTTTAAGCTTTTAAAACCGCACGGGTGTTACCGGCAACCATACACTGTGTTTGAGGTTGAATTGGTGGATGGTCGGAATTAGAATGACACTTGCTGGGCAACAGCAACTTGTCTTCTAGAAGTTGTGAGAACTCTTCGTTGCTGCTTGGCTCCAAGACAAAAGTATTGCTATTCGCACACATACCTCTTGCTATTTGCACACATAACTATATTCTCAATCCTACTATAATCATGCAATATCCTCCTAGAGCAGTGTAGAAGATAATTTTTCTAGACTAATGTTTAGTATCATTTTTTTATAGTAATTATTTTTTTATTTTTTTTTATTTTTAGGTCTAATTTAATAAGAAAGGCGGGCATTTAGTAATATCTTTGACTACCTTATACATAAGGCAGATAGGCACCTTAGCCAAGCTGATGCTTTAGTAAAGAAGCTTGTGTGTGCGAATAGCAATATTCTCGTGTGCGAATAGCAATACTCCAAGACAATAGAGCAATGGACAAACACGGCACAGTCAGTTCAGACTTGGATAGCGTCACTACTCAACGACACATGTTGGGTTTGAGCTCTACCTGTGCCGTAAACTTCGCACAGCATCATCTCTTCACTTATATATATCCAAACACGCTATCCTCTCCTCGCCTCGTCGAGCTCTTGTGCCGCGTCACTCCCTCCAGTTCGTCATCAACCACTTCTATCTTGAATCATTCCTCCTTATTATGCCACGATGGCTGGCATTGATTCCGGTCTCTCCATTGTTCCTCCTCTATCCCTGTCGCGCTTACACCCATTCTTGATATCATCCACGGGTTCATCATATTCGGGTTGAGTCCTCCGCAGATGTTCTAGATGACAATAACGGCCAAGATCGGGCCAGTTTGGTAGTCCAGGAACTTTAGGGCACTTCTCCAAGCTTGGTTCGTCGTCGCAAAGCCGTCTTTCCTCAACCCCGTCCGGAATTATTGGTATATCCACCCATGTCCCGCTGAAGGATACATCAAGTCATGAACATCTTCAAACATGATAAATCTCTCGTCAGATCTGGATCGGGTCATCGTTCCCCATCCATGGCCTCTTCGCCAACCTTCTCCTCTCCAATCGCAACACTTGGCTTTTCTTCTTGGACCGGTGTCGTGTTCGCATCCGCCCTCTTTGCATCTTGACTCTCTCTCCTTAGCCCTGTATCCTGGTGCTGGGAGATTGTAGGCGTGTTCGCTTGGCTCCCGCCTCGCTGTCCGTGATAATGAATGACTTGAGGCGGGGCTTGAGAGTGAAGGCCCAGCTGTTGGGTCGGGTACAGATCAAGATCTTTGCTCGAAGTCGAGAACATCGACACGATCGGCGGCTGGTGGTACCCGTTAGTTGCGTTGCTGGACGATGGAGTATGGCCATATTGACCGCTATGCTCCGTCTGGGTAGGCGTGCCCACATCATTTGGGGAGCCAGATCCCTCTCCAAGATGGCCAGTCAGGCTGGTCATTCCTCCCTCGATGTCTCGAAGCAGCCGCACGTACTCCTCGGGGACGAGTCCACTCTCTTCTGTCTTTGGGTCTTCCGCTACCAACCAGCCCTGGCCGTGTCGATATGAGACCCAGATAATTTGGCCCTCCTTCAAGGGCAGCTCATTTTCATTCTCCCGCTCAAAGTCAAACAAGGCGACGGCTTTTCCGTGGAACTCCTCGTCTGGAGATGTGATGGTAAACTGATAATCGCGTGAGTAGCGAGATTGATCTTCGTCATGAAGGCCTGGAGACGATGGGGTGCTGGAAGCGTCTGATCCGGGCTGATAGTATTCAATGCCCTCAGCAGGGTTGGGTTGCTGGGCGATATGGTATGCGCGACTGTGTCTTGCCTGGCCAGGCGGGTAGGTGACATACTCTCCACCAGGACCATTCGCCTCGCCACCTTGGTTCACATAGTACCGTTCACTACCGTCCCCGCTAGTCCCCACGTAATAGCCCCGCTCGTTGTCGTAGTTTGTTGTTGGATGCGTCCCTCCCGTGCCGTGGCTGTCAATGTCGCGGCCTGATCTTCTTTGACCGAAGGCCACCGCAGCAGAGGTAGACTTGTGCTTACGATGGCGCGTGGCCACAACAGGGCTCTGTAGGTCATCATCCTCGCTGTATGGGGGTCCATCGCCAAAATGAATCGGAGCGATATCATGACCGCGATTATAACCGTCAGGAGCCCAAGAGTCCCAGGGCATCTTCTGTTCCCACGAAACGGGAGGGTCCGAAAGCCTGCGATGCTCGCTAGCGGGGGTGGTCATGCCCGAGGGCGGCCGTGAAGGCTCCGGAGGGGGGCCATAGTGCAAGTGATGCGTGACGGGGTAGGCAAAGTCCCGCACCAATGTGTATGAGAGGCTCGAGGGATAGACGGAAAACATGTGAGAGGTTGGCCGGGACCTCGAAGGCGCGGAGCCCGTAGAGTATTGAGAGAGTCGGTTCTTGGAGGCGTGCGACATGGGGCGCGACAGGGGTGCTTCGGCGCGATGCGGGAGAGGTGATCAGCGGCGGCAGCGCGGGGTGGTTAGGGTTCGGCGAGGAAGAAGAGGCTGCCGCGAGGGGAGGGGTTGCTGGAGCGGAAGTCGTCGACATTACTGCCGTCGTCGTCATGCCTCGCAAGGCGAATGGGGCGACGGTCGTGCGATCTCGCGCACACGGCCGCTGAGCCGCCAGACAATGGAGAATGCGGCACGCCCGGGGCCGCGGTGGGACGACGAAGAGACCCGCGAGGGGATCGAGACGGGGGACGGGGCGAGATGGATGAGGCGACCGCAACGCCGAGGATTCGATGTTTGGCAGGCAGAAGGTTGGATCGCAAGGACAGCAGACGTCAAGTCAGCCGCAACGCTAAGTCGCCGAGAGGAGTCGGTCGGCGGGCGCCAGAAGAGGGTGGGATGAGCCAAGCCCTAATGCAATGCCAGACGACCAGTCGTCAGGCGACAAGCAGAAGAAGCGTCGAGGAACAGGCGACGACGCGGGGCGAGGCGATGGCAAAGGAGCGTAGAGAAGTAGAAGCAATGAAGAGGGCGGCGCGGAGGCGACAAGGGCGCAGGTGCTGCGGAAGGCGAGCAACACAGAGTCGGTTGGTGAAGTCGAAGAGTGAGCCTGGGTTGTAGGTGGTAGGCAGAGACCGAGGTGGAGTAGAGTGGGAGGAGGTGAGGCCAGGCTAGTGAAGGTAGTCGCAATCGCAGTGGGGAGTCGAGGGACCTTCCTTCAGCAGGTTGCCCGCCTTTGCGCCCCCAAGCTCCAAGCCCCAAGCCCCAAACCAGGTCCAGGTGGCAGGGCCCCAGCGCCGCAGCTGCTGAGGCGACGACGCTGTAGCGCAACACACCACTGGAAGCAAGCGCGTCGCGCACTGATCCTACTGGTTGAGGCTGCAAAGCCAGCGAGTCAGCGTCTGTAAGTCAGTCCCGGTAGCCAACCCAACAATGGGATTGGAGGCTGTCCGTCCCGGTCCCCCGTCGTCGTCATGACCTCGGGCGGAGGTTATTCCACCGTTGCGCCAGCTGCGCTCGGTTTCGTCGGGGATAATATATTACGTGCAGAGTGTGGCGCACAGGATCGGGAAATGCTCTGGCCCCGGCGCCCGGTTGCTTACAGCTCTGTTGTTGGGACACCTTTGCGCTCTAGGTTTCATTGATATGTCAGAGTGAGGGGTCGACAAGCGCTCTATACCTCAGTGGGCTGTGGTGGGTGGGTTGGTGGAGGATGTACCGAGGTGTGCTACTCACACGGCAGCTAGAATACCCTCGCAGTCAACCGGTTTCAATTGACTGCTTGCAGTCGCACGCTCGGCTTCCGTAGCCCTCATTCCACATACATATATACGTACTTCGTAGTCATTGTTGGTTCATCAGAGCACGTACAACAAATGGCAAAGACGAACCCCGACGTGGCTGATGAGGAGACGCACCCCCAGCTAGCCGTCTAACCGTTGTCTGCTCTTTTTACAAATAGCACTACCTACCTATCTTGGTACGCTACGAGCACGACTATCGTATGTGGTGAATTCGTACTCCATGCGAACGGGGATCGCCCTGGAACCCCACCCGCCAAGTTGGAACCTGGGAAAGACGGCCCTGCTCATCTCATGTCGGGCTATTCTGACCGGGAGACGAACAGGGTATTCGAGGTCGCGATGAAAGCAATCTCCGGGGCCGGATCGCCGCCATGGAATCGACTCCAGCATGCTTGGAAATTAGCAGTCGTTATGGCGCACAAGATGCTGAAACTCGAGGCGGGCTGGATAAACAGATGCGTCAACGCCGCTAAGCCGCCGGTCCACGGGTCGATCACGAGCGTTTCGTTGTCGCATGGCATCCATCTTCATGCAGACGACTCGTCAACCTAAGCACTGAGGGAGCCACTGTAGAGATGCAGCCAGCCCATCATAAGATCCGTCCCGCCGTCCCGCAAGATGCCGCGATCCTACGGTAGAGGCAGGAGACAATTTCTGCAGGCCTAGCCAAGCCTGAATAGCGCAATTGTCCAGCAGGGTTGTCACAGATGATGAATTGGCAATATTACCTCCCTAGCAACTCACACCAAGCCGGCCACACACGGCGCAGCAGCACCAGCAAGCCCATGTTTTGATGACCTCGCGAATGCCGCCTTCGGGACGGTCGTCCCATGTCATGGCGGCCAACGCCTCTGCCGCGTCTTCGTATGCTCCGTGCTGGCGTTAAGCCTAGCAAGAGTTCATCCCATCCCCCATGCAGGGCCTCCAGTCGGCCTCATGCACCCAATTCCCATCGTCCAACCTTTTCCCAAGGGCATGGGCGACAATGGGAGACCCGACAACGCCCAAACAGTGGGCATGCTGCCACTGGACGTCTATTTTTGGTGACAGTGCACGGGTGGTTGTTCGCAGGGTATCCTGATTGGACTTGCCCAATGCATCGATTCGTTTCAGGTTATGCGGGCGCTAACCGGCCAATTGCCAGCGGTCGAAGACACCAACAGTGGGCCCTCTTCCTGCAATGGCAACCATGGTCTATATGCCTCCTGTAGACTTGTCAATTGGAGGCCTTTTCCCGCCCTGCTCACGATTAGGACGAGCTGAGTGAGATTGCTCCAGCTTGCTTGCTGATCCGGGGTTGTCGAATAGAAATTACAAAATACATCTCCACAACCCTTCTTTGCTGGGGGGTAGGTATCTTGCGTAGCTTGGGGATGCTGATATTGGCGGTTGACCTGGAGAGACACACTGGACGGCTCAAACAAAACCCAGAGTCACAGCAACACAATTGGTCTCAAAGGCCTGGCCACATGAATAGAGTTGGCGCCAGGATACGTCAGCAAGCCCACTTCCATCTCGTCGTTTAGAACCCTACCACGCGATGCGCCCATCATGCAGCTACGCTGGAAGCTACAGTCATGCTACAGATTCATGGATCGGCAATTGAGCTTCGTCAATTGCCCATAATTACCTAAGCAATTATTGACACAGGCGTAATCCAAGGCGTTCCTAAACAATTATGACATAAGCAAGCCGTGCGCAAAGTGCCGGATTTTACCCGATCTGCAGAACTTCACCCACAGCTCCGCTGAGCTTTTTCTCCAACCTCCACAACAATCCATCATCAACCTCTCGAAGCGAGAGGAGTAAAATTCTGCAACACCAAGGCGCCGAACAGACAGCGCCGTGATGACCTAATCATCAGTCCTCTATCCAACGTCCGATATACGGTAAGTTCTCTGTTAATGCTATGTTCATTTTTCTTCTATGATGAGATTAAATTATTGGAGCTGTCTGAATTTCTTTGTTGAGACACATCATACGCAACTTTATCCTGAATGAAGATCCCTCGCCACCTTTAGCCCTGTTTGACTTGTCAGCCAGCGCACCCGCTAACGTGACCGAGTACAGCACCTCAAGAACCCTTGACCTTCGTCCCCAGAGGATGCGACGGGACCTTGCTCTTTCTCAGGACCTGGCTTTCCCATACGGCTAGAGATTTGACTCAACATGGAGGTTGCGAATGGAAGCTCAGCGGCTCAGGGCCAGGATAGTACGGCAGGCCAAGCTGAAGGATATAAGCTCAAGTTCTGCACCGTATGCGCGAGCAACAACAACAGGTTCGTCTCACATCAACATCTTCACAATCTGTTCCACAACTAATTTCCGAAACAGATCCATGGAAGCCCATCTCCAACTTTCGTTGGCAAAATACCCTGTCATCTCATTCGGGACCGGGTCTCTCGTGCGCCTACCCGGCCCGACCATCACCCAACCCAACGTTTACCACTTCAATAAAACTTCGTATGACAGCATGTACAAGGAGCTTGAGGCCAAAGATTATCGTCTTTACAAGAATAACGGAATCCTGAACATGCTGGGCAGGAACCGTGGTGTCAAATGGGGGCCAGAGCGGTGGCAAGACTGGCAAGTTGGTGTGCCTCGGCTCCAGCATTCCAAAGACAGCGGCAGTGAAGGCACTGAGGGCGGGCTGGTTGACGTAGTCATCACCTGCGAGGAACGATGCTGGGATGCTGTCATTGATGACTTGCTCAACCGAGGCTCACCGCTCAACCGACCAGTGCACGTCATCAACGTCGAAATCAAAGATAATCACGAAGAAGCTGCCATCGGTGGGCAAGGCATCTTGGATCTCGCCAATTCCCTCAATGCCGCCGCGGCAGAGGAGCGAGACGCTGTAGGTGCGACCACATTTGACAATGGCAGTGCGGCAAGCAGGGCCACGTTCGATGAGCGAGTGCCGGATGTTCTGGCATCCTGGCAAGAAAGATGGCCCAACCTGCCAGCAACCTGGACTGTGGCTTGGTTTTAACTAGGAAACCAAACACGTCTTGTCGCGTAGGAGAAGTGCCATAGGTCGAGGTCCGACCTGGGAATGCGTCCTGGAACAACTCTGTTCCAACAGACCGGTCGGTAGAGATCTGTGTTCCAGTCCGCAGTGGTCTGCAAAAACTCTCACACGCACACGCAATTGCATGTTTGCAGTGTCCCGTGAAGCTAACGACAATGCTGCGGGAGAGCGACTTCCAGGGTGTTGGCAAGAGGTCAGCATCGAGCGCATGACATCCGCAACCATGGTGTTCGACCGCTCGAGCTCGGGGGCAGTACCACTCGCAAAAGATCGGCAAGCTGGGGCTTGTCTGGGATAAGCCTTGGCCCAGATCCCCATGATCTTGGCATTCAGAGATCCAAGATTGGATCCTTACCTGCATCGGCAGATGTGACTACTTTGGTGATCTGTGCCGACTCCTGTCTTTGATTCCTTGGAGTGTATCATGTCACTCCAGTACGATTTCACTATCTCGGGAGCGTAATCTCTTGTCGTGCTAGAGTAATGTGCATAATGAGCGTGGACTCATCGGGCTCTTTGCGTGCGGGCACCACAGCTCGACCGAATGACTGCCCACGCATCCGGATACACCGGGATATGGCCACGCCTTAGCCTCTCCTCCCTTCGGCAGCCCAGCGTGAAAGCCTTTTGACACCAAGTAGATCACGACGCTATCTTGCTGCGAGCCCCTCACAGTATATTAGATTCATGATATTGATCGACAAGCCGAGGATAGCGTCGGCCCGAGCTTGCACTGGACGACGATTGCCCAACACTGTTTCATGCAATACGGAAAGTGGGCAGAATGCAAGCATGCAATTGTTTGTCCCTGACGGAACGTTGACGTGATCGCTGCGTCCCGCGCAATCCTCGAAGTTGTCTACATATATTGCGCATGTTACAAGCGGAATGTATTCTGGCATTTCTTGACTGGGATGTACATGCACAAATATCGGTCTAAGCCGACTGGGGCAATCCTGAGGTGGGCTGGCCAGCCCCGGGCCGGCATAAGAGGAACTTATCAAGGGCGGATGACAATGCATCTCCCGAGACTCCGGGCAAGGGGGTCTTGGTATTTTCGTCCTCCTCTCTGAACATGGTGCTATAATATGGTAGGGGTTGTGCTCTCTTTGGGAAGCCGTCTGCCGTGGATGCGGAACGGCGGGTCGAAAATCAGCAGTGTAGATCATACTGGGAAAGTGGTTTGCTAGGATCTGTGACCATAGCAGGCAGGGCACGGATAGGGAGCGAGGCTTCTAGAAACACGAACCACAACGAGACTGCGCCTCCTTCGTAGTGGAAAAGGAAATGGGTCACTGGCAAATTAGTTACGTACGTACCTGGCTACAAACACAATGAAGTGCTATTACGATCCAAGTGTCTCTACCAGTCGTTGTCCTCTTGGCCGGTTGTGCTGCTGTCTTGACGCTCTGCCCCCTGACTGGAGTTGGCCAACGGGAATTCAAGACTCCCTTGTGGTGACATTTAATAACGTCGCGTGCCCTCATGGAAGTTGAGATGAACAGCGAGTTATGCACTGTGACTTGCCTCTCTCCTAGCCACTAGCAGGCCTTCCCTCGACATGCAACCTCCTGGTCCAGGGGGGGTTGAAGGCTGCTAGAGATAGATACGTACCGAGACTCAGTCAAGTACACAGCAATACAACTACTCCGCACGGCGACTGTACGTACTCGTAGATTCGCCAGATGAGGAGTTGAAGACGGGTCGGTTTTTAGCGGCTACTCCCATGCCGCGCAATGGCAGGGCTCCCAAAATTTGTCCGACGCCACCAGTGGGAAGGGCTGCTTCTGACAGCGCCAGCCCAGTTCGCTCCCATGATGCCCCTGGCCTGATTCCCAAGTTGGCCACAGCGGGCTCCAGTGGCTCCAGTGGCTCCAGGTGGCTCCCTCCCACTCCCGGCGGGGCCATCCCCAGCACGTCGTTCGGGCTGGGACGCTGTCCCTCACTGGCGAATCAATGCGGGCGGTGTGCTGGGGGGCACGACCGCCGAGAGGCTGCCGGCTTCAGGGGGAAGGTGCCAGTTGATAGCCTGTCGAGCACTAATAAGGTTGGGTCTGGGTTGAGCCTGGGCTTGCATCCTGGGAAGGGGGGGTCGGAGCAGTAGGTAGGAAGGCTGGCGGAGGAAGTGTGACAACTTCAATGGTATCTATGCAGTCCCCACACAGTTCAAGTTGCAATCGATCAACTCAGCAATAGGGGCCTTAAAGAAGCTTTCTCATAAAATTTGGAAATAGAACAGCAATTCAATGTTATACACTACAGTGTACTTTTGGTTAACAGTAACTAAAACCTCACTTTTAGGAGAACAAGAACTAAGCTTGCGTGCATTACTTACGTATTAAATAATAAGAGTCTTCGGCGTTCTCTACTGAAAGTTATCCACACACTGTGTTACACTGTACCTTTGGTACGTACCGATACCTTGGGAAGTTGTCAACTTCCTGCGCCAGCCTTCGTGCAGTGAGGCGAGAGGCGACACGCTCCAGCACACCCTCCCGCTGCAGCAGGAGACGAGTCCGGGCTTGTCCCTTGCATCCGCATCTCTAACCGCAGCCCAGCCAGCCATTCAGCGCCTTGCTGCAACCACTCTTCAGCTGCTGTGTATCCATCCATCATCCGACTGACACGGTAGCGGCTGAATCGCTTGCTTGCCTCAGGGGACTCTTGTCTCGCTGTGGTTGTTTGTCCGCTCTCTCGCGGTTCTCGCGGTTCTTGCGAACGACGTGCATCGTGCCTCGTTTTGTCCTCGTCGCGGGCGTCGTCATCTACATCCTCCAGCATAGCCCATCGACCGGTCGGTGGATTCGAGAAATTGCAAGTCGATTGTCGACAATCATCGCTAGCAGGGGGGGCCTGCCATCTTGGCAACCGACCAATAGCTCATTTCCCGACCGTCGAGATCTGATCCGCTCACGCTGGGCGCTGGTCCCGACTTTGCTTGATCTGGACAGTGGATAATTTGACGCTGGATGGACGCTTTGCACGCGCTGCACAGCACGGAGTCCCAGGGACACCACCCTCCCCCATTCGGTCCAGCTCCAGCAAACCCCCTTTCGGACCAAAGCGGCCATCCCCTTCTCAGGGTCGGTCACCCGCAGAGCCGTGGAGACGCAGTCGCAGAGTCGCCTTCTTTTTGTTCCACCATCCACGGCACACCGATCAGTCCTCGCCCCTTCCCCGGTACCGTCTCTCTATTCTCCCCGTTCGCCCTCGTCTCGTCTCCATCACTGCCGCCCGACGTTGACGAACAGCCCCGGGATTGATTTTGCTGCCACCACCGCTATTCTCGTGGTTTAGACAATCGTGCCCGTCCTCAAATACCTTCGGCCGCCCGGAGACATCTTGGCATTACGCCCCTGAAGGGACACCAATTGTGTGGGGGAACCTAGTCCTCGATTCCAGGGACGACGCACCTGCATTTCGTCTGGTCCCGCGTGGCGCCCTTATGAGACAAGCGACTGGCTCTGCTTCGTCTCCCTCCATTCTCTTGCCGTGCGACACCTTCTTCTCGACCTCTTCCTCCCATCATGAGCATCAGTGCAAGCCGCAATGCGCCGTTGTCCCCCATCTCTCTAGGCGGTAGCGAGTTCTCCGTCTCCAAGTACCAGGCCGGCGACGACGGCCCCTATCTCAACGGCCGCTCCAACCTCGCCTCGCCCCCGAACTCGGGCGGCTCCAGCATCAACATGAGCATGAACGGCTTCCCCTCGGCGCCCCGTAGCAATGGCGGACCCTCGCCGCCCGCCTCCATCGCCCGTTCCAGTCAGGGCACCAACCTCTACGCCAGGAGCGACAGCGGTCGCAACAGCGTTCGCGCCGACCTTGACGAGTCTATCCTTAGCGAACATTACGTCGCCTTGCGAGCCTTTCTCAACACCCGCGACCCGAACCATAAGCACCAGCCGAACAAGGCCCGCGACAAGCTACTCCGACTGTCATCTGTCCAGTTTTACGAGCTCAGTACCGATGTCTTTGACGAGTTGATCCGAAGGCAGGCCGCCGCGAGGGCCCCTCCCAATGCCCCCAATCCTGTTCCTACGTTCCTACTCCCCGAGAAGAACTTCCACCCAAAGCGAAACCAGGCCCGCCAGAGACTCTCCTCCCTCGGACCACCACGATTTCGAGACCTGGCCGCAGATGTCTTCCACGAGTTAGAACGCCGCTTCCCCAATTTTGTCGGAGGCGACCTCCAACGTCAAGGAAGCCCCATGTCGATCCGCGGTGGTCCGGTAAGCCGCACCGGCACTCCAGTTAATGGCAATGGTAATGGGTTTCCCCCGAGGGGACAAAGCCGCATGAGAAGGCCTTCCGATGCACCCTCCATGAGAGGTCCTCCACCACCAGATGCTTACGGGATCCCAGCATCTCCAGGTCTCCCCAACGGCGATTATGGACGGCCAACCCCCAAGCAGCTCAACCAGAACAACACAATCGTGCCGAACAAGAGTACCATGCTGGAAGAGGATGACGAAGGCGACTCCTTTGCCCTGGAACAGGTCACAAGCAACCACGAAAGCAAAAGAAGTGGTGATAGCGCTATCACCTCAGAAGTGTGTGCTTCCGACCTTTTGCATGGAGATAATCGATTACTAACAGATGCTAGGCTGACAAGAAGCTCATTGAAGATTACCAGGCGCAGGTACAAGACTTGCGGGGAAAACTTGACGGCATGGAAGATGTTATGAGAAAGAAGGAGGAGGAGATGAACAACGCTCTAGATCAGGAGCGGGCACGATCCACTGCCACAGGCCTCGAGAAGCAGGAATGGTCTGACCTCCGGCTTGACCTCGAGAACAAACTGGCCAAGGCCCAGAACTTGAATGACTCCATGGAGCAAGAACTCCAAAGGGTACGGGATGATCATGACTCCGAAACTCAGCAGCTCCGAGATCAGGTGGCCGCGGCCCAACAAAGCTCCCGGAGCATGAATCCAGCCGACGGAGACTCAGAACTCCAACGGGAGAATGAAGACCTTCGGAACGCACTGGAAGAGCAACGCCAGGTAACGGAAGAGGTTCGGCGGGAAGCCGAGGAGTTCTTGCGTGAGATGAGGATGCTCTCCCAACAGAGCGGTTCAACATACGAACGACAAGCTGAGCTCGAGAAGACCATTGAGCAGCTTGAGCACGAGGTTCGAGAGTGGAGGAATCGTTACGCTCGCACCAAGACTCAGCTGAGAAACATGCGCGCCTCCTCCATGGGAGCCGGAATTGAGCATGATGCGGCCAAATTTGTCCGAGACAAGGGATTTGCTGACGACCGAGGCCTTGTTAAGGATGTCCACGTTACCAAGTTCCAGATCGCGATTGACGAGCTACTACAGAAGGCCAGGACCGGGGACCCGGAGAATGTGATTGACGCAATGAAATCGGTAGTTGTTGGCGTCCGCCGCATCACCAAGGATACTGATATTTCTCAAGCCCACGATGAGGAAATGGCTCAACAACAGAAGCAGCTTCGAACCAAGGTCTCGGCGACCGCGAACAACCTGATCACCGCATCCAAGAACTTTGCAGCTGGTGCCGGAATATCCCCCGTTTCCCTCCTTGATGCCGCAGCATCCCACCTTTCAGTTGCCATTGTGGACCTCCTCCGACTGGTCAAGATCCGGACCACCCCCGTCGAGGAACTGGACGACGATGAGGACGAAGGAACCATCACTCCCGTGGAATCGACTGGATTCTTTTCTCCGCTTAGCACCGACCCAGTGTCTGCTACCCAGGGTACGCTCCCCCTGCCCCCACCATTCCAAGGCCTAGGAACCCGAGCAAGCGCAGACTCATCGGCCTATAGCCCTGTGAACTCCCCCCGGCATTCCACGGACCCGTACTCCCGGAATGGACCCACGTCCAAATCGAACGGTATGACCAACGGGATGGGTTATCCTGCTGCGGTGCCGAGCGCTCTCAACATCAACGGACACGGAGCTCACCAGCAGGATACCCGCGCCGCCGAGGACCTCAGAGTAAGTCTGCTGAGAGATGGCGACTGCTATCAAGCATACTAATAGTACTAGATTTACCTAGAGGATCAGAATGCACTCTTAGTGTCGGAAATTCAAAATCTCGTGGGCACCGTGCGTGGTGATGCCAACATCCGACAGATCAGTGCAGAAATCGGGTCCATCTCTACCGTTGTGGGCAAGATTATCACCGAGGTGCAGGCCAACGGCTACGGTGACATGGCAACCCGGTTGACAGACTGCCGAGCACGACTTCTTGAAGCCGGTGATCGCGGCGAGGATATGGCCAACATTGGCATCGACACCAACTCTAACGAGTGGCGCATGTGGACGCAAACACTGCCGCCCATTTCCTTTGAAACGGCTCGGGAAACAAAGGAGCTTGTCCAACGGATGGATAGGCTAGCAAATCCAGGCGCAGTTGACGAATTCTCATAACCCTGTTTTTCTTTTGAGTTGAGGCTTCTTTCAGGAAGCTCGACAATTATGCCGGGTTTGCACGTCGCTACGCCTCCGCATTTTACGTTTGGAGAGGGGGACTACCTTTGATACCCACTTGACGCAGAGCTCTCTCGACATCGGACAGTTCACTATGTCCCTCGCTTCTCAACTTTGGATTCAATTAGGGAAGTGCGGGAGAGTGGGGTTGTGTTGGTCAATATTTGAGTGACGACGGGCCGGTGGCAAGGACAAAGGCATTACGTTGTTGGGTACGCAATGCTGCGCATGGCGTGGCGTTGGACATGGTTCTGTTGATGCATGGGTCTGATGATACACTTGGGGGGCAACATGTTTTATATGACCGGCCATGGGCAGGGGGTTTGCATCAAGTCTATTGTGCATTGTGAGTAGCGAGGAGACATTTTGCTTTCGCTCGTGGCGTGTGGGTGGTGTTTGAATGATAATAGACGTACACAAGGAAACGAAGCAACGTTCCCAATGCTCTTTTGGTCATTTATCTTGTGATGAACTAATAAGTTCTATGATACATGTTCTTATAACGGAAGACTTGATCCCTTCTTGAGGGCAGATCTGCCTATGGCACTTGTGAAACTTGGTTCATGGAGGAGTCTGCTATGGATCCTCCAAGGGTATTTCTCATCCTTTCTATTATCTCCACCCTTGCAAACGCGTCTCAAGGAGTATGCCAGTATCCAGTGGGACGCAGAAAGTTTGCACCCGATTGCTTGTATCGTGAGAGCTTGACTAGGTAGGCATGATAGGCTAGTATCTCCTGCTGCTTTATAATAAGGTATTCCTTTCTTAATAAAATAAAGATAAAATAGAAATACTTTACCCTAACCCTTACCTTGAGCCTTATATTGGCGATCAACTGTACCCTAATATTGTATGAGTGACTTAGACCTGGTGCAAACTTTGTACATTCCACTGTAGCTCCTGACAACACTAGTCAAGAGCCCGAGTACTACCGGCAACCGTTTCCATCATGACGGGCACGCCATGGAAGAGGGCCTCGTTGGCGCTGGAGCCGCCGCCGTGGGTGAGGAAGAGGGCCGTATTTGGGAGCGAAGACGGGGAACCGTAAGTCCGGGTGCCTGTCGCCGAGGAGGGCGGCAACGGAGACGGTCAAGCCGTCGGCACGGGGGAACGTCTTGGTGGGATCCAAATTGCCTCAGGGCCGATAGAAGATATAGTATTGAATAATGAAATGAAATAACCCGGCAGCTGCCACAACATGGATGGCTTTCGGCTAGAGTGCGAGATGGATATACCGAAAGTATGTCGCATGCGTCATCT
The DNA here is from genome assembly GCA_002991585.1 of Ilyonectria mors-panacis. NCBI lineage: Eukaryota > Fungi > Ascomycota > Sordariomycetes > Hypocreales > Nectriaceae > Ilyonectria > Ilyonectria mors-panacis. The sequence continues at coordinate 321,395 of PPHJ01000068.1, forward strand.
CGGGACTCAAGCTGTTAGATCCCTTGTAGTGTGCCGCACCATACTGCATTACTGAAGCTATCTGCATAATCCATAACGCTCATTAGATAGCATCGCGCTCCATCAGCCCAACCGGGAATCCATCTTTGGGTGATACCTCATAAGCGTTTTGGTGCCTCACCACCATCGCCTGACCCTCCCGACCTCTAGTTCCTCTGTAGAATTCAGGAAACTCGACCATGACGCAGATCTCCTCAAGGTTCGGGCAGGCAATTGCAAGTTCGCAGATCACCTTGCTGCACCAACGATCCAATTCAATGATTGTCAGCTCCTCCGGCTGTCCATTATGGTTGTCATCACCCTCGATCAGCTTTCGCCCGAGTCCCTCTTTAAAAACGGTAAACGCAACACGTTTCAACTTTGTGAATCTCAAAAGGCCCCTCACGAACTTAGCCTGGGTATCTCGCTGCAATACCTAGTCAGTAACTCGCTATTTGAGCGATATCACACCTTGCGATACTTACATACTGGACAGCACTGCACGCGTCAGGAGCAAATATTCGAAGACCTTTCCTCTCGCCCAATACCAGCCACTCCAAGTCTGGGAATTTCTCAGATATAATTCCCAAAGTACCGAAGCCCATTGACGGGATGAACACGGAAGTGTTTCGGAAGAATAGCATTGAGAGATGCAGTCTCTTCAAGCCCGGATGGTGTTTGGCAGCTGTCTTGAACCCTGGCGAAGGAATCCCCGTATATATATGGAGGGATTCGAGAGTGCCTTTCTTGCAGTGCCTGATAATACTCTTTGGGAGATTGCTGCACGGGGCAATGATTCTCAAGCTGGCGATTTTCCACTTCTGTCTCGCCTGCAAGGCGACGACCAATTTTGGCTCCAGTTCTCGGGACACACCGGCGAGATTGAGGGAGAGTGTGTGTAGATCCTTCATCGCGAGGACACAAGACACAATCCGGGGAGGCAGTTCATCGTGCTTGATGTTCCCAAGTCTGAAATTTTCGATTGCGGCTGTCCAGTCGTTCGCCTCCGCAAAGTTTGGCGTCTCAATCGTGATGGTAGCTGCCCTATTCAACTCGAGTTATTACAATGTTCTCGTAGCACGATACTTAACTTACCTCACGCGTTTTCTGATGTCTTTGATGTCGAAGAATCTCGAGCCTGAGACAAACTCGAAGAGGGGCGGCAAATTGGCGTGTTCGTGCAAGTCGGCCACCTCCACCTCAGGCATGTTCGCAGACAAGTTTCATTCTCCTCCCAGCCATGTCGCACAGTCACATCCAGCTAACTATTGTATCCGCAGCATCGCCCACCATTGAATAATAGGGCGTGCCGAGGAAGCTTTCTCTCGCTCTATGCGAGAGATTAATCGCAAACCCGAGAGGATGGCCCTACGAGAGCACCACAGGCAACAAAACAACCTGCGGCCCGAGATTCGACGACACCTCCTTCCTAGACGCTATTCCTTAGGTCTAGAGTTTGATGATCCTCCACTTGTTGGCGTTGTGGGGAGCCCCGCGGACAAAAGGAAAGCTGACTATTTGGCTGCCTCGTCTACTGCTGATGATGCAGTAAGATCAAAGCGTTCCAGGCTTGGGAGTGAACATGCAGGGGGAGACATCAACTTTGAAACGGAAACGGAGTTTCAATCAAACTACCCACCAGGGTGGACAGAAAAAGAAACATCGGAATGCGTCAAGATCTTCAACGAGCCACTGGACATTTTGGATCTGTTGAAAAGTTCCAACTTCAATCAGCACATAGTGAGTTCTTCATATGTAGATTCCGCACTGCATTGCGCCATCGTACTGATATTGGTAGGACTCTTTCTTAAGTATTGATCGAATGCCAACAACAGCTCCTAGCCTTCGAACGCAGCTCAAACTTTGGCAGGCAAGGGGCAAAGAGAAATTGAAGGTGCTTGCACAATCTAGCTTCAGAGGAGGATTTCTCTGCGATGCTGTCGAACTAGGAAAGTCTCTCACGGCGTTGACTGCTGCTCTGGAAATCCGGCAGGGGATGCTTGACTATTACGAAGTGGCCCAGGCATTCGGAGTAGAGGAAGCTGAAAGGGAATTCCTGGCACCACCCAAAAGACTACATTCGCCTGCGTGTGGCCGCAGATGTCCTACGGCATGGCGCCCTCCTCGTACCATCCAGGCCACCCGGCTTCCAGATGGAGATGACTATCACGTCCTAGCACGCCTCGCTGGCCTCGCGCTTCCGTAACGAACTCGTCCTGGTCCGCGCCTTGCCCCAGCTGTTGCCCTACATCGGCTAGACCAAGCGGATGCGTAGAGCTGCTGACGTCAACTACTCGCTGTCCATTCAGACTAAGCCTAATTACCTCGTCCTCGTCAATTCCTTCTTTGGCTTGGAGGCTCCCAAGGACTTGCCGCCTGGCCCGCGTAGTCGTCCCATCTGTTGAAAATAGGCGTTCCAGTCAAGAGGAATGCGTGGGTGTACTTCAAGGCCCGAATAGCGGCATTTAGTACAGAATCCTCATTCTTGTAGTCGTGAGATTCATCCACAATCAGTACGAAGGCTGGCGCAGGAAGTTTGACAACTTCAATGGTATCAGGACAGCCCCCACCAGAATAATCTGCGACCGATCAACTACCTAAGGCAAGCAATAGCAGTAAACCCTTACTTTTAGAAATAAGAATTGAACTTTAGTACATTACCTAAGTACTAAATAATAAAGATCTGAGGGGCTGGTTAGGTAGGTATTGAAAGACACCGCCTACGCACTGTATCATCCTGTGGGCCGATGTGTACCTATACCTTGGGAAGGTGTCAAACTTCCTGCGCTAGCCTTCGTACGGAGATGTTTTGGTGATGTCTATCGTAGACTGACGAATAGAGGGGCCACCTGGACGCCAAACTGATGCAGCATGTCGCGGGCCGCGTGCTCGGCGAAGAAGTCGCCGACGATGAAGTGCGTCCGCGTGGGTGAAACCGCCCGTGGTAACGAGGAGGAGGATCCTCCGCGGAGCTTCAGGATCGAGGCCAGCCATTGAAAGACTCTGAAGCTAGCAGGCTCTGCCACACTCATACATCTTCTCAACTTGGATGAATTGGCTCAGCTTACACGTCTCGCCTACGGCAAACTTAGGTATACAGGTTAAATAGTCCAAGTTAAGCAGGTTGTACATCTAGTTTAACAGGTTGCGCCTTCATAGTTACGATGTACCTTCTGCGTGCAAACCCCAATACTTAAACGCGGCACGGTTCTGAGAATAAACTGAGCCGGAAGAGCTTCGAGTTTGTTTGGCATCTGAACAACGCCCGGTGCAGTCCGAAAGCGGATGTTTGCTGCTTGAAAGTGAGTCGTTTGATCGATTTGTCACTATTCTCTCAGTTTGCCTCTTCAGTCTCATCCTTAATTCTTCTCCTCCTGACTTTTTTTCTTCTTTTTCCTTCCCTCCATCCATCCATCCCTACTTTCTCTCAACGCGACCACGTTCAAATTTGTCGCTTTTAGCGCCAGCTTTGGTAAGTCAAAATCCCGACATCCCCCAAGAGACCAAGGTTTCTTTTTTGCTAACCCGATGATCTCAAGATTGAGGAACACTGTACTTCCCAAGGCGCTTCTCTATATATTATATTAAGATGGACGACACAAGAAGCCCAAAGAGGGTCAAGCTCGATCTGGATTCTCCATCGGGGCGGCTCACCGATTCCACCACCAGAAGCAGCCCAGTTTCGACTCCTGAATCTGAACCCGCGACCTCATCAACTCAAGCTACCTCGTCTCCTCGAGCTACCCCGAGCCGCGATGTCCTTTCTGAAACCTCTGGAAGCGACACCGATGAAAGCGACGCTGACGAAAGCCATGCCGACGGAAGCGTCATCCTACCTAGCGTGGAAAGCTACCACCGGTTCGGGAGCGACTCTGAGGAATGAGCGACACAGATGACGTAGTCAATGAGCCTTCTCAGCAAAATACCACAGAAACATCTCTTACCTCTGACCCTGGTCATGTCAGTTATCGCGATCAATTGCTGGAGCGCCTCGCCTCGTTGGTCAGCTCCGGTCAGTTATCCATCTACCCGGGCGGTCAGATTGTGCTAGACCAAGACATGCTTCCGGTGGTCCTAGTCCCGCCACCAGTCATCCCTCCATCGGAACTACGCGGGATTGAGTATGTACTGGAAGCCTCCTTTCCTCTGACTCCAAGCTGGCTCAAGTTTCTTCAAGAGGTGAAGAATGAACTACTGCAAGTCAAGTCAAACAACGCAACCTGGACCCACGCGGATGCCTGGGCTCTCGCCAAGCTAGCTAACGAAGAGACAATGGCTAATATCAATTCTCTGGCGAGCTTCTCGGAGTACTTGACGAAGAATCCAAGCAGTGTCCGGAAGCTGAGGCTCTTGGGCCAGTTGCCTCAGAAGATCTGTCGCCTCATGGGTATTTCGGCCAGTCACACCTACGACGAGAGCGCCTGGCAGCAAGGCTTGGCCGACAAGCTATTCGAACGGGATTATCTTTGTTACTCGAAAATCGACATGATTTGTCGGGAAATTCAGCTCTCCTTGAGGGTATCTCCACATGCCTATGCCAGTGGTCGGCGAGGCCCGTGCAACGTTGGTCAGACCCTTCGTCTTTTGGGGAACACCCGGTGATCAGGCAACAATCCAAATTCATGGACAAGCCGGAGTTTCTCCATTTGAGCCAGAAGGTCGAGGAGATTGGGGGCGGAAATTGAAACTCGTTTCAATCCAGACGCGAGCAAGACCATTGTTCGGGCGGTGAACAGTCGGTTTCTCGCTACAGGCGATGCGGGAGGCTCGTGCCATCGACTACTGGGGCAGGCGGGTCAAAGAGGACAGTAGGGAGTTTCAGCAGACTCGGTATTGTCTGAGAATCGGGCATTCTTTTCAGTTTTTGTCGTTCTAAGCTACATACCATAGTATGTCGACCTCGGTTTCGCTTATGCTTAGATCGCAACCAGTACATCACGTTATATATCGGAAACATCTCCGCCATGGCCAGAGTATTTCTCCATCTTGTAAGCTCCTGTAGAGAGTTGGTCTGCCATTGATAAAGCAGCGGTCTACTCCTGGGCTAAGTTGACAATGACGACACACCCAGCAAGAGAGCCACAGTAACACAAAAACACACTGATCTACGTGTTTCAAATACTCAGACTAGCGCTGACGCCTGTCGATGGGGCTGCAGCAGGGCGCACGGGTGTGTTATTGGGAGACCCAATTAGGGCAGGCTGGGAGACCAAGAACAGACGAGAGCATCGGTTTATGGAGCCCAGTCTGTCTTTGAGGATGTGCCCACCACTTGATCATGGCGGACCGCAGTAACCATTTGTCTAAGCAAAACAAATGCTACCATCACTGCAGGATTCTCTCTCTTTGTGTCACAGGTAGGAGGGTAACAGTGGCCAAACGAATTGCACAGACGGCACACTCACTGCCTAATCTGGACTGCTATAGTGGGATGCAGAAAGTTTGCACCCGATCGAAGTCACTCATACAATACGCTACCTTACATTAGGGTACAGGTCATCGCCAACATAAGGGTTAAGGTAAGAGTTAAGATATAGTACTTATATTTATCTTTAGTATTTATTCTTATTTTTTTTTAAGATGCCCCATTATAAAGTAGCAGGAGATCGATTATGCTTAGGAAAGCTCTCACAGCACAGACACAAACTTTCTGCGTCCCACTATGGAAACAATGGAGGGACAATGGATGGACAATGGATGGAGCCTTGGCACCGATGGCTGCTCTCCCTTTGTTCTTGGCACCTTGTCCCCGTCTCCGCCTTCACTGTTCCGAGTGTTCTTTATTCTGCCAGCCCAGCCATCAAAGGGCGCATCACCCGTTCCCTTGGATTAGGATGGCCGCTAACCTTACAAAAGGGATAGTTCGTCTTTGGCCAGCCAGAGTCACCGACATCGCCTCCACTTAAAAAGGGGGGAAACTCCTGCAACTTCGGTGTCGTTCCGAGTTAGCCCTCTTTGCATCGTTGCATGCAGTACGGAGAAGCGCAGACGTGCACCCGACGTGCCCTTACTAATTCGATCTGATAAGACTCTCTTGTCCGGCGATTTGCTCCCGATCGACTCTGCGCGTCCCGCTGGGCTGCCAGTGTTCCAGTGTTCCAGTGTTCCAGCGTTCCTTCCATTTTTGCTTTTTGCCCCTCGCACTGCCGGCGCTAACCAGGGACCCCGGCAGACTGGTCAGTGAGGCTCAGTTGGCAGGAGGTACGTACCCCTCACAAGCCACTTCTTCACTCCTCCCCACCTGCGCAACCTGTGTCCTGCGACCTGCGACCTGCGGGCACCGAGACTTTGTGTGCTGCTGTCGCGCGAGTGGTCGCTCCTTCTTCGCCTTCCTGGAAGATTGAACCTTAGTTGCTGACCTGCCTCCAGTCTTCCAGCGCCTCGCTCCTCAGCCTTGTTAAATCCTCTCCCGACACGCAACATCCTGGCCCTGCAGATTCGTCCCCTGCGCCGCCTCCAACGTCCGTCGTCGTTTCACTGCCGCTGCACTTGTGCGCCCGAGCATGCGCCTTCCGTCTCCCGGATTCTTGCTCCTCTCCAAATAGCCCTTCTCTCCCGCCGCCGCGGTCCATTGACTGCGCTCCTTCTGCGCTGCCGTGGCCTCGTGGTGGCTCCGTGCGAACCGCCGCCGGCCATCATCGACCGATAATCACCGCCCGCGCTGACCTGTCGCAACCGGGTCCAAGAGGACCCTTCCAGCGCCAATGGAGTTCCAACCGACGTCACTCGAGGCAGTTGCCCTTCCCTCTGGCCCTCAGGAGCCCGTGATGGAGATGCAGCCCCAGGCTGATGGCCATTCTGCCGCCCTTTCTCCCGTCGCTCACTCATCCCACCAGCCCCAACGGCCAGACGACCAGGGTCCTGTCCCTATCCCCGCCAGTTTCGGCATCCAACCAACACCAGCCACAGATGTCCAACCCCCGAATCATAACCGCGGCCTTCCCTCGCCAGCTATCGCATCCCCTCATCTCACTCCCCCACAAGGGCTGTTGCCGCCCCTCTCCAACTGTCCCGCCTCGCCTCAGAGCTGTAGTGGGAGCTCCGACTTGAGCGATCTAGACCCTGAGTTGTTCCCCATCGACTGTGACCTCGATGGCCCCGCCGGCCACCAAGTATTGCGTCTCAAGCCGACTGTCGATCAGTGGAACGACTTTCCTGCCATGCTAGCCTTCGCCCGAAGTCGACGTGCCGACGACGATGGCTGCTTCAAAATTATCCTACCGCTTGAGCTCCAGGAGCCCCTCCCCGAGAAGAGTTCTCATAAAGTCCCGGCAAACGCATACAGGCCTAGTCAGATCAAGAAGAATAGCTTCTGGGCGCGTTAACACTGTTCCATCTCTGGGCACCTTTGCGTCCTCCGTGCTCGGGCCAGAGTGCACCACCAGTGCTGCCGAGGCCGTCGACAATCTAAGGAAAATGTTCCGAAAAAACGATCGCAAACAGATTCGCAATGTTCGATATCGGGTCGACGTCCCCGCCTGGACCCCAGATCAGCGCCGTGCTGCTGGCGTACCTGAGCGGAGTCCCATCCATCCATTGAAAAGGGGACAAGCTGGATCACACCAGAGCGATCATTCCAGGAATCCACACACCCTATGTCTACGAATCTGGCCCCCACTTTGGAGCGAGCTTCCAGATCCATGCAGAAGATTTCCGTCTGGTCTCACTCAACCATCTGTACAAGGGCCGAAAGATCTGGATTGTGGTCCCTTCGACCGCAGTCGACGTTGCTGAGGAGGCTCTCGGACGAAGAGATAGGTGCTCACAGTTCATGCGCCACCGTGCCGAGTTCTTCTTCCCACAGAAGCTCACCAAGCTCGGCATCCCCTTTCGCATCGTCGATCAACGCCCTGGAGAAACAATTGTCATCTTACCTGATGCATACCACGAGGGCTTCAGCACCGGATATACCATCGCGGAAGCCAAAAACTACGCCGACGCAGCCTGGACTACTGACACGTATCAGCCATGTGAGGCGAGCTGTCAGCTCGTCACCGCGATTCCTGCTAACCTCATGAGACCCCTGGGAGAGGGCGAATCACGATTAGACTTGTGTACCGGCTACGATGCAGTAGTGATGCCTGAGCCGGCGAAGCGGAGGATGGCAGACGAAGATGAGGACAATCGGGATATCAAACGAATCAAGGAATAGACATCGGCGCATTGGGAACGGTCTGGAGTTGCTATTTTCACGTCATGGTTGAGTTTATTTTTGGGCGGCAGGTTGTGTTACGGCTTCGGAATACCCAACACGCACGGCGTACTTCATCTATCAGGGCAAATGGGACATCATATCATGAGTTTTGATCTTCCCTCTCTCGTATTTATAACATACTCGACAAGTAGCATCCCTCAGCGCCTCGGGTTTACAAGGTTTGAGGCTGGGATTGCAATGACTGTCAAGGACACAGGGCAGCTTTCAAACTATTATAATGTCTGGCCATTTTGACCTCATCACGATCCCAGATTGTCTTCATCCCGTGTGCAAAGTGAATACTTGACATTTGTATTTTTTCACGTTACGCATCATGTCTATCATTACTCCAACTAGCCGCTGACAATTGCTCCCATCATTACCAAATTCGTGCCATGCAAAGAAGATGTTGGAGTATTTATCATATAGCTCCAACTACTTTTCTCTTCCTTCTATCATCTAACGTCGCTCTCGGTCCTGTCTCTGAAGCTCGTCCCGGAACACGTTGCGACCACCGGTGGTGCCCTGTTGCTGGAACGAAGGGGTGACAGGGCTGTTGGCCAGGCTGCCGAGGGCATCGCTGTCACGGCGGGGTCGGTCGGGGGCATCGCGGTATTCGGAAGCGAGACCAGCGGCGCGGGTGTCGAGCTGGATGCCGTTGTCCTTGGGGCCACCAAACATGCGACGCGTCTTACGGCCGGTGTAGCCTTCACGCTTGCGGCTCACGATGTTGCCGAGGGAGATCTTGCGGGTCTTGCGGTTCCACAGGCAGCCACCGATGAGAAGCAGGACGATGGAGCCGAGGGCGACGGGCAAGGCGATGGTCAGGGTCTCGCCGCTCGGGGTGGGCGTTGCCGGGCTCTTGGGGAGCGACTGCTTGGAGAGCTGCACCCAGAGGGCGGTCGACTTGGTCTTTTCGGCGCTGCCCTTGATGTTGCTGTACAGGGTCAGGGTGACGTTGTGGTCGCCGGAGCCCTTGAGGTACTTGGACTCGACGGTCATGGGCCAGAAGCCCCAAGCGGCGGGGACGCGGGAGAACTTCTTGAGCTCCTTCATCTCGCCGCTCGTCTCGTTGAGGTAGTCGAGGCGCACGGCAACCTCATAGGTGGTGTTGTCCTTGGTCTTGTTGAAGTAGTCGGGATCCCAGGTGACTGGTAGCACACAATCGTTAGCCCAGCGCCTCAAGCAGTTGGTTCACTTTTGTTTACTTACTGTAGTAGGTTGAGTCGACAAACAGGGTGCTGTTGGACGCCGGGTCACAGAACGGCGCGTTGTCGCCATCCTTGTTGTGGCATCGGGCAAAGGCGCCCTCGCCGTTCTTGGCCGTGGCGGTCGGGTTGGGAGGGTCGCCAGTCCTGGTGGTCTTCTTCCCCCATTGGGTTATGGTGTAGACGGTGGCGGTGATGTCGTGAGGGGCGCCGTGCTCGACTGCTGATGTGGTTCCGTCGATAACAGTGATCGAAGGCGTGTAGGTGGCGGCAGGCTGGCCCTCGTCGTCGACCGTGACCCAAGCGGCCGTCTGGTCGGCTCTCTTCTCAATGGCGGCCCGCTCGACAACAGTGGGCTCCTCGATGGCGCGAAAGCGAACGGCCGCCTCGTCGGCGCTCTCCTCGATGGGAGCCCGCTTGACGACGACATTGGGGTCGTCAACGCCACGGTAGCGGATGGCCGACGCCGAGGCCGAAGCCACCGCGGACAGGGCGACGAGGATCGTAGACGCGTGCATGGTGTTGGAGGGAGGTGCTTAGACGCGTGCCCGAGGGTTCCAGTGTCTGCGCAATTGACCGGCCGGCTGGGGAGATGAGATGAACCCAGACAGATGGACGAGAGAGAGGATGAATAAAACGAAGGAAAGGAAAAAGAGGAAGAAAGGGACGAGGGAAAGTCGGGATGGGAAGGATGAGATGTGGAGGACAAGAGACGCTCGGATGGAATTGGCCGTCAGCATTGCAACCAACCAAGGCGAGGCTTTTTTTGGCTCTCAGCTTCCTTCCCTGGAACCTCTACGGGCCCTGTACTTCCAGGTTCTCCAGCGCGTGTGGCTGGCGGCAGCCCCCCCCCAGTGTTTTGCATCCTCGGGTGGCGGGCGGCGGGCCTACGGGGGACGATTCAGGGGGGGCCTGGCGCTCCAGGGGCTTCTCATATCTTGGCTTGGGGGAGGGATTACCTGCGGCGGGCGCCCGTGTGGAGCCGGAGAGCCGCCAGAAGGCTCTAGCACCAGCACTACTGTAGGTACACGCCAGGTACGAGGGCCGCTGGGGGCATGCCGATGGTGCCGAGCCTGATGTCATTGCCGCCAGATTCGCTTGTCCCGGGTGCGCTGGAGCTGATTGCTGTTCGGTGTTACTCTCTTGAGACGAGACAGGTCTGGAGACGGGTTTGAGTCCATGAATGCATCACCAACTATGATCAGGCATATATACAGGCGTTATGCATCTGGTTTTCTCGCGACCCTGTCTTTTTTTGCCTAGACAACAATAGAAATTGGCGCATAAACTAGAAACCATTCCTTCGAGCCAACCAACCAGCATCCTAACCCCGGCCTCATGCCAGTCAACCTACCCTGTAGTAGTATTTTCGTCAACATCTGGTTTGCTGTTAGACTGTTCTTAATCGTTGGTGGTGTGTTCTTGTGCGTTGTGAACATGTGAGATCATGTGTGGATGAAACATGAAGGCAATATCCAGTCAATTTATGTTGTTGGTCGGATCTGTTTCGCGAATTGGGAAATGAGACAGGCAAAGATTGAGGCTGTCCATGCGAGCATCGCGACTCGACCCAGTTTCAACATCGCGCCCCAACGGCACCCAGTCCGTCAACTCCGACGAGGCCGGATGAACCCAGAAGAAACCCCACTGAAAGATCAACAGTATGTACATGACCTTCTACCTGATTCGGCTAGAAACCCACCAAAAACAGCAAAAATATCTCACACCAGGGCTTATGAGCCGCTTGTGCTTCACACACTTCAACAAGCGGGTCCACGAGATCCTCTGGTGAGATGGCCGAGTTGGTTATGGCGCCAGGTTAAGGTCAACCTTAACACCTCAATTTCCTGGTGGAGCAATCCTCCTGGGTTCGAATCCCAGTCTCATCAGCTTTCTTTTTTTGCCCTTTGACGAGGAGTTTTTGGGAGTCCTGCTGGGTGAAGTCTTTTTTTGATACTCATCACTCAGTGTGAAGAGTTTTTAGTGTGGGTGGTTTGCAGCTTAGCAAGTGGATAAATAGCCAACCAATCATGGCATAGCGGTTGCGTTCTTTCATTGGAAACCCGAATCAACCTACCAGTCGGGCCTACTAACACAAAGAGGGAAGAACAATATGAATCAAAAAAATGGGTTGGAAAGTTAAAGATTGGTACAGGGAGACTACTTGTCAGTTAGACTTCACGCTGTTTCTTCAACTACCTAGCCTAGCCTCTCAAGACTCCCAATTCACCATTTATGAGCACCACGAGTGTGTGTGACATTCAATGGAGTTGAATGTAGAGGAAGTCAACCCCAACAAGTCACTACTGATTGGCAGGCTAGCATAAGCTCAAAGCCACGTTCAACAGCTAACCGCACTGAGGGACCGAGGGCTTCACCATGGCGAAAGCGCATGGACTGATTCCAAGCTCTATATCAGGAGCCTTGGCTAATGACCAATAACTATATGGGACGAACATGCACTGGAAGGGCGGAAGGATGTAAGATCTTGGAGGAATCATATCATAACTAAGAAATAGAGAACCGGTTTTATCTGACCATCCTCAAAGACGCCTGCTTGCTTATGTTTCCCGCATCTGACTTCCTGATGAGCATGTCGTAGGAACCCCAAAGAGATTCGCGAGAAAGGCAATCGCACACCAACAAACCGTTTTCGCCATGTAAATTGCCATAATTTCGAACCCTTCACCTCCTTCTAACGATCTTCACGAGACCGTACTTGTCAATGCTTGCCGTCTCGTTACCCATCATCCACATGCCTCCGTTGGAGTTGTGCTTCGTGTCGACTCCGCCGCCCTTGTGCGCCTTCTCCATCTCTTCGCGGAACTTGGTCTTGGGCTTGCCGGCCTTGACGCGCTGCTTCTCGAAGAAGACGTAGGCCGCGTAGTATGTGATGTTGGTGTTGCCGTCGATGACGCCGCTGCGGCCCATGAAGTAGCGCAGGTTGGCCGGCGACACCTTGCGGTCGTCGGTGAAGGTCTTGGAGATCTCGCGCACCAGGGCGGCCTGGGTGACGCCGTCCTTGGCCAGCAGCGCGCGGATCTTCTTGCGCACCTCGTCGCAGGTGTCGAAGATGGGGACGCTGTTGGACTGCTCCCTGGGCAGCGACACGTCGCCGACGTCGAACAGCTCGGCCGTCTTCTGCGTGCTCTCGGCCGTCTTGGGCTTCTTGGGCTTGGTGGCCTTGAGCGGGAGGCCCTGCAGCTCGCGCTTCTTGAAGAAGGCGCACGCCTTGAAGTACGTATCGCAGCCCTCGCCGTCCCAGGTGCCGGTGCGGTTCATGAAGGAGCCGTAGGCCTTGGAGCTGACGCCGATGGCGTCTTGGAACTGGCCGATCTTCATGGCGCCGGAGTCGATCCAGGTGCGGATCTTGCGGCGCACCGCGTTGCACGTGTCGGCGCGCGAGTTGGCCCCAGGCGCTCGTCATCCGAGTCAATCTCCTCGACGTTCTCTGGAACAGATGCTCGTTGGTCTCGACGACATCTGACTTGCGCTTCCTGGAAGCTGGTTTCGCCGCGGCCGGGACAGGTGCAGCGACTGGTACAGGCGTAGGGGTCTGCGGCACCTTGCCCGCGTTACTGAACCCCGGCGCAACATTCTCGTTTGTCGGGCCTGGCGGCGACTGGTTTCCATGGCCAGCTAAACTTGGCGAATTCCCGGTTGCCAACTTGGGAAGCGCATTCGGCGCGAGCGTGTTCGGCGCGAGTCCGGGACGAGGGGCGACTGGGACGATATTGGCGTTGAAGGTGGCGAGTGCGCGCGTCGGCGACCACGACCACCCGGCAGAAGACATGTTGCAATGTTGTGCAAGCGAGTAGATACTCGAGAGAATGCGGTACTGTAAAGAATTCGTTGCTGCACCACGACGACCAATGATCTGTGATGGCTGGCGAGCTGGCGATATTATACGATGACGTCGATTGATGTCTAATGGCCGTTCTCACCCCCGACTGTTATTGTGTTTGACGCGTCTGCACTATAACTTGTATCGACCCGTTTTCTGTGCGCGGGGTATGATACTGTACGCTGCATGTGTACATCACATTGCTTTTTTCGTCGCTGGCGCATTTTCTACTGGCTTAATTAGAACCAGCCTTGGTTGTATTTAGCCCCAATTCGACCCCGGCCTGTCGGCGGCGGAGCCGGTCGGGTCGGAGCGGGGCGCCGGAGCCGGAGCAGCGGATTTGAATTACCGGGTACGCTACAGGGTCAGAGGTCAGATGAGATGAGATGCGATGAAAGGACTTAAAAACCGCACTTGAGTCTGCACTTCCCCATGGGTGATCCCCCGGAATGGGTCCTGGCCGTCAATGTGACATCTCCCCGCAGTATGCTCCGTTGTTGGATGCATCCGCCTTCTTCGGGGACTACAGAGTGGAACTCTTTGTTGGCGGGGGTCAGCAGAATTGATCTTCCGCGGCACATGGACACGCTCGGCAATGGATACGGGACCCCATGGACGGCCGGAGAGAGTCAGCAGGGCTGTGGCGAGGTTGTGTTTCCATTGAGGCAAATGATCATGTACATCAAACGCAACAAGGTTGGGGCGTAGATGGAGTTGTCGTCATGTTGACCCAAGAGTTATGTAACGAAAATGAGCGCCATTCGGGCTGGTTCTGGCTTCAATTTCGGTTGATGTACTAGGCAGTCTGGATCTATCACTAAAGAGTGCACCCGGCCGAGAGAAGGGTAGCTAGCTAAGAGGAGATGGCAGAAATGGCTGGGACCGGAGGGACGTCGTTGTGCCACTATCCTCGGATTTCCAAACTACGCGCGAAGTAGAAGAGGGGGCGTTACAACTCTCGTCCGGCTGCCGCAGCCGTCGAGTTAGCTCGTACTCCAAGGAAAGTAACCGCGCCTCTCCTCACGCCAACCCTAGCCTGTTCGATGCTCCCTGTTGCCTTGTGGAGCTCGTGCGACCAAGTCCAAGGTGGAGCTGTGGGGACTTGTGGCATGACTCGCTTCAGGGTTAGACAGGCTGAGCGTGGGGGAATCCGAGCATGGTTGTACAAGCTCGTGGGGGTTATATGTCGAAAGGAGGCGCCTGATCGACTCCCATTCGACGGACAGCTGGTGGCTGATGGTTGCGGAATTCCTCGGCCGAGATGCTCACCAGATGTTGCTTTGCCTCCTTGACCGCTATCCCCTTTCCTCGGGTGGCCTTGGCCCGGATGAGCAGGTATAAGATGGCCGCGAAGGTCCTAATCGTTGCTCCCAGTTGAGAGGATATCCTGTGCTGCTTCTCATTGACTTTTAACCTGCTTGATTTCTGCTGCTGCCTCCGTATTCACTGCCTACCCTTCAGAATCCAAAATCGCCACATCATGACCGCCTCCGCTGGAGCAAAGAACAATGGCACCACCAGCCATCCTTCTGGTCCATCACCCACTCCTCTGAATGAGGGAATCTACGTTCCAACAGTGGCCTTCTTCACTCCTGAAGATACTGTCGACATTGCAACCACACAAGCCCACGCAGCTCGCCTTGCGAAGACAGGCATCGCCGGCCTCGTAACACATGGGTCCAATGGCGAAGCTGTTCACCTCGACCGCACAGAGCGACAAACAATCACCATAGCCACTAGATCTGCGTTGGATGCTTCTGGCAAACCTCATATGCTTTTGATTGCCGGGTGTGGCGCACAATCCACCCGAGAGACCATTCTTCTTTGCAAAGAGGCTGCCAGCTCAGGGGCTAGTCATGCCCTCGTCCTATCACCGGCATACTACGGCGGCCTGCTCACAACGGACCTGATTCTTGAGCACTTCCGCGCGGTGGCGGATGCGAGCCCGATCCCAATCCTGATATATAACTTCCCCGCCGCGTGTAGCGGCCTGGACATCAGCTCAGACAGCATTCTTGCCCTGTCAAAACACCCCAACATTGTCGGCGTCAAGTTGACATGCGGAAATACTGGAAAGCTAGCTAGAGTTGTGGCGGGAACGAAGGGTACCTCGTTCCGGACCTTCGGCGGGAGCGTTGACTTTACTATCCAGACATTGGCCGTAGGAGGACATGGCATCATTGGCGGCACGGCAAACGTTGCTCCCAGGGCGTGCGTGCGGGTCATGCAACTCTGGACGGACGGCAGACAGGAGGAAGCTCGCGGGCTGCAGGAGATTCTAGCTCGCGGCGACTGGGCTGCGATCAAGGGAGGTTTCGTGTCGGTCAAGGCCGCCCTGCAACGCTATTACGGCTATGGAGGCAGCCCCAGGAAGCCCTGCGCTTTTCTGGAGGGAAAGGCTCTCGAGTCGCAGTTGGCAGAGTTCTCAGAGCTGCTGGATGTGGAGAGGACGTTGGAAGGATCTAGTTAGATGATTGCCGCACCTGAGGGGGAATCGGGTTAGGCTAGGCTTCAAGCTGGGAATGGCGTTAATGCGAGATCTTCTGGTTAGCAAGTTGGACTCTCCACTATCCACCTACTAATAATGAGTGAACCGTGGATATTGTGCCGAGCCTGTTCCTTGTGGGTTTGATCGTCACTCGATGTTACCTTGAGTCCCGCTCCTGAACTTGCCCACTTCCAAGGACGTGAGATTTGAGCGGTTGCGGCGTGCAAACGGGTTCTAGAAATAGCCACCGAAGTCCCCAAATAGCGGAAGACAAAGAATATCGCCTCAAGAACGGGTAGGCGATGGTCGTCCTTTTCCTCATAGTTGCCACACCCCACGTCTTACGGTCCCACGCCCTAAGGCGTAGCAGACGGCTATGCAGGCCACCCCCAAACTGGCCGCCAGATGCAACCCAGCATGCAGGATAAATTTCCGTGTCCCAAGGATCTCTCTGGCGGAAAATAACTCCTCCAGCGGAGCTCTGCGGGTCCGTTCTAAACCCGGCGAGCTGGGTCCAAACGTTTAGCGGAGTAGCATGGGATCCCAGTATGTAATGCTTTTAAGGCAATTGGTTACTGGAAATCTTATTATGTAGGTCATACCACCACCCCCCACGGACGAGCCGATCTATCGAGAACCATGACATGTGTACGAAGTGTGTTATTCTGTCTTGAATTTAACAATCGTATACCATCCCCCTGCTCTACATCGGTTCAGGGACCAACTCTAAGTCTGGATTCAATATGGGGATTGTGACTGCACAGCCCACGGAGGAGGAGAACGATGCTCGAGGCCATGGACAGCAGGAGCTCATGCCGTAGTCTTTGTTCTCTGATTTCATCGTCCAGAAGAGGAAACTGAAAGCAGCTTCAATCAAGACAAAGAGGACTCTTAATCTGGGAACATCTTCGGGGAACGGATCGGACACCAGACAAGCAGGTCCTTGTGAACAATCTCATAGCCGTCTGTAGAGCGCCTCGGCATTTGCCTTTCTAAAAGAACAACTATTACTGCAATTGGAATGCAAGCCTCTACCAGGGCCATACCAGGCACCATACCGAGGGCCGTCCGAGGGCCGTACCGAAGCCCGAAGGAAGTCCATGCCAGATCATATTAAAGGCTCTATTCAGAGAAAAAGCCAAAAGCAAATCATGGGTCGTCATTCGACGACGGGTATCTGACTGTGATGCGAGTTCTCGACTCCGAATCACTCTGTTCCAAAGTGCGCCTGTCCGCTCTTCCGTCTACCCTCAAACGCCAGAAATCCGCAATGAAAAGCACTCGAAGCTCAAAGACTGGCGGAAAAGAAGTTTTGGATCATCCCCACAGCGCGTACAAATCCCGACCGTGACTTCGTCGCACCGTCTTTTTCGACAACACCTTCCAGGAGTTTCGCAGCCTTGCCCTGCGGCTGGCTGCAGATGTCGATTCGGGTAACGAAGCTAGGGGCGGATCTGGGAGCTGCGCGGCCGTAACAAGTAATGAGTGGGTTTCCGCGTGTGAGTGTCGTTGTTGAGTCCAGGCCGCAGAACTCCACCATGCGTCTTGGGCGGCCCTGATATTCATTTTCAGGAAAAACGTCCACAAGAAGCTCTGGTGGTGGCACGTTGTCCCCGGCCGAAAGGCTGCCAGAGGAGTTGCGAGAAGCAAGAGTGATACGGCTTGGGTTGCCAGAGGCGAGAGTAGTTCCACTCGGGTGGTTGCGTGCGTATCGAAGAGTCGTCTTCGTTCTGGCTGCGGTACGGGTTCGAGAGTTTCGTTCACTCCATGCCAATATGCGTCTTCCGCGTGGCATCTCAACGCCGCCGTCGTTGTCTGAGTCGCTCTCCATTGTCTCTTCAACATCCCGTGCAGCTGCGAGCAAGAAGGGCTGGGGCTTCTGTCGTGGAGGCAGGACCATCTTGACAAAGTACTTCTCGGCAAAGTTGTTCTTGTATGTGGTGAAGTGTTCGAGGGCAGCGGCGTCTCTCAGGCGACGAATCTGCTCGTTTTCGGCATTCCCAAACCCGACCAAGATGGATGCGAACCAAGACGTGCAGGAGTGGTTGTCTTCGCAGCCAAAGAGAACGGGAGCCTGGCTCCTCTTGGCGTAATGGCATTGCTGTGGGTTGGGCATCCATTTTGGTTGATTGTATCGAATTGCGTGGCGGACCTGTAGCATGAAGAAGTTGCATACAACCGGGAAGCGCTCCTGGGCGAAGCCGCAGTAGCAGCACCGAGGCAGAACGATCTCACACATCTTGAAGGTGAATTGCCGGGGCGATGTTGTGAACCGAGGCCAAGGTCCGCGAAGGAGAACTGTTATCCGTAACACAATGAGTGTTGAGCTGTAGGGTTGTTGTCGGAAGTCGAAAGTGCAGGGACGAAGAAATTAAGAAGGCGAAGCGGGTTGGAAGGAAACAAGTTAGGGGTGAAAAGAGCGTTAATGGGTCCAAAAACATGTTGACAGTGAATGTATTCTGAGTGGCAGTAGGCACTGAGGTGAGCGAGGTGACGGGCCGTCAGATTTGGCTTACAGGTGCCAGAGAAGGCGACGGCCCGGCGACTCGTTTCCTCGAACAATAAACAATACTACGTACCGCCGCATCAGGGGCTGCCTGAAAACCCGAGACTAGAAGATGGTTATATATTATTGCTTAGAGAGATAAATTAGATTTCCTTGTCCCGATAATTGGACAGACAACTTGGTTTATTAACAAAAGGCGCGCAGGAACTTCACTTGTGTCACTTACTCGTTAAGCGTGGATGGTGAACAATGAACAATGAACTGTCTTTTGCATTTAAAACCCCGATAGCATCTAATCAAAACGCCAAGCCATGGACCAGACCTAGGATATTCTACAACCTCACTCGTGCTTTCGAGACTTCTTCACCTTTTTCCGTTTGTCGCCGAATGCCTCCTCGTAGACCTCAGCGGCTGTCTGGCCAACTTTTCGCTTCGCCTTGCTGGACTTTACGCTGACCACAGGGTTTGACTTGCCCTGCTTGGTGGCGTTCAGCACCTGCTTCTCCGCATCCTCCCATGCTGGAGCGTTTCCCTCGATCTCGTATCTATGTCCTTGTTAACAAAGCTTAAGAATAGGAACATGCGGGGTGATACTTACTGGTCAAGGGGCAAAGAGTCAATCAGCTCTCTTTGCTTTTGCCTCAACACCTTCAGGGCTTCATCACCACCCTCGTCGAGCTCGTCGTCGAGAGTGGTAGTAAGCGGAACGAATCGGTCGTCGACGATTTCATCATCGTGAACACCGCTAGCATTCTCGCGAGTCACACCTAGCATCTCGGGCTTAGGCAGCTCTGCGTCTACAGCAGCCGTCACGAGGGTACCAAAGTGCGCAGTGACCTTGCGAAGAATCTTGATAAACATGGCAAGGAGCTGAGACGAAGGCAGGGAAAGCTCCTGAGACACAGCGTCGAGGTCCTTGTGCTGCAGACCAATAGCAAGGAGAATGCACTGCTGAACACCGGTCAATCTGATGTCGGCCTTTAGGCGGCCAGTGAAGTAAAGGTTGGCGATGATCGGAATCAAGTCGAGAACGACGTGGTAGTCGAGCATGTTGTTGGCGTATGACTCGAGTCGCTTCAGGTCAAAGGGAGAAAGGAATCTGTCCAGCTCCACCTTGGTCAAAGCCTGAACCTCCGTGGAATCCAGCTGGGCGCCGAGGTTGGCCGACTCGTCAATGCTAAGCGCACTGATGGCGGGGAATGTACCGAACTGGTACGAAAGCAGCGACAGGAATCGCTTGTGGAAATCTCGCGAGAAGGCTCCAAGCCAGCTTCGGTCGTCGCTATTCTCCAGCGGCCTGAGCATCACACAAGTGTGCTCGCCGGTGAGATCATTGGCCGTCTGTCGAAGGTAGACAGGGGAGAAAGAAGCACGCTTCCAGAACTTGTGAAGAGGAGCAGTCAAGCCGTAGCTCACACCGACGTAGTCGAGGCGCTCGTGCTTCTTTTCAGAGAGCTTAGAGAACAGGGGAGGCATCTTGTTAATGTCGCGGACCTTAATGTCATCATCCAACAGCGTCGCATTGGCCAGCTCCGCATCGGTGACTCGTGGCATGCTCTCATCCATTACCTGGTCCTCATCCTCAGACAAGTTGGCAAATCGGCCCTCGTAGTAGTCGACGAGGAGCTCCAGTGCCTTGGTGCCGTAGCCCATCGAGACGTACTCAGGGTTGGTGGCAATTCTGACAACTCGGGCTCCAGACAAAGACGCAAATTCCTCGTCCTGGAACTGTTGGCTCACGAGCCAGGGGATCAGATCGCCACTTGGCCTTTGTCCTCGGCTCAGGCTGTTCAGCACACTTTGTCTGCTAATCTTTCCTTCAAGGGACACCTGAATTACACAAAGAGGCTCCGGGAGCCTTGCGCTGTCCTCGGAAACGGGAGGGACAAGGACGAACAACTCGTGGGCCGGGGCGTCGCTCATGAGCTGCAAGTCATCAGGGGAGTTCTTGTAGTGACTGGCGACGTAAAGCGCCACCATTTGCTGCAGGAACTTTTCGGAGACGGGATGGAAGGAAAAGAGGGTATCACGGTTGACGTTCAGAAGCTGGCACTGGGTGGGATCGGGGCACCCGTTGATGCTCGACTTTGACTTGGGGAGGGTGGCGTCGAGGCAGAGCACAGTGTTGAGCCACTTTTCAACAGAATCTCCCTGGCCATATCGAATGGGCTCCGAGAGGGTGATTTCGCGCAACTTTCGGCCACTCTGGAACTCTTCCGTCTTGGAGGTCTTGCCGGTTGATCGATCGGCGATCTCTGTGCCCTCGCCTGTTGAAGAAGCGGAGCGGGACTGCTCTCGGAGTTGCTTGATCAACTTGAGAGAGAGAGATCGACCGGTACCTTCATAACCGTTGATGGTAGAAGCCATGAAGACGAGGTACGGTCCCATCAGCTTTCGCACAAGGGGTAGAGGAATAGCAGCCGCCTCATCGATGACCACCAGCTCGGCCTGTCCCAGAACATGAGCGTCTTGGGGTCGGATGTACTGGATAGTCTGTCGGTGCTGTCGGTGGATGTTCACGCGAACAATGGCCTTGTTGAAGTCGGGGTTGGTGCTCTGGATGATAGAGTAATCGGCATGATCGGCGTAGCCCAGAGCATCGAAGCCCTTGAAGATGAACTCAAATAGAGTTTTCAAGTTTTCTGGGGACGGAGAAGTAATGAAGATGTTGCTGTATCCATACGCGACAGCAGCGGCAACCGCAACACCCATGGCGGCAGACTTTCCTCGTCCTCGAGCAGCAGTTAGGGTGACGGTACTTCGCAGGGTCTTCTCGGAGATCGCCTCTGTGAAGGTGAGGAGCGCCTTGGCTTGGTCCACGGTCTTGGCGAGGGAGATCAGGGATCCCACGGGCTGTCGGTCCTCATTGTCCTCCTTGATGGTGTCGAGCTCGATTTGGGCTGGGGTCTTGGGCTCATCCAGATCGGGAGGAGGCAGGGGCTTGACACCCTTACCGCCAGAAATGGGAAGCACGTTCAACTCGTCGTCGATAACCAGGCAAGAATTGCAGCTACCCAGAGACAGGATGAAGCGCTCGTTGAAGCGCGCAACCACGTCGTCGTGAGCCTCAGTCCTGTATCTCGAGTGGACATCCATAGACAGGCTGTAGAGCTGCTTCAAACTGCTCATTCCCTTGAGCAGCAAAACCACCAGGCCACCGCCTTCAACGGTCTCGATCGTCCGCGCGAGGATGTTGGGAGTGATGGCCTCGAAGTCCTGCAGAATGCACATGCCGAATGTCTGACCCAGGATCTTGTCGGTCTCCTTGTAGTACGTGTATCGGATGTTGTGCAGCGAGACGAAGAGCTCGAAAGGGTCTTCGGTGTTGGCTTCTCGGATTCCTCGCTTGATCTCCTTCTTGATCTTGTTCTCGCGCTTCTTTCGGTGACTGCGGTTCTCGGATCAGCAAAGTCGCATCGCGAGGCACGCTCGCTCGTCCTTACCTGGTAAATCCCAACAGCTTGTTCTTGTACGCCCAAAGAACAGACTTATTCTGCTTGATATCCATGCTGGACATGATGTAGTGCAAGTGCACAATCACATCCTTGGACCTGTCGCCCACGACGACGAAGAAGCTTCTCTTCTTCTCCTGCAATCCATTTCGAATGAGCGCGGGAATGCGCGAATCCCTATGGTCCGTTGTTAGCTCCTCGAATACACCATCAGATCCGTATCGCGACCTACACAGCTTTTCGCGTCATCTTTGCAGGATTTTCCAAAGGCCAATCGCTTTGATACTGGGCGGCGCATATGCGGATTCGGCTCGAGAGCGGGACCTAGCTTAGAAAATACAAAATTTTGGCGGTCGGCGCTTTTCTGCCGGGCGGTGTTGGGTGGGTGAAAATTCAAGGTGGGGGCTTCACCGAAGGGCTCACCTGACTCACCGGAAACTTGACCTCTGCATCGCATAACGAAGTTATCATTAAGGTCGCCATCAACCAAATGCAAGGTGAAATTTCAGGGGCTCTAAGCTTCCGGTCTCAGGCCGACTCCTCTAGACGGACCGAATTCTCTATGAGTTTCATTTTTGCCTGGTACCTCTGGCCATGTCCTGTCGCATCCTCTAGCAACCTCTTGTCATCTTTATCTATGAGACTGACTGACCTCTACACAATCAATAGATAGAAAGAAATTGAGAACTTTTATTATTGACCCTTAACACTAAACGTGACATTTCTATGAATTGATAGAGTTTGCTTTGAGGATAACATTGGTAGTCGTTTAGGTGAACCCACATCATGTTCAAGAAACTGATAGCCAGTTAAATTATTCATCTCAATAAGGCAGCTCACTAAGACTCCGACTCTATCCTGAAATTGATTCCGTCATTACCAGTTCGATTCTATAAGACAGCGGTTGCTCTAGGATTGTCTACCAAATTTGCATACATTTATGACACTGGGAGAGAGGCTAGGATGGAAAATGTGAAGAAACAGAATGAATTGACGACTAGTTATACAAGGTGAATGCTACTGAGAACATAAAGTCACCGGGTTGGAAACTATTCAGTCCCGTTTGCAACGATGATTGTTACCTGCGCGAGTCTATAGAAGAGAAAGCCTCGAAGCGCAATGCCTCAAATCGAATTGACAAATCATCACCGGTCATGCCAGACACCACGACAAAAAAAGAATCCCATTCGAATGCGTGTGAGCCCAAGAGAAACTGCATGTCGAATCAGGGAGGATTATGTACAGTCGGAACTAGCTCTAAGTTCTATCCAGCTTGCGTCGGAGGTTTCGTGTCCGCTTCATCAGCTTCTTGTACTTCTTCTTCTTCATCTTCAACTTTCGTTGTCTCTTGACGCTGATGGCGTGCATGTCGCGACGGCCGCCCTGGGCCTCGTCGAACTTGAGCTGGCGGAGGGCCAGTCGCTCCAAAAAGCTTCGGGGCTGATTATCCTGCATGATTCGGGGCTGTGAGCCATGATTCGGATCTGACCATCGGGATCGGTGGACTCCTCGATAGTGAAAAGGGCCTTGTAGACGCGGTGTTGGGGAACGTCCTCCACAGTCTCGGACTCGGCCACGGCGCTATTCGCTTCAGAAGCAGCCTGGGGTTGAGGCAGAGGTGGGGGTCGGAAGGGCAGGAATTCGCCAGACATGGTGTCGATCTGGAGGTACATGCTGGACTCGCTGCCGTCGGCGTTCTTGATATCGACCTTGTGCATAGCCTCGCCCATCCCTTGGCCTTCCTGTTGGTTGCCGATGGTCATTTGGGCCATGGGGCCCTCGAGCTGGTCGATGGTATCGGAAAGGGTGCTCATGGTGTCGGACATTCGGTTGGACTTTGTTCGGGAGGCGAAGATGGACGCAAAGTGCTCGTCTGACACTGTTCGAGGCATTGTTTGTGTCACCGAGATGGGACGATGTAGCGAGAAGAAACTTGATAGACCAAGCGCTGAAATGTTGTTAGAAGCCTTTCCCCACGATCTGTTCGCTTAAATCTGCCTACCTTCTTGAGACATGTGGTGCGTGTTGGGAACGCTGGGCAACTTCTTGAGGGAAGCCGTCCGATCAGAGGCAGCTTTGCTCTTGCGTTTCCTCTTCTCGCCGCTCGCCTTGCCGTCGCCCCGCGTCGAGGTCGACGAGGCGGGAACCGACTGATCAGCCGAGATTTCTTTAGAGCCGTTATCGGATCGCGAGGGCTTCGAGGAGGAGCATCTTCGCTGGTGTTTGTAGACAAAGATGGGAGCGGTCTTTGACGCCGAGGAGGCGATGGCCGAAGCGCCGGTCTGAGGGGTCGAGGAGACGGCGGAGGCAACGACGCGCCGCACCGAGGAGGGGAACATCCTGTCGCCGGGTGCGGGCAGGCCGCGGAGTTGTAGAGGGAGGTGAGGGGGTGTTTCGAGGTCAGGATGAATCCTGATGATGTCGGTTGCATGTCTTTCAAACCCGGATTTGGCCGTGCTCGGTAAAAGGCTGCGGCGACCGGTTGGGTGGCGCTAACTGTTTGTGGCCTAAGGCAACGATAACCACAGACTGGCAGCGGCGCCCAACACCAACCACCAAGACTGTATTGATCACGCGGCTTTGACGCGGGGAACTGGGGCATCAACTGACTTAAAACTGGAAAATCGGCGCTTAATCGTCGTGACCTCACGGAGCATGTCATTGTGCACGCTCAAAAGTGTGTGCTAGGGTTATCACAGCTCCCATTTCTTGCCCCAGTAGACTTGGGTGTTGAATAATGAGGCTTGGCGGCTGATGCCGCCATACTCGTAAGATAACTCGCACGAGGAAATGCAACCAGGTGGGCTTGAATATCGTACAATGAACACTGTCGTCTTTTCTACCGGAAACATGAACGGTTTCCCCAGAGGCTTGCCTCTCTCTAATTCTCTCCTTCTGTATCTCTCTCTATCCTCGGAACCAACGGAGCAATGCGTCTTTTGAAGCAACATGCTAAATGCGAACCAAAACACACTTCTATGTCAATGCCGCAAGAAGATTTCCAGGGGTAGTCCCCTGTCTCTCTACTGGCTGTTCACCCAGCTCAGGTACGAGTTCCAGCCAATGGAAACCACATTGGCAAAGAGAACACGGTGTTGCAGAGGGAGGAATGTGAAGTTGATCATCTGGACAAACGGCCAAACCATCCAGTTGGTGCTCAGAGCAGGCCAGTAGGTCTTGTCCAGGCGTTCCTTGACGCTGGCACCCTCCATGGTGGCCATGCTGCTGAGGAAGACACCAATCATGACGGGGGCGAAGAGAAGCTGGTCGCAGGCGACGCGGGCGAGTGTCTCAAGTCGCTTGTTTCTCACGTTGACGTTGCGAGCAAGAACTCCAAACCAAGTCGTGGCAGCAGGGCCAAAGACGACTGGAAGAGAGTTAGCTACTGATTGCTGGAGGTGATACATAGGTGTGTTATCAAAAACTCACATCCGCCGTAGAGGGCCATGCGGCCAGTTCGGATCATGTCATGCTTCTCAAGACCTCGCTTCTGAACGAGCTGCTGGGCTGTGATGTCGCCGGTGGCGAAGAGAACAGCAGTGGTGACGCTCTGGGTCAGCAGCGGGCGAGCGGCAAGTTTGGCGCTGTACCTAGAATTGGGGTTAGCAACGACGAGCGGGATACGACGTTGACGATGGAGAAGCCCTGGCGTACCAACGGAAAAACATGGTGACGGCTATGTGACGACGCTTTGGCGATTAGGAGCTCCAACGGTCTGAATCTTTGGGACTTGGCCAAAGTTTAAATTCACTCAGGTCCCGGGTTTTTGCAAAAACGCCCCCAACTCAAATTTTGCTGCGTTCCTTAAGCCACAGTTCAACGTTGGACCAAGGGAGGCGACTATCCGACACCCGACAATTTGGGGGAGCTGCAGGCGACGGCAAAGGGTTTAGCGAGTGGCCGAAGGGATGCGACAATAAGTGATTAAAAGGTCGTACGGGAAAAGCGGCACAATTGAGCGGTATGGCGGTTTGTAGATGCAAAGAGAGAGTGGTTCACGGATTGGCGCGGTGAATGGAGAAGGGGAATATAACGAAAGCGCGCTTGATGCTCGTTGAGCGCATCTCAAGGGGTTCCAGGCCTTTTGTGTTCTGCTGACTCGGAGCTCCTCTGCACAGTGGTACGTCTCGTTAGAGGTGACGGTGCTGCTTTGGTGCACACCGATGTCCAAATTCTGCCTCGTGACGAGGGAATCGACTGTGTTACCGAAGCATTTATATGGCATTGATACATATATCCTTCAATGGAATGATGGTATCAGACCCCCACGGGCTATCTTGGACCTGTTCTAGGCGCCAGCATTCGCCCCAACTAGTGGTGTAATGAAAGAAATAAGAAAAAGAAAAACCGGATTTGATCTCGTGAACACTCCCGAGCCGGCCACCCTGACAAAGTACGAGTTGTTTGTGGATCAATTAAAGCTGCAAGGGCCGGGGCGACTCCATTTTCGGGTGCAGGTCATTATCGCAGCAAAGGGTTGGCTTTTGCGGAGAGGGAGGGAAAGCCGCTGTGACAGGTCTATCGCAACCCGGGCTCCATCGCCATACGTCTATTTCCTGCATCATCCTCCCGCGCATCACCCTTTCCACCTGATTTCCCCCACGTCGGAACTCTCCAGCGGTCTGGGAGAGACACGGCTGTTGGAAAACTCGCTCACTCGTGGCACTTGGAGATTTGTTGAGTCGGGCACATGGTGAATCAGTGGCTGCTTGCACGTGGCCGCGGGCAGCTTACCCCTGCTGTCAAAGCCGACAATTGCCATTGGGAATTAGACAGACATCCACGACCGAAAACCCCTCCCTAACACTCTCTTGTGTTTTTGAAACGATCGTTCTCAGATGAGCCTGTCTGCCCGACCTGCCCGATTCGAAGTCCAAGTGCCAAAATAGGTCCAGATTAAGCCAGGCTTCTTTGGCCCCGACTCCGCGAACAAGGGGTGATACTCTACCCCACGTGGTCCTGGCTTCTCAACCCATGCTTCCCTCACCGAGCTGGTGGGCGCCTTCTGTCGCTTTCTCACCTGGATGGGGGTTAATGACTGGAGTAACTACTCGGGGAGTTGGTTGCGCGATCCAGCTTGGCTGACAGCCGCCTCTCCCAACTCCCCCCTCGCGCATTGCCTTTGTTGCTGCTGCTGATAACTCAAGGTGTAATTCCAGTCAGAACTCAATCACCCGGCGAGACTCCCACCTCCGTACCATTGGCCGGGCAGCCTATCATAACCGCCCTCATTTACAGGGGTTGGATCACGACGATACGCCCAAATGACCTCTGAGGTTGTAATAAGGCCATAATCTACCCCTCAAGCTTAGTGGTCCTGCCCAACTCCTCAATCCGCCATCATCCATTCCCCCGTGATACTCGGCGTCATGGCCGACGATACGACCTCCGACTTCGGGTCCTCTCCGCCTCAACCCTCCGCCAGCCACAGCTCCCTCCGCATCGTCACCATCGCGACTTTCCTCCCTGCGGTTCCCCTGTGCATCGCGCACGGCGTTCTCTCGAACCACCCGGTCCCCGCGGTCGGCCTCGTGCCCCTCGCCTTCTCCGCGTCCGGCGCCATCTTCTTGCTCCGCCGTGGCGCCACTGCCCATGATGACGACGATAAGAGCCTTGCGACTAAGCTGTCGCATCCTGTTCTCGTCTTTGCTTGCGATGTGATCCTCGCTGCGGCGCTGATGGTCGTGTTGGTTTTTACCTGGATCGCCCCGGGAGGCTCTGCGTCTCTGAGCATGCTGGCCGCTTATGCGACGATCCCACTGCTCGTCAACTTGTACGCAATACTCACCTATTACTTATTCACTTGTCGCTAACACACGTCCCAGCTGCGTCCATCTGCTCCTCGCCCTGCAATCTTTCTACACCGGACTCGCTATCCACAGCCTCGTTCAGTGGCTCGCCTGGCGCACTCTCCCTCCGGACTGCCCCAACTGCAACCACCGCCTCCGTCCGCCTTTCCCTGAGCTGCCCTGGGTGGAGCGCGTCCGGCGACGACGCGACGACTATGCGGCTTTGTTCGTGGAAGAGGAGCATCGATACCGCGACGAGGAAGAAGGCGAAGAGCCTGTCCGCGATGCAGAGCAAGGCGAGACGTCGCATGGCACCGTGCAACCCGAGGCAGTTGAAGTGAAGAAGAAGAAGGAGCGCAAAGGCAAGACGACTCCGCCGTCTACCGAAGATCCTACCTCTCCTTGGGGCCCGTAAGTGGGTTAAGTGCCTCCAACCTGAAGCTTCTCAACAAGGTGAAGTTGAGTGATGCTTAAGTGAAACTGGTATGATGGACCAATGAGGTTCTTTTTTGTTCTGTGACGATCCCTGGCGAGACTATTATACCCCTTACCATGTTGGTTTTGTGTTGCTTGCTTCTGCTCTGTTCCTTAGCCTCACCTAGATTGAGAGTGAATTCTGGTGTGAGCGCTGAGCGTCACACCACCGTCCGGGACGGCTGATACGTTACAATTCATTGATACCATTCTGAGCCCTTGTTTCACTAAGCGTCCTCTTCCTAGAATGTTCCCTTGTGGCTGTGGTGTGCCTGCCTCTTGTACTGGTGGAACCCTGCAGCACTGTTGTGACGCCGCGTCTTTCATGTCTGAGCCAAAGAGCGCCCCGTCCCTGTTCAACACAAGGCGTTTGGGCCTAAACACGGAAAGCAGCATCATTATGGCGATTCCATTTATAGTTAACACCTCGACTCAAAAAGTACTAAGGAAATCAATCTCAGAATGCTCATCAATGACATATGGTATTGCAATAACGCTAATCATCTCGATCATAACCGACGCTTCTCACCAAAAGCTCCCCCTCATCGGCCCCATGTCAAATTACAGGCAAGTCGCCCCCTGGGAAGCGATTCCCGACTAGATGTACATAAAAAATCCTTCAGAAGTGCTGATGCCCTGTTGCGCCGAGCTTTATAAAATCAAGAGAATCATTGGGCGGGAATCTGTCCAATTCTTTGTTACGTCTTTTAACAACGCTGGGTAGGTATCTTAGAAACATAAAACGAGCATCCATCGACTTAGAAGTGTTCCTTCCAGAAGCGGAACTCAACCTCCTTGACTGTCGCCTCTTTGCAGGCGGTCTTGATGTCGCGAGCTAGGGATGAAGGTTAGCGCCATGTTCATGAGAGTATTTAGATGGATGAGGGGAGACAAACCTGCTACTGAGGGACCACAGAAGTATACACCAACCGTGGTCCGCATGCTACCCTCAAGACCGTTGAGGTATGTGCGGTCGAGAATGCCGTTGCGCATGTTGGTAAACAGACGGGGGAAATCAGGGCGGCCAAAGTTGGTACGCGAGCGCAGCTCCGTCAAGGGATCAGTCTCGGCGCCGACACTGTTGAGGACGATGTTCTGGGTGGTGTCCATGTCGAGCTTCTGCGTCAGGTAGGTGTGGATCTTGAGGAACTCGACGCCTTCGCTACCGGGGATGCGGGCGGCTTCATTGGACTGTTCCTCGAGAGATGAGAGCAGGGTCTGGAACCATTCAAAGGAGCCGGTATCTCTGCACACCCAGATGAACTCGACACGGCGCAGTCGACGGGGAGGGTTGGGAGAGTTGCGCAGATGCCAGATGTTCTTGAGGATCGACGCCCATGGGGTGACACCGATACCAGTGCCGACTAGCACAGCAATCTCGTTCTCGAAGACGTCCTCAGCGGGGGCACCATAGGGTCCGTCGATGCGGAGAGCCGGCATCTGGTCGCCGTTCTGAAGAGCAACCTCGTACATGCCCATGGGGTCAACCTCGTCGTAGAGCTTGGCCTGAGCAGCACCGGCACCGAGGGCATCACCGAGCTCACGGGTGAAGTCACCGACCTGGCGGACGTGGACAGAAACATAGGGGTCGTAGGGGCAAGAGGTGATGGTAAAGGGGTGCCACTGGTACTTGGAGATGGATGGCACCTGGAGGAAGAGCCACTGGCCGGCCTTGTACTTAAAGGAGGGCTTGTTGAACTGGATCTCAACCACATCGTAAGGGTGACGGACGACTCGGGTGATATTGGTCTCGCGCGGCGGGCCTTAACCTCGCGGTATAGACGTTCGAGCAGGTAGAAGCCACCGGTCCACAGCTCCCAGCGCCATCCCAGATATCCAATACAGTGCTCCCAGAACTGATCACCGGCAAATGGTGAGATGGCTTCCGGAGTGTCACGGACGAAGCAGCCGACAGTGTGGGTGTAGAGGCCGAGGAAAAAGGGAATAAAGAGATGGTGGGTGTACCAAAATGTCTCAAAGGACTGCTGGCGGATACGGGCGTGTGCGGTGGTGTACATGAGCAGCATGCAGAGCAGCATGATGTGGCCAGTGATGCCACCGGCCTGCTTGTAGTGGATCTGGATGGCAGTGACGGGACGGATCTGGGTCAGCTCGACGTTGTAGAAGTTGACATAGTGAGCGCTGGTGTGGAGTGTGGTGAATAAAAGCAGGGAGTAGGCGATCTGGCGATGCAGCCAGAGGTTCTCGTCGAGAGGCAGGAAGCGGAGCTTGGGACGGACCCATCGCATAATGGATCGGCAGACGGGGAGCAGGATGAGCATGCAGTCGACGCTCAGGACGAGACCAGCACCTCGGGAGATCCAGACTGAGAATTTGAGCGTGTTGAGGCCCGCCAACCGGGCGTCGGCGGCTTGTTTCCACCTGGAGAGCGTGTTAGTGACGGTGGGCGAGATGACATTGAATGTGTTTTCCTTACCAGCCATAGGCGAAGAGGCCCCAGTGAAATGTCCAGAAGAGGAAGTGAAAGAGCAGCTTGGGGGCAGTAAACTGCTTCTTTAGGAGCTCAAGGTAGCCTGTTGGTGCACCCATGATTGCGGTTTGTGACGGATTTGTGTTGTTTCCAAGCGGGAGTCGGCCAGCGACAGCACTAAGAATGCGTGATGAAAAGGATCGAGGATCGAAGGGCGGCGTTCGATGGACGTCGTCGTAGCTAGCGATCGAGTTGCTCGGTCGTCGATTGTCAAATCCAGGAATCCCAATTACACCCAGTACATTAAGGTCCGGTAGAAGGCGAAAAGAAAATTAATGTAAAGAGTGATCTGAGCCAGCAGGAAAACGAAGCGAAAGCGATGGTTAGGCGATCAACCGAAGTGAAGGCTCTTCTGACTCGTCGCAACAAAAGCGAAGAAGAGGAGGAGACGAGGCGGATGAGCGGGGCGGACGCAGGCTCATAAATCAGATGAAAGGTCGAAGGAAACCAGGGGTACCAGGACGTTGCTCAGGACGATTGGCGACAGCGATGATGTCAAATGGCCCGAAAGCGAAACGTGATGCGGTGCGCAGTGACGCCCAGGACGGTGGTGATGGGCTCGGCTCCGACCGGGAGCTGGCGCATGAAACCCACGTATGGCGCTGCGCAAGGAGGAGGCTGTTGTAGCGCGGCCGACGTGCCGGAGGTGGGGACGGGGCGAGCGCAGGCCGGGACCTTTTGAGGGTTGCTAAACGGGCGATCAGACGTAGCAGAAGTAGCAGAAGTCCAGCGATGCTGAAGTGCGCGTATCAAGATGGTAGGCGAGGGGGTTAGGCTGGGAGCGAGGTGAGACGTAGGGCGTGAGAGGCGGCGGGCGGTGGTGTTTCGCGGGGTAGTAGTGGCCAAGCCAAGCCAGCGGTGGGCGAGGAATTATGTCTCGGGCGAGAGAGGCGTTGATGGGGGAGAAATGAGAGAAAGAAGAAGAAGAAAAAAAAGAGATGCCGGGGAGATGTGCGTCTCTTCTTGTCTAGGTCGGTCAGTTCGGCATCATGGCAACGTACAACTAAACTGCCCATGGCCCACGATGGTGCTGGTGCTGGTGCTGGTGCTGGTGCTTGTCTGGTGCTTGTCTGGTGCATGGCCGTAGTGAGTGAAATGGGATGCATGCCATCGTGGGCGCCTATTAGAGCCATGACCATTAGCTTCTGCGCGCTATGACTGGCTGTGTATATTTGGAAACACAGGGCGCGCCACCACTCAGGGCCGTCCAGCACAGGTTAGCACTGGTTGGGCCCCTGACGTTGGCCTGGGCAGCTCCTCCCGGGCGCTTAGAGGGGGCACTGCAGCCAACGACAGCGCTTCTAGGCGGGCCTGTGTTAGTGGCCCCAACCTCGAGCGCTATAGCGGGATGCGGGTGCTGTGGGACCTTGGCAGATGCACTGTGACGGCGCTAGCGGGGATGCAACCACCAAACCTGCGGACGTCCTGGACGTGGAACGCGCAGGGTGCGGTGCGGCTTGTGCAAGTTACCAGCAGCCGACGCCTCCATAATGCGAAAATACCCTCTTTCGTGGTCCATGGGCCCTGGTAGCTTCACCGTCCGCATGGTTCTATGTAGTGCGTAAAGTGCATCTTCGCATGGAGGCGAGTCCACTCGCCCCTCGCTTCGGGACTAGCCAATCCTCAGATCGGGAGACTAGCTCTCCAAAATGGCATGAGCTTAAATGCGTTCCGTCGCTAATCCGAAGTTCCGGTGTGACGGGCTGTGACGACAAACCTCCAGGGTGGGTGGCCCTGCGCTGACTGCGGACCTAGAAACCTGCCTCATCGACGCAACCAGCACCAACCTTAACCGCCCAGATCCGATAGTAGCAGCATGGCACCAAGTCTACGCTGCAAGTGCCAGATGCGCACAATCGGATGACAGTCGTTCGATTAGCTGCCCCTGCCCATGCTGCTCTTCCACACCCTCACAGCCCTCACAACCTAGGACTGCCCTCTGACATCTCTTGTCACCGTTCCAGATTACCGGACGATGCATGCCGATCACCAGGTACTAGAAAACCGGTCAGCACCAGCGCCAGTTTCGTCTGTACTCATTGGCCCCCGAGTCAGTGCCTTGCTGTGCCTTGACTTACCCCGTGAGCAACACAAAGGGGAGCTATGCCGATCACCTGCATGGCCCGACGCTTCGGAGACTGGCCACAAACTTGACCCTTCAAACGAAGCACGGTCAAGTGTCACACACCTGTGCCGGGATGGGGATTAGTAAATATGCCAGACAACGGAATAAACTCGGGACGATTTCACAATGCTAAGTATTAACTAGTGATCACGCTTGACGAGTTTGATGCTACTCCGTCTCACTTACCCTACGCCCCGCGCTCAGACAACACTGTCACACTCTGTTGATCGCCAACGTAGGAGGTGTAAGAATTACCAAAATAATACGACTACACCGCCATGCAAACTGCAGTAAATCCGGAAGAACAAAAACCATTTGTTGAGATTCATACTATGACATGATGTGTCTAGGAAGTAATGGTCAAACCTCCTTATCCCAACCCCCTCACTGACTAATGTCAAAACTCTTGACAGTAACCGAGCCCCCAAGCCCAGAAGTCGCAAAATTAAACACCCCATACCGGTAGCCCATGAAGAAGAGATATTCGTTGGATTGGACATGGGCCTCGCCGAAATCGACAAACTCAGTTCCATCAGTGCTGTAAGAAAAGCGTCCTTCCTTATTCTCGCCAGGCGTGATGTCGACCTGCAGGCGCAACCAAACGGAGCCTCCAGATACCTCCTGGCTGGCGATTTCCGTCCCATTGTCAAAAGTGGTCCATCCGTCTGTTGGATCCATTGCAATATTGTTCACCATCGATATTGTTGTGCGGTCCTCAGTCTTGGCAATCCCAATCCACCCAGCTTCGAAGCGAAACAGGGCGAGGCCCGCACGGTCTCCATCAGCCATCCCCGAGTAGTCGAGCTCAATGGTGACAGTGGATTGCGGACCCAAGATGCGGTGGGACAGAGTATTTCGGGCCTTGAAGAAGTCGTCTGTGATGGTTGCGGTTTTCAGCTTCAACCCACCGTCAAGTGACCAGGCAGTGTTGTCAGGGTTGTGATTCCATTCGTACTGAGGGCCAAGCGTCTCAAAGTAGTCTGTGCCAGTGACCGACTTGACTGGGTGAGGCGGCAAGGGATACGGATACGTGGCTTGCCACTCGTTGTTGACAAGCGCCACATGAGGCCAGCCGTCCTCATCCCAAGAAACGGGAGCAAGCACCGGAATTCTGCCCCCGGGGAAAGCGTCGACGAAAGCAATGTAGTGCCAATCACCAGCTGGGGTCGTGACAAGACCACCTTGATGAGGCTCACCTGCTCCCGCAACGGGATAGCCACTGGTATCCAAGACTTGTCGATATTCGTACGGGCCGAACGGGCCTTCAGTTGACTTCAAGACATACTGGTCCGGGACGGGCTTCACCAGCCAGATGTACCAGGCGCCGTCTCTCTTGTAGAACCGGGACCCTTCGATGTATCCAATGTCCTCAGGAGACTCCCAGACAACCTGGTCACGGACTTCGCCGAGGCCATCAGGGGTCAACTGCGCCACAGAGATGTTGGTAGCGCCATGGGCGACGTACATTGTGTCGTCATCGTCGATGAGCAGGCCGGCGTCGTAGTAGCAAGTCTCAAGAACCGATGACTTGCTCCATGGACCGTCTGCGGATGGTGCGGTGTAGATGTACGTCTTCCAGTCGCCAACAATACAGCCACCCCAGTAGAACGTGTCTGTGCTCTTGCGATAGTTGAAGTAGGAGGCGTAGATGCCTTGGTTATACCGCTCGCCACCGATCAGGTTGTACGAGTCGGGAGGATCAAAGTCAAGCGAAGGAACAGAATGAGAGAGATATTCCCAATTGACCAAGTCGTAAGAACGAAGGACTGGGGCGCCGGGGGAAAAATGCATGGTAGATGCCGAGTAATAGCAGACATCGTCGACTCTGATGATGTCAGCGTCGGCAAGATCTTGCCACAGCACCGGGTTGGTGAATAGTTCTTGAGCGGCTGATCCGGAGACCAGGGCAAGGAGGAAGGTAAGGCTCTTCATTATTGATAATGAGTTTAATGATGAGGTCGAAAAATATCCGTTCCTCGTCAGATCCAAAGCCCTTTATACTTGGCCTTGAAGCAATACCTTGGCGTGTTGTCAAGACTCAATAGTCATGAACTACATGAGATCTTGGCTTGAACTTAACCGCTATTATCCCCCCAGGAAATGCAACCCTCACACCCCATTGCTCATCCATCCGCACGAATGGTTCCAGCCGGCTAGAGTTGCGTCTGACGACTTTCATGAATTCGACTCTGTCACGGTGCATGCGCAATTCAGCCGGAATTAGGACGTGGCCTGCGCTTCCTATTCCAGTGCTCATCGCGACTTTGGGGTTGTCCCCTACAGCATCCCCGGGTTTTCACCCCTACGATCGACATAGCGTCATTTCCAATCTTGGGGGCTTGAAGATGCGGACCAACCAGAACATCGGAGGAATCCTTCAGCGCCTGGGTTCGTCCCTGGACGGATAAGAGGCCCATGTCGCCACGCGATGTTCGGCAATTCGCCTTCGGTTGCTCCCGCTATTGCCGAGACGTAGGCACTCTGGCTCCTCCTGGTTGCACGTTTGGTCCCCCTGCTTGACCGTATCGCACTCTCAAACGGGAGATGCAATTAGTTTCCGACATTCTGTGAACATCATGGAACATCTCGTCACATGTACCAGAAGCTTTGCTCGCAGGGGGCTCTACATAGTCGAGGATGTTGTCGGATACGTGCGCATTGGACCATGGATGGGTAACGGAGTCTGGAAATATCGGCCTTCCGAATTTAAATCTCTGCCTGCTGTCTGCCTGCACCGTACGATTTCGTTGCCTAAATTTTACATTGATACAAAACTTGATGGCATCAAGCTCCACCACGCTCCAGAGTGCTTGGGCACTTGCAACAATTTGCTCAGGTGGGCGGGGCGGATCCGCAGCGATATGCCACGGCTAACGACCATCAAATCCAACCGAATTCCTCTTCGATCCTGCGCAACTCGTCCAAGGGAAGCCTGACACCTTCCAGCTGCTCCTCGATGTTCTTGTGGCCATCCCGGTCATAAAGTCGACGCGACTCGACTCCCTCCCGAGAACTCGCTTGGTGAAGCTTGTCAAAAACTGCAGGAGTTCGAATCCTCTCTGCGTCCCAGAAAACATATCCGAAATCTCTCAAAAAATATTCACGGACGCTGGAGTAACAGATCTTCATGTATGTGTCCTGGACTGGAGGTTTGAAAAGGTAGTAACCCAAGTTGCCGCATGACTGGTCGTCCTCGCGACTGCCATTCGGCTGGATGGTCTCGGGTCCCAAGCATGGTGAACAGGACAGAGCCTCTGGGAGGAACTCTGGGAAAAGGAGGTGGCAGCCCTGGATTAGCTCTACACGACCGGCCTTGTCAGTGCTGACAAGTTGATGCATGAAATCGAAGCCACCGGAGATCATGTAGCTAATGTGAAACGCATAGCGATCCTTGCTATCCGAGCCGCCGAACATCCACAAGTTCGTTCGTTCCAAAGTGTCGAAACGGAATAGTCGATCTTTCCCTGTATCGTATCGATCATCCCATGTACCAAAGTCTGTTTCGTTAATTGACCGGCCTGGTTGTGGTAGGCGTACACCTGGCGCAGCGAGGACTGCCTCCACAACTTGTTCTTCGACTTCGTCGACGGCGACTGCCAAAAGGGATGAGAAATACTGGTGGATACAAGCCATCTCTTCCGCCTCCCATGGTGTGAGGTGGGATAGAAAGAGGTCGAACTGTTCGTCTGCGCCGTAGACCGAGTAATCTCCTAATCCCTCATCCACAGGAAAGACTTTGCAGTACAGTTCAAATCGTAGGAGGGCTTTCTGGATTCGCATACGCTCAGATTCGGAGGCCCTGACAGTTGTTCTCGAAGTTGGATCGAGCTCAGACTGCACTACTTTGGTAGTTTCAACTGATGATTGCAGGGGTTGGGCAACTCCCTGGCCGAGTACGTCGAGCTTATGCATAGTGCTGTTGAAGAAGCCATCAGAAAGGTGAACAAGGCGAGTATGAAGGCGACACAATGCAACCATTTCTGGCTTTGTGGAAGGGAAGTCGAATGGTGTGCCCTTGAAAGACTGAGTGAGGAAAGGGAGGAGCTTTTCTCTGCGCAGTGATTTCGAAGCGGGTACCTCGGTCGGAGCATTCAAGATGGCGGTTGCATAGCGAAGCAAATCGCATGGAATGGCCTTCTTGAGGGCAGAGGCGAGAATTAACTCTGGTGACAGGGAAAAGACTGCGAGGCAGGGCGCTGACGCTGAGATGAGGCGATGCAGATCAAGAGGTGAGTCGACTTCACACATGATGAGGCGGAGCAGTTCCGGAGGCTGCTTGTGGAGGGACATGGCGATGTGTGCGGTGGACGACAGACGGGGATGATGCGAAGTGGAAGATGCTGGAGAGAGGGTGGCGAGGAGGGCGACGACTGAGAAAGAATGGTGACTTAAACGAGAGTCGGGAAACGACAGAGACAGGGCTTTTGATTGAAATAAAGAAACACTCAAGGTTGAGTTACTTGACTGTTGTTGTGAAGTTCAAGTACCGCGACGAGCCGGCACGATGCTGCTCGCAGGTGGGGCGTGTTTGTGTGACACACGCAACAGGCAACCAAACGCCCCACTTGCGCCTGCAAGACTTGCTGTGAATCAGTGTAAGTGGAGGCTGCCTGCCGTTCAAGGTGAGGATGCAGAGCCGGACAATACCGCAAGAGTATTGCTACTTGCACACATAACTCCATCCTCTATCCTGCTAATAATTATATATTATCCTAATAAGTTTTTAATAGACTGATTCTTAGTATTTATCTACTAAAGACTTTGTATTTTATTTTATAATTTTTATTACGTTTATTTTATTGATAAATACAAGTCTGAAGTCTAAAAAGGGACTTGTACCGGTGTGCGAATAGCAACACTCTACCACAATCTGGACTTGCCAGGAAGCCATCAATTATAACTGAACAATTGACGCGTTTGTAGCAATTTCTACTTGTTCGATATTATATCGATAGAAGAGTATCGGGCTGTTAGTCAGAGTGCTATTGACGAGGCGTTTGGTTTTCGTTGCGTTTGGACTGTCTCGTTGGTATTGGGAAGATCCGGTGACCATTGGTGATTGCAATGTCGTTTCTCGTTTGGCCGGAAGGGTCCCCAACGGCCTGAAGTGGGCCGGCCGGGTCTTCTTGTTTAATAGAGCTGTTGTAATGACAATACCAAACGCCGTACTGGTTGTTTGGGACACTCACAAGTGAGCGGGCAGGTGAGGAGGAGGTGAGCAGGAGGTGAACCGATGACATAAAAGTTGGCTGGGACAGTCGCAAAATTCCCAAACGGGCAGATGAATAGAAGGAATGATGAGTAGAACGATAGAACAATCAACTGGCTGCATTTCACTCACTCCTCCTCGTACATTACTTAATCCTCCAAGCTCACGCTCAAGAGCTGACTTAGTAGCTTCATCATACTTGACAACAAACTGTCCTCACACTCACTGTGGGACTCGTCTTCTTGTGCATTAGACACACGGTCTAGCAGGTAATGTGTCCCAAAACGTTGTCCCCTGCCTTTTACTGATGATTGTGGTTGTTTCTAGGACAAGTAGCCCGTGCCAGTTTCCCATTCTAGGTTCCTGTGAATATCGACTTCAAGGTACCCAGCTATGGCCTCGAATGACCAGAACTTTGGTGGTCAGAATCCTCCCAGCTGCCAGGGCTTGGAAATCCTCAGAATACAGACAGCCTCCAGGATTCTCAAGTACAGGGCCTCGACAACATTCAGAACCCGGGGAACACCCAAGCACTCCGACCCAGCCAGATCTACGGAACCCAATACACCAGGTTCTCAAGAGATGAGCTCCGTTCATACGACCAGATGCGCCGGCAGACGTACCCCAACACCTACAATGAGGAATACCCGACAGATCAGGTGGAAAGTGATAAACTGGCCTATGATGAGCACACCAAGAACGCGAACTCTTCTATGAACAAGTATTGGAAAGAGTTTAAAAGAAATACCAGGAGCGAGGAACGTGATGCAAAACTGGAGGACCTTCATCCGATACACCACAGCAACTTGGTTTCTCCAGCTGCTCAAGCAGCTATCGATACTTCCAGGTATGTCGAAGTGCACCAGATCCTCACCAAAACGCGAAATTGCCATAGAGACTGACGTAGACTCTAGAAATGCGCAGGGACGAGTCGCTTTTTTGAATCAGCACCGGCACGGCTACGTAAATGCCAAATCACGAAAAAGTCATGAAAAACGTGCTGACGCGCGCGAGCGATGAGGCACACGAATTCCGAAGCCGCTACGATGAGCACCTGATGAGAAAGCAATAAATGGAAGAAATGATGCGATGGCTAGGTGACAGTCGCCCATTAGGCAATGTGTGCAGAAACGGAAGTTCCGCTGCGGCACACTGTACTTATGTAGCACAACCAGGCAAATGGCCAAAAATCCCAAAATCCCAAAATCCAAACCCGCAAATCCAATCCATTGCACTGAATTCAGCGAAAGCCTAAATATTAGCGCTTAACCCCTAATTTATAGTGCAATTAGCCCTTGATTTTCAGGACATCCAGCCCTTAATTTATAGCACATTTAGCCCCTAATTCCTAGCATATTTAGTCCCTAATTTTTAGTATATCTAGCCCTTAATCTTTAGTGTACTGGCCTTTAAGTTAATATTTATTATAAGCCCTCAGAGGGAACGTTGCTAAGGAAATACTAGTTTGACAGAGGGGTTTATCGGCAGAGAGGACTAGAGAAGAAGTCGTGGAGCTGTCTGTCGGAAACACCACTCAGATTCTACGAGAGGCCCTGTCTTTGTGGGCTCTGTAACGCGCTGGTCTCCGTCAAAGACGGAAAATGAGATCGTATCTTGCGACTAGCTTCATGCTGGATCAGAGCTGCCCGATCTGTCCGATCTGTCCGATCTGTCCGATGGAATGGTTGAGTCTAAGACGAGACCTGATCTGTAGATTATGCCAGTTTGCTTGGTAGCTCTCTTACTTCTCATACTTCAGCCTTCCATCATCCCTCAAGTTATTATAAAAATGTCATTTCCTAAACTGCTTTATCAAGATGATGGATCGTTATCAGCAGGATTGAGGATGTAGCCATATGTGCAAATAGCAACTCTCTTCGGCTTTGTTCAACAGGCATAAGATCAATGGTAGTCCAATCTACCTTGCAACTACTGGACTACTACCTCGGGGCTCATTCATCCACCCAAATGTCTTCATCGGGACAATTCTACGTGCACCCCGGCCGCTTTCTCACCGCCCAACTCCATTCCCCTTTCTTTCATGTCTGCCGCAGCTACCTCGCCGACATCAATGGCATCATCGCCGTCGAAATATTTGGCGATTTCTTCCATCGGGGTATACCGGGTCTCAATCACGAAGAAGTAGATGATGAACACTTCAAGCCCGAGGAACACGCAATAAACAATGTAATACTTCCATGCAATAGCGTCGAGGGCAATGGCGTTGATGTACTGGTTGAAGAACAATGCGGCAGTCACGCAGAAATTCAACCACGTGAATCCCTTTGCTCTGAGGCCGTATGGGAGGATCTCAGTGGTGTAGTTCGTCATTACTCCGGACCTTAAGTTAATCGCATTAGTCAGGGGGTTAATTTACACCCAGATACGGAATCCACTTACTTGATATCATAGAACACGCCGTAGAGAAAGGTGAAGAATACGAAAGAATATCCTAGACCTTTATTGGGGTCGATCTCATACCTCGCCGAGACAATAGTCCAGAGGTTGAAAACAACACAAGTCCCAATGGTAGAGACCAAGTAAATAGGTCGTCTGCCCAGACGGTCGATAAAAAAGGCGAAGAAGAAGTTGAAGAGGAGCGCCTGCGTCTTCATCCCCGCGTTGATCCCAAGCTGGGTCTCGGCCTTTGTAATACCAACGCTGTCCATGACATACTTTAGGTAGTACGAAATCAAGCCGTTGCCACTCCACTGGCTAAACAGACCGATAGCGGTGATCAGTCCGATTCTCCTGCGGTTTCCCTTGGTCTTGAGGAAATCAGTCCAGTTTGTCTGATCGGTCTCTTTGTCCAGTGCAATAGCTGCTCTGATCTCGGCATATTCGAGTTGAACGAATTCGTCGTCTGCGTCGCCTTCTGCGTGGTACTTGACCATGATTTCCAAGGCCTTTTCATGCTTGTCCTTGTTGATGAGCCAACGGGGGCTCTCTGGCATCCACCAAACACCGACCAGAATGACAACAGTACAAATACCCTGCAATAGGCTGGGCAGTCTCCATGACCAGTCGCTCTTTATAAACGTTAGTCTCTGAGAAAAGAGATAACCTCACGAAAGGAGTAATACCTTGATTTGGAGAGTACCATATGTGACCCAGCTGGCAATAAATGCCCCTGAGTGGTAGGAGGCGCCGCTCAACGTGACCAAGACGGCTCGATCTTGAGGGTGAGCAATCTCGGCGATGAGTAGTGGAGCAGAACCAAGAACAATTGAATCGCCGAACCCAATGATTAAGCGGGCAGCGACAAACATGCCGAAGCTTTGGGCGCCTGTTTGCAGGCCGACGGCAAGCAACATCACGGTACAGCCAACCACCAAGCCCGACTTTCGACCAAATCGGTCAATCAAGTAAGGAACAACGAAAAGTCCGCAGAGAGACCCAAGACTCATCGAAGCGTTGAACAGGCCAAGGATCGGACCACGGGGCTCACCGAAGTACTCTTGCCAATAAGAAAGCGTCTGCAAACCGTTCATCATAGATCCGTCAAAGCCATTTGCCGTATTCGTAAGGATGAGAACGATGATGTAAGTGTATAGAGTGAGCAGGTTTCGTCTCTTCCACCACGGGACACGAAGGAATTCCCTCCCGGCGAAGAAGAAATGACCCTTGCGGGGCTTCACCGGGACGATCGTCTGGGTCCGCTTCGGAGGTCGAAGTTTGAACCCCATGGTGAAGAATATGGTTACGTTGTTGGTCAGATATTTGGTCTCACAAGTATATGATAGGCTTTGTTACTTAGAGACATGGGAAGAGATCGAGTTTTCACCTTGGCGATGCCCTCAACTTAAAGGGACACGGGACGATCCAATTTGGCAATGATGATCAGTTCGAGACCACCAACCGACATCTCGTTGGTGCGCATATTGACGAGTTCCCGGTAGAAGTCGAATTGAATTCATCCTTTGAATATTGATGCACTCCGCACTCTCCCCCGCCCGGGGACCCCACGGGGCGGTCTCGCTAGGATCGGCTCTTGGAATTCAGGTAGCTATCTGCCAACTTTTCGGCTAATATCGTCGTGTAAATACCCATACTTGACTCCAATTTGTCGGGTTGAATGTCAAGTGCCGTTGGTCGCCGGGTAAATGGTGATCAAGTCTATAATGCTACGATGCCGGGGCTAAGTGCGGAGAAAAGGAATCTATTGAATCTCCGTGACATTGCCGGCGTCCAATCGCATATTTATCGCGGATGAGGGGTATCACAGTGCTGGGACGACTCAAGCAAAATGGGGAGACCGAAGCATGTATTTTCGCATTGAGATGAGCATACTCGGTTAATGATACGCGGCATTCCCGGATGAATTACATGCGTATATCTAGTCGACATGGAAATCTTCGAGCTCCACCTCCAAGCCATTTGTCTCAGCTATGGCGAAGATGCCGATGACGGGTCCCACGAAATCTGGCCCTGTCATGTTCAATGTATCCGTCGTTGCAAGGGAAGTCCAATTCCCATCGAGGCCACCTCCAACATTGTAAAGCAGGCGATACTCTTTCTCTGTGTACTCGATACGCAGAGCCAATTCTTCAGGGACCTTGCCAAGACTGTGACGTTCCGTTTCAACTAGCTTCTTTGCATTGTTGATCAGCTCAAACACCACAGCGCAATCCGTGGCATCGTAAAATATCCGCACATAGCGGTGTTCGTCCTTGTAACACGCAATCCCGCTTCTGAGTTTTGCAGCTTGGAAATTGTCCGCAAAAGGCCGAATGGTGACGTTGCTCTGACCGTGTAGTTTTCGCTGCCTTTTGCCAATGAATGTGGGCGATGTTTCTGGGTGGGAGAGATCGACCGGGGATGTGGTGAGGGTAATTGAAGAGTTGTCGTGAATGTCGTAGTTACCGAGGTTCGCGTCTCGAATGTAGAGATAGTCCACGTTACCCACTACCGAGAGGGCTGTAGACCCGTCCTTGGGAGTAAGTCCGGCGATATGGGACTTGACAGTCTCAAAATAGAGCCATTCTCCATCCCAATTGCCTCGAGTCAAAAATGTTTCTCTACCCATGATGAATCGACCTCCCTCATCTTTGCGCACTCCGAGACATACACCCCACCACTGTCCCGTTTCGTCCTGGAAAGTATCACAATGGCCAGTGTACTGAATGTACTCTTTGGTATCGCGTGCCGTC
This sequence comes from Ilyonectria mors-panacis, assembly GCA_002991585.1. Lineage (NCBI taxonomy): Eukaryota > Fungi > Ascomycota > Sordariomycetes > Hypocreales > Nectriaceae > Ilyonectria > Ilyonectria mors-panacis. The sequence goes on from PPHJ01000068.1 coordinate 364,343, forward strand.
AGGATTGGGTTGTTGGGGCAGGGATCATATGGGCCCCAAATGTCTCGAGATCGTGCCATTGTGATCATATGGCCCTCGTGAGTGCCGCCCTCTGAAATCATCAGGTAGTACCATCCATTCCGCTTGTACAAGTGTGGGCCTTCCGGGTAGATACCGCCCGTCCCTCCCCATATAGTGCGTTCTTCCGAAAGCTTCTTACCTGTAGTAAGATCAATCTCAAAGAGGTTGATCTTGGTGAACGGACCGGGGGCGGCAGACCCTTGAATGTATGCCTTGTCGCCGTCGAACAAGATGCTGGGGTCGATGCCCTTGAAATCGAAATAGACCGGATCACTCCATTCACCTTTCCAGACATCTTCAGTCGTGACAATAAAATTCTCAGAAACGTCATCGCCTCCTGGATGAATGATGTTTGTGCAGACGACGTAGAATGTCCCCTGGTGGTAGCGGATTGTTGGGGCGTACAGGCCACCAGTGAGAAGCATCACCTCGTCACTGTGGGGCAGTCCTCCATACTTGGTATCCGACTTGGTGAGGCTCAGCTGATTTCGCCGGTTAATTGCGTTGCCTAATATGGATAGATTAGAATGAGGTGTTCGTGTTTAACCTTGCCGAGGGTAGGAACTGACTGATGTGTGTCCAAGACGCGAGGTCACGGGAGGCGTAAATCGGCAAGCCGGGGAACATATGAAACGTGGAGTTCACAAGATAATACCAGTCGTCAACCTTGACCAGAGACGGGTCTGGCGAGAAGCCCGGTATGATTGGATTAATTGAGTGGGTTACCATGGCTTCCACGCGCGTCAACAGTTGAAGTAGACAATTGATGGGATACTGAAGTATAGGCTATCCTCTTGTTCAGTTATAATATAGAGGCTTTGCTATGAAGACGAAAGCCGACAATTTTGACGATAGATATATAGAGACTGTTCATGTCGCACAATTGAGGGGGGATCCGGATAAATTAGTGTGGAATTCACCCGCCCAATAAAGAGCATCCATGAGCGCATACACGAATGATGGCAAAGTTGGGTAAATTGGTCTGCTGTTGTCGGGAGACTCACCCCGAAATTCTCCTTGTCATCCTATCTGACGGTGGGGAACATGCAAGCCAGGCTACTCCTTGAAGCCGGGTCAGTTACGATTGGTGACTGTGGAAAAGGTTGCTTGTCGCGGTAAACTGGAATATCTGTTGTTGTAGACGCATTGTTGTAGCAGGCTGTGGGGGTCACTTTTTCCCTGTTCTCGAAGATGGGATATGCCTACAATTTTGGCGGGCTTTCTTTCGATCCCGAGACCTGTAAGCAGTTGGATGATTAATCGGATTTTACGATTAGATTCCAGGTGCAAAAATTTGAAGATGAGCAGTGGTAGTTGCACGACCATATCCCACAAATCCCACGATGTTGCCCTTCCCTGCTAGCCTTCAATCTTGCCTGTATTGTACCCAAGTAGCAAGCGAAGGAGAACCTTTGAGAAAAATACCATGATACGCATAAGAAGATTATAAAAGGGCCGGGGATCAACAACGGAGACAAGAAAGCGAAGCGATCTTCCTTCAACGATTGTCATGACCTGGTGACAGTCGCACGCAAATAAACGGCACATTTCGAGGACTGCGAACTGAAGACCAGTAACCAGCCCCATTGCCAAGCCAAATATATCTTGCATTTTAGAATAAAGGCTTTATCCTCTGACTTTTAGTATATATATGAGGATTATGACGTAAATATTACCAGGTTAGTATTTGCCGTTGTGCGGATAGTACTAGACATTCACAGTGATGCTGGTTTACCCCACTCACACACCTGGAGCTACTGGCGTGTGTCCCGTGTCATGATGTAAGATCTCGGCGTTCAATCTTGAATCCACATGGAGTAATGGTGCCGCGGTCAAAATCGAAAACGTCACTTGAATTAGAATCCTGAGCTAAATACAGGTAACTCTTAGATATAAATTGTCGGCTTTTCCACGTACTTATAAGCCCTATGCTTCTCCGTTTTCGGCTTGGCCGCCCGTGTCTCATTAATCGACCTAGTGCACAGCTGATCAAACCCGCCCACACCACACCAGATAACCAAAACCTCGCCAACCTCAAGCTCTCAATGTGTTTGATTTGTTTTCCAGAGTTCCAGATACAGTGGAAAACTTCCATAACGTAATGAACCGAAGTTCCACGATTCATCTTGTCATGACTTGGCCAAGCAGAATGACGCTGCCAAGATGGAATGCCGGCACGTGCCATGCCACTAACGGATGACGTAGGGCCACCTCATCCCGCGTTTGAATGATGCCCTGCTATTGTGAAGCTGCTTGTTTGAATGCTAGTCTTCTTGCTCTCTTCATATGCAAACCTTGTCATACCATCGATTTCTCTTTTAGCGCGTATACTCTTTATTTGTGTGTCATTTGAGATATTCTTTTTCTTGCCGTTGTCGAGGAGAGTCGGTCAACTCAGCCGCCATGTCTGGAAAAGACGATGCAGACGACGTTCGCCGTTATACCGCTCCGTATAGCGCGCGACATCCCATCCCCACAATCTCCAAGTACAAAGAAGAGCGGGCAGCAAGACAAGAAGAAGCAGTAAACAGTAATAATGACGACGATGGAACGGGAGATGACAGCAATCAGCAAGCGGCACCGAGCCAAGGCGATACACTTGATCCAGCGCAGCCCGACACACTTCCAAAGGACGACGGTGGCAAGAGCCCTGAAGATGACCATTCAAACGCCCTGAAAGACACATCCCAGACAGACCCTGGTGCTTCAGATCCCAAGAAGAGGAGAAAAGAAATGAAGAAAACCAGCAAGGAGAGGGCCGAGCGAGAAGTCACCGACCCTGTCACCCATCTGCCAGTGACCATCCACGACTTCACTGATGAGGCTCTGAAAGAGGTGGACTTGGATGATCCCCGGTTTGGGCCTGCAAAACGGACCACAACTGAGCTTAGCGCCGAGAAGAAGTCAGACGAACAGCTTGTCGAGGAGAAGGAAGATCTCCAACAGCGTCACGACGCCATGGCAGAATTGTTCCCGCCCCCAGACTTCGATGCCCTACGCCTTGAACTGGCCACCATTAGCAAGAGAGGCGTCACCTTTGGATTGGCCGGAGTTGCCATTACTCTTGTTGGTGCTTTAGCTTTCGAACGGCTGCTGAGAACAGACCAGTTGCCTGAGGTGAAGGGTCGATCTCTTGTGATGAGCAGCGTGGTCTGGGTAATGCTGATTGCAGGGAGTGCTGGTACAATCTGGTTTCTCATCGTCTCGGTAAGGGAATGGATAGCGAACAAGGTCCAAAACATCTTCCAAGACGAAGTCTGGGACGCTCAGCGGCGCCAAACCATCAAGGCATCGAAGAATTACGACTCCGAGACCACGATATGGCTCAACTCTTTACTGGGCTCCGTCTGGCCCCTCATCAACCCCGATCTCTTCATCAGCCTTGCAGACACCCTCGAGGATGTCATGCAGGCATCACTGCCCACGTTTGTCCGCATGGTCAGTGTCGAAGATATTGGGCAGGGCAGTGAGTCGTTGCGTATCCTCGGCATTCGGTGGCTACCTACCGGCGCGGCGACCAGGGCGGTGGGCGACGATGGAAAACTCCAGCCGGCAGGTCAAAGTGACAGTGAGACTAACAGCCAAAGGAGAGGGGATAGTGGAAGTGAAGTTTCCGTCCCTGATGGAATGGAAGCTGAAGAGGGCGACTTCGTCAACCTCGAAGTTGCGTTTGCATACAGAACCCGATCGAGTTCTAAGTCACTCAAGGAGCGGACAAAGGACATGCACCTCTACGTTGCCTTTTACCTACCGGGAAACATCAAGATTCCGGTCTGGGTAGATCTTCAAGGAATCATCGGGACCATGAGGATGCGCCTGCAATTGACTCCCGACCCTCCCTTTTTTGCCCTCTGCACAATCACCTTCCTTGGCCAGCCCAAGGTTAACCTAAGCTGCGTTCCCTTAAGCCGACATGCTATCAATATCATGGACGTTCCATTCATCAGCAACTTCGTCCAGTCTGCCGTTGACGCCGCCATGGCAGAGTATGTGGCACCCAAGAGCCTAACTCTTGACCTCAAGGACATGCTCGCTGGCGACGACTTCAAGAAGGACACCATCGCTGCGGGTGTGCTCATGGTCCATATCAAATGTGGTTATGACTTCAAGATTGGCGATTCTGGCATCCCTCTAATCAAAGATGGCAGCTCCGACCCATACGTCTCCGTTGGCTGGGCAAAGTTTGGCAAGGTACTCTGGACTTCGCGCGTGCTCGACAACGAAATGGAACCATATTGGGACGAGACATGCTTCGTGCTTGTAACGCCCCAGGAGTTGAATATTGACGAGAGATTGCGCATTCAACTCTGGGACTCGGATCGAATGACGGCCGACGACGATCTCGGACGCATCGAAGTCAGCCTCAAGGACTTGATGAGAGATAACGACTCCAATGGACACACGTCAAACCGGAAAGATGGCTTCAGGGCTTTGAAATCCGGAGACAGCATGCCTGGAAAGTTGGAGTGGAGCGTCGGCTACTTCTCTAAGACGAGAATTCAGCAGTGCCAATTTGACCAACAGACGCACGACCCAGAGATTCGTTCTATGGGGCAACTGGAGGAGAAGGTTGAAAAGTCGTGCGAGCGGAAGCTCCGCGAGACTATGTTCAAGGAAGGTAAGAAGGGCCGCGATCTCGGGGAGCTTGAGCAGCAGAAAGCCCAGGAGCTCAAGACCGAGCAAGACGCCATGATCATATCAGCGCCTCCTCCCAACGGGTACCCTAGTGGCCTCTTCAGTCTTCAGATCCACAACATCATAGGTTTGGAGATTGAGAGGCTGAACAAGCGCGATTCGGCCGGGGACGGAGCAGCGAGCGATGAGGAGGAGGCCGGCGAGGGTCTGCCCAGTGCATACTGTACAATCATCATCAACCACCGCAAGACGTTTAAGACGCGAACCAAGCCCCAGAACGCCAAGCCATTCTACAATGCCGGGTGCGAGCGTTTCGTCCGCGACTGGCGAGAGTGTGAGGTGTTCGTCTCTGTCCGGGACGCTCGACTACATGAGGATGACCCCCTACTCGGCATTGTCCACCTGCCCCTCGGCGAGATCCTCAAAGAGCGCTCCCAGATCATGGGTTTTTATCCTCTAACCGGCGGTATTGGACAAGGGCGCATCCGCCTGTCTATGGTTTGGCGGAGCATCCAACTTCAGGCACCACGGAACCTGCTTGGATGGCAGTACGGCACCGTCGAGGTCCACCCTACAGCGACGGTGGCCGACTGCCCCAAGGACCTCCGGTCCGCTAAAGTCAAGCTTCGGACGGCCATCAGCGCTGGGAAGATGTATCAAACTGAAGGTGACACGAAAGGAGGCGACTCAGCAACTGCGACGTGGAGCACCAAGCGTGGACGTAGTCTGGCCCTGGCCATCCAGAACCGCTACAGCAGCTGTCTATCTATTGCGTTTCGGGAGCGGGGCGTCTTCGGTGATGGCACAGCAGCCTTCAGCGTCCTGTGGATCAAGGATCTGGTGGACGAGGAAGAGACTGAACTGGAGCTTCCGGTGTGGAAGGGAAACTTCCAGCGTGCCACGGCGTGCTGCTTGGAGGAGTGCGGGGAGAAGCTAGCTACGATCAAGCTCAAGGTAACATTCTGGTCCGGACTGGTGAGTTCAACCCTGCATGGATACGTTTCATTGAGCCGTAGGGCAGATACACTTACACCGCGCCACAGGGAAGCGCCCACGCCCGCTGGGCCAGCCGCGACCAACACCTCCGCAACGTGGTGGAGGTGATCGAAACGGCCCGCGATAACCTCGAGACTGTGCAGCTGCAAAAGGAGGCTGGCATCACGGGCGACTCGGACTCTGCGAGCCAGGACGGCCGCCCGACGCGGCCTCGATCCATCGTCAGCAACTCGGGCTCGAGCTCCAGCTCCAGCTCGGACTCGGACTCAGACGCTGGCGATATCCCCGACGGCAGCTCGGCCAACAAGCAGGGCCCCATCGACAAGATCCGCGACTACAAGCGGCGCGACCGCCGGCTGCACCGACAGCATCGCGGCCTCATGCAGTGGAAGGTACGTTAAACGATCCGAAGCATCCGGACGTATCATTGTGGCAACACAGTGAGCGCTGTTAGAGCACAGCCTCCGGAGCTGCGTCCCCCATTCTCCCCATATCCCCATCTCTCCAACTCCCGACCCTAGCTTCGGCCGGGTCTAGAAGCCGCCTTACCAGGGGAGGCTGGACCTCGCTTCGCTTCGCCAAGCGACCGCGGCTTCCTCGCCGCGTCTCGGGAGTTGCCGCCTCTGGAGAAATGAAAACAAAAGACCCGCCGTTAAACATCGCGAACACTCAACTAACGGGGATGCCAGATTCCGCGCACGGCCAGGTGGATCAAGCACAAGTTTGACCGCGTTGGGAATAACGTCTCTAGCGCCTTCGACCACTCCTCCAAGCAGCCCGGGATCGAGACCGAGGTCTAGACGCAAGCCACCGCGTGTGGTGGCATGTCGTGTGTTCGTCAACGAAAACGAGCGTGGGGGGGCGTGTATCTATGTGTAGATATGTGGCCATCTATTTACGGAAGCTGGGACACGGGACGAAAGGGGATGGCAATCTCGAGATGCACAAAAGTTGCAGGATCCAGATAGGCACAAAGAGGCATCATTCATTGACCACGCCAACCGCGTCATCATTTACACTTGCTCCATGCTATTCACATAACCACCCATTCCCTGCCAGCCCCGTTACATGCAAAGTCGTGACCTGGTCCCAGTATTTCCCACCCATCCTCAGGGTGCAAAGGACCTTCACTAATATGAACCGTCTAACATTTCTCCAAGATGTAAAGTAGGAGCGAAAAAAGAAGTAGCTTTAAGCCTCCCAAAATGTCCCTGTCCGCCCACCCAGCCGCCCTGTTTATCTCATTTGAATTCCATTTCTCTGCTCTCTTTTCGACGAGAGCTGAGGGCCTCCGAGCCTTTCATGGTTCTCGCTCTCAAAGAATAACCTGTCTTGTCAGGGTTTGTGGAGTTCGATCAATCGTAGCAAAAAGTTCGCCGGCGTAAGAGCTAAATGTGCCCGAATATGTACAGCCGATGCCCCCGGTGGTCGTCGGCGATTTCAGCAATATTGCCAGCCTACCGACGAGGAGGCTGGTTCTCACACTTCAACTTGTTGACATTCTCTTCGGTCAATGAGTCTCCTCCGTCTCGTCCCTGGTATGAATTGGTGCTCTTGAATCCTGGCGGCCCGCCCGCTGCGTCGATAAGTTTCGTTTCCTGGAGATGGTTAGTCCACTCCTGCTCGCCGTCTGGTCGCCTCACTTGAGGTGCTAGTTCAGGTATAGGGGAGTCGAATGGAGATTGCTCGCTTTGTAGCCCGTTCGTCGTCAAAGGCCTAGGCGTGATTGGGCTATTGTAGTCTTCCGAGGTCGGACCCAGTGGTGGCATATCGCTTTCTTCGATACCGACATGAGGGATATCGGCGTTGTCACAGTGCTCGCTCCTCTCTGAACAGTCCGACGTTGATGGATCTGGTGGTGTGGTCCCCTGACGCCTCGTATGACACCACCTGATGAGCATCTTCTCCAAAACCGGCCCCCTCACAGGCTTGGGTAAATAATCATCCATTCCAGCTCTGGTGCACTTCTCTCGGTCACCTTGGATTGCTGATGCCGTCATCGCCACAATTGGCACGTCGTGAACCAATGTTTTGTAGGGGAGGTGGTGCCTGAGGAGGTGGGTGCACTTGTAACCATCAATGATCGGCATTTGAACGTCCATCAAGATAATGTCGGGCTTCGGGTTGACGCCCTTCGAAGCTCCCAGAAGATAATCCAATGCTTCTTTTCCATTCCATGCCGCAGTAACTTGAAAGCCCAGTCTGCCGATCGTCTTGGTCGCAATCTTCTGATTTATGGCGCTACAACAGGTCAGCTGATGGTATATGGAGGTTGATTCAATAAGACTTACTTGTCCTCGACCACCAAGATGTGGATCTTGGCGCGTTCTGATGGTGGCAAATCTGGATCAGAAGTTGAAGATGGCGTCAAGATAGATCGGGATCGGCGAGGCATAGATGAAGGAGCGGCCTGGACGTTATCTGACATTGGGGAAGTCCCGACAAGTTGTTCGTACTCTGAGCTGTTGCAAGACATGCTCAGTTCAGACTGTAGTCGATTAGGGATGGCGCCAGCTTGGGCCAAGCCCGCCTCGGCGGGACCATTCGGCTTGTTGAAGGGAATCCAGAAGGTTGCAACAGTCCCGTTGCTCGCATTCGGCTCCAACGTGATGCGTCCATGCATAAGATCCAAAAGGTTCTTGCAAATAGTGAGACCCAGGCCAGTACCACCAAACCGCCTTGCTGTTGAGGCATCTCCTTGGCTGAACGGCTGAAAGAGCTTTTTGCGCACGTCGTCTTGGATGCCAATGCCCGTATCTTCAACCGTAAACCTGACCTCGATCGATTCGGGCGTTTCTTTCTCTTTGACTACGGAGAATCTGACGTATCCTTGGCTGGTGAACTTGATACTGTTCGTCAGAAGATTCGTAATGATTTGCCGCACGCGTCCAGGGTCTCCCATGACAACCAGGTCATTTTCGATGTCGCCACCGATATCCGAGTGGAAATCAAGGTTCTTTCGCTCGACGGCAAACTGAAGCATCCTTTCAACTTCCTTGACGATGTGCGACAGCGAGAACTGGACCTCCTCAACGTCCAACCGCCCAGACTCGACCTTTGAGAAGTCGAGGATGTCGTTGATGACAGTGAGTAAGGATGTTGCAGAACTTTGAATATTCTCAACGTATTCTTCTTGCTCTTCATTCAGCTCCATCCCAGATAACAACTCGGCCATCCCGAGTACACCCGTGATGGGCGTTCGGATTTCGTGAGACATGTTGGCGAGGAACTGACTCTTGAGCCTGTTGGCCTCCTTTGCGGCAGCTTCGTTAGCAATGGCCTTTCGCTTCTCTTTGGATTGCTTCTGCAACGCCTCCTCCCGGACTTTCAGTTCAGTCACGTCCATGATGACACCAATGACGCCCTCAACACACTGCTCGCTGGTTGTTTTGCCTTCTGGGGTCGTCTTCCCCATCATGGGAAGGAAGCGAGTTCGGTACCAACGATCATCTTAATATGGCAGTTAGTTTAAGGCTAATATGGGCTATGCGGGTGCTCTCAACTTACCAATTCCATGTTCGTGGACATCCTCCAGAGTCTTCCCATCTAGTATATCCTCGATAGGCCCGAGGAACTCGGGGCGCTCACCATCTTCTAGTTGTGCTGTAAGGCGGTTGAACACTGTGTACATGTTCTCTCCAATGAACCATCTAGTCCCGTCATGGTTCTCTTCGTGGGTGTTGTTCCAGATAAGAGCTCCTTCGAGCATGGTGACTTTGCGGTTCGGATCGACAGTGAAGAGTGTAACATGGGAATGAGCTATGACACTCAGCAGCTGCTGCCGTGTGCGCTTGGCATTGATTTTCGTTTGGATACTCTCGTGGACGTCGGTAAATGTCCCTGTGTACCCTTGGTCAGCAACAAAGCGGAAAATTCGGGATGCACTACTTACCAAACCAATTCTCAATGACGCCGGTTGCTTTGTTGCGCAAAGGTAGTGCCCTGCCGAGGAACCACCGCCATTCGCCTTCCTTGCTGCGGCATCGGTACTCTGTTACGTATTCATCACCTGTCGCCAGAGAATGCTCCCACCTCCTGATAGCATCCGGCAGATCGTCAGGGTGGAACGGTTTCCCCCAAGCCTTGCCAAGGCTCTGATCGGGGGTCAGTCCGGTGTAAGTGTACCACCGAGTGTTGAAGAAATCCACTGAGCCATCGGCGTCGTAGTCCATACTAGTTGAGGCATGGTATCGCATATCAGCCTAAATCGCTCCTCGTCACGCCGCTTGATCTGTGATATCTCTTCGGTCATGACAGTGACATCCCGGCCTGTGACGACACCTGCGAGAAACTCGCCTGTGGTGTCATCTCGAATAGCCTCTCCGAGCACGTCGTAAACGATTTTCTTTCCCTCATCATCATACATGCCGATGCGGATACTGGAGAAAGGTTGCTCGGTTTTGAGTAGGATAGAGATTGGGTACTCGTCAACGTTCAGCTGGCGGGAAAAGTCGTCGGTGTACATGTGCCAGTGCTCCAAAAGCTCAAAGCCGTCAACCGATCCATCGAGAGGTGCGTCTTTTTGAAACAGCTTCCGTGCAGCCTTGTTGGGGAACGTGACGCTGCCATCCTTCCACATGGCGAGAATGGGCATTTGGGTATTGTTAAGGAGGGCATCCTTCATGAGGAGCATCTTCTGCAGTAGCGAGGGTATGCTAGATTGCGAGACAACAGGAGGTAAGCCCATCGGGGGGAAGGGACTGGACGACATGGTGACGACGCCAGGACTGTGGAAGGAGGGTGAGTTGGAGTCTCGACTGGAGGAGGCGGATGATGGATTAGAGTGAGATATTGTCCGGCGATCAGCAGCTTCTAGGACACTCGGCCGTGCAACGGACTTTTTGGTTGTTGCTAGAGCAGACGAAGGCGATTGGGTACTTGTGAAGGTCAAAGTGAAGAAGGTTTGTCGGTCTTCAAGCTCCCAGATGGTAATAATCATTTTGGCAAAGACTTGATACTCAGATTCCTTGACCCTACAGCGATCGTCGAAAACAGCCTTGGCGATGCCCTTGCGAGATACAACAACTTCGACGATAGCGTCCTGGGTGTGGCGTGGGGTTACACTCTGGCGTCGGTCTGGGACGGGCATGCTGCTCGTGGTCGGGGTGGCATCGCCGCCGCATGGAGACTGTTGGCGGGAATCCTTTTTGGCGGCCCGGACTCCCATCTCCTCTCCCAGCGTATCCAGAAAAACCTCCCACGTCACCCATACAGGCCGTCCGTCTTGCAACATGTCAATGCCGACCTGGGACAGTGTCTGGCCTCTGAGGTAGTCGATGGTTGCTGGGGCATCCTCCTCATCCTCTTCGGTGACAATACCTAACATGCGTCCCATGGCCTCATTGGCAAGCACAACCGTTTTGAGATTATTGAGGACCATGGTCGGGACTGGGAGGTATTGCATGGCGGAGAAAGCGAGCTGGCCTGGTGACATGCTGGGCATGGTGAGACGGAACGGGCTCTGAGAGGGAGACCGTGAACCAGGCCGTAGAGGCTCCCTGAGAAAGCGTCCTCCAGGAAGCAGCCGCGGACTACCATCTTGCCAGCTATGGTCGCTGGTTAGGAGGTCGTTGGTTGCCTTCGGTCGCGCAAGATCGCATGCGGTTGTAATTGGAGCCCGGGTTGGACTATGATGGGTTTCGGAGCGGCTCGTTGGGGAAGAGGCATCGTACCCAGCGGGAGAGGGCCGTAGAGCTCGGGACTGGCTGCTTGAACGAGGTTGGTCGGGGGAGATCATGTCGCGTCCGCTCCGTCACGAGGCATGGGAGAGAGTTGTGTTTGTATATGAGTCGGAGGAGCGGATTCCGTTCGATCGGGAGATGCGGATGGTCTTATGACCGGGGTCGAGCAAGCGTCGGGAAGAGTGTCGTCGGAGCTCGAACAAAGAAGGGCCTTGGACCCTGGGCCGGGAGCCGACGACGGAGCTGAATAGAGCTACCACGAGACAGAGAAGCGTAGGTGCAATATGGACATTGCGTGAGGGCGTGCAGGCGAGAACTGCCGACGGGTAGCACGACGAGAGTTGTGCTCGTTCAAGATGAAGCGTCCACAGAATTAGACTTTATGTTGGAGGGCTGAGTCCCGAGGCCGCTCAGCTTGACATGAGACACTCCAATACAGGGCGAGACACTGCAAAGTCGCCGAGAGGACAGAGCAGGGTGTAGGATGCAGATTGGCGAGGCACGGCAGTTGGAGAGGATCAATGGCAGGCGAGAGAGGTTGTCGAATGGATGTCGAGGCGATCTGAGATGGGCAGAATGGTGGAGGAGGAGGGTGTTAGGCGAGTGGTTGATGCTGCGGCAGGACTGCAAGAGCAAGAACAAAGCAGCACTAGGCCAGGACCCAGACCAAGATCAAGAATCAGAGCCAGGCCAGAAGCCAGTGCCAGAGTCAGAACTGGAGCTAGAACTGGAAGCGGACGGGTTGGATGGATCAAGTGTTCGTGCTCTGGAGACGGGCGGGCGACGACTGCTACAGAAGCCCGAACGCGCACGGCAGTACCTATGAAGGGGGGGTGTGATTTCAAGGTGGCAGTCCCTCAGATGGCGGACTGACGGGGATGGGGGACCCTGAATTGGCGGTTTTACTGGAGCTGAGACGCCGTGGGGCTTGATGCGTCCGCCACAAGCACCGAAGAGCGGGGGCCTTACAGGGGTATTCCCAAGTCCTGCTTGGCGGGTCCGAGCCTTCATGGGTGGTACCTTAGGTGAGGAGCCCCGGGCCCGGGGGATGGCTTCTCGCGGGAGTCAGCGCCGCAATGGGGAGTTTTCCAACACGGTTGCACGGGTGGGGGGGCTGCCGAGCCACTGGAGCCCAGGCCGCCAGGGCTCGTGGGGCGCCAGGGCCAGGGTGCGGAGGTGCGTCCACATTGCTGGAGTGCCGATCCAGAATACGACCACCATGGGAAGACTTTTTTGGCGGGAGGGCTTTCTGCGGTGAGAAAGGGGAACGGCGACACGACGACACGGCGGGCTTAGAACGAGTGCTAATGTTGGGGATTGGTTTGCGCACGGATTGCCGGCCTGATTAACGGCGTGCAACGGACGGTGCAGCGGTGAAGCCAAAGAACGGGCCGTGGTTGATGGCAAAGAGTCCGGGTCACCAAGATACAATACCTAACCCAACAACCCAAGTACCGCAACATCCAAGTTCTCTCCGCCCCGGCTCGTTCCACTCCCCAGCTCAGGCACGACTATGGATCCCTATGGATACAGGGCTGTCGATCTTTTTGCACCGAAAGTTCAGTCCAGTCCGTCCGTCTGCCGAAGCGACGGTTGCTGCATCCCAGCCCCATGCCGCCGTCAGCATTTGAGGTTGCGGGCACGACATGTTCGTGCAATGTCGGGCGACCAACAGGAGGCTCCGGGTTATCATGTCCAACAATGATTTGTACACACAGACTTACATCCGTTAATCCGGGACACCCTCCGCCAGTTGACCTGTGAGCAGAGAGTCAGAGTGAGTGTTGCTGGACGCGCGCATCCATTCCATCCCATCCACTACAGAGAACACACACCTTTTATCAGGCTGCAGCCAGGCCTCCACCAGCACGATAGTCCGGGCAAAACGGCGCCGACTTAGCTTTGAGTCCAATACCTGTCCAGGTACCCGAAAGCAAAGATACGAGTGGATGTCGCACGCTAGTAATTGCTTCCGTTTTCCTTTAGTTACAGTTATGATTAGATCCGTGGACTTGTTTAGTCCGCGATCGTGGGATGTTGCACGAATACCCGTCCCAATAGCCCAGCAATAAGTGAGGGGAGCCTACCACATCACAACGGAATTTATCAATGTCCCCGATCCTTAGGGCTGGCTGAACTGACCGGTGGGGAGCACAGTGCAGTACATGAAGCACCCTCCACTCCGACTGATTGAGGCAGTTCGCTTCTCTTGGCCCGCTCCTCGGTGGCGAAAACCATCAGGCTTCAACCAGCCATGGCTCTTCGTTTCTCTCCACCACCTCCACCACCTTTCCGCTCCCCTCCTCGGTCAGGCTCCCATTCAGCCATTGCAGACGAACCATGGTCCGGATCGGCATCATGGGGTTTAGATTAGTCTTAGACTCCTAAAGTAGGCGAAGCTGACGCTGACAGTGATGGACGGTGATACACGGGGCATGTCGCACTCGCACTTTTGGATGAGGCAAAAGACAAAAGACAACCAATCCGCTGCACAAGTACAGAGAACAACAAAGTACATGTCAGCAATCCAACCCAAATCCTTCCAACGGTCTCGACAGTTTCCGATGCCAAGCCTGGGTCGATGGATCGTCAATGGGCACACTCAGACTTCGTACACACACAGGCAATGCTTGCTCTCCCGCTCACGCACAAAGCATGGTACACGCCACCCACTCGCATGCCCTGTCGCGACCTCCCCACCCCCGAAGCTGCACGACACAGGAGCCCAAGGGAGGCTGGCGAATAGGATCTTTCTCCTGCAGGCACCAGATGGGCATCGAAGGGAGCAAAAAGCAACGAAATGGAGCGCAGAGTCGAAGCCGAGCCTCTCGGGAATGAAGTCCTGGGCCTCGCCAGCAAGCAGTTCCCAGCCCAGCCAGGACCAGGCGAACGGCGGTGGGCGTTTGTTGAGGGTGCTCGAGTGGCGATGCCGCCGGCAACTGCCAATGACCCTCGTCTGTGAGAAACCTTGAGGGGCCTTGAGCTACCTAGAGTGGTCCTTGCTATCGCATTCATGGGGCATTCATGGAGCGCCGGCAGGCCTCCCAAGGGAGGGTCTCGAGGGCACTCAACTTGTGGCCGCCTGAGATGCCAAGAGCGCCGGAGGGCTGCATTCAGCATCCCTGATCCACCGAGTGCTTGTTCCATGCCAAGCCTGGACCAAGCATCTGCGTTCCCACCACTCCCGGCCGGACGCATCCTGGCCGCGGCTTGCGCCAGCATGTGCCTCGCCCATTGAGGCCACCCTCCCAGCCTCGATGCCCTCTAGAACCTCAATGGGCCCGGGGCCTTTTCGACGTCTAGACTCGAGTCGACCGTCGAACCTCCACAGAACGCCCCTGCAAGCCCCAAAGGGTGGGGTGTCCATCGCCCTCCAGCGTGTTCCGCTCCATGCCGCGGGCGCCCCAATTCATCCATCCGTCTCCAACGGACCCTGGAGTTGTGGCTCTTTCGTCCACACTCTTATTAACCCGGTCCTCCATGCTTCGGTAATTGACACTATGTATATCGTGCTCCATCGTACATACGGGCCAAGCCTTGCTATCCGAGAACGTGGCGTGTGTGTGGTGACCCATGACCACTCGCTTCCGAGCTTCGATACAACATCTACTCTTGAACTTACATGGATCCATCTCTCTCCTCAAAATGGTTCTCAACTGCCGCTTCAAGCGTTCCATCCCATCCCAGGCGTTCACGCCCCAGCTTCATCTTACCCGGTTCTGCTCCCTCCTTCCTTTCGGGACCCAATCACTTTCGAGCCCGGATCGTGTCTGAACCCGCCTTGCCGATCATCTCCAGTTTTGATCGGCGCCATCCCCAAACCTGCAAGGCTCACGACGTCATCGAAGCTTGGAAATCTCAGACCCACGATGTCAATTGCCCGCCCTTGGTTTTCCAAGACCCTGGAACACAATGACCAAGGGCGGCGAACTCGCAAGCCACTTACAACATTACCACTGCTGACACAGATTATTGAGGGCGATGAAGTCATCGCTCACTCACGGACATGGACACGCCGGGTCGGCGGGTATCAATGAATTTGTTTCGAGACATCACAAACTACCGACCAACAAACGAGACACAAACACGCTGGCCACCTATCGCGAGCTGTCCTTCATCTTTCCACACGTTGAGCATGTCCACCACTGCCGGGCCATCTCCGTTCCACAGAAACTGCACTGCCATGTCTGCGGCGGCTTGGGCACCTCTGTCCGGGGCGAGTCCACTCGTCGTTGTTTTCGTGGAGGGCTCTGGGTGAGGTCAATGGTCGCTTGCTGTCTCGGAGGCTCTGGCGGTTTGGATGGACGAACTCCCAACTTCCGCAACGCCTGCGCGGATCGCTCCGTCCCGCACGCGTCACAACAAAGGAAGTTTGCGGAATTCTGCAATGTGCAAGTCTCGCACGCCCAGTCTTGTGCCTCACCCGTTGCAGTAGAAACATCACGCCCTGGTTCTGTACGATGGTTTCCCCTGGAACCCTCTGCATCAACCGGCGGCGCCCTCCCAATTCCTGCACCTGCATCTCTGCCCATTACTGAGCCGCCTCCGTTACCTGTGGGATTGTCTGCTGTAGGCGGGATGTAGGAGCTGCCATACTTGGCCGACTCGTCTTCTTGGACCAGCTCCCATAGGGCATGTGCGATGGCTGCCTCGTTTGCTTCGTCTTCTTCAGCCTGTGTCCGAAATCCATTCCGTGTTGCCGTATCCGCAATGCTCCGAATTTGAGAGTCGCTCAGCTTATCGGTGGCACAACCCTTGAGCGTCTGATTCCGCCTCTCCACGGCGTCAGCGATGACCCTGCGGAGATCTTCTCCTGGTCGCGGTGCCGCTCCTCCCAGCCTCTTGCCGCCCCCAGTCCCAGTGGGCTGTGCCCGACGCTTCTCGGCCGCTTCTCTGGCCAGCCGGCGGGCCTCGCGTGGTGGCATCCGGGCACCTCCCAGTCGCCTGCCTTCTGAGAGGAAGCCCTCGCCGGTGTAACCCTTGAGGAGTAGGCCTTGATGCTCGTCCCGAAGTTGGTCCCAGAGGGCATGGAATTTCGCGTCGTGCGGGCCTTGCACGATATGGGCGAGTTCGTGAAGCATAGTATCGACGACACTCTCGATGGGCAAAAACTGAGTCCGATCTCCAGGGTGCCTCAAGCGAAGGCATATCTTCCTTCCCCGATCAACATTCAAGCCTATCTTTGTTTAGTCTCGCGAAAACGGCGAACCGCGGGATATTAACATACCAAGCAGGTTGGCCTGGTCGGGGTAAAACTCGGCCAGCTCTCCAACCTTCCAGTTCCGAGCTCTTATTATCGGCTTCACCATTGAGGACACCTTCCTCAACATATGCAGTGCATCGCTGGCCCTGGGGAAGTTTGCCAGGTGCACATAAGACAGAACCTGCGCATCGCGATCGGCCATGCTTGGCGGTTTGAGGTTGGTGGGATTTGGTACGATACGTGGGCGGACTTGGATGCAACTTCTTTAAGCGACGAGCCTGAAGTCAGGTCCTAGTTGTCAAGATGAATATGGGGAGCCCAAGGTGAATGCGTCTCAAGTCAATGGCATATCAGCGATTCGTGGCCAAGTTTCGCATTGCTATCTCCGGCCACGTCAAGTGACTGGTGCCTTGCGCCGCATTTTGGGCGGAAGTTGATCAGTGCTGACCTTGCAAGCTGGCTGGGAATCAGACTAGAAATTTCCAAGGTCATCCAGAAGCCGATGACTAATCTACCCTTGGAAGCCACGCAACTCTGAGGTTTCCATCTGCCTAACAAGTGAGCAGTCGTATCTGTAGCAAACTAGCAGCTAGCTAGTGGCCGTGCATTATTAGTATTGGGGGTTTGTAGTGATAATCTACTGCGGAGTTTGAGTTGTGAATGCGTTAAAGTGTACGCCATGTACTAGCATATCGTCACATCCCAGTGCCACTTACAAGAGTAGCTTGTGATAGACGCAGGCATCATAATCCTTTCTACTCTTTGTCCAATCCCAACACAGTGATATGTTGCCAAGATACTTGAGTCAAACATTAAACGACCCAACGTTTCGCAAACATAAACATGACAAAGTCTCACAGAGGCTTCCTAGCCAATCCCCTCAGCCTCACGTATGAAATCACATCTCCTCCGCCAGGGCAGTGACAGACGACCCTCAACACCTCCGCACACTCCTTAATGGCCTTCTCCCTCTCCTCTCTCCGGCACCGCATCCAAAAGCTGCTTCGCAAACAGCCTCACCCATCCCTCCACGCCTCCTTTATCCGCCTTAGTCGGCCTCCACTCGCGTTCCGCCTTCTCAACGACGAACCCTGCCTCTTCAAGCCGTGCGGTAACCCACACCTCGTCAGGGAAGAACCATGGGTCCGCAGCCAACGCGGCGGGCATCCCGATGCGGCGGGCCACGGCCATGAGCACTGCGCCTCGCATCTCGGAGACGTTGGACTGGCCACCCATCTCGAAGGCAAAGGTGCCGCCTGGGGCGAGGGACGCATACACGCCCTTGAAGAAGTCGGTGCGGGTTGCCTCAGGGCGGAGGATCCAGTGCATGGCGGCGTTGGAGAAGGCCTTTGTGAACGTGCCCTTCTGAAGATCCGGCGTATTGACGAGCTGGGCAGCATCGAGGGCTATGTGCGTGTAAGTGATGGCTCTCAAGAAAGGATGGGGAGATGAGACGGACTTTCAAAGGTGCTGTTCTTCGCGTCTTTGCACAGCTCGCGCGCTGAGTCGACCATCGAAGCGGAACTATCAATTCCAAGCATCGACCCATTGCCCTGAGCCAAAATCTTGGCAAACTCAGCATTCAAGATTCCATCTACAACCAACGTCAGCTTATCTTCCGCAATCAAACTAATAGTGTACTCACCACCACAGCCAATGTCGAGGAGGACATCGTCCTTCTGTAGATCCAACCACTGTACGACCTTTCCAGCGAGCTTGGGCACGAACGACGCCACGTTCTGGTACTCCTGTACACGCATGTAAGTCGTGGAGCTCTAGCTCCAGCTCTGGGGCCGCGACACAAGAGCCACTGGGTGCACGTACATTAGAGGACCAACGATCTTTCTCAGCAGCCATGATTGCACAATTGAGCTTGTAGAGTATGTTGTATCCAAGTGTTTTGTTGTTTTTCTGTAAATATGGGAGAAAATTGTTGTTCCTTTATACCTCTGGAGCTGCTGCGCTGGATGTGCTGAGGGGAAGCTCGGTTTGATACGGCCGCCGAGATCGGAGCCTATTCCCTGGACCCCTTCAACACCAGAGATGAGCGCCCCAGTATCATTACATTTTACTTCAATCTGATTTGCTAAGACAAAGGTCCCGGTTACATCGGCAAGGAATATCTTGAGCCATTGACGCAGGATTCACCTTGTCAAAGCCACGTTCTCATCATTATGGAGTCAAGATCCTCTCTAGCGTAGTCTTGGTCCGGGGGTAAGCCCAAATCGCATTATGAACATAGCCTCTCATACATGATATTAGTTTAAGCGGCTAGCAATATCGCGTTCCTTCATCGACTCTCCATTAGTCAATATCCAGTGGTAGGAACCTGTCGTCGCCGAGGGCGTCCTCGACCCTCTGCATTATAGTCAAGACCTTCTCCTCCTCCAATCGTCGTCCCACGACCTGGATGCCCACGGGCAAACCATGCATGGCTTTTGCATCATACAGCTTGTACGCGCCCTGAGCAACCCCATTTAATTTGTTCAGCTTGAAGTCGCTTGGTAATTGATCCTTGGCCTTATCTACGTGAGTAACTGGCAGAACTCCCGCCGAATAATCGAGCTATGGCAGTAAGTGGTTGTCAAGCTGGCAATAATGTGGCTGAACTTACCAAGTTGAAGAGAAATGTATATCCGCAGCTGCTTACTGCATGATGCATTCCCTTGTGAGGAATGGCAGGGGTTGCATTGGGCGGAGCAATCAGGCAGTCGATATCGGATGCATCCCACCAGTCGAACCACTTCTGCTTGTAATCCTCCCGCTTTGCATTCAGCTTCCAAATTTGATATCCAGTCTGGGGTTCCCAGCTTTTGATGAGTCTTGCCCAGACGAGATCTCTGCGGACGTACTTGACCCAGAGATAATGCAGATACTTGATGGGTCTGGAAAGTGTCATGTACCATCTCAGCCGAGCAACGCCGCAATCATTCCATTCTCCCCAGCGGAGGAAGGACATGGCTGTCTCGAGACCATCACTATTGAGGAGAAGGGACGCAAGACACAGTGCCTCGTATGGGGACGGGGGGTCTATCTCCACTATCTCATGTCCAGCTTTTCGGAGCGCGGCTTCAGTCATCTCCAAGGCTCTCTTACAAGCAGGGCTCGGATCCACAACGCCGTCTGTGCGAAAGATGCCAACTCTTAGTATCCTCTGAGAATATTCTCGCTCGACCTCGGATCTCCAAGGGATGGGATGGCAGGAGTAGTCATAAGTCCACGGCCTCATTTGAATGAATGCTCGGGTAAAGTACGTCAAGTCGTCCAAAGTCCGGGCCATGGGGCTATACACAGACGGCACGCCGTCCTGTCCGGGCATGCTGGTGCACATTCCGGTCTTGAGCCATCGACCTGTGGAACACTTCAAGGAGTAGACGCCGGAGAAGTGGGCGGGACAGCGAACACTGCCTGCAACATCACTGCCAATGCCGATTCGGCCGCCGAGAGCCAGGAGGGCACCCTCGCCTCCGGTTGATCCGCCAGGAGTATACTTGTTATTGTAGGGGTTGGAACTTTGTCCCCACACGTCGTTGGATGACTCAAAGCTGAGGAGTGTAATGGGGACGTTGGTCTTGACATAGGGGACGGCGCCAGCATCCTTGAGCAGTCTTGTAGTTGTTCCATCAACTGGTTTCGCATTGCCAACATTAATGCTCATCCCTACTGTGCTATCATAGCCGGCAACATCGATTGTGTCTTTTAAGCTTACTGGGATGCCTGCCAAAGGCCCTTTGAGGTTGACAGACCCGTCTCTCAGCCACTTTTCAGCATCAGCCAGCATGATCTCCGTAACACAATTGGTCTTAGCTTGGGCCTTCAGGGCAACTTTGCCATATGTACTCAGAAGATCATTTGCCTTGCTCGGGTCTTCTTGTACATCTTGGACAAGTTCCTCAATGGACTTGTCGAGAATATCTCGATCAAGGACACTAAAGGAGCCATGATATGATCGAAGAGCTTTAATCCGAGTAGCCCGTTGCTCTTGCTTGAACCGACTAACACCATGTTAGTTCTTAGGTGTTTCACGCAAGTACAGGACATGGAAGAGAGCAAATACCAGTCTCGCCGATGTTGGAGGTACTCCAACAGGAACATGGCGGTATGTGGACCACCACTGGTGGAGATACAGATGTGGCGAGGAAGCGTAACTGAAAAGAAAATGTCGAAGAAGTATACAATGAATAGAACTAATATGAAAGTTAGACCAAAGTAGACCAAGTCACGAGATATGGAGAAGAGAGTTCGTTCGGGTGGTGAACAAACCGCGGATAGCCGGAAGCTCCCTAGGTTCCCCCGCAGTCTTGATTCGGCCTGGAGGGGAATGGAGGTGGCGTGCTTCAGTGGGTCCCAGTGCTACGAGATTTCTAAAAATGAACCGTAGCTCTATCATGGGATAAAACTGCACTTCTTGTTTATTAGTTGGTTGTGGGTTGGCTGTGAATCCTAGCTGTACGTTTCAAAATGCTTTGTAGCGCTCCCTTCCCTAGCGGATGCATGGCTGTGATCGTGCATCCACCTGATCGAGCTCTCATGCAGAAAGAACTTCACAACAATTTGTGGAGACTAGAATCGCCCACTTCTCGGCCACTCGCCCCCTCGCCCACGAAACCGGCACCATCGCACGCATGGAATCTAAGTCATATCCAATAAATCATTAAAGAATTAGTTCTTATTTATTGGAGTTGTAGCTAAAGGATCTATTTCATATGGAAATATCCATCCAGTCGTTGTGGGGTCTCAGTAACCGCTGAATTATGGCATCTGCATGTGCAGAGACAACGAACACCGAACACGTCACGATTCACCGTCACATTGCAGACTCACAGTTGATCAAGACTCAAGCTCTATTTTACGTAATATTGTTCTCATCGACAAATATCAAGTTGGGCTCGTGGCCACGTCCTAAGATATCATACAGGTACTGTGTTCTCACCGGTGCATCCGAAACTGTCGCCTTCATGTACACCATAATCACTACGTCCGAATTATCATGTGTGAATCAGCCACTGGGCTTCAGCTAGGGCAAAGCAACGGTCCACTGGCAATCGACAAACCAGGCAGCGTTGGCAAAGGTCTTTGGGATCCATACTAAAAACGCGGGTCGGGCAGCATCTGCCAAGCTAGAGAAGCAGGCTCACCGCCGGTGATGAGCGCAAATATTGGTACTTCCAGCAAGCTGACGGCGAACCAACGTCTCGCTCACGGTGTTATGAATGTGTTCTCGGGGCTCAAATCAATTCTGCACATTATGTAGTATACCTATGTATGACTTGTATGGTTTATTTTGCACGAATCAACCATCTTGAACCCCCTGTGCAGCTATTGCCAGTCGATTGCCGGAGTTGGGTTGGTGGGGATTGGGAGTGACCGCCAGTTCTCAGCCAACGCAGCAACTAAAAATACTTCACCCATACCCTATACCAATTATCCCGTCGAAGTCTACTGTGTAAATTGTCAAGTAAAACCAATTTCGAAATGCTGAAAATTCGTCGAAGAAGATTGTTTACACAGTTTATGCCTAACCTCGGGACGTCTTTGTCCGAACATTGGAGAGCTTGGAGGGGGGGGACAAAAGTCGAAGTGGCCCGTGCACGATAGGCGCGCGAACTCGGCAATCAGAGCTTCTCCACCAGCAGTATGAAAGTCGAATACCGTCATATGGACCAGCCCAACTTTCTTCCTTTTCTGCCATCCACAACCCATCACCATGTCGGCGGACGACCACCTGTTCCAAGACGTGGTGAGTGCTAACAAACCCCTCCATGGCTCCGCAAGCTAATAAGGCCATTCCAGCTCTCCAGCATTAATGGGCACATCCGTCGCTACTCCGACGATGTTGCCCAGTTTGTCGATCTGAACGTTGACCGAGCCGCCGACGTCGTCCGAGAAACTCTTGCCGCAACACCATGGATACCCGACATGATCAGGCCGGCGGCTACTGTAAAGCCTGTTGTAACGGTCGTTACGCTGTCGAAGTTCGAGAGGATACAGGGCTGGGTGGTTAGGCACAGAATCCTGACGGGCGTCATCGTCGTCATCTGCGGAACCGTCGCATACCGAGGATACAGGACGAGCCAGTACATGTCCAAGAAGTTAAGAAGGGCAAAGAGGGCAAGGAACGGCGGCCGTGTCGAGGTTGTCGTCATCGCTGGGTCACCAACGCTGCCTCTAACCAAGTCGTTATCACTGGATATGGAGAGGCGGGGATTTATCGTCTACATCGTTTGCAACGCTGCCGAGGATGAGTCCATGGTCCATGCCTTATCGAGACCAGATATCCGACCTCTCAGTATCGATACCACCGATGTGAGTTTCGTGGTGCCCGCAAATATCTGTGGATGTTGCTAACCTAAAAACTAGCCTCCGAGCGCCGGTGCCGCCATCGAGCGATTCGCCCTCTTCCTCCAGTCACCACAAGCTCCTGCTGGGGCCAAGATGAAGCCAAATCAACTGACATTACAATCCGTTATTCTTATCCCGAGCCTCCACTATCAGACTTCTCCCATCGCCACCATTCCGCCTTCAAACTTTGCCAACCTCTTTTATACCCACCTGCTCCAGCCGATCCTCACAATCCAGGCATTTTTACCTCTCCTCACATCCCGCCTCAACCCGATCGGCGAGAAATGGGTGCCTCCAAAGGTCCTCGTGTTTACGCCTTCCATCATTTCGTCCATCAACCCGCCTTTCCACGCACCTGAAGCAACAGTGTGCTCGGCACTGTCGGCCTTCACTGAAGTTCTCACCGCCGAGCTTCGGCCGCTGGACATCCCTGTCACTCACATGCAGCTGGGCACATTTGATTTCTCTAGTTTTGTGCCTTCTCGAGGTTCGAGTCAAAATCTTGTTACTGCTGGAAATCCCGAGGACACCCTCGTTTGGCCTGATGGTGCTCGTCACGTTTATGGCCGAAACTTTATCGCCCAGACGAGTTCCGCCATCTCTGGCGGCCGCATCGTCGGCCTTCGGGGCAGCTCGCTGCGACGCCTCCATAACACCGTCTTTGATGTCATTGACGGGACCATTACCACCGAAACCGTCCGAGTTGGCCTGGGGTCCAGTGTTTATGGCTTTGTAGGTCGCTGGGCACCCAGAAGTCTCGTTTCGTGGATGATGGGTATTCGCAAGGTGGATGAACTGTCTACCTGGAAGTCGAGCTCGTGTGAAGGGTCAGAGAAGGACGAGCACGAGAACGAAAGTGAACACGGTGAGGCTACGCCCGAGTTCATCGCCGTACCCTCAGACCCTAACGTCTGGAACTCTGATGCACACGGCTCGGTCTGGACACCCCAGCACTCTGACGCCTCTTGAGTCGGATGAATCATAACGACCATTTTCATCATTCAAAAAGCATTTAATGATGGGGCATGTAAAAAAGGAACCACTCTGTTAATAGACGCCGTCACGACTCTACTTTTGGTTATATAATGTGAAACGCTCTTCATCTTCAATGTCTCGTCAAACGTCTTGCCTTGCTTCAACGCCACGTCTCGTAGCGACAAAGCTCGTGCATACGTGCAGTCCACTCCCAAGTCATTTTCCCATGCCAAATCCCATGAGGGTATCATAAATCTTAATACAGTCCCCAGAACAATCAATCCGTAGTTTCTTATCGCTCCACTAGTGCCCTCCTCTCCCGCGGAAGCGTCCGCCCCTGCCCCCTCGCCATTTCCCTCCCCTTCCTCCATGTCGGCCGTGTCTGCCATCATCCCTATCCCTCTGCTGGTCTCTCATCCGATCCATCTCCTCCTCACGCATGGGCTCTATCCGTGTCTCTTCCTCCTTCTCCTCAGACTTCAGGGTCGGCTTCTCCAAATCCTTGGACCACTTGGGATGGGCACCCTCCTTGCAGTCCGGACCTTCAGGGCAGAAGCCGGCAAGGTAGAAGCCGCACAGCTTGCGGCGAACGTGCTTTTTGGAGCAGTTGGGCCCGAGGGGGCAGAAGCCCATGTCGTAGTGCGGGCAGGGTGGCAGACGACTCTGAGGGTCGATGTGGAGGTAGAGGCACTCGTCGCCGTTGGAGCAGTAGCCGTTGCGCATGAAGAAGTTGCACTCGGGCATCTTGCGCAGGTTGTACTCGTGGAGGAACTCGCAGTGCTCGCCCTTCTTGCAGAGGCCGCGCAGCCAATGCTTGCACACGAGCGAGTTGAGTCCGCCGGTGGGCTGCGAGACCTTGGAGTCGGCGACGTGTCGCTCGGAGCAGCGCGTGCCGTTGGGGCAGTGGCCGGACTGGAAGGCCTTGCATATCGGGCGATCGGGGGAGAGGCCGACCTGGTAGGTTCGTCGGAGGAAGGGCGAGAAATGGAAGTTGTAGGGGGTCGCGGAGTGGTTGAGAATCGCCGACGCGGGCGATTCGGTGGTGGCAGCCATGGTTGATGCAGCCCGAGGGCCAGTGGGGGATTGGAGTTCGTTTCTCGTTTATCGTCTGGTCGAAGCTGTTTTGGGAGCGATGCGAGGACTCGAGGTTGTGGTGGCCGGGGTGCAGCGGGACTGTCGCGATGTGTTGATTGAGGCCAAGATGGACGTGAAGCTAGAGCTCAGCAATTTTGGAGCAAGAAGCTGCCGTAGGTGACGTTGGTTGACTGTGGGGGTGGAAGTTTGTCAGCCAGTGTGCCGCCGCTAACAACGCCGCTACAGGGCCAGTTCCGCCATGTATTCTCACAGCTCCGTCTCAATGAATACTTTCGGCTGCATTGTGCACTGAAAGGACAATGTGAGCGTAGGTGAAAAATGGCATTTTTACACGTGAGAACCAAACGCCTATCCCAACTTCCCGAGGATGACGTCCTTATCTCGTCTCATTGTACTGATTTGGCGGGTTGGGAAGTATCGTGACGTATACATGCAGGAGCCCAGCAAGGCGTGCCTACCTACCTTACACGTGAAAGTTGAATCTGCCACAGAAATATTCTTATTTTTACTTCTGCGAGCGACAATCAAACTACTCCATACACATCGTCACCTGATCCAGTTCATCCCTTTGAGTCACTGTGTCCTCGGGAAGAAAGGCCCATCCATCACTCGAGGGATGGGCCTGAACCCGAGCTCATCTCATCCTTCTGACCATAGCAGAAGCGGTAGTTGACGTATCGATGGGCTTGATTGTCTTCAAGACTCATTCGCACATCGGCCACCAAATCTCCTCGTTTTTCCACAGACAGTCCCAGCGCCTCCAGAGGTTTTGCCGCAAACCCCTCAAGAGCCTCCAGAATGCTGACCTTCATCAGCGTGCCGATGGTCCATAGCTTCTTGTCCTTGGGCCAAGGTGAGATGGGAACTTTCTTGGTCACAACCTGGATCCTTTTGAAACCTGCCTGTTCGAGGGTCTGCCGCAAGTTCTGTTTCCCGTATGCAGTACATCCGTACTGACGCATGCCTTGAGCACAGAGATCACCAAACTCCCGCACCGGGTCGTCTTCCTTCATGGTACCGTCGTCGCAGAGCACCAGGGGATCAAACTCCTGGAACTCAATCCAACCACCGTTCACAATGTTGCTTCGCCTAGTCAGCCAGTTTCATCATCAATTATGTTGCCTGGAAATCGTACCAGTAGGCATTGGCGACGACAGCATCCGAGTCAAGAAGCATGTCAGCAACTCCCCTGAAGTGGACGAGGTCAAAACCACATCCATGCATCCACTCCGGATCCTCGCAGTCCTCGACAAACATCCGCGCATTAATTGGCATCCATCTCGGCTGAATCGGGGACAAGTCAGTGCCAACCACGCTGGCGCTCGGATACATGTCGGCCACTAGTCACAGTCAGTCATTGACCTGATACAAGATGGTGGGTGCAAATCGTACCATCTATTGCCCAAGTTCCTACCAGAATTCCTTATCAGCGCGGATAACTCAATGCCTTTTAGAAACGCTCACCTGTCCCTGTCCCAATATCAATGATCTTCTGTGGGAACTCGCCAATGTCAGACAAGAAGAGTTTTCCATCCTGAAGGACGCCAATGGTCAGCAATCTGGACTCGTGGTATAACGGAGTCTCTAATCACGAATCATCAAATAAGTACCGTCAGCTGAAGCATTATGGCATGATTAATGTCTTCCCGGTTTTGCTCTCCAATGTCATTTGGCAATGGATAACGTCCACTTTTCAAGCTGTGATATCGACGGCCATGCTTAAACTCATGCGCATGAATGTCAGGTGGCACGGAAGTTGAATCGCTTGAGCTCGCATCCCCCTGCGAACTCCCTGAATTTTGGTCGCCATATATCAGTTCGAATTCGTCCGTGTCCTGCTCTGTCGGTGTGTATATCGTTTCAATGCCCGTCACTGACACCAGCGAAAAGGAGCTTTGATCGTCGTCGCTGTACATTGTGGCTGAAGACTTGAGTAGAACAAACCATAAAGGAGGGACAGGATGGGAACGAACAGAATCCAATGCTCAATACCCTTTATTCCATCTGGAGCACGTCCCGTGGGACTTGGAGGCGCCACTTCAATCACGTTTGTATGACGTCTGCAGAACCAACACCGGAAATGGCACCTGCGGCAGGTCACGAGGACAAAGACCACCACTTCCATCACAGAAAGATAATGCCCGCCCTGCCGAATCACAGAGGGCACGCCCGCTCGGACTTGGTGGGTGTGCTTTTTACTCTATCGAGAATTGTGATGTGCAGTGTTGGTGATAGATTATGCGGTAGGCGCAGCTCCCGGACCCTTTCGACTGTATGGTCGAGACGATCATCTTTGAGGTAGGGGTGGAGGTTGGTCACCATCTTTTCCATCTATCTAACCAGGACGGGAGCTTTGACACCCGGACACAGTATGAAATAAAGTCCAGAACAAAGAACATGTGTCGCAACTACAAACGGAATGCCTGCTGAGGGTAGCAAAACGCTCTCTATCAATCATATATGACGGTGCAAGGTTCCAAACTTCTCTGTTAAGCGGGTCTTTTGTCGTTATCTGACAGGTCGACTCGATTGATACGAGGAACACTCGAAACCAGCCAAGGCTTGCGACAAAACAGTGGCTACCTCACTTGCCAATATTGAATGTTGGGTGTCTTGAAAATACGCCGTGCAGTCTTACCACCAACTCGCCAGTCAGCGTCGGTCTCACATGGGCAAACAGGACTGCTGACTTATATACAGACATCCTGAGGGTGTCGGCACCGACGGAGCCTGACCATCGACATCGCCTATGGCGTTCTACTCGTCGATTCCGATCCG
Source organism: Ilyonectria mors-panacis (assembly GCA_002991585.1). Lineage (NCBI taxonomy): Eukaryota > Fungi > Ascomycota > Sordariomycetes > Hypocreales > Nectriaceae > Ilyonectria > Ilyonectria mors-panacis. Next base: position 392,108 of record PPHJ01000068.1, read on the forward strand.
CTCGGGGAAGAAGTTCCCTTTCCGAAACTCCCTGGCGATATCATCTACAGCCAGCACGGAGCACGTTCGGGCCAGTCCAGCATGCTGTCAAGTAATTAGCTGCCCCTTCGCGGCTGCGGCCAAATGGGACTTTTTTTTTTATAACATTCCTCAAACCCTGCCTGCATCGATGGCAGCAGATAAATAGCCATGCAACGTTGTTCAAGGGTCCGGGAGAAAGCCAGTCAAGGTTCCAGGTTCCCCTGTCGGTAATCGGCGACCGTTCGCGCCCACTTTCCGACTTGTCAACAGTTATTGTGCCTTGCAGAGGACAACGGCCCGAGGAGATGTTTGCCAAAGCAAGGCACCGAAACCGAGACCTGGCCGAGGCAGTGTGCATTGAGCACTTGGATAAAAAAAAACATGAGGGCTTCGTTTGAAAATGCGAATAGGGGAGGCTACGCATCCTGACTATCCTCAGCTTCGTCAAATCGCCCGTTCGGACCTGACAACGGACCTGACAACAGGGCATGCCAGCGTGGCATTCAGCTCTACGATGGACGGATACTTTACTCTGCACGCACTACCGAGCCACACTTTTTAGAGGGTGGTAGGAAGACGGCTCTCAAGGCTCTCTCTCAAGGCTTTCCGGGGGCTCAAAGGCCGGGGTTGCTTGCCGAGCTGCCATGTGGAGGAGCGCATGTCACGCCAGCATGACGGAGAGAGTTGAGCTGGCAGCATCAACCTTACGTATTCGTTCGTTAACCGCCGCTAGTATGAGTGGCTGATCTCAAGTTTACATTCAGGATGGCCGCGCATCACAGCCGCTGCGCAGGTGGGTCGGGCACTGGCTTCCTGGTTTCGGGGACGACGGGGACTTGGACGGGATGGCCTTTTGGATTCTGAGGATTGATTCATGGTGAGATTTAGTGCCTGGCCCTGGCTGTCTCACTCCACTGAATGTTGAGCCGACATCCCTGGCCGTTTTATTATGGAACTAATCTCACCATTTAGTGCGTTCCAAGTGTTCGTCAACCTTCCAGAACTTCCATGGCAAGCGAGCCCGTGGAGCCCATGAGCCGCACGGCTCTTCAGGCCCTTATCGGAAGCTCGCCTGTTACTAGCACGGCGTTGCGCATCCCCCAGTCCCAGTCCCTTCCCCCATCCGCCTCGTCCTGGTTCGCCCTGGACGGGGCTGTGGCATGAAGAAAAGTCCTATCTTCGAAAGGCGTAACCAACACGACGATGATGCGGTTTAACAAGTCCCATCTTGGCCGAGACTGTTTCACCCCTGGGACCACGTCTAACCTTTCGGATTCCTTGCTCTGATCCTGCGGCAACCCGGTTATGACCGGAGCTGGTGCCGTGGAAACAGGCCTACTGCGCATGTACCAGCGTACACACCTACCTCTTCGTGTCCGGCGTGGAGGTTCAAGTCCGAGGCATCGGTGTCTTACACCGCGAAGCGCACGAGCACTACACACACACTCTCTCACACTCGCACACACAGCCGCACGCTCATCTCCCCAAGAACGGAACGGCGGCGTCTCCTTTAGGATCGGTGTATGAAGCACGGGTGTACGTGTCTTGTTTTGTTGGCCTGTCATCTGTTTCATCTTTGTCGTCAACGACGGGGCAAAACCCAGCGCGGTACGGGAGGATTGTTGATCTTCGTCGAACCCTTACTGCCGGGGCCAGCATGGACAGTCGAGCTGTCGGCACTGGCCGGGCGGGTTCTACTGTTCTAGACGCCTTCTTCAGGACTCAACTTGCTGGGGGTCGGACGCGCTCTTCTCCGTTAGAAAGACGAAATGAGCGGTGTCGCCGTTGAGCCCGCGTGCCACGGTCCAATGCTGGCATGCCAAGTGCAGAAGGCGGCTGGACATCGATCCAGCATCACAAAGCAGGCCCGAATTAGTGTGGCCCCAGCATTGCGAAGTGGACTAATGGTAATCACACACAGCAGCGCCAGCAGACGCGGCTCCGACGGGGAAGCGTCTTTCCCACGGTCGCCCTTGATGGCTCTCGGGGCTCTTCTCAGCTCTGCCTCGTCCCAAGCACCCAATTCTGCAGGTCTCATCATCCATACTACTGACTGCTCCCCGCAATTATGTCATGCATCATGGTTTTGCTGAATCCTGGACCCTCCCGTAATTTGGAGACCGGTCCCTGCTCCACCAGCACAAGCACACCAGCCAAAGCACCAACCAGCTGGCAAAAGACCAAGTCCTGGCCTCCGCTCGCCGTGCCGTCGCGGCCTGTTGCTGGTTTGGGATTCTTATATAGGTCATCGCAATCCTTCTCACCCACAATTCAAACACTTGCTCTGCCACCATTGATGCCTGATTGTTCTGTTCAGCTCACAGCTCCTTATTTCTCTTGAGCTCGCGGCCACGGGCTGTTGAGGCATGCCGTATACAAAACAGCTCATGTCTGCTTACAACTCGACCCCTTCGCTTACTTTCTTCTCGAGCCGACGCACATTTTTGGTTTCCCTTGTCTGATTCAAATCTTCTGAGCCTTTTATTTCCCTCGTCGCCATCATGAGTCCTTCGCGCAAGTCGCGGATCTCCTCGAGCGTGTCCAATGTCATGTACACCAACGCCGTCTACTTCCCCAACTACCGGATATACCAGGGCGACACCCCTGGAATGCTCAATTACAGCTGCATCAACCATGTTTACTACGCGTATGCCAGCGTCTCGGTGGATGGCGGTGTTTTCGTGAGTTGCTCGCGGAGTTGTCCCCCCATCTCCGATCTACATGGCAGATTTAGGATTGCCGCCGACGGGGGAATTTCAGCGCTGACTCCGGGTCCTTGATTTAGCTGAGTGACGAGTGGGCGGACGCTGGAGCCCCAGTGGATGGCGTGCAAGGCGGGCTGGGCTCCCTGATGCACCTCAAACAGAAACACCCTCACCTCCAGGTCATTCTGTCTATCGGAGGAGGCAACTCGCCCGAGGTGTTCCCCGTCGTGGCATCCAGCACGCTTTTGCGGGATAACTTTGCGAGGTCTGCCCGAGGTCTCGTTGAGGCATCGGGCCTCGATGGGATCGACAGTAAGTGCCCGCCCCAGAGGATTCCGGCATCCAAATTCTTCGTTTGGGGACACCTAGGACTAATTACAAACCTCGTAAAAGTCGCATGGGAGTATCCCTGTGATGCCAAGCAAGGGTACGACTTCCTTGCCCTACTAGCAGCCGTCCGCATTCACCTTCCCGAGGACCAATTCATCCTGACGGCCGCGCTGCCGGCGAACAAGGCCGTCTTACAGTTCATCGATCTGGCGGTAATTTCCGACTACCTGGACTTTGTGAATCTCATGGCATACGACTTTTTCGGAGCATGGACCCCGAAAAGCGGCCACCACGCGCAGCTCTACAACATAAGCAAAGACGAGACGTCCGGGTCATCAGGAGTGTCGTACCTCATGTCTCACGGCTTTCCGGCCCAGAAGATCCTCCTCGGCATCCCGACCTACGGACGCAGCTTCCTCCACGCCACCGGGCCAGGCCAAAAGTTCCGCGGCGGTGGCGGCGACGATGGCACCTTTGAGTACAACCAACTCCCGCGCAATGGGTGCAAAGAGGTTGTTGACAAACGCCACGTCGCAGCGCAGTGCATCAGTTCCGATGGCGGTTTCGTCACGTATGACAACCCGGACACCGTCAAGATTAAGGCTGGGTTCTGCAAACAAAAGGGACTAGGGGTGAGTACAAACCGCCGGTGGTGATTTATTTGTTGGCTTGCATTTCTGTCCCAGACACTATCGACGTGTTCATCATTCCCCCCGCGTCGACATGCAGCTTTGTTGTTGTTGGGTTAGTTTGCTGACGAATGGTCGCACAGGGTCTCTTCTACTGGAATGGTCCGGCAGATTCCAAAGACAAGTCGAGGAGCTTGATTGCGGCTGGCTTCCGCGCCCTTCACTCTTCCTGAGGGAGATGGAAGAATGGGCATCCTCCTCATCGCTACGCGACAACTTGAATTTCTTTGGCCTGCGATCTGGGTTATACGAAACTAGAACGGTACGGGGACGGCGTTTCTTCAAAGGCATCAAGGAGGTGGGCATTTTCTGGAGTTTTTGGTTTTTTTCGGTTCCTTTTCTTTTTTCTTTCCGTCTCTCTTGTGTGTTTCCTTGGTTGCATTATGCTTTGGTTGGGGTTGCACACACTCGGTCTCTCAACACCAGACAACTTGGGACGGGCGGGAATCAATCTTCCAGCAGGAGCAAAAGCGAAGGGATATCCATCATTTGTTGTAGATTTCACATACTCAATAGACGGGGACGGCGTTTTTCTGGCTGCAAAGGGGCTTTGCGGCCTGGGTGCACTTCCCGGACAACGGAGGCTCACGGCCTACCTACCTTTCCATACCTCACTTGTCCCGTCCCATCCCAACATCGCTCTCCCTCGGTTCATGGACAACATCCGGTCTGTTGGGTCATCATCACCTTGCATCACTAGGTCATCCGCGGCGCGGGATATGTCGGACATCCAGGCCGTGTCCCCCTCCAGGTGAACAAACCGCAACTGCTTGTGAGCCGAGCTTGTTCTTGATCGCACGGGATCGGCAGGCAACGCTCCGCAACCCGCAGCGTAACATGGAGCCGTGGTTGGGCACGGGATCACAATGGCGGTTGTGAGGGTGTGTGCCACCACGTCGCATTGTGCGTGCGCCGCCCCCACGAAGTCCGAGATGTTGGTGTGCAAGGGGATCGATCCCGCGTGCGGATGACGGTGCGAAGCCAGCAACTGTTGCCAGGTTAGGGTTCCCGGCGCCGGCTATTCTAGACGGCCAGCTGGCAGGCTTACCCAAAGAAGCATTCAGTACTTTGGCGAATGTTGTGATGTTTTTGCTGCTTATCCAGCGAGTCAGTCTCTAACGTTAGGTAGTACCTCTTGCTGCAAAGACCTGTTGCGACAAGGTCGGCCACCTCACATCCATGCGACGGGTGATGGTTGTCACATGTCAAGTCACATTACCCCAACATTTACTCTATTGCGAAGGAGCTCTCTCCACACGTGCCGATAAGATAAGCCCAGGCTGCATCCGTCATCCCCAGGACGAACGACAGGAGCTCAACCTCCCCACGGATGAACATTATCTCATCAAGCAAGCTTCGACCTCACGGAACATTCATCATCACGGAGCCATCGCCTCTAAAGATGCTCCCGGAGCGGCAGTCGTCGTCTCCAAACACCACCACCACCCGCACCGCCCCCGCGCTGCTTCACCATGTCCGCCGCCCCCGATAGAGACCCGTCCCCGGCTGCGACTGCTGCCGAGCACGAGGAGCTCCTCCGTCATGACGCCGACGTCCCCGAAGACGCTGCGCCGCCGCTGCCGTTCGAGCCGCTCTTCACGCTCCTGACCAACGCCACCACGAATGCCACCGTCCACCCGCGCGTCCACTACATCTTCTCCGACGACGACCCCTCCGTGCTGGCCGCCGCCACCACCGCGGACCCCTCGCACCGCGCGCTCGTCGTGGACCTTGCGCCCGCACCCGCGAGCGACCCAGGGCGCTGGGCCGTCTCGTGGGCGTCCAGCTTGAGCCCCAACTTTGCTGTAACGGGGTCCAGCGTCGCCGTCCAACAGAACGAGGGCGACGACGCAGGCGAGGATGACCGCCGGGGCGGGGCCCTCATGTTGCGCGTCAAGGGCGTCGAGCATGAGCCGGTCGATATGCGCCCCGATAGCCTGCCGAGCTCTGGTAGCGGCGCCGCACTAGGCCGTGAGGACGTGGAAGGGCTGGCGGAGGACTTCCGCCGGCGAATGGGCGTGCTGAAGAAGGTTGTTGACGAGGGCGAAAAGAGGCGGGCTGTGCTAGGGCCGCAGCTAGATGAGGCCGAAGATAATGATACACCGGAAGTTGCGATTGTTGAAGACGACGATGTAAATGAAAAGTCCAAGGCGGATGATTGAGTTGGCACCGGACGGTTTGTCAAACATCTACAAAGATGGATCCTCATCATAACTCAACATCTCGACACCGAAAGGCAGCATGGCCTTGAGCCTGCCACGGACTCCTCAAAGGCAAGCCAGTTCGAAATCTCTAATCGTTGGCAATCGATCTAACTCTAATCCAGGCGAAGTCGTCAACGTCGCTCAACATCAACCAACCAGAATCACCCAGTCCATAGCATGTGATGTGCTATATAGAATGCATAGGTGGGCCAGGCACCTCAAACCATGAAGGCGAATGGGCGTATGGATTATTTTGGCATGCATTTTGGCTCATTTTGAATACACATGTCTACGATATTACATCACAGCATTACAGATATACAGTTGCGTCATTCCACTCAAAGTTGAGGTAGAAGATAGTCACGCTGGCGAGTGCCCAGATGACCAACCATGTATCAATACTTAAACACCTGGCAGATTATGGCCACAAGAGAAACAGAAAATGTGATTAAAACTCATAGTATAAACGCCCCTAACAAATGCAATGGACTAGAACAACTCCAGAATGGGAAATCGAACAACCCCCGTTGCCTTCTTCCAACAAACAAAAGTCAACGGGCATCGAGGCTATAACAAGAGGAAAAGCGCGTGCGAGATGTGATCCAGAGAGTGGTAAACAAAACAAGTAAAAAAAATTGGTTGGCAGTGGTTGCCCAGGCAGTCCTCCCCGTTATCCCCTTATCCTCATTCTCCAAATCGGAGGACTCGTTTTTTCTCTCCTCCTTCCCCGAAGGCATATCTATCCCAACATAGTAAAGCGATTGGGCAAGTCGGTCTATGTGCGTTTTTTAAACCGATCCTGCAGACTGATATACACAGCTGATCCCTCCTCCCCAATAATTCTTCGACAGCACGGATGCTAGCTCTTAATGCATTCGTTTGGCGTCGAGTGAAAAATTCGGGAGGCGCATTTAGTTTTCTGCCATCTGCGGGAGGTGCAATCGCTGAAGAGAAAGCTTGCTCAGGACATCACCAGCACTGTCGGCCACAGGTGCGCGGGCACTGATGTGCTTGACGACATCGAGGCCGTCAATGACCAGGCTTCGCCTCTTGTTATTTTGTCCCTGGATAACAAATTTGTAGATGAGGACGATGATGACGATGATGACGATGATGGCCACTAATAACAAGTCAGTTAAAATGTTTAGCGTGAAGAATCACGAGCAACATACCGCAGATACCCAGGCAGATCCACTTCTTCTTGCGAGTCTTGCGGGCAGTGTTGACGGCGACACCCATCTCCTCGTTACCCTTGTCGAGGTTCTCAACAACCTCCTCACCCTTCTGCTCGATCTGGGTGACGGCAGCCTCCTGCTGGACAACGAGGGTGTCCATGTCGATGAAGAGCTGGGACAGCTCGTTCATCTGCTGCTCAATCTTGGCGAGGGCGGCGTGTCGGTCCTGGACGGCGCTGAGGGCAGCTCGGGCACGGCCCTGGCGGTCACTCTGCATCATGGCCTGGCTGAAGACCTGTCGACCACTGGTATCCTCAACAGCCTCGCGGATCTCCTGCTCCGATGCATCGGGGCGGACAATGCGGTACTGGCGAGCCATCTGGTCTTGAGTGCGCTTGGAGAACTGTGACTCCACCGTCTGGTACTGCCGAATGGCATCTTTCAGGCGACGGTCGACACGGTTGACTTGCGGGTTGTTCTTGGCGCTCTTTGACTCGGGGTTGGACTTGATGGTGCGAACACGCTCGGTGAGGCCGCGGTAGAGGGCCATGGTCTCGGTGGAGAGGCCATCCAGCTGGCGGTTAGCGGCGCTGTTGGAGGAGCTGTCGGCATCATCGAGGGTGCGCTGCTGAAGCATGCGGAGCTGCTCCAGGTTCTGCTCAACGGTGTCGATGCCACGGTCGATGTCACGACACTCGTTCAGGATGGCATTGGGGTCGCCCTGGGCGATAGAACCAGCGTTGTAAGCAAGAGGGGCCATCTCAACGTTGGAGCCTGGTGATGGTTAGTGGTCGACATCAAGGTAGCCACACAATGAAGCAGTTGAATCTTACCTCCTCCGTAGCCTCCCGCCTGGGGGGGAGGGCTTTGGTTGTATCCTCCATAGCTGCCGCCGCCATAACCACCATTGTCCTGCTGGTCGTAGGGGTTCTGTCCGCCGTATCTGTGTCGATTGAGGTCAGTCAGGGGTCCAGGGTCGCGTTTCGGACGCGCGTGGCTGTCGTGGAATGCGGTACTAACCCGTACTGTCGAGGCATGGTCAGCAAATGTGTCACAGGATAATTCAAGTCACGGCGTAGATGATGTGTTGTGATGTGTGGGAAAGGGGGACACGCGAGGCTGACGGTCCCAAGATCATTTGGAGTAGGCCATTCAGGTGCACAGCAATGAACGACACAAGGCGGTCGAAGGTGATTGAGTTAAAGCGGAGAGTAAATGGGTGACTTACGCTCATGGTGGGCAATTAATTAAGGTGATGCTCTGGGAAAGAGTCGGTGATGGGTCGTGGCCCGACGTTTGGCGGAATCCTCGATCTCGTGTTGGCTTGGCCTCAGACTCGAATCGTGATTTCCGAAGGGGGTGGAATCGTGTCGTGTCGTCTCGGGTCGGAGCGTCTCGCGGGGAAGTTCTCGTCGCACAGCAAAGAGAAGAACGTGAGAGGGAAGCGAACGTCGAGGCGGGCTACGAGAAGCTTTGAAGGACGAGATGAATAAGGAATAGGATGGAGTGAGCAAGCGTGAGAGTGCGAAAGGGAGAGAGCCTGAGCGAGCAGGCGAGTAAGAGCTAGTGCGGCCACTGAGTTGGAGGCGCTGCCACTGGCTGGGCTGGGGCAGTGGCGGCTCCAGTACGAGGGAGGTACCTGTGGGCAGGCTGCAGGTACCGCGGGGCAAGAAGTTTCACTGGCTGCGACGCAATTCCTGGCAGGGTGTCCACCGCGAGATACAGTGCGCTGCGACGTTCCTCCAGCGCATGATACCGCAACAGCCTCAGCGGGCGACCCCTAGCGACCCCTACGGAGCGACAGTACCGCGCAGGTACCCCGTCCCCATCCCTCCCAGCTGCAGTGTGGCCGCCCCTTGTTTGCCTGGTTCCAGCCAGGTCGCCGTCTGCGTCGCCGTCGCTAAATCCATTCGCCGTCGCACTCGCAATCTCGCGGCCCCCAACCCTATTTCTCGTCCAGATCATCAAAGACCCCTGCACCGCTCGTCCCCCGGGAGGAAACCTGGAAAGCATGGATCGCTTCCAGTGCCCTAGCGAAAACGCAGGATTTTCTTGATTCCCATGGTACGGTGAAGACAAAACTCATCTGCTACACCTGGGCCCCTCCTCAATGCGACAGAATTCAGAGGTCCGAGACTTGCTTCAGTAGCGGCAGAGGTCCACGGGCACTAGCTCCATCAGCAGACCAACCCAGCTCCAAGCTCAGCACGGTAACTGCGACTCTCCGGCGCACTATGGCGGCGCCAGCTCAGTGATTAGTTCCAGCGATGCTGCAGCCACTGAAAGCCACTGAAAGCCACTGAAAGCCACCAGGCGCCGCTCAGGCTGACTGGGGCCTGTCCAGTCGCAACCAAGGAGCCTGGATCCTTGGCAGCGACAGGGAATAGCCCAATGGGGGTGCGCGGGCTCCACTGTTTCATATTGTTGGTCTTGACTCTGGCGACGGCTCTCCACTTGTTACATCTTCACTATCCCAAGTGCCAATGAAATGAGCGAGTCATCGCCATTATCACCATCGAGACAAAGATCGTCGTCCAGCGCGCTCCGTACAGCCATCCCATTGCAGCGTCAGCCCGAAAACCTAGCACCAAGTACTCCGTACCACCGTCCGGAACCTGCTCCATCCCGAAAATCAAAAGGCTGCGCCCCGCTAGTCAATAGAGCCATGTAGGCTGACGGCACCTCTCGCTCACTGCAGAGCCACAGCAAAGCCTCAGATGCGCGCGCTAGTCTGCTCAGCTTCCCACCTTGACGCAGCGTGCCGTGTGGGCTCCTCCAGCCGCTTCCTCAGCTGGTGGTGCCGCGGATGACGCTGCAGCAGTCAGACTCAAGACGAGCCCACTATCAATGACCAGGGTCTCGAACAATAAGCTTCGCCGCGTGGGGCTAGTGGGAAATGGGAACTGACATGGGCTTGTTGGATTCGCCAGTGGACCTCTCACTAGGATCTAAAATTGGCGTCTCAGCAGGCGCGTTCTGAATCCTTGTTTGAGTGATCGTCAACGACTGCTGTAGTGCTAGGCCGTCACCGGAGAAATATAACTATCCTATTATTATATCTTGGGGTTGAACATCAACCTTACAGAAATGAGATATACGTAGTCCCTTACCTGAGATGGAGTCATGGGCCTTCGAGAGTCTTCGTCACGCCAGCTTCAGCCGTATCTTCCATGGACATAAGCTGACGCTCCACATCAGGTTGACCCTCATCAGCGTTGCAGCGCTGACCGCCTCACAAATGTAACACAGCGTTCAGACATGGATTTGGGCTCGGATCCAAATGCTTCATTTCCCAGTTAATTCATGCTGTGTAAACACTTCATAAAGCTCACCTAATAAGAAATACTCCCTTGATAGCCTGCTGACCCTCATTTCGTTGCCTCCTTCTGAATCCCTTCGTGCCACCTCTTCTACCCATAGTTCCAGCCGCTTACACTGACGAACATTCTCAGGTTTCTCGACTAGGTCTCCGATCTTCATGCCACGGCGTATGCAGACACATAGCTGACACTAGAGTCGTTCGGCCACTCTACCAGCGTACTGCGGTCATACTGGACGATGTTGAACCGCCCCTTGTCCTGAAAGCCGGGTTCCTTGCGTAGCAGTTCCAGCGCCGCCATCATGACCCCAATCGGGTGTCTTCCACAGACCGTATTCCGTGTCTGTCGGAGGTTGTTGAGGAATGCATCATGACTGCCGCTCTTGACAGCGTCCATGGCCGCCTCATCAATGGCCCGGATAGTTTCGTGAATTGGCGGGCCAGTCGGCTTCGGGTCCCTCCTCTGCAAGTTGATGAGATCAGATGGGCTATTGGTCGAGGAGTAAACCATGTAGCGAAAGCCAAAGCCCCAGTGGCAGAAGTCGGAGCTGATGATAAAGGCGTTATCCGGATCTTTGAGATACGGCAGGAGGGCTCGACCAACGACCTTCTCCTCATCGCCATAAATGGATCCGATTAACATGGGGACGATAGTTGGAAACATGTCCGGCGAGCCGAACGTCTCTTGGAGCCGGAGGTAGAGGTACGGCATGTGCATCTCAAGTGAATGCTCTTGGACTTCGTTGTCCGTGGGCATATCTTCCATGTCGGCGGCCTGCTTGATTGCATGTACCGTCTCTTGATCAATAGTCAGGTCACCGAAGGGCGTTGCATACTTTTCAAACGTTGTTGCTGCGCAGCCGCCGAGTCCATACGTATGAGAAGGCCCCAAAAACGAAGACTCGCTTCGCCCGGCTGAGGTCAAGCGTCTTGTATGCCCACGCTGCGCATTTGCCGGAGTATTCGTAACCCGCATGTCTAGCACAGCACGTCGTTAGGCTACATCCCAAGTTACCTTAGGCCAGACATACTCACGGGGCAATCACGATACGGGCGCCGGGAATGGGCACTTGAACTCCGTCAATGCTACCGGGGACAGCGGCCATGAACTGTTTGAGTTGGTGCTCCAGAACGTCAGGCTTCTTCTCGTACCAACTACCTGCCTTCGCTGCCGGTCGAGTCGCCATGGTGTGTGGACGGGGGATGGGATGATGATAGAGTATGACAGCGATGAAACGGAGATCTAGATTTATTTGAAACAAGACGCTGCCTACCCTCAGTAATAACAAGGTCGATCAACCCGGAGAGCTGTGTTTACCAAGGTAAATGGGTAAGGTTCAAGTCGGAGAAGGAGCTATGAGCTCGATCCCCGCGTCGAGGCGGGGTCGGCTCACAAGTCATGACATATGGTACTCCGTGGCAGCCGGCCAACCAAAGAGCGCAGTAACCATGCACATACCCACCTTCCCAATATCCTAAGCCAATACTCTACCTACTTATCATCAACTCCTATCTATCATTCAACCCACGACCCAGGCATAACAATACTCTCCTTCTCTATCAGCTTCCAGAACTGGTGTGCCATCCACTCAAACTCCGGTGCCCACTCAATACGCCAGTCCTCTGGCCGCGGCCCAACCTCGAGGCCCAGCAGTCGAACTGGGACCCAGTGGTTTTCGTTCCATCCTCCCCGTTCTACTTCAAGTACCCTAACAGGCTTCATTTCCTTTGGCATTACATACCGTGCTTGGTTCCTCGACATCTCAATCGCATCTGCATCGAGCGCTCCTCGCACCTCGTCTCTCAAGGCCAAAGCTTCTCGGCGTCCATACTCGGCCAAGTCCACGCCAGCAACCTGCAAATCCAGAACCCATTGCCGAAGAGTCCCCTGAAACACCGAATCCCAGTGGAAAAAATGATATGTCCGGTGAGAGGTAAGTAAGCGCGCCTCCGATAGCAGAAATGAGTGGCGTGCCCCGCCAAATCGGGACTTGATAGACGTCCCAGGGCGTTATGGTCTCGATGCTGTGAAGGTCGTCATGTCCTGCCACAGATGCAATCTTCTGTACTCTCATGCTCCAAGTCTCGTGGTATACTAGGGGCAGAGGAAACCCTTTCCTCTCGGGAGGCACTAGCACTTCATCAGGGAATCGCGAGCCCAATCCCACGGCAGCGGAATGAACAAGCGACAGGCGCTCGCGTGTCGATTGATTGACATCACTGGATGTCACTTGCATGTCTTTTGCTAGAAATCTCTCAAGGATACAGCAGTGCATATGAAATGACCCAAGTCGGAAAGCTTCCAGGCGAAACCGTATCGGGCCAGTGTACAACCGTGGGAGGAACTTATCCAGAAAGGACATCATGTATGTGTCGTACGCGAATCCGCTCCCAACACCTGAAGAGCCTCAATATCATTTCGGTATCTGGTTCGTCCAGATATGAGTTGAAAAGCTCCACAATGCGCTGGTATTCATCCCCTTGCTGAAGCTTCGTGCGCTTGTTTCTCGCCGCAGAGTCGGATTCCGTAACGGTCAGGATTAATGCGTCGCCCCTAGCTTCCACGTCAGATATTTCTCATGGTTGCGTCCGGTACAATCTTACCCCGATGTATCATTTAAGCCCTCACGGAGTCCCATGTGGAGGAGGTGCTTGCAAATCTCGGGGTGGCCTGCTCCAGCTGCATGCTGTCAAATCATTAGCACGATCTCCCTCAAGAAGACGAAGAACTTAAACTAACAGATAAAAGGGATATTCCACTCTGATCCCTATCAAATGGAGATGCCTTCCGTGTTCTGAAAAGCTCCAACATGCCACCTGTGTCTCCATTTTTTACTCTGGTAATGATTTCTGAGTTGGAAGAGACGACGTTGTAGGCTCTGTAGTTGTACATCCATCCGCCAAAAGTTGGATTGGACTCGACTTCGTAGATAGACTGTGACAGCCAGTTGGGCCATTGAATATAAGCCTGCCACGCCCCTGTGCCTTTTGTGTATGCCAAAGCAATTTTTCCCAACTTGGAGGGGACATATTCTCTTTTCGTGGTCACCAACGTTCTTGATCGGGGAAATGCGACGTTGCTTTTTATATGGCTCTTTTGTTGAACTTCGACTTTTTGGTGTACATGAGCAGGCGCTCTGGTGGTCTCGCGGCCGTTAAAGTATGTCACTAAGTCTGTCGTGACCAGTCTCGAAATGAGCTCGGGGCTTCGATTTATCAATGCGCTTTTTTCGTTAGAAATGATCAGTAGGCATGCAGATAATTAGCTTACATTTGATAGGATTGAATTGACATTTGCAGGAAGTCGACAGTTCTGGATAGCCTCTGCTGGTACTTTTCCAGATCATCCTTCTTCGTTGTGATTCTGACCAGTGCGGCTTTCTTTTTCAAACCCTTCCTAGAGGCTATTTGCTTTTCCATGTCCTTTATCATGTCGTTAAGGCTATTGTGGGCGTGTCTTGCGAGTCTAAGGCTATTTTTGATTGAGGCATCGTCGCGGGTCAAAATCGAGTTGTCAGCTTCAAGCTGCTCTTGTATACCCTCAAACACAGACCCGAAGACCTTCAATTCCGAAAGCATATCATCGATCTCTTTAGGGAGATCTTTGATTTCCTGCCATAGCTTGCGAGCCTTGATGACGCACTTGACGATATCAGTCGAAATCTGGACAAAGGCAATACCAGCGGCGGTAACGTCCATGTTGGTCGTGTCGCAGGGCGCCTCGTCGGAATAACGAACAGAGAAAAAATCCAAAAACTCCTGTCAGAAGACAAAGACACAATTATTTAGAGGGCAGAAATGGGACAAAAAATGTTGGAGAAGTTTCCATCAGAGGGAACACGGCGTCCGCAGCTGAACTCATGACCAGGATGATTAGTGGTAGTACAGTAATGCACAGGGGCTGCTACAATACAAGCATATCCAACAACCAACAGTGATAAATGATTCGCGGGGAGGCATCCATTTCATGGTCTGGGCGCGTAAACCAGGACGCATGATGGTGGGCGGCAAGGGGATGAATGTGGCGCGGCAGTGGGCGGTACCACACTGTTTGCCTTGCTGTGCTCTTGACGGCGTCATGTCCTTGACTCTTTGGTGAGGGGTGCTATCTCAAATACGCCTTGCAGTTTGTGTGCTCAGCGGTAGTAATTGCAAATGTTTTAGAGAGGTGTTAAAACATGTTCACGTCTGCTGAAGAAGGACGCCATGCACATCGGCGGGAGCGGTACGGGCCGCCAGAGCGCTAAGCCAGACTGATGAGGGTCCCAACCATTAGCGCCCATCAACAACACAACGTGGATCGCCGTCAAATGTCGGTGGACTTCACATTGGGCACGGCTAGGTTAGGGGACTCTGTATTTAAGTATCTTTATGATAATTATATGGCACAAACTCACATGATTACCGTCATCTGGAATGAATTCTTCCCTGACGGGTTGTATTCCCACTGCTGTTACAGCCCAATGTTTGTCGTTCTGCTGTGCCACACCACTTGAACGAAAACATTTATCCTTCTCAATCTCGGTCACCTTCTGAGCGGTCACGATAGCAGCAGGTTCATAATAGTATATCCCTCACGAAAGTGAAATCACATGTGATCCGGGACAGTTGCTGCAGCTGAGAATGTCGAAGGCACATTCATGGGGAGGCTCCGACGAACTCTCAGTGCAAGCAGAGGAGGAATTAAAGGAGATGAAGGATAGAGGGGACCTAGGACTCTGGTGCAATTGGAAGTGATTGTGAAAGTTTACGATTTGATTTAATAAGAAATATGTCACTGGTATTTGACGGCTGATGAGCGCTACGTGAAGAGCCTTGATCTTTGGGTTGTCACATTTTGTATCTTTGAAGCGAAGTTGATGTACATCGGCGCCTCGCAATGGTCAAGGGCGAGGTGAGAGTAAACCCAGATTAAAGGATCAGCGAGCCCGTGTCAGATAAACCACAATGGCGTGAGGCTAAGGAATAAAATCCGATGCATTTTCTCAAGCACTGGTTCAGCTACGTCTGAGACGGAAACTCGACCATCTGATCGTTTATGATATTTTGGAAGAGGGTTAGACACTTGAGGCGGCTGGTTTGACTTGGGAGAGCATCTTGCGCTGGTAGATATACCTTGCAGCTTTGGGTTTCTTTGTTTTCCAGTTACTGCGTCGCTAGGAAGGTGATAGTGCGGGTACCTACGTATCTTCCTCCTCTTCCTAAACTTGCGACGAGTTGTATGCTGTGAATACTCTCACATGACCGCTACTTTTAGCAAGAAAACGGTCAAGGTGGATAAGTTATACTGGAGTGGTTTGGCTGACTTTGAACTGGATTACAACGACTGGGCTCTCTAATTATGTGCTGAATATCCTCTACATGCAGCTCAGAAACTCGGAATTGATAACAGGAGGGAGAATCGATGGAAGGAGCAGAGTGGCCGAAACAAATCTGAGCCTACCCTATACAATACAAGTGAAATACAGTTACCTAAAGGGGCAAAAGGAAGGTATCGCTGTAAATAATGGCGTTATATGTGATTAAATTACTTAAGTGTGGAATAAGAAGCTCTAGAGGCTTTCTTTCCTACTGTAGTGGTATAGTATATAACTATAGTATATAATATAGTGGTATTATACTGCTATATTATATAATTAGACTTATTTTTATTTTATATATTTTTTTTTATATAATAATCCCTCTATATAATACTATAAAAGGTAAATATATCTATAGGTAAAAAAGGCTATATAAGGTATTTAAAAGAGATTAAAAGGTTTAAAAAGTTAAAAGTATAAAAAAGAAAAAAATAGAAAGTAGTAAAGGTTTTATTTTATAGATAAAATAGTATTAAGCTGAAATAGAAAAAATAGTATTTCTAATAGCTTAAGATTTTTATATTAAATTTAGGCTTTTTAGTTAAGCTAAATTATAAAGGCTAGAAAAAGCTATAAAAGCTAGAAAAAGCTATTAGAACTAAAGAAGCTTAAAGTACTATAAGAGTTATAATAGCTTAAAGTACTATAAGAATTATAATAGCTTACTTATAGGTATAAAAAAGTAAAATATACTCTATTTTAAAAAGCTTAAGAAAGTAAATATAGTTTTCTTTAGAAAGAGACTTTATAAGGCTATTAGTAGCTATTTTCTTAGTGTTAATATAGTAGATTTTAATAATACTAATTTTAATCTTACTGTAAAAATAGTAATAGTTAATAGTAATATACTTTATATAAGAGTAAAAAACTCTATCTTTAGTAAGCTTAATAGCAGTTTTATTATTATTGTAAATAGTAATAGAGGTATTTATAATATATTTAAGCTCTTTAAAAAGATTATAAATTTAAAGAACTTTCTCTATATATTTAGAAATACTATATAATACTTAGCTTTTTTAAGTGGATTTATATATATACTTATATAGACTGCTATATTAAAAGACTGAGTTTCTATATATAAAGATAATTTAGCCTTTAGTTAACTTAATACTAGTTATATTACTAGTAAAGTTAGTATTATAATAAGTAAAAAGGTTAAAGGGATTTTAATATATAATTTCAGTCTGATAATAGTATATAATATTTAGGTTAAAGTAATCTTTAAGGTAATAGAGTATTTAGATTATAACTTTAAGCTACTTATTAATTAGCTGAAAAAGAAATTATATTTAGAAGCCTATTATAAAAGTAATATTAAGTTAGGTCTATATAATAAGATAGTTTAACTTTCTAACTAATATATAATAGGGAGTTTAAATAGAGGTATTAAAAAGAGCTAAAAAGGGAAATATTACTAGTTTTTTATAACTTAAGACTATAGGTATAATAGCTTTAAAGGTACTATTAAAGTTAAAGTTATAGATAATATCTTTAATAAAGCTTTACTGTAAGAGGCTAATACTATCTTTAAGCTCTATAATAGCTATATTAAGAAAATAAATAGAAAAGCTATAGTTAGAAACTAAAAGCTTTCTGCTAAAGTCAGTAATAACTTTAGAGATATCTACCTTAAGAGGGAAGAAGAAAAGTAAGTTATTAATATAAGCAGCAATAATAACTCTATTTAAAGAGTTAAAATAAATAGAATAATTACTTATAAGCTTCTTAAAGTCTAGAAAGATAAGCTTATCAGTAAGGCAATTTTCCTAAGTATTAGCAGACTGCTTAAGGCTGTAAAGAGGCTAATTTAGCTAGATAATCTTATTAGTAATTCGGTTTAATTTAGCAGTAAGCTATTAGAAGTAAAAGTCTTTTATAAAGTTAGAAAGTATAGAAAATTACTTTATATAGAAAGTTTCCTTAAGTATACTATAAAGAAAGATAGTAATAATATTAACTTAGCAGGCTGTATAGCCTAATTATATAGCTAAAGTAATAAGAATATATTAAGTAGTAGAAATTACAGTTAAAATATTAGTCTTAAAGAAGTTAATAATATCTTTAATCTATTAGAAGTCTTATATATAAATATAAGCTTTATAACACTTTATATTACTATACTTATTATACTTATATTTAAAAGTTTAAGTAGCAGTTAGTAAAGTAATACTTAAAATAGTATTATAAGAGTTAATAAAGATAAAAGTACTAAGCTTAATAAGCTAACTAATTTTCTTATAGATAGCTTTATACTATTTCTTAATGTTACTAAAGGTTATAGCCTTATTAGTAGAATAAGAAAATATAAAAAGAAGTTAGAAAGATATAGTTATAATCTTATTAATAAACTTATTAATAACTTTAACCTATTAGTTATACTAAAAAGCTCCCTAAGGTTTTATATAGACTATCTTATTATAAAATAAGTATTCCTTATAGATAATAAAATAAGAAGTAGTAATAATATACTTTTTAACTAGATTTTAAACTTTATAAAGATAATAGCTTTAAAAGCTAATTAAAATACCTTTTTAACTGTAAAAGTTAAACTTAAGTTTCTTTTTATTATTCTTATTAGTAAGTTCTATTTTAATAGTAATAATAGTATATAAGCTAAGTATATAAAGATAAGAGATATTAGACTTATTATTATTATTAAGCTTAAAGTAGTTTTAAAAGATTTAGTAGGAGGACTTCTAAATAAAGATATTATTATTATAGAACTTAATAGTAATATAGTTAGTAATTATTATAATAGCCTTAGCTATATAATTTTAGTATTTAAGGAGAAAATAAATAGAGTTAGTAAAAACAGCTTTTATATAGTTTAGAATTATATAATTAGAGTGCTTATAGAGGCTAGCTTACTTATAATAATAGCCAGATATATAAAATATATAAATATAGTCTATATTAAATAGAATAAAAAGTTTAAGACTATTAAATTCCCAGCTGTTATTAAAGTGAATCTTAGTAGAATAGATATCTATTATATAGTAAAAATATTTAAAGAGGCAGTAAAGAGCAGTATTAATACTGACTTTACTATAAAGAGTTTTAATTTAATAATAGTAAGACTTATTATTAATTATAAGAGTAAAAATAGTAGCTTTAAACTTAACAGTATATAAAATAATATAAAGATTAATATAAACTCTCTAAAAGGAAAGAGATATATATTTATAATAGATTTTTAGAGTTTAATATATTATATTAGTATAGTTATAGTAGCAGTATACCTTTTCCTTAAATAGATAAAAGTATTTAAAACTGCCTATAGTCTTTCTAACTATTTAAATAATATTATTATAATTTATATAAGCTAGATAGTAATACTATAGCTTACTGTTAGAGATTTAAGCTTTAGTAGCTATAATAGCAGTTATAGCTACTAAAGTAAGTAATTCTTTAATAGAAAGGTAAAATTTAGTACTATATAGTAAGATAATAGCTATAAGGTTACTATAAGAGTTAAAAATACAGTTTTTAAAAAGAAAGCTACTTTTAAAATAGATCTTAAAGCCTAAAAAGATATTAAGAGGAAAAGTTACTATAAAAGTACTTTCCTAAGGACTATAGAGGTTATATATTTAGGCAGCTTAAAAAAGAGCTTAACTATACTAATATAAGAGAGCTTAATAGAGTTACTACTAGTTATAATAGTGCTCTATTAAATAAAAGGAAATACTTTATCTTTTTTAAACTATTTAAGGTTATTAGTAATATAATAGTTAGAGTTAGAATTTTAAAACTAGTAGTTCTTACTGCAGTTATAATTAGTATAATAGGTATTTTAAGTTACTAGAGACTTTAAGATATTAGAATTAAAAGAAGAGTCTAATAGAAAAAGTATAAAGGCAGATAAAAATAAAGTAATATTACTAAAGATTATAATATTAACTACTACAGTAAAATATCTACCTATAGCTATAGCTTTAAATATAGAGATTATAGTAGAAAATTTATCTATAGTAATAGCTTTAGATATAAAGAATAACTCTCTCTATTTCTAAGACTTATAGAAGTTAGTTATACTAAGGGTATATTTAGCAGCCTAAATAGAGATATAGAAAGCCTTATTAGAAGCAGTTATTAAAAACTAATTAAATAGAAAAAAGATATAGTAAGAAGTAATACCTTAAGCTTTAAAAAGAGATATAGCAGTAAGATTATAAATTTAATAATTAATAGCACTATAAGAGTTACTACTACCTTAGGATTATAATAGGCACTTCTTAAGATATAAAGTATAACAGTTAGAATAGATATAACTCTATTTCCTATAGCTATAATACTTTTTATTAAAGTTAGAGTTCTATTTTAGCTTTTTAATAAGTTAGTTAGATATAAAGTAACTACTTTAGAGGTTAGTAAAGTCTTTAGAGAAAAACTTCTTAGAGTTAGACTTAATATTATTAGTATCTTAAGACTTAAGTAGCTAATATTAAGAGGAATAGATATTTTTATTACTATTAGTAGCAGAATAAGAATTAAGTTATCTATTATTAAAATATCAGTTTAAAGAGATAGTATTATTACAGTAGTTTTAAAAGGTATTTTTAATAGTAAAATAGTTAGAAACCTTATTAAAAAAGTATTAAAACTTATAATATATATATTAACTTAGTTAGAAAAGACAGAGTAAAAAGACTTATAAAAAAAAGTAATAAGTTTAGCTATTATTAAGACTGCTATCTGTAGTCTTTAGCTATATAAAAAGCTAGATAAACTTTATAATATAGTAAGAGCTATTATAGATATTCTTATACTTTAAAAACTAAAGTTAAGAGTAAATATAATCTTCCTAAAGAAAGTTATAGTTATAGTATTATAACTAAAGAATAAAAAAAGCTTAAAATCTAAAGGTAAAGCTCTTAATAATTATTTTAGCCTCTTTTTTAACTGAGTTTTAAATTTAATTAAGAAGCTTATTTTTACTAAAAGTTAAAAGTAGAATAGTTATATTATAGCTAATAGCAGTAAGAGTAGTTATAATAAATAAGCTCTATAAAAACTAACCTTCTATATTTTTAAGATAGCTAGAATTAAAAAGAATAAGTAAGAAATAAGTTAAATAAATTACCTTATAATACTACTTCTTATTAATATCTATCTTTAGGCAGTAGGATATTATAGTATAATAGGTCTTCAGTATATATATATAGCTAAACTTAGCTGGAATACTATCTAGAAGGCTATTATCAGAATAAAGTAAAAGTAAGAATAAAGCTATTATCAGTATAGATTTAGGTGTAAAATTATAGTTCTAGAGTTTTAGTAATAGAAATAGAAATTATAGAGGAAGAAAGCTATCTTACTGTAGTATTAGAGAGTAATTAAAGAATTCAGAAAGATAGTAATAATAATACTGAGAGCTGTATATAAAGTAAAGCTAAAGTGAAAAATACTCAAAAAAGACAAAAGAAATAAGGCTGTAAAAGGTCAGACTGCTTATAGAGTAAAGCTATAGTTAAAAGAGTTTAAAGAAATAGATCAAACTGTAAAAGCTAAAGCTATTTATAGAGTAAAGTCAATACTAAAAATTAGCAGGAAGAGGAATATAAGGGCTTTAAAGCTAAACTTATAATATAATAAAGGTTAAAATTATAAAGGTAAAATCTATAGAAATTACACTTTAAAACAGCAAAAAGAAAAAATACTAACTAAAGTATAGAAAGAAAATATATTAGAGTAAAGCTCAAACTTATAATTAGTAAAATACAGTTATCTAAAGGGGTAAAAGAAAGGTATTACTGTAAATAACAGTATTATATATAATTAAATTACTTAAGTATAAAATAGAAAGCTCTAAAGGCTTTCTTTCCTACTGTAGTAGTATAGTATATAAATACAGTATATAATATAGTAGTACTATACTGCTATATTATATAATTAGACTTATCTCTATTCTTTATAATATATATAAAAAATAGAAAGAAATCTAATTATATAATATAGCAGTATAGTACTACTATATTATATACTGTATTTATATACTATACTATTACAGTAGAAAAAAAAGTCTTTAGAACTTTCTAATTAATACTTAAGCAATTTAATTATATATAATACTGTTATTTACAGTAATATCTTTTTTTTACTTCTTTAGGTAACTATATTTTATTAGTTATAAGTTTGGACCTTACTTTAATATATTCTCTATTTATACTCTAATTAGTATTTCTTCTTTTTATAGCTTTAAAGTGTAATTCCTATAGATTTTATTTTTATAATTTTAATTTTTATTATATTATAAGTTTAGCTTTAAAGCTTTTATATTTTCTCTTTTTATTAATCTTTAGTATTAGTTTTATTCTATAAGTAGCTTTAGCTTCTATAGTTTAATTTATTCTATTTTTTAAATTTCTTTAATTATAGCTTTATTTTATAAGTAGTTTAATTTTCTATAGTTTATTTTTTTTTATCTTTTTTAAGTATTTTTAACTTTAGCTTTATTATAGGCTGAGTTTAGGTTGCAAACTCAGGCTGTACTTAGTTCTATATAGGTACAGCTAGATAACTTAACCTGCAGTTAAGTTATTACTTTTCCTTTTACTTTAGCAGCTAGAGAACTATTACTCTACAGAAAGATTATAGCACTAGCTGCCACTTTAGCCCCCCTAGAGTTAACTCCTTATAGTATAACTTAACTACTCTAATAGATTATAAGTTTAATTTCCTATTTTAGTATATAAATTAGTAGGCTCAGCTTAAGCTTATAGACCTCTATAGTCTAAAGAGTTTATAACCTATAGAGCTCTTTTTATAAAGAGGGAGGAACTTATTACAGGCTGAGCTTGAGTTGTAAACTTAAACTGTATTTAGTTCTATATAGATACAGCTAAATAACTTAACTTACAGTTAAGTTATTACTTTCCCTTTTACTTTAGCAGCTAGAGAATTACTACTCTATAGAAAGATTATAGTATTAGCTGCTACTTTAGTCCCTTTAGGGCTAACTCCTTATAAGCTTTATTTTATAAATAGCTATTAGTATTATTTTTATTTTTATTTTAAATTTTTAAATTACTTATTAATATTATAGTAAAATAGTCTTTTTTTTCTATAGTTTTAATTTTTATTATTAAAATCTTAAGATTATAACTTTATATTTAAATCTCTATTAATAATAGTTTTATTTTTATCTTTATTTTATTTTAATAATAGTATTTTAAATAGTATTCTAATTAAATTTAGCTATATATATATATTAAAAACTTACTATACTATAATATCTTACTACTTAAAAATAGATATTAATAAAAAGTAGTATTATAAGATAATTTATTTAATTTATTTCTTATTTATTCTTTTTAACTCTAGCTATTTTAAAAATATAAAAAGTTAGCTTTTTTAGAGCTTATTTATTATAACTACTCTTATTACTATAAGCTATAATATAACTATTCTATTTTTAACTTTTAGTAAAAATAATTCTTTTAATTAAATTTAAAGTTTAATTAAAAAAGAGACTAAAATAATTATTAAAAGTTTTACTTTTAGATTTTAAGCTTTTCTTACTCTTTAGGTATAATACTATAATTATAACTCTTTTTAGAAAAACTATATTTACTTTTAACTTTAATTCTTAAAGTATAAAAATATCTATAATAGCTTTTTTTATATTATAAAGTTTATTTAGCTTTTTATATAGCTAAAAACTATAAGTAGCAGCTTAAATAATAGCTAAACTTACTATCTTTTTTATAACTCTTTTTATTCTATTTTTTCTAATTAAGTTAATATATATTATAAGTTTTAGTACTTTTTTAATAAGATTTCTAACTATTTTACTATTAAAAATATATTTTAAAACTACTATAATAATACTATTTCTTTAGATTAGTATTTTAATAATAGATAACTTAATTTTTATATTACTTTTAATAGTAATAAAAATACTTACTCTTTTTAATATTAGTTATTTAAGCTTTAAGATAGTAATAATATTAAGTTTAACTTTAAAAGATCTTTTTTAAAAAACTTAATTAACTCTTAAGATAGTTAGTTTATATCTAACTAACTTATAAAAAAGCTAAAAAAGCTAAAATAGAATTCTAACTTTAATAAGAAGTACTATAGCTATAGAAAATAGAATTATATTTATTCTAACTGCTATACTATATATTCTAAAAAATATCTATTATAACTTTAAAGTAATAGTAACTCTTATAGTACTATTAATTATTAGGTTTTTAATTTTACTACTATAATTCTTTTTTAAAGCTTAAAATACTACTATAGTAGGATATCTAGAACTTTTAGGCTAGCTAGTTACTAATAGAGATATAATAGAGATAAATAGAGGAGGAAGCTGTATACAGAAAGAAGAATTATTATTATATCTTTCTTTAAAATTTTCTTTTCAGTTAGAGGGACAGTTATCTTAACAACTTTATTATTAGAGTTAATAAAGACTTTTTACCTTTAATTTTCAAGAGATTTTATAAGACTATTTTAACTGTAGTTACAATTTTTATCTGACTTTAGTTTTTTACTTTACTAATTGACAGACTGCTATAGGCCTTATTAATATATCTTACTACCTCTATTTTCTATAACTAACCTAATAGAGTATTCAATTAGATACTTTTCTATTAGAAGATATAAGCTTTAGATTAATCTAACTATATATATATAGTCTGATACAGCTTTAGGCTGATTAATTAAGATATTTATGCGATACTTTTCTATACACTCTCCTAAGGAATAGCAGATAATTTAGGTGTTAGCTATTAACTTTTTCTACTGCTAAATTACTTCTTACTATATTACTTTTCTACTTAATTAGTTTTTAATAGTTACTTCTAATAAGATTTTTTATATTTCTATTTAAACTGCTAAATATACTCTTAATATAGCTAGCCTCTATAAATCTTAAAAATAAAAAGAGTTATTCTTTATATTTAAAGTTATTACTATAGATAAATTCTTTATTATAATCTCTATATTTAAGGCTATAGCTATAAATAAATACTCTACTATAGTAACTAATATTATAACTTTAAGTAATACTATTTTACTTTTATTTATTTTTATATTTCTTCTATTAAGCTCTTTTTTTAATTTTAATATTTTAAAGTCTTTAGTTTAATAGCAGAAAAAAGTTAATAGCTAATACTTAAATTATCTACTATTCCTTAGGAAAGTATACAGAAAAACATTATATAGATATCTTAATTAGTCAGCCTAAAGCTGTATTAAACTATATATATATAGTCAGATTAATCTAAAGCTTATATCTCCTAATAGAAAAATATCTAATTAAATACTCTATTAGATTAATTATAGAAAATAGAGGTAGTAAAATATTAATAAGGCCTATAGCAGTCTGTTAATTAGTAAAGTAGAAAACTGAAGTTAGATAAAAATTGTAACTACAGTTAAAATAGTTTTATAAAATCTCTTAAAAATTAAAAGTAAAAAGTCTTTATTAATTCTAATAATAAGGTTGTTAAGATAACTATCCTTCTAACTGAAAAGAAAATTTAAAGAAAGATATAATAATAATCTTTCTTTCTATATATAGCTTTCTTTTCTACTTATTTTTATATATATTTCTATTAGTAACTAGCTAGCCTAAAAGTTCTAGACAGCTTATTATATTAGTAACTTAAAATACCTATTATACTAATTATAATTATAGTAAGAATTACTAACTTTAAAATTTTAATTCTAACTGTTATATTATTAATAACTTTAAATAGTTTAAAAAAGAATATTTCCTCTTATTTAATAGAAATACTATTATAACTAGTAGTAACTTTATTAAGTCTTTTTATATTAGTATAATTAAGCTCTCTTTTAAGCTACCTAAATATATAACTTCTATAGTTTTTAGAGAAATATTATTTATAGTAACTTTTTCTTTTAATATTTTTTTAAATTTTAAGATTTATCTTAAGAGTAGCTTTTTCTTTAAAAACTATATTTTTAATTCTTATAGTAATCTTATAGCTATTATCTCCTCTTATAGTACTAACTTTTATCTTTTAGTTAAAAAATTACTTACTCTATTAGCTATAACTATAAGTTATAGCTATTAAAGCTTAAATTTCTAATAATAAGCTATAATATTACTATTTAATTTATATAAACTATAATAATATTATCTAAATAGTTAGAGGCTCTTATAGTAGAGTGGTTTACTATAAGGCTACTTTTATAAAAATTATTAGTTTAATTCCAGCTAGAGGAAAATTCCCTATTAGCTAATACCTTTTAGGCTTAGTCTCCCCTAAGGAATTAGCTAATAAGGGATTAAAATCTGTATATTTAGTATACTAAAATAGATATAGCTATAAGACTAATAGGGCTAGCTATAGATAGACTGAATTATCTTACTGTAAAAATAATTAGATTTTACTACCTAATAGTATTTAAAGAAGCTAGAGCTTACTACTATAGTAGTATTTAAAATAGCTAGTATATAAGCACTATAAAATAGACTAAAAGAGTAGGGCTATTAGAGGTAAATAATTAGAGAAAACATTAAATACAGTAGAGAAAGATAATAAAGAAAGAAGAAATAAGAGAAATTAGCCTGCTGGGATAATTTTAATCTGAAGAAATAGATAAGCTAAAAGTTAGAAAAAGAGGGGTTTTTATCTGAGCTAATATATAGGTGTCTATATTAGTAATAGTTTCCCCTCTATAATAAATATAAATATCTCTATATAATTAGTACTAGTTAAGAAAGAGAGTAAGAATAATAAATAAATAAATAGTTAGAGAAACTATAAGTAGCTTTAAGAATTTTTATCTACTTAAGGAAAAAGTATACTACTATTATAACTATACTAATATAATATATTAAATTCTAAAAATCTATTATAAATATATATATTTCTTTTCTTTTAGAGAGTTTATATTAATCTTTATATTATTTTATATACTACTAAATTTAAAGCTATTATTTTTACTTTTATAACTAATAATAATTTCTGCTATTATTAAATTAAAACTCTCTACAGTAAGACTAATATTAATACTACTTTTTAATATCTTTTTAAATATTTTTACTATATAATAAATATTTATTCTATTAAAATCTACTTTAATAATAACTAGAAATTTAATAGTTTTAAACTCTTTATTTTACTTAATATAAATTATATCTATATATTTTATATATCTAGTTATTATTATAAGTAAGTAAACTTCTATAAGTATTCTAACTATATAGTTTTAAACTATATAAAAGCTATTTTTACTAACTTTATAATATTTTCTATTAAATATTAAAATTATATAGTTAAAGCTATTATAATAATTACTAATTATATTATAATTAAATTTTAAAATAATAATACTTCTATTTAAAAGTTCTTTTATTAGATTTTTTAAAACTACTTTAAGTTTAATAATAATAATAAGTTTAATATTTCTTACTTTTATATATTTAGCTTATATACTATTATTACTATTAAAGTAGAATCTATTAATAAAAATAATAAAAAGAAACTTAAGTTTAATTTTTATAATTAAAAAGATATTTTAATTAGCTTTTAAAGCTATTATTTCTATAAAATTTAAAATTTAATTAAAAAGTATATTATTATTACTTTTTATTTTATTATTTATAAGAAATATTTATTTTATAATAAAATAGTTTATATAAAACTTTAAAGAGTTTTTTAATATAATTAATAAATTAAAATTATTAATAAGTTTATTAATAAGATTATAACTATATTCTTCTAACTTCTTTTTATATCCTTTTACTCTATTAATAAGATTATAACTTTTAGTAATATTAAGAAATAGTATAAAGCTATCTATAAAGAGATTAATTAGCTTATTAAACTTAATATCTTTATTTTTATTAACTTCTATAATATTATTTTAAATATTATTTTACTTACTGCTATTTAAACTTTTAAATATAAATATAATAAGTATAGTAATATAAAGTATTATAAAGCTTATATCTATATATAAAGCTTCTAATAGATTAAAAATATTAACTTCTTTTAAAATTAATATTTTAACTGTAATTTCTACTATTTAATATATTTTTATTACTTTAGCTATATAATTAAACTATATAGCTTATTAAATTAATATTATTACTATTTTTTTATAGTATACTTAAGGAAACTCTCTATATAAAGTAATTTTTTATACTTTTTAATTTTATAAAAAATTCTTATTTTTAATAGCTAGCTATTAAGCTAAATTAAACTACTAATAAAATTATTTAGCTAAATTAGTTATTTTATAGCTTTAAGCAGTCTATTAATACTTAAGAAAATTACCTTATTAATAAATTTATCTTTTTAAGCTTTAATAAGCTTATAAATAACTATTTTATCTATTTTAACTTTTTAAATAAAATTATTATTATAATTTATATTAATAATCTATTTTTCTTTTTTTCTTTTAAAATAGATATCTTTAAAATTATTACTAATTTTAATAGAAAGCTTTTAATTTCTAACTATAGCTTTTCTATTTATTTTCTTAATATAGCTATTATAGAGCTTAAAAATAGTATTAGCTTCTTATAGTAAAGCTTTATTAAAGATATTATTTATAATTTTAATTTTAATAGTATTTTTAAAGCTATTATACCTATAGTTTTAAGTTATAAAAAACTAATAATATTTTCTTTTTTAGCTTTTTTTAATATTTTTATTTAAACCTTCTATTATATATTAATTAAAAAACTAAATTACCTTATTATATAAACTTAACTTAATATTATTTTTACTATAGGTATAAGAATCCAATAAGAGCTTAAAGAGTACCCAGCCTGAGATACCTTATTAATAGATATACAGTACGATTGAGTATATTAAGTTACTCTAAATTACTTAATCTTTTGCCTCAATAGACTATAGGTCTTTATAAGAGTTAGGTATACCACTCTAACCCTTACAATATTCAGAGTCAGTATGAGTGTATAGCTGTACGGAAGGTTAGATATTTAAGCCTCCGTTAAGACCTTATAACTGCAATAGACTATAGGCTTATAGGGACAGCTGTATAGGGGGCCTATTAGTCTATTAGGCTCTGTAACTATATTAGGCTGGGCCCTAGGGGTTGATATCTATGGGTTATTACCTTGCTAAGCCAGAAGCCAGCTTAAACTCTCAGTACATTATGCTCTAGTCAGGCCTCTAATTATATAGCTTGAGATATACTGGCTAGAGGGGGGGATAATTGTAAGGATCTAATAAGGGCTTAGAGAGTGTCCTGCTCGGGATACTTTATTAATAGATATACAGTATAATTAAGTACACTAGGTTACTCTAAATTGCTTAATCTTTTGCCTTAATAGGCTATAGGTCTTTATGAGAGTTAAGTATACCGCCCTAACTCTTATAATAGGCTTCTAAATATAATCTTTTTTTAACTAACTAATAAATAGCTTAAAGCTATAATATAAGTATTTTATTATTTTAAAAATTATTTTAATTTAAATATTATATACTATTATTAAATTAAAATTATATATTAAAATTTCTTTAATTTTTTTTATTTATTATAATATTAATTTTACTAATAATAGAATTAATATTAAGTTAACTAAAAGTTAAATTATTTTTTATATATAGAAACTTAATTTCTTAATATAGTAGCTTATATAAATATATATATAAATCTACTTAAAAAGCTAAATATTATAATATTTCTAAATATATAGAAAAAATTCTTTAAATTTATAATTTTTTTAAAAAGCTTAAATATATTATAAATATATCTATTACTATTTATAATAATAATAAAGTTACTATTAAGCTTATTAAAAATAGAATCTATTACTTTTATATAAAATATATTACTATTAACTATTACTATTTTTTATAATAAAATTAAAATTAAAATTATTAAAATTTAATTATATTAATACTAAAGAAATAGCTACTAATAGCTTTATAAAGTTTTTTTTTTTAAAAAAAAAAACTATAGCTATTTTTTTAAGCTTTTTAAAATAGAATATATTCTACTTTTTTATATCTATAAATAAAATATTATAACTTTTACTATATTTTAAACTATTATAATTTTTATAGTACTTTAAATAGCTATAAATTTTAATAGCTTTTTTTTAATTTTAATAGTTTTTTCTAATTTTTATAATTTAACTTAATTTAGCAGTAAAAAGAAATAGAAATAACACTTAATTTATTAACTTATTCTAAAGGAGATATATAGAGGATTATTATATAGGTATTTTAGCTAGTCAGCCTAAAGCTGTATTAAATTATATATATAAGATTAAGTTAATCTAAAGCTTATATCTTCTAGTAGAAAAGTATCTAATAAAGTAGAATATTAAGTTAGTTATAGAAAAGTTTGCTAGTAAGATATTAATAGAGCTTATAGCAGCTTAATATCTAAAAGAGGTTAAAAATAGAAGCAGAATAAGAATTATAGTAACTGTTAAAATAAACTTAAATAAATCTCTTAAAAATAAAGGCAATAAATTAATAGACTTTCTAGTAGCTTTAAGCCCTTTTAGTCTTTCTAACTTCTTAGAAAAATCTCTAATAAAGAAGAAAATAATTCTTTTTCCTCTATAATAGCACTAACCTCCCTTTTTAACTTTATTTAAGCCACTTTAAAAATATCCCCACTAGTAACTAGCTAGCCTAAGTATTTCTAACTGCCTATTATATTAACTAAAAAGCTTAAATCTAATATAAAAATCTTAAACTATTAGAAATACTGTTTTTTTTTTATTTTAATTTAATACTATTTTAACTAATAGAATAAAATCTCTACTACTTTTTATTACTTTTTTTCCCTACTTTTAACTCTTTAAACTCTTTAAATTTCTTTTAAATACTTTATATAGCAGTTTTTACCTATAGAAGTATCTACCTATTATAATATTTAATAGAAAGAATTATTATATAAAAAGAAGTATAAAAAATAAAAAAAAATCTAATTATATAATATAGCAGTACAGTACCACTATATCACATACTATATTTATATACTGTACCACTACAGTAGAAAAGAAAGCCTCTAGGGCTTCCTAATTAACACTTAAGCAATTCAATCACATATAACGCCGTTATTTACAGCGATACCTTCCTTTTGCCCCTTTGGGTAACCGTATTTCACTATGCGCTGTAGGCGAAACGGCGAACAGCTGAGCCAGTGTTCCTCGATTGACCCCATGGGTGACCTGCAGGGAAGGCAGAAAAAGCAGGAGCCAATAAACATGAGAAATGTTGGGAGTTAATGTGGGTGTGTAGTGGTTCGATCCGGATGAAGCATACCCGGCGATGTTGGGGCGATGTCAAACCCGCTTAGGTTCCCACTGCTTTACAAGTCACAGAACATTGTAACAAAACCGATTCGGATGAGATGCGAGGGCATAACACGTAGCAGAGTGATACAACTTTGATACTCGGCAGAGTTGAATATGGATACAAATAATGTTATTCACGTTATTTACGGGGAGCTTTCTCTGCCATGGCGAGCTAAGGGGTTCATGGCAGTGGGTGCCGGCGGAGATGAGCTTGGATGGGGTGCCAGGGCGAATCCGAGCCGGGGACGGGCGGAGGATTTCCTTATCAATCAGTCGAGAAATTCGCGATCTGTGCATACAGGCGAAAAGTGGTTAGATTGATGCTCCGTCATGTTGCTGAGTTCAGATTGATCTTCATGTTGGCGACAAATCCCAACCGACGTAGCCCCGAAGCCGGAGGAAGCTCAGTCAGGCGACCGGGTATAGAGGCATCCGTACCGAGCCGACGAGGAACCTGGAGGTCATCTCCACTTGGCTTGGGTACGGAAACCCGATTCGATTCGACGAATTCCCTTGTGCTCCTCCCGAACCCGAGCCCGCAGTGGTGGAGTGGGTGCTGCATGTGAACGAACGAGTCTCAGTGGTGAACTGGGGCTTTGCACCCAGTACGACTGCTTGTGCTGTATGTCTTGGGACAATCGGAGAACACCGGACCCAGCCCTGGAGCGTGGGCTTGCGATTGAGATCCAGAACACATTAACTCGGCCAGGAGGAAATGTGACGTGGAAATGGGTGGAAATGGATCAGCCTGGCCAGGCCCAATGCCTGAGAGTAGTTGACGCTGATCCGTGCCGTCACACACACTATCGTATGCACGAAGAACTTACACACACAGCTAGACACAGCTGAACACAGCTAAATACAGCTAGACGAGCTCTGGCAAACGTTCAAGTGGACGGAAGGCTTGAGCTAACGTCGCGGAGCCCCTCCCGACCTCCAGTTGGCATGGGCAGTGGGCCTGCGGTCGCGACCTGGCTGGGTCTCACCAACGAAACCCTTGTCAGCTTTGAAAAGTCCAGCCCGTCTTCCCGCTTCTATTTTTTCTTTTTTCTTTTCCCTTGAAACGAACGAACTGCGTGTGTGCGTGTGGCGGGCTGACGTTTGGGTGGCGGCCGTAGTGGAGGTAGGTGGTGGACATTGGTCGCTCGAGGTCCGATCGTAGGTTACCAGAAAGGGTACTTTTACCTTGCAGGTTGCTTGCAGGCATGGCCTGGCCGCTGGGTGTTGGTTGTTAGGTGCTTCCTTGTCGTGATGAGCATTGAGTTTCAATAACGACAAGTCCGTTATAGAGAGTCACCGTAGGATACCACCTTTGACAAGTCGCCAATAAGCTACATCTACATACGAGGGACTAGTACGGAGTACAGTTTGGGGAGACGCTTCTCATTCGTCTCAGCCTCCTTGCCGTCCGTCATCCATTTGCTTCTGCCTCCTTACGCGATAGCTCTCCATTCCTCGCCACCACCAGAAGCTACCGTCCACTAATTAACCGCAGCTACCGCAACCTTGCTCCTGAGGTGTCTGGGTGGGTTTTTATTTTATTTTTACTTGCGGCGTTCCAGGTTGCAGTCCAGGTTGCAGTCCAGGTGTTTTCTTTCTTGCATCGTACTTTCTTTGCACACATCTGCATTCTCCCTCCCTCTCTCTCTCTCTCTCTCTCTCTCTCATCAACCCACAGCGTCGATTCTGCTGGCGCCTGGCCAATTACCCGTCCAAGACAACATCTCCTTTGTCCCTTGCAGGGTCCTCCCTTTCGATATTTTTGTACAGTCAGACTACTTTTTCGGGCGCACCCTTGTCTTACTTTGAGCACCGATAGTGCCGATAGTGTCCCTTGGACGCCCTTGATTCGGTCTTTCCCTCCTGGATCCCTGTTCTAGTCTATTGGCCCCAGGTCCTAGTCCACTGGCCTCAAGTCCTTCCAGGCACTCACTGGCCCGTTCCAGGGCGATCGCTCGGCGCTCCGTCGCATTCCGTCATCGCAAACCACAAATCTCCCTCCCCGCCCACCACCAAACTCTCCTCTCTCTTCCTCCACCATCACCATCGACATCAGCACCCTCAATCACTGAGCCCGTCGTCATCGCTTCTACGCCGTCGCCGGCGCACATCGTCCCTCATCATGGGCCTCCTCCAGAAGATGGCGTGGTCCAAGAGCACCCGCATCAAGGTCATGATTGCTCTTGACACGGCCTTCTTCATCCTCGAGCTTACCACCGGTTTCCTCGCCCACTCGCTGGCTCTGATGGCTGATGCCTTCCACATGGTAAGAAACCCCCTGCACGTCGGAATTGCATCGTCGACTGACCAATTCCCAGCTCAATGATATCATCTCCCTGATCATCGGTCTCTGGGCTGTGTCCGCCGCGCAAAAGGCCACCACCGACGAGTTCACCTTTGGTGTAAGTTTCCATCCATCAAGCGTCAGCGCAGTGCTAATCCGACGATAGTGGGTGCGCGCTGAGATCCTCGGTGCCTTCTTCAACGCCGTCTTCCTCATCGCCCTCTGCGTTTCCATTATCCTCGAAGCCCTGACCCGATTCATCGAGCCCCCGGAGATCAGCAACCCCCAGCTGATGCTTATCGTCGGTTCCGCTGGCCTCTTCTCCAACCTCGTCGGATTCTTTGTCCTCGGCGGCCACGGTCACGGCCACGGTCACTCCCACGACGACCATGATCACGACGGCCACGATCATGCCCACGGCCATTCACACAACCACGCACACGACGAGGAGGAGGGTCGCGCCGGCCTGCATTCCCACGAGTCGCCCGCCGAGGAAACGCGCCGTATCCGCTTCGAGGACCATCGTCACACCAGGGATGAGTCTAGTACTGCCGCCAGCCGTCTTTCCCGAGGTCGCGATAACCGCCGCTCCAGCAAGAGCGGACACTCCCGTCTGGCCAGCATCGAGGACATGAGCATTCACCCTGCCAGTTTCCGCCAAGATATTATCGCCGCGAGCATGGCCACCGCTGGTGATTCCACCAGCGAGAGCGAGTCCGAATTCGATGCCACTTTCATCGCCGAAGAGGATGAGGCGAATGAAGAGTCGCCACTGCTCCAGGGCGTTAAGAAGGGTGGCAGCTCTCTCGGTGCCCACAAGCAGCCGGCTCATTCGCACCCAACCATCCGCCGTCCACGACGTGACTCGAGTGTGCACGATGGCCACAACCATACGCTGCCCCAGAAGCCCGGCAAGAAGGGTGGCCACAACCACGACGATATGGGTATGAACGCCATGGTCCTGCACGTCATCGGTGATGCTTTGGGCAATATTGGTGTCATGGCCACGGCTCTCATCATCTGGCTCACCAACTGGCCCGGCAAGCTCTATGCCGATCCCGCCGTCTCGCTCTTCATTACCGCCATTATTCTCAAGACCTCGATCCCTCTTACCCGTGCAACTGCCCGCGTTCTGCTCCAGGCCACCCCCGAGCATGTCAGTATCAAGGACATTCGACAGGACATTGAGAGACTCCCTTGTGTCATCACCTGCCACCACATTCACGTCTGGCAGCTTTCCGACACCAAGCTCGTTGCCAGCATGCACATCCAGGTTTCCTTCCCTATCGACTCGCATAGTGGCGAGAAGTATATGGAGTTGGCTCGCCGGGCCCGCAAGTGCCTCCATGCCTACGGTATCCACAGCGCCACCATCCAGCCTGAGTTCTGCCTCGACCAGAAGCACATGCAAGCCGAAGAAGCCGCTGCTCTCGCCCTTGATGGAGGCGCCGACGGAGGCAAGGGCGAAGTCTGTCTCCTGGAATGCATCGAGGACTGCCAGGGACAAGGCTGCTGCACCAACGTCGAGGCCTCATCCAGAGGCTCATCGACGCGTCGTGCCAGCGACTCGTCACAAGGCGCGAACAGTGCTAATGGACACGAGCATGGACACGAGCATGGGCACGATCATGAGCATGATCATTAGAACTTGATCCCCCTCTGGAACGACTGGTCGCATGCTGGTGGACATTCTAGACTCTAGAGGTATCCCAAAAGGCACTCACATATCCTTGACTGAGTGCCAGGGGCCATGAGATAGAGATTACCTCCCTTCCTCCTTACCGGACAACTTTTCTAATTAAAAGGGCTGGCGTTTGTGTTTCGGTTGTTTTCTCGGAGGCTGCCAATTTGGGCATGCGTTGAGCACACGGCTATGTTGCTCACAGAAGGGCTATAGTGTACGATAGATGCGCTACACAGTACAACGAGTGTTTATTTTGTCTTGAATAATGTATGTCTTACTCCCTGTATGAGTGAGGCAGTTGAGGATCGGACGCGGCATTGATATTTCCACTTCAGAAAGCCACCGCAGCGCCATGCTTTGAGTTGAACAAGTTTCTTATTGTTACTTCTTCGCCATTGCACACACGAGACTAAGTTGAGATCTACCATATGTCCTTGGCGTTCTATGTGAGATGTGTATCCCCAATAACCCCTTTTACGAACGCGATCTACCCAACCATGTACCTATCCCATCCATCCCCTTCCGGCCGTTTTCGATTTCGTGAAACATCATAACATAAATATATACTAAAACAGCGCACGCATAAATATGAGTAGACTGGTTCTATGACTTAGTTGGCGGTGGCGGGGGAGGTGGCAGGACCAACTCCGCGCGCCACGAACCTCAGCAATACCCTCGACGCCCTTGAAAGAGTACTGCACGCGAAGAGTCTTATCGAGTCCGGGCGCCGGGTCCCAGAAGCCTGGTATGCGGCTCTTGCGGACACTGCTGGGGAGGACGAGGCGGGCCCCGGCGTTGCTGGACGAGTCGTCGATCAGGGCGGCGAGGGCAATGGTGACGTCGGCGACATGCTCGCCAGCTAGGTTTCCGTCGGAGTCCGGAACGCCGTACTTTGCGCTCAGGATGACGAGCCCGCCGAGGGACGTCTGGCGCTTCTGGCGCGCTTCGACCGGCTGCGCGAGGAGGACGGTGACGTTGTCGGCCTCATAGCGGTTGCGCGCCACGGCTTGGGCTGTAGTCGAGGCCAGGTCCACGCGGGGCGGGCGGCGGGTGCGGGAGCCGGACTTGGAGGCTCGGCTGCGGCGTTGGTGGAGGAAGAGCTGAACGGCGGCGAGGCCGGTGAACGGGAGGGCGCCGGCCCAGAAGAAGATGCTCTGAGAGAAGAGGGCTTGCGGGGCGATGAGCAGGGGCACGCTGAGGCGCTGGCCGAGACGCGACCAGTACACGGAGAGGTGCAGGCTGTGGAGGCTGACGCCGACCTCGAGGCCGAGACGGGCGAAGCGGCCGACGGACCAAAGGTTGCGGAGCGCGATGTAGCGGTCTTGGAAGGTGCTAGAGCACAGCTCGACTTCGAGGCGGGCCGCGGACGGCACCGAGGGGTCGGATGGCTCAAAGGAGGGGAGTTGGAACGGGATCGATAGGTTCTTGCTATACCGCACGAAACCGCCGACCGAGGTGGGAGTAGCGGCCGCAGAGACAGCCCAAGTTCCGTCGTTGCAGGCGTCGAGCTCATTGTCGAGACCCCGAATTCCCCTGTCGCTGTTGGGCGAGTCGGAGGAGCCGGGGGCCGGGATGCGCTCCGGAGGTCCGGTCCGGAACCCCACTTCCAGGCTCGGGGCCGTCTTCAGGGGACCCTCTGTGCTGAACATGTTGGGGTTCATCTTGGAGAAGTCAGAATAGAAGGAGTACGACTCGCTTGATCTCAGCACCCAGTCGCCGGTATCCGCGCGAGCAAACGCCGTGCCGGCCAATGCCGTACCACGATACAGGTTCTGCCGGGCGCCGATGGTGAAGCGAGGCGGCGTTCGGGGAAGATGGCGCGAGGACTGCACACTGGCTTCGACAACGGTGGGCTCGCGGAAGTCGGGGATGATGATGTGGTGGTAGAGGCGGCTGGTGACGGAGAACTCGGGGAGGATATCCGACTCGAGCTCGACGGCCGTCTTGAGCCATCGGACCTTGTCTGGAGGAGGCGGGGGTGCGTGATTCAAGAACTCTTGTCGATATCGCAGCGTTACTAACGGCGAGAGCTTGTTCTCAACGAGCTGGATGAGTCTGTGCCTCGGAATCGTCAAGGGCAGCAGTGGCTGATAGCGATCATACAGGAGGGCGGTTGGCATGAGAGAGAGGTCTCCCGTAACACCATACACGGAGCCTAAGAGGGTGACGGTAGGAGTGGCCACCTCGATTGCCGGCTGAGAAAGACCTTCAGCCTCTTCCTTTTTCTTGTCCTTGGACAATGCGAGGCGTTCCAGACGCGACACTTGTGGCTGCATCACATTGCGCAGGGCCGGGACGTCAACCGAGGCAGACTGGCTGAGTGCAAAGTCCAGCAGCTTCAACTTGGACGAACTTCGCTGCCACGGAGGGTTGAGGCGGTTCCTCCTCAATCTCGTTGCATCGAGCCGGATACCCAAGTCGGAGCTGGTCTGGACGCCATTCTGCAACCTGTCGTGCACCACTTCCTTGAACGCGGCCTCGTAGGTCGCCGATGCTGTGTCGTCGGGCTCGTCGGCTTCCAGGAACCGGCTCAGGTCGTACTCCGCTCGACGCGCGGGGTCAATGAGGGCCTCGAAGGCTTCCTGGGCGCGCAGGAACTGCTGGAGGGCAATAGGCCGGAGGTGCTCGGGGTAGCTGTCCGGGTAGAAGAGAAGGAAGAGGCGGTGGTATGCGCGGCGGATCTCGTCCTGCGAGAGGTCGGCGGCGTCCCGCGGGAGGCAGAGGACGTCGTAGTAGTCCCAGTCGGGGAACTCGGAGCCGGGGCCGGAGTCGTTGGCGCCGGAGACGAGTCTGAAGCTGTCGCCCGAGGGGACGAGGACGCGGTCGTTGGCATCGGTGTCGCCGGCCTCGGAGGCGTTGGTCACTCGCTCAAAGATGGAGCTGCCGTCGTCGTCCCAGAGCGCGTACTCCTGGCGGCTCGCGGCGAACTGGTCGTTGAGGGAGAAGCGGGACGAGGGGGCGCGGAGGCTCGGGACCCGGAGGCTCTGGGCGGCGGAGGCCGGGGGACCGGAGGGGTACCGCGAGTCGTCCAAGGCGGCCGAGGAGCGAGCGGCCGACGAGCTGTGGGTGGTTCCGGCGCTGGACCGGGCGTGGGAAGCACGGTGGCTGCTGCGACGGCTTTTTGAGGATTCGGGCATGGTGGTGATGCGCCGTGAGGGGCTGTGAGAGCGGGGGGCGGTGTAGTTGGGAGATTCCAACGCTCCGACCGGACGAGACGGGCTTTGACAGAGGAAGAGGAGAAATGAAGAAAAAAAGATACGGAAACAGAAATGTCACTATCTGGGTTGAGGGCCTGTCAAGCCTCGCCGGACTCGCCAATCACGAGTGCAGCCGTTAACGACGGATTGAGATGGGGGACGGCTCGCGCGATCCATTGCCGGGGTGGGTTGATTTGACGATTGGGAGGGGCTCGGTACCGTGAAGGCGGGCGTGCAGGCGTGCGGCATCATGCGTGTGCGTCGCTGTGGGTGGTTACAGCGCTAGGGATGCAGGGGTGCACCCGCTGAACGCAGGGCACCGGCACTTAAAGTGCGTTCGCGGCCAGTGATGGCCCCTAAAAAGAGACCGCTGTGATGGCGTGTTTCAGTGGGGTAGCGGGGAGCTGGGCACACAACCCGTGGACCGTTAATTAATACACGGGTCCTCTCAGAACTTCGGCTTTCGCTCCAGCTGAGAAACACTCGGCCATCGTGTCACTCTCAGCTTCTCAGGCTTCCCCCAATATCGGAAAATTAAATGAGTGATACGAACGATGAGTGAAATGGACATTAATGCAAATACTGCCATACAGATCTGTCATATCTCCTTAATGACTCATGGTGCAAACTTGGATCCAGCCAAATACGACGACCAGAAAAGCAACAAGCAACATCCTGGTCCGCGATGAAGCCAAACCTCACCTGTACGATCATGTCCGCTCTCAAACCAGCGTCAATATCGGCCTGGTTTCCATTGCGTCTTCCCAGCTCCATTTAGGTACAGCTGCAGTCGCAAATTCCCGTGTTTTCTGTTTCGTCGCTGTTTGTGCCAACCAACGTCAACGCATCCGCTTACACGAGGCAACCCGGATGGATGACACAGCTACAGTCGTATGTACCTGGTTAGGTGAAGAAGCAGTTTCTCTTCGCAAGTTAGTAATGCAACCTAGGTCTGTGTCGTGGCTTTTCACACCCAGACCACACTGTTAAACCGGCGCTGGTTAACTATGATTCTGGGTTCGCTGTTGGACGGGAATATATGTCCTTTCCTCTTCTGGGTGGCATTTACTCACGGACAAGGTCGTCTCGAGGCTTCCCATCTTCCTAAACTAGTACCCTTCGAGCTGTACTCTAACTACCCAGATTCCCGATTCTGCAAAGAGCAGCCATACGGGCCGCCAAGACATGCGAACTCAGTATTGTAACACTCTCATGAAATGCAGAGAAGTTTCTCTGATCAGAGTAGTGGATCATCATCACCGTTCTGTCAATGGCCTGCCGATTTTCCCCCAGTGCCAATCCGGTACCTAATGATGAATGATACAATGTAGCGACGACTTAGGGCGGATGGGCCGCCCGTGCTAAAAAACACGAGGTTTCGATTGGAACCGCATCTGAAGGCGCGTCTGTTCAGCGGAGTTGGCGAGTTCATGGCAGGCCCGGATGTCCAGTGATGGCTCCCATTTTTGCCAGTAGCTTATAAGAGATAAGAGGAGAAGTTTTTCTTTTTCTTTTTCAGCGAAACCGACTGCTTTTATATTGCGCGCTATGTGTAGAAGCTTTGCGTGGATGCCCGAAGGTTTGTGTCGCAGAGGAATGGCCCGCTTTGACTGCAGCCTTTCAAGGCCGTCATCTGAGGGCTCCATCTATGACCACTTGGACTGATGGCGGAAGCATACTACGGGTCAGTTACCTTTATATAAGAAAATTCTTCAAACTCTTTTCCTATGCTGAGACTAAATGCGATTATATAGGGTGCAGTAGAATACCAGGGGCTGTTGTGGAAAGACTGTAGCACAATATTGATCAAGGTTTCTAGATGGGCGGCGGAAAAATGACTCATGCATGATGCACATTAAATTTATTGCATTGCTTCGTGATATTAAGTTGAGAAGTTTCAGCCCTCGAGACGCGCGTCCTTGCTCAGAGTGCGCTTTGGTTTAGTGGGAGGCCGCAACTATAACTCGGTGTCAAGATAAATGCGGACCATGGTATTAGGAAACTTTATGCTGGGTTTAGCATCTGGATGCATTCTATCTGTGGTACTGGTTGCTCTGATCTATCTGAGAGGATATTGACTAAACTTATCAACCTTTCGATGTCTCTTCATTGGCTAGCTGTCTTGTTCGTTGGCATCCAAAAATGACGACCCAGGTCTCCAATTTTGGAGGCCGTGGTGGTAGAAAGTAGAGGCCCTTGAACAGAACGCAAGAACTTGACGGGATCCCGAGTTGTCCTGAGGCTGTGGTCGCATGTATCAACTCGAGGGGACAATCCCGCCTATCTCTGGAGGTCTGTGTTGTCGTCTGGAAAGATCAAAACGTAGCTTGGTCCGTATTGTGTCACCGTCTGTGGATGCTTGTTCAAAACTGAAACTCGTGGCTCCGCCAGGTAGTTCCGTTATCGTATTGCCGATGACGTGTAGACCGCAGATGTCACATTAAAATGAATTGTGTAGAGAGACACAGAAACATTCTGCGAGACCGGTTTGGTCAAGCAAATATGCTTGAGCCAGCCTGATTGACCCAGTTGATGGCAAACTTGCACAGACAGGCTTGGTGAGTCGAGCTTCCTTGGGGTCCTGGAAGCCTCTTTCACCAGGACCCCAAGTATAAAGAGGACCTAAGCCTCCGTCAAAGTTCCTCTTCTATCAACCCACATTTTTACCATATATCTTTACTCTTGGGCCCTACATCTTTATATAAAAGACTCAGACAAGCCAGCTCATCTACCGTAGATCGGCCAAGAGATAAATCCTCGCCTGTCCGGGATGAAGTAGATGATCAGCGGTGCAGGCAACGAAGTTTGATCTGCCTCTTCAGCTCGGGGCAAGACTTCAACAGACACGACGTATGCACTGTGGGTTCTACACCGAAAATTTCTGTACAAAAGCTGACCATGGCAGACTTGCCCCCCTTCACGGCTTTTGAGAGATGCAAAGCCATCAACCCAGGGCCAATCTCGTTGACCGATGCGTCACAAGCTGTACTCCACGTTCAATGGGGCAAGGACCTTGAGAAGGC
This sequence comes from Ilyonectria mors-panacis, assembly GCA_002991585.1. Classification (NCBI taxonomy): domain Eukaryota; kingdom Fungi; phylum Ascomycota; class Sordariomycetes; order Hypocreales; family Nectriaceae; genus Ilyonectria; species Ilyonectria mors-panacis. The sequence goes on from PPHJ01000068.1 coordinate 433,364, forward strand.
CCACTCCGAGGTGAAGGTGATGATAAGCGGAAGACGGCTGGAGGCATCGTAATGCTTGGAAGCCGCTACTGTGGCACGCACAACATCACATGCTTCTGGCCGCCCCCTACAAAAGGTCTCTTTATACTCCAGATGCGATTGTCCTGGACGAGGCCGGTACAATTTCGAAGGCAGAGGTTTTCCTGGTTCCCGAACCTTGTCAACTTCCAAGCCACTATCGACTAGTTTCCCGATCACCACGGAAGATGGTGGCGCCGAGTCAAGAAGTACTCGATGCGCACGAAATCTCTATTCCAGAACATGACATATATATACGAACGATTCACTACCCATTACACTAGGACTGAACTCATCACCTGCACTACATCGCCCTCCAACAGGCAATGCCAGACGAAAGCCGTAAGAGTGCAAGCACCCTGGCCTATGGTCCTTCTCAGACACCAAGTCTACTGATATAAAATTTGAGACCGAAGAAGTCCAAGATTCGGAAAACGGCTTGAGCTGACCGACGACCTTCACAATCAGCAGCAAGGCTCAGCAACAATGAGTTCAGTAGCGCGTCACACAAGTTGCTCAAGTGCTGGGTGAATACGAATCCAAGGATGGCAGCGACAAACGGGGATTGCTTGAATTTCCGGTCATGCTCGTGTACTGCGAAACAGGCCGAGAGGTGGGAGTCAATCGGGTGGCTGACATGGGGTCTCTTGAGGCGTCCTGGAGCGCCGACACCGCAGAGGGCTTAATGGGAGACAGGAACTACTTGGGCATGGGGCAGTGCGGCATCGACGACAAGGGTCCACGCGATGTCGAACTTAACCAAGCTGATCCGAAGGAGGTCCGAAGCGGCGGTGGCGATGCCGACGAGGGGGCATCCGGGAATAAGAATGGCAACGACGACGATGTCATCATGGTCGAGGCTGACGTGAACTGAGGCGACGACGGGCACGTTGGCTCGAAGGTTAGCTGTGAGGACACGCTAGACCGCCGACGTCTTGTGCTGCTCACTTACACGGTCGATGGCACGACGTCTGGGCTGTTCGGTCCAGATAAGTGACGCTGTTCGGGAGGACCTTGTTGGCAGCACCACAGTTGCCAAGCACCGTCGTACCGTGAAATAAGCTGTCTTGTTGTCCTCAAGGGAAGTCAGGAGACCGAACCGGATTACCGAAGAGAGGTACGGACCAAGTTGATGAGAAAGCATATAGACAATCTCGCCTTCCGGAGTCAACCTCACCTGATACAGAGTCTGAAGAACCACGCTTTCGCTGATCTCGAATCAGTATCGCCAGCTATCATTGTCGTCCCCTCTGGCCAGCCTAAGCCCTCTGCATCGACTGGCACTTTTAAATGCGGATTCTGCCAACTCAGATCAGTCGGAAGACTTTCTACTGCACTGGAAAAAGATCTTATGCCATCACAATGTTAGCCGCAGGGGACAGTTCTTCTTCAGACGAGCAAGAGGCACTTGGTATTTACGAGTCTGACATCCAAGTTCACACCAGCTAACCCCACGTACCTCAACCTCTGGTTCTTGGGCCACAAGGGTTGGGGTTGAGACATCGCCGTGAATACTACCATCTCATCCAGAGGCAGAGAAGCACAATCATCACCCCCTATACAGCGGAGCAAACAAGACCTCTAGCAACGGTAGTCAGTATTAATAAGGATATTTTATTTATTTATTTTAAAAAATCTCTTGAATATAGCATAGTAGTTATTAATAGATTAGTTAAAAAGCCTTTGCTTTTCAAGACTATTTTAAAACATAGCAGTAACTTTACAGCCTCTGAAAAACGTACATGATATGGCTGTCAGTCGTCAATCGGTGTCCGCGTCGTATTCGCTTTCGCCTTGGCACATTTCCTTTCGTTCGTTACCATTACGTCTCTTCGACTTCTTCTTACCCAGCCCTTCCGCAATGTATCGTTTTCTCTTATTCCCCGATACTGCCTTGCTGAACTTTGGGTCATGGGTAACTTTCAGCTGCTCCGCAGTTTCTGGGGGGATACTTTCGTTCAGATCCATGCCTGAAATGAAATCATCGAGGCCTTGAAGATACCCCGTTTCGCATATCAGTTCGGACGGAATCTGGGATGAGATGAGGAGATAGTCGACCCAGGCGATAGAATAGACCCGATTCCCGGAGGAGACATGGCGATATACCTTGGCATTCCTATCTGCTCCATGCCTTAAGAACAGCGAGAACAGTCCGGCCTCTAAGAATGACTCGAAGGTGTCGCCCAATCCCAAGAACTGGCCAGGCTCATAAGGGATGATCTTGGAGAATACTGTCGTCCACAGAGTCCTCGTGGCATCCTAGGCTTCACCATGACAATACTCCTCATTTGCATCGAGTCCATGCGGTATGAGACAGGGGAATAAGTCTGTTGTCTTGCTTGGCCACTCTTGCTCCCTATCGTTCGTGAGATTCGGCGACAGCTTAAGAAGTGGGAACTGTGGGAAAATCGTCCGCAACACGGAAGTTGTCGAAACCCATGCCAAGTAGTCCGTCGGTCTGGAGAGTTTCTTTTTGAGATACTCCACCAACCTTTGCTTAACTATCAATTCGCGAAACGTCGAACGGCCACAAGGTCCAGAGGATGGTCCCTCGGTATCGTGTAGCGTTAGGTGCGGCGCACACCGGTCAAGCTCATCGAGGTGCCTGTAAATGGTCGAGCCATAGGATTTGCTCTCTTCCGTCGCCGAAGACGCATACCAAACAGCATCTCGTAATCTCGCTTTCAGAAAGGCGCCACTGGGACATCCAGTTTTGATCCCCGCCGTGAACGCCCTGAGAACAGAAAGATTTGCGCTAAACCCAGGCGGCGATTTAGCTGCTAAGAAACGGGACATGTCTCTAAGCCGCAGAAAGTCTCTGACCGTTCGGTGGAGAAAGTTCACCTCTCCCATTTCGTTGACTTCAAGAAGCCCTCGATACCTGCCGTTGATGCGTCAAGCGGTGCTTTCGCACATCTTCAGAAGGCGCTCCTCGGGAGGTCGTTCCAGTGGCAGATGCAAGGCGTAATCCACATCCTCGAACTCCTGCTCCAAGAAGCTGTGAAGCAGAATGTTTAAAGGGCGATCTGCGGTTAACGCAACTCTGAGAGTTGCGGCCATCTTACTGTGGTGGAAGGGTTCGACGGTCTCCAGAATATGCTTGAAAACCCCCTCCAAATCTATTGGAAAAGACTCGAGCCGTTGCTTGAGATCCGACAAGATATCATACTCGGTCAGACCGTTACGCAGCAGTTCCGTGACGAGAAAGACCCAAAGAAAAACGTCCACCGCCCTGGCCGTGACGTCTTCAACCAATCGACTGGTATCTGGTGCCTCGATGCAAAGACCCCCCCATCTGGGGTGTGTTTGAAGGCGGTCGCTGACATACAGAGTAATATCATTCTCAGTCAGTTCGTGAACATAAAGCTTTGAGGTTAAATCCCGCCCAAAGGTGTCTTCAAATGCGTTCCAGGGTCGGCTCGAAACGCAGAGTTTCACTTGTCTAGACCTCGCAAGATCTTTGAGAGTAGAGCAGAACTCTAGGTGATCCCCTTTTTTATTCTTAGCACGATAAGATTGTTTCTTTCGGCTACTGGAGTCAGCTTTTGTCGCCGTTAAGGCATCATTATCGCGATTTAATAAACCAAAGCCAGATAAATGTGGCTACTGCTAAAACCCAAGGTGGCAGAACAATCCCAACGGCCGAGTATCATTGGAGATGACACTCGTATGGCTTTTGATCTTGAGAAATACCTCTGAAGTTGGTGTCATCTCCCGTAGGAAATAATATTGCATTCGGGCTTATCCAGTGGCGCCACTGAAGTCGATGGCCGACGCCAATAGTACGCAACTCTAATTTACACCAGAATACTCTGGACCTCTAAAAAAAAACTTGGGCTGAGCGAGTACGTACAGGCAAATGCCGCGGGCCGCGTGATGATCTGTGGCGGTCGGTTGCTCGGCACATTCCAGACCAGCCGCATTTTGTCGTCATGTTTCTTGCGACCTTCAAACCAGCCATTTTGAACTCACCAGTCGCACGACCCACGTCTTGCAGGATCGCTCGACATTTGACGCTGCGGCGGATACGCTCATCAATCTCCATCTGGCAGTGCAATTGTTTTACTCACGGAACGAGAGTTGCCATTCATTGTGCCCGCCTCCTGGAGCGTGCCTCGGGATGGTTCTCCAACAAAGTGCATTTGCAAGGTGAGTGGTGATCATCCGACACCACGTCGCATCCGCCAATACCAAGATACCCCAGCCAACCACATATTAAAGCAATCAATAGACGGTGGAAATTGACGGAGAACCCTGCACTACTACCCTCTTCCGCGAGTAACGACCCAACATCCCCACCTCAGAGTGCCAGCCCAGTTCCAGACGCAGGTGCAGATGATGCGAGGCTCTCGGCCACTCGTCCTGAGATGTCGATCCCCTCCGACGCAAGTCCAGCCTCCCAGCCTCGGTCCAGCTTCCAGGGCGTAAAGCGAGAGCTGGAAGCCGACGATGACACAGAATTGCATCGCCCTCTCAAGCAGATGCCGGCGTTGGCCACCAGCTCTCATTCAGTCGACGTCCAGGCCTCCGAGTTCATTCAGGTTGAGCTCAACCAGAGCAAAGACCTCTTGCGCAACCGGCGAACTATCCTCGAAGCTGCTCTGGAATTTGTCAATCGGGTTTCCCATCGGTCCAATGAAGCCGCGACAGTGGAGGATGCAACGTGGGTGGGCTATCCATCACCATTACCACCTTTTGCTCCAGAAACACTAGTATTGCTAATTCGAGGTGAATCTATCGGTTATTTCCTTAAACAACTTCTAATAAGACTATTAGAGATGTCAAATCGTTCCGCAAGCTCAGACAAGACCGTATTTCCGGACCACATCCTCCCCAAAACCCTGGAGAAGATGGGCACTGCCCTCATCAACAACACAGTGAGCGGCCAAACTCTGATGGAGTATCAGGCTTGTGTCCACTTCAAGACCTTCATCTTGTTTAGCATGTGGCCTCCCCTCAAAGACGGTGATCCACTCAAGGAGCATATCAAGGCTTCCAGTGACAAATATCGTGAGCTCATGTCCCAGGCCCTGAACAACATCAGCGTCATGGCTCAACCGACGTTCGGACTTTGTCAAGCTCTGGTCTGTGGTGTAAGTACAGCTCCCTTCCATTCCAGTGCTTCTTCTGAGGAACCAGGCCGTATTTCTGCAACTCAACGGCGACATTTCCAGGAGTTGGAATCTGATCGCCTTCGCTTGCCGTGTTCTGGTCGCCCTTGGCTACCACAAGCCAGAAACCTCGGCACGCCCTCCGCAGACCGACGGGGAGTATGAGATCCATGGTTGCATATTTTGGTGCTTTCTCATGGATCGACTTCTCTCCATGCACCTCGGACGACCGCCATCCCTGCCAAGTCTAGAGATGAACAGAGCGTGGCTATCCCATCCGGATTTCCCTGCCCGCCTGGTTGCAATCGCCGACCTCCTGGGCGATTTTGCATGCATTCAAGATTCGGTCCTGGCTTGGAGAGAGTCGACCCCTCAAATGAGAAGGCAGGATGGAATTGCGGCAAACATGTCCATCTCCGCTACTCAGCAACGAATGAGCAGTATATTCACCAAGATCGACAGAGTCAGTTGTTACATTGTCCAAGCACTAGCACGCAAATCCTAACTATCCTAGCTTCGACATATCCTCTCGGATCAAGGTGCAGATCCCCTTATGATCTGCTCGCTTGAATTCCCGTATTACTCTCTCGATACAGCAATCCTTCGACTAAGTCCATACGTCGCCTCTGACCCGGATATACGCCAAAGGTGTCTAACTTCCGCCCGCAATGCGCTGGTTGCCCTGTCCGCGCTACAGGAGTGGGAATTGCACAATGACGAGCCCGCAGCTAATGAAGAATATCCCACATTCCTCGCTTGGTAGGTGCTGCTAGTGAACATTCCTGTTGAGTTCTCGGGATAACCGTTTTTGCTAATTAGGACGATTCATGCGTATCCGCTCTGCCCATTCTTCGTCGTGTTCTGCAATGTCGTTAGTACATCATCCGCGCAAGACTTCCAACTTATACACAAAGTCACCTGCGGATTCGCTCGGTACGCCTCTGGGAACAAGGGGGTTGGACGACTCCACGACCTTTTCTCCAAGTTAGTTGATCTCTGTCGGCCTTTGTTCCAGCCACCTAGCAATGCCTCGTCACCGCTACAGACACGAACAGCCCAAGGGCCGCGTGGGCCGCAGCAGTTTGGAAACACAATCAACCCAGGAAGAGCTAGTGGGCCTTTCACTCTCTATAATGTTCCCCAGGAAAATACCGCCGTTCCTCGGCAGGAATACTCGTTGAACACATATGCTACCAACGCCAGCAGCGTACCCCGAACAGGAACAGCATTCACAGAATTTGGCACTAATTCCTCGTCTCTGTGGGCCGAGGACACTATGATGGGGTTGTTTAATTACGAGCCGAGTTTGAGTTGGCTTAATGGAGTATAACTAAGTATGGAGTGTAACTGAATATGGAGTGGTTGAGATGAGGTTGCTAATGGTGAAGATCTGCATGGTGATTCCTGCGCGGAGGAATACATCTCATAATCGTGTTGCTGTTCTTATGACCTGGACTTAATACCTAACCATTAATATCAATGCCACTCAACTAAACAAACATGAAACGTGCATTGCAACTTTATAGTCGCATCAAACCTGGGGACTTGTAGAGGACCTCGAAACCACCGGCGTTAACAGCCTTAGGCGATATGCTACAGGGTGGCACAGCTTGAAGTGCGCATTCGACATGTCGCAAAGATGGCTATACCGGATCTGTTTACCACAAGGCAGTCATAAACAAAGTGCTCCATCGCGCATGATGACAGGCCAAAGTTCTGGGAGATGGCTGCATCACGGGGCCAAACAGACACGCATGGTGCATATGTCAACACCAGTCGCGAACATCACCACAATCACTGCAAAGACATTCATTGGAGCCACGACAACAAGTTCCAAGCGCATGAACGACGCCAATCACCTCGTCGATCTGGGCCGTATTCGGGCGACCCTAGCAGCAGCGCACAAGAGAGGAAGTCGGCCGCAGGCTAGGGTCGAGCTGAAAACATGCATATTGCATCCCCCAAACCGCAAAGGCCCGATGGCATTGGTCGCCGAACCCTGACCGCCCGGTCTGAGGCCGCGGTGCTGAGATGCGGCCGGCATAAGCCTGTTGGTTCGTCGCCTTCTCTGACCCTCCATCTCGTTCAACCCCGGGCGCCTCGACGGCGGGAGCCAATGCATCCCTGTGTTGCGAGGTGTGCGAGTGCAACTGGGGGTTCCGAGTCACTCACATCGCGGTATACAGAACACAGCCCAACACACAACACACAACACACCGCAATAGTCAAACAAAAGACGGTACGGCAGGCGGCAGACGCTGGACGGGATGCTGCCACCCGTCATTTCGACGTGCCGCGGGCCGGGGCGCAACCCGTCCGCCTCCCTCGCTTGCCCTGGCCGTGTTCAGCGAATTGCTTTCTTTTCCCCAGCTGTGCCGTATTACGACGGGTTGCAAGCCCGGTCTTGTTTCCAAGGGAGGATATTATTCGACAGGGCCGTGTCGCGCAACAGCGGTCAAGTGAGTAACGTCGTACTGCGGCTCCAAGGCGCGTGCGAGTTGCACAAGAAATGTCCTGGATGAGGCAGGATGTATGCGATGCGTGCATGTATTGGCAGCATTCGGTGTTGGTCCCATGCAATGGCCATCGCCTGGCCGACAATTCCTCCGTTCCAGCCCTATCAAAGCGCTGCGGTCATCGCCAGGGGCAGCCAGACCGAAACTACGGCGTAGAGTCGTACTGACGACATGGGGGTTCCGCTCGGTGGTGGCCGGGGTGAGCGAGATGAGGTGCGGCATCTACAGCCACCAAGACGACTGCGATTTTGCCATCACCGCCCAAGTCTGAGCCGGTTCTGGACGGGAGCAAGGCTGCCCTGCCAGAGAGGCGACGGAGGCCCGAAATTGCGCCTGTGCCGGCTCCTATTCCAAGACAAGCTGGCTCTTGGCTCCCCCCGCATGGGCTGCGAGGCGCGGGACGGCGTCGTGTGCGCGACTCCACGCTCTCGGTGACCCGACTATAATGGCCCGATTTTAAGATTCCTTCACGGGGCTGTAGCAATCTTCGATGCAATCGCTGGGGATCGGCGCTTTGGCCGTGGCGGGCGGTAGTTTATTGAGCAAGATGGGACTGTTGGCACGTATAGGAGATTGCAGATTGCAAGCACCTCCCACGCATCGGTTTCAGCTGCGCCAAAGCTGTTTCCTATCAGCTCTATCAGCTGCCTTGAGTAGCCTGTCCGGACTAATTAGTACACGTATTTGGAGACGGGAAGTGCATCGGTTGGGTCGCGAGTACCACTAGACTCATTGTAGATGCAGTACTGTAGTACTTTGTACGTGCCTCCCGCACCAAGGATGGATGCCCTACGTCGCGTCCAGAGGAACCCAGGAAATATTGGCCCAAAGCAAAGCAAGGTTTCGACGGACTGGGCAAACGCAATCAACTTGGCGCCCGGCCTTGACCCTCAAGGGGACTTGAGGCCCTATCGGAGAATTCGGTCTCCAGCCCCCCGATATTGACATCCCCTAATTGACTTGCTGTTCGTGTTGAACTTTTGAGGACTGAATTACACGAGCTGGCGAGATCCAGGTTGATGTGCAGATAGAGCCAAGTAGACGGTCAAGCTACTGCGGCGCGGTCTGCAGCGGCCCATGCGGGTGACCGGCTTTCCTTGATCAACACCATTAATGTCAACAAATAATCCTGGCAAAGGCCATCGTGGTGTCAGCGAACAGCAGCCTTACGCGTGTCAGACGCGTTGAGTGCGCCGATCAAGGACCCAAGACCACCCTGGTGTTTGTGTTGGTGGCTTGCATCCACCACAAGAACTATCAGATGAGGCTCGATCTAGGCCTCAATCGTCTGACGACCGAAGGCATAGAACGCGCCAATTAATGTTGCCCAGACCCCTAAGAGTTGATGATGCGAGATGGAATGATATGGTGATACGCAGGCGCCGCGCCGTGAGACGCCAACACATCCAAAGACTTGCTCTTTTGGTCGTAGATCTCCAGTAATAATCTTGATTACTCCCGGAAGGGCCAAGAAGCTCGAGCTGTCTCAACCCCAAACAAACCTACGCTAGCCAGCACGTCACCCTCGAGCCGGCGTCCAGGAAACGTACGATTCGAAGCCACAGCACGCGAGCCATCGCTGAATACTCCATCCAGCACCGCCCACGCACGCCGCAATCGCGAGATGCATAGAACTAGCAATTACCAATCTGCGATCCAGCAGTCTCTCTCAACTCTGAAGGCTTCATCGGCAACTTTACCCTTGCAACCACCTGCCCAGTTTGGGCGCTTGCACCATCAACATGAACGAACCCCACAGTTGATCCTGGCCGACTAGCATTAGCATGCCTTGTGGTGATGAACCAGGGCGATAGTACGTATGACCGCTGCACGAACCCAGTTTTAAACAGGGGCACCCGGTCCAGGCCTTCCGAAACCCAGATCGCGAAATCTCGCCATCCGTCGCTCAATTGGGGCCTTTCTCCTCCGGGAATTGTTTGCGGAGGTCGCAGCTGGACAGGGAAGCATTCAAGGCGCGATGTATTCATCCAGTGACAGCGCTGAAGATGTTGCGGGGATAATTGAAGCGGGCCTGGCGCGGCCATGTCTGAGACGGGCTCGGCGTCGCCTGCGTTGGTCGTCGAATGCGCTGAAAATGCCAGCTATCTCAAAAAAGCAAATAAGGCTGAGCTTCAAGCCAACCAAAAGCATGCTTCGATCGCATAAGCAAGGTTCTGCCCTGTTTCTCCGGCTGATTTGTACGCCAGTGCAGATATTGACTTCGTTTCTACAGCCATCCGGCCTCAACCAAGCCGATGCTTCTCTTTCTTGTCCCGTGGCCTCGTCAAAGCGTCTGGAGAGGATTCCGAGAAGTGGACCAACTTCCAGTAGGATCCGGAAATGGAGATATTGAGGAGCGGGTGCATTGAATGGAGTCCGATATGCGATTGATTGACTCCTCAACTTTGAGAGATTTCTTGATCGTCTTGGTTGAGATATTGCCTCCGGCTTCGGAACGCCCTGTCGCTCAGGGGAAACAAGATGGTGTTGACAAACCCAGATCTATTCTTAACCGTCTGTAAGAATTGATCTCCATGCGCTAGCATCCAATCGCCACACGCATCTCTGGGAGGGAACCTGTTCGCGTCAACACGCAGATACCAATGCTGGATTCTGGTTGGATGCTCGGGATGCCCATCTCTCACTGCCTCCCTTCAACTGCATCTTTCAGCTGGGGATGGGCGAGGCTTCTAGCAAGGCCTCCACTTAACCCCGCTCCAACGAGTGGTAGGGTTGGCTTGCGTGACTTGAGACCAGGGGTTCCGCTCGTCAAGGAGCCAACGCTGCATCCCCGCGTCATGGTGAATGGATGCGGATGCATGTCACCAATCCGATTTGGGCGCCATTTTTCGTGTCCTCGGGCCATGGCTGGAGATGGCTACTCGTCAGCATTTCCCAATTGATCATCCCTCTGGCCATCGCGAATTTCTTCCTCGGTGCTTCTCCGCGCTTCCCATGTCAATGCTGCCTTTGACGACGGTGACTCCACCGGTCCGTGGCAACTCCTCCACTGCCCAGTGGCAATGGGCGCCTAAGTAGCTCCTTGGGTGAGACGAATGACGACCACGAGACACCGCAGCATGACTTCCGTGAACACTGTCCTTGTCAATCATCAAGTCTCATGATTACATCCCCTGCTCGCGTTGGTTCTCGCAACTTGACAGCCCGGAACAAGCGGAGGTACCACTTGGTAGGCCGGGAGGCCGTGTACTGCGGCCGGGCCATGGGCTACCGAGTCGACATGTGAGACGCTAGAATCTACACGACACCGAACCGTTGTCTGGGCCGCTTGGCCGTTCGTAGCTTGGTACATCGCATGGACACATTGAGTTCGCGAAGTGCATCGCACAGGCCTTGGTCCATTTACCGAATTGGCCAATGGTGCCGCGTACTTGCATCCCCGCAAACCTGAAGCGGTTGAAGAGATGCTGTGACTCGGGATTGTGGTAATGGCCTGGCGCTTTCGAAACATCAAGGTGACGAGTGCAAGCTGATGTCGCGCGTCCGTGGCCCTTGAGGCGGGTACGTCGTTGTGCTGCGTCAAGGAATTTAACCCGTCGCTCCCGTGTTCGGCTCTGCGAGTACCCGATTCTGTAATGCGATGTGAGCAAGCGTCCAAGGTCCCGCGTTTCTCAAACAGAACAGTAGCAAATGCCATGAGCATGATGTTGGGTGTGCCTCAATTGGGAAGCTCAGCAGCTCGGCCCTTGCTGGTTGACGGGGACCCAGGCACAAAGGAATGAATGAATGTCCGGGCGCCAACAACCTAGCGAAGTGTAACCAAGGGCGATACCTCGGATAGATGCCAAGACTAGCAAACAGGCATCACGTTGACGAAATGCCTTGACGCCATCCCAGCCTCCGTCAGCCCATTCAACTTCCTGGCTGAGCAAGCTTCGGAAGACTCTGATGATCCCATCACAACCCATATATCGTAGTCGCCGTCGGACCCCGAGGTATTTGCCACTGACCGCTCCGGTTGATCGATTTTCATTTTCGTTTTCGCGTGCGCGGGGTTGGTGGAATTCCACTCGTTTCCAGCCCCCTGGCGGAATTTTGGCGGCGATGGATACTTCGGATAGAGAGACCCAAGCCAAGACTGAGTCAATTCCTGAGCGGTGACCGTCGCCATGGAAGCTTCACCACGGAAACGCGGTGCCAGATGAGAGAAAAACGAAGGGAAAAGGCGCGTAGAAGAGGGGAAAAGGAAAATTTTCGTGTCATTGTCCTGCCAATGAAGGAAAAAAATGCAAAAGGCCGATTTCCCCTCATCCTGCACAGCAATGGTGATGGAGTCGATGGGCCTCTCGTGCAGTAGATGGAAGACTGAGTGGGTTCCATTTTTTGGGTTCCGGTTGCATTCAGAGCCTAGACGACGACATGGCTCAGAGGGGCCATGGGTCGGTCAGTCGGAGCGGGCGTTGGGCGTCGCTGGGGTGAGGTAAGTGGATGGAGACGAAAGTCTGGGCTCTAGGCTCTCGGGCTCTGGGGGTGAATTTTTTTGCAGTTTGCTTAGGCAGGAGACGAGGCTTGCATTGCATTAGCATAACCATCGCCAGTCACAATGAACGAGTTGAGCAACCGCACTTGCCGTGCTCGCCCTGCAAAAGACCAATCTCCCTTCGGCGTCAAGGTCTGAATAAGAGGCGCTGTGGCGCGTACGGTGGCGGGTACAGTGGCGGGTACAGTGGCGGGTACAATGGCGTGTGGGGTGCACCAGCCTCAAGTAGGGCGACGGTCGGACGTTACAGGCTCATTTCCCGCGCGACAGCGTGTGTTGGACGCCCGAGGGGTGTCGTCAGTTGACGGGAACCCCACCTTGTGGAAAGCTTCTCGAACGTCATCGCGCTTAGTGTCGCCTGCGTGGGGCCGTGGGCACGTGCACCCGCGTCGGTTTTGTGCAAAGAGCCGCAAGTTGGGTCGGGGACGAGGTCCTCCTTGCACCCGCTCCACTCAACCGCGGGCGTCTCGTCTGGGCGGAGAGGGGTTGAGCCATCGTCACGGGCCGGTTGCAGGAACAAAGTCCACTTCCGGGCCACTTGGTGACAGCTCGAGTCTTCGACGGGTCACGGTGGATGGAGTTCGGGGCGGACACTGCGGGCTCTGACGGCTTCGGCGGGCTTCGGGATGGCCTGCGACCAACGACAGCAATTCTGTTGATAATTCGGGGGGCGTCTGCTCTTGTCTCAGGCCATGGGGTCTTTTACCAGCCGGCGCTGGACCCAGGATGACCCTTTGATGCTTTGATGTCACGCCGCCTGCCCCGAACCAGCCTAATTAACCACTCGCCTGGCTGGTCCCTGCACCGCAAACAGGCCTCAAGGACCGAGGATCAAGTCTTGGTTCTGAGGCCAGCCAGTGGGCAGACGACTCCAGGCAGAAACTGCGGCGGTGACGGCGTCGTTGCAGAGGTAACGGGCGGAGGGTCCTGCTGCACAGCAATGGGGGCCGTGGCGGATCGCCCCAGAAACTCCGTCGAAACCAGCCTCAAAGGCGTCGAAAAATTCTCTCTCCCCCTCACACTTTGCCTTACTGGTCGCTGCCTTCACGCGTCCTGCAGCAAACCCATGTACGCGGACGTGTTGCGACGTGCAAATCAATTAAAAGGCTCGTGTGCCTCTGGGGTCCGGGGGCGTCTTTACCGCCAGAGACAAGACATGTTCTCAGTCAATGGGGGTTGGGAATGGGACCGGGACGGGGTTTGAGCTTAGGTTTTGGCGCAGCCCGAGGCGGAGAGAGGCTGTACTTCGTAATATGTACACGAATCGACGCTCCGACGGTGCAGCGAGGCGAGGGACAATGCGTCCCCAGAACAAAGAAAACCCGGCCAACCCGGGTGAACCACGCAGAGGGCTGTTGTCAGTAGCCGAAACCCAAGGTTCCGGCTCGGAGATGGAGCTGTCTCGTCCCCTATACCTCACAGCAAGGGGCCAGTGACTGAAAAGCAAAGTCATATTACGGCCATACTATATTTACTTCTCTAGGTGTTGGTCGGGAGCCAAGGATCAGTGGAAACGTCTGAGATGTCTTTGCCACGAGCCTTAGCCTTAAAGTGCTTGCACATCCCGACTGTCAACAGAGAGCAGGGGTGCTGTTCTCATTCGAAAAGTGATGGCACTTAGTCTGCAGGGTTATGCACGCCTGCCGCTGTTTAGGATCCCGGGCGCCTTGTGCGGCGACTCTGCCCGTATTGCCAAGGTACTTCGTAGCCTGTCGCAGGTGGGTGAGAAGAAAATGGAGACCAAGCTCCAACAACCCGTGTCACGGGGCGCGCGGTCATTAGACTTCTCGGTGTATAGTAGGCCGCTGCGGTTCTTTCCGGATTTTGGAGTTGAGAGTTTATGAACTGAATAGACTACTGGTCCGCCAACGCAAGGCGACTCGAAGCAAGGAGAGCCAAGAGTCTCTTCTGGAATGGGTCTTTGTTGCAAAACTAGCATCTGACTCTCCGCCTCTTTTGCATGCGAGTTGATACTGGTGGATTGAATGGAACTTGACCGTGAATGCGGGGCAGCACTAGCAGGGCTTAAGTGGTTACAGGGCACTAGGTTCCACGCCGAGCGCTCAGTGTTGGGCGGCGTCACGGCGTCACCCACCAACGGCAGCGCCTTACGTCACGCGAGGGATGGGCTGCTTGCTGATGTGAGGATGCAACATGTGTGAGAGGCTCTTCGCATCAGAATGTCGGGTTTGAAGTTGATTTGCCTGCCTCGGTCAGCCGGCGCAGGGCGTCAAATACTACGGTGCGTACATACCACCTACATTCCATGGGTCCCTTCGCCGACTAGAGGTGGAGTCGGTTGCCCTGAGGACTGGCGTAACCACCGCAGCATGCCGCATTGCCACCTGTCTGGGTTCCCTATTCGGGTCTGTCACTTGTCCTGACCGCAGCCAGGCCAGTGCGGCGTACAGAGGCACTACTACAGATACAAGACCACCGGACGGTGGTACGATAGATGAGGTCTCTAGACATGGAGGCCAGGCAGGCCGTCGCCGGGCCGGGCATAACAGAAACAGAAAAACACCAACACACAACGGCCACCGAACAGGCCCCAGCAGGCATCACCTCCTGTTTTGCACATGGACGATCGTCGGGAGGTAGTGGCTCATGCAGCCCCTCCAGAAACGTGGCTTGGGTCTTGATTCGGGTCTTGATTTGGGTCTTGATTTGGGTCTCTCGGCGCCGTGGAGGCGGGTTGCCTTGGTGGCCGTGTCTCTGGCCCTGCCCCCGGCCTGGGACGTGTCGCAGCCAGTGAGTGGGGGCACGTCAAGCACAACTCTGATGAGAGGCAGACGGCTGCAAAGGCGAATCCACAAAAATTGTAGTCACGACGACGTCCGCTTCTGGCCGCGAGTCCGGGGTTGAGATCCATGAGCGATATCGACTTCCTTGTTCCCTGTGGTTGCCGAGACTCATTGGATCATTGGATCATTGGCTCGGGAGGCGGTCCTCTCGCCCCCCGCGACGAGCCACCGACGACGGCAGGGAACGCCATCGGCCAATTCCCCAGTCTCTCGATTCAGCCTGTGCGAGATGCCAGACAGAGTTCGAGCTATATACACCATTCTTAGAGCTATGGGAGTCGACGGCCTGGGCGAGCAACCTCCGAGCTTCAGCTCGCCTGAGACACACGGCTAGCTCGAGTCTGGCTGGCTTTAGGCGGTCGACCTTGAACACCACTGGACCTTGGGCGGCCAGTAGCCGAACGGGGCGAGGCCGAAAGTCTCTTTTGGCAGCGTAAGCCGGAGGGGCCACGCCGAGCCGAAGACCGCAGCGCCGCAACGCCCTGCAGATATGACGCTGCAACGGCCGTCCTTTGTCGAGGCAAAGTGCACATGTCTTTAGGTTGGGCACGAAGCATCTGCAGGCTGTAGGCAACTGTATGCGCAAGGTCTAATGTGCTGTACCAGGCGTTTGGGCGGTGTCCACGAATGCGGAATGGCCATGTCCAGAGATCGGTATCTTGCACTCGGCGCCGGCAGGGCCAGGGATCCTGGCCTCAGTTCCTGGGGCTACCCCTCACTGGCGCGCCGGCCACTGCATGTGAGAAAATAGGTGGTGACAAAAAAAGAGGCTCGACAGTGGGATCGACGCTCTGGTTTCGATAGTTCCAACCTGGTGGCTCAGAACAACCATCAGATATCGTATCGTATCTGGGAGACGCCGCCTCCCCGGGAGTCTCAATCATCATCGAATTCTCCTCCCGACGATGCTTTTTTCAATTTCCAATGCATTCTTCCGGGTGGATCATGGCCGAGTCCGAGGACAGATGTCGATCCAGATGACGCTTTTATCCTCGGGTCCCGACTTTTTTTCTGTCTACAGGGAACATGGTGCCGGCCGCCATCTTAGCCTGGTTCCCCATCTGGTCCATTGCAAGCTCGCTCGTTCGTCCAGCCACCTTACCAACCTAGGCCGCCTACCATGCGCTGACCAGTCTCATGAGGTCCGCGTCCGCGTCGCCTCATTGGATGCTGGAGCTGCGACGCCAGAACGCGCGCGTTGAGAGGAGCGAGACGTCAACTCAAGACGCGATACACTAGGGGGGCGTGTGGTACCAGCACTGGGGTCGTGGTCGTGTGTCCAGTGGGGGAAATGGGACAAGTTTTGACGATCTCCATAGTAGGGGTCGTTTTTTTTTTCTTTCGTGTCCTTGTCTCTCAACCTTGACCTCATTGGAGTTGGGGGGTTTGACGAGAGTGGATATTTTTTTTAACTTGTTCAAAATGGAACAACGGAGAGGAGCATCCCGATGTGTGATATAACGGCTGGGGTTGGGTCTGTGACGGGGACACGGACGGGAGAAGGACACGAGCACCTGAGATTTTGTTTCACGGCTGTTAGTTTGGTATCAGTCTCATATGATAATGCTTCCACCTCAGTGCGAGGTACAGCCCTTGGTGTTTTGAGATATCAGGAGAGTCACAATGAGATAGACTCTGGTTTGGGCACGCCTTGGCTGTAGGGATCATGGTCTCAATGGCGCTTATGAGGCGTCGGCAACATGGAATTGCCCATCTCGGATTCCCCATCTTCAAGCATCGGCGGAGCAACTGTGCATTGCGTGCCATTAAAGTGCGTAATTCAGAGGCGTGTATATGCTGCATTGTTGCATATTGTTAGCATACCGCCCATGCTGCGTCATTATACGCAAAGGCTTTGTGCCGGCCTATGCGCCCCAGTGTCTTGAGCGTGGGGGGTGCGTTCAGACAGTGGGGATGCCCTTTTTTTTTCTTCTTTCCCTTGCAGTATTAGCAAAAGAAAGCGGCTCGAAGGCGGCGGCATGGTTTGGAAATGAGCAATGGTAAATTCCAGGCGGTGATACCGAGCTCGACGCTGTCTGTGGCGGCGTGTTGAGGTGCAGATTTGTTCACACGCCAGCGCCTAAGAAAAGGGATTGAGCAGGAGTTGGTCCATGGATGCCAGATTCACATGGTTACAAATGTACGGCAGGGAAAGTCGTGTTGGTGATAGCAGTTGCGAGGTGCAGCAAGTGTTAATTACACCGGGGTACTAAAAGGACGTCAACCTCCGACATAGCGTAGTGATCAGTGGGAACGGAGCACGGAATACGGAGAGCGTGTAGTAATAGCGCGGCATGGCAGACAGGCGATGTAGCGTGGGCCAGCAGCGCACACCACGCGAAATGCCTACTGTTGCGGCACCCGGCGCGAGCACCGAGTTGGTCATTCCCAACGTCACACCTCCTTTTAGCAGAACGGATTATACCCGCAACACGATGCGACGAGTGGACCAGGCTCGGATTTTCAAATTGGCGGAAAGGAGGATCGCCTGTGGGCTGGGACATGCGCAGCGCGCGTCGGGCAAATACTTGGCTGTGACGGAGGCCAATGGCTTCAGGAGGAGCGACATCCATCAGCTCTAGGTCTGTAGAACCTGCAGCGTCCAGGCCGTGATACACGGTAAGGGGGCGCCTGGAACAGGCAGTTGAGGCTTGGACGGCAAGAACTAACAGCTCATCACCATTACGGGCCACCGACGGAGAATGGAGGCTCGTTGCTTTGTGTGTGATGGGTGCTATGCGCTCTGTGTGGAACGCCCCGTTTGTGCGAGTAATGAATGGACGCGGATGAACAGCCTCAGCAAGGCGGCTGTGGGCAGCGGGCTTGGCGGCCGGCGTCTTGTGCAGAACGACACCAAGGGTTCAAGGATTCCAGCACAGCAAGCAGGCAGTTGGGCAGGCAGCTGACGACGTCTCACGGCTTCAAAGTGTACGTAGTAGAATGGTCGCTCAGCCCCTGAGTGAGCCCAGCCCCCAATCCTCCGAGGCAGCAGCAGGGACAAGTTGCAGGCGAAACAGTTGCAGATGAATGGCACTCACTGGCTTACACAATGCTGCAGGAGACAGTCTGGGTCGGTCTAAGCGCAGTGGAAAGTGAGCAGCAAGTGAGCCGTGATGAATCCCCAGGCGGTGGGCCCTGCGGGACGGACTGGATGAGGAGAAACTTGAATGAGGTGAGTGACGCTCATGACATGCATGATTAATTGCCTTGTAATTTGTCCAAGCAGTGCAGGACCGCGATGGCGCGCCATGATTGGCTCCAACGGAGATGCAGCATCAAGATTTGGGAGGCAGCGCGACAAACCACTAGACTTGCATCAAGCTTCCAGCCAGCCAGCGTCGACGAGCCTTTTAGGTCTAGGAGCACTTTATTGAGCTTGAGCTTCTTCAGGAGGCAATCGGCAGACGCCATTGACAGGACGCTATTGACAGGACGCCATAGGCTGGGGCTGGCTGACGCCGATGGTCGCTCAATGTCCACAACGCTCCAAGCCTCGGGGTCCATAGCCAAGATTGGCGTTCTAGCGACGATTGAGCAAGTCCGTTGCCGAAACGGCGGACACGCATAGCACGAGACGTGACCGGACGAGACGCGAAATCTCGGCCACGCCGCGGCGTCGCGCTGCACTTTATTGCGTTGCGTGGTTTGAGTAGTTCGTCTACAGCCAAGATGCTGCTGACATTACAGCGCGCATTAGCTGAGTCCAGGACAAGGACGACACCGCTGTACTTGCGTACAGGCGGACATTGCGAGTCCCATATGGGACGTTGTTCTGCGCGGTCCAGGCTGGAGCTCCGTTTGAGTGCAGCAGCGTGGAGCATGGGAACGTAGGGAATCCATGCTGCTGACCTTTTCGCTGCTTGCTTGAGAACAGGCCAGCACTACAGAAAATGTACGTCCGAGTTGTTCGTATCCGAAGCCCCGAGCCCACGTACAAAGTAGCGAGCGGCGGCCACCATCGAGGGCCACCAGCGAGCAAACCCCCAGGCTCGTGCGTATTAGAGGCACTTGATAATGGTTGCATCTCGCACGTAGCAGGTTTTCAGTGGTATCGGGCCTTGACCCTCCACCGTCGACCTCGATATGGCGGGCGGCCGGGCGGCCTGCCCTCGCGTGTGACGCTGGCGTCGCGATGATGCTTGTGCTCGACATCAGCAAGGCCCAGGTCCGGAATGAGGTCGGGTGGCAGCGGGGCCCGTAGCGCAAATCCAGATGCGCGATAGGTTCGCTGGGTCAGTGCTAGGGGTGGGCAGGATGATGGAGGGACGGGATGGATCCTTGGTGTTGTGGAGGTGCGTCGGGCCAGTGCCTCGCTGGGAGTTGGTTGAGCGCCTCATTGAGCACGGCGATGCCCAGCAAAAGGATAAATGTGTATGGTTAGGTCTGGTTGGTACGGTACAATACACTAATACGGCGGCATCGCGAGGCGGCCAGAAGCCTTTCTGTATTGTGCGTTGTTCTGTGCTCTATTGTGTGCTGTGCTTGGACTGGTGGTGACGGCCCCTTACGTCGGCTGTAGTGAGCCTGCGCGGTGCACCTCTGGGTCGGTGCGGATGGCTGAATGGGTGAATGGGATGCCATGGCTGGGCACATGAGCGGGCACAACACACAATGTGTGGTCTCGCACAATCGACAATGGGCCGCCTGCGGCCTCGCTCAATGGGGCCGTTTACCGGCCGCCATGTCGCTCTCCCAAACAAACAACCTGCTGTATCATGATGAATAGCGGGCAGTCACAACAAAGAGAGCCGGCCCCTGGGTGGACAGCCAGCTGGGCCGGCCTGAGCGGCCTCGTGTGCGGAGAGGGAGGATATATCACACCACGGAAGGGCACTTTGCATTCCGTTTGCCCTCTCCCATCCCTCGCTCGCTCACGACAGCCCGAGAAGCATCTCACAATCACACATTTTCCCTCCACCGTCGGCCGTGTGTGGATTTATGCCGCCCGCCCCGTCGCTGCGGATCTCTTTCTCCTTCTGCACAAATCCGTCAACTCCATCGCCGTCATCACCATCTTCAAAGTGCCACCCGCCGCGACAGATCCGGCGCATCGAGTCTGGTAGTTAAAAGCTCCCGGCCGTTCTGCTGGTCGCACCCCCCCAAGACGCATCCCGTCGTCGTCGCCCATCCGCCATCCATCCATCCACCATCCACCCGCACGCGGATCCCTGCCCTGCTTGCACCGAATTTCCCCAGCCGAGAGACAGAACACGCTACGACACGACACAGCTGGCACAAACTGACCCAGGTACGTACAGAGCCAGAGGTGCAGCGCTGTACCTGGCACGCCCCCATGCCCATGCTGCTTCATTGCTCACCCCCTCCCAATCCCAAGCCCAAGTCCAAGCAAGCCCAAGCCCAAGCACCAACCCCCCCCCTTCGAGATGGAGACCACCCCCCGAAAGCGTGCCTTAGGTGCGTGGCTCTAGCGCAGCGCAGCGCAGCAGCAAGGCAACGCGGTACGTGAGCAGAGGTACCTCATTGATGCAGGAGAGAGGGAGTGAGGCCAAGCCCCAAGCCCCCCCCAGCCCCCCGACACCTCCACTCGGGCGCACCCCACTCCACTACATCCATCTCTGCGCGCTGCTTCTGGCGCACTCCTTCCGGTGCTGGCTACTGGCTGCAGGCGACGGGCTACTGGCTGCTCGCTGCTGGCCACTGACCACTCACTGGCGGGCTGCTGAGGAAAAGGTGAGGTGGTGGTGACTCCTGGGGCCTCCTGGCAGGGGCCCTGCTGGGATGGGGCCCAAGTACCTCGCGCGCACGCCACAGCCAGTCCCTCCGCGCACAGAGCAGCAGAGGTACTTCGTACTCCGTACCCGCAGCCGGTTTGGCTGGTCTAGCTGGCTGCTGCTCGCTGGGACTCGCCCGTTTGCTCGCTCTACTCCCCGCTGCGGCTGGTCCGTTAAAAACTACTCGCGTACCTCTCCTCCAGTCCTTTTCCTCCTCTTCCATCCTCCTCCTACCTTCATCCCGCATCCTCCTCCCTCCCCTTCCTCTCCCTCTTCCCCATCCATTCATTCCCTCACTTCCATTCCGTCTCCTCCTGACTCGATAACAGGCCGCAGACGCGCTTGGGACGAGGAGAATCTCACCTGGGCTTCCGCTCGACTCTCCCTAGAAACCCCCCCAGCCCGCCCTATTAAAGGCCCGGACCCAGAAGCTGAGACGGCCGGAACTGAAAAGTGAATCAAAAAACCTTTGCTGGTATTTCACTTGACCCTCCGACCGACTTTCCCCCCTCCAGCTTCTCCTTCGACGCTGCAAATTCCAACCTCTCCTACCGCCGCCAATCGACTCGCTCGCTCCCTCCTTCGAGACGATCTTGTGTCCTTCCCGAGACTGGTTCATCAAGGCCCTGACGACTACCGGGTGTCTCTCCGTCAACAATAGTCTGCCAATTCTCAATCCTCGAGTCAAGGCACCTTTCCTCGACGACTTCACGAGAAGTGGATTGTCAAAGTTCTCCGGTCCAGCATCAGAGAACTTGCATCTGCAACTTCAACTGTCCACCACCAACGCGTACACGGTCTCGTCGTCTCCTGACGTAGCGACCTTTACAACCTCCGTCTGAGTGTGACGAAGGTACGTAGTTGGCAGCACGTCCCGAGATTAGGGTATCACGGAGAATCTAATCCCCCTCTCAGCTGTATGCCGAAGTCATCTTCCGCATACCGCAGTTTTCTCCTCGACGTCCGTCCTGACGCATTGCCCTGTGGGAGACGTTAGCTCGTTGTTCCCACTCAATCTCAGGACACTGTCTCACCTCCGACAGCCTTGTCCACAACTCCCCAGCTGTGGCGGTAAGTCTCACTCCCTTTGCCCGTTCCCCTCTCCCGTGCCAATGCCTTGGAGTACTTGTGTGAGCATTCGTGCCAGCACTTCCCTACCTTCCAAGGGATACTCCCCCCAAAACGGCAATGTTGCATATCCGGAACTCTCTGGTACTTCTGTCTTGGTCTCCCAAAATCCCATCTGCAATGGAACCCCAGGCTGATGCGCAACTATCTTTTAGAGCCCTTAAGTCGACCTCGTCTTTATACGACCCCTTTTCCGATCCCTTTCCTTGCCTCCACCGATTCAGTGTCTTCATGCTCCTAGCTTCGTCTTCCAGCCACGGTCACTCTTTTCGTTAATCTTCACCACGCTCTTTAATATTTTAATTCCCTAATTCCTCGGTGTGCATCACTCCTTTCATACGCATCCGAGCTCAATCACTCATTCGATCGTCTCCGACCAAGATTCCTGGGGAACTTAACCGTCTCTCTTTGACCTCACGCCACACAAGTCTATAATTTCGCACCGCTCCCACCTTTTTTAAACAGTCACATCGCCCAATATGGCGTACTCCCAACCCGACAGCAGCTTCTTCGTCGAGACCGATGGTCCTCACTACTCAAGGATGAACCCTCGCGAAGCTGCCAAGATCATCGCCCGCAACCGCCAAGATATTATCGCCGGCGAGCTCTCTCGGTTAGCAGGCGACGAGTATCTCGAGGACATCATGCAACACATGAGGCACATGGAGGCATGTTAACCGAGTTCCGTCCAACTTTCCAAATGCTAACAGTCTGCAGGACGAAACTCTTCCCGATGCCAGCCTCATTGACATGCAGCGAGAAATTCAATGGTTCATGAGGCCCTACCTCATCGACTTCCTCATCGAGGCCCACGCTGCCTTCGCCCTCCTGCCCGAGACTCTCTTCCTCACAGTCAACCTCCTGGACCGATACTGCTCAAAGCGAGTCGTGTACAAGCAACACTACCAGTTGGTAGGCTGTGCTGCCCTCCTCATCGCCGCCAAGTATGGTGACAAGAAGGACCGCGTCCCCCAGATCCACGAGCTCAATAACATGTGCTGTGGTCTGTACGATGCCGGCATGTTCACCCAGATGGAAATGCACGTCCTCAACACTCTCGAGTGGTCTATCGGCCACCCCACCGTTGACTTCTTTTCTCAGCTCATGGTTGCGGAGGAGGGTGACGACCGGGAAGTTGAGCACATGGCCGCCTATCTCTGCGAGATTGCTCTCTACCACCGGGACTTCGTCTCAACCAAGCCCTCGATGATGGCCCGATCCTCTCTCGCCCTTGCCCGCGCTATCCTCGGCCGTCCCGAAGTCAACGATGGAGAGTGGGATCACACCGAGAACCTCACCCTGTTGACCCTCTCCCATCACCTCCACCAGCCTTCACCCACACTCGGACGCAAGTACTCAACGCCCAACCTATCCCGAGTCTCTCAGAAGCTGGCCGAGTTTATGGCTGAGCAGGCTGCCATCGCCCGTCGAACGGCTAACCCTCCCTCGCCCCCCGTTGAGTCTGCTGCGAAGCACTCAAACATTTACAGCACTCCTCAAAAGGGACACGGCGCCACTCTGGGATTTGATGGCTATCTAACCCCTCCCATCACCCCTGACGGACACGGCGTCGTGGGCCAAAACATGGCGAAGGATTCATACGGCCTACCTCCTCGATGTCCTGTCACACCCACACCTCAACAACACCACGGCTCATTGTACAGTCACCAATATCCCGGTTTCGTCGGTCAACATGGTGCCAACCAACAATAGGGATGTTGGTGGCCCATTCCAGGCTCAATGTTCATTTGAGCCGACTGGGGCCTCCTTGCCATTTTTTATACGGCGACGGAGGCCCAACTCCTTTTCTCACCCATTCACCCGACATTCTAGCACTTGTTTGAAATCACTCGCGTGGTGACACACAGAATGACCTATCTCTCTCATCTACGTCTTGGCATTTAGCGACTGCTTTTTTTGCGAATCAAAATTTCTGAGCAAGTCTTTCGGCACCCAAAAAAAAAAACGGAACACGGATCATACCCCCTTTTTCCCTCGGCAACTGTTTGCATGTTACTGGCCCTGTATGACTTCCCCTCCTGGCGCGGGGGGGTGCATGCTTAAGATGGCCTGCGCGAAGAATAAACGGCGGTCACCTCGGAGGAATCTTACGGAATAGAGTACAGGGGATGAGCTTGGCCAGCCTCGAGATGGGAACCAGGGGAGACCGAGAATGCACGAAAAAAAAAGATGTCCCGCGATGGAAAAGGATACCCACAGATGGGAGGAACAGGGACGCGATACATTTTGAAAGAGGGCGGAGGGGACAATGGAAGTCTGACCTCGGTCTGGTACGATGAGGCGGGCCATTCTCTTCTCGATAGCAGCGAAACGTCTGCATAATTCTTTCGAAAGTTGGATGAGGGACGACGAATCTTGACCGCGGTTGCCATGAAGCAGCGCGGACGTCGTCCCGGGGAAGGGACTTTGGCACGATTGTGTCGCATTTGGATCCACGGAGCAGGCTTGTCTCCTTCCGATAACCTTCTCCCTAACCCCCGTCCTGTGTATATGTAGTTGTAACAGGCACACAAAAAAAATGAAGTAAAAATTTCTTCAATCTTGATCCTCGTTCTATCGTGATTGTTAATGGTCTCTGGTGTTTTTACATACAAAACCATGCCTATTCCCTCAGTCCAGACTGTTCAAACTTTGGATTTCGCAAGTGATGGCCTCGAGTCTGTGCTAGCGAAAACGAGTCAGCCCATGCGACTCCCAAAGAACGATCTAGATCGGGTCAGAGGTCGAAGCGGTGACGTCAAAAATTGCGATGTGGGGAAGAGGCAATCTCGGTGATTACAATCCAACAGAGGTACGACGCTAAGGAGTCACCGCCCAAAGCTTCTGGCGGTCGCCGTTTGATCGGATGTATTCATTTCGAGCCCCTGAGCTAGAAGATGGCCTGGACGCACGGTTGCATTTAAAGATGCAAGGGAATGGATGACGCCTGTATATTAAGACAGCTGCTAAGGGTGGTGGGTTGGGGTTATCTGGTGTCGAGTCGATAAATTTAGGCTCTTGCAATATTGCGGTTATGGGGGGTGGGGAGCATGATCTAGGTCGTGCTCTGGTGAACATGGGTTAGGGGTACTAGGTGAGATGAGTCGGATAATTCTCCATGAATGCCAACGTGGCAATGGCCCGAGCATTCCTAGCAAATCCGATTTTCCGGGATGGAATCCAGTTATGAAATGAGGATGAAATGCGATTTAAATTACCAGAGGACGACAGTTATTCGTGGATACGTCACCACGATAGCCGAGCATGAAGGGTGCCGGATGTCTGTAGGGTAGTGCTTCGCGAACTCGTTCGGCCGAGAATGTGAGCGCGGCCTGACTGCGGACCACTAGGGGGCAGTTCCTGGGACGGCATTCCTGACCTGCAGGCGGTTCATCAAACCCATGGCGCAACGCTGCACCTCCTTGCGCGGGACATTAGCCTGCAATGCACGTCAGACACCGTCTTTTCATAACATCGCGGGTATGACTATTCGCAATCTGCCCAGTGCGCGCGTGCTAATGAATGATGGGGTTGTTGATGTGCAGACGCACGCCACCCGCAACGGCCCAAGGCCCACGGCCCAATATTTTGGCGCTTTGCAAGTTCACCCCCCTTCAGCCACTTTCGAAAACGGGGCGGGAGTGAGCTGTGGCGTTGGTACCTGCTTTGAGCCACCCCAGCCACGGTCACACCCGAAGTATCCAGGTTTGGACTAGTGCGATAAGGCTGAGAGTCCTTCACAGAGCTGGAGGTTGGTGGACTCGGATTGGCTGGCTGTGTTAATTTTCCTGCTTCACAACACCAAGACGATCGTCGAGACGCAGTACCCACGACGACAACGTCCAACACCCGACACCTCACGCTCCCACAATGTCCGTCACACTGCATACGTCGCTGGGCGACATCAAAATCGAGGTCTTTTGCGAGAGTGTGCCCAAGACTGCAGAGGTATGTCCATAATACCTTCCCCTTCCATCCCAGCCTTGTCACGAGCAAGCACTAACAGCCCACCACAGAACTTCCTCGCCCTCTGCGCGTCCGGCTACTACGACGAATCCCCCTTCCACCGCCTCATCCCAAAGTTCATGGTCCAGACCGGCGGACCGGCGGCGCCCTCTCCTCCCGAGAACCCCAAGGGCGGGCGGAGCATCTGGGGCGGCGCCTTCGACGACGAGATCCGACCGACGCTGCGGCACAGCGCGCGGGGCATGGTGGCGATGGCGAACAAAGGGCCGGGCACCAACGGGTCGCAGTTCTTCATCACGTTTGACAAGGCGCCGCACCTGGACGGCGTGAACACGGTGTTTGGCAAGGTCATTGGCGACGAGGGACTGGCCACGCTGGCCAAGATGGAGGCTGTCGAGGTGGACCGGAAGAATCGGCCAAAGGAGCCGTTCAAGATCGAGAAGGTGTCGATTCATGCGAACCCAATTGCGGGCTGATGGACCAGCTGCAGTGGACCGGACGAGACGAGCCGTGAGCCGTCGAGGACCAACAGTATCAACAGCATCGTCGCCGGTCCTAAACTCCCAGGAATATTGGCTTCATGGCAGAGGCTCCAAATACGACATCATCAACATCACCTGGAATTATTGGGCACTTGAAAAAAGGAGTATGAGCAAACGATTTGAATATTCTAACGACCTACGATATTTCCATCCTACATCAACGAACCCAGACATGCGTCTCAGATCATGGACAGGTGTCCCCAATCCAGCTCCTTGGAACTTCTGTTTGTCATCAATTCCTTGGGGAGCCCATCCTTCGGGTCCAAAACCCACAGAATATCTCGCCAGCCCCTCTCCTCAACCTCTGCCATCCTCTTGACCAACTCGGCATTGGAACATGCGTTGAGATTCCGAGCATGCACCACCATCATCCGGCCGTCCTTGAACTCCTGGAGCTTCAGCAGGTACACTTGCTTATCGAAAGCGAGAGGGAAATCTCGAACGCTCTCCTTATTTAGGGAGCTGAGGATGATGGCCCGGAGGAGTGGCCAACCGCTGGTTGGAAGCCGCCGACTTGGAGTCTGCGGCAGATTGGTGACGCCTAGAGAGTCACTATGAAGGTCACTGTGAGCGTGCTCGAGCTCACGCTTATACTTTTCCTCTTCCTCCTTTCTGAAGATCTGCTCAAATGCCTTAGAATGCGATCCGGTGTAGTTTCGGTCTGGGATAGACTCTTTGAGGCCCCCGAGAATTAGCAAGGCCTCCATTCGCTTGTTTAGAATATCCCGATCCTGGAATTTAGGGTCGAGTCTAGCCATTTCGAAGTCATCTTGACAGTCAGATTGCTCCTCATCATCAAGGGATCCGGTAGAATGTGACCACCTGCTCGTGTTAGAGACGTCATCGCTTTCCGGGGCGCTTGGTCCATCACATAGCTCCAGACTCTCTGGCTCTGACATTTGATCCTGCTCCTCGTTCATACGTTGGTGGCGATCTACCAAAGCAAGCCGGCGATACTGTTTGCACTGCTTTGGGGGGCGTACGTGCCTGCTCCCTGGCATTGGAGAGCCTCGTTAGAGGACGAACATTCAGCAACTGACGCCACCTGGCGATTGAATGGATTCGGAGCACAAATTCTTGTCGGTTCTTATCATCGTCGCCGCCGAGAGGGATACTTAGCCTAAGGGCTGCCATGATGAATGATGGGATGGAGTATGGTGGCGCGCGAGCCTGAGTTCAGTTGGTTCGTAGGGAAAGCCGAGATAGCGAGCCAAAATTCAACCAGTGAATGCTTCCGCGTTGGAACACAGTTCTGTTGATTACTGTAATTAGACCTGCCACCCGAAGTCGATATCGGACCCTGGATGAGTCTCACCATATTGTGCAGGTACTTGTGACAATATATACCACGCAGGACCACTCAATGTTCACGAGACTTTAGACCAAGAACACCATTGTTCTCCAAATTCGACTAGTGAATAATTGCTCTGTTCCTTGGACAATGAAGTAATGCGGCAACGGAGACTTTGTTCCTGGTCTTGTTGACTGGCGAACAGACCACCCACCAGACAATGGAGCCGCTTGAACATGCCAAGTATTTGACAGAACACGCTCCTCAACTGTCTTATATCGTTCGTATTACCGTTTTTTTTTTTTTTTTTGATTGAATTGGAAGTAACAACTTGTTGGTGAGATACAAGGCCGCTTCGGCCCCACTCGCCGTGTGTTCTCGCCGTGTGTTCTCGGCGGGTGAATTCTCACTCTCTCGTTAATTGTTGGGTTGAAGACATGCGCACTATGCCTGACAATAGCTCAGTCTAGAAGGTTTTCGGTTTGGATAGGGAGGATGGAGTAGAAATCAATCAACCAACCAATTAATCGGTTTCCTGAAGCTACCCATCTAAACTGAAGGTGGCGACAATATTTTCGCATCATTCCTTCTTTTTACTTTAAGCCGTTGTTGGAGATTCTGACCGGGGCTGGCAAAATAGAGGAGGAGTTTCCTTAGAGTAGGTGTTGGCTATGGACCTGATTAACACTGGCTATGGTAATATTAGGGGTACCCTATACTTTTGGCTCAGCCGGTTAATCTAACAGTAGGTTAGTACGTCTAAGCGAGCGGCGTTTAGAGTCGAGACCAGCCGATGGTTGCTTGGCGTCAATAGTCAGCAATAGGTTTGTCCCGGATTCAACCTCTTTGGGCCTAGCATGAGTGATTCAATCTCCCAACCTTGTTGATGGGTACAATAAGCTTCATTTGGTCGCCTAGCTTAAATAAGACGGATTATTTCTTCTTTTCCCTATAGATAGCGACAGACCCACTCGAATTCGAGGCCACTGACTCCATTGTGATATCAACCCCAACTGACTGTATAGCATATTGCTCAGCACGCCTGCGCCTTCATCATGATTTTACCCAGAAGCGCCCTCACAATCCTAATAGCCGTCGCGGCCACCTCGGGGGTAAATGCTACTCCCTGCAGAGCCACGACGACGTCAGCACCGGTCCAGGAGACACCAGAGAGACAACCTCAGCCCCGTCCATAACGTCCACAACGACCACAGAGATCCCCCAAGAAACCTATGTTAGAAAGAGATTTTTCCTGCCCAAGAACGCACGCCGCGATGGGGGAGACGAGTTTAGTGAGCCCGACTGGTCTTTGAGCGACGGCGCTACGATCGAGGAGGATGCTGGGATTGCCCACTCTGGAGACCACTACGTGTGAGTAACAGATGGGAACCGTACTTGTTTCGCCTCGCAACAATTTGCTAACGGCGCCCCAGACTGGTACGGATCGAGGACGACGAGAAGATGCCCTCAATCGAGGAAAACATCACCGAAGAGATCGAAACTGCCGAACCAGGCGTCCTCTCGTACTCATGGGCGCTAGCGGACCGTCAGGACTTAGGCAAGGGCGGTGTTTGCTCCATCGTCTCCAAGTTGGATGGGATAGCTGTCGACACGCTCGAGTTCAACAGCAGCCCTGCCAACCAGTACCAGGATCACGAAGTCATCGTTTCCTTTCACTCTCCTAAGCCCGTTTTCTCCATGGACTTCTTCTGTTCTGGAGGCAATTTCTCGCGCGTGGGTGTTCTCATCGACGATGTGAGCTTGACTGCTGTTCCGATGAATCAGGATTTACGTCGATGATCAGTACGCGATACCGGGCGGTAATAGAGGAACTGAATGAGACATGCTATCATTGACGAACTTGAGTATTGGGTAAATGATTTAGTGCATATGAACTTGAATCAATATGCAGTATAGCGAACTGGGCAGGAGGCTCGCCATGGTGAGCAATCTTGTGTGTTGCCGGATGGGATTAAGGAGAGGGTGCAGGTCCATGTCTCCAAACATGACAGCTTTAAACAGCCACTCGTAGCGGGAGAGATTTGACACACGTGCACATTCCAGAGACAATGAATTCTTCTTCTCTTTCAGCGTAGCCTTCAGACTCATCGCCCACTCCCCTTGTTTCGGGTGACGAGAAGCAACTCTCACTAAACGGTCGTGACCTTCTCTGGGAAAGATGATGGGAACTACTTGGATCGTATCGGATTTGAGGCTAATATGTCTATCATTAAGCACCTGAGGCGAACCGGGAATGTCTGCTATGTACTCAATTAACATGTGTCTAATATAAACTCCCCAATTAAACTGCCTCATCAAAACGTTTAATCCTCAAAGCCTGATCCTAATACCTGATCCTAATGTCTGATCCTAATGCCTGACCCTAATTGCCTTGCCTTCGGCTAGGGACATAAACGCTGTGAATTTCTGGACCAGAGTACTTGAGCTTGAACATCTCAGGTATCTCCGATGGAGAGGTATGGTGCTTGTGGAAATTTCGACAGAACACTTTCCTGCATGCGTGCAGATTTACCAAACTTCACATAGTCAGGCTTCCAGTCTGTGTGATTCGCAAACTGGCCTGATGGATTGATCGCCTTCCCCTAGAGCAAGCCAAGACGGCCCGCTGCGTTTGTTTACTAGACTCACCCTTGGCTCAGTCTCGCGATGCACCCTGCTGCCCTCTCCACACCCTGTCTTCTATATATCCTGCTCTCCACAGCCTTCTACACATCCTGATCTTTATATAATCGCGCCCCAGCCAGAGCCACAAGGTTAGTTGCCCACTGCCTCCCAGTTGAAGCCAGAACGATGCTGATTGTAGAAGAGGATAGATGCCGACGACGCCCGCCCGAGAGCGCCCGGCGCTCATGGCCCAGTTGCCCAGGAGTCAGTATCCACTGTCCACGCCTGCGCCTACGCCTATATCACCAACGATGCCGGCATTGCGCCCCCAAGACTGCCAGGCCATTGCAGCTTAAGGGGATGTCTGATAAAGGGAGTGCAGTCCTGCAGAGGGAGCAAGCCCGCCCTCTCCAGCCGGTGGAGCTGTAGGCTGCGGCTCTGCTCCTCGGCTTCTCTTGCACTATGTCCCGTCCGTCAATAATGAGAATCTTCTGCGCGTTGCAGTCTTGTATAGCGGGGAAGCAGTCCGACGTGACCCCCTCGGACGCCGAGGATATAATAAAAATAGGGGTCGTGGCTCTCTGCTGGAGAGCCGCCGACTGGTACTTGGAAGGTTTCTACGACGAATGCTATATATACAGCAGCTGTGATCGAAATATCAGGTTCGGTATTTAATACCCGTGTCAACCCAACAGCTTAACCCACGATATCTGGCAAGATACTATATACAGTCCCAGTATCATCCTCGTCCACAGCCTAATTTTTCGACTCTGGGCTGTGGCCCTCCTCGGCCAAATCTTCAACGACTACGCAGCAAATACCAGCCAAGATATCTCTGTCACCTCCTTTATGGCGGCCTCTATATACCACCTGGGGACACTGTCTGCCTGGTGGGTCAGAAGCATGCCCTCACCCGGTAAGATCTGTTGGCCAACTCGCGCTTTCTCCGCCCTGTCTCGCCAACCGCCCAGGGCATAGTAAGGCTGGCCATACTGACGGCTGACGTGCCTGGGACCCGTGCTGGTATTTCCCCTCAATATCCACCGAGAGTTTCTGTGTGATGGACTCCAACACGGCATTGATGGCTACCTCTGGCTCATGTGGAAACCGGAGTGGTCCTTTGGATTCGATGCAGTTGCCGACGGGAAGTCCGCGGCCATCCTCTACGATCCCGACTGCTACAAAACGCTCTTGACCGAGGCGGAGTTCGAAGGCATCAGCCGGGAACGCCTGGTCACTGGAAGCCCCATGCACGACGACAGTCTCACCCACGCCCAGAGGATACGCCGCAACGAGTTTATGAACTTCGTCAACAGCGGACACGGCCCACTATACCTGTGCCATCCCGAATTGTTTGAGGCGTACGCATCCAGCAACAAGTACGGCACCGACGTGTCGCAGCACGGAGCCAAGAGGATTTTTGAGCTCTTTTCTGTCAGACGGGGGATGCCCACCCCCATGACCCTCCCCGACGGAAGCGAGACATCAATGGGAGACGGGATCGCACCGCTGGAGATTGTGACAATAGAGCTCGTGCCCTCCGATGCCAACCGCACGCTGCTCGCCGATCACATCGGCAAACTTCAAGACAAACTTTTGAGCCTCGCGGACGTTGGATTGCCGGAAGTCCTGCCCGGCGGCAGAAAGATGGCACTACTTAAGACCACGTCCCCTGCTGTATACCAGTATCAGATGTTCCTGCTCTATCTGGTTCTGCTTATTGAGGCTAGTGAAGCTCTTGGATTTTGATTGTATGCTCTAGTTGGCGAAGCACTTTAGAGCCTTAGACCGGCCCTACTTTAAGTATTTTTTATTGATGTATTTGTCTGATAGTATCTCGGCCTTCTTTTTTAAGTGCAGTCTCTTTATATTGTAAATAGATTGGTACGCGTCCTGCATCTGGAGCCACAAATGACATCGCAAGTGTGCGCCGCAGCTCAATTTGCGTGCGATACCGAAATGATGTTTGGACAGTTCTTCTTTCCAAATCATGATTTGCACCGAGTCTGGTGGAGTGACTGCGATGTGATATAGAGGGAGACCACGGGCCCGGAATGACGAAGGTAAACATCCAGCTCGTTACCCTGACAGGTTGATGCGGCTGGGATTGCCAAAGAACACAGAACACGGCGGGATATATATCGGTTATATAATGTTTTTGGGGTTGCTCCTCTTATTGCCTTCTTGGATTCGGAGACCAGGGTTTCCATAAGATGTTTGACGTTGTCCATGTTGATGATCTTGGGTGGTGAAGGGTCATCCACGAGCACATTGGACAATTCGATCCCGCAAGGCCATATAACTCGTCCCGACGTGAACCTCGTGACAGTTGATCATAGCTGGGGCGATGTTGTGCAGGATGAAGGAGGATAAGGAGACCTTTGTCTTTCCAGTGCCCTTTTCATTAGTCAGGCTACCCTGCCAATGGCTGAATTCGCGACCATTGTGAGTAACTCGACCTTTGAGCTTGACGATATTCCCCGGGACCGTACAGGCTTCATGCCAGATGAACTTTTTTCCGGCCAGAGGGGTTGTCGGCTCCGCCTTAAGGGTAATGTCTTGCGAGTTATCGCCCATATCTGTCTGCCCATGGGAGCCCAATAAATGGCGTAGCCCCGGTCGGTGGGGGCAAAGAGGGTTTCATCCTCACGTATTTGCTGGTACAGATATGACAAACCTCCGTTCAGATTCCCCTTGATAAGCCAATCGACGTGCTCCACTCCGAGCACCGGAGCCGAGTCTTCACTCTCCGGCGACGGCTTCTGGGTTGCGGCGGAGGCTGCGCCCTTCAGTATCGTCTTGAGGCGATCTGCAACCGCGTCGGCATTTCCGAAGAGGATAGGTCGCTTGGCAGTCAGGATGGATATGCTTTGCGCGTCAAAAGTGGTCAGAACGGCCTCCCTATGCAGGCTAAAGTTAAGCTTGGACTCGGTGGGGCTTTGCGTGCCATTTAGGTCCTAGTCCTTGTTGAATTGCTCGGCGAAGTTCTGGCCTCGCCTTATAATCTCTTTATGGAGTGCTGTATCTTCTTCTGTGCTGAAGGCAACCTCCTCGACCTGGATGGTGGTCGGGAGGAGGTCCTATGTGGGGAAGATCTTATTCCTATTGGGCAGCCGTATTACCGTACGTATAGTACAGTAAATCTACATCAGAGAGAAGATATAAAAGATTACCTAAGACCTAAGTGTAGTAGTCCACCCTAGGGTCTTAGCTGTAAGCTTCAGTAGGTCGGAAGACATAAGCCAGGGTCTGCAAGAATAGTCTTCGTTGTAGATGGCCTTAACGATCAGGAGGCATAGGTACTTATCCAGCATATCTTATATAAAGATAGCTTTCATAACCTAACCGTCGACAGTATTAGTCGCCTTATAGGGGTCATAGCTCGGGGCGTATACCCCCGGTGCAAAGCCGACATCTACCGACGTAGGCTTCCACTTAATGCCCAACCGATCCCACATAAGGGATAGAGGTGCCAAGATGTCCCTGAGCGAGCTGGATAGCGGGGTACCCGACACCCATATGATCCTTTCCCAGCGGAAGAGGCGGAGCATATTGAAGTATGAGCCGCTCATCTTCTTCACGTACTGGGCTTCATCAGCCACCAAGAAGTTGAAGTCGATGGCGTTGAACCTGGCCTCCATCAGGGAGAATGTCTTCAGGTTTCCATCTGCCCGGCCCTTTTGGCTGGGTGGGAGGAACTCGACCTCCTCGTCCTTCACCGAGTTGCGAGTAAAGCTCGGGGGGTTGCGGGGCCCACTGCTTGACGATGCTCGCCGGCGCGATGACGAGCTGCATAGAGCTCGATTGAGGACGGCGTATATATCTTACGGATCAGGTTGTCGTAGACACAGCAACACTCAATTCCCTGCAGGTTTTCCTTCGGGCACTCTCACGATGCGGCCTTCTTTTGCTTGTCCCTGGCTGACTCGTCCTTTAATATAAAGGCCAGGGCGATAACCCCGGCGACTATAAAGGTCTCTATAGTCTTGCCGAGCCCGGGCTTGCTGCAGTTGAAGCTGCCGTTGAACTCGCTGGACCCGCATATGCTCAGTGTCTTGTATGCGTCCTGCATCTGGTAACTGCGAGAGGGCTTCGTTATGCCGGGTAGCTGGACGCCGACCCTTGTGTTCTCCTCTGGGTGCGTAGTCTTGACCTCTTTTCTCTCACGAGGAGGTCCGGTAGTGTGATCGCTGAAACCCTACAAATACACACTCAGGAGCTTCGTCACCTGCGAGTGTGGTTCCATCAATCCTAGGTGCTTTTCCATTTCGTCAGCCTTCTCTCGTGGAACCATCCCTTGGCAGACCTGAGCAGTGACTCGAAATAAGCGGATGGGTTGGGGGAACTGTATGCATTTGTCGAGCAACGAACCCGATCAACGCCTTCGGGGAGCAACGGATCGGACCCCTTCTCGCGGAGCCGTGGGTTCCTAAACACACGATTGTCATGAATCGTAATCGGCTTCGGGGCAATCGCGACGACGTCTTGCATACCGTACACGAGGATGGCCATGAGTGGTTCGAGGTTCCGGTCGGAGGCCATCTTGTTCCCATCGAGCTTGTTGAACATCTGCCAAAGGTCCCAACAGTGCTGCCCCCAGCTGCGTCGTCCGAAGGATGGTGGGAGATTGACGAAATCAGGTTGGGGCATAACTTTGCCGGCTTTAGACAGGAACGTGGCTTCGGTTTGTCGGATGCGGAATCGCATGGGGTTATTGGTATCTTAGTGACTCCAGTCGGTTCGGGGCTGAAACTGGGCAGGTTGGTCGGCAATTAGTTGCTCGAAGGGCTTCTGAAGGTTGGTCTCGGACTCGTGGTAGAAATTGGCGTTGCCGCCCTCCTATAGCATTCGCGTACGTCGTCCTCTTAATTTGCGCGCAAATATAAACAGGGCCAAGACATGTAAGCGCTGCCAGTGCTTGTGGCCTGTCGGTATATACTGTACGAGTAGGAACGTTAATGATGTATTTCAGGAGAATGACCGAGGAACACTCACGTCTCTCCCCTAGCAAGGTCTTGTAACATCGGTGCCTTTAGAGCCCGAGGCGTTCATGCTGTCGGGTGTCAAGGCAGGCAGGTCGTATAGTATAAAATCATGCTGATGGTGGGTTTCAGCTGAAAGCAGAGTACTTCAGCTGCCCCCCGGCGGCTGGCGTGGAGTTGATTGAGGCTTGGTCGAGTTGAAGGATGGAGGGAAGGGAGAAGAAAAGGAACGAAGCCGGAGGCAGATGTTTATAGAGGAATCGCAGAGCACACAGTAAAAAAGAACCTACCGGACTCACAAAACAGCATTGATGGAAACGGAAGATGCAAGAGAGAAGGCGTGTAGCAAATAGCGGAAGAGGGCTCACCTAACGAACAAACCAGCCTCCAGTGACTCAAGACTGTTTGTTCCACCAACAATCTAATTGCATTAGCAATCCCCAGCTGAAACAATCATGGCAGTCAGCTGGCATCATTTAGTTTGTCCGGAAGGAGACGAGGAAACAATTGTATTACACAAAGAATGACGAAGTTGAAAACCGATTAGACATACACACAACCCATCATTAATTCCGTCCAACCTCGGCCCACAATGGCCGTTATTGGCCCGAGCCTCGTACACACCTCATTCCAGTGAGGATACTCACTGACAAAGATATTAGAATACAGCATGAGAAAGGGCGATTTCTGACAAAAGGACATTGCGGGCGTGATTGCCCGCTCAACGAGTGTAAGCCCGCTACTGCCAAGCATGGGGAAGTTAGTCAAAGTACAACCTGCGTAAATACAACACGGTAGAACCCAAGATTGATAAGGAACTGGATAAAAGAGAGATCAGTAGACAGCAAGCAGGGGAGTGACATGAGCAAATCCTAGATCAGAGAGCACTCCATCAGTTCCAAACAGAATACCTTCCAAGTTTTCTGAACACGAGTTTGACGCCGCTATGGGTCATACTCCGAGACAAAACGCAACCACATCATCCTGGACTGATGTTGCCGAACTGGGCATGGCTGGATCAGACCAATCAGACGATCCTGATGACTCCGACACTGCTAGAAAATCTGGCCCGCTCATGTCTTCGAAGTAGTAACCGTCTTCTAACCCGAAAGCGATTCCGTCCAGGGTAAGGAGATTCTCGTAGCCTTGGTCTTCCGAAAGATGGATTGGGGGCGGGATAGATTCCATGATTCGGCGCGGCAAGTCTCGGATCACGTCTATGACGTTCGACTTGATGTTGTCTTCGATGGCGAGTATCACTTTATCTACTTCCTGTTCAACGTGATATCGGATCACTGGCGTCACTCGCGACATGTAGAAATCCCGGTATTCTTGGATAGTGCTGGCCTGGGAAGCCGACGGTCCACCATTCTGATAGGTGATGTCATGGTCTAGGCATCATCAGTATTGAATACTTGGTGGCGATGGCTGCTAAACTTACAAGGAGAAGGGATGTCTGATGAAGTTGGGTCTACCTCAAACAAAATACAGTACCAATCCTTCCACTTTTCCTCCGGTATCTTCTTGATACGCTTTTGCAATTGCTTTCCTTGCTCTGTGTCGTATCCATCAGCGAGGTCCCGGCGAATGGTAGCCGGGTCCTGAACCGGACACGGCTTGGGCTCCCGTTGGTGTTTCTTGAGCTCATCTTCTTCGTCGAAATACTCGAAGCATCGATTGCATTGGTGTGGTGGGAGGCAGTGGCTTCGTCTGAGGTGTTCCCTTGGAGTTGTTAGTGATCGGATGGGATTTTACAGAAGGCGTACTCACTTCACCCTGTGCACATCGGGCCATCCTGGGCCTAGACACGTCCGATGGTCTTTGAACCTCTGAGGGTCATGCTTGTAGTATGGGCAAGCAAATCTGAGACGAGTGTCGTCGTTGATCATCTTTGCCTTTTTGTTCCTGTCTTTCCTCGAACGGTTGTCGTCCCCCTCGTCGCCGTCGTCCTCACCCTCATCATCTAGACGATGATGTCTCTTCTGCCCAGCCCACTGAGATTCCATTTTGCCTGATCTGAAACCACTTGAAGACGGTTGCGACGATGAGGATCCATCGGCACAACCATCTTCAAGTGCTTCCAGCTTCTTCTCAATACATTCTATAATCGCAGCCATTAACGACTCGACGATGCGCTTCTTGCGATAACGCAATTGCTGGTTAATTTGGTAGTCCAGGTAGGCCGCCGACGGTGCCGAAAGCTTCACGTCGGATGGGTTTGAATCGGCGGCTTGCCTTCCCTGGTTACGCGATTGAGACACGTTGAGGGTTTCGGTATTGTAGTTCGTGACTTGGGAGTGGCGTCTGTTACCAAAAAGTCAGATAGTGCTTTGGGCTCTGTGAGACGAATGATTGAGGCTCACCTAGAGGCTGAAGAACCTCCACGGTTCTGGCCGCGGTCCTCCGCGTCCCTGTTCGACTCTGGTTGACTGGAGTTGCCAGGTGAAGGGTTCTATGGAGTTGATGAGTATGTTTACCGCCATGCAGGGATTGAACCTCTATGAACATACTTTCAGAGTGTTATCTTGTAAATTGGGGTTGCTTAATGTAGGGGAGGCTTTTTCTCTTGTGACGAAGACCTGCTCTTTCCCGTCCCGAGGCATATCCGATCCCGGGCAGCCCAGACGACGGTTCTTGAGAAGGATATCGAAACGGTGAGGAGCCTTGATCCAGGTGGAAAAGGTCCCCGGGCGTCGTGATTTCTTGGGGAGAGATGGAGATAGGATGTTTCGATGCCGAAGGAAGGAGAATTGACTCGCTTTGTCTCTCACCGAGGGCATTCTCGCTACCAATGGTACTCTGGAGAGCTGGCGGTAGATGCTAGGCACATTTTCGATCCAGTATTCGCGATTGATGGCCTAGTTTGCTGTAGCAGAATGTGATGGTTGTTGAGGGTTTTGAAGAGATAACGGTCGAGGTTGAGAACCCCAAGACCCGGTGAAGGTCGGGATGAGCGGGTGTTAAGTACAACCTATCAGTGCAAGCCAGCTCATCCGCGCATCAGCACAAGATGCTAATGCGCAAATGCGCAAACCGCAGCTGGGGGCCATGCGCCATCGCGAGAAGCCCAATGGCGAAGAGGATGCGGAGGAGTGTTACTGGGGTGAGTGTGTTGTCCTCCCCGAGGCGACGCTGGCGAGTTGGCTGCCAGATGACTTGCTCGTACACGCATGGCCGACGAATCCAGGGCCTTCTTTTCAATGCACGAGGACCTTGGGCATGATTCGATCTATCCCGTTGAGGATTGGCATAGTCCGATCCGCGGCCGCAGTTGACAAGGCGACGGCGAGGTTTGGCCGCGAACCACTTCACCGAGATACGCGACACCCGACTGGGCAGAGATGACGCAGCCCGCATGTATAGATGCGAACAACAAATGAAGTGGCTTGATTTGCAGCAGCTCTTCCTGCATGGGATGCGGGGCGGCCATAGCGAACCGTTGGAGATGGTTCGTTGTAGGAGCCAAGTTTCACGAGGTTGAACGGAACAAGTTATTTGGCCTTACAAGATCGAACTGTCTAATGTCGCCCTTGAGACCTAATTTTCAGCGGCCTTAGCCCTGATACCTCCAAGACTTAGCGCTCAGCCTGAGGTGCCCCTTAGGCCCTAAACGCCCTAATTTCCAGCCCTTTTTATGCCCTGACCCCTCTGGAATTTAGCGCTTAACCTGCCCTTTAAGCCCTAAAGACCCTAATCGTCGATTTGCTCGTTTGAATTCTGGACGGTGTTTCCATTCTGAATGACCTGCTCTGTAATGAGTCGAAGATCCTGTGCGATACTCTGAGCGTCAGAGACAGCTGGCACGACACTGAGACGTTCAAACTCGACAGCAAGGTTTCGGTGATAAAAACCCACCTGTGCAAAGCTGGCAGTAAGGGCTGTATTCGCCATTATAGGCAGAGAGTAATAAAACACTTTCCTGCATGCGGGCAGCTTCATCGAGCACCACAAAGCCAGGCTTTCAATCCGCATGGTTCGCAAATTGACCCGGGGCGATAACGAGGTGATATATGTACTTCAGCTTAGAATTTACATGGTCTCGCTGCCACTGAGTCATGGCATCGTGATAATCACGCCCTTCGTCTTTGTCCTTATGAGCAATGTCCTTCGCGAGCGGCGAGCCTGCGCGAAAGCAGACAGAATGCGAACGCAGAAAGAAGGCGAGCGTGCTTCAAATGACACGGTGGGGAATTGGTTACTGTTGGATTATGGACCTGATTAACACTGGCTATGGTAATACTTAAGGTACCTTATACTTTTAGCTCAGCTGGTTAATCTAACAGTTACCATAAGCTGTAAATTTCTTGTCTTGCCTACTCGTATGTCTGACGCTATCTATGTTGATGATCTTGGGTGGGGAAGGGTCATCCGCGAGAACTTAGTCTCTTTGCTGTCGAAATTTCCACCAGCAATATGCTTCTCTATCGGAGATACCTTGCAATTTCCTCGCAAGCCTCTGATCAAAGGCGACTCTAAGTACAATACCAATTTTGAATTCAGGCATGGATTGGAGTAGTAGCCGGATGCGAAGCGAATCGGATATCTGAGAGATTGAGGGGAAAGTGCGACGCTCGCTTATCATATACGTTATAGTAATTAAAAAGAATTAAATATATTTTATAAATTAGTGATGGATCCGTTACGGTCAATTTGATTAATTGGATAGATGAATTAAGCAGTGATGATGATGTAGATCCTTGATTCTTTCGGTCATCCGGATCGGCCGGAAGAGGGGTTATCATACCCCCCTTTATAACTAAAGTCAGAATATCAATCTATTAGAGGTTTCGTAATATAGAGTCATCTTCTAACAATTATTTAATCAATCAGTCAGTCAGCTAACAGCCCAGCAGCCCAGCAGGCAGCTGGCAGCCGGCCGATCTCGGAGACTTTTTCGGGCTCTTGTTGCGACCTCTCTGTAACCGCTGAGTGACCGTGCTGGAACCGCCCTGTTACCCTCCTGTGACGGTCTCAGATTTTGTGGCTGTAGGTCACTAATTTTGGGACCGCAACTCCACCAGGCTGAGACTTCTACTATGGTACCCGGGCAGCTGGAGCCAACCAGCTAAGGTACCTACCTACCCCGTTACCTACCTAGGTACTTTGTACCTGGGACTAGACGACACGTGACCCCGCTAACATACCTTCAGCCCTGCAGCAAGCTTGCATCGACTTGTTAATGTGAGCTCACGTCCACTAACGAACCCCTCCCCCACCACCCAGACCGGCGATCTACGATTGATTTTGGATCCGCTCGCGTGTGATCCCGGGCTGAAGACCCACCTCTTCAGTTCGTCAAGCAAGGATATACGCTGCGAACCGATACAGTGACCGGTTGATACATTGTTCGGGCTTCTTTGCAACTTAGTTCAACCTCTCAATTTATTTATCTTGCACCTCCCTCAGACTAGCGACTACATCATCAACTTGGATCCGCCAGACATCCTTACAAGACCCATAGCTCATGTTGCTATGCCCCACACTACTCCTTCTGCGAAACGGTCTACTTCCCCGACGGACGCCTCTCTCGAGCCACCTCTGAAGCTGCCCAGTCCAACTCTCAATCGAGGCGCGCGCAACCCTCCCACAAACACCCGAACGAGCCTCTACAATTCCTCCGCTCCCTTCACAAACTCGCAGACAAAGGATCGTCCTGGCAGGTCCGACCATCAGTTTGAAGAACCACCCCCTCTGAGGGTCAGACCACCTCAACCATTCCCTCATTCTGTCCCATACCGACACAGGACGTTTAAGGCGGGCATTCTCGCATCGAATACTTCCAATATGGATGTTGCCTCTCCTGTCATCCAGCTGCAATATTCGGCTCAGCAGTATGGAGAGAAGCAGGTGCTGGCCACACGTCAATGCAGACTCTACACTTGTCGGAGAACTTCGCGGTGGTCACTACAGAGAATATGACAGACGATCCTACCTTTCGAAGCGCAAATCGCCGAGCTCTTGAACTCTACAGCCTTGGCGAACCTCTCGTGTTCTCTAT
Organism: Ilyonectria mors-panacis; assembly: GCA_002991585.1. Lineage (NCBI taxonomy): Eukaryota > Fungi > Ascomycota > Sordariomycetes > Hypocreales > Nectriaceae > Ilyonectria > Ilyonectria mors-panacis. Next base: position 474,617 of record PPHJ01000068.1, read on the forward strand.
ATGAGCTACTTCACGATTGAGCTCCGTGACTTGAAACATTCGGAGCCAGCCTTTCTATGCACGAGGCCTGCAGAACCTGTAAGGACTCTTATCATCGACAGCGAAAGAAAAATCATTCTCTACAAGCTGGTCGGCAAGCGTGCGAATCATGGTTAAATGCAATGCAAAATCAAGTGGTTGGATTGCCGTGAGTGCACCTGGAACCCGTGAACACTCCGCAGAACAATATTCAGCAATCAGTACGAGAAGACGAAACAAATGCAATTAATACGGAAAAACGACACAAATGCAACATCCAGATAGGGCGTACCCTTGAACTCCTACTCTGACGGCCTTTCGAAGGCTGAGGCTCGCGGTGGTACAACGCGCAGAATATTTCCTCGCCCTTGTTGGTTGCAGCCCTCGGGTGCCACAACAAGGACCTTTTTACTTTACTCTACTTTGTTTGCTCTCACAATTATATTGCCTAGGGATCATAGGCAAAAAACAGGCCGAAGAAAAATTTTCGTGGTGCATGCGCTGCCACCTGTTGACAGCCGGTACACGGTGCCTGCCTGTGCCCACAACAACAACAAGAACAAACCACAACACCGCACAACAAATCACCTTTTAACACTCGTCACCCTCTTCTCACACTCATCACCAACCTTCTCACGCTCATCGCCAACCTTCTCACACTCATCGCCAACCTTCTCATACTCATCGCCAACCTTCTCACACTCATCAACCTACCCTCCCTTCCTGTCTCGCCTGGCCCAATGGCGGAAGACACCAACCAACCCCCGGAGCCAGTCATCGACAAGGTAGCCCCTGGCATTGTGCCCGGCGCTACTGATGATTTCGGAGAGGCTTCAAACGAACATGGGTTCAAACTTCGCTTGCACCCTGAGTCTGGCTGGTTCGCTGCCCTCACGGCTGTCGATGGCGAAGTCATTCCAGGCTATCACGAAGAAAGCGTGAAACGCATTGGTGCTGGCAAGTTCGCTGGACTACGCACTGAGATTCAGTTCCACATCGGTGACTACACTACTTCTACCCTGACTATCCGGCTCAGTCTGCGTCACGTCAACCGCAAGTACAACATCGCGACTATCTTGATCCCGCTTGATGGCATTGCTGCCAAACCCACAACTGAAATTGTCGAATCTGATGATGCCTCCACTGCAATGGGAACCCTGCTGCGTTTCTGTCCCGGAAAACGAGGAGAACTAGAGTCTCTGAAACATGGCCGCGGCGCAGTCACAGATGCCTGGGCAGACTGTTTCAAGGACGATACGAATCATTACCTCAAGACACCAGTAGACCCGAACCGCCCCGCTACATACATCCAGATGGGTGCACCAACCGTTCGCGTACTGTCCTTTGATGTACAAGTTGACAAACTCATCACCCTTCACTCGATAGAGTTCAGTCAACCAGGACGGTTCGTACCCTTGGAGTGCAAGCAGTTGCGGGAGGCACTGGTCCAGCAAATGAACCAGTGGAGTTCTACTGTCTCATTTCAGTTTTTCTTTCGAGTCGAGAGCACTTTCGACGAGAGATGGGAAACGCGCCTCAGCGACCTGCCACGATGGTCTTCTCCATACTCTCCTTTCATCCAGAAGACGCGAGATGATGTCAACGACTTGGCTTTTGACAATTTCACCTATGACAACGCCGTCGCGCCCGAGTACCCGACCCCGGCAGCAATCGCCTTTATGTCAGACGCTCACCGCACAGTCTCCCTCCTAGGCGGCATAGTCGAGGAAGTCGAAATGCTCCGCAAACACACCGACGAGCTTTTCGAAATGACCTTGCCTGCAGTCGTTGTTGCCAACCCTGCTGCAATCTGGACAGAGACCGAGATGAATGAAACAATCTATGGCATCAAGGCGGATGGTACACCGCAACACCAGTTCTTCCTCGTCTCGTGCAAAGATATCGCCCGATATATCCCCGGGATTGGCGATAAATGCAGCTTCTATGTCACGTCGCCCTTTCAGAGACGCGAACCACCCATCAGCACGACCACAGACGTTGATGCGTTGGAGTCCATCACAAACAAACTCTTGGTGGATATCACTGCAGCTTACGATCGTGCCATGGGTGACGTTGAGAACCCCCTCAATGAGGTACAGGTTGGCGAGGCCTTCGAGACATTTATCGCTGCCGCCATTTCCCCCTTTGTTCAAACCCCACTCGACTCCATCAAGGCCGACAACCCAAACAGCCCGCTTCCGGTGCTGCGCGCGCTCTCGTGCATGGCGCTTGCCCATGACCTTGCAATTGTCCACCAGGTGGGATCTGACTTCAAAGGTCACCTTTTGGGATGGGCTCAGGCATATGTCGCGTCCCAGCCCCTGACAGAGGATGATCTTGGTGAAGCCTGGTCAGCCCGACGTGTCAACCTACCCCCAGGCACCACATCTAATGTCGCGCTCTTCTCAGTATGGACGCCAACCCAGAAAGACTGGCCTGCACAGTTCCAGAGCCCTCCCCTGGCCCCTGGATTCAAGACTACACCTGTGAAGGGAGCACTGAATACCTTCCTACGCGAGTTGGGTAGAAAGCTAGCGAACGGTGATCCATCTCTGTCAACGATCAACGTCAAGTTGTGGATGGCATACGATGAGGTCTCAGCCCGGACCGAGGCGGCTGCTGTCACCGACATGAACTCTATCGCTCGTGGATCCGTTGCGAATGGGCTGTGGAAGTGGACGCGAAACTTTCAGACGAAGACCCCTCAGCGAACCCTGCTACAACTGTTCCCAGCCTTGCAGGAGAGTGTGGATGATGGCTCTTTCCGGGACGAACATGCGACCATACTCCGCAGCCTTCCAAGCACTGCTGGCAGCACCTTCGTCGACGGCGGACCTGGTTCCGGCAAGTCCACCTTATGCACTGCCATCTGTTGCGAGATCATAAAGAAAGGTGGCCGCATCGCTTGGATCGCTCCATCGAACGCCCTTGTCCAAGATGCATGCAACAGACTCTCAAAGGCTATCCCGGACAAGACAATCCGTCGCGTGATGCCTTGGGAAGCCGAACTTCGCGCTCTCACCACCTTAGCAAGAGAGATCTCTACATTTGATCCTAATCCTGGTCGAGCAAATGAGGCAGAGAAAGAGTTGATTGCACACATCAACACCTTTAATGTCAGCCAGCACAAAATGCACGCTGCCTCACTTATCCCCTCGACTTTGAACAACCTTGCAAAGGCTCTGGCTGAGGGTGATCGCGAGACATGGGCTGATTATCTCCGTGGGCAAGATGAGCTGAAGTCTGCTCCTGATGAGTATGCGGCAAACTGGGCAGACAACATGGCCGCAGCTCGAAAGCTCCTCGGTACTGCGGCAAAATCTTGTGATGCTATCTGTGCGACTCCAGTTGCCTTCGCGCAGCTGATGAATCACGTTGACGATATGGATTTCACATTGCTAATCGTGGACGAGGCCGGTCGATTTACGGAAGCTCAATCATTCATCTCCTTGACCAAATGCCCTCGTACGCCACACATCTTTGTGGGTGACAACCACCAGTTCGCCCCGATTAGCCTGATGAGAGACGACCGTGAGGAGCACGATTTCTTCGGTCCTCAGCGAAGAATGAGTCTGTTTCGACGTGTCGAAAAGTCTGGTCAGATGTCTGCAACTCTCCGCGTCAACCATCGAGCTCATGGCCATGTTGTCGATTGGGCTGCGAATTACTTTTTACAGCGGCGAAATGCAGATCTTCAACGAAGCCCCAAGCTCTCTTACTGTGTCGATGAGGAAATGGTTGGCAGCCGTCTCTGGTGCTCGGAAACCAACTTCGGCAGTTTACGTCTTTGACGTGCAGGAGTCAACTGAGATAGTGGTGGGCACATCTTTTGCCAACCCGGTCAACGCCCTGTTCGGAAGAGAGCTTGTTTCATACATGTACCGCGAGTCGCCCATCCGAAATGCAGTCGACTTCGCTACAGGCCGCAAACCAGTGCGCTTCGGCTCGGTCCTGGTGATCGTCGGTTACTCTGCACAGAAGCACGAATGGGAGGGACGTCTTCGCGAACTCTCACCTGCTGAAGTTCCACTCGACCGAGTTGAAATCCGAACGATTGATGACTCTGCCAGCCATGAGGCTGACATTGTCATTTGTGACCTCACTCGCACCGATAGAGCAGGTTTCCTCAACGACAAGGAGCGACTCACTGTGATGGCCACGCGCGCCAGAGTTGCCTTCATAGTTATTGGAACCAAGAAGTGCACTAGTTCGCGTACACATCTTGCAGACTGTTTCCACCACGTTGAGCAGCGTCAAGCATACATAACCATCCGCAAGAACAACGCTACCACGACATGGCGTGCATTCTGCACTCGCTGCATCCGTCACGGCCACGAGGCTGACGCATGCCGAGACACGCCTCAATGCACCTTTTGTGCCAGCCGCAATGCCCCTGCTGAGCATGCTACCAGAAACTGCCCACTCGCAAGCGAATATCCCTTCCCGGATGTCTACTCCGATGCGAACAGACCGGATGATGGTATCGACCGTGACCCCATGCGCTACAGCGACATTACCACTGGTAAAAGAGCTAAGTTTCGCCGGTCACAGAAGAAGACAGCTCCTGAGAAGCCAGACACGGCAGACGGAGGCTTCGCCACAGTCTTGAGAAGCATGGCTGGTACTTCCTTTGAAGGAAGGGCAAGCCGCATGCTGACAATACTCGGTGTGGTATCAGAAACTCCCGACACCTCGCAGCAGGAGGACATCACCACTTCCAGCACTCAAGCATCTACCACTAACGACATCCCTGGAGCCAGCAGTGACAATACTGCAGTCGCTGATGTGAAGGATCCTGCCACTTCTGACGACCGGACAGCTACTGTTGATTCCGACTTTTGGGACAGTGGTGCTAGTGCTGCTACGACCTGGCCGTCGAATGGTGTCGCCACTTCTATCTGGGGGCCGCCTGCGGCCGAAACCAGCTATTGGGATAGTGGTAATGGTGCTGCATCCACTGATACGAATTGGCAGGGCGATGGCGATGCTACCGTGAAGGAGGAGGAGCGGGAGACGGATAGCGCTTCAATGTGGTGAGGACGGATCTGGATGATGGAATGAGATGACTGATTGTGTATTCTGGGCTGGTTCATGCGTTGCTTTTGACGGATATCGGTGGCCTCTTGTGACGCATTTTCGGTGTGGCATGGCACAGCATATTGCTCTTTCTTGCGCTGCGATGGATACCACTGGTCATGAGACAATGACCTTTATTATGCGACACGGCCTCTGCAGATTTTCTAACATTCTGCGACTTGTATGGAACACATGGGGATGGACTGGGATTATGGGTGGATTGGAGATAGTGATGGACTGGACGTTGGGCACTTGCCAAGATGAGCCCGAACCTGGTTCTCAACGCCAGTCTTGCCGGCTTCTTCGGGAGGCATAGTTTCGTTCGGTTTATATGCCTCAATTCATCTCATCTACACATGCCTAAAATTATTATCTGTGACTGTATCGCACTTGTCCATTTATCATGTGTGCAAGAAGAGCTGATGTAAATCAAGGCATTTCCTTTGTTGTTCGTATCTATACATGGGGGCTGCAAGCACTCTGGCTATTGCCTGGCGGGAGCGGCGGCTCCGGGCAGGTGGGCCACGAGCTTCGCGTTGCAGGTGTCGCACAGGGTCTCGTTCGGCAGGTAATCCAAGACCCGTTCGCCTCCGTCGAAGTGGTGGGCGAGGGCCAGCCGTCAACAGCCGTGCTGGTGAAGGCGTCGACGTGATGCTTGGGTCGCCCGCAGATGAGCACGGCGTCTGCGATCTGGCTATCCAGTAACGAGGCTTGTCTGTGTGTATGCCTCTGGCGACGGAAAGTAGACGATGCCTCTCCGGTGGCACATGTATTCAAGAGGGCGCGTCAGCCAGAGCGCCATATGGAGCTGCTCGTCCTCGGATAAGGCTTCGACCCACAGGTATTGGATGTTCAGGCAGTCGGTGGATACGCGCACCACAGTGTGGTAGCTGAGGCTATGTGTTAAGGCAAAGGTCGAGTAAGTGCAGTTTCGCGCCACGGTTGTAGTATCTGTATGTAGTAGTTTAAGTATATACCTGGGCTGAGCAGCTAGAGAGAGAGAGCTACTGGATGTATCTCGCGTAGTGTCAGTTTGTGTTAATAGCATCGGCGTGTATTTGGGGTCATAGATTAGAGCCTCCAACATACGCAAGCAGGACTGGAACCAGCACAGGTCGGCTCCCCACAACAAGATAATATATAAAAGCAAGTCACTTCTTATACAAGGAGAAACACTTGGAAGTTAAATGGGTCCATTATCTGACATAAATCGCAAGATAATCCCAATTATTTATGATTGTATTGTTTCTCCAACGAACCGACTATTTCGATGCAGAAACAAACAAGGCCTGCAAATACTGGGTCCGGGTGGGAGTAGCAGCGTCGTGCTGATCAGCCTTGCTGCCTTCAACCTTGTCGACCATCCATGATTGCATGGTTTCATTCTGATGCAAAAACACAATTACCAACCAGCATTAGAGTCCGCAGTCTTTTTGTAGTGATCCTCGTCACCACTGCCACCCCAGCCGCCTTGCCACTCGCCTTGCGTCTTATTAGAGGCGAAGTGTTGGTTCCATAATTCAGTGAGTTTCAGGCACCTTAGCCAGTAAGGAACTTATTGAACAATTCCATCTTCAATCCCGCGTCGGGGTCGTCGCTAGGTGGCCACATCTCCTTGATTCCAAGTCTCATAACTGCACCGATTCGCTTTGCGCCTTGACTGGATCCAGATGAGCAACAGAATGCAATCTTGTTTTAATCGGGAACAATCTCCCAATTCCTCAGAGTAGGTATCGGAGGCGACCACAAGAGAAATATCGCTGCTGCGAGGGCGGGTGAGTGCTAACGGGATACAGCCTGATAGGGCAGCAGGAGAAACAGCGTTGAGAAGGCTTGAGTCTCGTGGGAGAGTAGCAACATTCCAGCGCTGGGGGGTTCCCTGCGCAGGCTTGCAATTGTCCGCATTGTTGGCGGGAGGATTGGAATCATTAAGGGAGCCGACGGTTGGTACATTATGACCTTGAATGTGCTTCCAGCCTTATCGACTGCGCGACTCAGCGACCTCTGATACTCATGAAGCTATGCATAGGTTAGCAATAAACTTGAGGTACAGTGGTAGGAAACACATACCCATTCAGGCGTAGGACGCACGAGGGCAACAAACTTCGTCGACTCGCTGATATCCTACTTCCTGACCTTTTAGATCTGAGCTGGATGCAGGCCATTCGCCATTTACTTGAGGGTGAGGTGGAAATCGAGAACGTCCTGAGTATGAAGATGCATAAGGGCGACGTCGCGGAGCTTGGATGAGTCGAACTCGGAAACCGATGGGAAAACAGGCCCTCGGTTTCGGTGGATCTGTTCTTTGTACCCTTCGAGTTTGTAGTATGTCCTTCGTATAGTGAGATAGCCATGATTAGAATAAAAGGGCAAGACAGCTTATGGTTCCAGGTACCCATACTCAAACGGATCAAAGTTGAGATCAGATACATCAATAAAATCGTCCGCTTGCTTCTCGTTGGCAATACGGCAGATCAATTCGAAACGCTTTGTATCGCGGAGAAGGGTAGCCAATTTGATAGTGCCTTGGATGGGAACGTCGTCATGGACCCAACTCTCGATCTCCCTGGTCTTTCCGGCAAAGGGTAAACCATAGCCAGTAGGGATGAGTGTGGTTCCGTCGTTGATAGAGATCGTGATGACACGGAAATCGCTGCTGACATTATGCTTCACAAGGCAGTCCTTGAGCTGGGCGTACTCTTCATCTGTGATGGATCGGTGTTTCCACTCAAGGCCCTCGCTTGGGAACTTGAGAAGAAGGGAGTGCTTAGATGTAGGCAGAAGAGCGCCCTGAGGCGAGTCATACCACATCGCGTAGCTTGTGTCGGAAGAGCGAGGGAATGTGATACGAAGTCCAATGAATGCCTTACAATTGGATCGACAACCTTTCACAAGGGCCAACTGGACAGGGGACTCGGGGAAGATGTCTATGCCGATTCGAGTCTTTTCCAAGTCATCTGGGGAAAAGAGAGCGCAGTTCCGATTGGCATTTTTGACGGCGTTTCGAGGGGCAACTGCAAGGAAGAAATCTTCCTGTTTTCCATAATTAGCACCAGGCCGAGTCGTAAATGGATTGTAGGGTGGAGTGTCAGAGAGAGATTCGGAATCAGATTCAGAACCAGACTCAGAAACAGGCCCAGATGCAGGCTCGGAACCAGGCTTGGAACCAGGCGCGGGCACAGCTTCTTCGGCGACCTTGAGTGCAGCCTTGAGTAAAGCAACCAAAGCTTCTTGAGACATGGCGTCAGAGCCGTTGGCGGCGCGAGCCTGGCACAGCAAATCTGCGGGATCCATGACTCTGAACGTGCTCAATAACAGTAGGGGGTGTACGCATGCGTAAAGACGTGTGATGGGTTGTGGTGGGGTGTCAGGAGGAGTGGGTGTGTGAAGGTAGGAGGGGCAAGATAAGGTACTTCACGGTGGATGCGCTGCGCTGCCACCTGACACCTGGACGCCACCCTGCAACAACTCCTTCGCCGACGAGAGTAGCCGTAATCGCACGAGTGCCGTCTCCCAGTCCCGTAGTAACTACAGGCTCGGAGCGCGGGAAAAGCTGTTCTCCATCCGAGTTGTCACCCATAAGCGTTCGAACTGGAGTGGGATGGCTTTCGTGCTCAGGATCAGGATCAGTAACGAAACGTCTGTTGTTTGAAGGGTAAAGTGTTCCATCGCCAAGAGCACCAGAGTAGGCCAATACATGGTAGTTATTTGCAAGGCTTGCTGCACGGCTTTCTGTATTGAACATGGCGGCAATGTCGGTCATCCTGGAAATAGAAGTGCTGGCGGTAACTTGGGTCTCTATAGTGGGTTCCCTGCTGCTGACCTGGTTTTGGTCGGCATTGACCTTCTCTTGGATGGTCGGGGTTATAGCTCGCCGCTGGATCGTGCGGTAGAGTCCGCTATCCTCACTTGTCGATTCCCGGTCCGCGCCGGCGCCAACTTCTCTGCTGCACTTTTCAGGAAGCTCGGAGCTGCCACTGGCTGGGAGTGGCTGATGTGAAGAATCAGGACGGTTCATTGGGCCGGGGTCGGATCGGAGTCGTTTATGATAAGGCAAGTTAAATGAACCTTGGAGGGATTGGTTCGCAACCTGATCACCCGCCGGTCTCTTGTTCTCTCCGCGGGTCTCCAAAGGCGTCCGCCCAAAGCTCGCACCAACCTTCACGCGGCATCCTACTGGATCCGGTGGGTCTAGATCTGAGTGGGTCCGAGAGAAGTCAAACTCCATGTGAAGTTCTTGGCCTTGTCCATGAGGTTCTGCAGGGTCTCGGGGCTCACTCGCAGGTTCGCCAGACACCTCAGTAGCAGATGCAACGATAGGCGAGGTGGTGCTGGGACCTGTCTCTGTAAATGAAACATGGCGTTGCTGGCGTTTTTTAAACCTCTCAAATGCCCCAGCAGTGGAGCTAGATGCTGAAGGAATAACCGAAGACTGATGGAAGACAATTGAAGAAGGCCGCAATTGCTCGAGCCCTCCGTTCATCAAGGACTCGGCCCAACTTGGAGACTTGGAAGCAAACGACTGAGCCCCGGAATTCGATTCCGCAGTGGTCGGATCAGGACTGGAGGGTATCCAGGGCGAGCGGAATCTTCGGGGGAGAGTTGAAGTGATTTCTTCTCGAAAGTGGTCCGCGGACAATGTGGGGCTTCGCGCGTCCTCAGAATCTGCGCCTGCGGCGTCTGGATTGTCCATGTCGCTCATTGCCCAAGGCAGAAGGGCTAGGAAGGAACCACCAGAGCGACAAGTTGATTCAGGCTGCGAACAGGAACGGGGAGCCTCCTTCACCACTGTCGATGAATCTGAGGAGAGTTAGTAAAAGTTTAAGCATCGGGAGGTGGTGTAACATACAGTTGGCCGACAGGGAATGGACTCAATAGAGTAAGGCTTTGTCGGGTTGAATGATGCAGTGTCTCAAAGGGAAAACAAGCGAGTAAGGCTTGTCGAGTGAGGACTTGTCAAGTTAGAAAGTGAAGTGTGAGGGGAAGAAAACGGGAGAAGTGCGAAAAGAGCAAACAGGAATCCACGTGACTGAATTGGCACACAATCACTGTTGTTGCAGAAGAGGGACTTACCTAAAGCGTAATGTTTAGGGGAAATAAGAATGGCTCCATGGTTATTGTTGGTAGGAAAGGAGACAGTTGAAAACGCCCTTGTGGGACGTTGGCGGATGCTTAGGGATTACTTTAAGAGACATTATCAGAGTGTTGTGTAGGTCTCGAGGAAAATTTATACCATACCGGATCCAAAGAAAAGATGGTATAAGGGTGAGTGTGATAAAATCGTGGCTGACGCCGCGATGGGTTGAGGGTTGGAATCAGTGTAGCCTAACGCCGCAAAGGATCCAGTATTGAACCATTGTAGCTGACTCTGAAAGAACTTGGGGCACAATTGTAGCTGTAGCTGACGCGGCGGGTAAAGAGAAGAAGTTGAGAAGTTAAGAAGTTGAAATATTGAAAAGATGCCCGAACAGTGTATCGACTGGTCACTGTATCGGGTTCGTAGCGTATATCCTGCTTAACGAATTGGAGGGGTGAGTCTCCAGCCCGGGATCGCACACGAGCGGATCCATATCGACAAGAAACTAGAAGCTCACTTGCGAGGGGTGTGTGAATGAGTCGATGCAAGACTGAGGTTTTCCGCAACTTGGAGCAGTGCCTGTGATAGTTTCAAGGTGCGGGCTAACTTTCAGTGTGCGATCACGTGACTCCGCATGAAATCAGGCCCAGGTCGTCGGCAGGGGAGCTGGCAGACGAAGTTGATGGCACCGCACGGGCTTCTGCTAGCTTGGAGCGGGTCCATTCGTCGTAATCATCACTAGATACCTTCCTCCTGGCCTTGGCTCGATAGTCTTCATCGTCTGGATCGAGGTCCATCTCTTCACAGATTGTGCTCATCTCTTCGGAAGTTCTCTTCTTGCCCTTGTAGGGCTCGGTCGCAAACAAAAACCTGTCTTTCGGACTGCACGGTAGTTGGCAGTAATCGCACGAGTGCCGTCTCCTAGTCCCGTAGTAACTAGGCTCGGAGCGCGGGAAAAGCTGTTCTTCATCCGAGTTGTCATCCATGAGCGTTCGAACTGGAGTGGGATGGCTTTCGTGCTCAGGATCAGGATCACTGACAAAATGTCTCCCTTGAAGGGTAAAATGTTCCATCGCCAAGAGCAGTCGACTCCTGTACGTCAAAGACATAAGCTGCCGATGTTGGTTTCCAAACACCAGAGACGGCTGCCAACCATATTCCCATCGACACGGTGACACTAGTCAAGATTGTCGACGTGGTTCATCAGTTGTGCGAAGGCGACTGGAGCAAAGTCGCAGGCCTTTGCCGCAGTGACAAGGAGGTTTCGAACCGCGGCCATACGGACTGTCAAATTTGCCGCATAGGAATCAGGCTCAGCTTTCAATTACTCCTGCCCTGCCCACGGAGATAATTATACCACTCCTCGTGATAGCCCTTGGCCAGAGCAAGGTTTTTCAAGGTGGAGGGGATAAGCGAGGCAGCGTGGAGTTTGTGCTGGCTGGTATTGAAGGTATTGATGTGTACGATCAACTCCTTCTCTGCTCCGTTCGTTCGACCAGTGTCAGGGTCAAATGTTGAGAGTTCTCTTGGCAAGGCGGTGAGAACGCGAAGTTCCGCTTCTCAAGGCATCACGCGGCGGATCATCTTGACCGAGATGGCCCCTGAGAGTCGGTTGCAGGCATCCTGAACAAGGGCGTTTGACGGAGCGATCCAAGCGATGCGGCCACCTTTCTTCAGGATCTCGCCGCAGATGGCGGTGCACAACAGGGAGCCTTCATCACGTTCTTGTCAAGATCCTCGACCCACTGGCTGTCGATAAAGCTGAGGATAGTTAGTCCAAGTTTCGTATCGGGGATGGAGGTAACATACAGTTGGCCGACAGTGGATGCACTTGATAGAGTAAGTCTTTGTCGGGTCGAATAATGCAGGGCCCCGAGAGAGGAAAGAGAGAGAGAGTGAGGTCTTGCCGAGTGATATATATACTAACGGACTCTGTCGCCAGCTCTAAACCTAGAGGCTTTGTCGAGAGAGACTTTGTCGAGTTATAATGCAAAGTGTGAGAGGAAGAAAACGGGAGAAGTGTGGGGGGAAGAAAATGGGAGAAGTGTGAGAGGAAGGAAACGGGAGAAGTGCGAAAAGAGCAAACGGAACACAACGAGCAAACAGGAATCCGCGCGGCTAAGGTAGCAAGCAATCACAATTGTTGCAGAAGAGGAACTTACCTAAAGCGTATTCTTTGACGCAAATAAGAATGACTCTGTCCATGGTCGTCGGTAGTTTAGAAAATAACGTTTTTATAAACCTTAGTTTAGTATTTATCCCCTAATAATAAAATTTATTTTATTTATTAGATAAAGTTTAGTAATAAATGTAGGCTTAGAGCCTAAGAATGTACTCTTTCATGGTCTGCCTGAGGTTGACATGAAGGGCTTTGCGAATGGCAATACTCTTCTACCTACTTTTATGATGATGTTACCTGAAGAACACAAGCAACAAACGAAGAAGTGATTCCATAGCACATGTGCTGCCACCTGTTGACAGCTGGCACATGGCGCCTCCGTCTTCGCCCCCGGTGACAACCACAACACACTAACAAACCACCTCATCATGAGCATCGCACAGCTCTCCCCAAACTTGCCACAAACGCACTTCTTCATACTCCCTTCTCTCTCGACAATACCTTCCACGTTCCCCCAGATATCCACACTACATGACTCAACCAGTACCACAACTACCCGCCACTACTCCCTCCCTCCCCACCTCTACCAACCAATCTTATGACGGACGATACCGACCAACCCACCGAGCCAGTTGAAGCTCCAGACGACCACAGACTCAAGCTTCGCTCGGGTCCTGGGTCTGGATGGTTTGCCGGCCTCACTTCTGTTGATGTCAACGGCCTTGCTTTTGACAACTTCGCCTTCGATGGTGCCGTCGCACCCGAGTACCCATCGCCCGCAGTCGTGGCCTTTGTGTCGGATGCCCATCGCACAGTCTCTCTCCTGGGCGGCATAGCAGAGGAAGTTGAGATGCTCCGCAAACACACCGACGAGCTTTTTGAAATGACCTTGCCCTGCAGTCGTCGTTGCCAACCCTGCTGCAATCTGACAGAGATCGACACGGATGGCAAAGATATCGCCCGATATATCCACGGGATCGGCGATAAATGCAGCTTCTATGTCGCGTCGCCCTTTGAGAGACGCGAACCACCAGCCGGCCGTATTGGAGTCCATCACACAGAAACTCTTAGTGGATATCGCTACAGTTTACAGCTATGCCTTGAGTGCCGTTGAGAACTCCCTTGATAAAAACAGTTTGAAGAGGTCCTAGAGACACTCATTACTGCTGCCATTTTCCCCTTCGTTTACACCTCACTCGTTTCTGTCAAGGCCGACCACCCGGACAACCTGCTTCCGGTGCTGCGCGCGCTCTTGTGTATGGCGCTTGCCCATGACCTTGCAATATCCGCTGGGTGGGATCTGACTTTAAAGGTCACCTTTTGGAGTGAGCTCAGACATACGCGGTGTTAAAGCCCTGACAGAGGATGATCTTGGTGAAGCCAAGTCAGCCCGATGTGTCAACCTACCTCCAGGCATCACATCCGATGTCGCGGTGTGGACCTCATCCCAGAGAGTCTGGCCTTGAGAGTTCCACCTTTGGCCCCCGGATTCGAGACCACACCGGTGAAAGGAACTCTGAATACCTTCCTCCACAGGCACAGCTCCTGATGACGCAAGAAGTTCAACATTGTCCTTGAACTGCATTCTGCTCTCGCCACATCCACCACAGCCACGAGACTGATGCATGCGAGTCACGCCCAATGCGCCTTCTGCACCAGCCGCGATGCCCCCGCTGAGCATGCCACGAGAAACTGCCCCCTTGCAGACGAACGACCCTTCCCAAATGTTTACTCTGATGAGAATAGGCCTGACGATGGTATCGAACGTGGCCCCTTGAGATACAGCGACGGACGTCGCCGTCGGTGAAAGAGCCAAGTTTCGCCGGTCTCAGAAGAACACGGGTCATTAGAAGCCAGGCACGGCAGATGGGAATGAAGCCACAGGAGTTCGGGAGGATTTTTGATGACAGGTTTATGCCTTGGTTTTGGCGGATATCAGTGGCCTTTTACTTATTCTGCGGATTTTACCTCTTTAGCACTGCTTTTCTTCTTCTTTTCCGTCGATATGTCGCGGTCAGTATGTTTTGTGGTCAGGTCTATGTTTAGCACGGCATAGATGCAAAGTAGGGAAGACCTCAACCTTGCATCAACTCATTGACACCCCCATAATCAGTGATCTTCTATCTTCTTGTCAGGCATGTTAAGAAAAACCTCGTTACACCCACACACTTCTTTGCTTGTTACCGTGAGGACGTAGGAGCGCTTCGTAATTGAGAGGTGTTGTTGATGGATCGAAGTGGCAAGGTTGAAGGTTGGAGTCGTGCATGAAGAGCCCATCCTTATTACAGACCATTTAGCGATACGTAGGTCCCTGAAACCCAGAGCTTGGTCAAGCTAAAGAGCCGATAGTACGGTTGTCAATTGAATTGGGAGGTTTGCTATTCGCGCCCCACGTACATGCTTCAGTCCAAAAGATAATTATTAATAATACACCTAATATATTAGTTTTAGGAAATAAGTTTATAAGACTCAAATCTTAGCATATATTCCCTAATAATTATTTTATTTTATTTATTAGGTAAATTTTAATTGTGAACGTAAGCCCTTAGCCTGGACAAAAATGAGAGAGAAACAGCAGAAAGAAACAGAATGGCAAATCGTATATCCACCAGACAGTCTAGCAATCAATGATACCGACTGGTGAAGTGTGTTATTGAACAACACTCGTCCGACGATTATGAAAATACCCATTTGCCTAGTCTGCAAACCTGCCATGGCCATGCAGTTTTGCGGAGGAGAAGTTGAGGCAGCCCCTAGCTTCGACGCTGGTGAGGAGGCTGACAGTTCTCTGACGCCCCAGATGACTTAGCCTGGAGGAGTGGGCAAAGCAAAAACCCCGTCAAGAGGTCTCGGCGTCTTGTGTCTGCTGAATGACCATCACACCCTAGGGCTGCCAAGCTATCATCGCGGTCCCGGAGGGCCCAACTCTTGGGGATGTTTGCATGCTACGCTTCTAAACTGGTAAGGTCATCGGAAGGAGGGGAGTCCTTTGCCTCTTCGATTCCAAATTCTTGATTCTTTTCCGATCACTGGCGACGCTATGGCCATCTCTCTCTGGTTCAAAGACGTTGATGGATCAAAACTTCCTCCCGTCGTGGATTTCATCGGCGCTGGAATCCCTCACTAGCCCTGGAGCACATTCACAGCTGCTCCATCACGAACATCTCTCATCAAGCCCTACATGCCATTGGCATGAGGAATGATGCCCGCTGGGGTCTGGCCATTCGCATGGGCAAAACACTTGAAGATATGGTGTTCAATGAAGCTGAGGTAGTTTGGCAATGAGACGGGATGCAGCATACGATCGGGGCGAGCTGCCAGAGATTGATCAGAGAGCTCAATTAGTACGAAGCGACCGAACTACCAGATTCCCAACTCGTCCCTCAAGCCCTGAAACCAATTGGCAGGCAACCCCGGTCCCAAGCAGCTACCACCTGAGACCTAATGCCAATTCCCAGAGGTCCCCGAGTTCGGACGAGGAAGTCTCCAATCCAGAAGCCTTAGACTGCCCCAGGAGTCTACCAACCAAATGAAACAGGCGATGTGGCATGTGATAGTGAGGGCTAAAACGGGGATGATCTGTATAACTCCTAGGACAAGATCCACCGCCAACTTTCAACGAGACAGAAGACTCCTTCAATGATATCAGACATCATCGTCAGCCTGTGAG
Source organism: Ilyonectria mors-panacis (assembly GCA_002991585.1). NCBI lineage: Eukaryota > Fungi > Ascomycota > Sordariomycetes > Hypocreales > Nectriaceae > Ilyonectria > Ilyonectria mors-panacis. The sequence continues at coordinate 490,577 of PPHJ01000068.1, forward strand.
AAACAGAAGCAGTTTATCAAAGCAGACTCACCATATCCGAAGAGGTTCTCCACTGGTCGATTCAAAGACTCCCAACTTCAATCCTTCGAGTAATGGGACTCCTGGAGCCCCAAGAGTTTCTCGAATACAATTTGTTGGACGAGCAGGGACACCTAAATGCTTGGTAGCAATTCTAGAGTCACTAAGAGTAGAGACTAGAAAACATTCATCGTATTAGTAAACCTTTTTTTTAAAGTCGAGCTCAGTCGTCCAGTGCTGATTAACCGCAGCATACTCGGACTTGCCCTCGATATTCAACTTATTGCTACAAGGAGTAAAAAAAGTCGCCTCTCGTTTTGGAAATGCAAGCATACATAGAAGTTCCATGCACGTGTTACGAATTTCCTAAACCAGTCAAAGCGTAGACACAGCAATAACAATACAAACTCGAAGCAGGGGCTTACCAAGAAGGCCAGAAGCGTGAGGGAGGGCAAGTGAGAAGTGGGACTCGCCAGGTAGCGTGACGCAATGCAGTAAAACCGGAGGAACAACTGGTTTGCATAATCATGTCCAACAGTAGCTATACAATAACACTAGGAGCATGGTATTAGGACATACAAGGTCGGTTGCAACAAGGGCAGTTAGTAGTGGTAGTAATGGGAAAGGAAAAGTGCAGTAGAAATGCAGCTCAAATAGCAGGGTAAAGCAGGCCTAAGGGCTTAGCTAAGCAGAGTTGGAACATGCATGAGGCACATAGGCCGGTGGAGGGAATGAGAGTTGAGGCTGAAATCGATATCCGCCTGAGGCAGGAGTGAGTGGCAGGATGAGGTCCTGGCGGGAGTATTATTAAAGAAGGTATCATGATGATGACCATGGGGGTGGCGCGTGCGGGTGCGGGTACGGGTGCGGGTGGCGGCCGGGGAGGTTAAATTGCGGGGCCACTTGTGGCTGTAAGTGAAGTCCACCGCACGAAGACCGGAGCGACACCCAGCAAGACGACTTCTTGGTTCACGACCGCACCCTCGCCGGGTCCCTTGAGCGATGACGATTGCAATGGCTTTAAATTTCCAGTAAGCCTAGATAATGTAATCAACTTAAGAGGGTAGCCCAATACTGATCTACCGGAACTAATCACAACGCAATTGCAAAGATGAGGTAGAGGAACCATTGAATAAAACGATTTAGAATTCAACGTGTTCAAATGGCCAGAAAATATTGAATTAACCGAGCAGACACTGTTGCTACTGAATACAGCAGGGAAAGCCTATATCCCTTTCGTTTCCAGTAGTCTCCCACATTCCGAACATTTACAACCCAACGCCTGTCGATTCAACGACCATATTGTCCTCTCCTTAATAGGTGTGACCCTTTAATTGGATAGAGACTGATTTTCCTTGGGTGTAATTTGCCAGCGCGGCTTCTCCAAGCTCTCGGCCGATTCCAGACTCCTTGAAAACCACCGAAGGGGAGCTGATGATGCAATTTATTATAGCCTGTTTATTTGGTTAGAATCGAACCATAAATGGCGGTGCTGGCTGTGCGGGGCAGGGGGCTTGTGGGATGACAAATTGGAAAGTAATGGAAAAAAGCAGCAATTTAGAAGGTTGTACTTACAGTTGACCCAAACGGTTCCGGCCTTGAGGGAGTTGCTGACGCGGAGGGCTCTGTTGAGATCATTGGTGTGGACGGCAGCGGCGAGACCGTAGTTGGTGTCGTGAGCGAGCTCGACGACATCCTCCTCGTCCTTGAACTTGGAGATAGCACAGACGGGACCGAAAATCTCCTCCTGCATGATCTTCATGTCGGGGCGGACGTTGCTGAAGATGGTGGGCTTGATGAAGTAACCCTTGTCGCCAAGACGCTCGCCACCGGTCTCGACAGTGGCACCCTCTTCCTTGCCGGACTTGATGTAGCTCATGATACGGTCGTACTGAAGCTGGCTGACCTGGGGGCCTTGGAAAGTCTCCTCGTTGAAAGGGTCACCGACCTTGTTCTCAGCAGCGCGCTGCTTGAAGGCGGCCAGGAACTTGTCGTAGATGCCCTCCTGGACGAAGATGCGGGTACCGGCGCAGCAGCACTGGCCGTGGTTGTAGTAAATACCGAAGTTGACCCAGTTGATGGCGTCCTCGATGTCGGCGTCGTCGAAAACGATGTTGGGGGACTTGCCACCAAGCTCGAGGGTGACCTTCTTGAGGTTGGAGGAGGCAGCGGCCTTCATGATGGTTCGGCCAATGACAGTGGAGCCAGTGAAGGCGATCTTGTCAACGTCCATGTGAGAGGAGAGGGCAGCACCGGCAGTCTTGCCAAATCCGGAAATAAGGTTGAAAACACCAGGAGGGAAACCAGCCTGCTCAATAAACTGAGTGAAGACAAGAGCAGACAGAGGAGTCTGCTCAGCAGTCTTCATGATGACACAGTTACCAGTGGCCAGAGCAGGTCCGATCTTCCACGCCAGCATGAGAAGAGGGAAGTTCCAGGGGATGATCTGACCGCAGACACCAAGCTGGAGAAGATGGATTAGCGCCGGCAGTTTGGAGAAGTCGGATGTGGGGTATACTCACGGGCTCGGGGCGGGTGTAGTGGAACATGTCGGGAGCAATGTCGATGGTCTTTCCCTCGATCTTGTCGGCCCAACCGGCGTAGTATCGCAGGCAGCCAATGACGGCTCCGACATCGCCGCGGGCGCTGGTAATAGACTTGCCATTGTCGAGGGACTCAACAGCGGCGAGGAGGTCCAGGTTCTTCTCAGCAAGATCGGCGAGCTTCAGCATGTATCCACCTCGCTCCTGGGGAGTGGTCTTCTTCCAGGGGCCCTCGAAGGCCTTTCGGGCAGCGGCGACAGCAAGGTCGATATCCTTCTCGGTACCCTCGCAGACGGAGGTGATGGTCTCCTCGGTGGAGGGGTTGATGACCTCGAACTTCTGCTTGTCAACACCCTCAACCCACTTGCCGTCGATGAAGCTGGAGATGGTTAGCAAGGGCTCGGCATGGAGATGCGGGAGGAGGTAGAATGTAACATACAGGCCAATGGGCTGCTGGTAGGGACCAGTGACGGGAGTGCTGAGCTCAACGGTCAAGGCCATTGTGTCTTGTTTGTGTGGATGTAGATGTGGGAGCGGATGGGTATCTTGGAGAAGTAGAGTTGAGGTGGGGGAATCAAGGCTGTTATATAGAAGAGAGATGAGAGATGAGTATGAAACTGGAGGGAAGAAAAAGTAATGCTTTCGACGACGGGAGCGGCGTATTTAATCTTGGAATCTTGACGCGGGGTTTACGACGTAGTACGTTCAGCGATTGGGGGATGGGACAAGGGGAGGGGGGTGAGTGCCGCCAATCTACCCCCACAGCAGCCTCGCCTCCCAACGCACCGAGCCCCCGTCAACTGCTTACAAGGTAGTATGGAGTACAGCAGGTACGGAGGTACGAATTAGCGTGCATAGGCAGGCGTGCACAAGTACGCACCGCTCTGGAGCATGGAGTCCGGAGTATGGGGCAATGGAGCGTGGGGCATGGAGCGCCGTGCGAATGGAGGGGCGGACGGAACGCAGCACGGAGTCGTGCAATGGTACAGCCGCTGGGTTTGCTACATTGTAGGGCGGGCAACAATACAGCCAGTGGGCTCGTACCGCGGTACGTAAAACGCAATGGAACAATACCTGACAGGGCGACAGTTCTCCATTTCCCCCAGCCCGCCGACGGCGCAGCGCAAGAGTCAAACCCCGCAGGCCGTCCGCCCGTCCACACCCTCCCCCTTCCTCCTCCGATGGGCCCAGACACAGAGAACGTCCATTGTCAAACTCCCAGCTGCCCAGTTGCGTAAAGTTGGCGTTGGCTCAACCAGTTGTGTCTCGGATGCTGCACGCCTGTACGCCTCCACGCGCAAGTGGATGGAACGGGACGGGTCCGCGAATCACACGGCCGGCCTGAGCGGACGAGGCATGCGGCCCCACACGCTGCGAGCTTTCCCCGCAACCGGTGGCCAATGATGGCAGGCATCAGGCCCCGCAATTGCCAGCACCAGCCTCAGGATGATGGGAAGGAGCACTAGAACCTCTCGTCCAATTGCTCAAACGAGCCAAGTTCTAAAACTTGCCAGATGGCTTCTCCTTGTCACCCTCGCTCCAAAGGGTCTCCCTCCCCAAATAAGCGCCCCGCGGAGTAATCTCTGACTGACAAATCCTGCAGAGCCCCGGATCCGATCTAGGTACATGGCTACCTTGCGCCGCACCGAAACCCAGAGCGGCCAAGCGCTTCGCTCGCCGCACTCTGTTGCTTCTGCGGCGTCTGCGGCACCCTGATCGCCCCTGTCGGCACCTCGTTTGAGCCCCACATTGCAGTGCGTTGAGGTCCATCGCGAACCGATCACGACCTAGCCTTTCGCTCTGGATGGTTGCTCGGACTGAAGGCGAGTGCCTCTAGGCGTCGCTTTGACGATCAGCGCGGAGACGCTGTCGACGGCCACTGGCTGATTATCCGACTATCTCTTAAAACGGGTATCGTCTTAGCCCTCACTCGTCTCGACGGCCACTGGCTGATTATCCGACCATCTCCCAAAACGGGCATCGTCCCAGCCCTCCCTCGTCGGCTCTCGTCCTCAGTCTTGATGCTATTCTGCCATCGACCCCTCCATCTCATCTCCACCCCTCCAACCAGTCCGCCACCCCTCCGACTCGATGTGGTGGCCATCTCTTCATCGCTGCCGCATTCTACGCAGTACGGTACCTCCGGAACCGCGCCTCGTGCCCCCAACATCGTGACATGCTCCATGCTAGCGCATACTTCCGTGCATCCTGCTCCCTGTAATACCTAGATGAGGAAGGGCGCTGGCTACAGCATGTCTTTGTCGCCCTGCCGCAATTGCACAACGCCACTCACACCCCGCATTGATGTGTCGTGGATAACTGTTTGCCGTCTGCTTGACTGGCCTTGGCTGGGTCGGGTCTGTGACATAAGAGCGGGGAGCTACGAGCAGCCATGCCGAGGTGCTGGCTGACGAGCCCTTGCAACTTCGCGACGATGGCCACGCAGACTGCCTGAGATGGCAATGCCCCCCGGGAGACAGACCCCGATGCCCCATCAGCCCGCATTTGCGTTCGTGGTTCCAAAAAAGATGTAATGCCGCCGAGACTGTGGCGACTGGCGGCTGCACTCTCGCACTCTCGCTTCACCTTGAGCCGACCCCCACTACGAGTCTGTAGCAGCTACGGCCAGCCTGTCAGAGCTCTCCTGATTCCGCTCGGAATCAAAAAAATCACTGCGAGCGCGGGCAGCTTGGGCGCTTCCTCGGCGTAATGGGGAGCGAGCCGTCAACCCCGCACGCCAAGACCGCAACCCATGGCTAACATTTGGAATCCTGGGCAACCCTGCGACCCTGGCAACCCCAGACAACCACCACGCCTGGCATCAAGCCACGGATGAGCCCAGACATCTCGAATTCTGCCGCCGGTCGTCCTAGCTCTTTGCCCCCGTGACTTTCCGATCGAGCTTCCTCTTGGCCGGCAGCCGTCCTGTGAAGCTTGTCGCGGACCCGCAGGCTTGCTGGTCCATTGCGGCTCCGCTGCGACTCCGCCCTGCCGGAGACGGCGGGGACTGGCCCACCTCATGGCGGCGTATGGCACCCAGGATCCAGACTACGAGAAGTCGGTACCTGATTACTCAAAGCGTCTTGAAAGGAATCGTCATTGGATCTTTGGTCGACCGATCTCCATCAACGACGTCCGTATGATGTATCCATGTGGGACGCTCTCCGCACGCCTCCTTCACTTGCTACCCTGTTTCCCCGGCCTACCGGTAGGCGAAACGGCTGGATGGAGCGTGATCAGGCGCTCTCCAAATTTGTCAGAGCCGCATATTGTTGAGATTGGACCCTATTCTAGCATAGTCACCCTGGGCGGTTAAGTTACGGTTTTGACAAACGAAGCCACTCGACCGGTTCCGGTCTTGGCTCCATGTCAACGATACCCCGCTAGATCACCAAGTCTACTTCGATAAAGGCGGTACATACGTACCCCACATCCGGGGGGAGGGGACATGGCATGGTCTCATCCTCGACCTACCTCAGGAACCAATGCACATAAGCCGGAGAAGGGGATGAGTGGGCAAAGCACGCATGGAGCGTGGCTAGACGCTTGCCACATGGCCCACCCCGTACACCCCGTGGCGCGGAGCCGCCTCTACATCTAAGCTGTCAGAGCTGTCCAACGGCGGCTGGAGAGCCCCTGTCTTCTCCAGTGGTGATGGGCTGATATCTAGTTCAGCTGGAAGCCGCAACGGTAGATGGGGCACTTGGGAGCCGTTCCCCCCAGATTCTCTGCCCCATATGGCTCGTCTCCCCTGGAAGCACCGGCTCCCGTCCATCCCCAGGATCTGTCCCCCGACTGAACTTCTCCCCGGACCCTCCCCCAAGACCCCGAGGCCCTAGTCCTAGAGGCTACCTATTTGACGCCGTTGCCGCCTTAAATGAGGATCTGCTGATGCGCGGGAGTCCACGGAAACCGTTACTTGCCCTCCGCCTTCCTGTCCTCCGATGTCGCGTGTCAAGTCTCTGCTGTACCATGGACCATGGAAATACCATTTCATCCGCCTTGGTGGTTGATATCAGCTTGAACCATCCAGAGAGCGCCAGAACAAGTGTTTGATGGCTGTAGCATGACGTCAGGTGCAGAGATGGCCGCTGTTAACACCCATCACCTGAAGGGAGCGCCTAATCCCGAGGATGCGTCCTTGCAATCAACAGTCCGGACGGCAGTACATGAACTTCGCGCACATCGACTCTGAACGAAGCGGGTTTTGCATGAAGTGTTTTCTAGTATTAAAAGTCCTTTTGAATTATGGGCACATCAAACGTGAGGGGATCACAATCACCACCAAGTGAATCGAAGATATGTACCACCACACCATTACACTCACACAGACGCACTCACCTCTTGAATGCCCAGTAAGGCCCTGTATTTGTTTCACACAAACTGCTTATGACGGCTGGCAACATAACTGCTGATACGTTAGGCACACATTTAGCCATAACAAGGAACCTAATAATTTTATATTTAGGCCTCACGTAATGTTTTTTAGACTTAATATTTAGGGCCTAATATTATTTGTTTATGGGAGATACGACTGTCACTGGAAGGTTCTTGTGGTGCTGTCTTATCCGCGTGGGCTGCCCGAAGAAGAAACTTGGCTCCCCAACGTACCGTTACACACCAAGGAAGCAAGCATGATGTAGAGCAAACAAAAACGTCAGCAACACTGGTTTGCTATCAGGCGAATGAAACAACACATGAAAAAAGGTACTCCTTGTGTTTTGAACTATGTTTCTTTTCTTTACATGATCCATTCCATTCTGTGACAAACGTTAAGCCGTGAATCACGTCCCGAAAACAGCAATGGTGGAAGGTAGTGGCGGCAGGAACAAACTTTTCTTTTGACAGCTGCCTGATAGCTGCTACGAGACATCGCGCTTCAAAAAACGCGCTTGAACCGAACTGCCAAGATTTACGTTCACACATTTTCACCTGTCTCCTGCATATTACACAACCAGCAAGACGTCAACCACGACACCATGGCAGTTCTTCCTGGAGTCCCAGGAATCTCCGTCCAGATCAGGATTTCCGGAGAGATCGCCACCGAGTATCATGACTCTGAGCAACGCCCGGCTTCCGAGTCCGATGGACTGTCGTCCCACCGTTATATCGAATCACGGGCCGGGGCAGAGTTCGCCATAGAAACGACAGTTACTCCCGAATATCGCCTCAGGAATGGTCACAACGCCCTGGTAGTTTGGCCCAAGATCGATGGGTATGACAAACTTATCGGCAAGATCCTATACCTTAATCCAGTCAGGTTGCACCCAAACACCATTGCACATTCCGCGACGTACACAGCATCAGATACTCCAAACATGGCGAACAAAGCGAACTTTGTGTTTGTCCCCATCACTACCAGTAGGCTGACTTCATTTATATTTGTCTGATAGAATGGACCTAACCACAGATCATAGGCGACGATCACGAAAACATGTACGCTCGCGACCCCAAGGCTGCAAAGTCGTTGGGAACTATCGAGGTCAAGGTCGGGACAGGAATTCAGGCCGCAGAAGCGGCCCTTGCACCCCCAAGATTTGACAAGAAGGAAAGCCTCAACGTTCATGAGAAGGCAATGAAAGGGAGGGAATTGAGACATGGGTTATCGTATGGGCCTTTCCGGTCAAGTGTGGATGTTTCAGCTGACGATCCGTAGTCTGGCCCCTGGCAGTCTCGTCCAATTGCCGCTCGGCAGAGCCCATACTGACTACGTCCCAATTGGCACATTCTACTTCCATTACCGATCCCATGGTTAGCAAACCAGTTCTTTTAGCGCACATGGCGCAATGTACGGATGACTAACTCTATCAACAGATGGACTACAGGCGCAGATGATTATTCCTCGTTCGCCATCGCCAACGCTTCCAATAGCTCAGGGCGATAGTCTGCGTCATCTTTCCGATACGGAAATTCGCCGCCTAGCTAGGGAAAGATTGCAAATTGTAAAGGTACGACGAGACTTCAGACTTCCTCTGACCCCTGTCCCAGTTGTGTTTGAGTCGTTTTATCGCATGCTACGGCATGTCAATTGTGTCTACTCCTTCCATGTCTTACCACATCATCCATCGTAACATGGCTAATCAGATAACTAGGCCAAGGACGAGAATCCGACATCCATCAAGCGAGAACCCGGGTCCCCGCCAAGATCACTGCGACCACTGAAGGTGGTGAAGCTTGATGATGGCACAGAGGCGTTTGACCTTACGGAGGAGGATTGATTGGTGTGATGGCATTGCGGCGGCTCAAGTGGACTTGGAACGGTTTGGGAGTTCATGCATGTGCGAGCGTGGAATCTGGTACGGCGGTCTTTATTGTTAGTAGGCGCCGTACTTAGTGCAGACCGGGACGGGGACAGAGTCCATGAGGATTTGCAAGGAAATCAAGGGAACTGAATCCAGGTCTTAGCCAGAGAGGGGAACAGGCTAAAGGGAGGTTATGATCACTTGATCAGATGTCTCTCTACACAGCCGGTAAGAAGGGAAGCAGAAAATACGACAGCAACTACTGCGACAACTTGGTCAGGGTCACACGGCAAGACAAGAAGTGTATGTTAAAGATTCAAAAAGGAAGAAAGCATGTCCACTCAATTGTTTGAGCAGTGTGGTCACTTTAGGGTAACTTGACTGTGGTCGGAACACCGGTGTGCTTACCAGCACCATCACACTACAGAGGAAGGTGGGAGACGGAAGGATTGTATTGAGGGCTCTAGGTAAACGGAAATGCGCATTAACTACACTATGCGAGGTACTGTATCTCCGGTACTGGTGTCGTGAAGTGGATGCCCGAATTGTTTGCAATCACTTGATCAATGTATCTGATGATCCTGAGATAAGCTAAGAAAGTCGAATTGTTAGAGGGATAAATACTAAGAATTAGTCTTATCAAATTTCCTTACCTAAATTATTATGGTGCATTGTTGATAGTTATCTTTTGGGATTGGGGCATGTATTGATATACAGAAACAAATACTCGTGATGTACGAATACCGGTTACTTCATTGATGGACTAGTTGGTGGTTAGTGGTTAGTGGAGTGACAGGTGGGTGGTCGAGACTCCAGCCGAGCTCCACGGGGTACCTGCAGCTCGGCCGCTATTGGTGCATGCGGCTCCCTGCCAAGCCGCCAGCTTGAACCTCCTCCTCCATCTCCTTTCGACGAGTCCCCGATTCCCATGACGTTGCATTTCGAGTTCCCATCCATCGCCTCATCCCATCAACCTCCGCCCGCCCCGTCTGCCGCGCGCATCTCGCCCCCGAATACGACAATGCCCCCGTGCGGAAATGCTGCATCTGCCCTCGCATAGCCGCCGCCGAATTGCACGCGCTCGTCTCTGAGGGCCGTCCGCCATGGCGCCCGACGCTTCGAGCAACATCCGCGTCTTCATTCGCTGGCACGAGCAGACCGTCTTTGCCGGCGAAGAAGTCAAATGCACCATCACCTTCAAGAACGTCGCGTCCGGGTCGAGCCAGTCGAAGCAACCGCCGACGTCTGAACGCAGTCGCCTCTCCTCGCCGCTCCGCCCCAAGTCCAACCACGGCTTGACCCCGCCGTCATCGTCGGCTACCTCGGGCAGAGGGCATCACCGGTCTGCTCTGTCGCTGAGCGTCCCATCGAGTCGTACCCACAGCCGATCGGGCTCTGTACAATGGCCGGCGCCATCGAGCAGTACGAGTGACCGCCCTCCGCCCTCCGGCCCTGGCCATGCGCATAAGCGCTCCCTCTCCATCGTCTCGATCGGGTCGACCAGCACGATAGACGACCATTCCCAACGAAACGAGGCGCCGATACGGCCGCCGCGACAGGCTCGTGGCCATGGACGCGCATCGAGCTTGCAGATTGCTCCCCGTGCCCAGAACCAGCCGCCCCGGGGCCCCAGTCGGGTATGCTTCTCGATGCCCTGATCTTGAACCTATGCTGACTCTCCACCAGCGTCCTTCTCGCCGAGGCTGTCAAGTTCTCCCTTATTTCATTCATCATATCCTCCTCCTGACCGATTTGGCCGGGTGTCACGTCCTCCAACCGCGCCCAATACCCCACGTGTGAGCAATCAACGTAGGTCACCTCGGTCGTCGCCAAACCTGATGCCAGAATTCCGATTTCCTGCAGCTGCATCACCGACGCTTGAGGCATCCCCGAATCAACTGGGGGCGCTGAATGAGCGCATGCTTAGCCCCATTGGACATGCAGAAACTAATAACTTGGCAATTCGATCCAACTCGGTGCCGACCATCAACGAGCAACCCGCTCCCGCCGCCAGGATATTGGCAAGCGGGATACTCGGAGGAACACCGCGAAGTAGCGGCGAGTTTTATTCCGTAAGCAACAACTCATCGGAAACCCTAGTTTCTGAGTACCCGGCCCAACCACCAGTAAGAGGCCATGCGCGACCTCTCCGGCGGAGCATAGGTCTGCCGCCACCGCAGCCAAAGGCGCCGGAATCGTTGATGATGGGATACGCTCAACTACAAGGCTCATTCACACTGGACGGATCCTTGGTCAGCTTGGGACAATTTGAGCAGGTCAAGAAGAAGGCAATCGTCGGCCAGGGTGGCGGTGTCGTGGGCGTGGATTCTGCGAAACGAGACAGTGGGCTCTTGCGAGGCTTCGGCTGGGGCAAAATCAGTAGTTCCCTGGGAGACTTCCTTGGTGGAGGCGAACTGAGCACGATCAAGGAGATGCGGGGAGTTGCCAACTCGAAATCGGTTCCACTCCTTACCACTCCACAGTCGATCCTATTCGTGGACCTGCAGTTGGTACCTGGAGAGAGTCAGGAATTTGAATATTCATTCCGGCTTCCAAAGGGTCTCCCCCGACACATCGTGGAAAAGCGGTTAAAATATCATACAGCCTGGTCGTGGGAACCCAGAGAGTCGGCGGAGCCAAAGAGCAGCAGGTTCGGTCTGTCGAGGTCCCCTTTCGCGTTCTCGGGAGCGTCAACAGTCACGGTGAAATCCTCGGTCACGACCTCATGAACCCATATGTGCTGCTTCGTGACCAGGCCCAGGTCAGGAGTCCTCCACCAACGGCAAGGAACAAAAGAGCAATGGGGTCAATGGAGTTAATGGTCGACCATCGACGATGAATGACTTCTTACTTTATGTGGATGACCTGGTTTCAAGACCGAGAGATGAGAGCGGCAGCATTTTGTTGCCAACTTCGACCGGCGGAGCTTCTCGAAGACCTTCAGCGTTTGAGGAGGCGACCACTACACAAGAATCTATCCACCTCGCCATTATGAGAAGCAACATGGCATCTGGAGGGCAGCAGAGCCCCAATCGATTTGAGATTGCGCGGAACGGACAGCGAGTCGGAGTAGTGATGCTCACACGACCGGCTTACCGACTAGGAGAAGTTGTGACTATGGCAGTCGATTTTACCGACGCTGATATCCCATGCTACGCGATGCACTCCACTCTCGAGACGTCCGAAAAAATAGACCCATCGTTGGCGGTACGATCAGAGTCCAGCATTCATCGGGTGACGCGCAAGGTCCATGCCGCGTCATCGGAGGCGACGCTTTATACTCGACGGGTCACGTTTAATGCTACGATTCCAATCACGGCAACCCCCGAATTTGTTACAAGCGGAGTCAGTTTGGACTGGAAGGTCCGGATCGAATTCGTGGTACCTTCACAGGGCAGCGACGATTCAGAGAGCAGAGAGCGACCAGCTGCTCACCCACTGCTCGAACAAATTTCACAAGATGAGAAGGGGGGACAGGTGCTTGTGGCGGTGGAAAATCTTGTGTGTGAGAGTTTTGAGATTGCGGTGCCTCTGCGTGTGTACGGAGCAGTCGGGACGGGATTGGAGCGACTCGAGCGAGACGAGGCGTCAGAGGAAGGCCTTGCAGTGTAAGGAGAGATAGAAACAAGATGGGCTGTCTGACTGGTGTTGGATATGTCAAGTGAGTGGCTTGATTTACGCAAGACGTATAAGAAAGGTTGGTACTCGGGCGTGTTGGGATATAGCATAGCATTTTAACGGGACGGGACGGGACAGAGGACAGTACGAGACCATCCTTGATTAATAAAGCCAATAGCAGCTCGGACAATTGTGCCATTTGGCATACGTGACGGTTTTTGCAAGACGCATAATCAGCGATACGGGCTTCATGGGTACGCGTCGCGTCACCGGTGGGATACCGGTATGTATGTTCATATATGATTGTTGGTATGGACTGGGACTCGGCGCGGTCGAACCAACTCGAGGCAGGGGAAAAGGGGATTGATGAGCCGGGATGGTATGCCACCAAAAGCCACAGCGTCGGACCCCGGACGGCGTAGGTCATACCAGACACGTTTAATAGGTACACAGACAGCTGCGGAAGTTGGGTGAGGACAGGAGTAGGCATTTAACAGCACACGACCAGGCGGGGATGGTCAGACAGGGCTGCGGGAGCATCCTCATTTAACGTCTGCCGCTCTTCCAGGGAATTGGCCAGGGGAGAAGTGAACTTTGGGCGGGCGAGACATGGGTTGAGGGGGGCGTGATGGCGCTACTGGGCTTGGGGTGAAGCTGGTGGCGGCGGGATGTTGGTGGTGGAGCAGAAGAGCAGAAGCCAGGAGATGAGAATGGATGGACTCGATACAAGTGGCTTTTTTTTTTTTGCTTCTTATTTTCTCCGTCGAGGATTTTTTGTTGGTGATGAGGGGGGACGAGGACCGTTGTGGCTGGGTTGGTGGACGTTGTATGTTATTGTTTCGTTGCTGGTGGTGATGCTCCGCCAACGGTGGCGGGATCGGGAGAGGTGCAGCACACTACATCACACTGCAGCACTACAGTGGAGGATGGAGCGAGTTAAAGTGGCTGCTGGCTCGACAACGCCAGAGCGGCGACATCTGATGCGCGGGAAGCACCGGGAACAACAGCACAGTTTCAGCGTCCAACTTGTTAAACTTGTTGCAAAGCAGCAGGTTTGGGGCTGGTTTGGACTGAGGGGACATGCCGAGCGCCAAGGGTTTCCCTGGATGGCCCCTATCTGGAATCGCCTCCACGAAGGACGATGTTCTCCATCGGTGCTAGGTCGTCTAGGTTCACCGACCCAACACGGTGGGTGAGCAGGGTGGAACGACGACACCCCTGAGCTGGTCGATGTGATCACTCGTCACAGAAAAGATAAGTCGTCTTCGGCCAAATCAGTCAGTCAGTCACTCTCACTCAGTCCGTCCGTCAGTGGATGAATTGAATTGAGTCGAGTACGGTGATGAGCCCGAGACAGCTACGTAATCCCAGCACCCACCCAGGGAACAGGAACTTTATCCACTGGAACTAGGCCCGGTAGAGCCCACGACCCGCCTGGTACGGCCTCTGCGCTCTCTCAGCCCACGTCAGGCGCCCGCGGCGGGTCGGTGGTGGGTGGTTTAGCGGTCGCTAGTGGGCCACCAGCCGCCCCAGTGAAGACTGTGCTCACTGCTGGGCGCTGGTGAGAACCGTGGGATGGCCCGAGCTTACAGGGCCCCCCGGAAACCATCAGCGGGCAGGGACCAAAACAAACCCTGGCCGCCTGTCGCCCCGGGGGTCGCCAGCGGTCCATGTCCTTGCTGCTGAGCTTTCTTTCCCTCGGCGAGGCTCGTTCTCTTCCGTTTGCTCTGTTCACATCACCACCATCCGTTGCGCCTTCACGTCGATCGTTCAATTGCCTCTCTTCGTCTCTCGTTTACGCTTTCTCCATGTCACTGTGCGCATTCCACTGCTCCTCTCCTGCCCGATCTTGCATCTAACTCTGCCTCTAGCTTTTATTAGCTTGCTCGACTCCGCCTGCATCCTGCAACAGCTCCGACTTACACCGCTCCACACACCAGCATCATCCCGCTTCTAGGCCCCGACTCCGCAACACAACAACAAGAAAAAATTACTCTCGCTGCGCAGCCTTGCATTTCTTCTTCCTCGTCCGCTTTCACGGCTGCTGCTACTCTTCCGGCACATATCGACGCTCCTTCGACATTCGACCTGAACTCTGACATCGATTCCTCCCGTGGCCTCCGAACCAGGCGTCAATGGCGGCAACATGGCGGCGACTCCCTCCAACAGCCGGCTCAAGTTCACTCCGTCCAACTCTCCTTTCCTCTCTCGCCCCTCCCGCTCCTCCAGGTCGCCCATGCGCGGCCGGTCCTACCATGAATCCTCCAAGCTGTCGCTGAAGCGCGTTATCGGCACGACATGCTCCTCGCCCTGCGGCTTCGATACCGTCAATTCCTCATTCGCCTACATCGCCGGTGCCGCTGTCGTCGTCGTTGACGTCAATGGCGAGAACCACTCCCAGCGCTTCTACCGCGCCCGACCAACCGCCATGCCCCTCTATTCGGTAGCCACTTTCCAGAATGCGCCTTCGACTCCATCAGCGACCCCCAAAGCCAACGACAGCCGCGGCCGCGTAGCTCCGAGCTTTCGGGACTCCCCCCATGCTGCGACGGACTGGGGCGACTCCCCCGGGAGCAGGACATGGACGAGCCGCGAAAGGATCAAGGCTGCAACTTGCGTGGCTTTAAGTCGAGACGGCAAATATCTGGCCGTGGGTGAGACTGGTTACGCACCCCGCGTTTTGATCTTTAGCCTGCACGACACCTCCTCCGATACACCCCTCGTCTCCATTAGTGAGCATGGCTTCGGTGTCAAGGCTGTGGCTTGGTCCTCAGACACTCGATATTTGGCGTCCCTCGGTGCCGCGAATGACGGGTTTCTCTATGTTTGGAAGGTCGATCCCCGTACAGGAGCGGCGAAGCTCTTTCAGCAGAACCGCTGCACATCCTACATCAGGGATATGGTCTGGATGGGCAACTGCCTCGTAACCCTGGGAGTTCGTCATGCCAAGATGTGGAGAGTGGATGACGGGTCAACCATCTCTCCCACCAAGCAAAAGTTCCTTGAATCATCTTCTACTCCACCCTCCCAAAGAACCCTGCCGGGGCGTAACATCCTGCTGGGCCCCCTTTTGGAGACGACCTTTAGCTGTGCTGCCGTTGTCAAGGACACGAGTCTGATCATCTGCTCAGAAACGGGCGATATATGTATCTTGGACGACGATGACAGGCAGATGAAGCTGCTTAAGGTTCTCAACTTAAATTTCCACATCACGAGCATCACTATCAAGGACAATGTCGCCTACGTTGGTGGTAAGGGTGGCCACTTTGCTACCCTTGACGTGGAAGCCGTTTTGGAATGCCGAGCGGCATGCGTGCTGGACACGACAGAGTCCACCAAGGGACTCGTCGCTCTGGCTTCCTAACGGATAAGCTCGTCACCATCGATTCTAGACACTCCGTGGACATTTGGGACTCTGACCATATCCCTGGAAAGGATGCCCAAGCTATGGCAACTATCCCCATTCCAGGCCACGGAGATCAGGTCACTGGCATCCAGGTGCTCCAAAAGCCGAATGGTCTGGACGCATCATTCTTGACATGGACCGTTACAGGCAGTGTCAAATTCTGGACCCTGGACGGACAGGTCAAGGCTTCCATTCACGTGCCCATTGAGATGACCGAGCCAGAGAATGAGATGGACCCGATAAACCAAGTCACCTATGCGCGCACAACTAGCGATGGTAAACTACTTGTTGCCGCAGACCGACTTGGTGTTCTGCGAGTCATGGATATCGCGACGAGAGAATCCCTGCTCGATATAAAGGCTCACTCCTCCGACTGTCGCAATGTGAGCGTCTACGAAAACGAATCTAAATTTCTTATGGCGTCGTGTGGAAGAGACCGTACAACCCAATTATTCCACCGCACGGATGATGGTGTCATTGAGCATTTCCAAACACTTGAGTTCGCCGCAAAGGTGGTCCAAGTGATTATTCCGTCAGATGACAAAGTTCTTACCTGTTCCTTTGATCGGACACTTCAAGTCCATGATCTCATTACTAGAGAAGGCGAACCGGATGCGATCGCCGCCATTCCTTCACGGGTCATTTCACTAAAAGCTTCACCTACTTCTATGGTCATGGGGCCAGACGAAAAGACAGTTTTCGTTTCACTTTTGGATCGATCCGTTTGTCAGTACGACCTCAACACTGGACGGCAAATTTCTTGTTTTAAATGTATGGATGAGGGGGGAGTCGAGTCTGCCGTCCTCGACTCGCTCACTCTCGGGCAATGGTTGCCCAAAGATCAGGATTTTCTACTCGGAATGTCCAACACGGACAAGTCCATCAGGTTATACGATGCCCAAACAGGCAGCTTCTTGGATCGGGAATGGGGGCACACGGAGGCGATAAATGGTGTTTGTTTGGTTGACGATGAGGATGGAAGCCGCAAGGTTGTGAGCGTTGGGTCTGATGGGACGATGATGATTTGGACACTGGACCTAAACGATCCAATGCCGGGGTCGATGAGTAGGGATCCATCACCGGTCAAGGAAGGAGTTTCTGGCAGACCACCACTTCGAAGGGTTCTGTCCAAGGCTGAATTGGCCGAGTTCCAGCGTCCGTCTCCTGTCTCGGGTCGAAGGTCACCCCCGCGGACTCTCCGGCGCCGAACTTCGCGATTCAACCTCGCTGCTAGCGTCAGAACTCCAACAGGACCCTTCCCGACTAGCCCCATGGCGGGGGACACACCGTCACGACGACCCTCGGCCGACAGTCGGGCAGCTAGCCCACCGGTTAGCCCGAAAGCCAGGATTACAAGGAGACCTTCACTTCCAGCCCTTGGGGCCACCGCTCGGAAGAAGACGTCTTCTTCGAACCTTCGCGGGTTTGGTTCGTTGAATATGGCGACCGAGCAGGCATGCCGAACGCTACGGGCGTACAGAAAAAAACTCGCATCTGCTGAGCCCATATCAGTCAAGATGTATTGTCTGAGCTGGATCAGGAACTTCGTCTCACGGCAGCCTCGCTGGGAGAACGAGCGATTCGAGGCAAAGCGATGAATGAGACAGTGTTGAGTGGATTGCTGGACCAGTACTCCGAGAGGCTGGTGACACTATTGGATGAGAAACTGCGTCTCAGTCACCCGAGAGAACGGGATGGGGACAGTCCCGATGAAGAAGGACATCGCAGTGCGGACGGGGACTCGAGCTCCCTTTCGCCATAGTATCTTTTCGTCGTATGTGTTATTATCACCGGGCTTTTTTCTTTTTGTTTGGTTATCTGGTTATAGGCGTTGATCGGCTGACAACGGTTGTTTTGCTGGGTTGGGCGGCCAAAGGACATACGCCGAGCGAGGAGTGCATACCGCCGGCTGTGCTCCATCATGATACCACTGGGCTTGGAGTTTTTTATGCTTCCTTTAGATTTCACTGATCAGGTCGAATTCACCACATCAGGGACATTAGCCCTGTATTGACTTATCATCCTCACATCCCGGTTATGGACCAGGTTTAAAGTGCAGATGCTGTAGAATAGTCGAGATGAGCTATCAAGAATATCCCAGATGAGCTGCCGGTCGTGGTAAAGCTCGCTTGGCGCGCTTGACGATAGCGGGTGACGGTCAGGGGTATCACGTGATTTAGCATGCTTTAGCGCTGTTTGCGGCTCTGGCCGGCTGAGAGCCAATTTTCTTCCCTGCATCATCGAAATTTTTGACCTTTGCCTGCTCGCGTTCCCTTTCCGGTCATTTCCGTCACGTGATATCTGGCCAGACGATCGCGACCCGGAAGAAAAAAAAAAACACCACGGTCGGGCGGCGAGCGCGTATCACGAAGAGGCCCCAAAACGCCTTTTGCACCCGATGATAGGCCTCGAGGTCGCCACTACCAGATCTGGAGTCATCGTCTAAGGTTGCCTGTACGTATGGTAGAGCCCCGGGAATGCTGTAGCCGTTTGTGACCTCTAACAGGAGCCATCCAGACCGTGGCGCCGGTTCATCTTCTTGCGAGACGTGAAGGCCCCCTGGAAAGCTGGCGAGGTGGATCGCGGGGCATGAATCAACCGGCCGCCTATACGCCCCTCGAGTCGCTGTTCCTATTCCAGTCGTTGCTGACCCACGGAGTCGACACTGGGGCCTTCGCGCGCATCTCGGAACTCCTCACGAACAACGCGCTCATCAAGGAGGCCGACACATATGATCCCGCACGATTGAGACCGGACGCGCTGCAGCAGCTGTTTCTGCTGCTGCTGCGAGATGAGCTGAAGAGCGAGGAGGAGCGGGTGGATGGGCCTAACGAAGCTAACGGATCGCCTGGGTCGAAGAAGAGGAAGCTGGGTAGCCCGCCGTTGCCATCGCTGAAGGACGTATACGAAAATGTCGAAAAGGTCCCCGTGCTGGTCGAACGCCTCTATGCGCGATACCGTGACCATGTTGTCAAGCAAATCCGAGAGGACGAACGACGATTCGAGACGGTGCAGAAGGAGATTCAACTGCTGGAGCGGACGGAGAGGGAGCGACGCGCCAGGGCGGCCAGCCAGAATGGGACACCGATTCTAGCTCCCCGAGAAGTCAAGCCTGCGATCGCATCGAATGGACCTGCGCCGACAACGACACCAAACTCGGCGACGCCTACCGCAATTCGAAAGAGGTCCAGCCCAACACACGCCAGTAATACCTCCAAAGCCTCCGACACCTCACGTTGCGCCTCCGACCGTTGCGCCTCCGACCGTTGCTCCGCCGAGCCACCTAACAGCTGGGACAACGCCAATCCGACCGTCACCGACGCCAAAGGTCCCGAATGGAACTGCTTCAGTCCTTCAAGCTCCTGCAGGAGTGCCACCGTCTGGACCCCGTCCGCTGCAGCCACCGCCGCAACCTGCCAAGCAGGCCATCTCTCCGCGTCCGGAGATTGGGATCAAGCCGAAGGATGGGACGGTGGCTCCTCAAGCTGCGACTCCCGTGGGAGCTGCTTTGAAGTGGGAGAAGCCATACCAACCCCCACATACTCAGACGCCGCCTCCAAGGCAGTTCCAACCTCCGGCTCAACCAGGCCAGACTGCCACGCCAGGACCGCAGCAACCACAGCAGCAGCAGTGGTACCCTCAGCCAACTCCTCAATTCCCTTCACCAGCGGCTGGACAACAGAATCATCCTCCTCCTCAGCAGACACAGCATGTGCAGCAGCATCCCCAGCGTCCGCAACAATCACAACACCCGCAACAACGTCCACAGCAACATCCACAGCAACATCCACAGCAACACCCGCAGCAACATCCGCAGCAGCACCCTCAGCCGCATCCTCAGTCGCATCCTCAGTCGCATCCTCAGCCACATCCTCAGCCGCATCCTCAGCCGCATCCTCAGCATCCTCAACCCCTCCAGCGCCCTCAACCTCAACCACAACCTCAGCCTCAATCTCGCCCTACACCTGGAAAGCCTTTGCTTGTGCCACCACAGAATGCTGGTCAGTTGGCACCTCCTTTACAGCCAGCACCCCCACGGCCAAAGGGAGACGTCCCAGTCGTTCAAGCACCCCAGGCCCGTCCTCCTTCAACGACTCCAGTGCCACATCCAACTCGCGCCATCCAACCGCCACAGGCACAGGCTCAGCAAGTTCCTCGACCAATTGCTTCCGCATCGCCCACGACTCCTGCTCCTACCACGGGCCCTATTGCTCCACCTCAACAACGATGGCCTCAAACACATCCACCGCAACCGGGACAAAATGCGTCACAGACTCGGTCTCCTGCGCCCCTTGCTTCGCAGAAAGACAAAGCCTACACCTCACCGTACATTGCGCAGGCTCCACGTCCCGCGATTCCCGAGCATGTTATTCGACAAGCCCTCAGTACACCCGCCAAAAGGCTCGGTACCCCGTCTACACCCCAAAACCCCATACCGGCAACTCCTTCGCATCTCATGCATGGATTCGGTACTCGATGGTCTTCCATGTCAACACCATCCACACCAAAGCCACTTAGTGCGGAACCAGAGAGTCCTGCTTATGAGCCAGTGAGCCCGCCCCAGCAACCTGCTGCCCTGCCTAGCTCAGCTGGTTCTACACCTCGCCCAGCTCCTAAGAAGCAGACACCAAAGCTGGTACCCAAGATAGAACCCAGTATCATCAAGTCTAGCAGAGGTCGGTCTTCGCGGAAGTCCCAGAAGGGCCGTGGATTAAGCGCTACTCCTTCTCTCCCCCGAACGAGGCGGAGTCAGTCCGTTATGTCTCATACAGATGAGCCCGTTACGGAGTCTTCTGAAGCTGCTCCGAAGATCAAGGATGAGGATGCTACTCCCAGACCGACGGAGGAGACGGGCGATACTACTGCAGATGAGAGTGTTCCGGGTCGACCCCAGATCGTGACGCCGAGCAGTGTAGCTTCGCGAATGCACAAGCGGAAGAGACAGGAGACCCCTCCCGAGCCACCAGCGCCGACTTCACAAGTGTTGTGGACGCGTGGTTTCACCAAGGTCTCATCGTCTGCGTTGGATCAGATTTCGAGCCACCGCGATGCCAACATGTTTGCCACCGCTCTTCGCGAAAAGGACGCACCCAACTACCGTCAGATTGTTCTGCAGCCGCAGGATATAACATCTATCCGGTCTGCTATCAAGCATGGTAACAAGGCTGCTGTCCAGGCTGCCGGGGGCCTCCCCGGAGGCGACCCTGGGACTGCCCACGTCTGGCTACCCCTATCCGACGAACTTGTTCCCCCTAGGGGCATCATCAACAGCGCCCAACTTGAGCGTGAGCTGGTGCACATGTTCTGCAACGCCATAATGTACAACCCCGATCCTGACCGCGGACCTGGACCTGGCTTCATGAAGCGGTCCCAGGACGAGGAGGAGGAGATTGTAGGATATCGGTTAGACGAGAATGGTGTCGTGAAGAATACGCGCAGCATGTTTGTCGAAGTTGAGAAGCTCTTGGGCGACCTGCGCAGCGCCGAGAAGGAGCGTAGTGCTCCGCCACCGTCGACCACTCGTCCAGCCAGCGTGGCCACTCCAGCTGAGGACACGGCAGAAGACGAGGATGAAGCAGCGGGTGAGCGCGAAGCCGGCACCGGAACGTCCAAGAGAAGACGTGTGGGTACGAGGGGTTGATCTTCTTGCTCAGCTTTGGCAAGAATAGTAGACTTGGATGACCCCTTGGAATGCTGCAAGAGAATTGCAGCCTGTTCTTTGTTTGTGTATAGCGTTTAGAATTGCCACATGTTAATTACCACCTATTTAAATACCCACCTCCGAACCGCCGCCACCGATGCCGCTAAATACAATACACGAGAGGCTGTCTACCTAAACTATTCAGTCCTGTCCCTCATGCCTAAACCGTGAACGCCGTCTTTGCCTATATGTTGCTAGCTATGTATGTGGTTGTTTGTCAACCCGACGAACCAGACATTACTCATTCAGGCTTTGTGCCTCCTTGGGATGTGCTCGACCTGTTACTATGCGCGCCTTGCTTGGAATCGGCGTCGTCAACGAGCCGCTTGCGTGGCCAGTCGGGGCAGATGTCGATGTTTTCCCTGGGGAACCACCACTCGAGGAAGAGGAAGAAGAGGTAGTCAACAACGACGACGAGACAGAAGAGCTTGCCGGCCCAGATGCCACACCCGTAGTAGCGCTTGAGGCGGTCGATGAGGGTGAAGTTGCGGATGCGGCTGCCATTGTAGCCGGTAGGGTCGAAGCCGTAGAAGTCCTCCTCAGGAAGGGTACCAGAGATGCCGTCGTAGACGCGCTCGGTGCGCAGAGCGACGTTTTGCCAGGAGTACATCTTCTTGACTTGGTCGTGGAACCTTTCAGTACGGATCTTGCCAGCTCGCATCGCGGTGATGGCTTTGCCGGTCGCGAGGACGACATCATCCTCTTCGGGCTTGGAGAAGGTGGTCATATGGGAGGGGAGCACCTCGGGGATGCCACCAACTTGTGTGCAGACGACGTAGAGGCCACAACTGGCGGCTTCGACGATAACGGTGCCGAAGGCTTCGGTCAGGGAGGGATGGAGATAAATGTGACCGCGGACCATGACGTCGCGAACCTCCTCGTGGCGGACGGGGCCGAGCATCTCAACGCGGTCTTGCAAGACGTTGGTCTCAATCATCTGTTCGAGGTCAATGGCCTTGGGGCCCGAACCGGCGATGATGAAACGTGTGTTTGGGTGGTTTTCAAGCACGCGAGGGATGGCAGCGATGAGAAGATCGGTTCCCTTGTTGTAGAAGAGACGAGAGATGACGACAATAGTGATGACATCGCGAGGGCCGAAGCGCTGGGGAGGGGGATAATGCGTGGCATCCAGGGAAAAGTTGGGCCCTTGGGGAGAAGAGACGGGGTGGTCACGAGGACGGAAGTTGTCTGCGACGACGGCATTGGGGATAACAGAGACCATGAGGGGATCCAGAGACGCCCGGAGGACAGTGTTTTCTTTGCTAGGGGAGGTTAGGCCAGGATCCAGTGAGATTGGAGCATTGCAAACTCACCATGTGTGGCTCACGCAGATGCTGTGGTCCACATCGCTGAGGATAAACTTGAGAAGCTTGTTGGTGAGAATACTGGCGGCATCGGCAAAGCCAAAGAGTGAGTGATCGGTGAAGACGGTGCGCAGGCCCATGGTACGGCCGTGGAGGATGCCCTCGTGACACAGACTGCTGAGGCTGCCATGGCCGTGGACGATCTCGATGCGCTCGCGGATGAAGATGTTGCGGAGGATGGGGAAGCAGGAGAGCACCGTGGGGAAGGTGGCGTTGCGGTAGATGATGAAGAAGGGCACATGGTAGACCTTGAGGCCGTTGGTGAGGTAGCGGATGCCCTTGCGGTCGTCGTAGGCGTGGGTGATGACGATGACTTTGTGGCCACGGTCGATGAGCTTGGTCGCGAGCTGGTAGATGTGCGACTCTATGCCTCCAGGCTGCGGGAAGAAGAAGTCGCTGACCATGGCGATGTTGTAAGTACGGCGCGTCATCGTGGCGGCGTGATTCGAGATATTGGAGTTGGTGAAGTGGCGAGGACTCCCGTCATGGCTCAAGGGGGCGGCGTATTCTTTTCCTGCCGTCGCTGTGCAGCATTTGCTGAGCCCAGAGGTGCTGGTGATGGTATCTATGCCTTGCTTTCGTCAGGTAGTTGGCGCCAATGATGCTTCAATTCGTCTCGTCCTTCATCTCTTCTCATCTCAATCTCATGATGGACATGGATTCCACGTGTAAGTACAAAGTACACACGCGGCAGACCGAGGAAGTGGAGCTCGCGCCAAGCGTGGGCGGTTACCGATAAAATTTGGCGGTCACAGCCGGCAGAATCGCGATAAGACTCGAAGCCGCCCAAATTTTTGGGTGGGACATGGACGAAGCTCTCAGCGCCCCTCTAACACCAAGCAAATTCGTCGGCTTTTCTCTGCATCGGGTGGACAATTGGCCTCAAAAATATGCCTTCAAAACACGGCGAACGCCCTACAGAGGCAGGCGAGGTCCAGCACATCGATACAGACGCCAACACCCCCAAGGCGAAGCGGAAACGGGATCTAGTGGAGGAGGCGCGCGAGTCTCCCCAGCCCGGAAGCAAAAAGTCCAAAACCTCCGAGAACGACGATGGCAAGGAGGTAGAGAAGCCCGCGCAAAATGGGGCGGAGGATGCGCAGGAAGGAAAGAAGAAGAGGAAGAAGATTCGAAGAGGAAAAAAGAGGACTGGGGCTGCCACCTCTGAGGAGCAGGTTGCAGAACCTGATGCGCCGGCAACCGATGTGACGAAACCCGAAGTCTCGGAACCGGAAAACAAGGGAAAATCCGACAAGAAGGAGAAGAAGGAGAAGAAGGAAAATAAGAAGAAGGGAAAGTCAGAAGATCGGTCGGAGGAGCCCGAGGCTGAGGATGTATCGATGGTCGATGTCTCACATGAGCCAACGGAGCCTGTGGCAGCGTCTGCGGAAAAGTCGACGAAGAGGAGAGAGAAGAGAGAGAAGAAGAAGAAGCAAAAGGAGCCTGAGCCCTCCGACGACGAGAAAGAGGATGAGGAGACAGCCAAGAAGCACAAGTCAGTCCTTGAGCGCAAGGCCAAGTCGCTGAAGCTGGCTAGTGAGATGGTCCAGGACGACTCGGATGATTCTGACCTCGGCGAGCTACATGGTCTTGAGCCTCTTCCACAACCCGAGCCAGTATCATCCCTCACCACCTCCAAGCCAGCCTACGAGACACTCCCGCCTTGGTTGGCGGAGCCAATTCGCGTTTCGCAAGACACTCGCACCCCATTCACAGAACTTGGCATCTTGCCAAAGGCTTCACGCATCTTGGAAGAGAAAGGTTTCAAAGATGCGTTTGCTGTGCAGACTGCTGCGATTCCACTGTTGTTGCCTACCAGCAAGCAACAGCCTGGTGATGTTTTGGTTTCGGCCGCAACCGGATCAGGAAAGACTATGGCTTATGCCCTCCCCATCACGCGAGACATCAGCCAGGGCGTGGTGACTAGACTTCGGGCTCTCGTCGTCCTCCCCACCCGTGAACTTGTCAAGCAGGCGCAAGAGGCATTCGAGCTCTGTGCCAAGGCATTTGAAGGTGGTGAGCGCAAGAGAGTGCGGATAGGTGTTTCGGTTGGAAGTCAGTCGCTCAAGAACGAGCAGGAGTCTTTGATGGACCGGGAGACACGGTATGACCCTGAATCCTACAAGACATTGCAGGAGGAAAACAAAGCCCGACGGCAGCGTGGCATCGGTCTATCTACAACCGAAGACTTAGTGGACCCGGATTCAGAAGAGACAGACCCCAGGCTAAGCAGCATGGAGGGCTATGTTGTCGACTTTTCTTCAAAGGTTGACATTTTGATCTGCACTCCGGGTCGTCTCGTCGAGCACATTGATCAGACTCCAGGCTTTAGCCTCGACTACGTCCGGTGGCTGGTAGTCGACGAAGCCGACAAGCTCCTTGCGCAGAGCTTCCAGGGCTGGCTGGATCTCGTCATGGAAAAGTTCCGCATCAACAAGTTCAGCGCACGCGACTTTCCCGACATGGATCTCTCTGGCGTTCGCAAAGTCATTCTCAGTGCCACTCTGACGCGCGATCTAAGTCTCCTCAACCAACTAGCACTGCGGCGCCCGAGACTCATTGTCCTCGATAGTGAGGGCGACGCGCAGATTGCCGAGCATTCCCTCCCTACGCTGCTGAAGGAGCACGCCATCAGAATCCATGATACCAACCTCAAGCCTCTGTATCTCCTGGAGCTGCTTCAAGGCCAGCACATGCTGGCGGCCAGCCCGAGCAATGACAATACCTCAACCAAGTCTGAGGAGACTTCGGATTCGGACACCAGCTCTGATTCCGACTCCAGCTCCGATTCCGCCTCCGACTCCGACTCTGATTCCAGCTCCGATTCCAGCTCCGACTCCGACTCCAGCTCTGACAGTAGTTCAGACTCTAGCTCCGACTCAGACTCTGATTTGGATACTCCAGCGCCAGTCCGCTCGCGGAAGCTCAACATCCCTATTTCCCTCATCTTCACCAAGTCCAACGAGTCCGCGCTCCGTCTTTCGCGACTCTTGGCTCTGTTGGATCCTTCATTGGCTTCCCACATCGGCACACTCACATCCACGACCCCGACACACATCCGCCGCAAAACCCTTCGAGCATTCACGGCGCCAGATTCGCCCCTGCGTCTTCTCATCGCCTCCGATCTCGTTGCCCGAGGTATCGATTTGCCGAACCTCGACCACGTTATCAACTACGACCTGCCTCCGAGTCTCGCTGGTTACGTCCACCGTGTGGGCCGTACGGCGAGAGCTGGGAAGTCTGGATGCGCTTGGACTTTGGTCGGTGATGAAGAGAGTGGTTGGTTCTGGGGTAAGATTGCAAAGGGATCCGGCGTCAGGAGAGCTCAAAAGATGGAGAGGACAAGAATCGAGGAGATGGGTGAGGAGCGTGTCCAGGAGTATGAGGCCGCTCTGGAGAAGTTGGGCAAGGAGGTTAGACGATAAAAGAGAGGGCATACGGGATGGGATGGCACGGCAGTGTGTCTGGAGTTTTTACATACCCATGAATAGATTCAACGTGGACGGTGTTTTGATGCATTTGTGTGTGACCTATCCTTATCTCCAAATTGTTCGAGATACTGTACATGCTATTTGTGTGAGAGTGCTACCTTAAACAATGCATTTTGAGGGCGACAAATCAATTTACCTAATAATCCCTAAAGGGCTTTACATAAAGTAGCTTATTTATAAGACAATTTTTATGTCTTTATCTTTAGTCTTATTAATTATTTGCTTGAGTTTCTGGACGTATTTGCGAATAACATTGCTTGACGAAGCATAGCAGATTGTCTTGTCAGGGCACATCAGCGTCATCAACCAGATTGTTTTAAGCGGCAGTCCAGGCGACCACGGCTGTGCGTGAGTCACACCATGCTAGAGGGAACAGATTGAGCAGGACTAACAATGTCAAGAGGTCAAAGATGTGTACATTGATGTGACTATCACTAACTAGCTATGGCGAGGAAATTGGGACCTGTGTGGCCTGAGGCCAGAGCCGTCGCATGAGGCCGTGGGCTTCCTTCAACAGACAACATCCTCAGGGCGAATACTGCCAAATGTCAAGTCATCAGAATTGTCGCGAACGTTGCGAAGAAGGTCGGTGCAAGACTGAGTGTAGCCG
Organism: Ilyonectria mors-panacis; assembly: GCA_002991585.1. Lineage (NCBI taxonomy): Eukaryota > Fungi > Ascomycota > Sordariomycetes > Hypocreales > Nectriaceae > Ilyonectria > Ilyonectria mors-panacis. The sequence goes on from PPHJ01000068.1 coordinate 517,570, forward strand.
GCCAAATTGGACAAGGTATCCTACTAGACTTCGTGAATGGAATCGTCGGGAAACAGCCAAAGAGTGAGACTGGTCAGGTCCTGAAGTTCAAGGGCTCCTTTGACCGCATCAACGATGGTCCGCAGCTCGTCTGGCTGCTTCGGTTCCATGCTAGTTGTAGAGGGAATTGCCACGATGTCAATCTGGTCGAAATCAAACCGAAGTCTCCGAACCTTCGAGGTAATGTTTGACATCAAGTCAGCCGGATGACCGCTGTTGGACTGCTGTTGTTTGCCTCTGCGCCAGAGGTAACCAGGGAGTCGGTAAGTAGTCAGTTGCATTTACAGTGGAATGTAGTTCATCCGTGCTGAGCTGATCATGTTTGTTGAGAGCCGCGAGAGCATTCTGATCGTCGGCGTCAACATCATCCAGTTGGACGTTGTCCACGAGACGGCGTAAGGAATGTCCGAGTTCATGTAACTTGACCATAGTTGAACCATGTCGGGCGAAGAAACGCAAGTTGAGGGCTGGCTCGAGATAGCGTCCCAGGGAGATGTTGATTCGAACACGAAGTCCACAGAAGGGCCCTATGCCAAGGCGAGAAACAGTTTCGTTCGCGAAACCAAAGAGAATGGTTCCATTCACGTCAACTAAAGCGTAGATTTAACCAAGGTGGGCAGATCTCTGCTTGTTCATGCCGACGGAGGTATCGTCAACCAGTTCGCCATTGCCGTCGTCGTATCGAGCGATATCTTCGACTGAAGTATCAGACATATCTTCGGCGCGGGGGTCTCAGATGCCCTCGATGATATCGTGAGGGAAATGAAGACAGGTAGAGTGGCAGATAGATGGTGTATGTGAAATGGAAAGTGTAGTGTTCAGTTGAGGGATAGGTGTGTATGTGAGAGCGATTGCGGTGGAAGCGAGGGTGAGATAGGTAGTCCATTTTCCTCCGGCGCATGTGAGCAGTCCGGAGGGAGAGACAGTGATGAGATGACTGCGAACAAGGGACTCTGTATCCTTGGCTCGAGGGTCCATGATAAGAGGCCGAATGCCTAATTCTTGTTAGAAGTCATCACAATGAGGGCGAAGAAAACACCTACCCGACCAGGTTGCAAGGATGTCAGACCTCGTGAGAACTGAATCCGGCGACAGTAGTTTGCTAACCTCTTTCAAGATGAAGTTCACTTGTGGAAGTGAGAATGAGAGTGACGTGGTAGGAATAGAAGAGAAGACAAGAGTAGAAAAAGAGAGAACAATAGAAGGTTGGTGGGAGGGTGAATGGCTTGCCAGTTGTTGACAGCTGAAGGCGTTTGCTTGCTGAGGCGTTCGGAAAATGTGCGCGAGGGTGAAGGAATGTTTTGTAAGGAAGCCCTATTCTACCCGAAGGTGCACACAGAAATAGGGAAAGGCAGCACGATGCCTTGGCTCTTTCAACGCGAAGTTGCTATAGAGGTTCGGTCGAGAGCGGCGAGGCTCTTAGAACGGGTGTGTGGTTTTGATATGCTTCCAACATCTTCAGCAGATTTTTTTCGACATGCCCTCAGAATCGCACGGCCACAGAAGGCATCAGAAAATTGGACCTAATGCGTACTTAGGAATCCTTCGTACGGTTGTTGAAATTTGAGTCTGATTCCTGTTCCTGGCCAGTTGGTACCTGACGTCTGGAGCTCCGATTATCAGAAACGTCGGTGACCGCAAGTCTTCTTTCGAGCGAACGCGAACTGAGTGATATCCCACTTGCACTGAGGTTGTAGCTGATGTGCGTTTTCATGCAAGCAACATGGCGCAGCGGTGTCCATAGTCTTTGTCCTCATCGTTCTCTGTCGTTCTTGTTCTTTCGACGTTGTGAGCTTGGAATACGTCGGCTGGAAAGTTGGAGGGTTGGATCCCGCGATAGGCAGCCGGGTGGCTATGTGTCAGGGAAGAGAGCGTTCATAAGAGATGCATACTATTCAAGCCAGACTGACCAACTCTGACATAGATGATGCATCGAGCATCCCTGGCCACCAGGTGGACGATTTCGACGAAGGCCTTGCTGAGACGTGGGCAAGGGTGTTTTGGCAGACACTTAGGATTGATGGAGGGGATAAATAGAGATGATGCCGTTCTCGATGCCAACACAAGAACGGTTCCGCAGTAGCTGCGTAGCCACGGCTCCCCGTGAGGCCCGCCGGTTTATGCGTAGTAACGCATGGCTGATTCCGAAGGAGACCTTCGTTTGGTTTGGGGAGGGGAGGTGGGAGGAAGGTTGAGGCCGAAGCCATATAAGGTGAGGGTGGTGACTGGAGAGAAAGAATCGTCGCCGAGGCAGCGAAGGAGTTACGTTTTTTTTTTATAACACCTGGTACCTTGGGCAGCACCAGCGGCTGGCAGATGCTCGAAGCTGGCAAGAACCGATGACCCTCCCAAACAGTCAAGAAGTTTCAAACGCCCAATCACCACAGTGAATCATGATGGAGATATCGTTAGGCTGCATGGCAGCAACGCTATGATTTAACAGATATTGTCGAGATCACTGGAAGGGGCGCGTCGGGATGCGGACATCTTCCCAGTACATTCACATTCGCATCAATCGGAGAGTACAAGTTTCCGTCGCAGGAGAGTAGCAAGGAATCACCTAGTATCGTCGTTTCAAAACGTCGCACTCATTCTCTGGCAATCCAACGGAAACCTCTTCATTTCAATCACAAACACCTGCTCTGCAAAGTCTATGAAACCCCGTATCCATATCCAGGAACAGAAACCCCTCCGCTCCATATGTTCGCTTGTCCTTACAGCCACCATCCGGCTGTTTTTTTACTTTCCGCCGTCCTCTCGCCCCATGATTCCGGGACGGCCCAGGGCGTATCGTAATCTCCGTGCGCTCGCGTGTGTGTAGACGTGTAGGTATGTATGTAAAAAAAAAAAGTACGCACACAAAAAAAGCCGCTCAGCCCTCCATCAAGTCAGATTAAAGATTTATGTCGCTGCGTAAAACCTCAAAAGAATGTGAGCAAGCAAGTGTCGCGGGCAAGACAAAAGACGCGTCTTGCCTTTCTAGCAATAACATGGAATGTCTCTGACGTTCGCACTCAGCCCACACGCTGCCGCTTAACACCACGATCAGGACTGCCATCAAACCCCAAGTCACCCCGAGGGATCTCTTCAGTCCCAGCAGGGCTTGGGGTATTGTTGCTGCCGCCTCCGCCAAGATCCCGGTTAGGCTTCAGCGAGTTGTTGTCCGGGTCAGGGTCAAGGGTGAAGTTGAAGTCATTGCCATCCCCACCAAAGTGGCTGTCGTTCAGGAACGCGTTGCTATCAAAATACTGGTCGAGGTCCACCGGGGGGAGGATCAAAGTACTCGGCGGTTTCACTCAGACCTGGGATGTGTCCAGAGGGGCTAAGAGGCCCAAGCAACGAACCCAGCTCGCTGATCTTGGCATCCTGTTCGCTCTGCAAGCGTTGGAGCGTTTCCAAGTCGACCTGGTTCGAGCCAATCTGGTGTAAGGAGGGTGGAGCCATGGGAGGTTGCATGATAGGTGAGAGCGATGGGGCAGTGTTGGTTTCAATCGGGGTGGAGAAACCGAGGTCGAGGGCATGGGTGGTAGGTCCATAGAGGGGTTGGAAGTGACGGGAATAGGCCTGGATGAAGCGGACGAAGACTGGCCGGCCATGAAGTTGACGAGTTTGCTTCTCTGGTCGTGGTTCAAAGTGTTGGGTGCATTGGCCACGAGCTCAGCAGCCTCGGGGAGATCTAGTCCATGCGAGTTGGTTGCGTTGTGGTCGTTGATGATTTTCATCATCCGCTCGTGAGGATTTGCCTCCAACTCCTGACGAAGACTGGGTGAAGTCGTGTCTGTAGGGGATCCCTCAACAAGCTCTGTGACATGGCCCATCTCCGGGTTATGATGATTGACGGGTTGATACGAGCTGCTACCCACAGACGGGGTCCTCATTGATGGGGTTTGAGATTGAGCTTGCGATTGGGATCGATTATTCTGGTTGGGGATTGGTGGAAGCAATCCGCGGGTCTTCTTGTGAGGGGTTCCAAACGAGGCCGCGTTTGGGTCCATCTGAGCTTGGATGAAATCTCCCAGGTCGATGACGCTGCTGTGTTGAGCAGACTGCTGTCCCTGGTTCGAGATCATGCTCGAGATGATGTCGCTGACGTTCTGCGTGTTTCCCTGGTCCTCCAATGTCTTCCTGAAAACATTGGCGAGGAAGTTGAGAATGGCATTGATCGAGTTCTGGTGTCGGTCGTGTTGGTTCTGGAACATTACGGCCTGGCTATACAGGTCGTTGTTGTTTCGCTGCAGGCGGTTGATGGCATTGAGAATCAATTTTTGTTGCTCGCGCACCTTGGTCAGCTCTTCTCGAATGACAACCATCTCCTTCTTCGGCATTGGTTGAGAATCGGCGGCAGGAAGAGACCTCCCCGTCGGGATGTTGGAAGTGCCCAGCCCTTGACCGAGAACCTCTTCAGGTCCGACTTCTTCCTCGCTATCATTGTCTCCCTCACCGTTCTTGTTGCCCTTCTTGGCCTTGCTTCCGCCCTTGGGCTTGTTGATCAACCACAACAAGTTGGGGTGGCCTCGCCTGAAGTACGGGTTGGAATACTCGCTAGGGCTCTTGTTCTTGCGTTCACTCGCCCGCATGGAGTTATCAGACAGACCCACGCGCTTGTGGAACCCGTACATATTGAGTTGCCTGACGAATGACGCATAGTTGTTGTGCTTGAACAACTCTGGAATCAAAGTCTTGGCGAACTCATCTTCATCGAGAACGATGAAAGAGTCGCCTTTCTCCGACCATCTGATCAAGTCTTCATTCTTGCGCTCCTCGAGAAAACTATACCAGTTAGCGTGTACATACGACAGGCCCGCCGTGGAGCTTACCTGCTAAGTTTCTGCACAAATGGAGGGATCTGTTTGCGCTTCGCTTGGGACTCTCTCTTGGCCTTGGAGGCCATCTCCTCCAACAGCTCGAGATTCTCCTGTTCAGTCAGAGTCTCAGTGGGGTTCTGCTGGAGAAGAGAGTTCTCGTCTCCGACAAAGTTGCCCCACGGGTCAGCGGACGCATCAAAATTTGGGCGTGGGTTGGTCGGCACGAGAGCCCGGTTTGTCTGTCGCCGGGCGATGGAGTTGGTTGCATTCGGAACCGCTTGGGGATACTGCGGCTGGGCCGGGACTAGACCGTACGAGTTGCCGACGTGCGCATTCCCATCGACAAAGCCAGTCCCATCACCCATACCGTTCCATCGCAGCATCTGGTCCGCCGCTCCGGTTCCCGACCCATACGGTTGCTGCATCTGCTGCTGGATCGGCACTATCGGTGCCGCGCCTGGAGCTCCTCGTTTCCTGGGATTTGGTGCCGACATAAGTAACGAGCTGTGTGAACCAGGGTTCGCGCTTGGTGGGAGTTGTGAGATGTGATTGAAAGTGGGCAGGCCCGTTATCGATGCCTGGTATCACGGTGTCGGATTTGCTGCCTCGCGAATATTCCGGCGTTGGAATCGAGGCAGGCCGCAAATTTCACCTCGGTAGGCGCAAAAGTCGGGTCGGTGAGGAGGAGTTATTGCTGCTCCAGCGGTCCGGTTCGGAAAATGGATGTCGATCGCGTCGTCTAGCGGCGGATTGTCGGGTAGTAGCAAGTGAGCCTCGGGGAGTAGGAATCTCGTTCGCGGGTGAAGATGGCGCTCAGAAATAGTTCTGCGGGCGTGCAAGGTCAAAGTCGGCAGGCTATCGCTGTTTAGCTACGAGTGAGGCTGAAGAAGGCCTCGTTCGGCGGAGTAGAGCGAGGTGGGTTCGTGGAGGAAGCAAAAGCCAGGTGAAAGAAGTCGCGGGCGCAATAAATCCAAGGCAGAAGGGCCTGCGATGCGGCTTTATTGCAAGGAAGGCGTAAAATCGGTGATGCGTAAACGCAACCCGGCGTTTGGTGGTGCGCGAACAGGCTGAGCGCGCTGGGCGTGCTCGGTAGGCTTAATCGGGGGGTGCCTGGGGGTGTCTCGATCAGGTGTGAAATGAGTCGTCGGACGAAGGACCCATTCTGATGCACACAATAATGCGGAGGAAGTGATGCGCAAACTAGAGATCACAGGAGCAGGCGCCAGTGAAATCGGTCGAAATGGTGATGATAGACTCGGAGTTGGCGGTCGCAGAGGCTGGAGAGGGTCCGTCCAAAGCATTTTGGGGCGGGCGACGATCAATTGTCAAATCCTGACTGGCCAATCAGAGCCCATGGTGACACACGAAGCCAGGTTCATTCCACGTGACGATAAGATAGCGCCTTCTCGCGTCGTTGTCAAGCCCAAGTTACAGTACATGGCCATGCAGATCGGTGGGTATTAAGCAATTGCGAACTTAGTTCCTGCCCCCCAAGAACCTCTTAGCTCTACTTGGGGACTTGTTTTGTCCTTCTTCTCCCAGATAGATACTGATACTCAAGGATCTTCTCGGTCTTGGTAGGTTCATTCTCTCACCCACTTTACATGCTCGTTGTTCTTCAACAAAGCATTGTGTTGGCGCCGGGTATGCATGCATAACAGGGTGGGGACTGTATTAGAACAATGCTGCTTCTAGACTCAAAACAGGTCAGGTCAGGGCGCCATCAATCCAACGACTGCATGTGCGCAATGGAATACGGTTGCATTGTGCTGGGTATCGCAGCTTCTTCCTATCCTCATTACATCACTCACCAAGGACAATACTATACAGTCCCTACAATACAGACAATCACCAACAGCTAGCAACTAGAGCTAGCCCTATTTTGCACCTCTTCCAGCAAGCGATGCAGCTCGAGCCATCTGAGCATTCTTTGCTTGGTCTCGGGCTTGGTCCCACGCCCTCCCCGACTTGCCTTGCCGAGCATCCCTTCTCAGCCCGCTTCTCCTCCTTCAGCGTCCGTGCCTTCTCGCGCGGATCGATGACCACCAGCTCCTCTTCAGCCTTCTTTTCGGTTTTTTGAGGTCCTTGCCCAGTTTATCCGCCGCGAAGCTAAGAGAGTGTGACATCCAGCCCTCGTCGTCGCTCTCTTCATTGCCTTGTTTGTCCCACGAAGTGCAACTCTGGCAATTGGCGATGAAATGTAAATCGCAGAGGGCAGCTTCGTCATCCGCACCTGGAGCACCGTCTTCCTCTTCCTGTTCCTGACGCGAGGAGGTCGTAGTGTCTTTTTCCGGTGGGGCCTTTTCCAGCTTCGACTGGAACGCTTTTAACATGCGAAGAGTCCTCTGCTCATCGCTGGCCGTGGCGTTGTTGGTGCCAGGTCGCCGTTTACGGGCTTTCATCGAGGTTTCGGGTATCATCGACTCAAGGGCTGTTTTCTTTTTCTCCTCGACTGGCTGCTCGGTGTGAATCGTCCGCCTCATGGACGCTTTCAGGGCCGCAATCTCTTCGTTGGCTCGTTCCAATGCAGTCTTCTTGGGCGCTTCCGGTTCAGGCGACAACTCTTCCTCGTATCGACGGGCGGGGCCAGGTTTCTTCTCTGGTTGAGATTTTCGCACTGGCCCCTGTTCATCCCGGTCCTCTTCTGGCTCTGGGGTCACGCTCCTGGGACGGGGCTCCTTCTTCTTCTTTTGTTTGGCGGGCTTGTCCTTGGGCTGCACATCTCCTTCTGGGTCTTCCATTACAAGCCTCGTGTCAAACTTGGCCTTCTTGAAGACCGGCACGTCCTCGTCTCCTTCTTCGTCCCCAAAGCTCAGTAGTTGTTTTCCTCCCTTTCGCTTCTTCTTCTTGTCTTTCCCCGCGGACACCTTGCTAGGCGCCTGCGCAGCGACTCTCGTCCGCTTCTTCATGTCCTCAAAAGGATTAACCAGAATCTCGATCCTTTCGATCTTGACGGTGTAAGTGGGTCGTTCCGTCGCACTGTCAACCTCCGACGACTCGCCAATTTTTGCCAAGTTGTAGATAGTGTCGCCTGCGATGCGACCGAACATGGTGTTCTTGCCGTTCAGCTCCTCAGTCTTGTCAAGGGTGAAGAAGAACTGGCTGCCGTTGGTATTAGGGCGCGACTCGTTGGCCATTCCCAACAGACCGCGGCGATTGAACTTGAGTCGCGAGTGGAACTCATCCTTGAAGTTAATTCCCGTGGGCCCTGCATTCTTTCCCAGGCGCTGGTCCATCGGCCATGGATCCAGGTCGTCGCTGAACGCCCCTCCATCGTAGATTGACTCTCCACCGTTGCCTGTAGCGGTAGGGTCGCCACCTTGTAGAATGAAGCCAGGCACTAGCCGGTGGAATATGGTATTGTCGTAGTAGCCATCGAGAGCTAGTTGCAAGAAATTTCGGCATGTCAACGGGGTTTGCTTCGCGAAGAGTTCGACCGAGAGTTCGCCCTGTGTCGTGTGCAGAATCGCAGACGCCGTAGGCTGAGGCTCGAGATTATAGATCGCAGACATTTCGATATTGAGGAGCCGCGAGTTTTCGGGGCCTGGATTCCGTGGCTGTGGTAGGGACGTAGGAGCGCTTCGTCGCTGAGATGTGTTGTTGATCGATCGAAGTGGCAAGGCTGTAGCTTGGAGGTTGGAGGCGTGCATGGGCGGTCCACCCTTATCGATAAGGTCACCCCAGCATCATCACACCTTTGCGACGACCAGCTTACGGTACGGCTTAGTTGTCAATCAATATTGGCCTTGGGGACACCTCTTCATTCTCTGCAATTGTCCATGGTCCCAAATCCGGTAAGTTGTGTAAAAATTTGTTGCAAATGGCCGAAATCTCAAAAGCCCAAAATCAAGAGCAAATTACTACCCTTGTTGCGATCCTACACCATGAGACCGGCCGATGGTGCTAGAGTATTTTTGAACGCCGAGGCAAGGAATGTCATCTACATCAGGCAGACTGGGAAGGGATGCTCGTCTAGAATTATCAACGGATTAGAGACAGTGATCGACGGACCGTTGGGCGATTGCCAAGATGCGCCCGAACTTACGTCTTGACGTGCCTGGCTTCCAATGGCCTGGCTTCTTCTGCAACCGCCGAAACTTGGCTATTTTACTGGCGGCAACGTCGATTTGTAGCGTAATGGGTCACGTTTGATACCATTTTCAGGCATTTTCGCATCAGAGGAAACGTCAAGGAAGGGATGCTCGTCTGCAAGGGGGCAGTTTCTGGTAGCATGGGTTCAGTCACTTATCAAGCATATGGCGAGATGGGAGCGATCTTTTGGGAACCTCCACTGGCACTAACAACAATACTAAATCATCCGCTGGGTTTGACGATATCCTCAATGCAGAGCCAGACAAGTTTGCCACCTACCTTTCGTCTGTAAACGAATACTGGCGGGAGCACACCATACAAGGCTGGGAAATCTGTACAGGAGAAGGTGGTAGCATCTGATGTTTAATGTTATGGATGGTTGGTGCATGAATGGAACGGACTCGCGATGTCGGGGGCACCTTATTTCACACATCACAACACTTCGCTTCAATTAGCTGGGCTTTTTATCAAAGAAATTCCTCTCTTGCTTTAATTGATATTACCTGTTAACTACTGAAGAGAGTGGTGCTAATTGTGACTGGCAATGGTGCATACCAGGGTGGCCCGACGCAACATCTTCTACATCCAGGGCCTCATCGCCATCTACTCAGACTACCACAAGGGCTACGACACCACCGGCAAATCCTGTCCCGTCTGGCGATTCCTCCCTCGCTGCCTCAGCAAAGCCTTGGTAATCTATGCGTGGCTGATGCGGCCGTTTGCGCTGGCAGTTTACTAGTGTCTACACAAGAATGGCATTACCGATCCATGTGTGCATTTAGCGGTACACATGAAGGATATAGGCTATAAGCCTAAATTTCTTACTTTATTAATAAAATAAAATAAACATCTTTATGAGGAGGTCTAAAGACTAAGAATTAATGTTGTATCGCATAAACGGAATTATTTCATGATCAGGGGTGTCCATCGCAGCGCAAAAAGAAGCAAGATGTTGCGATACTTTATCGTATGACGCGGGTCGTGTCGTCGTTTATGCGAATAAGCTCATCCGACGATCATAGAAATACCCGTTTGCCCAGTTTGCAACGTTTCATGCGCCCTGTAGTTTTGCGGAGGGTGAAGTTGAGACGAGCCATACGGGCGAAAAGGCTGACTGTTCTCTGAGGCTCGAAAACGTCCTCAAGCTTCCCCGTCGGCTTTTGGCGTAGGCGAGGACGGAGAAGGCCCGATGCCAATCTTCGTGGTGGTAACCCCACGCGTACTCCGTCGGTGCTCGATTCTTGGGCGGCTCCGCCTGCTTGAAGAAATTGGGGTTGTGGTCCATGATTCGGTAGCAAGCCGCCAATGTTGTGAGGTACTCTGCGTGGAAGAAAGCTGTACTTGGTGTCGCTGTTAGTCAGGGACATGGGGCTAAACTGTAGTGCATCGCCGATGAGAAGGCCTGCCGCTCGCGGGAATTTCGCTAATAAAATAGCAGAAATACTTTCTTGCATGCGTGCAGCTTCGTCGAGGACGATGAAGTCCGGCTTCCAATCTGAACGATTCGCAAGCTGGCCAAGAGCAACAGGGGTGCCACAGATGGCATCGCATGCGTGGACCGCAGCGTCAAGGAAGCGCCGGGCAACACCGAGATGATCTTTGTACTTCAGTTTGAACATCTCAGGGTCTCGTTGCCGCTGCGTCATTGCATCATGATATTCGTGCCATGGTTCTTTGTCCTTTTGGGCGATATCCTTTGCCTGTGACGAAATTGTGCTTATCCGCAAGGACATTAGACAGCTCAATTTGGTATGGCAAAGCACGGCAGATTGTCTTGTCAGGCATACATCGCGCAACCGACGAACGGGATCATCAACCAACTTGTTTTGAGCAGCAGTCCAGGCGACCACGGCCGTGCGCGAGTCTTCGTTGTTCGCATCCTCTACCTTGGCTGCGGCATCGACATTGCCATGGGGATCGGTAATTTGTTCGAAGGTTGCATCATTGTCCAGTTCAGTCTCAGGCAGTTCAGGCAGTTCAGGAAGCGCCAGAGTGTCAATGATCTGCTCAACATGGGGTCGGCTGATGATAGCCTTCACGACGCTGACAGCAATAGAGGTCTTTCCGCTGCCTGGTCTTCCGGCGCTAAATGAAATGCCAAATGGGTTTTCTCTGAGTGAGGCAAGTGCGCTATGTTTTTTCGCCTTCGTAGCGGCCAGGAGGTTGCGATGATGAATCTTGACCTCTGAGTTTCAGCGACTACTTCCACCACTGTGTTGCCGGAGTGCTAGCAAGAAAGTCTTTCATGTCTTTTAAAGCCGTGATTGCATCACACTCTGCCTGGCTCGATCTGATATTCGCAGCGTACCACAGATTGGAACGAGTCGGCGAGCGTCTCAGCAGTCGCGACAAGCTACACATCGCGAGGCTTGTCGTAATGGGCAGTGATTGCCTCTTCATAGTGGATACGGGAAGCTCTGTGCAATGGTCAGTGCATGCAACATGAATGGCGAAAGCCAAGACCTACCAAGGCGAGTAACGAGAATGATGGTGATGACAGAGTCCAAGACGACTCCCGTAACATATATAATATGTAGGCTGCAGCTTTCCCCGGTTAGGCTTGAGGCTAGGAAGGTTGTTCTCCAGTCCATCTGCGTCGTCGTCGTTGTCTTCGGCCTCAACCTTCGTCGACTCCTCCTTTCGATCGTTGAGTTCGGCCTCGACTTTCGCCCCCAACCTCGTCACAGTTTTGGGAAGCTATGATTTTCATCCTCAGACCTCCGTTCCCTCGATGACAGCCCTTTTTCTGGGTCTACATGGTAGGTCTCTTCCGTACTGTCTGCACGCTCTTCTAACAGCCTCTCAAGGGTCTCTTCCCTGAACACTTGACCGTCTCCCCTAATGGACGTGTTCAACGCCTCTTCTTTCCCACCATCAGCCGCAAAGGGAGACATTCTCATCGCCCGAATCCCCGTCGCAATCCTCGCCATGGTAAAACGAGCCAGATTGCTATTTTCGATGTTGAGTTGTTGCGCACCAAGCCCCGCCAACATGTTCATTGACCGCTACCACACCGTGCGCGGCCAATGCATGTCTTTGTTATCATGCGTCAAGAATTACATTGCAACCTGGTCTGTTGTGGTCGGCCTCCCGCAGCTGGCCTCTCGCATCACAGTGTACACTAATGAACCAATAGAGTCGAGCCACTCTAACGCAGCCTGATTCGCGACTGACAATATTCAGACGTCATAAAAGCGCGAGAGTGCACCCCTCTCTTCTCTTCCTTCGTCGGTCTTTATTTTCCCTCTTCGTCCCACTACCTCACTCACTGCCTGACTCCGCCCTATCCGGGAGGCTCTCCCTTAAGCCTCACACGATGCTCAACCTGGCAGTCGTCTACTTGCTGGTACGTCACCCCAACAATATGGATTTGAATACCAAGCTAACAGATGTCTAGGTCAGCGTCGCGCTTATTGTTGTTGCTGTGTAGGTTTCTTTCTCGCTCCCTAATTATGTCGCCACTGACAATATCTTGGTCCAGTTTGGTTCACCTGCACAGCACGTCTCTCTCCCTCCCAATATCGCCCGTCACCTCCATTTTGGTCATATTACTACCAATCGGCGCCTTTTTCAATGCCCTTTTTCATCAGCGTCTCCTGCGCAGCAGTTCACCGTCGTCCAATCGCCTCGCCGAGCTCACACCCTTCATCCTCCAGACCCTCCAAGCTCTCGTGACCACGATCCTTGCGACGCTGTTGTTCGAGGACGTGGTATCCTCATCAACTCTCGACTGCAAACTTGACACAACATGGATGGCCATGTTTCGCGCACATGATGCCACTGGCATACGGAACATTCAAGATACTTTCGACTGCTGCGGACTCAACTCTGTGAGAGATCGTGCGTATCCCTTCCCTGGGACGACTCCAAGCACATGCGCAAAGACATATGGTCGAACTCTTCCTTGTCGAGGACCTTGGAAGAGCGCCACCAAGGCAACGGCGGGGGGATTAGTTGCAGTACTGGCTACGGTTGGTCTGATGCAGGTATGAAGGCCATACTAAGCACGGGAAACAGCGACTAACATTGAGAACCAGATCATCGGCGTTCTTGCGACGAAATGGGGCGCACCTTGGTGGAGCTTTGCACTACTTCGGCGTCAAGAACAGGCAGAGAATGAGAGCACGCGCGGGTTATTGACAGCCGGCCTTGTTGAGGATGAGGAGTCAACTGAGCGGCGAGAGAATGGATCGCAGAGCTATGGTTCAGTGAATGGATGTAGGCCAAGATTAGAGCCGTCGTCAATGAATGGAGGCAATGGGTGGGTCAATGATGAGGGAAGAAATGAGTGATGCCGAGGGTCTTCAACTGAGCGAGGAACAAATCGTCCACACGCAACACTTGGAGGAGTACTAAACGAGATGGGACTTGCAGCACACTATTATTACCGTGATTGTTCGGCGTGTTTGCTCATCTGGATGCTGTGCAAGTATAAGTGCGAGGCTGCAAACGCGACCTGCCTTGGCAGAGCCACATACGCAATCTGATATGTAAACCAAGTATTTAAGAATAGCTATTGTCTTTTAATTATTGGTAAAAACTGTCCATCCATGATTAATGATAATTTGGGGTGCAGGTTGCTTCTGTCGCCATTTTGCATCTCTCGCCATTGCCAGCTCAAGTTCGTAGCTACTGACTCCTAACCCTAGGATCGGTATACGTACTCTGATTCGGATGCAAATCAGCCCCCAAATTTTTACTTCTTTGGTTCAGGCTCAGGCTCCTTGGGCGTAGGTTCAGACTTCTTCGTGGGTTCTGGAGTTGGCTCTGGTGTTGGGGAATTGGGAAATCTGTTCTTGATGCCCAGATTGTGGTCCCACACCCTTCCGCCGCAAACGCGGCACCGTTGGCCATAGAGCACCCTCACACGGCACCTCGGACACACGATGTTGTACCTGCCTGAATAGGGTATATGGTTTCTCTGCTCTGTGCGGGTGTTCATAATCGCGATATTGATGTGATGATGTTGTTGTTATTGTTGTTGTTGTCTGTTTGGAGTGTGATAATATTGTCCAAATCGATGGTGTGTAGATCCTTGAACAATGGGTGCTGGGTTTTCTGAAAAGAGGCCCCATGTGCTGGACTTTATTTTTACGGTATCGTCTTGAATCACAAAGTCGAGGACTCGTACACCCCGTCCAATGCAACCATGTTGCAAGGAGTGGTGGACGGGAATACTTGTGACGGAGTCAACCGTCAGCAAGTAACCACATCACGGCGCGTCTCGAGGCGTGCAGATCACTTGACTAGAACACAGTACGTGTGATTATTTCTACGGATTCTTGCTCGCACACTGTCTATTTGGGTGTTGATGGAAGTTATTGCGTCCACCGCCAATAATGAGCTACCATGTTGGGTAACTAGCGAAGAATGAAATCAATTAAAGAGCCGAACCTTGATCAGCAGACTGCTGTTTGCTCCCAAGCATCGCGGGGTTGTCACACGGCCGCCCTGTGAGTTACGTGCAGGTACGTGGCACGGAGCGGGTGAGTGGGTGTCACTCCAATGGGCTTTGACTCAGAATCGGTCGACAATCACCTTGGCCGCTCTCACTTTGGGTTGAGAACAGAGCAGATTCAACCATTCACTGTCTTCTCACTACTCCTTCACCGCGACGTTTGCAAAATTTCCCCATTGGGCGATTGCCAGCTGCCAAACACGCCCAAGCACCCAAACGCGGACAGTTGCCTGCAGGCTTCCTCAGGCATATCAACGTCACTTCACCTCGCACCATTGCTTCTCCTTCCTTCCTTCACCCCTTCACAACTCCTCTCTTCATCCAATTCCTGCGCCACCCTCGGCAGGAATCTGGACTCGTCACGAAGTCTTTATCATCTGTACCTCCTTTCATCCTTCATCAATCCTCGCCACGATGGGTGCATCGAGACGGCTCTCCTCGCGGGGTGTCAAGTCGAGATACTCCTCGGAGAAGGTAGATGCGCTCCAGCCAAGCACTCCTCGCAAGATTCGCAAAACTCGCAAGACGACCAACAGCACCCCAAAGACCAACAACACTCCAAAGACCAACAGCACTCCCAAAGCCGACGATACTTCCAACGTCGCCGATGCGCCCGAGACCAGCAGTCCTCCCCGGGCTAGTGACACTCCCAAGTTGAGCGCTGCATCCAACGCAGCCTCAACTGTCGAGTCAAGCATCCTCTCCAAGCCGAGCTCTACACCCGAGTTCAGCATCGCAACTGAGACAAGCATTGCTGTCAACCCTGGCACCCCCTCCAAGACAATCGCAGAATCCAATGTCGCCACCTACTCGGAGGCAATTCACGATGCCGTTGCCTCGCTCAGCCGCGAATTTGAGATTCCCATCAGCCTCTCCCAGCAGGGACTTGATCAAAAAGCCATCAACGATGTCATGGACATTTACCTCAACCACGGCATCCACAACTGGGACAACCACACCAAGATCAGATTCGCCAAGATCCTTTCCTTCATCAAATTCACGCCTTCAAGCCAAACTACCACGAGTAACCATGTCATCTGGCGAGTTGTCACCAAGGAAGGATGGAACTGGGCATACTGGATTGCATTCCGTACTATCTACGGCAAGAATCGTCTCGGGAACCGCCACCAAGTCATCAAAGCCGTCGAGACGATCTTCCCCGATACCGACATCTGGTCTGCCCAGACGCCTGCTGGTATGACGCCCAGCAAATTAGAAAACAAAATTCCGCAAGTGTCCATTGCGACACCCTCCATTGCGACACCCTCCAGTGCGACACCCTCCAGTGCGACACCCTCCAGTGCGGCACCCTCCAGTGCATCCCCCTCCGTCGTTTTTACAAACGAGCGAAAGCGACCCCATCACGCACTTGTCACCGAGGGAGGCTCGCTTGGGCAGAGAATGAACCTCCGAACTAAGCGACGCCGTCGATATGTCGTGAACCAGCCGACTCCCGAAGTTCTGAGTCCTCCCGAGGTCCTGAGTCCTCCCGAGTCATCCGCCGGCACAGATGACCGTGAAAAGAACTTGCACCAAGACACGGCCTGCCAGGGTCTCAACCCCCCAGTTTTGGAGGAACCCGCCAATGAGGCAACCGAGCAGAGCATCGCCAGCTTGGGCCGAGAACCCAATGTCTTGGGAAAGCAGAGAGATAACACGGTTGGCACTAAGGCCGACGAAGCCAATCAGATTAGCACAGATGTTGTCGCGGCTGGTAGTGTGAAGCCGAAGGACACTGCCAAGCCCACTGAAGCTGCCAAGCCCACTGAAGGGTGGGCTGCACCGATCGAGGATGCCAAGCAGGGCATGATGTTTCTGCGGCTGAAACAGGAATTGACCGCCCAAGTCGCCGCCCAAGTCCAGGAATCCGAACTGCGCACTAGAAAGCGCATCGCAGACCTCCCTCGGCCTAGCGTCACCGCCAACAACCATATCGGACAAATTTTGGCAGAGATGCTCGACATCAAGCAACGGCTCTCGGCCCTGGAAGAGGACAACCAGGCCCGCATTCGAAATGCCGCTACTTTCAACGTCCCGTCGGGGTTGAGTGGAGACAGTGTGCTCAGAGCGTTGGAGACACTTGGGCACCAAGTCCACAACTGCACTCGCGACATCTACCAGCTCAAGACAAGTCAGCAATACGAGGAAGATCCCATCTTGTCATGCGTCAAGCGGGAGCCGGTGGAGGCATCGGATTCTGGAGTGGAAGAGATTTGAACGTGAAGGTCCTTGGAGATGCTGGTCATCAGTGGAGTTGGGGAACTTTTAGCTGCAGCACAAGGGGGGGATTTTGAGGTTAGACTGGCTGGCACTGGAGCACGATGTCAGTTGGCGACCCTTTTTTTTGAGACCCACAGATAGATTTTGCTTCTCAAAGACAATGAAGAACCAAGGCACAAGCCGCCATAGACTCTATGACATGTGGTTGCGATTGAGTCGTGATGTAACCTGGTATCCCCCAACACTCCAAAACGCCCTAAAGAAAGAGAGAAACACCACAGTAGTCCTATATCCTTCATGACGCTTACAGAATCCACATTCTTATTAATATGTATGTCTTCATGCAGATTAGCCAAGCTCCCAGGACTCGCCCCAGATCTCATTCAGATTCAATCCGAGAAGCTCGAGGCTTGGATCTAGGTTAAATGGCTGAGTCTGATCTCCTCCAGCCATGAGCCATGGGGCCTGGTTGGGATCGATCGGAGCGGCGGGCATCGCCGGGTTATATGCGAACGGCGGCACAGACTGGATACCAATATTAGGAAACGCCCTGCCCTGGAACTCGAGGTTCATTACCTTTGGCCGATCGTGCAAGGGTATATTAGGGGTCGGCCCAATCGCCGGCGCACCCACCGAGTTGATCGGTGCTCCCGGCTCCTGCTGTTCTCCAGCGACTGGTGGTTCTTGGTTCGCCAAAAGGCGGTAGTGAAGGTTGACGAAGCGCTCAGCCGACGTGGACTTTGCGATTTCGGGCTCCTTGGTGCCCAGGTGGGCCTCGAGTAGGCCGAGAGCGGCACACATGATGGAGTATCCCCACGGCTCATTGTTGCCGCATCGAAGGAGTCGATCCTCCTTCATTGAAATACACTTCTCAATTAGCTTGAGGGTGTGGTGGGAGTTGATCATGATCATGTTGGTCGAGCCTCTGGGCTGCAGCATGGTGACGCTGCAGAGGTTGATGGCGGTGGTAAGCGCGTCCTCTCGAAGGAAATTCAGCGAACGCACGCCCTGATCGTAGAGTTTGTCGTGAAGAAGGACGACATCTCGAGCAGCATTGTAGTAGATGATCTCTGAGTATTGGTACTTGGAGTTCTGCTTGCGTAGCTTGAGGTAGGGTTGGTGGAGGGGAATGATGTACTGCCTGAGCTGGACGTGCAGCAGTGTGTAGGCGATCATCGGGTTCTTCGTCCCCTTGGTATTAGTGGTGTTGGTATCCCAGGAAGGAAGAGAGTCGATTTCTTGTGTCAAGTCATTCGTGTACCGGATGACTTGGTCGTAGTCGATGTCCGACAAAGGGCCCGTGAGAAGCCGACTGAGTTCCAAACGCAACGGCAGACTCTGCCTTGCTAGGTTTTGGAACGACGAGAAGGTATATTCCTTAGCCGGCTTAGATGGAGGTAGGACAGTTGTGCTTTCATCAAAGTCATCATCATCTAGGTTGCGTGGCGCGTTGGTATCGTAGTGAAGCTGGCTGACAAGAGTAGGCAGACCATGGTCGAACGAGGCCTGCATGTCGAATTCTTGGACAGTTGCCCAGATGCGCCGTCGCATCTCCTGATGGAAGACGGTGATCTTGGCGGCCATGTGACTTGGCTCGCGATGTAGGCCAACTGCGATGCCATCCTGGATGAGGGCGCCGGATCCGGTCCAGAATCGCTTCTTCTTGATAGTGTTGACACGCTTTCCAAGATACAGCATGCATGCGACCTGGTAATGAATGAGTCTGCGGTGCTTCTGGCTCTGTTTCTGGGACCACTGGTCGCAGGCTTTGATCCACTTCTCGGCCCAGTGGCGGGCATTGGACATCATGCCGACGAACTTCAGATGGTCGTGGGTGTGGACGCAGCTGGACACTGCCATCATGGAGAGGATGAGGGCAGTGAAGGCTGCGTAGCGCTTGGGGGTGCCGGGGTTGTCCCAATACTGCTCGTACTCTTTGCGAAACGTAGGGATGTGAACGATGCGGTGGACTTGCTCAAACTGGTCGAGGTAGACATTGATGAGAGCATCGGCTTCTTCCCTGGTGGGGAGAAGTGCTTCCAAGTCGGCATCTTGCTTCTCAAAGATTTGCTCGCGGTCATACTGACGCCGCTTGCGGTCCTTGCGATCATGAAGGATGACGGGGCGAAGCCACTCGTCGGCGGTTTCCTTCATAAAGGGACACAGTCCGGTCAACTCGACAAAGGCCATGCTGGCGTTGTGCGGGCCGAAGTAGCGAGTGCGGAAGCCGCGTCCACGGAAGAAGCGCAGCTCGCCCTTGTCGCCGGACATGTTGGTGGCCTCGATAGACTCATGGACCTCACGGACCGAAGGGTCCGGCTCACCTGGGTTGGCATCATCCTTCTGAGTGACGGGCGAGGTGGTGGTGGCGGCGACGGTGCTCCCGTCAAAGTTGACGCCGGGGCGGGTCAGCTGGTTCTTGAGCTGGGCAATCTCCAGCTCGAGGCGGCGGATGCGATCATGATCCTGGCGCGCATACTCGGGGTCCCGAGGAGACAGGCCGATGGCCGGGTCGACGCCGAAGCGGCGGGAGTCCAGCTGGGCAAAGGGCGGAGGCACGCCGGATGAGGCGTTTACGACCTCGCCGTTGCGGGACTCGTAGCTGCACCGGTCGGGCGTGCCGCTCTTGATACAGCGCTCGCACGGGAAGCCCCGGTCGCACGACAGCTTGCGGCGACGGCATTCGAGGCAGCTCAGGCGGACTCGCTGCCGTTTGCGGGGCGGGCGGTTGGCCGGAGCTGTTGCGCGACCCGGGCCTTCGGGTCGTCGTCCGATTCCGGGGTCTCACTTCGGTCGGTCATGCTTGCTAGCCGGAGCCTGAGCCTGGTGAGCGCGTGAGCTTGAGCCTGCTTTGGCGCCTGGAGACGCGGTTCGGAGTTACGAAGGTTGAGGGTGAGCGTTCTGGGGCGATCGGGGGCCTCAGCAAGTGACAAGGGATTTCTTTATCAATCTGATCTGATAAAGTCGGCTGAAGAGTTTTGCGCCCGCGTTAATTCACGCTTTAGCCGAGCGGAGCTCCGAGGCGGCTTGGTCATGGCCGTGTAGAATTGTCCACAATTGCTGACTCAGCCTGACTGGCGACAGTGCTATTAGCACCCGGCGCACGGCTGCTTTCTTCGACCTCCCCCAAGCTTTCCACCAAAACGCCTCAATTGAGACGTCGCATGCAAAAACTCAAACTGTAGCCTTGACCCTCGGCTCATGCTGCATACACTCCAGCTTCTTGCAATCAACCCGCATTCCAGTGCCAACTTCTCCGGGCTCATTCCTTCAACCCGACTTTATATTCTTCAGTCTGCAACTTCGCCTGAGCTCGGAGCTCCGAGGACCCGCCCGGCCGCTGCGAACCGCTCCAGAGCTCCACCCGATCGCCCGGATTACGTGACGGATTTATCGTCCTCGGAACGCGTCTCACGGCTGATCTTCATAGGCAAACATCTTTAATCGACATTGAGAGGCTCACAGGGCTTGCGTCATTCGTGAGTCATTAGGCACCGAGCGCCTGTAGTCGCTCGGGCTTGGTCATCCTGCCTAGGTTGGTAAAATCCATTCAGTGTCGGGTTGCTCATCCAACTTGCGGCTCCGAACCGCCCAAGGCTGACCTGTTACCGCTGCTGAGGCAGGCAAATCTCCAAGTATATGGCTTCCAAGTATATGGCTTCCAAGTCGCGACTAAAGACCGATCCAACGTACCCCAATGTGGGCACTGTAGCCGGATCGCCGCTTGGTGCTCAAGTCTCCAAACAGTCGGGCGAGAGGGACTTGAGGCACCAGCTAGCGATCTCTCTTATTAATACACTTGTTGATCCGGGAATGCGGGTGGCTTCTCACGCTAACCTCTTGGTCGCTGAAGAAAAGCTAGAAACAGGCGATTTGTTCAAATAGAAGCATGGAAGGCCTTGCTACCTAACGCTCGAGAGCCGTTTCAGGTCTTCTGCATCGCTGTGGGTCCACGATCGGGCGCTTGCTGATAGCGCCCGATTCGAGACGACAATCAAGGCTTGTTAATCTCTCCAAGGCGTTCCATATCCCGTTTCGCAGAACTGCCGGATCCCTCCACTTCTGGGGTCCCGGATTTTCTGTGCTTCGGGCGGCTCGCAATATGGGGGGTTGCATGGAGAGAAAGAACCTGAAATAGATATGGAGTCTCTGTTGATGCCCTTGTCTTCTCATAGCTGACCTTGTTAACGGATCGTCCGGTCTGAGTCAACCAGCGATCAATGCAATCTCCCTTCTCTTAGTTGATGAAGGGGTCATCTCCCATCTCTCGAACCCGGCCCCCAGGGCTTCCGTGGAAGAAGGGTAAGTAATGCATCTACCGGGCGGTATTTTCAGCTCTGGTGCTCCGTTAGAGCGTAGACAACAAACGCTTTGGTTTCCAGCTGAACCGTGCGAGGCGACAATGCTGGTACCTCCAGCTGAGGCTGTTGCAGGAACCGCGGTTTCATCTTAATCATTTCCATGCATGGATGCCTTTGTGGTGGCACATATACCCCATTTGAATGTGGTGATCTCCCGACTAGCGGCCGTTTTGTCGCACGATACATGGCAAGATGCGGTCTGCCCAGTGTTCCAATCCATGTTCCCTCCTCAACTCGCTTCGCGAAAGCCGCTCTAATCGAGATGGACCATTAGCTGTCTCCGGTTTACTTCCCAAGGCGGACGTTGAAGCTCCGCGATTGGGCCGAACCCCACGATCTTACCGCGCGAAGAACGCATGGGGTGTGACATTGTTTCATCCTTCGCAATGCATCCAGAGATGCACGAACTGCCTCGGCTTATTTCCTGCCCCATGCTCAAAGATGCCCCGTCGATTAATTTCCATCGTACAGATGTTCAAGCCGTACCCGCGCTGTGAAAGTCGGTGACCAAAGACATCTACGGCGCAGTGGCCAGGATTCGACCAGGATCTACGGCATCCACGCTCCACTCTTCAACATTACGGAGGCTCTGTGTACCAAGCTGTGGCACGCTGCCTCCGATACTGGCAGGCCAGGTCGTCTCTTGCATGGGTCTCACCCTTCGGAGCCTAGTCGACTCTATAATCTGCCGACGACAGAAGCAAGGGTATGCGCTGTTCGCCCGTTGCAGTGGCTGCCAGAACTAGCACTAGCACCGTCTTGAGATCTCACACAAACGTCCATGCTCATTCTGGAACACCCCTTATGCTTTCATGCCCAACATCCTTTTTCGAAATATTCCCCGTGGCCCCATCTTTACAACTGCATCGCGACGAACTGCTGGCACTGAGTCCGAATGTCCAACGAGCCAAGAACTGTGTTCTTCCACCTCCTCGGGGCGTATCCTTCCATTTACTCATAATCCATAATATTTTCGGATGGTACGGAGTGATGTGGCTACCATTTTGGGCAGTTTTTCTGTCAATAGCCATTACGGGGGCAACTGACACCAAAATCACCGACATCACACAAGTTCTTGACGAACTACCAACTTGTCTGGTATGGTTTAACCTGCGATGTCTGGCTCGTATGATTAAGTACCGTTACTCACTCTTTCAGGTACAATGTTATTCTTCAGCGGTTGGGGGGGACTCGGCCGATGGCTCGACTCTTTCCGACTTTTGCAATGAAGAGGGACCCTGGGGCAAATCCAGGGCTGCATCTTGCAAAACTGCTCTGTACTGGATCGGTTATGTACGTCTTTTCCTGCTACGGGAGTGTCGATTCTGGGGACTAACGAGCGTAGGGGTCAACGAAATCCAATTCCAGGCCTGCACCCAACCAACCCAGACACGGGAAAAGCGATTCTACTATCTACTTGCGGCCGAGATTCCAGCCTGGATCTGCCCTTGGCTGCGGCTGTTTTCAAGCTGGAGGTCATCGGATGGGGTTCGGGGAGATGACTACGTAATGTCCGCTTGCTGGGTATGTCAAGAGTAACTGCGAGTACTTTGTGGAATGCTAACTTGATGCGAATGACTAGGTGTTTTATACGACATATATTATTTGTGTTCACATAGGTGAGTTTCTCAGGCCCTCCTTGCCTGCGAGTATCGCTAAATTTCCTTCCTAGTGCACCATAATGTTTTCGATGTCGACGCGTCGCAGGTGGGCGAACAGGGCGTGATCAACGGGTTAAAGGTTCGTTTAAGAAGGATTCCACTAACCATATGAATCGCTAACGCCTAGGATAGATCCTCTTCATTGTGGACAAGCTCGCGTTGTTTTGCATCGGTCTCGCCAAGGCCTCCATCGTTTACTTCTACTTGAAGACATTTTCCGGCACCCGATTTAAGATTGTCGCCTATTCCACCCTGGCGCTCATCCTGGTTCCAACTCTTGTCATGGTCTTCGTCCTTACTTTCCAATGCTCGCCAGTCAGTTTCTCGTGGCTTGGATGGTCGCTCAAGTCCGATGACCAACGATGTCTTGACCTCCCCTACTCTACTATATCAAACTGGGTTTCGATATTGGTCAAACCGCCATTCTCTTGGTTCTCCCCCTGCCGCTCCTACGACAACTCAATATGCAGATACAAGTCAAAGTGGGAGCTGGGGTAATGTTCGCTCTTGGCGTCCTGGCAATAGCAATGTCGGGTCTGCGGTTACGATGTGTAGTAACACAGACGTCCACGACGGAACAACCTTGGGAGTACGACGACCGGCTCATCTGGACAGGCATTGAGGTCTCTACGTTGATCATCCTAGCGTGTGCGCCCAGCATCTGGAAGCTCCTCGTCCCCGCGGCTCCAAGCACCATCCCGACATTCACAAGCCGCCGTAGCCTAAGCCGTTCCTCCAAACACAAGGCGCTGCCCCCGATCAAGACCAATTCGAAAGGAGGGGCGTCGGTTTTACGAAAGCCTTCCAAGGGGCCCTACTCTTCGACGAAGGGTAAGATGACTGAAAGCGAGCTCGAGCTGGACCTGCGACTTGGCGACAAAGCGCGAGGAGATGTGTGGACGCAGATCAAGGCAGGCCATAGGTTTTCTGGGTTCTCCATGATTTCGCACATGGGAGACAGGCTTGGTATCCGAGTCAAGACTACAACGACAACTCGAGTGGAGGTAGAAGACTCCGACGCCGACGAGGGCGCCGACGAGAACAGTCTTGTCACGCCAAGACCGGGGCCGCTCAGCCCCTGATGGCCCTGACGGGTGCCTATTTGATTTCCGATGCGCGGGAGGATTAGCGCTGGCTTGGTGAAAAGAAAATCGACTGTTCAACGTAATTCTCGGTCTTTACCGTACCGGACTAGCTGGTAATGTTTTCATTTGTCACGGGGTTGCGGTTGCAATGCCTGCGGGTAGCGGCACACGGAGCTCAGGAACTGGGAGGGATGGATGGTTGGGTTGAGTTGCAATATACCCTAGGACGTTCTCTAGTATTTCAAATATGTCAACAGGCCTATTCGGTCTTCAAGCATCATCCTTGCCCGGCTCGATGCGAACGCACATGTGAAGCGACCGCTTCTTTGCCGGAATCCCTCGGGATTGTGTGTCTCCCGAAACTGCTCGGAGGCCGGGGTCGGCGATTAGCTCCACTTTCAACGTCCCTTGCGTCAAACTCCGCTTCTTCAATATTATCCGCAACATCATCCACAACATCCTCAACCTCGGGATATTCGCCAATTCCCCCTCAATTCCACACATCTCGAGTCTCGTCACAGGCCCCCTTCGCGCCACAATGGACGCCGCCAACTCCCCCCACAAAACCCGCATCATCTCGCACATGAACAAGGATCACACGCGCGAACTGACCTACTACCTGCGACACTATGCGCGCGCCTCGGCCCGAGCCGCCTCATCGCCAGAGATGCGCGACCTGGATTTCCAGGGCATGAAAATCACCGCCCGCGGAGGCGACTTCACCGTCCCCTTCAAGCCTCCGCTGGCCGGGTGGGCTGAGGCCAAGGGCCGCATCATCGAGATGGCGCACACCGCGCGGGAGGCGCTCGGCCTGAGCGACATCATCATCACCTCATTCAAGTGGCCCGAAGGTTTCGGCATGCTCGTCTTCGGTGCCGTAATCTTCTACTTCTGCTGTGCCGCGTCGCTGCCCTGGGTCGTCCCGGAGAGCCCTGCGTGGTCGCTCCTGGAGACGGGCTTCCCTGGCGGCCCAGAGTGGTTCTGCTGGACCGTCAGGACTATCTTCTGGCCGGTCATTGGCATCCATATCATCGAGTGCTCCATCTTCGACGGACGCCTAAAGAAGCACGGTGTGGAGAGGTTCAGTGGCGTGTGGTGGGCGTGGGAGTTGGGTTGCTTCTTGGAGGGTTACCCATCATTTAAGCGGATTGACGGCATCATCGCCCAGAAGACAGCCGAGAAGAATGCCAAGAAGCAATGAGCAACTATATAGGAGTCTAAGGTCTAAAAAGATGCTGCTGCATGCGGCCTTGGGATCTCAAGTTGCGGTGTCTGGGAGTTGGATATCCATCGTGAGCAAAACACTACACTAGAAGTCTGTGGAGTTTGTCGCAAGTCCTCAATTGAAAGTGGCATCACGAAAGCGAATTGATAGAATTCAAGCGCATTTGAATCAAGTCATAATTTCTCTAAATCGCCTTCTTCGGGTATCACAAAACAATGCTCCTTGTTATCGGCTTCTAGCCTACACGCTTAATCCTTCCTCCACCCTGTCCATCCAGGGTATCGTATGCAAATAGTTCCCAAACTCCGTACCAAATATCCATGACCTTCTGTCTATGCTGCTAGAATCAACTTTCTTAGTTGCTCTTCGCCTCCCATTGCTCCACCAGCTGCTGTGCCCAATCGCTCGAGGCACCCCACTCGATAATCTTGTCAAAGTTGAACAAGGATACCCAGGTACACAGGTCGATGCGTTCTGCGGCCTGTGCATCTGGCCACTCATTAATTGGCGTCATCATGGCGACGATAGCCCTGCGGAAGTGGTTGATCATATCTCCCGAAGCACGCTCGTAAGCATCGAGGTACTTCTTGAGCTCTGGCTTGGTGAGCTCGCTCTGGTTGACAAACGGAATTGGTGCGCTCTGGGCGGGGTCGATTGTGATGACCAGTCCCATGCCAGCCACGCAACGGGCGATGGTCGGCATGGCCTGGATCAGTGCGTCTGAGTTGACATTCCGCTTCTCTGTCAGTGAGGCAATGACTCCGTCGAAAACATTGGCGTGGTGGACCGGTTCGAGGACAAAGCCATAAACCTTGGCAACGAGGTCCGCTGCGGCGATATACGCCTTGTGGTGGGCGGTTCGCCTTGATTCCAGGACCTCGCTGACGGCCGACTTCTCTCGGAGGTCAACGTTCTCCCGGATACAGGGCAGACCTGCCTTGGCACAGGACGTACAATCCCCATTGCCGTCCCTGATGCACTTGGCCTTGCGTTGCCTACAGCGATCGCATGACTTGGGCACACACTTCTTGCCCGCGCGGTTGGCCTTGGGTTTGTTGGCCGATTCAAGGTCAACTGGGGACTCCTTTCGCTTCGTTCCCCTGGCTGTAGGAGTGCCAACCTGGGTTTGAGTCTGCAGCAGGGGTAGTGGCAGGGGTAGTGGCAGGGCCAGAGGCTCGGGAAGGGCCAAATGCTGGCGAATAGGCAAAACTTGGGGGATCTGCAGAGCCAAGGGGGGAGACAGAGTTTGGTGGGCAGGTTGGTCTTCAACGTGAAAAGTATTCACGTCGTAGACAGGATACTGGAGGTCGGGACAGGAGCAGTTCCCCGTCAATGGGGCATCGTTATTGTTGATCACTTGACTCTGGGGCTGATGCTGGGCCCGAAGCTGGGGCTGAGGCTCAATCTGGGACTTCTGAGTATCAATGGAAGTCATGGAACTCGGAGAGTTCTCTGTAGTTGTTGAGCCCTCCCTGCTGCTGTCACTTGAAGTGAACCCATGCTCGGTGGAAGAAATGGGCTCGTTGCAAGACGGGATCTCGAGCTCGGAGAACATGGAGTCCTCTAGAAACTGGGAAAAGTCGAGTTCGGGGATGTCTTTTTGAATAAACTCCGTGGTTTCCAGCGATGGATGGCCAGAAGAAAAGATGTCGAATACATCCCATGCCCATGCGACATGGGACCAAAACGGGCATTAAATTCAGCCTCTGCCCGCGCCGTCCACTTGTGCAGGTCATTTCCGTTGGGCGTCGTCACGTTAGCGGCCATTGTTAGGGGTGTTTTCGTGGGGTATTTAGTGAGATTGGAGGCAGCTTGAGGAAGTGCTGCAAGCAGAAGATGCCAAATATGAGGTGTTGTTGGCGAGAGTGTGTAGTGGTGTTGGCAAAGATGATAGAGTCAGTTGAGATTAATGAAAGAGATGAATCTTGATGACTCTTTAGAATTATTTGATGACAGTCAGGAGAGATGATGTTTTGCTACCTGTCTGTATGGATAGGAGGGAAGGAAGGATGGGCAGACAGAATTAGAGGAAAGGATTATGTAGGTGCTGGAGACACTTCAAAAGGGTTGCTCGTTTCGACAGGGTGCAATCCACTTCTGAATGATGCTTTCAACCTGTTTGGCATACTATTGACTATTAGTCCTGTCCTCGATGTGTGTGGAATTTGATTCCTTTGGTGTAGTGAAGTTACTATGAGACTAGCAGTGACCAACTCCACCATTAACCTTGAATCAGTGACAACATGGACCTCCAAGGTATTTTGACTTCTTACAGAGGCATTGAGTTAGTAGGGCGCGGTTTGGACATGGTACGTAGTGATGCAGCCGGCCATGGAGGTGCTAGGGTTGAGTCACGATGCGAGCATACCGAGGTTTGGGGTGTAAGGAATGGCCTACGTTTAGGAACTCAACCTGGGCCAAGATTATATAACCAGGGGACCCGCCAACATTGAGTTCGGTGTTCATCTGGCTTGGAGATGGATGGAATTCGATCGATAGAATAGATGGCACCTTCCGTGGCGAGCAAGCGAGGGGCGAGTGGCCCAGAAACGTCGTTGGGGGGTGAAGCTGCCTGTAGCAAACAGGACATAGTTGAGGCAAGAGAGTTTCTCAGGAGCAAACTACACCCCAGTAGGGTTCAATCTTGGAAATTTTATCTGGTAGAGAGCTTTTCTTGTTTCTGGGGCAAGTCCTTCCATATTCGTCCTGTCTTCTGTCGAAGCCTCGGTTCTCTTCCTGAGTGGTAAGCACCCCACGTACCATACCCATGCCGTCACCAATTCCTCAAGGTAGTTCACTCATCAACATGGATAGCTATGGCAAAGACTGGGTTTTTGCTCTCCCAAATCGTTATCTAAAGGCACATCTCGCAGTACGACTCTTGGCCTCACACAATGTCGATATGCGGGGGTTGCATATAAGCTTAAATCGGGGTGTCGATCATCGGCTTGGGGGGTATGAAACGTCAACCTGGACGGCCCGACCCTCCTGGGGTAGCGATGAAGTGAAGGACTACTGCGACCGGTGTGGGCAAGAAACTTTGTCAGGGCTGCTTCTGCCATCGAATTAGGCCATGTCCATCTACCATCCGGCCAACCCTGTTGGAATGACCACTACATGAGGAAGAGTTGCGAACTCGCTCACCCGTTGGCTCTCTTCAACCTTGCACCCCCCATCAACATCTCGCGATACCCATTGTCTAACCACATAGTCTCCTCCTGATTTTGTCCTACAATAATGGGGTTTTATTTTTATTTTTTTTAACAAAAGCAACTATCCTTGTCAATAACCAAAAAAAAGCATCTGCGCGGACAGGGTCCGATGAGGGGGCTACAGAGCTAGAGGCCTAGACTTCCATCCTGTTGTGAGACATTCTCAGGCTCCCAAATCACAAGAAGACGCCTCTTTGTCCAACCTTGATTGTCAAATTTAATTGGCTCGAATCTTCTCCACAAAACTAAAACTAGACCATCCAGTCCCCCGGGGTTCACAATTGGTCCCATGGCGTTGTCCCTGGCTAGCATGGTCACGACCGCCACATTGACTTCGTAGCAAGCCACGGCCGTGGCATTGGTAAACCAGAAGCCCATCGCATTAGCTAGGCCACTACCACATTGCCACGATGGATGGCATCCAGAAAAGTAGCCATGATCAATGCTCTCTAGGGCGCCGCAATACTCCGCGACGCCATACTAGGCAAACAGGCCGAGGTTAGGTATTCAATTGGGTGGA
The DNA here is from genome assembly GCA_002991585.1 of Ilyonectria mors-panacis. Classification (NCBI taxonomy): domain Eukaryota; kingdom Fungi; phylum Ascomycota; class Sordariomycetes; order Hypocreales; family Nectriaceae; genus Ilyonectria; species Ilyonectria mors-panacis. The sequence goes on from PPHJ01000068.1 coordinate 546,248, forward strand.
AAGCTCCGCCAGTAGACGGAGCCGACGGAGCCGTTGCTGCTAGGATAGCAATCAGGCCGACGGAGCTGAAAGAGCTGTCAGAACTTAAAGCTAGTCCTAGATCTAGCCTCTAGCCTCTGGACGCCTCTGGCGCCTTTGAGGTGAGGCCAAAATATGACCCAAAATGGGACAGTGTCCAGTGGGATTGCGGCGTAAGCTTTCCCCAGAGGCATCACCGGATCAAACCTCACAAAGTGAAGGCAGGCTTTCAGATTCTTGAACAAGTTCGGTTACAATTCGTGATCGATTTCAAATACAACATCCCGAGACGTCGCCTAAATAACTACCAAAATGAATAAAGTCGAAGAGAACCTTTTTTTTTTTTCACAAAGGAGTGTCCTGATCATCCATCTCCATCGCATTCTCATATCCACATGATGCCAGCGCCATCAACGGCCGTTCATTAATGCTGTTTTTCGTATAGTACTGTGCTTAGTAGTCGGTCTTGCAGCACCAAGACTGGCATGTCTTCTTGCCGATGCACTCGATCTCGAGCTTGACGAAGGAGATCTTGTCGGCGGACTTCTGAGCATAGGGCTCGGACGGGCAGCGGCCAGCGTCGATGGCAATGTAGTACTTGTCGCCGCAGAGGTCACCGTAGCCGCCAAGCTTGGAGACGGGGACGGTGCACTTGTCGCCGTAGCAGTAGGTGTTGGCGTTGAGCTTCTTCAGGGACTTGGGGCCGGAAGGCGAGTCGTAGATGCCCAGGTACGAGATCTTCTTGTCCGAAGGCCAGTATCCGCCCTTGTAGGTGACGGTGAGGCAGTCGTCCTTGCTGCCGGGCTTGCAAGGGCCGACAGTGCCAGTGACTTTGTAGTCGCCGCCCTTCTTGCAGTCGACGGAGACGTCGAAGGAGCCTTCGTATCGAGCGTAGCCAGCGTCCCAGCCGTACTTGGTGCACTTGGCCTTCTTGTCGGGGCACTTCATGTGGCAGACCTTGGACGGGTAGGAGTAGTCGCCATAATCGGCCTCGGCCTCGGCCTCGCGCTCCTCCACGTCGCGCTTGTCACCGTAGGGGATGGGCTTGCATTGTGCGGGCTCCCAGATGATCTTGGAGCACTTGTTGGACTTCTTGTAGTCGTCACCACCGGCGACGGCACCGGCGGTGAGGAAGCCGAAGACAGCAATGGCAGAGAACTTCATTTTGAAGAGTGTTTGGGGTTCTTGGGGAGGAGGAGAAGTTGTTTTGAAGTGAGTGGTTTGTAAAGTGATCTGATGCCTTATGTTAGAGAGACGGTGATGAGGGTGATGGTTTCGAAAACTTGACACCGGATCCCAAGGCTCTCTTTATACTTGGTTGAGAAGTTTTCGTGCCAGGCCGTGAGTGAGGGAGTCTTTTGCTGTCCATCAGCTGGTCTCACTCGGTGTCTCCTCTCAATCTCGATCCTCTCTCAGTCTTCTCCCGACCTCCTCTACAGAAACAACAATAACCGCCACTTTCAGCTTTGACAAGCCATAAACAGCCATCAGCCAAGAGGCGTCTTTGTTCTTTGTTGTCAGGTCCTCGTTTTGGTATACCCCATGTCTTGTGCTACCCTTGTGTCTCTCTTTGACTTCCGCCCGGCTCGTATAGCCACAAGCCTCTCGGGAGGCACTCGGATCCCTCTGACGCTGACTGAATGCAGCCTCTTCGCACCCATTTGGATACTTGTTACCTCTCGAAGACCTCTTACCTAGCGCAGGGCTGGTGCCCAGTGTAACATACTGAGCACGCGTAGTGCATATACCGGGCCGTGACCCTGGTGATGCAAGACAGACAGCACAACCTGCATGTTAGGCTGGCGAATCCCGACTACGGAAACATGCTGTCTAATAAAAGCAGGGACGGCTGGCTGGATCAAACTCGGCCAAACAAGCCAATTCAGCCCGGCTGGGCGCTAATTGCAGGGCTGGATGCAGGGCTGGGTGGACACAGAAAAAGCATCGTCGCCGTTGGGCGAGACGGATGAAGGCTCAGCTGCCGATCTATCCAAACGCTGTGGCATATGCAGTCGGCTCGGTGCAATCACGCCAAGCCGCCGACTCTCTGATTTGAGGGCGGTGTTTTACTCATGTTCTTAAGATGGCGGTGCAGGTATTGCCTGTGGACGGTATTATTAGGTAAAAATACCATCAGTATCTTATGCGTATTCCGGCTCGGGATACCAGCCGAGATGAACACCGGTGCCCCGATATCCCGGAAGCCAATCGAACGGCGCGAACGTGATGCCGCCGTTTCTTCTGCCAGCTCCTAGGGTGAGCCACGGTTCGTATATGCAATCAACCCGCCTTTTTCCCCTGAATGATTCCCTTTTGGGTCTTCGAGGAGTTATTTTTGTGTGTAACTCGCACAGGGCTGGAGTTTTCTTCTGCCACCTCCCGCCACCCGCCGGCGCCTTGGCGCGAGATTCTCAGCTCGCAATGCAGGTTTCAGGTATGGAAGGCCGGGCTTGAGAGGCGGCCTCAATATTGTTCTCCGGCCATCACATATTCGCAATGATAAGACCATGACTACATCTTAGTCTGCATTAGCCAGGTCGATAATCATTAATCGCCGTTGTTACAGATCGGGTGCTATCAGCTGGGCCATCGCAGCCACATGACCGCCGAGATCCGAGACTTCATCTGAGCCCCCGAACGAACTCCTAAAAAGGAGAAGAAAATAAAATGGTCGAAAAGGTGTTGATTCACGTCTGATGTTCTGAAAATTACGGGTTGGTTCCTCCCTCTTCGTTCCCGCCTCCCGTTTTTGTGGTTCAGACTCTCGGACTGGTCTTAGAATTACTTATGTACGTGGTGGCCGCCTCCAATATGCATCTCCTTTTTGCGGACACGTCTGCAGGTCTAACCAGCCTAACATCATTTTGGTGGAATTCGACTTTCAGAATTCAAATAATTTCTTTTATTTTCTAAACAAGAGGGGTGACTTGGTATTCCATTCGCTCAGCTGCTTCGCTACGTCCCCTCAGCCGCTATTCTTGTCGCCGCCACAACAACTCATCATACATGCATAGTCTATGGCGCCGTCTAGATCTTTGCATTGATCTTCCACCCCTCCAGTCTCACGCGTAGCAGCCCAATCCCAAGGCCTGCAATGAGGAAGTTCACGCCGGCGAACACCGCGGCGTACCTGTAGCTACCTCCGTCATCCGTGACGATTGCTCCTGCGATTGGAGGGCTGGTCAGGGTGCCGATCGCTGCAATAGACATTATGGTGCCCATTCGGAAACCAAGCTCCTTAGGGGGCGAGATATTGGTTATGAGTACTGGACCCAGGCCAATACCAGCGCCGGAAGTGATGCCAAAGAGAACGGCAAAGGCGATTAGCGCGCCGTCACCTCGGCCGGGGAGCCATAGGCCTAGAATCACGACGGCTGAAAGAAACACCATCACAATCATGACGTTGAAGCGGCCAACTTTGTCAGCCACGTAGTTGGGTACCGTCCGTCCAAAGAAGCTTTCCACGTTAGCTGGCGTGGTATCAGAATAGTCAAGGGTGCGAGAGCCTACCTTGCCCCGTTCATAATGGGGACGAGAGAAATTGCCAAGGACTGCTTCATCCCGTAGTGGATCGCCTCGGTCACAATGTAGTTGAACGGCACAAACATGCCCCCTGCGTCAGAGTTAGCTCGGAGGATCCCGTGGTGCCCAGGCATGCCCACTTACAGTAGAGGAAGAAGCAAGAAGCGGCCATGATACAGAAATTCGCCTCGCCAACGGGCCGCACATAGGACATGATGTCAAAGGTCTGCGGCTTGTGCTCCCAGTTGGACGTAATGGTCAAGTTGGCAAAGATCAGCATCCCCATGATCAAGAACGCACAGGTGCGAACCGCCCAACCGAATCCAACGCTGGGCATCAGGTGTTGGACCATTTGCGGAAAGACAACACCTCCGATGGAGGAGCCTGCGACTACGAGACCTAGGGCGATCCCTCGCTTCTTCTGGAAGTAGGTTTGGGCCTGTCTAGCGGTCAACGGCCTGTCTTGACTGGCGGTGAGATTGTTTTGGAATTACTTACAGCAGTGAGGGCTGGAGAGAATACTAGGGAGGATCCGATTCCGGAGCAGATGGACTGGCTAAGCATGATTTGGTAGTACTTGGACGAGATGCTGAGCATCATCAAGCCAAAGACGTGCATGAAGGACCCGATGAGGATTGGAACTCGGGGGCCATAGTTGTCGAATAGTCTTCCACCGACGGGTGAGAAGAAAAGCATGCAAAAGACTGTGAAATACTTAGCATAGCTGAGAACCTGTGTCTCAAAGTTGACTTACACTCTACCGAGGTGATCCATGAGACGACTGAGCCCGAGTAGTCCCTCAACTGATCCATTTCGTATTGCGCTTGGAACAACCCGATACAATTGACCCATCCAAATGTGACAAACAGAGCAGCTGACGAGCCGGCCACTGTCAGCCAAGCCCGTGTGCCGCCTTCGCGTAGTTCTGGAGTCTTGTCATTGATTTCCGAAGGGCTGTTCTTCCCGCTCTCTAGGGTAGCGGCATCAAGTGTGGTTGTGGACATGGTGAACTCGGTATTCTCGGCAGTAATCTTGAGAGAGGCAGAGGAGTCGAATGAATTGATCTGGGCTGTTTCCAATATGGATATTCATAATTGTGCAGTCTCCTTTAAATACTCCCTTCATCACGTCGTAAGGAATTGGGACTCAAGACCGGCCCCGGAATCTCGGCCTCGGTGCTAAAGTTCGGCATTTGGAATATGCTGACAATAATATTGGGGCGCTCTCTCCCTATTATATATCCACTAAATGCGCCCTAATTTTGTCAGTAATAGTTCGGTCATAAAGTTCGGTGCTACCACAGCAACTTATATCCACCACCACCCCATCCGTCATCGCCGACGGACTTGCATCCTCAAGTCCGTCTTCAAACTGAGAGATTCACCGATCATGTCGCCTGCAGCCAGCCCATTACCCAAACGGCGTCGACGCCGCCCCGCGCGGTCGTGCGAGCAGTGCCGACGCCGCAAGATCCGCTGCGATCAGGACCAGCCCTGCGCCGGTTGTGTCCGGGCCCGGGAGCCAATGCAATGCACGTATCGCGATGGGAGCCCCGTGGACACTTCGGCGTTGTCGAGAAAGACCAATGAATTGGCACCTGTTGTTTCCAGGTCTAGGACCCAGAGCGAGACCTCGCAGTCGAGTCGCCCTGCGTTGGGCCGAGGACTCGTGGTGGGTTATCCCCGAGATCAACCAGCCCATGAACAACCGCCGGCACAACAGAAAAAAGACAAACCATCAGCACCGGAACGCGAGAATCATTCCTCATATCAATCACATCACTCTGCGCCCTTGGTTCTTTCCTCATCGTCGTCCATAACCCCCGTCACGCCTCGCCTTCGCAATGTTCCCGAGAAAACAAAGCTCTTCGGCCAAACCCACTGGCTTCACACCGCAGAGAAGGTACGCTTCCGTCTTGAACAATGTGATGGCTCTGAAAATCCCACTAAATAAAACCTCACAATTCTAACACGCCTCCAGTTTCCGGTGTCGGGCAAGTTTCATCCGATTGAGGTTGAGCCGTCATTCAACGACGCCAAGGCTGAGCTGCTCGAGGCCCTCAACGAGGCTCGCAATCTCAGGTTCGCCATGAAGAACCTGCACGATGTTCAGCTCGATGAGCCCATCCGCAATATACCGGGGACACTGCCGCCCAAGGAGAAATGCGATGAACTGATCCGATGTTACTTTCGTACGCTCGAGCCGCTATATCGCATCGTGCATATCCCATCCTTCTGGAGGGAATATGATCGGGTGTGGGAGCTCCAACCAACAACACCGGTTCCCTCCGTTTTCCTAATGAAACTAACATTAATTCTTGCCATCGGAACCACATTTTATACCCATGTGAACGACGACGACATGAACCAGTCTCGCACCCTTGCGCAGACTTGGATTCAGAATGCGCAGTGGTGGCTTACAGGTCCATCGGAGAAGTCAACATATAACCTCGATGGGCTGCAGGTCTTCTGCCTCCTTCTTATAGCACGCCAAACTACCTTCAACTGCTCTGGGGGAACCTCATGGCTCTCCGCGGGATCTCTTCTACGAATGGCCATCACCATGGGACTCCACCGGAACCCGAAACTGTTTCCATCCCTGACTCCCTTCCAACGGGGAGTTCCGCGCAAGGTTGTGGACAACCGTCTTGGAGCTATCTGTCCAGTCCTGCCTCGACCTAGCTTTGCCTCTCAACTTCTCCGCGGACGGCTACGATGCCTGCCTGCCCTCAAACTGCAACGACGCCGATCTCGAGTCCAACTCACAAATCGTGTCCGCTTCGATGAGTACATTCACAGACTCGTCGCTCCAAATCCTTTTGGCCAAATCCCTATCGTTGCGGATTGAGATTGTGCGCCTCCTGAATGATTTTCGAAAAGAGCAATCTTACGAGAGGGCCCTGACGTTAGGTGCTGAGATTCGAGTGGCCTGTCGCGAGGTGGCGGCATTCTTCCACTCCTACAAGGACGTCGACAATGGCCTTGGTAGTGGACCGAAACTCAGACCGACAGAGTTCCATCGCAAATTCATGGATATCCATATTCGGCGGTTCACCATGTTTCTCCATCGCGACTTCATGCTCCAGGCTAGGACGGACCCGCGATGCTACCTCTCTCGCAAGAGCTGTGTCGAGGCAGCCATGGTCATTGCATCCAGTAGCAAAGGTGCAGATCTCAGTCTGCCGCTAGCGGACTGGGATGAGATGTCCCGGCTCGCGCTCGTCGGCAGAGGTCTGTTCAAGTGCTCGCTGAGCTTTGACGCAACTCTGGTACTCGCCCTAGAGGTCGTCACGCAGCTCGACGACGAATCCGCGCCACAATCTGAAGCCGATGCCCTCGACGAGATGGCCAAGGCCACACGAGAACCCCTGATACAGGCGCTGGAGTTCATCCGCGAACAACTAGCTCACTTGATTGAACGAGGCAACACCAGTCTCAAGAGGCTGCTCTTTGTGGAAGCTCATCTGACCCAGATACGGGCCATGGAGGCTGGTCAGCCCATCAAGCCTGCCGTCTACGACACCGTTAACAAAACGTTGCGCTCCTGCGTCTCGGTGCTGCGCGAAAGCTGGGATGCAGCCACACCACGCGAAACCGGGGGCACTATGGATGCCATGATGGCCGACTTTTTTCCTCCTGATATGCTTCCAGGGGTTAGTATACAATATGTCTAGCCAAATATGGACGACGTTGCTGACAGTTGCTTCTATAGGACACTGATATGAACTGGGACATATCGAACCTCCTCTGCTTCTCTACTCTGAATGAGATCGGCCAGATTCAATGGCCAGCCTAAGAAACCTTGAGTTCTCGGAAGATGAATAATGATGATTGTTTTGATGCCGAGGTAATTCGAATGATAGGCATCAGCTAGGCCTGGATATAGTATGCTGCGCCTCACGGGAGCACTAGCACATCCGGCATGTTAGCAAGTGGATGTCACCAAGTGTGACCAAAATAAAGAAGGCATCATTGGTTCGTCTCTCATTAATCATCGTAATAACCATCATATGTACCCTGCATTGCTTGAGTGCTTACAAACTCCTCGCTGGCCAAGCCTCGCATGCATCTCGTTTCCAATTCATGCGGGTCTTTATGCCAGTCACATGCAAAATCGCATTTGGGTGTAGTCGTTTCGCCAAAATACTTACAGATAATGGCATGCCGACATGCGTCTGTATTCTCGCAATACAATGCGAGAGCTTGAAGACTCTTCAGCCGGGCAATTTGGTTAGACTCTTCTTTAGAATCGGATCGTATCAAGCGCATCACCCGCTCGAGATCTTCTCGGCTGTAATAAAGAAAGCAGTAACTTGCGTTTCCATCCCGGCCTGCTCGCCCGGCTTCTTGGTAGTAACCCTCAAACGACTTCGGAATGCGCCAGTGTACGACGAATCGCACATTATTTTTGTCGATCCCCATACCGAACGCGGTCGTGGCCACGATTATATCATACCCAGGTTCGTTATTAATCCACCGGTTTAGGGTTTCTTCTTTCACCTCCTTCGGCAACTTGGCATGGAACGGCCGGGCTCCAATTCCTTCATCCCGAAGGGCTGCCGACAGGGACTCGCACTCGTCTCGAGACAGAGTGTATATAATACCGGGGACGCTCTCTATTCTCTCACCGGCATGTGCAAGCTCGGCCTTTCGTGCATCAGCACTCCGACGGTCATAGACACCGCGGATCCACCGTAAAAAGTCAGATAGGCGGCTGTCGTCCTCATCTTTGGTATAGCGAATTTCCAAGTGCAGGTTAGCTCGCTGGGGGCTCATGAGGAACATCTTTGTCTTCTCCGGGGTGGCATCTAAACGCAAGATGGACAAAACATCTTGTCGAACCTGTGGGTTCGCTGTCGCTGTCAGGCACATGATCGGGACATCCGGAAACGTCTCCCTAAACCAGGAGAGGCGCTTGAAGTCCTTCCGGAAGTCATGGCCCCACTCGGAGATGCAATGAGCCTCGTCAATTGCGACCCGGGCCAGCTCCTTTTGTTCGTGGACTAGTTGTAAGCGTTCCCGAAAACGTGGGCCCGAACACAATTCGGGTGTAACATAGAGGAGTCTTGTGATCGGATGACCACTTTCCAGATCCTTTTCGAGGCGGACTCGTTCAGCGAAGGGTGTGTTGCTATTGAGAGAGCTGGCCTTAATCCCAGCCGCCTTGAGGGAATCCACTTGGTTGATCTGGCAGTATATCAGACCTGGATAAAAGCCATAACATCAATGCATCTTACCATAAGACTTAACAACGGGGATACCACTATGGTGACTAAGAGCAGGGTCAGATCGGGGGAACGGGGGATGGGCGCCACGATGTAACCGGGATGATTACTCACTGCCCTGGTCGATAACGGCCGGCAGCTGAAAGCAGAGGCTTTTGCCAAATGACGTGGCAGCCTGAACGTAGACATCGTAGCCGTCAAGAGCAGCCTCAATTATCTCGCGCTGATGGGGTCTAGGGACGAGACACGGTGGTTAGAGGAACGCGGGGCACCACCGACAGCATAGGCAGGTCGCGTGCTAACCTGAAATCATCCTTGTTGAACTGACGCCTGAGCGTAAAGCCAATGTCTGTGCATGAGTTGGTTCTCTGCAGGGCGGGCATGGTGCTTGCATCGGACGGCGGGCGGACCAGGGAATGCTAGAACTCGCTGTGGATGCTAAGCAACCTCGGTGTGATATAAGTTGCACCGGCTGGCTAGGCAGTGTCTATCTTTGGCTGGCGGGTGTCAGGGTCGGGAGAAGGCGAATCGAGAACGAATCATGGCAGGTTGACTCATCACAGAGCACGCACGACTTGGGGTGAAATGGAATCCACAGTCGCAGCGTGGCTTTGTCTGGCCCTTTCCGTTGGCAGCAGATACTTGCAATTAGCTGGTGGTGGCGAGCAAAACCAGTTGGTGAGGCAATGAAGTATATGGACACGAGGGAGTGTGACGGCAGGCAGCTAGCGCGAGTACCTGCGGAGTGCGTGTCGATTGGCAGCTATCGATGCAGTCCGGACGTCGGCTCACCGTAACGGGGTACGTAAGATGGTCGGAAACGGCTACTTTTGGCATCCGAGGCGATGTCGCTCGTATGGATGCGTTGGCCCAACTGCGTGTCGTGGAGAAAACGGTCCGTCCACCGGGGGTCGAGGGTCGATGGTCGATGGTCGATAGTCGATGGTCGATGGTCGATGGTCGTATTAGCCCCAGTGTAGTGGGTTTCACAAGTGGTGGTTTCACAAGTGGTGGTGACGGTGATGAGTTGAAGTGGTAATAAGCCGGGGTTCGGGGTTGGAGAATGACCCGGGGAACGATTCTTCTGGTAGCTCGCCCCAACGGATCAAACATGGAAGCAAGCCTGTCAGGTAGGTACCTACCTGTTTGGGAAGCTTCCATCACGTGCCACCGTTAACGGTTGTGAACGGTCCCTATTTCGAGTCAGTTCATCGTGCGTCAGGTCTGCGCTATCTGAACGCAAAGCCAGGGTTAGGGTTCTAGAGTATCTCTCGTCATCTCATCAACCTTGTGTTGCCGGGATTACAGTCAGTAAATTGGTCGAGGTTGGGACTCGAGACGGGACGCAATCCGATCGAGGATGGGCTGCGTACCTAGGCAGACTGGAATTCGCAATACGGGAAACTGAGGGATTCCGTCTCACCTGCAGAAGCACGAAGGGCGGCTGAACTGCACCACGCCGTCGCAGCGCATCGTATCGCATCCAGCAATAGACGCAGCGTCTTGGCTACCCTGCAGCACTTACGAAGTCGGGGCACGGGATGAGGTGATTGTGGGTGTCGGCATGCTTGGCCAGCCGTCTAAGTGGCCAACAGTCGGCGCCTGAAGCAGCCAAAAACGAAGGCCGGGTGCCTTGCATCTTTCGCGGCAGAGTCAGACAGGGAGGGGGAGGGTTGTGTGGGCTCCGTCGCCACCGGTCAGAAGCAACCACTATGGAGCCGGCAGCAGCTAGAAGCCAGACACGCAGGGGGCAGAGCCTTTTAGCGGGCACCGAAGGGTGCTTCCCATTGCTCCCATCGGCTCCCATCTGCCCCCAATCGCCCCCATAGCGCTGATGCACTCGCTGATGCACTCGCTGATGGAGACGTGCTGGAGCACTTCATAGGCCAGCTCCCCTCCCTACCAGCCAGGAACCGATGGAGCCATGACAGCTGTCCACCACCCACCGACCAAGAGCGAGCGCGCGGCAGCCAGTGTGCAACCCATCCATGCACCCCTCAACTCAAGTCTGCCGTCTACATTTCTAAACTTGGGTCCGAGATTCCCAGGCGGGCGGGCGCAAGATGCCAACGCAAGGCTCGTAGCCTCATACTGTGTGCCAGTCGGTGGCGGGCGCGTGCGCATTGGCAGCGCTGTGCTGGCTGGGCGCCAGTCTGGCGTGTTGTTCCGTTCCTGGCAACGGCTGTTGCAACAAACACCCTTCGGTCCAGGTCGAATCCAGGGCTTTCCAGTGGCCTTCCACGCTGCCGGGCGGCGACGACGGCCCCGCACTGTACAGGAGGATGTCTCAGTCACTGAGTCCCCTAAGGCGTCGCAGGGTTCTGGTTTGAGACCGCTACCCAAGTCCCTACGCAAGGTGGGTGCAAGACGTGCCTAAGTGCGTCCCTGAAAGCGCCTGAAGCCCCACGCTTGCTGGCTACCTACATTGCTGGCTACGATGGACGTGAGGTGCGCGGCGCCAGTCCAGCGCCCCGGTGGCCCACGACCACTGGGCCCGAGGGTACCTTTACCCCTATATCCTCCCACCCCTATCTTGGGACCTGGTGCTGGATGGCGTCAGGGGTGGTTGGCACCTGTTACCGGGGCAAGGAAAAAAAACAGTGAGAAAGTGAGAGAGTGGGAGCGTAAGGACCAGCGGCCACCTCAGGGCGGAGGAAGCTTGCTGGGGTCTCTTGTCTCGTCTCGGCTCGTCTGTCACCTCCGGCCTCTCGTCTCGTCGCTAGAACGACCTAAACTTTGTTAGCCCGGGCTGTAAGGTACCCTTGGGGAATGGGGCAGCCAAGACCACATGGATGGATAAGCAGTCCTTGGGTCCTTGGGTGGCTTTAGCTCCGTGCTTGTATTCGTACTCTTCACTGCTGCCAGGTCTTCGATTTCCAACCTGATTCCTTTGACTCATTGACTCTTTGATTCTTTGACATCCAAAGCCAGATCAGCCAAAAAAGGTTCGAGACGGGGGATATCCCAGCGGACCCAACCCGACAGCATCGCCTCCACGCTGCATCAGCTCATCGCTGCCGTTCCCGCACCGTCCCGTCCTCCTCTTCCTCCGTCCTCGCTTCCGTCCTCCCTCATCCATCTCACTGTTCCATCGACCTTCGCTCCGCCATCTGTCGTCTCCTCTCGGACTCCCAAGGCACGTCCGCCGTCCTCTCCCAGACGGCTCCGAACCCCGGGAGGTCTGACTTGCGCCGCCGGCTGGCCTTTCCCATCGACAACCATGACCTTGTTGCACTCGTCTCAGTCGCCGCCTTCATTGGCCTGAACGCAGAAAAAAAAAGTCCCGATTACGGCCCCGGCTTTGTTTGAGACTCCAGGGCCTGCCTCCTCGTTTGCGCGTCAACTCGGAGACATACGAGAGACAAGAGAGGGGGAAGTCTGAGACGGCCGGAGCGGAGCTTCGTCGTTCGGAAATCCAACCCACGCTCACGTCCACGCCTACGCCGCCTCCTCGATCTACGATTCACGACCCACGACCCACGACCCAAACCTCCACCGACCCGCACCCCTCCCGAACCTTCTTCAACTCCGCTCTCCTCCGCTCTCCTCCGCCCTCATGGACCGGCCAGACAGACTCCCTGGCCCGCCCCTCGGCGCCGTTTCTCATCAGTCTACGGCCTCGCGCGGCCTGCCCGACAATCCTGCTCCTGCATCAGCTTCAGCGTCAGCTCCTGCTCCCGGTCGACGTCCTGTCCCCAACTCGGCCGCCACGTCCAACGGCCCGCCACTGCCCCCGCCGCCTATCCCCGGCCTGCGAAGCGTTCCCTCGAATGCGTCCCTCTCGGCCGCCGCCGCCATGACGTCCGCCCAGATCATCAACCTCGCACGCGAGGCCATGCGAAATGCGCTCGAGAGTGAGAACAAGGCCGCCGAGGCGAGTGCTGTTGGCACAGGAATCAAGACCGGTGTCACCATCGACCTCAGTCGCAAGAACATCCAGAAGCTACCCGAAGAGGTGGTCGACATCGTCAAGAACGAGTTGGAACGGTTCGTCTCTCTTCAACACTACCAACTTCTACATTGACACGCCCATGCTGATGCTCTCTCCCATGCTAGACTAGCTCTATCCACAACCAGCTTTCCACCCTCCCAACCCGATTTTCAGAATGCACTTCCCTGCGGTACCTCAACATCCGGGGCAACCAGATCAAAGAATTCCCCCAGGCTGTAATTCTAGCCCCTTCCTGGCATCCGCGACACCGCGCTGATATTGTTGATTAGCTTTGTGATCTGAAGTCGCTCGAGATCCTCGATCTAGGCCGCAACCAACTCCGAGTGTTACCCCCCGATATTGCACGACTCTCCTCCTTGAAGGTTTTGTCTGTCCCGAAAAATCAAATCCGCGAGCTCCCACTCTGCCTTGCCGATATGGGCTCCCTGCAGGTGCTGAAGTTTGAAGGGAACCCAATCAGCTTCCCACCCCGAGACGCAATACAGGTACAAGCAGCGAGCCCGCCGAACGAGGGCATTTTGCGCGACAGCGAAGTAACCGAAGTGGCCGTCACCTCGCATATCAAGAAGTTCCTTAAGCAACATGCGCTCAATGGTCGACTCGAAGCTGAGAATACGGGGGACGAATCGAGTGAGGGTACTGACACACCCCGCTTCCCGCTGAAACGAGTTGCCAGCGGCCGATTCCCCATCAAAGTCAACGGCGCAGATCCGGACGTTCGATCTCCTAACAATGGGACCCGCCCACCCCCGATTCCTTCCAGGTCGCACTACAGGGGTCTGTCACAACAGAGCACCACCGTTCGACGACCCGGTGTCATGCCTCTGACGATTGGGAATGTCAACGAGCGTTCCCGCAGCAACTCGGAGACGCTGCTGCGAGCGGATCGATCGGAGAGCCGTAACCGTCGAATGGGAATTGTGTCCAGGAAGCCATCGGACCTGGGCACCCTCGACGAAACACAAGCAAACAACCGTTTCAGCCATTATCGCGGACTGAGCCACGGCTCTGCTATGCAAGGAAACCCTGTTGGGAGCAAGAGTCCAGCTACACCTACCGAGCCTTATCTTCAGCGACCGATCTATGTCAGGCGGCTTTCCGTTCTACCTGAGCGACGCCGAGAATCAAAGATCTTCGACCCTGTCATCGAAGCTGCCAAAGGAATCCTGTACTCGGTCTTCCAAATCCACCCCATGATCCAGATGCTCATGAGCCTGACGAGCGACGATTCGGCAAAGCGATCCAGCCTGGAAATTGTATTTTACAACACACAAACTCGCACGTGGAGGAACTAGAACAGGAGATCCAAAAGCATGACATGGCCTTGGTTGAGGATCAGGACTACTCGTACCGAGAAAACGAGAACGTTCATCGGGCATGTCAGACCTTGGTGAGTGCCTACGGCCATGTTTGCACTCTCTTGGCCAACAATATCGATATTTTTGTCAACAACGGAGACGCTCGATATATTCGAACTCTCCTGATGTTGCTGTACAACAGTATTATGGAGCTTCGTGTAACGCTTGCGTGCGTTAGTGCAGAAGATGGACGGCAAAACTCGACTGAGAGCGATTCCGTCGGCGGCCATACGTTACGGCCCCATACTCGGGAACCCTCGGTTACACCCACCGTCGAGCGGTCGACTATCTCGCGTAGTCGCAATGGAACATTGATTCCTCACCCATCGGTCAACCTACGCGTTGCCACCGATGTTCCCGTCCCAGGTCTTCCTTCGTACCTCAATGGAAACGGACGGGGGGCAGCCCCCCTGAGCTCGGCTACTCCGCGATCAGGAGAGTCGTTTTCTTCTCTGGGAAGTCGAAATGTCCCATCCGAATTCAGCGAGGAGGATCGCCAGTTTGAGAAAGTCTTCCTGTCTTTGCAAAAGTCGACCGACATTGTCATGCGCACCCTACCGAGCTTCAACGTGCAGTTGATGGGTGGACTGAGAAACGCCACGCACCGTCGCACTCCTGAGGGGCTCCTCCAACAATGGAAAGGCCTCATCGCGATGTGCGGCACAGTTATTCAGCAGACTGAAATGCTGAAGAACAGGTTATCCCTCATCAAGCTCAAGGAACCTGGCGTTAGGACGCAGGCCAACTTCTGGGGCCTGTGCAGGAATTTCATAGGCTCTTGGGCCGACTTGGTGGAGAAGGTAAAGACGGATATCAACCACGTATCGCTGCCGCCGGACACGAGAGACCAATTGCGACCAATTCAGCGCAGCATGAAGGAGACGAGCAGCATCATCTACCAATCTCCCTGGCACTACTTCTTCCCTCGACCTTCTGGTAGAAGCGGCAACGGTTCGGGATCGTACCCGCTTCATGCCATGTCGCCGACACAAATGCCAATCACCCCCCAAAGCGCTGCCCTGGGCCCTGCAATGCAGGCCACGGTCCCCACGACGCCACAGAGCAGTTCCTTCGCATCTGCTTTCCATGGGAACGTGTTCGACCGCGCAGACGCCCTCATGGCGAACCCAGGCATCTCTATGGGCCGGAACGGCATGATCAAGGGACATATGGGCTTCAGCTCCCTTTCGTCACTCTCATCCATGTCCTCGGACGAGGGAATACATACACCATCAATCATGGGTTCCCATGGACCTCTCGGGCCAACCCCGCTGCGCCTCAACGGAGGTAAAGTTGCCTTCTGAACAAGGGAGCCAGCTCCCTACTTGGATTCTGAATTTTGTTTGATTTTTGCGGCTAAGAGCCGCTGTTTGTTTTTTTCTTGCATAGCACTTTAAGGGAGGCGCCAGGATTTTGACTTACCCATTTTTTCCGTCTTTCTCTTTTTGAACAACCGCCGAAGGCATACTCATTCCTTCTCCGGCATAGCCTTGGCGTTCGGGTTGACGCTGTTTTTTTTTTTTTTCCTGCGCCAGTGACGGGGAACTCGGAGGATATCTACATTTAATTCATTGGCCAGGCGGATCAAGTGTGCGCGTGCGTGTACGGTGTAATGCAAAATGCTTCTGACGGGATTCAAAAAACGGGGAAGGCATCGGACCCGGTGTTCGAGAACGGACCAAGAGAGGCTTGGCCGGGCACACAGATTCACGGACTGGACTGTTGCGAACGAGACGAGACGGATTAGAAATATCTCAGGTGTACATTAGCGATAGAAGCAATGTAATGTCGTATGGTTAAACGAGGTCAAACAGTTTATCTAAGTTACAGCACCTCTACATGATCCTTAGAGTGGATATATATGAAGAGTGAGCGTAACCGTCAAGTCTAAACATGTCCATCCAATCCAAAGCCGAATAACAGCAGCCAGTCCTTGGCCGCATGATGCACCCCCACCACCATGCAGCATCAGCTGCACAAGACGTATCTGGTCAACGGCAGTCCTGCAGCGATTCTTTGACTCTTTGTTTCTCTACTTGAAACTTCTCATCTCACGAAAAGTCACACAGCGAGAGAAATAGAAAAAGGCCACTACCACAATCATGTCGACCGCCGCCGCAGCATCGTCCTCGTCGTCGGCCTCCCGCTCCCTCTCCCCGCGCCAGCCCACCTCCCCGCCGCCATCCATCGCATCGCCATCAACCACTCCGGCGCTCGCCCACGCTCCGGCGCCGCCTCCGCCGTTCGCGCCCCTCCAGCCGACGCTCCCCTCGGCGGAGACGCAGCGGCATGTGGCCGAGGCGCGGTCGGCCGTCGTGGCGACGCTGGAGAACATGATGGACTCGGAGCTGCAGTGGCGCGCGTCGACGCTGCACGCCAACTCGGCCGTGCTGGGTCGCCAGGCCGCCGACGTCCAGCGCGCCACCGACGGCCTGCGCCGCGAGCGCGAGAAGCTCGCCCGCGAGGCCGACGCCGCCGCCCGCCGCGCGTCAAGGAGCTCGGCAACGTGCAGAACTGGGCCGAGGTGCTGGAGCGCGACTTTCTCGTCCTCGAGGAGACGGTGCGCCTGGCCAACGGCGGGGGCAGCAGCTGCAGCTGTAGCGACTGCGGCAGCGGGAGCGAGAGCGGAAGCGTCATGAGCGACGATGACCACGGCGGTGACAGGATGGACGTGGATGTGGGTAAGAAGCTGGAGGGCGCACATGGCGACCCGTCCAAGACGAGGGCTGACGAGACCGAGATGGCCATCGACTCGGACGGCGCCACGGGGACATGGTCCGAGGCGAGTCGCAGCTTGACGGAGCCGGCGTCCAGCACCGGCACGGGGAGAGGGGCTAAAGGCTCGGATACAGCATCAGTGTCGACGGCGTCATGAGGACGGACAGCGGAGCGACGAGCTCGACTGACGAACACGTGTGACATGTAAATGACGTGAAGAATGTGACGATTATGGCCTTTGGACTGGTGTTGGGGAGTTATGGGTATTAGCTTAGGGTGATGGGACATTCATTTCCTGGGGGAACGACTCAGACCGTTGATCAAAATGCCAATGAACGAATCCATTTGTTTCATTAACCTATGGAGCCAACAAGCAGCGCCGTTCTGTTGTCCACCTTTTCCCCTCGTGTAGCCCAGCGCAAACCAAGCTTTACGTTTGGCTTTTATCCTTTTATTTCCCCCCTCGCAGGTTTTCTCCACTCATAGAAAGAGACCTACAGAAGGCCGGGCAGCATGACGAATCGCTTCTTCTTGTAGCTGTCACCAAACTCCTTGCGGTAGGCGCGCTCCTTGCCCTTGGCCCAGTCGAACATCTGCGCAGCGCCAATGGCGATGAAGAGAGCAACGGTCCAGTCACGGCTGACGAGGATGATACCCACCCACGACAGCACCTCGAACATGTAGTTGGGGCAGGTCACCAGGCCGAAGCCGTAGCCCACGGGGATCTTGCGCTCGGTGCCGCCAGTGGAGCGGAGCGAAGACAGATATCGGTGGACGAGGGCGTTGCCAGTCTCACTAAACAGGTACAGCGCGGCGCCGAGAGCATCAATGATGGGGATGTCGGCCTGGGCGGCGAGGGACGTGGGGCTGTAGATGAAGTACGCGCACAGGGCGCCGGAGATGGCCCAGTAAAAGAAGCTGTTCTTGAAGACGTTGAAGAAGGGCATAGTATTGGCGGAGAACTTGTGGACGAAGAGTGTCTCGTACTCGCGCTTGACAAAGTGCAGCACAATCATGCCGAACGTGAGCCACTGGGTCTGCGACATGTCGCCATCGGCGTTCTTGTACAGGTAGGGGCGAGCGGCGACGACGGCAGCGTGGATGAGGATAGGGCCGAGGTACTCGATGACGAAGACAGTCTGCCAGCTGATCTGGGGGCCTTTGAAAACAGTTAGAACATGACAATATTCGCCTCTGGGAAGGTAGGTGGGGGGGTTCCCATGAGGGGAGACGAGGTGGCCTACCAAGATCCTTGACGAGGACTTCACCGGCAGAAGCAACGCCTTCCTCGTCGACAACACGGGCCCGGCGGTTCTTGAGCGTCTTCTTGGTGGAAGGGTCGTAGAGGCCGACTCGGTTGAAGTCGCCAATCCTGGCCTCCTTGGCAATCATCCTCTTGACATCCTCGACGGTGGCATCGGGGCCAAGCTCGATCGACTCGGGCAGCTTCTTGATGGGCTGCTTCGGAGCTGCGGGAGGTCAGTTTCTGGGGTATTCTTTGGGTATTTGGCAGCGGGAGCGTACAGCGGTTGGTCAGCTTGAGGGTCGTCGGGGCCATCTTGGGCGGTGGCTGCGGGGAGACGATGTGGTGAGAAAGGGGTGCGGCCGCAGTGTTGAGGATACCTTTCGCTAGAGTAGAGCAGAGGAGGGACGAATAATCTAAAATAGAGAGCGCCAAGACCTCGGCGGATTGTGGGGCAGCCGCCGTGGGGGACCGGCGATATACGCTTTGTTGGGACAATGCAGGTCCGGATTGGTGCAAAGTCCATTGCTGGCTTTATTTTGACAAGGCCGAAGAAATATTTTATCTGAATCGAATATCATCTCTCTCTGCGATTGACTTTGGGCCACTCTCTTGCTTGATGCGGGTTCATTTTTCGACATCAAAGCCCCTGCAGTAGCCTTGGCGCATGTGGTTCTCACGGTCATCAATGCTCATTCATCCTGGATCGCGAGTCTATTCGCCAAGCACAATACTTACTTCATTCGATGGAGCAGGAGAAAATACAAATGTACCCACTGCTATCACTTGTGTTCTCCATTTTAAATCATCCCACGAACCATTGTTGGCAGTTGGGGAAAGATATTCATGTCTCTGGACTTGCATGTGATCAATTGCTACTCTGTAACAACAATCATTTCGCCCTGGCGCAGAGCACCAGCAGCCCCTTCTTCTCACAATATCAATTGGCAGACTCCACCGTATTGTCATGGTATGTGCATGGAAGCGAGGAGAGAATACTGCATGGAGATGATTGATTCACGGTGGTAGCCCACGCGAGAGAGGCCAATGCAGTCTGTCATGAGCTATTCACGCTCCCATTCACACTGCGTTACTCTTTTCAAGAGAGGCAACAATTACAGAGGCAACCCATGCACAATATGGCGCAGCATGAATCCTCCTTAGCACAATGCTTTGACTGCCTGCCGTCGAGAACCAAATCAAAGAGATCAAATGCTCGGCTTTATATGACACCATCCACCCATCACAAGAAGGCCCATAAACTTCTCCTCTTACACATTCACATGGTTGCTTCAAATAGTTTGCCACTGGGATTTGTCGAGTCTCAGCTTCATTTCACCTACAAGCCTGCCAGCTGATGGCCAGCTGCCAGCCCCGATTCACTGCCAATTCCCCAGCTCTCTGCCTAAGTCATCTGCTCACTTTATTTTTCACGTTCAGAATTTGAAGCTTTCTTGCATCGCCTACCTATCCCTTTCCGCACGAAGCCTAGGTTTTGGTCTCCCTTCTTGGCTGACGACGTCACCATCATCAACATACTCCTCGGCACTAGATGAGCACCCTTTGCTCAGCCTGACTTGACCCATCGAGTTGGGCTTGAGCTTTTGTGCAATAGTCAGTTGTCCAAACTCGTTATATGGCCATTGCTGACCACATCTCAGCCTCGACGTGCTTGGTGTTGCTGATGCTAGGCACCGACCCGCCATCCTTTGACAACCACCGTTCGCGTGAACCTCTCGGAGGAGCCTACAGAACTGACACCTAAAAGGCACGAACATCCACTCCAGTAACAAACACTTCGCCGGACCGAGTCGCGCCGTTTCTCGCTCTTTTGCTCAGCTGCACATTCAACTGTGCGTGTTTCTTTCTTCACGCTCACAACAGCACGCCCTCTTCTCTTCCTCGACTCCTTCCAACTCACATGGCCTTGTCAACCCTTCATCAGCATGATGAACCCTTGCGCGGCCACTTTCACGCCGGGTCCATCCTCGCCCGAGCCCAGTCTCGAAGACGACAACTCACACGCAGAGAAACCCGGGCAAATTCCCACCTGTCCTAGGTCATGGCGAAGGAAGGAGAACGCTCCGCCTTTGAGGCCTGATGCTCTAGACCCAGAAAACTACGATGCCATGTTCCCTTCTCTCTCCACCTCGAATCCAAATACTGTTCCTTCATCTGGCCATTCCAGACAATCATCTTGCAAGAGGAATCGCAGGAAAAGAAAAGCCCAGAAACTCAGTACGGAAAATGAGGATGCCAACAACGCGACCCCAGCGGCAAGCCCCGAGGTCCCGGGATCACCAGCATCCAGTAAGGCTGAACAGAAAACGGAGGACCGTCCTACAATCGAGAAGAAGGGTTCGGAAATACCAAAGCCGGAACGATCCAACCCTATAATTCACACGCCGCCGAGATCCTCTTCCACTGAACAAGAGCAGGGCAATGTTTCCAAGCCTCCATCCCCACCGCCTCCCTGTGTACCAAGGCCCGGGAGTATGGAATTGGTTCGAATAACTCCTCACATGCCGCCCACGCCAAAGCCGGACTATGAAATGCCAATTCAGAACGACTCGGCGCTGGTGACATACTCAGCTGGGCCAATTCCCCCCCAAAACGTCGTCTTCCCACAGCCTCTACCGCTACCCGAACCGCAATTCTACTCCAACGCCATGGCACCTACTGTCATGACCCCAGCGCCAGGACCACCCGTCCCGGTCTACTACTATCCACCGCCGTATTTGCCGTATCCCACTGTCTATGTGACAATGCCGCCCGTTACGTGGCAGCCGGCGTTTGCTCAACCAAGCCCGGTCTGGCCGGTGCCTCCTACCCAGCACCCAGTATCTTGGCCCCAGCCTTTACAAAGTACAAGTGTCCCAGGACTTCAGGTCCAATCAAGGTCAAGCTCACGCGATGCATCTCGCCGCCTCAGAGGATCCCGAGGATCGTCTCAGGTCAAGCGTCAGTCGATGGACTACAAACGGAGTCAGCTGGTCAACTTGCTTGGGATTCCACGACCAGCATCGACCGCTGGCCACAAGACCCAAGTGGAAGTCTTGAAGTCAAAAATATCGGGCGAAATCTTCTAGTCCAAGAAGACTCGCATCGAAATATCAAGTGATTGACGACCTAGGAGACCAGAGTCTAGAGTACTCCCGTCTGCATCCAACAACAGCAAGACTCAAAGTCGCCGGCGAGCACAAGGGGCCAAATGGTACCAATGTCAACGAGCAAGTGTTTCGGGAACATCTCCAACAGAAATTTGAGGGCGAGGAATTCTTCAAAGGGACTCCCGGGTTGGATGTTGGTCGGACAAGGCGACGTGGCCGAACGAGATCGGTCGTTGGTGTCGAGGATCACAAGGCCGGCCAACCGGAGTCTGGTATCTCAAAAGATCAGTATTCACATAATACGCCACCTTCTACCCAAAACTCGCCTCTCATTCCCCTTGGTGGTCCACCAACAAATGCTCCCAAGGCGCCAGCATCTCAGCGCCGAGTTACCCAAGGGTCAATCACACTTCCTCAACAGCCGTCAGGTAGCAGTCCAGCTGAGAATGGGGGTTGGTCCCAATCAAAGAGATGGATGAGCCAGGAGACCAAGGAAAGAGTAGCGTTCCAGAAGATGCTGATCAATCTACATTACATGGGTGCCGACAAGTCACCATTTGTTCCACAAAGTCCGGCAGAATTGACGGCTTTCAAACTTGAAGCAGCCGAGTCTGAGAAACTCAAACTCATCCAGGAAGTGGACAAGCGACTCGCCAAGGCTGATTGCAAAAGCCTCGGGGATCAGAAGGGGAAGAAGGCCCGATTGCCTGCTCAGCTCCTGGGAGGAAAGATGCTCCGTGACAAGTTGTCGCCAGTCTTTTCCGCAGTACATTGCTTTAACAAGGAATTTCCAACTGAAGACGAGTTTCGGGTCGATTGGCCGTCCCTGGCTGAGCTGAAGGAAGAGGGCGACAAGCGCGCCAGTCGCTATGGCCGTTACTTTCCTCTGCCGCGACTCAACGTGATTGCAACAAGGTTTTCTGGGGAAGATCGCGAAAAGGCGTATAATCCGGATGGGTCAATTCGCTGGGAGAAAAAGGCAGTGAAACTAGGAGCACGCGAGATCATACCCGTGAATGCGGACTCTGAGGCGTACACCATCACACCGGTAGTACAACTACGAGCAGAGGAGCTCCCGGTTCCACTTCAACTGATCATCAAGCACATTGACGGTTCCCAAGAGGATCATAATAGGCCCCAGGAGGAGGATAAAGATCAGGAGGGAAAGTAACATGCGCAAGATTTTAGCTTGGAGGGTAGGGCAAGTGACGCGAGTTTAGGAAATGCTTTAGTTGACTATTTTGAGGGAGTGCATGAAATTGGATCTAGGCAGCAGAAAGAGGCGCTTTCAGGAGCTCTTTGGGCTGCCATCGAGACATTGAGCAATGGGTTACTGATTTTGGGGGAAGAGGCATAGCTTAGTGAGTTCGTGACCTAGTACCTCGATATCAAGGAAGTTCAGCAGAGTTGCCAGATGCACCTGCGTGTAAGAAAGCTAGAAAAAAATTCACAATAATTTTCTCATCAGTTTACACAATAGGACAGCCTAATCAATATGAGTCCCAAACGAGGCGATATCAATAGACAGACAGGGCCCAAGACTGGGTCACAATCTGATGGACATGATCTGCGGCTTGTTAGTGCACGGGTGTCTTGTGGGGACACGGCACCGAGGTACGTACCTGAGGTAGGCTTTCGGAGGCGGGCACGTGAGGTGGAGTCAAACTCTCCGAAAGCTAAAGTCTTAGCGGAAGAGCCAAACCCTTTCACGTGACAAGGAGGGCTATTCGGAATATTCACCTTCCGTGGTGCCGCGGAGGTACGTACCGTGGGCTAGCGAAACCCGCACGCAGCCCACAACCACAATTTTGTATGCAACTCCAATCCTCACGCTCGCTCCGCCAAAAAGTTCACTCCTCCCACATCCGCCAATTCGATTGCCTGGTGACCGCCAACATCATCAGGTTAGTACCAGCCCGCGAGAGGACGACTCAATACTCTGATCAACGACATCGACTACTGCCGGTCTTGATATCCAGCTGATTGAGTTGCTTCCTCCCTCGTCTCCCCTTCTCCTCCCGTCATCGCCCTGGAAGAATCATCCGCTAACCACTTGGACATTTTCCCTTCTCACAGAAACCGCAATCATGGGTATCTCTCGTGACTCCCGCCACAAGCGATCCGCTACCGGTGCCAAGCGCGCCTACTACCGTGCGTAATAATTCCGAAAGCCCGTATAGTCCTTTGGACATACGTTCTGACCTTTCACAACAGGGAAGAAGCGCGCTTTCGAGGCTGGCCGCCAGGGTGCCAACACCCGTATTGGTGCCAAGCGTGTCCACACCGTCCGAACCCGTGGCGGTAACCACAAGTACCGTGCTCTCCGTCTCGACTCTGGTAACTTCGCCTGGGGCTCCGAGGGTTGCACCCGCAAGACCCGTGTCATCGGTGTCGCTTACCACCCCTCCAACAACGAGCTGGTCCGAACCAACACCCTCACCAAGAGCGCCGTCATCCAGATCGATGCCGCTCCCTTCCGACAGTGGTACGAGGCCCACTACGGCCAGTCCCTCGGCCGAAGACGCCAGAAGGCCCAGGCTGCCAAGGAGGGCAAGGTCGAGGAGGAGGTGAAGAAGAGCAACGCCGTCGAGAAGAAGCAGGCCGCCCGCTTCTCCGCCAACGGCAAGGTCGAGAACGCCCTCGAGAAGCAGTTCGAGGCTGGTCGTCTTTTCGCCGTCGTCTCCAGCCGACCCGGCCAGTCCGGTCGCTGTGACGGCTACATCCTCGAGGGTGAGGAGCTGGCTTTCTACCAGCGCAAGATTGCCCACAAGTAGAGTGGTTCTACTTAGGTGAAAGAGTGTCCACCCTTGGTATGGTGTTACGGATTTCTCGCTGTCTTGGTATTTCAGGGCATGAAGAGCTTCACATGAGCATCGGATCGGGTCCATAGGGAATGAAAAAATTTCTTGCGATGAATTGAACTCATAATCAAGGTCTCTTCTCTTTAATCGTGATAATTGGGTCTAGCCACATCTATTGGGGTGCTTTTTTTCACCATTTCCTATTGTCCGCCTGGATAGCACTAAACAATACAAAAGTTCTGCTTTCAACCACTAGAAGAAATAAAAAAGCCAGGAACGCCTACATGCGGCATCACTCTATGCCAGAGTCAATGGGAACTCGTGTGCTTTGTGGGATATGGAAAACATGCCGCCATAGTCTTCTCCGGTTCCCATCATTACCACCTCGTGAGCGGCTCACCTCAACCAGCGAATGCTGCGCCGCCCAAGCAGGCAAAACTCCGTCTGAAGAAAAAGGCGGGATGGCGGAATCGGAGAAGAGACGTAATTTGTACATGAAGAATGGTCCACCGAGAAGGAACGAGGACCACGTCACCAACCAAGACCTCGTGGAGGTGCTCAAACGAACTGGCGCTTGAGGTCGGTCCATTTGCGGTTGAGCGTCTCATGCTGAGAATTAATCTGCAAGCGGATGTTAGTATATTGTAACATGATTGAGGGTGTGGGGTCATTCACCTCTGCATAGCGCATCTTGGTCGACACCAGCTCTTCCTCTAGTTCGGACAATTCCTTCTCCAGTTTTTGGTTCTCTTCATGGACATGAAGATTACGCTTCATCAGGTCGTCTCGTTCAAGCTTCCAGCTCTCTTCGATCTCCTCTGGCTGCTTCTCAATGACGATTCGCAACTCCCGGACCTGACCCTTCATGCTCTCATTCTCATCCTTGAGCTCCTCGTTCTCAACCTTGGTGCGAACCAGCTCCGTGGCGAAATCGGCTTGCTCACGATCGCTGACCTCAACCCTCTCTTCCAACCTCCGGACTCTGATGGCAAAATTGTGATTCGCAGCTCGGAGCTCCTGGATCTCGTTTTCTCGGTCCTTCTCCGTTCTGGTCTTCTCTTCCCACTCCGCAGTGTACGCCTTCAACATTTCGGGCGTCATTTTGACCTCACAGGCATCCTTAACAAGCTGGTCTGCCCGATAGACCTCCTTGTCCATGTTGGAGCTCGAGCTCCCAAAGAAGCCATTATCAAGAAGACTACCGTGGCTTGGGTCCTTGTCGATGTAGACGTCGAACAGCTTATCTTTCAGGTAGGTGGTGAGTTGCTGCATATCGGAGAGCCCAAGGAGAGTGGACGCGTTCTTTTGCATAAGAACAATTCCAAATCGCAGGATGGCTGATAGACCTTCGGAGAGAATCAGGTCATAGATGCGGAGCACTAGTTGAAGGGGGAAACGGTAGGCGAAGAGTGTCAGGAACCACTGGGTGGCATAGAGATGAGGGGAAATTCCTCGTCGGTGGAGGTGACAGTACAAGGCTGGCTCGAAGTCCTCCAACAACCGCTCAAATTGGTAGAGGTGCATATGTAATCCAGGCATGTCCTGAATGAATAGGTCTCGCAGCTTGTAGTGGTTCATTAATCGTACAAGGAGACAGAAAGCCTCTTGTTCGGGCATCTATAAAATGGTTAGCACGAAAGAGGTGTTGGCATTGCTTGGGTGTCACTTGCATTGAATAGCAACGGCATGATTAGGAAGTTCATGCCTTGGGCATATCCAACGCCTTCGTCAAAGAGGGCATAAGCCTTGCACACTCCAAACAATCCTTCCTGGAGTCCCGACGCAGCTGCATACTTAGAGTAGCTAGTACGAGCACCAAGGTCGCGGCGGATGACCTTTTCAAGCTTCTGCAGGTTGGCAGCGTCCTCCTTCTCCTTTCGCTTTCGGTCCGCTGCGGCCGCAGCCTGAGCTTTCAAGATGGCCTCTGAATTCTTTTCAGTGTTTGGCGACGGCACACTGTTGGGTCCAGAGTTGTCCGAGTTGACTGACGAGGCTGAGGATGCAATGGCATCGCCGCTCTGGACGCTGAGGTTCCCATTGCTCAGGGCGCTGTTAGTGGTGCTGTTGCTATGGCGGTCTTTGCTCTTATCTGTTCCTCGGGAAATCAAATCTTTGTAGACCACTTCCAGGTCCTCGTTCTTGCTGTTCGTCAAAACTTGCCAGATAACTCCTCTAATCGCACTAGGGATACCAGTTGCGATAGCCCTGTTCAACTCCTCTGCGCTTGTCCGGGCAACAGCAGCCGGGCCTTCGTAGACGACCGACTGCCAGAGATCCCAATCGACCTGACTTTCCGAGATGGCGGACGGACCTGCATTCACGCCTGACATGGTTCCTGGCGCCAGGCCAGAAGTAGGATTTGGGACTGGGGATGGCAGGGGCTTCTCGCCTGCGGAAAGCTCCTCTCCAGTTGTGATAAGGCCAAGGCCGGTCACATTAGTAGCTCCTTCGGTATCCTGGTTCTCTCCATTCGCAGCAAGGGCGGCCTCTTGTTGCAATCGAAGTTGCTTGAACCTGTCGCGAAGACTCATTCGGCGTGGGCCATCCATGGAAGGCGAGCTGCCGTCCTTCTCTTCCTCCAGCTTGCTCAGCATCATCTCGGGGTTGCTCATAAGTGTGGCAATCGAGCTAGCCGTGTTTCGTCGTGTCGTCTGCGTGGGTAGAGGAGGGAGAGGCTCCTTCTCCTTGCTTGTAGAGTTTCTCGAGAGCCAGGAGAAGGGGCTGGTGAGCTTTCGAGCTGGGGGCGCGGGTTGAGACGGAGGAGGCGGTGGAGGCGCGATGGTGGCAGATGGCGGGGCAGGGCTTTTAGAGGGCGACTCGGGGTGTGGGGACCATGGCATAGCAGGAAGGGAATTTGTGATGCTGTGTAGCGATATCGTCTTAGGGAGCGGTGGTCTTTCTTCGGGACTCTTCGGATCTGTAACACTGTCAGCTGGCTGGTATATCTAGAGATATTGTTTTGGTGGTGCAACCTACCGTTGGGAGGCGGTGGAGGCGGAGCTTCGTCGTCAAGGCTAACGTTGTCGAGGTTGGATGTGTTGGAGATGCGGTGGGAAACGGAGGACTTTCGTGGTACAGGCGGTCTCTCGTCCATGCTCTCGTCGTCGCTCGAGTCTTCCGAGTCCTCGTCGTCGATTTTGCTGTCTTTCCGGTCCTTGAGATCTTCCGGGCCATGTGTCTTACTCGAGGCTGACTCGAGGGGCGAGTCTAGGGATCGATCGGAGGATGGCGGTTCCGGCTTGGGGACCGAGACAGAGACAGATCTCTTGGTGAGAGAGCGTGCGGGGGACGCATCAACCGGGGACCTATCGACGGCGTCTTCAAAGGAATCGTGCTCGGTGGTCTACTTTGTTAGCACGGATGTGACTCCAGATCCAGATGCAGTCTGTCGTGTGACTGCAGTAGTGAGGCAAGGGGGGCGGGCTGGACCTACCACATCGTCGTCGTCTTCCTCAGAGTCCTCGGAGTCTGTGCCAGACTCTGTGCCAGACGAGAGTCTCTTTTCTTCTTCCATGTCTCTCTGCGTCTGCTGCGTCTGCTGTTTTTGCTTTTGGGTGTCAGCCTGGGGCGGCAGCGAGGTGGCTTCCCCCTGTTGCGGCATGGCTTCGACCATAGTGGCTCCGTGGCCGTCTCTTCGTGGCTCGGTGCGCAGGAGAGGTGGTCCAGAGTCGAGTACACGAGGCGTAGGAAGGAGTTGATGTGGCCCCTCGATTGCCGTCCATGCACGGGGTTTTGCTGCAAATAGAGGACAATCCGGCGTAGAACGAGGAGTAGTTGGGTGCAGAAGAAGTGCTGGGGCCAAGCGGCGAGGCGAGGAATGCTGATAGTTACCAGAAATCCCGGGGGGTTGTGGCGTTGGAGATGGCACCTGGACCGCTCCCTCTCTGGCGACCTGGGACACGGGACAGACGAGATACTTGGGAGTTTTGAGGCGCTGGACCCTCCCAAAAAAACGGGGAATGGATTATGCTAGCGGGGTGGTGTTCCTAGCGGCCACCTGCCTGTGAAAGCACCAGCCCCAGGGACCCAGCAGGCGCGCAGTTAGCGGCTAGGGGTGGCAGACGGAGCCTGGAAGCAGCCTATAACTTTGGCCCGCACGCCCTGGAATGGAACCAGAAAGCCTCCAATGGTTCCGCCTCTTGTGCTCCGTACTCTCACGGATGGCGCAGTTTACCGTGATGAGAGGAAGCGACTCGTCAATCAACCCCTTATCGGTTCCTTGGGAGGACGTGGTTCACCCCCGTCCCTTATTTCCAGCGGACCGATCGGGTGCAAAATACCCTTCAGCTGCTCGGTGGATACTACATAGAACGAGCGAGAGTGGAGGACCTGGACCAGACTTGGGCGTCACCTCCCTGAATGACCGATAAGCAACTGGAGGCCAGGGCCCCCAGGTACGGACGCTGTCTAAGATACGGTAACTGGGTACATAGGTCGGCGAGCAAGAGTCTTAGATGGCGGCATAAGTATGTAATAATAACGTGCTGCAGCAACTTATGCAGAGCCTCTCCTTGCATCACTGTGGTCGCGTCTATTTCCACCGAACTATGTCTTGATGCGAATATCATTGTCTACCTATCGACCGCTTGCACCTCCTTCTCAAATTACCTCGCTAGCTCGGTCCCTGCCAAAGGAAGACGGAATCTGGCGGTGTGTGTCGGTGTGTAGGTACGCAGGTACATGACTGCGTTCCAGCGGATGCCGAAAGTGGCCTGGAGGTTGGAACAATGCCTGTCCAAATCCCCTGGTCAGCTATGCGGATGCGATCATGACAGCCACCACAGCGCACGCACACATGCACTCACTCACACACACTCGCTGTGTTCAACCTCTCTCGCCCTCGCTCTCGCTCCTGTCACCCAACAACAGCTGGGGCAGGCCTGCCGGCAATCAAAGACGCAGTGGCGCACCAGGACAGGCAGATGAAGGCTCTCAACTGGGGGTCTGGCACCTTCCAAGGCCTGTTTCAGAGTCCGCCCAGGCCTGCATCGACATGGAGCCATGGTTGTTCATTTGATGCCCGCTGCCAGCCAATGACACGCCCCCGAGTCCGTGTTTCACTGAGGTGGCCAACTCCTGGAATCGTCTCTGCTCGCCTGGTACGACACCACCTGGACGTAAATCGTGGCGATACGTCCAGAAACACTGGCATACGCGCACAGGGTACTCGGGTGATCTGTTTGTTGTTCTAGTCGGTCTTCTGCACAACGGTCCAAGGCATTTGTGCTGACCCTCCTCCCTGCTCTGCCCTCCCTTGCCTCTCTCTCCCTTGTCCAGACAAGGACTGACTTAGCGGACCTCCCACAAACGTCTTGTCCAGGTTCGTGCTGTCTTATTAACCTAGTCCGCGCGGCTCTGGTTATGGCCTCTCTGCCGACAAACTCCGTGACCGCACTAGCGCAGGGGCGGCTTTGGCGGCGCCGCGTACCATATGCTAGGCGGGTTGCAAAGTTGCCGTTGGTCCAAGAAAAGAACATCGAGCTAGATCAAAACTTGGTTATAAATTGGGTCGATTCGTACGCAGCCGGAGAACGGCGATGGTGGAATGATCAGCTTTACGATGGATCTACCCTGCTTTCGGATACCCGCCAATGCATCCCTATTTACACTGACAAGATGGGTATGGCCCTGCATCATCTCATCTCGTAATTACTCGTTGGCATGAGGACCATGTATGGCACATTGACTTGACTTACTGTTAAAGATGTCAAGCCCGAAAACGCCACTCAACAGACCAGCTGGATGAGGGGGCCTGATTCTAATGCCAGTGTTTGATCACGGTGAGTAGAAAATCAAGTCTAGCCTACGACGAGTCTAGCGTCTGCATTGGTACGCAAATAGGTTGCTCTAATTACTCCGTACAAAGGCAGGCATCGAATTCCACGAGGACAACGCGAGACATCCATGCATACCTAGGTATCCATTGTCCAAATTTGTTCCTGTATCCCTACCCTAGACCAGTTCGAGGCACAGGTCGGCAATTGTTTGCCACTCAATCACATTTACTAATCCCATTACATTTGAGCCGCGATCCGCGATCCAGTTGTATTTATTAAATAGACTTCACTTCTCTGTGTTGGTTGAATTCGCTGGCTTCCATTGCCACGCGTAATCAGAAGCTCCAAGTGGTGATCCAACGCGCGTTGCCCAACTTATTTCGATACGTCATTGAATTTTGAGAATCACCATGTGGTAACCCACTCGAGGACAACCATGGTTTCTTCCAAGTCATTTGGGTTGAACCGGATCCGATGCCGGGGGAACTTGGGAGACTTTTCAACTCGATGGTTGGGGAATAGTTACTATACAGAAACAAAAGTACGTGGCAGAATAATGAACTTTGATAGGAGAACGCGAAGTTTGGCATGTGCGTCGGATGGTGGAGACTGCAAACAACGGCTCTCTGAAATATTACTGGGTTGGATCTCATCATAGATGGGATAAAAAGATCCTTGACCGAAGATGACATGCAGAGGCGAGGTGTGACAGGGAAACACATGGACATCTTTGGCTTCCATGACAAGTGGCGGTCGCGGAATCAATGCAACCAAACTTGTGGTTTGCATGCTTTTGTCATGCAGCCCACCGGTTACACTCGCGGACAATGGGCGAGTAAACAAACAACCTTGGGCGAGATGCGAGAACAAACGTAGCCTCAACGAAGACGCCAGAACCTACCTAGGTAGGCACATGGTGTCACAATAGACCCACGACTGCCTGGTGCGCCCGAGGAAAACCTGGAAATCAGTGACGAAATGCTCATTCGTACCTGATAATCAAGGCCAGGATACAGGGCTTGTCCGGGGAATCTGACGCTCGCTCGGACCAGGCTGTACGTTAATCGCAGGCAGAGAGCCGATAAAAGGTGGAGGGCCAGCAGCCGAAAAGATAATCCGGTCCACCCCGACCTGGCCGTACCTCTAGGTTGTACCTTGCAGCCCAAGCCTGGCCCCAGAGGTACCTCGCCTTCATCCTGGCAGCTTCCACCTACACTGGTGCACCCATTACGCAAAGGCCCACCTGCACTTCTCAACCTGACGATTTGGCATACGCCTTTTCTCACTGAACACATTCTCTCCACATCCTCACCAACCGCTTTTCTCTTCATCTGGGATATACCCTCATTTCCCCGCAAGAGCTGGCTACCTGCGAGGTCGGCCAAGCTGATTTTTGTCGACCCGGTCCGATTTGACCCTTGGCAAAGCTATCCCAGAGGCCGACTGCACTCGACCTTGGACTGCTAATCCAAGCTTTATCGGTCGCTCACGACTCTCTACCGGCGACCGCGACTGCACCTTCTCCATCACCCCGCGTCTAGACCAGCGTGCCCAGCCATAGGCACCGACGGTTTTCTCTATACCCTGGTCCTGGCTACCAGCGACACACGTTGACGACCCGCGAGCCTCCGAAACTTCCATCTGCAACCCCGCCAGCCTGACATACCGATATTCGGCAACAGTCCAGTCATATCATCCCGGCACAAGCCCAAGACCCCTCCCGATACCAGGAGCTGTCCACGACTGGGCACTCCGCCTCCCAGAGCAAACTGCCGCTGTGGCGGGTCAGGTAACCCGGTTGTAGTGGAGGGGGAGCTTCCTTGTTTTTTGCGGCTCCGCCGCTTCCACCTTCACGATGGGGAAGATTACCAAGCCGATGCAGCAGAAGCACAAGGAGACTTTGGTAAGCCCTTGAATATCCTAGATCGCAATCCTGACGTTGCTAACAACCTCCGCTAGTCTCCTTGGCTGAAGAGCTACGTCGAGTCGGCATCTTCAACCCCTCTACCCCTCTTACCACAGCACCTCGCCAGCTTTCCATCGCGATGGCCGTTCGGACGAGGCGATCTTTACCACTGGATACCGCTGCTGAATCGGTTCGACAGCCTCCTCGAGCACTTTTGTGCAACTTACAAACTGAACGAAGGCCCTCAACCCCGGGAGTTTGGATGCGATGTGCTCCTCAACGAGACCAAGGACTCGGTGTTTGGCGACGAGAAACAGTGGTCCATGGAGGAGCTGGTGGACCTCGGATTTCCGGTTGATGGCGACAGACAGCTCATCGAACTGGTTCTCAGATTCACCCGCATGCTGCTTGAGCACTGTGGTAACAGAAGCATCTATGCCAGCAGCGCTCACCTTAACGATCTCCTCCACACCACTTCCTTGACCGTACTCATCGCCACCCTCGAGGTCGGTTCTGAGCTGGCCCAAAGATACCAAGCATCCGTCAAGCGTATTGGAAACGCCTCCAGGCAGATTAGCACCGCGCTGCTCGCGAACCACTACAATATCGACCTTGACCGCGTCCAGCAACTGGC
The DNA here is from genome assembly GCA_002991585.1 of Ilyonectria mors-panacis. Taxonomy (NCBI): domain Eukaryota; kingdom Fungi; phylum Ascomycota; class Sordariomycetes; order Hypocreales; family Nectriaceae; genus Ilyonectria; species Ilyonectria mors-panacis. The sequence goes on from PPHJ01000068.1 coordinate 578,511, forward strand.
TTTGCCTTTCGTCAAAACTCCCATCATCAGTTTGTCGGATCCTGTGCCTTCCCACACTCCCGGTTCTGCCAAAGGAAAGGATAAAGCGCAGGGCAGCAACTCCAAGACAGTCACATCGATGCATGCGAATGACCTAGTCGCCCTCGCTTCATCCGAAGACAAGCGATGGAACAGCTGGGGTGACGTCAAGGTCACTTACTATCCTCAGAATGCAACCCAGGACTCCACCATTCCTCTAGACCTGGGCCGATCATCAGCACCATCCACCCCGACGCCTCTCAGACGCAGCTCTACCATGACTTCACACCAACATCAGACTCCCAAATCGCGGAACCACTTTGGAGAGGATTCGTCTCCTCTTGGCCCTCGCACACCTGCTGTTGCCGACGAATCTGCAGCCCCGGGACCGAAGACATTTGAGCTATCCCAGTCAGTGGTTGCCTCCACGCCAGTGTATGGCCTGGTTTCCAGATGCCCTACGGATCTACCACCAGCATCCAAATACGAGGCTTTTCATCGACTCAGGGCTGCCAAGGTTCTCATGGGCTCGCGAGAGGAACGACAACAACTCCTAGCTGTCCGCTTATTGGCAATCACCAATCTGGCCTACATCCACACCGAGTCGAACTTCATTGAAAAAGTTCTTCGTCAGGATGTAGACGAGACCCGCAGATTCCAGCTGGTGTATCAACTCGCAGAACTGATCCACCCCTCAGCTGATGGCAAGGTTGACGTTCCCATGTGGCTGCAAGCAGTTGCCCTAGCTTTACTGGAGGCAATCTCCAACTTTCATGCCAGATGCCAGGATGTTTTATCTGCTCTCAACGCAAATGTCAACCACGGAATCTTGCTCTACGTCATTCGCAAAGCAGTTGCCGGTATGAAGGAGGACAATGAGAGCGACAAGGGTGACCAAGTCACTGAAACTGATGAATGGCGGAATAACTTGTTCTCACTCACCCTCCACTTATCGATGGCTACCCGCGTCGGCAGCGAGATGGTTTCCGCGGGACTCATGGAGATTCTTGTCGAGATCCTCAACATTCGCTCAGCCGTCGCACAACGGAACCATTCCATGGTTCTTGCTTTCCTAGATGGTCTCATCTGGACCTATCAGAATGCATTCACTGCCTTTTTCAATGCTAAGGGTTTGGAGGCTGTAGCTCAGTTGGTTGTGGACACCGTCAACGAGGCCCAAACCCTCCAGAAATCAGGCCAGGGGATAACGCAAGTGCAGCAATCTGGTGCTGTCGATTATGAGATACCATACTACCAACAGCAGACGCTGAAGTGGCTTCTCAAGTTTGTCCATCACATCATGTCCAACTCCTATAGCTACGGCGGCAATACAGACCGCCTCCTTCGCAATCTGGCTGATAAGTCCGATCTTCTGGGAAGCTTGCGGGATATCATTGAGGATAAGAAGAGCTTTGGCTCTGTCGTCTGGACGAACTCCGTCACCATTCTCAGTGATTTCATCAACAACGACCCTACTAGCTTCGCTGCCATTTCCGAATCTGGCATGATTCGGACTTATCTGGAGGCCATCACTGGTCGCCCTCTTCCTAAAGAGGTCGTCGAGGAGCAGAAAGCGACCAACCGAGATGGTGATGATCCCGACTCCCCGGATAGCACCACAGCCTCAATTCTCGACCAGGACACGCGCCCACATCCCCCGACCGAGCAGTCTCTCCAACAGAGATCTCGAGAGTCCTTGGCCTCTGGAATTCTCCCTTCAACTGACGCCATTACTGTGGTACCTCAAGTACTGAACTCAATTTCCCTGAACAGTGTGGGAATGAGGATGGTCGTTGCCTCGAGAGCTTTCGATAGCTTCCTGGAGATTTTCGAGAGCCCTACCCATGTTCGCTGCATGGAGGTGGATGCCGAGCTAGCCAACAACGTCGGAGCTAGCTTCGATGAGCTTGCTCGCCACCATCCATCCTTGCGAATGTCCATCTCCAACGCCGTGATCGACCTGGTTGCCCGAGTCCGCTTCCTTGGTATCGAAAAGGCAAGAACTGTAGGCTGGGGTGCCAGGCTGCTGCTCGTCGACTCAGACGGGAAGACAATGTCCGTTGATGAGAATGCCGTTGTTACCCCCGTCAGCAAGCCATCCGACAAGGGCAAGGAGTCTACTGTCCCTGGAGACACAGACGTCGACATGTCCGATGCTCTGGCTTCTGCGCCAACTGAGAGCCAGGACGACAACCGAGCAGATTCCCCCAAGCACTCGATAGTTCCATACATTTTCGCTCTGGAAGTTTCCTTAGTTCTTACGTCTCGAACTCGACCTTGAAGGGAAACTTTGTGCAGTTCGGAGGCCTCGATCTTTTGCTTGATATTTGTGAATCCCCCAGCCTTCCGACTGGGTTTGGTGACTCGCATGCCTCGAGAATCATCAGCCAGGTAGTTTCGCAGCTTATCGAACACTCACCAATCCGCGGATTGCCCTCTCTCCTTCAACGTGCTCAGTCGGCCATCGACACACTGCACCCTTTGGCAACGAAAACGGATGCCGTGCCACCCTACTTTGCGCCTATTCTAGCTGCAGACCCGAGCCTGATCTCTAACGATCAAGATCTCTCTGAAGTCACTAGGAATGGCACAAAGATCATCAAGGCCCTTCTGAATGCCCAGACATTTATCAAGATCATCTCCGACTGCTTCCCTACTTCCAGGTCAAACTCTCTGCAGTTTTATCCGATCAACGTCTACGACTACTACCTACGACTGGTCAAATCGATCGGCCCGTTGCTGCGTGGCGTCCTTGCAGAAGAGGCCGGAGAACTGACTGTCGTTCCTCAACATTGGTCGTTTAGGCGCCATGCTCCATTGGGCGAAGGGACTACAAACAACAGCAACCCTGAGCCGGAGCTGGCTGATGACAGTGCTTCACTACCCGATATGCTCAACAACTCCGGGAATTGGCAGACCAAGAGTGGAGCAGATGAACCGGGACCGAGCCGCCCGACGGAAGAAGAACAGGCTAGTCCTCGGTTCCAGAACTATGAGACGCTTCGAGTTCTCCTCCACCCAATGATTCCAACCACGTTCCCTCTATTCCAAACACTAGGAAAGGCATTACTGCCCCGCCGCGAGCGAGATCCCGAGACCATTATCCTAGGCCTCGCCACTTGGAAATCGCCCGGGCTCTTGCCGACACCGTTTTGAGCCAACTAGGGCCATCTGTGGCAAGCCCCGAGCCAACCTCCAAAGACATACATTTCTGGATCATCATGCTCCATACCATCACCGAGATGCTGATTGATCATCCCGCTGCCCGCTCGAGTGACCGCTCGAATGTCCAGATTATCATGCCTGTGCTCCTTGCGTTCAAGGAGGAGGGTGGTATGGATGTTCTGAATTCGATGCTCAAAGTCTTCTCTCAGGCAGTTACCCAGAGTTCAGACACCACCACTGAGGAGTCTTCCAAGTCCAAGGTGGCTGCATTCGGCCTCAAAAAGATCCTGGATTTGTATCTGACCCTCGTCAATGGCAAATATCTCTCCGACACCAGCAACCACTTTACCTTGCAACCTCGTACTGCAGACAGGTCCCAGACGCCTCAACTTTACCAACAATTGGTTGTTGAGTTTCGAGCGGCAGTCCTGCCTGAAATCACTCAGTTGTGGGATTCTAATTTTGTGGAAAAGGTCCCCCATCAGACTGTGATTCGATTACTCGACATTCTGAAAGTAATTGCTGCGGGCGACCATGAAACTCAATCATCTCCTAGAGATAAAAAGCCCTTCCAGCTCTTCAAATACACCGACGTGCGCTTCGACTGGCGCGCCCATCGGGGTGTTGTCGAGGATCTCCTAAGCAAGGAGTTTGAAGCGGATTTGGTCCACGAGGCCGTATACCGAGCCAATGGAAACCTCGCAGTCGCTAGAGACTATTGCATGTCCCATAAGGCTGGGGTTGCTGGTCCTCGGAACCCTATTCCATCGGAAGATTCTGATACGTCTGCCTTGAACGAGACTGGCACTGCCGCGAACGATGCGGAAAACTCGAACCGACCAAGCACGGCTGAGGCAGATCGAATGTCTCTGGATGGGCCCCCGGAACTCGCGCCACCTGATCTTGCAGACAGGTTTCTGGGAGACGCCCTGGGTGAGATCATCGATCGTTCATCTCAGGCTACTGACGAGACTCGCGAGACTCCTGGCACGACCGGAGAGTCTCAGCCTATCGACGCTTCTGCTGCGAACACCTCGGAACCAACTTCTGAACAGACCCCAGAAAACCACCTCGTGGCTAAGAAGGAAGATGTCGACAAGTACCGTGACCAACTGCGGGAGAACATGATTGACAGGTGTTTGGACGTTATTCGGGCACACCCGGAATCTGCCATTGAGATTTCTGAGCTCATCCAGGTCATCATGATCCTCAGACAACAGAACAGTGATGCCCATGAGGAGGTTGGGTCGACTCTGACATTTGCGCTTTCCTCGCTGGCACTGGACGAGGAGGAGAAGAAGCGGAACGGCAAGTGTATTGCTGCATACGCTCACCTTCTCGCGCTGCTCCTCCAGGATGAGAGCTTTTTCGAAAACAACATGGAAACGCTGAGGGAGAGAATTGACGAGTATGTCGGTTTCCTGAAGACATCACCGACTGCGCCCGCCGAAGAGATGCCCCCCTGGATTCCATACATTTTCCTTGTTGTCGAGACTCTTCTTTGCCATGATGAGCGACCAATTGCTGCAGAATGGACGGCACCCAAGTCCTTGGATGAGCCTGTCGAGGCGCCTGTAGTCGAGATGCGCACACCCTTGGTTGATGACGCGCGACGTACCGACATTCTTGATTCCCTTCTGGAATTGCTCCCGCGAGTAGGAAAGGAAGAGACACTGGCCGTCTCAGCGCTGAGAGTGTTGGTGATTTTGACACGAAACCGGCGGTTGGCCAAGTTGGTTGGCGACAAAAAGAACCTGCAACGATTGTTTCTTATGGCAAAACAACTTTCTGGTTCAGGTTCAGAGCGCTTTAAGCACACCAAGCTCTTGGCACACATCATGACTATCCTCCGCCACATTTGTGGAGGACGAGGAAACCATCAAGCAAATTATGCGTGCTGAGATCAAGGCTAGCTTCCCAGGCCTCCAGCGCAACCAGCGCGGTCATTCCGATGTCTCCAACTATCTACGAGCGATGGCGTCGGTCGCTCTTCGAGCCCCTGACTTGTTTGTGGATGTCACCAATGAAATGCTCAGATTCGCAAGATGGTCCTCCCAATCAAGCGGCGACGGCTCTCGCTCTCAGCCTTTGGTTTTGAAGGAGCAGAGCAGCGATCAGGACACCGAAAAAGTTGATGAGTCAGGACAAGACGCCCAGGACTCTTCTGCCGAAGATATTAAGCCATCAACCGAGCCCGTGGACAAGGAAATGACCGACGCACCCAAGCCACACCACGAGAGTAAGCGACCTGTGGTTGAGAACCCAGACGGTGTCATCCACTTTCTTCTTTGCGAACTGGTCAACTATCGCGAAGTCGACGATAAGGAAGTGCCGGTGGTGGATAAGGACTCGAAGACAGAGACGCCGTCAACTTCCGAGAACCAGCCTTTAGCTTCGAAAGATAGCATTGGGGTGGACTCGAAGGACAAGAAACCCTCAAAGCCTGTCTTCAAAGCCGATGAACACCCCATATTTGTCTATCGGTGCTTCCTGCTGAACTGCTTGGCTGAGCTCCTCCAGAGCTACAACAGAACGAAGATGGAGTTTATCAACTTCAAGCGTAGTGCTCCCCTGACAACAAGCACCCCGATCAAGCCTCGATCTAGTGTTTTGAACTACTTGATCTACGACTTGCTATGCCAGGGCAACCTCAGTGGAACAGTCGACGGAATTGCGTCAAAGAAGAAGGCTGCAACGTCTGCTCAAGCGCAAAAGGTTTTGGTTGCTTTAGTTGCAAAGACCAGCGAGAAAGCCCTTGACCGCGGAAAAGACAAGTTTGCATACGATGATGAACCAGACCTACTATTTGTACGCAAATTTGTCCTCGACACAATGCTCAAGGCCTACGAGAGGGCACCGATCTCAGACGAGCCACTTGAGATTCGATACTCTCGGATGCAATGTCTCGCTGAGTTAATGAACTACATGGTTGGCGAGAGAGACAAGGACCAGAGCTCCAACGGCAGAAGCTCCGATGGAATCCAAGCCCGATCGCACGCACAATTGCGCAGATTGATGTACGAGAAAGGTTATCTTGACAAACTAACGACCTCGATTGCAGAGATCAACCTCAACTACCCCGGAGTGAAGCGCGCTATTAAGTACATTCTGCGTGTCCTCCGGGTTCTGACCGAGACCGCCAAAGAGCTGAGCCACTCGAACATCTTGCCCTCAGACGACCTCTCTGACAACGGGGACGATGATATTGCCTCTACGTCCTCCCTGTCTGACCTGGATGACGATCGGGAAGAAACCCCTGACTTGTACCGGAACTCCGCCCTTGGCATGCTCGAACCACGAGGCGAAGATGATGATTCTGACGAGGATGAGGATGATGACGACGAAGACATGTATGGAGATGAATACGACGACGACGAGATGGATTATGGAGAAGACGATATGTCAGAGGACGCTGAAGATAACATCAGCGACGAAGACGAGGAACTTAGCCAAATGGGAGAGATCGAGGGCCTCCATGGCGAGCCTGGCGTCGTTGAGGTCATCATGGACGATGACGATGACGAGGAAGACAGCGAGGACGAAGATGATGACGACGAGGTCGACTCCGAGGACATGGAGGATGTGGAAGACCAGGTTGAGATAATTGACGAAAATGGCAACCCGATCGATGATGATGGGAATTCGGGCTGGGAAAGTGCAAGCCACGACGGAAATGACGAGGAGGTCGATGAAGATGACCTTGACTACGACGCAGACGTCCACCAGCAACATATTGAGATCGGCCCCGGTGATCTCATTGGTGGTATGGCTCGGGCTATCATGGGAGGTGAGGGTTACGACCCGGATTTGATGGATGGGTTGGATGACCACTATCTGGACGAAGGGCATGATGAGGATGGTAAGTTTTGGCCCTGCATGTGATAATTTGAGGGATAAGTCCTAACAGTGACCAGATGACGAGGATGATGAGGATGACATTGAGGATGAAGAATACGTCTACGACGACGATTACCCTCGTAAGAGCATGTTCCGCCCAGATTCGGAAAAGCTTGCTAACATCACAATAGTTGACGAGCAGCCCCCACCAATGCCAGCACTTGGATGGGACGGACTCAACCCTGAGGGTGATGAGCACCGCCGCCAATTGTTCATGCTGGAGAACCAAAACAGGAGACGGCTGCTTACTAGAGTTGACAACCGTAGTCCTTTCCCACCAGGTTTCATGGTCGGGACTAACCGAGACACCATCGGCGGTGAGTCTTGTTCGCTACGCACGTGTTTGCTCTTGCTGATCCTTCTTTTCCAGACTTCCGCAGCTACTTCTCCCGCACACACCGTACGGGTGGACCGCAGTCCAACTCGGACGATGGCGCGAACCCGCTTCTTCGACGCACCGAACAAGGTCGTGACGGCTCTCAACGTATTAGTGCCAATCCTCCGATTTGGATTGAGAATACCTGATGGTCTATTTGGTTCAAGCGCAGGTGGCCGACATGTCATCGACGGGCCTATGGGGTTCCTCGGGGAGCTAATGGAGTTTCTTCCGATTATGGGCCGAAATGGTCAGCAAGCTTTCCACTTGCAGATCACTGGTCCTGGAGGCAGTCGTGATGCCAGAGAGTTTGGCACTATTCGAGGAACCAGGAATGAGCAAAGACGAGACGGTCCAGCGCAAGAGCCCCAGCACGCAGTTTCATTCTCCATCGAGTCTACCTTGGATCGTTACCAAGAGGAAGCGCGAATGATCTTCGGCCCCAGCCATGTTGCTGAGGCCTCTAAGCTCAATAACGCTATCATGGCCAAGCTCACCCCAGCCGCCATTGAGCTCGAAAAGAAGGTCAAGGCAGAGGAGGCCGAAACTCAGAAGCGTCTCGAGGAAGAGAGAAAGAAAATCGAGGAAGAGAGGCGATTGGCCCGAGAGGCTAAAGAAGCTGAAGAGAAGGTTCAGAGAGAGAAGGAAGCCGAAGAGCGTGAGGTTGCGGAGAGAGTTGCTTCCGAGGCTGCCGCCAACAACGCCCAAACTGAATCCGCTGAGGTACATGAGGACAGCACCGCCATGGAAGGTGTTGAACCAACCGAACCAGCTCGGCCAGAACGTTCAGAAGCCGAGACAGTACTGGCATCTGACGAACCCCGGGTCATGACCACAATCAGAGGCGAGGAAGTCGACGTTACTGAGTTGGGTATTGACCCTGACTACCTCGCTGCGTTGCCCGAAGAGTTCAGGGAAGAGGTCATCGCCCAAACCATCAGCACAAGGAGATCCCAGGCACGCGAAGAAGCCACGACTGGTGAATCAACCGAAGTTTTCCAAGAATTCCTTGATGCTCTTCCAGAGGAACTGCGTCTAGAAATTGCTCAGCAGGAACGTCAAGAGCAGCGCCGCCGGGCTCGCGAAGACCAAAACCGGCAGGTCGTCCCCACGGGTGGTCTGAATCCAATTGAACCAGACATGGATACAGCAAGCATTCTCCTGACCTTCCCGCCGGCACTTCGGGAACAAGTCCTCATGGACCAAGGCGAAGATATTATGGACCAACTCCCACCCGAGATGGCAGCTCAGGCTCGAGCTCTGACACAACACAACCATTCTGTGATTACAGGGCGAAGCCCACCAGGTGTCACCCGAGTGCCTCCACCAGGACCACCAGGCCAGCCAGCTGGAAACAAGGTTCAGCGTCGAACTGTCGTCCAGATGCTCGACAAGGCTGGGGTTGCCACATTGTTGCGCTTGATGTTCATTGCTCAGCAAGGGTCCATCCGCAACTATTTGTTTAGCGTCTTTGCCGACGTGTGCGAGAATCGTCAAAACCGCCTTGAGGTCATCAGCACACTACTCCAAATACTACAGGATGGTAGTACTGACATGAGTGCCGTTGAGCGAAGCTTCGGCCAGCTCTCGCTGAAGGCCAGAAGACCAAAGGACAAGGACAGGGATGCAGATCAGAAGACGCCGCAGACTCTCAAGAGGAGCATGACGACTTTGGCGACCACTGGCAGCACGACACAGACAAACTCGGAAACGTCGCCACTCTTGATCGTACAGCAGTGCCTGGACCTTCTCGTGGATCTGAGCACGAAAAACCCGCACATTCCCTGGCTATTCTTGACTGAACACGAAATTGTTGGCTCAACTCTTAAGCGGTCACTTGGCCGCAAAGGAAAGGGCAAGGACTCCAAGGCCCACAAGTACGCAATCAACTCACTACTGTCTCTTCTTGACCGTGACTTGGTTATGGAAAGCTCAGTGGTCATGACCCATCTTGCGGACTTGTTGAACCGTGTGACTCTGCCTCTTCAAAATCTCGAGCGACGCCGCAAGGATGCGGATGGAACAGAGGAGGAGGAGAACAAGCCAGCTGAAGCCCCTGCGGACCAGTCAGTCGGTACCAACCCGACATCGGCTGGCGCCAACAACGAATCGACCACTGTTGAAGCCGAGCAATCGGAGAACGCAGCAGGGGACGAGAACGCTAAAGAGGAAGAGAAGATGAAATCTGCCCCGAAAAAGGTTCGCCAATTGCAGCCGCCGGTCATTCCGGCTCAGAATCTTACCTTGGCGGTGAGGATCTTCGTGGCTCGGGAATGTAGCTCCAAGACGTTCCAGAACACCATCTCAACCATCAAGAACCTTTCCGCCATCCCTGGGGCCAAGGCTACATTCGGCCAAGAGCTTGTTCACCAAGCTCGCCTTCTCAGCGAAAACATTGTATCAGACTTGGACGAACTCCTGCCGCACATTGAGAAGGCCTCATCGGGCACCGAGATTCAAGGCGTTGCTCTGGCGAAATTTTCGCCTGGAGCATCTGAGCAGAACAAACTCCTCCGCGTCTTGACAGCTCTGGACCATCTGTTCGACAACAAGAAGAAGACCGAGGAGTCCGAGTCTGATAAGAGCAAGGATGAGAGAGCAGATCTGGTTACATCGTTGTATCACAACTCGACATTCTCAGCCATGTGGGAGAAGTTGAGCGCTTGCCTGAGCGCTATCCGAAAGCGAGAAAACATGCTCAACGTGGCAACCATTCTTCTCCCCCTTATCGAGTCGATGATGGTGGTTTGCAAGAACACGACAACCGGCGACAATCCTTCCCAGAGCAAGGAGATGGTTCTCTCCAGCCCTGCGCCCGAGTCGCGTACCGCTAGCCTCTTCTTCAACTTCACTGAGGACCATCGGCGCATCCTCAACGAGCTGGTGCGAAACAACCCCAAGCTTATGTCGGGTACCTTTGCTTTGTTGGTCAAGAACCCCAAGGTCCTAGAGTTTGACAACAAGCGCAATTACTTCAACCGGAGCGTCCACTCGCGGTCAGGCAACAGCCAGAACCGGCCGTCGTACGCACCACTTCAGCTCTCTGTTCGTCGCGAGCACGTCTTCCATGACTCTTTCAAGTCCCTCTACTTCAAGTCGGGCGATGAGATGAAGTTCGGAAAGCTCAACATTCGATTCCACGGCGAGGAAGGTGTTGACGCTGGCGGTGTTACTCGGGAGTGGTTCCAGGTCCTCTCCCGACAGATGTTTGATGCCAACTACGTCTTATTCACACCAGTTTCCTCGGATCGTACTACCTTTCACCCGAACAAGCTCAGCGGTATCAACGATGAGCATTTGATGTTCTTCAAGTTCATTGGGCGCATCATTGGCAAGGCCCTGTACGAGGGCCGAGTACTCGACTGCTACTTCAGCCGCGCTGTCTACAAGCGTATCCTCGGAAAGTCGGTCTCCGTCAAAGACATGGAATCGTTTGACCCCGACTACTACAAGTCCCTTTGCTGGATGCTCGAGAACGACATCACCGACATTATTACGGAGACCTTCTCTGTCGAGGATGATGAGTTCGGCGTGACCAATGTCGTCGACCTGATTCCTAATGGACGAGAGGTTGCCGTGACTGAAGAGAACAAGCACGACTATGTCCGCCTTGTGGTCGAGCACAAGTTGCTGTCTTCTGTTAAGGAGCAGATGGAGAGCTTCCTGCGAGGTAAGCTATTACGCAAATATTAATTGGGTTCAGGATTGTTGCTAACTTAACTAGGCTTCCATGAGATCATCCCCGCAGAATTGATTGCTATCTTTAACGAGCAGGAATTGGAGCTGCTCATCTCGGGTCTTCCTGATATTGACGTTGACGATTGGAAGAGCAATACGGAGTACCACAACTATAACCCATCGTCTCAGCAGATTCAGTGGTTCTGGCGGGCACTCCGATCGTTTGACAAGGAGGAACGCGCCAAGCTGCTGCAGTTCGTCACTGGAACCAGCAAGGTTCCTCTTAACGGCTTCAAGGAGCTAGAGGGTATGAACGGTGTCAATCGATTCAACATCCACCGCGACTATGGAAACAAGGACCGACTACCCTCTTCACACACCTGCTTCAACCGTAAGTCACTCCCACCACTAGACTGTCTTCCGATTAGGTGACTAACATGCTGTAGAACTTGACCTTCCTGAGTATGAGAGCTACGATGCCCTTCGCTCTCAAATCATGAAAGCCATCACTGCAGGAAGCGAGTATTTTGGCTTTGCTTAATTTCGATGACCATTGCATGGCTGGCGCGGATTGGAGATAGAAAGGACGGACGGAACGACGACTATCATGAGTTGCGTATACAAGGCCAAATGAGACAGAATTCTCATCGCAGCCTCGTTTCTTGTTGCATTGGTGGTACTGGTAGGCCTGCATTCTGGGTTGCTTTTGGACGCCTCCTTGCCGGCACTCTTTTCGTTTTTACTAGGCTACGCTTGAGAGAAGTGCAGGTCTCTCTTGCTACAGGGTCTGGAAGATGGGAGGGTTCGGAGGAGGTAAAGGACAATTGGCATTGCATGTACATCACAGTCTACGTCGCTTATTAGAAAGGAAATAAAGGCGGTATACATACGTATTTGCTCGTGAGGTCGGATACTGAGGCACTGTCTACTGAAACTTGACGGAGGTGAGGCTCGCTCGACCTGGACCCATTTAAAGGAGCAAGACTCTCCCATGTGGAGGTCGGCGGGACATTCATCTTAGGAACAGCATGTCATGGTATATTCACGGCTGAGGCAGGTGCATAGAAGTACGAGAGGTTAGGCTGGCGTATAGCACAAGTGCATCAATGCATCTTCATTTTCCGAAATGCCTCTAAGACATTCGTGGTGGACTAAAACCAAGCCCGAGAGAATCCCCCACTCCTAATGCATGCAAACCACAAGACCAAGGTATGATTCCCCTTTTTTCATTACACGCTAGAAAACTTACTTGCGCATGGAGCTTGCTCGTCGCTTGCGGGCATCGGCCTTCTGGGTCTTGGCCTCAGCCACACGCTTGGCAAGAACCTGGGCGTACTCGTTCTATGAGGCAGAATGGTTAGAACACTGTCACGGGAGGCGAGGGAGCAGCATCTTGGCAAACTTACGGCCTCGTCCTTGACCTTCTCGGCCTGGCGGCGCTTGAGGGCGGCACGGTGGCGCTTGTGCTGGAGACGCTGGGGAGTGACCAGGCGCTGGATCTTGGGAGCCTTGGTGTAAGGGGACTTGCCCTCACCCTTGGGCTGGACCTCTCGTCGGATAACGTACTTGCGGACCTAGGTTTCCAGCTAGATTAGCATTTAAATCCAACGTTGGTTGATACTCGTACCGCTGTCCGGAAGGACAGGGTCCTCTCACACTCTACCCCGACCGGCAGGACTGCCAGTCTGGGTAGGCGATGATCGAGTATGGGCGCAGGAAGAAACATACATCGTCATCCTTGGTGAGGCCGAAGAACTTGCGGATCTTGGTGGCACGCTTGGGTCCGAGGCGCTTGGGGTGGACGACGTCGGTCAGGCCGGGGATGTCGCTGTCGCCCTGCTTGACGACGGAGAGGGCGAGGACGGACAGATCCATGCCGACGATGCAGCCACGGACGGACTTGCGCTTGCGCTCACCGGTGCGGCGCGGGGCGGTAGCAGGAGTGGCCCTCAGCGAGAAGGAGACGGACACGGGTAGGGTGCATGACACCCTGCTTCATGGGGAAACCCTGCTTGTCGTTACCGCCGGTGATGCGGAAGACGTAGCCCTTGAACTCATCGCCGATGGAGTCACCGGGGACCTCAGCACCCATCTGAAAAACAAACATGTTAGCTCGTTCGAACGATTCGGATTTCGGCGCCGGGTGGCAGTTCGGGGTCGACGTACGCGCTTCTCCATGAAGACGCGGAGCTTGCGCTCATCCTCAATGTCGATGAGCTTCTGGCTGCCATTGGCAGGGTAGGAGATGTTCAACTGTTGGCGGACAGATCAGCAAAAGTTCACGCGAGCTGGACAACGCGAAATCCGGCCGGCGCGAGACTGCGCAGGAAGTTGCGTTGAGTGCCTGCGAGCCGTTGCGCGTTGCGAGGATCAATTGGGGGTGTTGGCGTACCTTCATCTTGCCAGTTGTGGTGGTGCAAGTTACTTGACCTGGCCTGCTTGAAGTTGGTGATGATGAATGGAGAGGTTGCAAATTTCAGGCGAAATAGAGAAAGTGTGTGTCGCTAGGGTTGCTCCACGAGGTGAAATTCAGACTGGCCAATCGCAGGGAAGGGGGGTTTCTTGAACTCTCGGTGAAAGTATTTCCCGCTTAAAAGTGGTGGCCCCACAACAAAATTATGTCTGATCGCCCCACACCGTGCGATATGCCAAATTTCATGACTTTCGCACAGGCCGCGCCCCAGAGGTACGTACCTTGAGCTGCGCTGCTGCACGGACTCGAGACGCTCCAGCATCATCACTCTCATACTCAAACTCAGCAACATCAAGACCACGCCTTTCTCACCAAATCCGTTATTGGAGTAGCTCGCAATTCACATTGCATATTATTCTATTTTGTATTGCAAACATGTCGACTGCAAAGCTGTATCCTCCGTCTAGAAACGGTCCTAAATCCGCAAACCCTCTTCCGCAACTCGTCCAAACACCCTCTGGGTTGGCCCTCCTGGAGCTCCAAGGCACAGTTAATCTGCCCGAAGATGCCGAAGGCCAAGCAATGGGCAACATCGAAATCGGCAGGATTGACTTCCCGGATTACGTCCCGGACGCGGTGGGTTCGGCATGGATGAGTCGAGTCCATCTCTTTGTCGGGCAACATCAGCGCTTGAACGGCGAAGTCAAGAAGCTGCCGAAGGCTGTTGCTGTGGTGCAACGCAGGCAGAACAAGGTGACAACAGGGTCGGGTGGGGAGGTGCAGGAGCAGGGTGAAAACCTCGAGGTGGTTGAGATTGTCAAGTACAAGTTGATTTTCTCTCAAACCGGCCAGAGCCAGTGGGAACTGCCAACGCACCTTGAAGATTTCCGAGATCTTAACATGGCAACCAAACCGACAAACCAACCGCCAACTCTTTGAATCGCTCTGTCGGTAAACCTTGCCTCTCGCGATCAGGCGATTGCGAGGCGAGCATGAGCACATCATGAGAGCAGTGTCCAGGCTCAGGATGTTACCTCTTGGCGAAAGAGCTGACAGAGGCGTGTATCTCGGCTGTAACAGTTCCAGGATGAGGAGGACTATCCCGTATTGAAGCATGAGGCCTGGCCAATCGATGCACTCATGTGGTAGCTGCTATTAGCTTCTGTTTATGCTTAAGCTGCCGCTTCATCGTCTTTGCAACCTCAGCCTTCCTCTTTCACTACTGACGATAGTAAGCGGGCATGGGAAGTTCGGGCTCCTGGATGCGAGCAACTAGCCTTGTAGAACAGCCCTGACTATCTTGAGGGTGTCTTTGGTCCTTTCGCCCTGTAGATGTATGCAGCATAAAGATGGACGCAGCTTCTAGTCACAAATATATTGAGATGTCCCTAGACATCACATCACTACGCGTCATCCGAGACACTCGCTGGTCCAGTATAAAGACTAAGTCAACGCCTCAATAGTTTCGAAAAAATGTCCATGATTCCCTCCCTGAATTCTCCTTTGAACCTGATGTAGCTCGCAAGTGTCTCTTTGGGGCCTCCAAAGGGTAACACCTCAACAGCATACCGGATTGCTCATCGTGATATTCATTTTCTCATTTCATTTGTACTTTTTGTATTTCCATCTTGATATCCTTCCTATCCCGATGCGCCCACGTCCACTGGCTTCGTCCTCCCCAAGCCATCCTTGCCATAGTAATCCATCGGATACACATCCTTGCCCCAGTCCTCCCTGACCTCGAGCGCGACCAACGCCTCGTATGGCGTCAGCAGCGGCCGCGAGAAGGCGTAGCCCCAGTCGATGCTCAGCCGCGGGCACGCCACCTGCACCCAGCACTCAACGTCGGCCATGAGCGCCAGCTTGCCCGGGAAGATCTCGCTCAGCAGCAGGTTGACGAACGGGATGCCGCGCTCCTTCAGCGCGCTTCTCGATCAACGCCATCGTGTGCG
Organism: Ilyonectria mors-panacis; assembly: GCA_002991585.1. Lineage (NCBI taxonomy): Eukaryota > Fungi > Ascomycota > Sordariomycetes > Hypocreales > Nectriaceae > Ilyonectria > Ilyonectria mors-panacis. The sequence continues at coordinate 594,010 of PPHJ01000068.1, forward strand.
GGTTGCCCTGGCGGCCCAGCGCGCCCAGGATCAACCCCCACTTGCGCGCCGTCTTGGCCGTGCGGATGGCGCTGCGCCGGAGCGACTGCATCTCGTCGTGGCCGTACGTCTCGCGCGTGAGCTTGCGCGAATATGGGTCGTAGCGGTACGCCGGGATGGATGGGTTGTGGATCATGATGCTCTCGAGGTGGAAGCGGCCGTCGCCGAGGTACAGGATCAGGTCGACTTGGTCGTCGTCCTTGAGGCGCGGCGACGTGCAGCCCAGAATTTCGCCCTTGCTGAGCGGAGCAATCTGAGGCGAGAGAACTCGGAAGCCGGCTCGCTCGAGGCTGCTCCGGACACCGTGGATGGTGGCGTTGAACTGGATGGTGCCCACGACGGCGATGGTCTTGCCGCTGGCAAAGTTGCGCTCCAGCGAAGCGAGTAGGTGCGAGGCGTCGATGCTGATATCGACAAAAACATAAAGCGTCTTGATCTTGGTCACGTCAACGGGAATCAGACAACTATGGGCGTAGTGCACGAGCAGGTCGCAGCCGAGAGCCCGCGCCGTGTAATCGTCGATGCAGCAGGCGCCATATGTGACGTCGCCCATGATGAGCGTCTCGATGCCCGGGCAGAACTGAGTGAGGATGTCAGAGACCGTCGTAGCAAAGAGCAGTAGGCCCTCGGGCATCTGAAGGGCGACCCTCTTGGCCCCTGAGCTGCGGATGCGGTGGATCGTCTTGGGGATCTCGAAGCTGTAGTTTGCGGGCAGCAGTCCGATGGCTGCCTTGAGGCTGGGATCATCGAGGATCTCCTTTGGGACCTGATTCAGTAGCCGGGGTGCTCGTCGTGGCTTGGCCGCTGCGTATATATGAGCTTGATGCTTCTCACTCTCTCTCATTCACACACGCACTCCCACTTCGTGAACAAGTGAATCTCCCGGGAAACGTACTCTGAACCGCGCCGCTCTCGCCCGTGCCTCCATTCTTCGGCGCCGCCTCCGTAGCTGCCCGTCTTCCCACAAATCGCTTCTTGGGCTGCTTCATCGGCGTCTCTCCATTCTGCGTAGCCTGAGTCTCAGTTGCCGCGGGGTGACTCGCCTGAGCCATCAGCTGAGCCTCCTCGATGTCGGCTGCGATGCCAATATCGGTCTGGAGTCTGTCCTCCTCCATGGTGTAATCCGAGTTCTATAGCCGTACAAGTCAAGATATCAGGGCTGTATGCTTTCCGTGTATCCCGTCTATAGACTTTTTTCTTCGCCTTTGAGCCGGCGCTTCTTCTGATTATCAAAAAGTTGGCCATGTGTGAGCCGGGTATGCCCCACTGTGCGGCCCGCTTTGCATAACGTCAGCGCCGTCATTGGCCCTGAGCGAGCCCATTTCCATCGAGCCTCTAATACCCAAGTTCTGCTTGTAAGTGATTCGGTTGCATGCATCATCATTCATGGTGACCTGTTTCTGACGGGAATTGAATGGCATTAACTCGGCTTCCTATGTGCACGCCAAGGCCTTGCTCTTGTGCTGCAGCTGGTCCCTACCCCTTTCTCCCCTTCACCAACGAGCCCTCCAACATGTAAACAATCATCGCAAACAGTGCTTTCTTGACGAATCCTCCTTCTGCGCGCGCTCATATTATACTGTCTCTATCGCAACGCCGAAAACTTGTCCATTTAGGCGTCAATCAAGTTCTCTTCTTGCTGCTGCTCCGCGCGAGCCTTGCCCTTGGTCTTGGCCTCCTTGGCAGCACGCTGGTAGAACTCGTTGAGGATCTTGGCGGGGATACGGTTGAGCAACTCCTTGGGGTAGATTCGGAGCAGGCTCCACGCGAGGTCCAGGGACTCGTAGATGGTTCGCGACTCGTAGTGACCCTGGGTAATGAACTGGCGCTCAAACTTCTCCAGGAACTCCAGCGACAGCTTGTCCTCAGCTGACAGAGCCTCCTCACCGACGACAGCTTTCATGGCAGCGGCGTCACGACCGATGGCATACTTGGCGTACAGCTGGTTGGACACATCACCGTGATCCTTACGCGTCATGCCCTCACCAATGGCAGACTTCATCAGACGGGACAGCGACGGCAGGACGTTGATGGGCGGGTAGATACCGCGGTTGTGCAGGGCACGGTCGATGAAGACCTGACCCTCGGTAATGTAACCAGTCAGATCGGGAATGGGGTGGGTGATGTCATCGTTGGGCATGGTCAGAATGGGGATCTGGGTGATGGATCCGTTGCGACCCTCGACACGACCGGCTCGTTCGTAGATGGTGGACAAGTCAGTGTACATGTAACCGGGGAAACCACGTCGACCGGGAACCTCCTCTCGGGCGGCGGAAACCTCTCGAAGGGCATCGCAGTAAGCCGAAAGATCGGTAAGAATAACCAAGACGTGCTTCTCGAGCTGGTAGGCGTAGTATTCGGCGGTGGTGAGGGCGAGACGAGGAGTAATGATACGCTCGATACTAAGAAACGGTCAGTCTTTTTGAAACACAGAGGTCTGGGTTGGATGCACGCACGTAGGGTCGTTGGCAAGGTTGAGGAAGAGGGTGACACGCTCCAAGCTGCCGTTCTCCTCGAAGTCGCGGGTGAAGAAACGAGCGGTTTCCAAGTTGACACCCATAGCACCGAAGACGATGGAGAAGTTCTCCTCGTGGCCATCGTGAACGCCTTTGTTGGTGATGCCCTGCTTCTGGACCAGGCCGGCCTGTCGGCAAATCTGGGCGGCGATTTCGTTGTGGGGCAGACCGGCGGCGGAGAAGATAGGGATCTTCTGTCCTCGGGCAATCGAGTTCATGGTGTCGATGGCGGAGATACCGGTGGAGATCATCTCCTCGGGGTATTCCTGTGGTCGTTAGAGGGAATTGGCAAACTAGGCACCGAGGCGGGGGAGCTTACACGAGAGTAAGGGTTGATGGGGCTACCGTTGATGTCGAGGTAGTCCTCCGGCAGGACCTTAGGGCCCTTGTCGATAGCTCGTCCGGAGCCATCGAAGATACGACCAAGCATGTCCTCAGACACGCCGAGCTTCAAGCTCTGGCCGGTGAACTCGACTCGGGTCTGTCGCTGTCTCAGCCGGATGTTTTCCATTTCATACGCCGCAATGGCTGCCTACCTTCTTGACATCGATACCGGGGGTGCCTTCGAAAACCTATTGGGGCTCGTCAATCGCTGTCGATAACGCGGTTCATCGTGAGGAAGTACCTGGACAACGGCTCGATCACCTGCGGCTCGTGGTCAGCATGCCTCAAGCACTTGAACAAGGGGGATCCGGGAACGGTGCTAACCTCGAGCTTCGAGGACCTGACCAGATCGCTGCGTGCCATCGGCGAGGGTGAGGGTGACGATCTCGTTGTATCGGGGGTATTTGACCTGTCATTGTTAGACCGCGGATGGCACAGTCGCCGGTGGATGGCCGGCAGAGACGTCCTCACATTCTCGACGATGACGAGCGGGCCGTTGACGCCGCCAACGGTGTTGTAGCGAATCCTCGGGGTGACGGAGTACGACGACGACTCGCGCGGGTCGGCCATGGTGGCGGTAGAGGAGCAGAAGGGGAGGGCGAAAAGGGAGGCGGTCGAGATGGGGAGGCGGCGAGAATGGCGCGTTGAAGGAGGGAGCTGTGGTGATGGGGAAACGGGAGGGCGCCTCAAGCTGGGATGAGGTTGGAGGAGGTTGAGCTTGCCTCACCAAGGTGGAGCCCTGCACCAGCCCAAGGACGCACGGCCGATAAACTTGCGCTGCGGAATACGTTACCTTACGCAACACCAGTTCTTCCGTCGTTTTGCTACCTAGGTACCTAGAGTGACATCACATGACTAAATATACCCCTCTATCCAGGTTGTACGCCAGAGCTCTCTTCCCAGCAGGAAGTATAAAACAATACTATTTTGCAGCTGCTTAAAGGATTGGATATGTTTTTATGTTTGTTTTGTTTTTACAGCAGTTACTACGGATGTTGCATCAAGTTTCAATGCGCAATGAGATGCTTGAGCTAGTCCCTCCCCTAAGCTTGAGCTGCCTCAGCTGTAACTCGAGCTCGAGCTCCCAGTACCGCCTTGCCCACTGAGCTCTCATTGTCCTTGCCCAGCTCCTTCGTAATCCACGCTCCAATATCCGTCATGGCATCCAAGTTGATGCCTGTATCCATCCCCAGCGTCTCCATGAAGTAGACCATGTTCTCCGTCGCTACGTTACCTGTCGCCCCGGGGCTATAAGGACACCCTCCAAGTCCACCCACACTGCTATCAAAGGTACGGATTCCGTGCTCCAGCGAAACGGCCGTGTTCACCAGAGCTTGTCCGTACGTATCGTGGAAGTGCATCGCAATATCCTCCGACCTGATGCCCGCGGACGCCATGCATTTGAGTAACGCGCTGGTTCGCGGCGCCGTGCCCATGCCCGTCGTATCACCTAGGGAGATCTCGTCCGCACCAGACTCCAACAAGTCCGCCGCAATCTCAGCTACTTTGTGTGGGTCTACTTCGAATCCCTCAAAGGGACATCCGAGAACGACCGAGATGTAGGCGCGAACCCGGAGACCCAGGGCCTTGGAGTCCTGGATCACCTCCTTGAACCGCTCCAGTGATGTCTGAATGTCACAATTGAGATTCTTCTGCGAGAAGCTCTCGGTAGCAGCTGCAAACACGGCGACCTCGACGGATGGTTTCGATACAGCCTCGGCTTCGCTCGCGGGAGTCAGCTGTGTCGCAAAAGCCTTGGGGTTCTCGCTCAAGAGCTTCGCAGCGTTCTGTAGACCCTTGATGTTGGGGGCCAGGAAAGAGTATGAGATCGGGACCGGAGAGGAAACTTTCTGTTGAAGGATATGCTCGAGAATCTCGCTGGAATTGGCCATCTAGTCGAGAATGTGTTAGACAGGCGACCAAGCAGAAGGTTAACATCCTGGTGAACGTACCTGAGGGACCCATTTCGGAGACACAAAAGACCCTGCCTCAATCGTCGAAACTCCCGTCCGGGCCAATCGCTCAATCAGCTCAATCTTGGTCGCCAGCGGGATCGTCTTCTTTTCGTTCTGGAGGCCATCTCGGGGTCCAACCTCGACCAACTTGACGCGGTTGTCATACGACGCGCCACCGGCGGTCGCAAAGCCTCGCTGCCAGCGGAACTGCGAGCGCCGACAAGCTCTACAGATTCCAGATCGAAGAAGACTCATGATTGATGTAGTCGTCAGCCTCGGTTGAGTTGAGTTTGTCGTGGGAAGAGAGTCGGAGGGGAGGGAGTGGCTTGGGGAGGCCGACGTCAACCGCGGACTTCGGCAGCTTCACCAATTGGGCCGAGCTCGAATCGGTCAGGACCACCGACTGGCCAGCCAATGGTTACCTCAGCACCCTTCCCCCGCAACCTGGCTTGCACAAGGTTCAGATGTGTGGGTTTGTGACATCGTCTGGGTACCTGGTTGTAAGCAAAATATCTAAAGAAATATGTATTACTACCGCCACTATTGTCTATAGAGTACCTCTAACTATTGTTGCGGCCGCAAACACCTACGTTGACGGTTGTGCCAACGACCACAACGAAGGTGAAAGAGGGCAAGGGACCCTACTAAGAACCGCACATTTAATCTTCGTAGCCTGTACTGTTACATTATGAATAGATTACGCACGAGCAAAGCTCACTCAACTAAATATTAGATACGTCACTGTAAACGAGTATGTACCTAGACAGAGACGGTGTCGCCATCTACAGATTGGGTCTCTTTTGACATTAAAAACTCGTTTTGGCTGGGGGACCTTTAAAAAAGAAAATACACCTTCTCTATAGGTGAGAGTAGGCTAAAACCGGTAGCAGAACGGTAATCCAGTCTTTCCATCCTCAAACCGTCTAGTACTCGGCCTCAAGCTCCTCCTCGCCCATGGAGTCGGTAGCAACCTCCTCGTAATCGCGCTCAAGAGCAGCGAGATCCTCACGAGCCTCGGAGAACTCACCCTCCTCCATACCCTCACCGACATACCAGTGGACGAAGGCACGCTTGGAGTGCATGAGATCGAACTTGGCAGACAGGGAAGACCAGGCCTCGGCAATGGCGGTGGTGTTGGAGAGCATGCAGCTATACATATGTTAGACAAGGGATTGTTTTCAAAACGGGGCAATTCAACTTACACAGCGCGGTTGACCTTGGCCAGATCACCGTTAGGAACGTTCTCAGGAGCCTGGTAGCAGATACCGAGCTTGAAGCCAGTGGGGCACCAGTCGACGAACTGGATGGTGCGCTTGGTCTTGAGGGTAGCGACGGCAGCGTGGGCGTCGTTGGGGACGACGTCACCACGGTACAGGAGGCAGGTGGCCATGTACTTGCCCTGGCGGGGATCACACTTAACCATCTGGTTGTGGGGCTCGAAGCAAGACATGGTCATCTCCTGGACGGAGTTGGCCTCGTGAGCAGCCTTGGCAGCCGAGATGACGGGGGCGTAGGCGACCAGAGGGAAGTGGATTCGGGGGTAGGGGACCAGGTTGGTCTGGAACTCGTTCAGGTCGACGTTGAGGGAGCCATCGAAGCGGAGAGAGGCGGTGATGGAAGAGACGACTGTGGGATATGTTAGCTGACTGATCCTTCTGCGGCTAGACGTCAAATCATACCCTGGGCGATCAGGCGGTTCAGGTTCTCGTAGTTGGGGCGCTCGAGGCCGAGGTTGCGACGACAGATGTCGTAGATGGCCTCGTTGTCGACCATGAAGGAGCAGTCGGAGTGCTCGAGGGTGGTGTGGGTGGTGAGGATGGAGTTGTAGGGCTCCACGACGGCAGTGGCAGTCTGGGGAGCAGGGTAGACACAGAACTCCAGCTTGCTCTTCTTGCCGTAGTCGACGGAGAGACGCTCCATCAGGAGAGCACCGAAACCAGAGCCGGTACCACCACCGAAGGAGTGGAAGACGAGGAAGCCCTGGAGACCAACACAGTTGTCGGCAACACGGCGAATCTTGTCGAGGACGCCATCGATGAGCTCCTTGCCGATGGTGTAGTGACCACGAGCGTAGTTGTTGGAAGCATCCTCCTTGCCGGAGATCATCATCTCGGGGTGGAAGAGGTTTCGGTAAGCACCAGTTCGGACCTCATCGATAACGTTGGGCTCGAGATCGCAGTAGATGGTACGGGGGACGTACTTGCCCTGACCTGGAAACGGGGGCGGTTAGATGAGGGGCTCCGAGGCCATCAGGGACGAGGTCGAATCCATACCAGTCTCGGAGAAGAAAGTGCTGAAGCCCTGATCGGGGTCCTGCTGCTTGCGCTCCTCAGTGAGGTAGCCATCGGGCTGGAAGTTGGGAGGCGTCGGTCAGTACGGGACGAGGTGGTGTTGTCAACAAAGGAGTGCGTCTGTACCTGGATACCGTGCTCGAGGCAGTACAGCTGTAGAGGTAAGGTGTTAGCGATGCCGTCTCGCAAGAAGATCCGGGACAGGAAAAATACATACCTCCCAGCAGGAGTTGGCGATCTGGCAACCGGCCTGGCCGACTGGAGTGGTGAGTTAGCACGCCACGAGGGACTGAAGCACGATGCGGTGAAGACGCGTGTCGGTATCGGGGGGGAGCTCACCGTTGATGCTAATGACCTCACGCATGGTTGCGGGCGGGAAGATGTGATGGGGGATTAAGTGATGGGAGGTTTGAGAGGAAGGGAGTTCACGAGCTGCACAGCAAAGACGCAGGCGGCAAGACAGGCCAGACAAGGCTTTTACGAACGGAGACTCGGGAGCGGGAAGATGAGAGCGAAGACAAGGACGTGCAGTTTGGTTTGGCGATGGGGGGAAGAAAATAGGTGGGGGAAATTTGGCAGACAGGGGAGGCTTGCCCGTCCTGGGATTTGTTGATTTCGAGGCGTGTCTGCGTGGCTAGAAGGGGTAAGCGCGTTCTGGCTGGTGCCCTGCTGGCCGCTGCTGGCCACTACTGGCCCGTGCTCAGTCTGCTGGCGACCGCTGAAGTGCTGCACTGCTGGCTCCCTGTGGGCTCCCCTGCCGGCTCTAACGGGCTGCCACTGGCTCTCAGTGCCCCAGTGGCTCCGGTGGCACCCAGCGCCCCCTGGCGGTCGCCCAAGCCAAAGTGGCTCCTGCCCGCTTCACCGCTCCAGCCAACAAGCAGCTTCCAGAGCAGCCCGTCCGCAAATTATGGCCGGGTCGGGCCCTTGGCCACGGCACAAGGCTCCATCCCCTTTGGTGACGATCCATGGATCCATGTTTATCAGACGACTCTCAGGCTTCCGCCCTCTGGGAGTGGTTGTCTCTGCCCTCAGCAGATGCTAGATAAGTATGTACATTGTACAGAATATACTACGTACTGTAGATGAGTCTGTACTGTGCAGATAGGTGCGGCTTGCTGTCTTCCGATAGCGTGCTGCCAAATTACAGCGGAGATCCCTCTCAGAGTCCCCATGCCTGACACTTCCCTCTTGGAACTGCCCCTGTGCTCCCCGCCACGGCGTAATCACTGTATCTCCGGGCTACTCTCCGTTTCGTATCAACGCAAAAAGGAAAGAAAACTGTAATCCTCCGTAAATCAAAGCGACTCCCTCTCAGCCGGGATGGAGATCATCAAACCAAGCCATGGCTGTCCCGTCCGCTCCCCGAGACCCTTTTGCTGCCCACATCGCGACAAATGGGCCATTACTAAACCTCACCCTGGCTCGAGCTGCCCTCTCACAACCGCTTGTCTTCCAGCCCATGCCCACATTTCCACTGTCCGCCTCCGCCCCCTGTTCTGCAATGTACGTACCCGTTCCCGTCGTTCCCTTTCGCCTCGCCGTCCTTGGCCGTCTGGAGGTCAATAGCTCGGGTAGCTAATAAGCTGGACCGGCCCAGGTTGCTGGTCAAGCCCATGCCTAAGGCAAACTCACAGCGGCCCACCAGCCCGGCCTCCCGTACCGCCGGCTTCTGGCCTGTGGTCTGTGGTCTCTGGCTCTGGTCTGTGGTCTGGTCCGTGGCCTGTCACCGAACTGTCACCGAACAGTGCGAAGTCCGTGTCCATTGGCAAGTGCCTAATCATACGCTGTCTGATCCTGGCATCCGGCCGTCGGATGTGCAGATGCCCCAAGCTCTCTGAGCACACTCCAAATGTTTGGCTGCCCCTGGCATAAGACATGAGCCTCATCCCCGAACATCAGCCGCCACACCACGACCCCCCCATCCGCCACATTACTACATGTACCGATGTACCTTGAGACTGCCAACTTCAACATCATAGCATAACGCTCCAGGCAGCTAAATTGATGCCTCTATCCCCTCATCAACCATGCTAATCGACATGTCATCCCTTCTGCCCATTGTGGCTCTCATCCTTACCACGGTCAGACCTGCAGCCGCCAACACTGAAAAGGCCATCTTCATAGCCCCGGACACCGTCAACATCCCACTGCGACAGCCTTCCCTCGACAATCTCAACCTCCATGTCCTGACTCCCAGCACCTGGTCAATCCGAGCCAACCTGACACGAGTCTTCCCCACAGAGTCTGGAGATGATTCTTCTGGGGCGGTCACGTGGTTGCTGCTGGACGAGCTCACTCCCGGCCAGCGCTACGAGTTTCGTGTTTGCTGGGCTGCCATTGTAAGTCTACCAATTCATATATATGATGCGTTCGAAAGGCATAGCTAACTATCTTCGGCCCTGAAGCAACCCACTGATTTCTTAATGGACGTCTACGAATTGGACACCGTCTGGGATACGCCGGAGCTCATCCAGTCACTCGCAGAGTACGCCAGCTCACGTCAACCTAACTCTGAAGATGGTCAAGAGCCATTTCCGGAGGGCCAGGAGGAGCGGAAATCCTCCGTTTCTATTGCTCCAAGTACGAGCATTCGCCGACTACTTCACCGACAATGCAGCGCTCATGAAGGACCCCCCTCCAGTTTTGGTCGATCTCATCCTGGACCCGTACTTGTACAATGCTGTTCCCCGTTCTCTCCTACCCACCATTGGATACCTCGTGCTCGTAGGACTAGTCGCCTGGTTTGTGGCTCGTTCCGTCGCCTCCAAGCTACAGTCTATTGCTGTCACCGCCGAGACCTCAACAAAGAAGCGAAACTAGAGACAGGGTTTCTTCGTAAACGCGAGCCACCATGGCCGGATTCCCAAATACAAGCGGGTTCGGTAGATGCATTCTTCTATCTATGTCGATCGTTACCATCGTCACCATCGTCATCTTCATCTTTATCTTCTTCTTCTCCACAATTTGACTCGTCGTCACTCTCGTCCTCATCAGTCCTCTCGGGTCATCACATATATTTACCCTCGGCTGAGTTCCGGTGGTCCAACCCTCCCTCACTTTGTTCATCCAGCCCATTAGTTACCTTGCGATCTGAACAGGCTCCGAAGTTCTCGGCGGGCAATTTGCCAGCCGACATCTGGCTATCGGGTCGGGGGCGCAAACAAGAAGGAAAACGGTCCGCGGTGCGATTCTTGGCCAGGTTCCGTTTACACACGCATCTCAGTAAGGTGCACCATATTGCTGGCCTTGTTGAGGGTAGCTTCCGTGTGGAATCTGGGGAGGCGCTCCCTCGTGGTGCTGTTGGGAGCCGTATTGGGACGACTGGCCACCGGGAGGCGTATTGTACGAGGGATTGTATCCGCCGGTTGGAGGAGGTGGGAACTGTTGATGACCACCCGAAGAAGGGGCGCCAAATGATTGCTGGTGTTGGCCGTACTGGTCATGACCTCCCTGGCTGCTGGCAGGAGGCGAGCTGTGAGGGTAAGACTGGCCATATGATTGCTGCTGAGGCGGCTGGCCTGGGGGAGGCGGTGGATACTGGACATGCTGCTGGGCTTGGCCGTGCTGCGGCTGACCTTGCTGAGACTGGCCATGTTGAGCCTGTTGCTGAGGCGGTCCACCGGAAGTAGGGGGCGGCGGGAATGAGTTGGTTTGGGATCCATACTGCTGATTCGAACCGTAGGAGGGATTCGAGCCATAGGAAGGGTTGGAGCCATGAGACTGGTGCGAAACAGGCTGTTGCGGGTGGGAGCCCTGGTGTTGCTGGCCTGGCTGATTATGCTGGCCAGGCTGATTATACTGGCCTGGCTGGTTATGCTGGCTCGGCGAGGTATGCTGGCCTGGTTGGTTATACTGGCCAGCCTGGTTATGCTGGCTCGGCGAGGTATGCTGGCCTGGTTGGTTATACTGACCAGGCTGGTTATGCTGGCTCGGCGAGGTATGCTGGCCCTGTTGGTGCTGCTGACCCTGCTGCTGGTGCTTGTTCGGAGAGGGCGAGCCGTATGACTGCGATCCGCTCGTGGGAGTTGAGGTGGGCTTGCCTGATGAGCCTGGGGGATGGTATGTGGGAGCTTCGCCCGAGTAGCTTCCGCTCTGGCCCTGGCTCTGGCCCGAGTTAGAGTAACCAAAGTTCTGGTTCTGAAATTGCAGCGCAGTCAGTCAATTTGATTTCATCTTCAACTTTGAGAACGTCGTTATACATACGCCGCTGCTAGGCTTGCCGCCAAACATGTGGGCAACGCCGCCCATGACCGCGCCAGCCAGTCCGCCCTGTTGATGCTGCGACCCACTGGAGGACTGGCCGCCGTGGTAGTTCTGCGGGGGAGGGGGCTTCTCCGAGGTAGCGGTCGCCGATCCCATGAAGCTCGATGCCAACTGTCCCACAAGCTTACCCGCCGAGGAGTTCTTGCCTGCTCCACTGCTGCTGCTGCCACCGCTGCCGTGGCTTCCACCTCCGAGGAATTGGCTGGCCAGGCTACCGAGGTTACCCAGTGGGTTGGAGCTGTTGTTGCTGCTGCTGCCGTGGCTGGTGTTCTTGCCGCCGCCGAGAAGTGCGTTCATGGCCATGGTCTAGATATATACATCCGCAAGGGCATTGGTTAGCCAAAATCCAGTCTCGCAACATTGATGGCATCCAAGACAAATCAAGGTATAACTTACACCAATACCGCGATCGCCCGTGGGACCACCCGCGCCCCTTGCGCCCTCGGGCAAGATGGGCTCCATGGTGCCGTCGGCGTGGCGGACCGTCTGAGAACCGTCGGGATGAGTGATGAGCTCAGGCTGGGGTGGGGTGCCGTAGGGATGTTCGACGTTCTGGGCCGGGGTGCTGCCCGTGAAGGCGGGCTCGGTAGGCGTGTCCCACTGAGAGACGCCGGTGGACAGCTGGACGAAGTAATACTTCTTGCTGGAGCCATCCCACTGCGCAATCCAGCCGGCGGGCAGTGGAGGCGGGGCAAACGTGGGACCCTCGGCGGCGGGGGACGTCGGTCCAGCCATGATGTTCGAGTGTCGACCGGGGACGGGACGGGACGAGACGAGACGAGACGGGAGGGTGGGAGGACGGCAGGGCGAGGACGAGGGCGAGGTGAAGTGTGTCTGTTGCGGGAGCAAGGTGGGATGCACGCGACGATGCGGACGGGACCGTCGCAAAGAGGGGAGGTGTTTTAGGAGGGAGGGGAGGAGGGACCGAGGGAGGAGGAGGGAGGAGGGGTCGACGGGGGACGTTCCGTCAGAGAGCGAGACTCGCTGCAGTCATGAGGTGAGGTGGTTCGCGTTGCTGCTGGGCTGGTGGAGGTTATAAGGCTGGAGGGCTGGCACGGGAACCCCCCCTCCTACACACACACACTCGACGGGCCCCATTGGAGGTCCCCTCTTTCCCCCACCCGCCGCCCAAGCAAGGACGAGAGCAGCGGCAGACCTCGCAGCGAATGTTGGGTGGGCTTTTGGGCGCGCGGGCGGCCGGCGGTCAAATCGTCAAATGATGGATGGCGCTTGCGGCCCTCAGCGGGCTCCCCCAGGGCTTGTCGGGGAGCTACAGAGCGCGGGCTAGGCGGTTTCGGGAAGTGCGCGCCCCTCCTTCTTGGGCCTCTGCGACCTTCTCAGTGACCTTTCGTCCCTCGTCGTCTGGCTTCGGGCGTGGTAGCACGGTACCATTTGCAGCACTGCCCCGCGCCCGCTGCTGAAGAGTTGCGTGGACGCCGTGGCTTCTGGGGAGGGGTCCTCTGTGTAATGTGTACAGTCTGCGCACTGTGTGACTCTTGGTGCCCAACCGCTCCACCTCTGCGCGGCCCGCCCCACGCCGCACCGTATCCGCACTGTTGGCCCTGGAATGAGCCACACCGACGCCCCCTCGGTGCTCGTTTCGTCCCAGCATCCGCAAACGCCTCATCAAGGTGGCCGGATGGGCTGCCTCTTTCTTACGCTTTCGATGCCCTGGTCCCCCTTGCGCCTGTCTGTCGATCTGACATTGTTCCTGCCGTATCTTTCGCCGTCAGCTTCTGCACGCAAGGGAAGGACCCTTTGTGTCACGCAACAGGTCAGATGACTCACGTGCCATGGCGACTTCAACTACGAGTCCGCCATGATAAGGTCTGTCATGGGTGTACAACAATACCTACATCCAGACTCTGTAATGGACTCACTCAACCTGGAGGGTTTCATTTTCCCCACTCGTCACAATCCGGTTTCGCATGTCACTTGTCAAATTACTTCAAACTTCATAAGCATGTTCAATCGCATTACGTTTGCGCAATCGAGACGAGCGTCTCTCTTATGGGTCCTTATTTTTGTGAAAATTCCGTAAAGTTTCATTTCCTGAGAGTCTTTGTGTGCCTCTTCATCATGTCTTCATTTACAATGCTAAAAGAACGAAAGAAAAGAACTCCTGATATCCCCCCCGGGTGTTTGCCCCAGACCGTCCTTGTCAAAAATACAATATGTACTTTTGAATGAAGGTCAATGACTCCCAATGGCCAGTGCCTCCATTCCAAATGCCCATCCTTTGTTCAGAAAGCCTTTCCCAAAGGTTTTGCACGTCCACACTCTAGACTCGAGCGCGGAAGCTGCGGAAAGTTCGTCGTCGTCGGGCGCTGGTGATGGCGAAAGCCTCAGCCGTGCTGCTCCCGCAGGTGGTGCCGTCGGCCACAGCCATGAGGACCGACCAGGTACCCGAGGCACAGCGCTGGAACTTGGTACCGCCAACGCAGTTCCACTCACCCTCGTTGCTGCAGGCAGTGCCGGCAGTGTGGCTACCGCTGCTGGAGCCGTCGCCGCTGCCCGAGGTGGCAGAGGCAGCGGGGGCAGAGGCGGAAGACACAGAGCCTCCAGCACTCTTGGTCATGGTGACGAGCGTGGTCGTAGGAGCGCTGTCAACGACGGTTGTGGGAGCGCTGTTGGCGACGGATGTGGGAGCGCTGTTGGCGACGGATGTGGTAGCGCTGTTGGCAACGGTTGTGGGAGCGCTGTCCGCAGGCTGAGATACGGTGATGAAGACGCCGCCAGGACTACAGTCAAGTGAGTTAGTTATTGCACTCGAAGCAGGAGCTGAGGGCGATACATACACGGTAGTGTCATCCGCAGGAGCAGCGGTGGTGGCCGCAGGCTGAGTGTAGGTGGCTACAGCGGTGGTTCCGGCAACAGCAGAGGTGTTGCTATCACCAGAGCCAGAGCCGGATCCAGAGGAGCCGCAGTCGCCATCAGGAGCCACGGCGTTGGAGTTGGACATGGTGACCTCCGTACCAGGGTCGGGGAACATGACATCGGCTTCCTGGGTGACAGCGCAGCCGTTACCGGCACTGCCAACGTTGGCAACGAACATGTCAGGGAGGCTGCTGAGGGCGGAGGCGCGCTTGGCGGAGGAGCCGGTGATATTAACGGCGGCGCAGTTCATGTACATCTCGCGGTTGCCGGTCTTGTTGAACCACGTCCAGGCGAAGATAGCCTCGCCGGCGGGGGTGTCGCTGGGGACGGTGAAGTCGAAGGATCCGCCAGACTGGAGAGGACAGTTGCCGATGTACGAGTGGATGACCTTCCAGGTCTTGCCCTTGTCGAAGGAGAGCGAGGCCTGACAGCTGCCACCATTGTGGAAAGCTCCGCCAGCGATGGTCATGTTGTACTTGCCGCCGGCCGCGAAGGTGGCGGTGGCCGCGCCCTCAGCAGTGCCGAAGAGGCTGTGGTAGCCTTTGCAGGGGAAGTTGCTGCCAGAGGCATCCAGGGGAGCGGTCATGCTGTAGTCGATGCTACCGGAGGCGGCGAAGGGGTTGTACTTCGAGTTGAAGGGAGCAGGGAAAGTCATCTCCATGTGCGCCTGGGCAAGACCCGCGAACCCGAAGGCGAGGGCGAGGGACTGGAAAACCTTCATGTTGAGAGTTGTTGTGTTGATGTGGTTGCTGAAAAGAAACGTTCGTCACGTCCGTCGAGGAGTGATGAGGGTATCCGGAAAGAAGAGAGGAAGTAACTTGCTGAAAGCTAGTGTTTTCTGGTTGTGTGTGCGGTGAATGTGAGAAGAAAGATGAGTTTCCTCGGGCGGCTCAGAAAGGCTTTTATGTCGAGCACAGCTCGAAGCGTTGAGTTATGGAGGCTGGTGTTCTGATGAACAGAATGTGAGTTGCAGGTGAATGAACGGGTATTCGCGAGTGGGTACGCTATTGTGCTCCGAAGAACAAAAAGGATTGTGGTGCTTTGTGCGGGTTTCCCAAAGGAATGCGACGACGCGAGACGAGGACGAAAAAAGGGTGGATGCCTGAGCAGCGAGCGAGGGAGCTGCAGAGCGAAAGACGAGTCAAGAGACCGGAGTCAAGAGAGCGTGAGTGCGTGTGTGCAAGGTCTCGTCTGGCGTGTTTCCCAGAAATGCGTTTCGTGCGAGCAGTTGGGCTGAAAGTGGGTAGCACAAAGCCAAAAGGAGGGTTGTCAAGAGTTTGGGGAGGGTTGGATGTTCAGTTTGGGTCGGTTGATGATGAGTCGGGTTGAGTCGAGAAATGCGAGTACAGGAAGCCCAGCCCCAAGGACAAACGAAGAAGAAGATGTCTGGCACGGAGGAGAAAGGGAGTGTAGCTGGCCACCGGGGCGGAAAAGGAAACAGAGCAAAAAAAGGTGAAGAATTCCTGAGCGGTGCTGGGGAGAGAGGAGGTCGGGGGGTGTGGTGTGTGGTGGAGGAGCAGGCGGGTCTTCTTTTGTACTTGGGCCATGCCACGACGGGAACCCACCACGACGACCGTTGCAATGCAGTGACCCGACGGCCAACAACTTCGCTCAGCCGAGCCGGGATGATCGACAGGAGGGAGGCGGCATGCAAGATCGGCCTTGCCATGGCCCTTGGACCTTGGGCATCTCCACCGATGGACGGGGGCCGGGGGCTAGAGCGAGAGGCTGTAGAGCACCAACACATTACAGTAGCCAGGACGAGACGGGATAGGGCAGGACAAAAAGCCTAGACAAGACAAGGCCAGACAGGAGGGCGCATAATCCATTCACCTCTGCATCGCACTCCATTTTTTGGCCGCCCTGTGACCTTGACCCTTGGAACCATGTAAGTGCGTGTCGACAACATCCACGCTTGCACGCCCCTGTTGCACTCCCCTCCCTCCGCCCTCTTTGTCGTCCCGCACCCCTTCTTAGGCACATCCATTGTGCATGCCCTAGTTAGTCAGTCCATTGTGCCTTGTGCCTGGATTCCTGTCCTGATTGATCTCTCTCGCCCAGGATGTCTTGTCTTGTCTTGTCTCGTCTGAGCTCCGGCCACTGGGAAGCCATAGCCACCCACGCCCACAATGACCCGGGGGTGCCTTTGTCCCCCGTCCCCAGCGCCCAGACCTGTCTAGATCCCCTCTCCCATCTCCGAAGCTGTAAAGCACCTGCGCGTCACCGTCAGTCCTTTTTTTCCTGTTCCTCTCGTGCTACCCTGCCGCTTGCCCTGCCATGTATGTCTGAGAGTGTATGCGTGCGGACGGAGTGGCCCCCGCTAAGGTGCATGCAAACTGGGCGCCTAGGCAAACCGCTGTCGACGAGCCAGGGCCCAACGGCCTCCTGTCCTAGCCAGAGAGCGCAAAGCCTCCGCGGAAAGACAAAACAGCGATTCCTCGTGCTATGGCTTTACCGCCGCGCTGCTAGGGCGCCAGCTGAGTCTCTATAGGGTCTTCGGGGGTTCAAGCCGAGGCGCTGGGGTCAAACTTGAAAACCGATCTTCGCGGCCCCGTCCCCACACACACGCGCACACGCAGAGACATACTGTCAACCCATCCATCCAGATGCTACCTATGTACCTACTCTGTGCGGACTCGCCAGACATGCCCCCCTGAGGCTGTCGTTTCGTCCCCTTTTTGGTCTTCGGCCCGCACGAATGATGCCCCATGTGCCTCGGCGGTTTTTTTTTAATTGAGTTCTTTTTTCGTGTCCTCAGTTCATCTCTTTTCTTTTCCCGTTGAAAATGTTTGTCACGGGTGCACAAGGGTGGCGTAGGAATGCGACCAGCCATCAGCAGCCAGCTTCCTTCCCCATTGTGAGGCCACTGGTATGTTTGCTTTCAGCTCCTTCGCCGGTGCCTGGGTGGCCTCCCAGTCTCAGGCGAGAAATAGCGCGTGTCGGCGTCAATTGCAACGAGCGAATGAATA
Organism: Ilyonectria mors-panacis; assembly: GCA_002991585.1. Classification (NCBI taxonomy): domain Eukaryota; kingdom Fungi; phylum Ascomycota; class Sordariomycetes; order Hypocreales; family Nectriaceae; genus Ilyonectria; species Ilyonectria mors-panacis. Next base: position 611,304 of record PPHJ01000068.1, read on the forward strand.
GGAATGGACGTGGGCTAAAGGTGACGGCCCGGTGACTCTTTGGTTGACCTTGACCTCTCGTCACGGGTGTAAGTGGTCGCGGCTCTTGGACTGGCTCTCGCTGGCGCCCTCTCCTGTGACTGGACGCATTGTACAACCGAAGGGAAGGAAAGAACTCTGGGACAAGGGCAGACAGGGGTAGCCAGTGACGGATCATGGCACTCATGGCCAATCAGACGCCCCAAATGCCGTGGCAGTTGAAACGCCACCCGCGCTGGAGCTGCGCTGATTGGCCCCGTACCTGAGTGAAACGCGATCGGGGGGACATGTAGGCGCGCGAGAAGCAAGGGGCAGGTACGAGACAGGGGCGAAAAGGAAAGCGAGTGGCAAGCACAGTCCACGCTCGGAGCCAGGAGCCAGGAGCGGAACGGTTAAGCCACGTCCCGAAAACAAGGGACCAGCCAGCCACCAGCGAGCGACAGTGACAGCGACAGCCCGGCTAGCGGCGGACAGAACGACCTGGAATGGCCTAACAAAGAGGCCTCTCAGGGTGAGAGGAGGGGTTTGTGACAGGAAAGCCCAGGAGGGGAAGGAAGTTCTCCAGCATTAAGGACGCAAGCGAGAGAAGGATGCGGATCGGTGGTTTGAGAGTCATCGTGTTGGCTTCGTGTCTGCACGGATTTGCGTGTTGGTTGCTGCGACTGCTGCCAACACGCTTCCTCTGTAGTCGTATTATGCACGTGTGCCATAGGTTCTATGTTTGGCTACCGGCGAAGATGAGTAGGTCAAGGCCGATTGTCTTCGGTCGGTGTGTGTTAGAGACGGGGGTGGGGAGGCCGGAGATGGGGAAGGGGAGTGGATTCCGCAGTGGAGAGAGAGAGAGTTGTCGTTCGCTGACTGTGTTAGCTGGCACCGGCAGGGAGCAGGAAGAGAGCAGGGAGGACGCCATTGTGCGGAATGGATGCTCCCTGTCTGTGTCTTGGACCTCCAGCGTCCAGCCTCGCTCGCACTCGCTCATTGAGGGATCGTGGACAAGACCCAGCAACAAGGAACAAGTCCGAGCTTGTCCATGTCACCTCTATTTTAGGCAGGTGTTGAGAATCCACGGAGAGGATGCCGAGTGCGACTTACAACAAGTCATTCATAGTAAAATATCAATGCCCGTTGCTTTGCCCACTCACTCAGTTGCATAGGATGCTCTTTGACAATTTTCTATCTACCTTGTTTCTTGGCCGTGAATCAAATATCATAAGAGAACCGACGCCGTTGACGTTCGTACAAGTCCATCTCCCTTCAGTGTTAGTTGTCATTGTTGTCATGGTCATGTTGGTCATACTAGTAGGCCAAAAGTCCCAAGACACTAGCGACAAGCGATGGATTCGCATCCATCCCATGCGATCAGTGTGTCCGACAGATCCCCCAATTCATAATCCTTCCGATACAAATCCTCCCGAGTCGTTGGACATCCACCCCCGGAGCTGGCTAGGACGAGTAGGGCCGTAGCAGCAATGCCAATTGTCCGGCGTCTTGTGTCCCTGATCGCCACCTACCCTAGGGCCCGACGGGTCCCCTCACCATGGTCAATCCTCGTTCCTTAGCCTCACGGTCCACGGTCCACGGCCAACCATCGGAATCCCTGACACCGGGTCTGTGTGCAGGCCCATAATTAGCAGGCTGGATCCAGAATAATTACTACGTAGCACGTATGGAGGACACAGTCATTACGGGACGTAGTGTAGCATTAAGCATAGTAACCTGGGGTCCGAGTCGAGCTTGACCAGGGCCTCCCGCGATCTCCTCCAGCTCGGTCATGCCCGTTCCGCGACGACTGCGCCTCGGTGCTCTACCCGTACCTGACTGCAACACAGCCTGCGCCTCTGAGCTGCCAATGCAAGCTGCTGCGGCTGGAGAGAGAGAGCACTGACCGCGTACTGCCCTTTGCCTTGGTGATGATGAGATGCCCCCCGAATAGCCTTGCCTTGGCATTGCCGCCGTGCTGCCGCCATGCGTCGATCTACATAGTTCGCTGCCTCTATTCCTGTACATGTCCATGTATGTGCCTGTGCTTGTGACTGGCCCTGTGGCGCCAAAGAGGCCGCCACCCGCGCGTGTAAGCAACGCCTACAGGAGCGAGGATGCTCAGTGCAGCATCTTGTCGGCAAAGCTGCACCGTCAAATCCTTCTTAATCCTCATAGGGCAACATGGATGCAGCTCTCTCCCACTCCCCCCTTGGCTGCATCCTTCGAAGAATGTTCCCTGTTGGCGTCTCGATGACTCGCTGACTGGCTCACTGCCAGACAACCCCCCTTCCATCAGTCCACCACACCCCGCTTGCATCGAAAGGATCCCCCCAACAGGCGCCATCCTCCAACCACTAACATGGCTGGTCTTGGTCCCCTCTTCACCAACTTGACGCTCCTGTGGCGCCGTCCGTTCCTGGGATGATCTCTGTGGGTGGCGCCGACCTTCCCATGGTGAAGCCGCCCCATGCGTCGCCCCTCACATGGAACTGGAGAACTGGAGAACGGGAGACGGGCGAACCCCGCGGCGCCAAGAAGCACCACTCAAGGCTGGCCTCGCACTCAACCATCCGACAATCGACCCAGTATTTAAGGGTGAGAGGCGTGAGAAGAGCAAAAAAACCATGTCTACTGGCGACATGACCCATCATGATGTCCCATATTCTGCAACCGTCACGCTGTCCCACCCGTCCTGCCGGTTTGCCGGGTTTTATTTTTATTTTTTTGGATCTTCTCTTTCTCAGTGCAATGACATGTCTGCCTGCTCGCGTTGGCTGGCCCTTTTTACCCTTGCTCTTGGGGTCGTTCGCCAAGGACAAGGCCCTGTCGTCCACCGTCCAATGTCCGACAATTGGAGCTTCATATTCAGTTCACCCTTGCCTTTTTCTGCCCTTTTCTGCCTTTTTCTGCACTGCTCGCACCCTCCTCTTCGCCTCTTCGCTCACTTCCGTTTACACATACACCCTTATTTATTACCTATAACATCGTCCCACTTATACATCTGCATCTGCATCTATACATCAAATTCCCATGCCACCCCTAAAAGATCATCCTAAAACGGCCACGGCCAACACATTCATCCTTCCATCCATCCATCCCCAGTTAAGCCATCGCCATCGTCAGCCCATCAATCCATCAATGCCACCCGCGCGTTTCGCCTTGCTGCGCGCTCTGTACACCAATGTCTTCCCTGCTTTGCTCCTCTTTCCAGAAATCCTATCACCATGCACTTCACATCACAAACACTTGGACCCGCGCGTGAAACGAAACATGGAAATGCTTCTGCTGCCTTCTCCTTTCTGCTACATAGTCGTAGACGGTGCGTTAGCTTGGTACTGTACAATACCATACCCGTCCACGGATACAACGTATGCTTCTGTTTGCTATTCGGCGCTTCTCCCGGCCACTACTGACATCCCCTGGCCGCATCGTCCCTCATTGTCCCTCCTTCCATCTCCCATCTGCTACACCCATTTCCCACTCTACCACACATACAGCCAGTGCCGACCACGCCTCCTCCTGCTGGTCCCCTCGAGGAAACAGGAGGATTCGTCTCGTCAAAAGCTGCCATGTGTCATCGGTTCCCGGCCCATCGAGTGCCACGGTGCCCTGGTAGATGAATGGCCTTTACGGCTCCCAATGATCCCCATCTCCTTCCATTGACAATGGCTCGGGCCTTCATCTTCCACTGGGCCGACTTCGCCACTTACTCCGTTCCACCCCATACTCTCCAAGGATGCTCTCGACAACTCCCACCACTCCTCGGGTATCTTGGCCCGCTCCAGCCGTCCACCGTTGCTCCAGGTTGTCTGCCAACGCTCTCGCGCACATCCTACTGGTGGATTCCCGTGATGGTCTCGATATACCGCTGATGGTGCCCCTTGCGCCACCATCCACTGACGACAAAAGTCAACATCAACGACTGCCGAGGCCACCCACGACCCAGATGCTGCGGGCAGAGACAACTTCATCCACGCCACCGTAACAGATCATGCCCGGCACCCTCTCCTAGCCCACCGTAAGCGACCCAACGGCTCACCTGCTAACCCAAATACCTACGGGCAGCCCGAGCCCGAGGCCTCCCATGTCTAAGCCGTGCTGGTAGTTTGTGCGACTCTTTTTACGAATGCTCCATATTGCAACATATATGCAATGATTCGCACTCATCGCTGTTGCATGTGTAACCCAGACTCTGAGATGGGAGGGCCAGAGAAAAGTCTACCTCGGCGAGGCCGCCGCCGCCCAAAAAATGTGCTAGAGATGCTGCGTTTGGTTTATAATTCAAGGAGGGCCGATGCTACGTCGCATCTCCCTTATTTGGCTTCATCTGAGCCTTCAGTCGTCCGACCCTGGCTCACAGCCGGTACGGCGTGATTGGTTTGTGGCGTCTGATGCTGCCCTTGCCCACCGTAGCCCTTGTTGTAGCTATTGCTGCCGCTTCGGTGTTGCTGCTGGCCGTAATGGTGTCCCTGCTGGGGGCTGGTCCCAAAGTGCTGCGGTCCGGGACTGCCATACCCTCGTACATTCGTCACTGCCCACGGTTAGCGACTTGTCTCTCTGCTGAAGCACACCATCCGTCACATACTTGGTCCTTGTCCCTGGGTGAACACCGGCTGGTTGTATTGCACGTTGGGGCTCATTCCGTATATCGGCTGGCCCTGCTGCGATCCCTGGTGGACCATCATTGGCGCAGATGGGCGCCCCCGGCTAGGATAGCCGTTGGCTCCAGGCACCGGCTGAGGTCCAGACGGCATGAACTGCGGGTGGCTGCCGGGATACATCATCTGCGGCCCGGGCACCATTCCCTGTGGTGGCATGAACTGCGGCTGCATCATCATTTGAGGACCCATCTGCCCTTGCTGAGGTGACATGTACTGCGGGTTGTTGGAAAAGCTGCGAAATTGTCCCATCTGAGGTGTCCCAGGTCCCATAAAGACCGGCTGATTGTAGGGTCCTTGTGCCGGCGAGTTCACGGTGGGATATGCCGCCACGGGGACATTACCCAGTCGCGGCGAAGCGAACGACTGGGCCGAGTTCGAGTGCATCATGCGATGGTCATCATTACCATAAGGCGGGTGAGGCACAGGTCCATGCTGCGGTGTGTGCATCTGCATTGGTGGCATATGCGGGGACTGTCTGGGTCCCATGCTGTGCGCACCGTGCTGGAGATGGAACGGCAACTGGTGTTGATGAGGCATCTGTGGAACGACATGCTGGGGGTTGGGCGTAGCCAAGGCAGGTCCGCCAAAAGGCTGGCGCTCGAAATACTCCTTGTAGGTCAGGCGCATCGTGGAATCAGGCTTCTCATTGTCCTGGAGCTGTCGCCATGTAGGTAGAGTATCGTAGGAAGGGCGGAGACCGGCATTGTCATCCCAGTTGCGGCCTTGAGCAGGGACAAACGTCTGAATATGCGACAGGATGTAGCACTTCTTGACGTCAATCGCCTTGGTCTTGCGACGGATCAGCGGAGCCGTAGTGGCAGCAGGGGCAACGACAGCAGGAGCGGTCGCAGGAGTATCAGCAACATTGTTCACTGCCGATCGAGGGCTTGAGCTAGCACTTGGGTGGCCGTTGGGGTTGAAGGTCGCGGCAAATGGACTTGGCCTGAACTCGTGGCTGTTGGGGTTCAACTTGGCACCCATATGACCAGAAACTCCGCCGATACGTCGGTTATAGCTTGGCTCGACGCTGCTAGCCGGGCCAGTTGGAGGAGCACGCATTTCTTGGTTGGGGATGTGCGGCTGGTGAGCTGCTGGAGGAGGCTGAGAGTACTTCTGCTGCTCAACGTTGCGGAGTCGCTGTGCAAGTGTACCGGTCTGTGGCTGCGAGGGCACGTGTTGGGGTCCGCTCCGGTTGTTCCGGTATTGCTGTGCATGATACTGCTGCTGGGGGAATGGCTGGCGAGCTCCGGAATGGCGGTTTTGGCCTCCAGCCGAAGGGGTGGCCTGGGTGCCCGCTGAGGTCCGCGAAGGTCGAGAGTCACTTGGAGTGGCGGATGCACTGGCAGGCGCAGGCGCAGGCGTGCCCTGACCGGCAGCCTTGGGCTGGGTTTCCTTTGACGGCGTGGTCTTGTCCTTGGTTGTTGTCGTTGTCTCGACTTTAGCCTTGGCAACCTCTTCGGCATTCTTGATGGCCTTGGCCTGGATTTCCTTCTGCTTCAGCGGGTCCTTGGCAATGATGGAGACTAGGTCGGTTGGCACAGGCGTGGACAGCTTGAATGAGTTGGCAAACTTCTTCAACTCTGTCAACTTGACTTCCTTGTCAGCCTTGGCCTTGTTGCTGCGGGCCTTCTCGGCATTTTGTCGTTGCTGGTTGGCAAATGTCTTAAACTCCTTTAAAACATCATGCTCAACCGTCGATGTGGCATTAGGAGTGCCCTCGTTGCGGGCTGTGGCGGTCGAGTTTCGCAGAGGAGTACTGGCCTTTTCGGCGGTCTTCGTCTCCGGAGCCTTGGCGCTGGCAGGCTGAGCCACTGGCTTCGGTTCAGGTGACACAGTTCCTGCGGCTTTTTTATCCGTTGCCGGCTTTTGCTCATCGCTCTTGGGAGGAACACCATTCTTGTTGGAATCGGGAACTGGCGTCTTTGACTCCGCTGCAACCGGGACGGGAGCGGGGCTCGGCTGCTTCTTGGGTGGTGCCTTGATCTGGGAGGAAATGATGGCCGGATCGATGGGAGCTCCCTTGACAGTGGACTGGGCTGACGGCGCCCGTTTCGCCGGAGGGGTATACTTGTTCTCCCGACTGGACAACGGAGGGAAGTCCTGGCGTCGGACGCCGCTGTATCTGTAGCAAAGAGTCAGTCACACAACCTGCAAGATGAGATTGCTCTATCAGCAAGGCACATACTTATCCTCTTCATTCTCGCCTTGATCGTCTCCGCCAACAAAGTCCATGATTCGCTCCTCGGCAACATGGGCGGTAGTAGGCGCACTGCGCTCAATTTCTCTAGCCTTCCTCTCCGCGGCGGCTATCCGCTCCCGATACTGAGGGTGGCTCTTGTTGATCGCAGTTGTGTAGATGTTCTCGTCGTAGTCTGTCTTAAGACCAAAGAGCCTCTCGTTCTCAGCAAACTGGTCCCAAGCTCCACCGCCGGCTGACTTTTCTAGAGCACCGTTGACAGCATCATTTGAGTCAGGGACCCATGGCTGAAGGACTCTTTCGTTGCCAAATCGACTGTTGGAAATGGCCGAGTCAGTTCGAAACGAACTGCGGTTTCCTGTTTCAAAGACGGTTAGGATATGGGGAGTGCAGGTCAGTAGTTGCCAACTCACCATTTTGGCGGTTATCCAATTTCCCCCCAGCACCTCCTCCGGCTACTCCGTCTTTCTTTGGGAGGGGCATATCGGGAACGCTCTTATCGTTGTATGGCTTCTCAAATGAGTGTCAAAATTCGTCGCCTCGGCCACCATGCAGGTAGCCACCGGGAGTGCCTTGTGTGGCGATACGGAACGATGGATGAGGTCTCGGTGGGTTCGCGAACGCAGCGCACTTATCAACCCTGTGAAAGCAAGTGTTAGATCTGACCGCAAGGTATTGTGTGGGTGTGTCGTCGACAGCAAGTTCGGAGGGCAAGGTAGAGGCCACGTCCGATGCAAGCCCATGACGTGACGCTATAGTGGGAACTCGGAAGAGCTGGGACAGGCGTGACGTTGGGAAAGCAGTTATTGAGAGCCAAGGATGCAGAATGTGTGTTGTGATTGTCGGAGGCGATTACGTCGGACTTACCTTGTAGGAGTGGTCGGCGTTGCTCGTGTGACAGAGGATGGTGACGGTGACGGATCGACGATGATCAGGAAGGCGGACGACGACGAGAGGGTTTCGGTGCCGGCAGATGGCTCTAGACTGGCGGGAATGTCAGTGCCTGCATCGACATGCAAAGACGCATCCAACGGTGGACGAGGTGAAGTTTTGGTTTGGCTTCGGGTTCAGGGGCGGGCAAGGCGCAGACGCAGCCGAAGACGCAGGACAAAGGGCCCAAAAGATGGGGCGGGTCAAAGAGCCCCCAGGTACGACTGGCGAGGAAACGGGGCGAGGGAGGAGGGACTGGGGGAGTGCGATTTACCTCTTTGGAGGGGACGGGGCGAGCGAGAGGAGGGCGAGAGGATGGTCTCGTGCGGTTCGTCCAGCTCGGCGCTGCTACGGTTGCCTCGCAATGGGCAACAAGGGCATGGAGCGGCGGGATTTGGGCCGGGTCGGAGAGGGAGAGGGAGGATCGGAAGTCGAGGTTTGGTTGACGAGGTGGTGGTGATGAGGCTTTGTTTTCTGAGGTACCCTGTCGCTTCTGCTTCTGCTAACCTAGCGACAAAAAAAGGTGTGGAGGGTGCTTGCGGGTTGCCGCTGGCCGGCGCTGGTCCTTGGGGGCCGTGTGGGGTGGTGCGTTCCTCACAGCGCCCGTCACAGCGAGCCTCAGTGAGCCTCAGGGAGCCTCCGTCACTAACACAGCGTCCCCCAGTGGATGCTGCAGCGGGTACGCCGCACGGCAAGGAAAGCACATGCAGCACACAGTGCACCACAGTGCATGCGGCTCCGCCCACCAACTCTGAACTCTCCGTGTCTTCACAACCCCAGCAAACGAACAGCGCTGTCGGCAGTTTTGCGCACCAACGGCCTGTCAGGTACCGTGCCCAACAACTTCCCCTCAGAAGTTCACTGTGCGAAGATGTCTCGGCCCAGCACCATGTGCCTTTACCCGAGTACTCTTCAGGTACCCGTCGACCCCAGACATTCAATGTTAGGGAAACCACCTGCAACCTGAGCCCTCAAGTCTCGGGTCAACGCGGTTAGATCCAGGGGGCTGGCTATTTTCGCAAGGGCGCGGCAGTGGGTAACACAGTGGCACTGGCCGCAAATACGAAGCGGACACTGCGAAATTTAATTGTCGTTGCACGGGGAGAAGGGATTACCAGTCCCAGAGTGTGCAGCGGCCGGCTAGGTATTCAACCATTTCCACTAATCATCAGCCCTTGAACAACCTTGAAACAACGCAGCCGACAAGTAACTCTTCCGTTTCCCACAGTGAGTCGCTATCGAATGATGATGGCTCGAGCCATGCAAACAAATAATAGCCCCTGCTTGAGAGCCCGTTGGCAAACACCCATTGCAACAAATACTACAACACAACCAGCCTGTTTGCACATCGTCACAATTCAATAGATCGTCGAGTGGATCAGAGGACGCATAACATAGACCAAAGGATTTCTACTACAAATATTCACAAAGAGGACATCCCTTCCACCTCGTCTAGACGACTCTGACTGTTGGTACAAGCTTTTACGCCTCTTGGACCCCCATCTATACCTGAAGACCAAGCTCCTCGGCATAGGGGAGCACAAAGAGGTCACCAACGGTAGAGACAGTGGCCTTGCCAGCTAGAAGGGCCTTAGCAGCCTGCGGGAAGCGTTAGCATTGCGATAATGAATGGGGAAGATAAGGAAACTTACAGTGGTCAGCTTCTCAGCAGTGACAGCGTCGATAGCCTTGGCGAGGCTGGCGGTCTCATAGACCTTGCCGCTGTTGACGAGACCAGAGCCAGCCAGGAGGATGCTGGATTGGCGGGTCTGGGCCTCGTCCAGGGCGTTGAACTTGGCGTTGGCAATGGCCTTGGAAACATCCTCCTTGGCAATAGTGCCCGCGGCAATGCTCTTGAGAACCTTGACGGTCTCCTCGGCGCCCTTGCGGACGGAGGCGGCAGGGCCAGAGAGCTGAACAGCCAGGAGACCGGCGTCAGAGTAGGTGAGGTTGGAGGTAGAGACGGAGAGACCGGCAGTGCCGGCGGTGGCCTTGGAGAGGAGGCTGAAGCCAGGGGTCCATTTGATGCTGGACTCGCCGCCGAGAAGGGAGGCAAGGACGGCAATCTCGGCCTTGGCAGAGTTGTAGCTGGAGCCGGGGAAAGCAATGACGACGGAGTTGCCAGCAGTGTGGCTCGTTCGCTGCTCACCACCGAAGTACTTGCTGGCATCGGTCTTCAGGGTCTGGCCGCTTCGAGGGGTAGCGGGCACGTCCTTGAAGAACTGGCCGATCCACTTGGAGAGGGCATCGGGAGCGGCGCCATCGGCGACGACAGCGATGTTGGGCCTGGAGTAGACAACGTCGGCGAAGCTGGCAATGTAATCCTCGTTCAGGTACTTCTGGAAGGGAGTCGAGGAAGCAGGGTACAGGGAGGAACCCAGACCAGAGTGGAAGGCGACGGCGTGGGCGTTGTCGAGGGCGATAGCGGAGACATTGGCATTGAGAGCGATCTGCTTGAGGCGGAGAACGCGCTCAACCTCCTCGTGGAGTTCGTGGGCTGGCAATGATGTTAACGCGGATGCTGGAGATGTGTTGCCATGCTTGGTTCACTCACTGGTGTACTTGGTCTGAGAAACAACCTCGGCCAGCAGTTCGGCGAAGTAGGGCAGATCCTCGCGGAGGAAGCTGGCCTCAAGAACAACAGCCTCCCTGGTGTGCGAGGAGGCCAATTGACCACCGAGCAGCTCAGACTCGCGAGTGATGCGAAGAGCAGACCGTCGCTGGGTGTTCTGCATGGGACCCGGCAAATTAGCTCAAGTCCCGCCTTCGAATACCGGGTTTCCTCACCTTGAAAGCGAACTCCTCCAATCCAACGGTCAAGCCAGGGAGCGGCTGGAATCGAGTACCGGCCTTGGCAACGATGGCGAGCTTCGTGGTCGGTCCGTGGGCGTCTCGCGAGGCGATCTTGAGCCCAGTCACATCCGAAGTCTCGTACGATCCGGTCGACGCAGCAGCGGCAAAGGTTCGTCGCTGGACGCCGCAGGACCGGCGAGCGGTCTGCTGCGCAGTTCTCGCGAGGGACGATCTCGAGATCATTGTCGAGGTGATGGCGTAGGCAATTGGCAATCCTTCGGCCGTCGGGGGGAAGCAATTGATCTCCAAAAGAAGTGCCTCGTCGAAAAGCTCCCGTCTAATTTTCGGCAACAGGGAACGATCGGACATGTCACGTGACTTTCTCCGGTCAGCCAGATTTCCATCCCGGACATTGGCCCAGCGCTGTTCGGGATTGGCCTGGCGCTGAGCGACCAGGCAGTGACAGCCCAAAAGCCCACGTTCTGGGCACAAGTGCTCACGCTCACTAAGCCTGATATGGGGAAGCGTGTAAGAGAGCCAACTCTGAACCTCTACGATGAACCCGGCCTGAGGCAAAACTTGACTCTTTAGGGGAACATGCAGCGATTGCTAACTTGCTGGTGATACCTAATTCCCTTGTCAGAGTTCCATTATTCTCGGCGTCTGTATGTCATCACCGAGATCCCATGTAGAAGATTCGGACGTACGTTGTGCCCGCAATGAGTCCGCGCCAAACGTCCTTCTCTACCATTGGCTTCACAGTCATCGGATGGGGAATTCGGGCCCCAACTTGGCTTAGCGTTCTGGAACTTGCAGTGCATGTAAGGAAAAACCTCACCCCACCTAACAGCTTGACTTACACCAAGAAAAATATTGTCGATTTGCGCCTTGGCCCTCTGTCAACGTCAACGCGCTCCTCCACCACCCAGCCTTCCCGACTTCTCGCCTTCCCGCCCGCTCTCGTCCGGCCCGTCCCTGCACCTCCATCGCCCGCAGATCGCGCTTGTGAAATTAGCTGTCCTTTGGGACATCAATGACTCCACGGTAGCAATTGCGGCAGCTCTAGAGATAGTGAGAGGATCTCTAGGAGCAAAGCGATGCTCGTAGTGAGTCAAGGATCCCTCCCACGACCGCGCGCCGACGCCACTGACAATCTACCCCCCAGACGAAACATGCCGCTGAGCTTTGTGCTCTCCTAGTCAACGACCTCTACGGCGAACTGCCCTCGGTATGACACTTTCCCCGTCTGACATCCGCTCTTGGAGAAGAACCTTGACTTGCGTGGGATCGCGGGGCTGACTCTGTTGTCGCCAACCAGCGAATCTTGATTGCGCTGCTTACCAAGGGCCGCTCGACAATTGCGCAACTTGTCCAACACACGTCGCTTACTCCGCGACACTTGCGAAATGGCCTTGCCGTTTTGATCCAGCAAAATTTGCTCTACCACCACACGAACCCCGACACGAACGTCATCAACTACGAAGCCAACCCCGATGCTTGCTACAGTCTTGTGCGATCAGGAAAGATTCTCGAGATAGTCGACAGACAACATGGGACGGCAGAGCGTGAGCTGGTCCAGACCCTCATGCTTTTGGGCCATGCCAGAATTGCCGACCTTTCCCAAGCCTTTGGGTCGCGCGCACCCAAGGTGAATGGCCATACGAATGGCCACCATGACTCACACAACGGGTTGATTGAATCCGAAAACCACTTGAACTCTGTCCTGGGCCGTCTTCTCCAGGCAGAAATTATCGAGACGGTCCGACCAGACAGCTTTCGCAACCCCACCGATGTGCATCGAGAGATTGAGGATGACGTCTTGAAAACAGCCCCTGGCGAGAAGGCGGCGTCAAAGAATAAAGCGGAGTCGCAGCGCCAAATCATTGACCGCTTTCGAACTTTCCGAGACCAAGGCAAGATGTTGAAGCGGCAGCTTGACGCAACGGGAGGCTTCGTCTCCAAGAGAAGGAAACTTGAGAACGGCCGAGCTCAAAACGGGCATTCGTATGATACAGCTGCGCCGCAGCTCAATGTAAGAGAACGCTTTCTCCGATACGCCTTGCGACGCTAACATGCAGGCAGCCCAACGTCGTTGTTAGGCTGAACCACGAGAGATGCCTGGTTGAATTGCGCAACCAGCGGCTGGCGGGGTTCGCCGCAGACATGCTCGGAGAAGTTACCGGGGAGGTCTACCGTGCGGTTCTCGATCTCTTGACGGCCCAGGTCTCAAGATGCCGACCAGATGCTCTGCTTGACGAGGAGACAATTAGCCAGCAGGTCGCGGTTACAACTGTGGACATTCTTGAACATCTTGACGAATCCATCAACGTGCAATCAGGGATTGGAAAGGCGTCCAAGGACAAGATCGACTCTGAAAGCGCCGAGAGAGTGAGGACAACGCCTCCAGACGAGGATTATGACTCGGATGATTCCGATGCCGCTCCTCCGGGGCGACGTCCTGTGGTGAGGACATTCGACATTGGCGACGATGATGATGACGACTTTGGCGAGGATGACGAGAATAATGCAGGTGCAACCAACGGTGACCGAGAAACCAAGGTCAAGTTTGAGGGCTCTGCGACTCCTAAGGATAGCCGTCTTAGTCAGATGCGCCAACACCTTTTGCTCCTTGCTGAGAGCAAACACCAGTTCATCCGCCACTGCGGAACATTTGGACGCGGTCAGTGGACGGTAGACTTTACTCAGCTCATGGAGCGGCTACGAGAAACGGAACTGGATGCCATGATTGAGCAGTGCCACGGTCGACATGGCCTGCGACTAACACGGATCCTACGTGAGAAGGGCAAACTCGATGAGAAGATGCTACCTTCGGCTGCCCTAATGAAAAAGGGCGATGTCCAGGGAAAAATGCTTGCAATGCAGATGGCCGGTCTGGTGGACGTCCAGGAAGTCCCTAGGGATAACAGCCGATTGGCTAACCGAACACTTTTCTTCTGGTTCTTTGACAAGGAACGCAGTCAGACGCAGGCCTTGGACGATATCTACAAAGCCATGGTTCGGTGCCTTCAAACTCTCCAGGTAGAACGCCATAAAGAGCGGAACATCTTGTCGTTTGTGGAGAGGAAGGACGTCCAGGGCAAAGAAGAGGAGGTGATGACGGCGGAACACTACAACAAGTACAATATGCATCTGGAAGTACAAAGCAAGCTCCTCGGCCAAGTCATGAAGCTAGACGAATTGGTTGCAGTGCTCAGGGATTACTGAGGAGTGTTGAACTGCGACCCAAGGTTGACAGGGAAGGAAAAGAACGAATGGGGGGGGACGTTATTGTTTTGCGACCAGTTGCGGGTCAAGGACGGCCGTGTTTGGAGAGGGTAAATCATTATCAGCATTGTCATCATTGTCATTAGTGTCACGATTGTCGCTACCCGTTTGGCACCAGGGGCTGGATAGGTGATGAGGCTTTCGCGCTATGATATTTATAGGATACAAAAAAAAAACCATGTCCAAAGAATTCTTGAGCTCGGTGTCTTGTTTGATCGTTGAGAGCTTAGACTCCCCTAAAGAAATGTGCTATGTCAGGATGCATATCGAGCCAATGATGGATCGTCGACGTGCACGGAATGTGTGCTTGCGTAGTTTCAATTTCTTCAATTATGGACTTAGTTATATGTTTCGTGTTGTTTGAGTGTCATGACTACCCTTGAACATGGTAGGTAGAGCTGGTTCGTCATACTTCTAGTTTGATTTTCTAGCGTTGAACCCCTTTGGCGAGTGCTACTAGACTATCACCACGAATTCCAATGCTGAACGAAATCAAGTAAAAAAATGCCAGGATTGAATTGACCAGCCTGAAACCAGCGTCTCCGAATTGAAGTCGGTTTACCCACATGTTTATCACATGCGACGAGCTGAGAGCGAATGGTACAGGGTAACTGAGCAGCGAAGGCAACTTGGGCAGGCTGTAAACATGGGACGATAGCGTCTCCACAGAATAAGGACGCTTGGCCAAATGGATGGAAAGGTACAGGCCGAAGCCACGCCCATGCTGGTAGCACATACTCTCTCCCCTGCATTGAAGTCTATGGCACTGGATGTATACAGTACCTGCCCCTCGGTGGCCCTTGTTCTTGGTTCACGGCCCAGAGGGTCCAAGCAGCGGGTCGAGGCGTTGAGGTCGATTCTGTGGTGTGCAGAGGGTGGGACACAGCCGCAAGCTTCCGAAGTCGGTAGGGGAGAGCACTTTTGAAAAATTTCCAGAAGACTTGCGACGAGGACTTTGCGACATTCATCCTCTTGCACTGTCCGACCTCTCGTGCCTGTCTTTCCAATCCCCTCTCAGCCGCCCAAAATGTCTCCCCCAGCGTCTTCCGGTCCTCAGAAGGAGTCGAACTTGGCTCGACTCCTCGGCTCAGGTACGTTTTGCACTGGTCGCGCCCTTCTATTCGTCCCGCGTCCCCGCTTGCCCTCGCCCACAAAGTGAGACCTGGGACTCAACCACATGCTGACCGACTCAACAGGCTCTGCTGGTATCGCCGAGCTGGCCATCTTCCACCCCGTACGACCCCGATGACTCCTGACGTCTGCACGACACGCCTGCTGACCCTACATCCAAGGTGGACACCATTGCCAAGCGATTGATGAGCAACCAGACTCGCGTAAGAAGCTCCCCCTCTCGCCCTTCGTCCCCTCGTCTCCACGTCCCCTCGTCTCCACGTCCCCTCGTCTCCACGTCCCCTCGTCCCCTCACCAATTTCGATCGAACTCGCCCATTGACTTTGCGTGATTCTAGATTGCCAATGCCGGCCAATTGAACCAGGTCATCTTCAGGGATACGGCCGCCGCCTCTGCCGGAAAGAAGTTCGTCTCCTTGTTCCCCGGTCTGGGCTACGCCGCCGGCTACAAGGTGCTTCAGCGAGTCTACAAGTACGGTGGACAGCCCGTTGCCCGAGACTTCCTGGACAAGCACTATGGCAAGGATTTTGAGAATGCCTTCGGCAAGAAGACTGGCAAGGCCATCATGCACTCCACCGCTGGAAGGTAAATGGCACCAGGATATAACCCTAAAACTTGCCAGAACTGTGACGCTGACCAGTGTAGTCTGATCGGTATTGGTGAGATTGTTCTCCTGCCTCTCGACGTCCTGAAGATCAAGCGACAGACCAACCCCGAGGCTTTCCGCGGCCGTGGTGTCTTCAAGATCGTCGCCGACGAGGGCTTCGGCCTGTACCGTGGCTGGGGATGGACTGCTGCCCGAAATGCTCCTGGTTCCTTCGCTGTATGAGCTGCCACTCCTCCATGTAAGATATAAAATGCTAACATCTCTGTGATAGCTGTTCGGTGGTTCTGCCTTCGCCAAGGAGTACCTCTTCCACCTCGAGGACTACAACAAGGCCAGCTGGTTCGAGAACTTTGTCGCCTCCATTGCCGGTGCCTCTGCCTCCCTAGTCGTCTCTGCTCCCCTCGATGTCATCAAGACCCGAATCCAGAACCGCAACTTCGACAACCCGAGGGCGGCTTCCGAATTCTGACCAACATGGCCAAGAACGAGGGCTTCGGCAGCTTCTTCAAGGGACTCGTCCCCAAGGTCCGTGGAAATCGCGCTCTATCCCTCCCCCTGTCTCGTTATTGCCATCCCTCCCCCCCACCCCACCCCCACCTTGCAAGCTGGACGCTAATGGATATTTGTGCTGCAGCTGCTCATGACTGGTCCCAAGCTGGTCTTCTCGTTCTGGCTCGCCCAGACCTTGATTCCCGCCTTTGACACTGCTTTCCGCAAGTAATAATGTTTATGGGATATTTCTGGCTATAAAAATCTAGAGGGCTTTGGGAGACCCGGGGAGTGGGAGTTTAGACATGGACGAAATCTTATTGAGGCCCACGATAGAACTGCCGGCATGGGGAGCGGCGGCGCTCGGGTGGATGATATCACTCAACTCTGTAAATTAAGCGATTTGATTTGGCGTCCCTTTGGTCCCCTTGGTCCCCTTGGTCTCCTCCGTCCACAAACATCCACGAGCATCTGCAGGGCGAGCTTTCCTTTTTGCTGGCGCGTGGTCGCTGGAGTCACAATGTTTAGTGGCGTGATTTGCTGTGTTGTGGCCTCGTCATTCGTGGGCCCGGGACCCGTCTGCAGCCGGGATCCCGATAAAGGTGCTCGTGCTATGCAATAGGCCAGTAGCGCCCTGTAGCGCAGTGACCTCCCGGCTACGTAGTGCTCCGTAGTAGCCCACTACAGCGCATTGCCGTGGTTTTCGCTGCAGCTGGCCTCATACTGGGGCCGGGCGGCCGGTTGCCGGGCAACGCGCCACGACGAAACAAAAATAAACCATGTCCACTGAGCGCGGCCCCCCGATGGAGCTACGACTATATCCAAGCACCTTTGTAAATTACCACCAAACAATGCATTTGATCTGTCGACTCCAGACTCAAAAGCCCTGATTCCCACTACCCAACTCGCGCCCTTGCTCTTTGTTTCCTAGTCCATCTATCATCACTTGCGCTCCTACTTAGCGTGGCTGCGGCGCCGACCGCATTCTTCTCTCCTCCGGTCTCCATTCCTCACATCCATACCCAAACATGCAGTCGTTGGAACGAGACACCCCTCGAGAGCTTCGAGAGGATGAATACTCTCTGAGACACCAACAGTCCGTCTCTTCTGACCTTGGCTTCCGGGCCCTGGTGCCAATGTGCGTCCCTTCCCTTCATCACAATGCCCTTTTTGCGCCGGCTGACTGGAAACAGGTGGGACAGTTCTGATCCCGACCGTTGCCCGCCGCCTCTGCCTCTCAACCCGCAGTCGCCCAAGAGCTTCACTTCGAGAGCCGGCACCTCCAGTGCCATCCAGTCTGCGCACGCTGCGCTTAGCGAGCGCGCGCGCGAGAGCGCCCTTGTGCCGTCCCTCATGAAGGGTGGCTCGCACCGCCGCATGCAGTCGATGCAGCCCTCTTCGGTCAGGGATCTGAGCTTGATGATCGAGGGAAGCAACAGCCCCAACGTGTCGCCCACCCGATCACCAGAAAAGTATGCCCGTCCGGAGACACCCGTCCGATCCAGGGACGAAGCCCGTTACAGGGACGAAGCCCGGTACATCGACAGAGAATCCTCCACGGGCACGCCAACTCCAGGACCGAGCCTGACTCCTATCTTACGACCTACTGTTCGACGACCGCCTCCTCAGAGCATCCTGGGCGAGAACACCCCCCCACAATCATCAAACCATGCTTGCCCTGCAAAATATGGGCCAGCAGCAGCAGACGCCGACAGCCAAGGAGCCTGAGGCCCCCCTGTCCAACATTACCAACGGTTCCTCAGCTGTGGGCAAGCATCCGCAAAATCTTGATCTGCTGTCGAACCAGATTCTCAGCCTCACAAGTATTGCGACATCTCTACAGAAGGAGATGTTGCAGCTCAGCCGAAGAAGCAGAGACAACGCCACTGATCTGCTCAGTCTCAAGGAGGCTACCACGACGAGAGATGAAGATATTCGAAAGAGCTTGAGAGAGCTCATCAGCACTGGCAGCGATGGGAGCTCCAGACTCTCCTCCCGGGATCCGTACCCAACATACTACCTGGACAACAAGCCACACAATATATCTCCCAATACTGCCAGGGCTTCGGGTTTCCACCTGCCTAGAATCCCTTCTCCCAAGAGTTTCATTGATTCTATTGACCGAGGTTCCATGAGCACCCCTTCTCTCGCTGGTTCCGAGGCACCCGCCTCTGTCGCCCTCCTGGAGAAGATTATCCGGGACATGGGCACCAAGGAGGGCCAGGACTCTCTACTTGGTCGCCTGATCGAGGTCTCCACCAAGCTCTCTGGAATGGCCACCGCAACCAAAGTGGATGAGCTCGTCCAACAAGTTAGAGCTCAGAGTGAGCAAGCAGTTGTGTTGAACGCAGATGTGGCCAGAAGTCGAAACCTCAGCTTCGACGACGGATCCAGCCAAAGGTCCGCTCCTGAGCGTCCCAGGAGCGGCCCGGTGCTGCAAAGAGTCGAGCACCTCATGAAGAACGAGAGTCGAAGAAATTCCGAGCCTTCCTCTGGTCGAGGTGCTGGTCTTCTCAACGAAGACCTCATTAATATTATCCGCTCCGTCAAGGACAGTGTGGCCCAAGGAGGTGGCCTCACTGCAGAGGTCAAGGCTCTTGTTCGAGAACTCCGTGGAGAGGTTCTGGGCATGGGCCGGGAAATCGGCCGAAGACTCGAGCAAGCGGCTTCCCGCAAGCCGGTCGAGGAACACGACAGCCCAAGCAAGGATGAAGTTGCTCGTGTGATTGATGAAGGTCTTGAGCAGATGAAGGATCAGCTCAACCACGTCCTCCGGGAGCACAGACGCCAATCTGCTGCATCAACCAACACGCAAAAGACCGCTGTCGACTACCAGGAGATTTACAACGCCATGCGCGCAGCGCTCCAAGACAACGAAACAGCCCGAGGCAACATGCCCGATTTCAGCAGAGAGGATGTTATCGAGGCTGTCAAGGATGCCTGGGAGAACTACAAGCCCGAGATTGAAGTCCAGCAGCTTGGCCTGGAGCGAGAGGAGGTTCTGGCCTGCCTCAAGGAAGGTCTCCAAGAATACGCCCCTCGTGATGATCGCCCCCCTTCTGCGACAAGAGATGAGGTTTTCACAGCTGTTGTTGAAGGCTTGAGGCACTTCGTTCCCCCCCAGGTTGAGACCCCTGCCACCTTGTCTCGAGACGAGATTATTGAAGCGGTTCGGGATTGCCTAGAGGAGTTTGAGTTCCCAGTAGCTGCGTCTGCCGTTGGATCCAGCGAAATAACCCACGAAGATGTGGTTCACGCCGTTAGAGAGGGCCTCCATGATCTCGATATTTCCTCAAGTCGGGCCCTGATGCCGGCACCGTCCAACAATGACGAGATAACTGCACGTCTCCACGAAATTGCAGAGTTCCTTCAACGCGAGTTCAAGGCCGTCTCCGAAGAGGCCAAGGAGAACGTTGCGGCCAACGGTCGTGATACGGAGCAGGTTCTCGACGCCACGAAGGATGGCTTTGAAAGTCTTCGTGCAGCCATCGAGTCATACGTCGATCGCGCCACTGGAGTTGCTGGTCAGGAGGAGTTCATGGATGGCCTTCTGAAATCCCTGGAGGATTTCAAGGACGAGATTGCTGGAATGGTTACCGAGTCCCACGAAGAAGCTCAGGAGAAGCTCCAGACTGAGCTCGAGGGTCTGCGTGACGTTGTCAACTCCTCCATGGTTCCTGCTCCCCCTCCCGCTCCCCACTCCAACAACCAGGAAGTTCTTGAGGCGCTCAACACTGGATTCAACAACTTGCGGCAAGAGATCCTTCGACCGCGAGCCGAGACCAGCGAGATCCTTGACGCCCTTAACGATGGCCTCAACGATCTCCGCGCTGGTATGGACCGAGTCACCAACAAGCCCATGGACTTGACAGCAAACGACGAAATCCTTGATGCTCTCAAGGTCGGCCTTGATTCTGTTCGGACAGACATTGAATCCATTCGTGATAACAATGAGAAGGCTGTGGTCGCACTGGATGCACCAGCCGAGACTGCCAACGAAGAGCTCCTCGATGCTCTCAGGTCAGGACTCGATTCCGTTCGCTCCGATATTGAGGCACTCCGAGAGAGCACTGCTGAGAGGGCGGTGGCAACAGTTGATCAGCCAGACAACAGCAATGAGATCCTTGATGCCCTGAAGCATGGGCTCGATTCCGTCCGCTCGGATATCGAAGCACTCCGAGCGACTAGCCATGAGAGATCGGTGGCCCCAGATGACGAAATTGCCAACGATGAAATCCTGGATGCTCTCAAAACCGGCCTTGAGTCTCTCCGTTCAGACATTGAGACACTCCGGGAGACCAACAACGAGAGAGCAGTTGCTGCCGTGGATACACGCTCTGAAACCTCTGAAGGCTCCGATGAGAGGATCTTGGAGGCTCTTAGGTCTGGGCTCGAGTCTGTCCGCTCGGATATCGAGACTCTGCGAGACAGCAACAATGAGCGGGCCCTCGCCACAGTTTCTGCTGAATCTGAACCTGACCAGTCTGTGGTTCCCGCTGATATGCTGAGACAAGAAGACATCAAGAACCTCGAGGTTCTTATTACTCAACTCGGCAACAAGGTCGAGGCAATGGAGCCAGAGACTGAGAGCATCCAGAAAGATGATCTCGGTCGTGTGGAAGAGATGATTCGCAACGTCCAGGATGCTGTGGATGAGCTCAGTTCTCGAGAGCCTGTCACTACTGCACGCGCTGTTGAAAATGATGAATCTGAAGCCAGCACCCAGAAAAGCGATTTTAGTCGCATGGAGGAGATGATTCGCAATGTCCAGGATGCTGTTGACGAGCTTAGCTCCCGAGAGCCTGTCACTACCACGCGCGCCATTGGCAACGACGAGTCCGAAGACAACGCCCAGAAAGTCGATTTCAGTCGCATCGAGGAGATGGTTCGGAATGTCCAGGATGCTGTGGATGAGCTCAGTTCTCGAGAGCCTGTCACTATTGCACGCGCTATTGGAAACGACGAGTCTGAAGACAACGCCCAGAAAGCTGATTTCGCTCGTATGGAAGAGATGATTCGCAATGTCCAGGATGCTGTCGATGAACTCAGCTCCCGAGAACCTGTCACGGCTGCCCGTTCGGTTCCAAAAGACGACTCTGAGGTCAATGGCGAAGATGCTGCCTCTAAGGACGATGTCGTGGCCATTGAGACAATCTTGCGCAACACTAAAGCCCGCCTGGACGACCTTATTGATGGTGATCAGGCTGTTCGCAAGGAGCATGTTGATGCCATTGAGACTCTTCTCCTTGAGACTCGTGAGTCTTTGGGATCCCTGAGCACCCAGGTGGATTCTGCCGCAATCAAGGAGGACATGTCGAACCTTGAAACTCTCATCACTCAAGTCACTGCCGGGCTTGACGAGATGAAAGAGCGTGCAGACAAGGAAAATGAGAACCCCGAAAAGGTCACCAAGACGGATGTCGAAGCTGTTGAGGCTCTTGTCCTTGAAATCAAGACCTCACTGGATGGCGTCGCCAGTACCGATTTCGCCACCTTCGCCAACAAGGAGGATATTACAAGCCTTGAGACCATTGTCAAGGAGTTCCAGGAAAAGCTGGACACCACGGTTGACTCTCATACTAAGGCCGTCGCGGTCCGAGACGAGGAGATGACTGGCGTCGGTGAGCGTGTCACCGAAGTCAAGAGCTTCCTCGAAGAGTTCCAAGAGACTATCAAGTCTAGACTTGAGGAGGGTTCCACTGGTGTCGAGTCTCTCAGCAAGCTTCTCGAGACCATGGGTGAGAAGATCGACAAGAACGATAGCGTTGGTCAGGACCTCAAGGAGATGTTTGAGACGATGAAGACTGAGTTCGAGGACTCCAAGGCTGTCGTTTCTGGCGTCAAGGTTGAATCAAATGAGAAACTCGAGGAGGCGACCACCAACCTCGGTACCAAGATTGACGACAAGATTGGCGAGTTGGTTGCCAAGTACGATGAGCTCCAGACCATGCTAGATGATAGGAGCAAGGTCAGCGAAGCTCGAGACGTCACCACTGAGGCTGCCGTTGTGGGAACCAAGGCCATCGCAGATGAGCTCAAGCTTCTCATTGATACCCTGGGATCCACGGTTACTGACTCCCTGGAGAAGATGGAAGAGGCATCCAAGACTGTCTTTACCAGTGTCGAGGACCTCGTGGCCAAGAATGAGGAGAACCACACTGAAGACAAGACCGAGCACCAGCAAACCCGCGACCAAGTCACCCAGGCTCTGTCCGCCGTCGAAGGCCTCAAGGGAGAAGTTGGCGACTACCAGCCGAAGATTCTTGAGGCTGTCAAGGACATTCTCCTCCTTGTCGGAGAGCATTTCGAGCACTCCAGGTCTTCAGCTACCGATATTCAAGACAAGCTCATCGAGTCACAGCCTTCGGAGGAGCTCAAGATGTTGCTCCCTCCGGAGAAGTACGACAACACCGAAGTCCACGAGAAGCTTAACAAGTTGGTGGAGGAGAAATACGATGACGCTGAGGTTCGCGAGAAGCTTGCCTTGATCATTGATCAGAAGTACGACGATTGCTGAGGTTCGCGATCGACTGGACCGCCTCATTGAGCAGAAGTACGATGATGCTGAAGTCCGTGAGAAACTCGACCTCATTGTCGCACAGAAGTACGATGATTCAGAGGTTCGCGAGAAGCTTGGCTTGATCATGGATCAGAAATACGACGATGCTGAACTGCGCGAGCGACTGGATCTCCTCGTCGAGCAAAAGTACGATGATACGGAGGTTCGTGAGAAGCTTGGCTTGATCATGGATCAGAAATACGACGATGCTGAACTGCGCGAGCGACTGGACCTCCTCATCGAGCAGAAGTACGACGATACGGATGTTCGCGCGAGAGGCTTGACGTGCTTGTGTCACAGAAGTACGACGATGCCATTGTGCATGAGAAGCTCGACAAGATTGTTGAGCACAACACCACCGCGGACCAGGCCTTCTCTCGCCTTGACACCCTTGACAAGGTCCACGCGTCCGTGGTCAAGACGGCTGCTGATATCTCTGAGTTCTTGTCCAACCAAACCCAGCGTGTCACAGACGACCACGAGGACCGGGAGAAGACTCTGCAAGAGACCATTGTTGCGACCGAGCGCAAACTGGTTGAGAAGGACCATGTTGAAGCGTCGGTCCTGAGTCTCCGTGTCGAAGAGGACAGACTCCGAGACAGCATCATGAGCCTGCGAACGGAGCAAGAGAGCCTGATCCGACAAAGGACCAGACTCACCGCCGATGTATCTTCTCTTGAGACGGCCATGCGTCTGCGCAAGGATGAGTTGTACGAGATGGAGGGCCGTGCCGAGACGCTGGAGCGTCGCATCTTGGAGGGAGTCATGGATCACTCCCGCGTACTCCTCATGTCCAAGGGCAACAAAACCGGCGACGCGATGAGCCGCAAGCGAGTCAAGAAGCCTGCTAATGACGACGAATCTGCTCAAACTCCTCGCAAGCCGATGGTGAACATGGCCTTGGCGGCGAGGCGAAGCATCGCGTCCTCCCCTGCCCAGGGCGGAGCCGGAATGCCAGAAGAATCGTGTCGCTCAGCCAGATTAATAACAACGTGGCGTCGACTGGCTTCAAGAGGAGTCAGAGCGTGAGGACTCCTGCTGGCAGGGGCAAGGCCTACCGAAAGCGAAGCTGGGGTGGCGACCTCGACCAGGGCTCTGGTGACCAGGACAAGGAAAACGTGGGTGTTGACGAGACCGTCGAGGAGGTTGATGAGCAAGACGCTCGTCCGACGCTGCCAGAGCCGGATCTTCCAGGCGACGACACGACGGCGCTCAACTCAGGAGTCAACGATGATGGAGTCGACAGCGACAATGAGACGCTGCGTAGAAGCAGTAGAGGGACCGTGATCACCAACAGTACAGACATGTATACAGAGTCCGAGGGTGGATACACCGAGTACAGTGACACGGGGAGTGAGTGGACGGAGAGCGCGGTGGGAACCGAAGCCGGCGATGGCAATGAGCTGGTGGTTTATGGACGGTAGCGACCGTGATGCGACGATATAGTGATGCGGTGATACCGGGGTCTGGTTAAACAACTTGGGTTCAAAGGGAACATGGAGTCTTTGATGAAAGCATGCGTACGAGTCTGAATCTGGATTAGGTGTTTTGTTAGCATTGACGGCAGAGACTGGAGCCAGACTGGGAAGTCTCTGGTTTCGTCTCTTCTCTTTGGTTGATTGAGTTCTGTCTGGTCTGGTGTTTCTTCAATTATTATTTATATTTTCTTTATAGGTTCGCAATGAACATTTATCAAAGTGATTCAAACGAGTGTTTTACTCCGGGCTATTGTCGTGAGATGGATGCCTTGATGTGGAGATGATGTTGTGATTTAGCTCGCTGATAGGTTGAGCGGTGAGAAGTCGTCGGTTCTTTGCAACTAAGCTCTGTTGGTGACCAGACTAGTTTCAATCAACATCTTGGTGGTTTATTTTGGACCGCTCTGTCGATATTATGGTGGTTGATGCCTATTTCGAGATTTTCACTTCGCCTACGCCAGCATAGATAGAATTGCTACCTCACCATGAGACTAATCAACGTTGAGACACTCCAGATGGAGGAGTTCTTTGGCGATTCAATCCCCCAGTATGGCATCCTCTCGCACACCTGGGCCGAGCAAGAGGTTTCGTTTGACGACTGGCAGCGGCCTGACACGGCGGCGACGAAGAAGGGTTACGCCAAGATCCTAGGGGCTTGCGAATTCGTCTCCCAGATCGACGGGCTCGAGTACTTGTGGGTTGACACGGCCTGCATCGACAAGCGGAGCAGCGCTGACCTGTCCGAGGCTATCAACTCCATGTTCCGCTGGTATGGCGGCGCGCAGGTGTGTCTAGTTCACCTCGCCGATGTTGATGCTCCAGCTCAGCGGGTTGCCGCCGGACCGCGAGATGTCATGACGGGCAGCGTTGAGCCGACCATCTTGTGCGACGAACTGCGGCAGCAATTCCGCGAGAGCAGGTGGTTCACCCGCGGCTGGACCCTCCAGGAGCTGTTGGCACCGCAGCATCTCCTGTTCCTCTCGCGGGACTGGAACTTGCTCGGGAACCTGCCGTGGCTGGTGGACGACGTCGACACGGCCACGGGGATCCCCACGCGGTTCCTGCTCAAGGAGCTCAAGCTTCACACGGCGAGCATCGCGCAGCGGATGGCGTGGGCGGCCGGCCGCAAGACCACGCGCGTCGAGGACATGGCGTATTGCCTGATGGGCCTGTTCAACATCAACATGCCGCTGCTGTACGGCGAGGGCTCCAGGGCGTTCCGGCGGCTGCAGGCCGAGATCATCAAGGAGTCGTACGACCACTCCATCTTTGCGTGGCAGGGCGACGCGGACCAGGAGGCGTTGGGAGACATCAACTATCCCATCCTGGCGCCGTCGCCGCAGTGCTTCCGCTGGCACTCGCGCATCATCCAGGCGTGGGATCACAACGAGCGGAGCCACTACACGCTCACCAACAGCGGCCTACGCATTACGCTTCCCGTGCTCAAGACGGTGACACCTGGGCTGATTCTGGCCGTGCTGAATTGCCGGTCGAGCCCTGTGTCGTCTAAGAACCGCATCTGCCTTGTCCTGTACAGCACCAGCGGCGACCGATACACGAGGCTCGCCAGCATCCCCGTCAAGCTGGCCTCCGTCGTCGGGGTGCTGCCCAAGGCGCGCCAGAAGATGTACATCACGTCCCCGGACAGCCTCGACATGGGAGACATTAGCAATTGGGCGGCCTTTGCGATGATGTGGTCTCCAGAGGCCACGCCCATGGAAGGCGAGGCCCCGTCGTTTGCGTTCCTCGCCTTCGAGGGCGGCCCGGACCAGCCGCCGCCGCGATACCTGGAGCCGAGGCTCGGCTGGAGGAGGCTGCCCTGTCCGTGGACGCGCCCGGGACTGATGGAGCTCTGCGCGGCGGGAACGTCGACGTACGCGGCGGTGCTCGAGTTTACGTATCCGGGCACAAGCAAGAAGCTGTGCGTGGTCATCGGAAGCCGGCCTCGAGACGGCGACGACAGCAACGACGGCAACGACGACAAGCCGCTGTGGTTCACGTACATGCTCGAGCGGAGCCCGCTGCCCGACGAGACATTCGACGACGTGTTCAAGCGGGCAGGCATGGGTGAGATGGACCTGATGAAGGCTGGCCAGAAGCTCGGGCTGAAGCCATACGCTGAGATTCAGTTTCCGCAGTGGGGGACCAAGATGCAGTGGGTTCCGGCGGGATGCCCGATGATTATCATCCGGACGGACCAGATCTTCACCAACGCCCGGATGTGGGCTGGAAATGGAGACGAGAGGTAACTGAGCCAGTCTGTCCTGTGTGATGTCAACGAACGGCGGGCACGAACAAAGAGCCCGGACAAAGACCGGGCAGGACTTGGACGACCTCCGAGAGTGGGGCCGGAAACACGCCCGCAAGCGCCCAATCAACCACAGCGCTACGGAGCACTGTGGCACCTAAACAACCCCTCCAAGTCCAAGTCCCACGCCAGCCAACTTTGTGTGGGAAAGTTGGCGTGCAGCTGCTCCTCCATCCCTCAAACCGCGTCGTCGCGGCCGCGCATTGCTGTATACCCTCACCACAATACGCAACACAACACATTTACGCGCCATGGACCAAACCTCGACAGGCGGTGGCCTGCTGTCTCAGCCGGAGCTTACCCCGCTCGAGCAGGAAGTCCTCGACGAGTACGAGCGCCTTGCTGAGAACATGAACAAGGTACGTCTACTCTCCCGTTTGAACCGCAAGAACCAGCTCGCCTCTCCCCCGAACAACCCTTACTGACGCGACTGTCCAGCTGGCCACGATCCTCGACCACCTCGCCTCCAACCCCAGCACCGAGATCCTCGACGGCCTCCGCGAGCTCGAGCGCAAGACCAGCTTGGCCTTCACCCTCCTCAAGGCCAGCGTCTACAGCATCGTGCTGCAGCAGGAGATTGACTGGGGCGATGGCTCGACGGCCTGATTGAGAGCTGTACACTGATTGCAATTGAGAGCTTGTGACGATTGGGCCTCGCGCAGGTAGAGACTTGCCATGTGATGGAGAGTGGGACGGACAACTAGACGGGAGGCTCTTTTTGCGAGTTGGAGGCAAACCAAACGCCAAGGCACGGAAAAGATGATGTAGATACGAGACATGATACCCAGCAAAATCACGAACACCATAAACGACTTCGCTTTCAAGTGGACATACGTATCCGCAAGCACACGCCCCTAGTCATAAATGGCTTTAAACATAATGTTGCTGCTTTGCAAAATGGTTCTGCACGTACAACAACTCTACCACCGCGCCGGGGAGATGTGGAGAAGAAACCTCCATATAGGTACACGTGTTACACCATCCGGTGATACACTTTTAATATACAGCTCCGCCATAGTACACCTTCCGCACGTCCACCAACTTCTTGCCCCGGCCGATGGCGATCTGCTCCGGGTCAGGCTGGTTCGTCAGAGCCTGGTACGCCGCCTTGACAGAGTTCATGGGGTTCTTGGACCGCGGGATCCGCGCGGCAATATCGTGGATACCTGCCGCGCGGCACATCTCAAAGATACGGTGCGGGCAGCGCAGTCCGAAGCCTGAAAGAGTTTGTAGTTAGCATGCTGTTTTTATACGAGCAATATTAAAGCAGGAGAAGGGGTTGGACATACCAGGAGGACGAGCCATCAGCTCGACAACGGTGCCAGAAACCTTGGCGGAGATGTCACCGTAGATGGTGCGGTTCTCGTAGCGGCGGATGGGCTTCATGTTGCGGATGGCAAGCATCTGGGCTGTCTCCTCGGCGACACCAGGCTCCGTAGACTTTGCCATTCCTAGGCCGAGGCGGCCGTTGCCGTTGCCGGCGATGGCCACAACTGAGGTGCTGCGGACCTTGCCCAGACGAGTCTGGTTGGCGACCCATCGGGTCACGAGGCCCTTGGTTAGGAGCGAGCGGATGTCCTTCAGACTCATGCCCGTCAGGCGCTTGATCTCCTGGAACTTGCCCGCGTCGTCCTGGCCCATGTCCTCTGGGTCAGCGGCGTGCTTGTACAGGCCCTTGACACCGGGCACCTTGCCCAGGTCGGCGGCCTCGGCTGAGTGGAGGCGGTCAATGCCGGCCGGGCCGTCCTCGAGGAGCTCCAGGCTGGTGGGCTCCACCTCGCCTTGGTGGGAGAACTCGGCGATCTTGTTGAGCTCCTTCTTCCACTCCGCATCGATGGCGTCGTCCATCTCCATGGCCTGCGCACGGGTCATGAATTCGGGTCCAGTAGCGGTGGCTTCCGGCTCAGCGACCTCCTCCTGGATGATGTAGCGCTTGATCAGCTCCGGTCGGCCTCGATATCCTTGAGCTCGTCCTCCGTCAGGTCTATCAACTCCTGCCCGGTGCTCTCCTTGACCTTACGCATGGCACGGACCATAGCCCGCGTCAGTTGGTCGCTCGTCTTCTTGTCGGTAATCTTCATCATCTTCTGTCCGTAGTTGTCGATCCACTCGCTCTGGTCGGGCCACTGGATTTCTCTCGGGGTGCTCTCAAGCTTGGGCTTAAGATCGTAGCGGGGGTCCAGGACGGTGTAATCCTCGATGTAGTCGGGTTTGTACGGGTCGTCTCGTAATCGACCCTGGATGATCATGTCCTTGGTGTCGACCGCCTTCTCTCCCGCCTCCAAAGCCTCAAGTTGCTCCGGGGAGTACTTGGCCTTGAGGGTTTCCTTTTCCTCTGCCGTGAACTCGGGGAACTTGGCCTTCTGGTACTTGTCCATCTTCTCGGGCCTCAGCAGGCCAAGCTCCTCGGCCTTGACATTACGGAAGCGGGACTTTCGACTCGAACGGGGCGCTGAGGTATGGAGCTGTTGGCAGGGGACGGCGGGAGTCGTTCGGGTGGAGGAGAGGCAGCGGCCGAGGAGGCTGCGCGCCGGACGTGCGACGCTCATAACCGGTAAGAGTCCGGTCGCTCGGCGGACCGTATCCAGGTATCCGGGGTATCAATTCGTAGGGGCGGAGGAGACGGCGGGCACCCAAAGTCGACTGGTCTGGCGCGACCTTCTCATACAACGAGCTCGAGATTTTTTTTGGACTTAGGAATCATCAATTGAGAGGACCGGGAGGTGCGCTAGTCCACGACCAATCACAGCAACTGACAGCTGGAGGTTCCAAAAGAGGGACAAGGCGGGCGTTGGCTGCACGTGCCATCTCACGTGCGCGCATCCATTGCATTTGAACCTCCGTCACTGGCTCGCCCCATCAGCTCATAAACCAGGGGGAGTTTGTTAGTTTGTTAGGCGAGCCAAGGACCGACACGGGGAACAACACGCGACCATAACTTATTTGGATATCTCCGAAAGAGCTAACTTAATCAACCCAGCTCACCTGTCAGACTCATCTTATCGGGCGCTTGGCTCTCCGGTGCCTCTTCGTCTCGGCCTGCCCTACGGCTTCTCCCTGGCATCTCCCTGACGGCATCTCCCTGACTTCTCCCTCCCTGAGTCCCTCCCACGTAGCAGAGGTGGCCCGTCAAACACCCCCGTGGCCAATCAGCCGCGGCCCCAGAATCAGTCGACTTTTGCTGCAATTGTGAAACGTCTCACTTCGCGGCGTGCCCCTTCCAACGTCCTGGCGCGGTCCAGTGGGCCGTCACCGTTGCCATCGCTGTCGCCGTCTGCCCAGTCATGATCCGTCGGAATTGTGACGCTTTTGGTTTCGACTCCACGATTTGACCTTTTCCTCTGCTCTGCCCTTCCCATGCCGTAGTGTTCTTTCTTTCTTCTTCTCATTCTTCTTAGCGCCGTCTTCGCCTTCTTGGCCTCATCCACCTCCCACCTCTTCACTTTCCAAAGTACTCTCACCATCTCCGATCGCACGTACGTGACTGGCGCACCTACCCACCTCGTTTGCTCTCCATACAATCATTTTATTCCCCAACCGCTACGTTCTGCCCTCGACTGTCCGGCACACTCGATACCGATAAAGCGTCGACTCCTTAATCATCTGAGCCTACTCCGTTCCGCTTTACGACGCTTTACGACGCTTCGCGACGCTCCTAGACCTCCGCTCCAATGGGTCAATTCGACTGGTTCTCTTCCATCGGCGCCACCGATGAGGCTGTCGCCGTCCTCAACGACCAGCCCATCCTCTTCACTATCCTCCTTATCGTCCTTGTCACACTCATTCTGCAATTCGTATTGCACTGGTACATCGGCTACGTCACCTTGAAGCCTGAGCAGCGCAAGGCCATGCAGGCTAAGAAGGACAAGAAAGCTGCCGCCAAACAGAACAAGGGCAAGAAATAAGGCAGGGTTCACCAAGAACCACTGCATTTTCCAGATGGGATTGCACCCTGAAATACCATCAGAGCTCATTTTAAGGCCCATCACACTCAATCCTCTTCACGAAAAGAGCACTCAACACACTAGCTTGACGAGGTCAGAGAAGATTGCCGGTCTTTCTTTCTTTTATCACTTCAGCCATTTAATTATTAGCCATGGATTTGGTGGAGCCTCAATCGAGCCACATTTGAGCCTTGCTTCCACTCTGTGTTGATGACTGCAGGCTGCATTTGGTGCTTGTAATCTACCTAACAGGATTTTGTCTTCGCATGATGTAGTTTTACAATACAGTCAGCCTCTTCGTCTTTTGTTCTTTTATCTGTTGGAAATCCATTTGCTTGACATCGCCCCATATTGAACCACGCCGTTACATGCCTGGGCTCCTCCGCAAGAGCCAATCGTCAAGTGATTGAAACCTTTCTAGATCGTATATTGTATCCCCCTCCATCATTGACCCTGCAAACTGTACTGCAGATCCCACTTGGGTTGGTAACTCATAATTGACGTAACTGTTATCGCTCGTCATCCTGAAACCACTCCTAGGATCCTGATTACCCATAAAGTCTTCATCTAGCCCTATCCAGGGGGTAGAGGTGTTGGCCTCACTAGCTTGGGTGACGGGAGGGCCTGAATGCGGGCTGAAATATTGGCTGCAGACCAGTGAATCTTGGTTACTCGCCAAGGTTGACCAATTGACCGAGATGGATTCATCCACGTTCAATCCTCCTTGGCTCGAGTCGAGTTGTTCTTGTTTGACCTGGAAATAGTTTTCCTCCATTCGCGGAGAAAGGATAGAAACGGGATCTTGGTCTGCATGTGGCCCTTCAGACTCTGGTTGAACTAATTGACGCTGGCCCTTTCTCGCCCTGTCCTTCAAGGGAGGTAGTTTAAGATCCGTCACTAGAACATCCCACGCCCGTTTCTCGATGCCTTGGACGATGCCATCCCACTCTGTAGAGGGTGTTTGTTCTCGGGTCTCTGGTAAACTGAGCTCTGTGGTCTTTTGCCTGAGTCCCGGAGACTCCGCATTCCTCATACGGGCCAACGACGTGCCAATCACCTTGAGGAAATCGGTACGGTCAGATATAGTCTGTTCGGATCGTCAGCATTATCGTCACAGAGGTAACCTATCTCAACATGCCTTGAGATACGGAATGTGAAAGACCCCTGGAGCCAATCTCGTGAGACAACGTGATGAAAGACCACATAGAACCTGAAACCCCCTGTACTTCTTTGAAGGCGCAAGCATGAGTTGTTCGAGTATCACACTAACCAAGGTAGAATTGTTTACTATGTTCAAGGCCTCTTCAGTGATCAACTTTTGATCCGCCACGCCGGATTGCGATGCAAAGTTCAGACTCGTGATGAAGTTTTCAACGGCCAACCGGTCATCTAGGTCCAGGGCTAGGGACATCTCATCAATACCGCTAGCTCCTGGTGGGGCCTCCTCCTCTTTCACTCGGTGGGGCCCTTTTTCGCTTGTTTACTTGCCTCTGGCGACCTATCCGTGGTGGTTGTGCTTTTGCTTTGAGTACGTTGACTGAGAGGATGAGTGCCCGAAACCGTGCAGTGGCTGATCCCGTTGGTGGTGCAAGCGCTGAGGCCAAGTCTGGGTGCTGGATCGAAAAGCTCGTGAGGCCTGGCAACTGGGTCGGTGTGTTGCGTTCATACTCGAGGCGGAGGCCAAGGCGACTCCACACCTAGTAGGCATTGTTAACCTCAAGCATGATAACACCTGGTAAGGCTGGCATACGTCACAGTGCTTGATTGACCGAGCAAATGTGTCTAACTGCTCGTTTTCCAGGATTGGGGTCGTCATTGACGGCAACTGAAATCTCGATGTGACAATTACCGGTACGGGCGATCCAAAGATGGGATTCTTTTACTTCGACGAGGAGCTGGTCGATGGTCTTGATGTTTGCAATGCGCGAGGGAAGATCGAGGCAGAACGACGACGTCACTGCAATTTCGAGATCCTCTTGCTTCAAGAGCACTTGCAAAACTGGCAGTGGCAGCGCTGATGCCATGAAATCATCCGCGCGATGACTAGACGGGAGGTCCATTGGAGGCGAGGGGGATCAAGGAAACTAAGATAAGTATGAAATGCCCCTTCTGGAACAAATGAGGTTGATGCTAGAGAGGAGCTGCCTCGCAAAGTTGGCTGGTTCTAGAGAACTTGATTTGCCAAACCAAGGTCTGTGAGGCAGGTGACACGGCTGCACGCCGCACAGGTGGCCGAGGAAGGAACTGGCAGTTGGGTTGCTTCCAGTCCAGGGCAGGAACGTGCCTTAGGGCGGGCGCCGACCAACCTACCTACCTACCTACCTGAATAGTCTGTCGCGAACATTTGTATGTCCTGAATCTGGATTAGGGCGGGGGTCTGAGCAGTAGCTGCTTTAACCTGAGCAGAGGGCGAGCACGAGGGTGATCAACCCTGAGCCCAGCGCTTGGCATTGTTTCAGGGCGTGCAACGTCGTTTTTTTTTTGGGTTTTGGGTGGTGTTCGGAACAGGCCAGCCTCTAGGCAACAAGGTAGCACCAAACTTCTGGCCACAATGCAGCGTTTATAGCTAACCAGGTCCAAGGTTGTAGATGCGGATCACCAGGCTCGAGGCCGCAGCAAGCCACGGTCATGTACAGATCGAAGGCTGTACATACAGGGTCGACCAAAACGAGAATCTGCCCTGTTCATACAACACCTTACTTAATGTGGACACTTGGGGTTAGTCTTCGTATACGTCTCGTGGGGGTCTACCGGTCATGTGCTGGGGCACGTTACAGTACCCTCCCCCACTGGGTAACTCGACAGAAAAACCGCAATCTAACTTGGAACCTTAACCCCACCTAATCACCGCCGTCGATCAGGAACGTGAGCCTCTCCATCCTTCAACGTCACCATCCCATCGACTTCTCCGCCCACCACCGAGTCAATCCGGGTCGAAGCAGCCCCCGAAATCATGCTCTCCGCACCGTGGCGCGGGCTGGCACTACGAGCTGTAGCCAAGCGAGTCTCAAGTGCCGTGCCCAACACCTCCCCAACCCTCCTCAATCGCAACCTCAACAAATTGTCGAACACCACGACCTTTCGATACTCGTCTACAACCGGGAATGCCACTAGGGAAATTGTGAGCCAGGCTTTGCGATCTATTGGATCTGTAGGTTCTCTCTCCACGTACCTACCTTTCTCCTCAGAAGAGATGATGGGTTCCGCCGATTCCCATGGCTGCGCCAACATCGACCACTAACACTTGCTAGAAAAGGGAGTCCCAGCAATATCTTGAGCTTTTTAGCTCTGCCCAGAACTTTTGTGTGCTGAAAGTGGGCGGTGCTATCCTGACCGAGCACCTTGACGAGCTATGCCGCAGCTTGCTATTCCTCTACGAGCTGGGACTCTACCCCGTTATCGTCCACGGTGCTGGCCCCCAGCTGAACCGCTTGCTCGAGGTAACTTTTCTGGCACCTCTAGCCTCAAATGTCGAGGGACTAAAGGATCGATAGGAGGCCGGCGTCGAGCCCCAGTTTTCAGAGGGCATACGCATTACCGACGCGAAGACTTTTGGTGTTGCCCGCAAGCTGTTCCTCGAGGAGAACCTCAGGCTTACAGATAAACTTGACCAGCTTGGTGTTGCTACTAGGTCCCTCAACGGTGTCTTCATGGCCGACTACCTCGATAAGGAGAAATGGGGCTATGTTGGCAAGATCACAAAAGTTAATACCGCTGCAATTGGTTGAGTTCCCCCTGTTCTATTCTGTTATCAACTACTAACTTGTCCATAGAACACAGTCTTGCAGCCGGCTATATACCTATAATGACATCTCTAGCAGAGTCCGAGGATGGGAGGCTTCTCAACGTTAACGCAGATGTTGCCGCGGCTGAACTCGCTCGTGCCATCAGGCCCCTTAAGGTAGTCTACCTATCTGAAAAAGGCGGTTTATTCGACGGCAATGGCGGCAAGATCTCTCAGATCAACCTCGATGAGGAGTTTGACTATCTTATGTCTCAGCCGTGGTGCAGATACGGAACCCGTCTTAAGATCAGACAGAGTCTTGATCTTCTTAACACTCTTCCACGGAGCTCTAGTGTTGCTATTATCCACCCCAGTGATCTCCAAAAAGAGCTGTTTACTGACTCTGGCGCCGGTACCCTAATCCGTCTTGGGATCGCATTCAAAAGGTATCCTCTTTATCTGGATTTCAAGATCTTAATAAGATCAAAGAGACCCTTACTAGGGACTACATGGGCCTTAATGCTGAGGCCACTGTCGATCGCTTTATTGAGTTCCTTAAGGCGAATCCGTTCACGGCCTACTATGACGATAGCATGTCATGTCTTGCAATCGTTCTTCCGCCTTCTGCAGATAGGCCTATGGCTACTCTGGCTACCTTCAATATTACTAAGTCCGGATGGCTTGGTAATGTGGCTGAGAATGTCTTCTCAGCTATAAAAAAGGAGAACCCTTCCCTTTACTGGACGGTTTCTGAAGCAGATGAGAATCTGACCTGGTTCTTTGAGAAGTCTGATGGTAGTTTCAACTGCAATAGTAGCGTCCTCTTCTACTATGGATGCGACTTTGGCTCAGATGCTCTGGTTTCCATCTACCAGAACTTCGTCTCTCATAGATATGCTATGATAGGCGATTCTAACCTCGAGTCTCGACTTCGCCATGCTACATAGACTGCAAGCCAATCTTTGAACCGTCAGAGCGCCTAGCAGGTATGTGGCTAGTTTGTTGGTGGGAGATGCACTTAGTGCAGACCGGGCCTGCGACAGCAAAAGTCTGAGATACCCTATAGTTCAGACTAAAGGGGGTCTTGCAGCTAAGACCAGCTGAGGGAATTTGACAAGGAAAGAAAGACAAGCACTTGATCAAATGCTTCTGCACAAGATAAAATAGAAAAGGACGATAAAGAAGGGATAAGAGCTGCTGCGACAGCTGGTCTAGTAGTGAAGGGATAATAATGAGCGTCTCGAAAAGTTCAAATTGAAGAAGGGAAAAAGCGTGCCCTTCCTACTACAGGAAGAGCTATTCCTTTAAGTAGGCTCTAGTCTGGTCAGGCTAGACCTGCTATCATTAAACCCCAGTATGCCAGTCAGCACCATCTCACTAGATACTTAACTATAGCTTGTATGCAGAAGACAATTAGTTAGCAATAACGGGGCTACGCTTTTATAACAAATTCTAACCCGCTGCTTAATTGGAAGAATGCCTTAAATGATATTCCTGCTTGCGTTATAGCAGGCGGTCTGGGACTTTTAGGCTAGCTGGTTGCTAGCAGAGATATAATAGGGATAAGTAGGGAAGTAAGCTGTATATAAAGGAAGGGATTATTATTGTATCTTTTATTGAATTTTCTTTTTAGTTAGAGAGATAGATATCTTAATAACTCTATTATTAGAGTTAATAAAGACTTTTTCTTTTAATTTTTAAGAGATTTTTTAATCCTATTTTTAACTGCAGTTATAATTTTTATTTAACTTTAGTTTTTTACTATAAAAAACTATTTATATTAATATTAATAATATTAGTAAATTAAAAACTAATTTAATTTAATAAGTATATTAAATTTTAATTAGTATTTTTTATATTCTATTTAATAAATTTTTTATAAAGTTAAATACTATTTAAATTTTTATTTTTTTTAAAAAAACCCTAAAGAATTTAATAGAAAATAAATAAATAAATAAATAAATAAATAAATAAATAAATAAATAAATATTCTTATTTTAATTTATATTTTTAAGAGAATTAATATTTTTAAGAGAATTAATATTATAAGTTATTAATGGCTTTTAATAAGGAAACTTAATATTTAAATTTACTGTATTTTTATTGTATATATTATAATTACTAAAGCTTAAATTTAGATTTTAAGCTGCTTTTTTTCTATCTGCTAGAATCCTATTTAACTTTTTCGCTCTATTCTAACCTTTATATCTAAGAGTTATAAATCTAATAACTTAACTTAATACCCTAAGATCCCTAATATCTATATTAACTCAAGTTATCTAAATCCGCCCTCTTATTTTAACTGGCTATTATCCGCACTACCTCTATATAATATAAAAGCTCCTTATTACTATAATAAAAGTTGAAATTAGATAATTATTAGAAGGGAAGTTAGTCTCTTAACAATAGAAGATATTAGTCTCTCTTATATTTTATTACTTAAAATAAGGTTACTATCTTAAGGTTATTACCTACAGACAGTAAGATTGTAAACTGCAGATAGTAAGATTATTAAATGTTATAGAAACTGGTTCTGTAATAGAAAAGAAAGTAGAAGTAATAGAAACTCCCTTTTAGAGATAGTTTCTACTTAATGTTAATATATAAAGTTACTAACCTTTTAGGTCCAGTATATTAACCTTTTAGGAACAATAAAATCTCTTTTAGAGATAGATCTTTTAAATTGAAAAATATAGATTGAAATAAGTATACTCTCTTTCTAACTATCTAGAGATTTTCTTCCCTTTTATCTTTATTCAGAGAAATCCCAAGGAATTATTTAGAAGTCTCTAGAATTTCTTCTGCTTAATATATCTCAGAGGAATCCTAAGATATCTTAGAGAAATTCTAAAATAGACTAATAGGTACTATTTAGAATATCCTAGGGAATCTAACTGTATCTTACTCTATACTTTCTAAGCTTACTGCTGGGAAATATACAGGTAATATCCTAGAGATTTTCTAATGGATCTTTCTAGAGAAATCTATAATATTAACTGCAGACAGTAAAATTAAAGTTAGAAGAATTAAATTAAAGCTTAAGGTAAAAACTAATATATAATAACCTTATTATTTAGCTACTATCTCTTTTATTATTAGATATAATACTAACTATTTATCTTTATTATTTAAGAATACTATATAATATATATAATAAGCAAGTAAAACAAATAAGTAAGTAAAATAAAAATCCCAACCTCTAGGACTAGAATTACAATAAAAACACCACAAACTATTTAATCAATTAAAACTACTTACTATACTCTTCCCCAGATGTCTTAATAACCACCTGACAGATCCTTGCATTATGGCCGGGCTTGCTGCAGACACTACAATACCGAACTCCCAGTCGCGCCGACCTTCCTCGACCACTACTCCTCGACGATTCGGCCACTACCTGCACATCAACCTCCATTTGATCAATTGCCTGCCTTCCTTCCTCTACCGTTATTACCCCTCTCTTCTGTAGTCGGATTCTTTTTGCCCTCCGGCGCCGGCTTAGTATCTCATTCGCCTCTCAAAGGTCTTTAACCTCAGCTCTCAATAAGGTATTCTTATGCATTATTGCCTTAGTACCCTTAGCAAGAGACTTCAGGGCTTCTAGAATTGACTCTGGAGAGCTGCTTTGATGCCTTCTGATTCGTCTTTTAAGGTATTCAGACTGAGATCCAGCCTCAAGTACGGTCTTTAGGGTCCTTGATGCCCAAGGGGTTGACGGTTCAGCTGCCTCCTCAACCGGCGTTAGCGTCCGTAGCTGCACATCAAGCTTTGAGATCACATTTTCGGGGTCAAGAGGAACAAGCCCAGCTCCTTTGAAAGCCCCCCTGATATTTCTGTCCGTCATAGTGGCCTCATGTGCAGCGTGGAAGGCCGGAAAGAACTCAGTCTTCGAAAACGTGGGTTATAGAGCATCTGATCAGACGCTCTATTTCTCGACTATAAGCCTTCTTCAGCACGCTAAAGCACCCAACGTCAAGGGGCTAGAGTAGATGAGAGGAATGAGGTGGCATATAAAGCCGGATAATCTTCTTCTTCTCGCAATATCTCTCGAATTCAATAGAGTGGTGACTTTCGTGGCCATCGAGGATTAGAAGACGATAGCGACTATTTAATCGCTTGGCTGTACACCGGTCAAAGTGCTTTAGCCACTCTAGACCCATCTCGTTATCGGTCCAGCCATTATAGGTCGTTGCAATAGCCTAATCGCCCGGAGGGTGCTATCTTAGTACCAGTTGGCGAGGTGATATTGGCCCGTACCAATGATGAACGGCTGGATCGCCTGGCCTTCTGTATTAATCGCCTGGATGACCGTAATCCATTCCCGGTTTCCAGGCTGCACTGATTTCGGTTTTAAACATCTTTCTGAACCTATAATAACTATTCCGCTTGCAATCATACCCATAAGAAAGCCAGTCTCATCAAAGTTATAGAGATCATCTGATTGGATGCTATACTTCGCGATTGTATTCCCTACAAGCTGAAACCAGTTGCGGATAATCGTTAGGTCTTCGCATTTAGCTCTCTAGTAGTCGTATTTCCGAAAAAAAACACATCTTAAGCTCTAAGTGTTACTTGATGAAGTTTGAAGCCCAGTGCGTACTAACTGGTAATACGTCGCAGTCAGCAAGCAATTAATCAGCTATTTCTTTTACACCATACAATTAGGGGGAAAATCCTTATAAATCTAGATTGAGAATAAAGTAAATAAGAATCTCTTCCTCTAGATCGGATAGCTTATGTGATTTCGTAATAGTATTACGTTAAGATTGGATGCTCTGCTGTTAACGCCAGAGTGTTATTAAGTTAACTGTATAAATTGCTACAGTACGTTAGAGCTTTAATTTTAGGTTATTTTAAAGGGCCTAAAGAGTAAGAAGTATTCTATACTTAGAATTAGATTGTAATATACTGGGTAGTTAAGAATTAATTAATTAAATTAAAAAGATATAGGTTAAGGGATTTTTATTTTACTTATTTGTCTGTTTTACTTGCTTATTATATGTATTAGCTTTAATTTATCTAATAGTATTAAATAAAATTAGAAAAAACTAAATAAGTTATCTATAGATATTTAAAAACTATATTTAGTTTTTTTTTAGCTTTACTTAATATTATTAGATAGATTAAAGCTATATAGTATTTTTAAATAATAGAGATAAATAGTTAGTACTATATTTAGTAATAGAAGAAATAGTAGCTAAATAATAAGATTATTATATATTAATCTTTACTTTAAGCTTTAATTTAACTCTTTTAACTTTAACCCTACTATTTACAGTTAATAACCTTACTGTCTATAGGTAATAACCTTAAGATAGTAACCTTATTTTAAGCAATAAGATATAAAAGAGACTAATATCGTCTATTTATAAAAGTTAGTTTCACTAGAGTAATATATATAAAATCTAAAGGTAGAGTCTACTATATTATAAAGTGTTTACTTAGTAAAATATAGATTATATACTTACTAAATAGAGCTATAGATACTAAATTATATAATCTTACTCTAAAGTGAAGTAATATCTTAAAGTATTTTAACTCTTATAATTATTCTTTTCTTTTTAAAACTTTATCCTAAAGTATATTACTTAGTTACTATAGTAGCTTAAAACTTAATATATTATCTTCTATTTACTTTAAAGTATTTTTATTAATTGTAGCTATATTTAGTAGGAG
Source organism: Ilyonectria mors-panacis (assembly GCA_002991585.1). NCBI lineage: Eukaryota > Fungi > Ascomycota > Sordariomycetes > Hypocreales > Nectriaceae > Ilyonectria > Ilyonectria mors-panacis. The sequence continues at coordinate 651,086 of PPHJ01000068.1, forward strand.
TAGTTTTTATTATTATTATTAGTCTAAATATTTAGTATAGAGTGTACAGCTAGTTATTAGACTCTACCTTTAGAGATTAATATTTATTTTACTTTTATTATCTCTTTATAGTTTTTTTTCTTTCTTAATATTACTATTAATACTATTTTCTATATTTACTATTATATTTCTTTTTTTTACTAGATTTTTCTATTTCTAACTACTTTTTTTATCTTACTAACTATTTACTCTATACTTACTATATTCCTATTAAAATAGCTATTCTTTCTATAGCCTAAAAAGTATTAGCTGAATTTAAATTTTAATTTAAATTTAATTTTTTCTTTTTTAATAATAAATTTTAAAAGATAAAAAATAAAGTTACACTCTATTTATATTATTTAGTATAGAAGTACTATAATTTTAGCTATATATATATACCTATAACTCTTTTTTATTTTATTATACTATCTATAAGGTTTTAAACTAGAAATATAAAGTAATATATCTCACTCTATATTTATTAGCTACTTATTAAGTATTCTAACTTTTTCTAAATTCTAACTAAACTTATAGATACTATCTATTAGTATTAAAACTATCTATACTAATAGGTATACTGTAATTAGAATAATACCTAAAAGCTTCTTTTTACTTTAAGTTATTAGAGAATTATATAAGCTGCAAAGATAGCTTTTACTATATAGTAATATCTTTTAGATTTTATTAAGAACTTAATAAGTACTTATAGTATTAAAACTGAATTTACTATTCTTTTCTATTAGAAGAATTTATATATAGTCTAACTAATTAAGATTTAAACTGACTATTAAGTATATTTTTTCTTTTTATAGCTTTTTTACTACTAACTATATTATAGCTTAAGTTGCTATTTAATATATCTACTAAGAAGTTATAGAAGTATTCTAACTCTATTATTTCTTTTTACTATTAAGAATCTATTTATATTTATTCCCTACTTATAGTATTCTATTATCTTATAGTTACTAAATATATAGCAGTAAAAAAGATATTTAATAAGAATTCTCTACTTTTTTTTTTCTAATAATTTTTCTATAGCTATTAAAGCTACTATCCTTAAGTATTATACTAATAATATACTTAAACTTCCTATTATTTTTACTAGTACTCCTTCTATCTGCTATAATACTATAAGTAGTTTATCTTTTAATACTAAAGCTAAATATCTATTAAAATATCTATATATATCTACTGATTCTATTTTTAGTAATAAGAATAAAAATAACTATTTTCTTAAGAATAATATTAAAGATAAAATATAGCTTTATACTGAAATTAAGCAGATTATAGCTAAAAATAAAGCTAAGAATAAAATTAAAAAGAAGAAAAAAAAGAAAAATAATAATAATAATAATAATAAGGCTGATAACTCTATTACTAAAGTTTTTATAGCTATAATAAGTAAAAATAAGAAGAAGGTAGCTACTTATTAAGTTACTACTATATAAACAGTAAAATTTATTACTTTCTATTATAGTATTTATATTTATAGCTATAGTAGTAAGAAGTAAGAAGATATATTTTAGTATTTTTAGTATAAATAACTATTTTTTAGGCTTCTATATTATATTATCTCTAAGTAGATTACTTTTAATTAGCTAAATTAACTTAATATAGTAATTATATAAGTTTATATACTTATTATATATTCCTTAAGTAATTAATAAATTACTTATTATTCTACTTTTTATAATTTTATTTCTTTTAGTAAAGGTATTTTTAAATTATTTAAAATATATTAGTTAAATATTCTAATAGCTTTTAAATATTATATTCTACTAGCTATTCTACTTACTTAATAAGATAGTAAGTTTTATTTCTAATTTTTTTATTTACTATAATTTCCTCTATATTCTATTTATTCTTTTTTTCTTTCAGTTTAAAGAGGCTTAATAGTTAGTTATTTAGTATATATTAAGCTTCTAGCTATAGTTTTAAAAAGGCTTACTAAGAATATATTATATATATATCAGTATTACTTTAGTAGGTAGACTTAATAAGCTTATTTTCTGATTTATTTTATAATTGCTATTTTAATAAATTTAGATATTAGTTTTTAATATTTAAATTAAAAGTTTCTTATTAATAGGCCTACTATTTATTTTATTTTATATTTCTATTTTTAGTGTTATTTATTATAATATTTAGCTTGAAACTTAACTGCTTATTATTAAGCTTTTTTAGCTTTAATATATACTTATTAAAAATTTATAATATATTTAGCTACTTTTTAAACTGTAATTTTAAATTCTAATAGAGTATATTCTATAATTTTAAAGTAGTAGCTATATAGAGCTTCTATTAGAAAGACTGTAATTATATACTATATTAACTATTATTATATATAAAGATAGCTTTAAGTAACTATACTATCTATTTTATTAGTACTTCTACTATATAGATATAGAGATATCTTTTTATTATTTAGTTTATTCTTTCTATTTAGCTATTAGTCTGTAGATAGTATATAGTAGATAGTTATTAAGTAATTATTCTTTTAATTATTAATTCTATTTAAAACTAACTAATAAAAAGTTTATTTCTATTACTAATAATACCTTCTAATATTCTATATTAATATTCTATATACTTATAAATTAAAACTACTAGCTAAGCTGCTATTAATGTCTTTTTATATAGTAGGAAGATTATAAATTTAGTTATTTAATAGATAATTATAAGAATTATATTATATTTTTTACTATCTACTTAAATACTATTTAATAAGTTTATAATAAAGTCTATACTGATTTTCTAAAAGAAATAGACTAATAGCAGTAGGAATTATAGCTTTCTATAAGGCTTATATTTTAGTATATATACTTTAAAAATACTATTAATATTAAGTAGTATATTTAGTAATATATTCTTTAATAAGATTCTAATAGAACTTCCTACTAATTAGCTTAAGAGTCTTTTAAGCTTTTATATATCTTACTTTAAAATTATTATAGTATCTATATAGAATCTCTCTTTTTAATATCTCTTCTATAGAAATTATAAGTCTACTTTTAAAGAAAAAGATACTCTATAAGTTATAATAGTATTCTTCTAACTTTCTAACTGCTTATTAAATCTTCTCTAACTATTACTAATAGAATTAGTTATTAGCTTACAGTTTTTCAACTAACTCTTTTAACTTTATAGAAAGTTATAATAAAAATACTATTTTACTCTCTATTAATTCTTTTATAATAGAGTATAGAATATATTACTCTAAATTAATAATTCCAGTTTTAAATAAGTTCTTCTAACTTCTATAAGTAGTTAGCTCTTACTAAATATTCTCTATTTAGTTTTTAGTTACTTACTTACTTTTAGTATTTCTAGTAATAATAAAAATTAATACTCTTTATATTTAATCTTTATTAATAGTATTTTACTTTTATTTATAAGCTAAAAATATCTATTTTTTAACTTATAGTTTAGTAGGGCTTATTAAGTTTATTTATACTACTTAAATATATACCTTAATAATATTTCTTTATTCTTTTAATCTGCTAATTATTTATTAGATATTTAAAGGCAGTTTATTAACTAGTTAGAGCTTTTTAGTTAGTATAAAAAGTATATTATTATACTTAACTTTTCCTTTTATATAGTTAGATTAGTAGAAGATTCTATTAGTAAAATTTAGCTTTTTTAGTTAATATTTAATATTAAAGTTAAATAGAGTTAACTAATAGATCTATTTAGTTAGTCTTTTTTAAAGATCTCTAGTTAGTACTTTTATTACTTTTTAAAGTAGTATAATTAGTTAATAAAAAGAACTTTTTTAATAACTTTAAAAGGTAGTAATTTTTTAGTACTTTAAGCTTTTAATTACAGCTAGTAACTCTTACTAATTAATATCTTAATACTATTTAGTATTTTTAAGTTTATAAAACTAATATACTATTAGTCTTTATTAATTTCTATATAGTTAAATTAGAATACTTAAAACTATCTATAAAGATATATCTATTTTTACTTTAAAGTGCAGTTAGAAGTTCTAATAATATAGAATAGTTATTAAGTAGAAGGCAGATTTTAACTTTTAGAATACCTCTTTTTACTTTTTTCCCTAAGAGAATTCTATTTAATTTTTCTCTATTTTTAGTAGCTTTATAAAAAGTACTATAATTCTAAAGTATTCTAAAATAAATTTATAATAGAAGTTATAAAAACTTTAAAAGATTTAAATATTCTTAATACTAATAGGTATTAGCTATTTAGTAACTATATATATTTTGTCTGGCTTTATTTTAAATTCTTTTTAATTTATAATATATTCTAAAAATTCAACCTTTTATTAGTAGAATATATATTTTAATAACTTAATATATAGTTAGAAATATTATAACCTCTATAGTATCTTTTAGATAATTTTAATATATTTCTCTCTTATTTAGAAGTATATAATAATATTATTTAAGTATATAATACAGTAAGTATTTAGTAATTTAATAAGTATATAATAGATATATATTTAAAATATAGTAGGAGTATTTATTAATCTAAAGAGTATAATAGTATACTTAAAGTAGCTATATTTTATATAGAAGATAGTTTTCTAATAATTCTTCTTTTTAATTTAAATTTAGTAGTAAGTATCTTAAATATTAAGCTTTATAAACTATTTAGCCTCTATTAGTCTATTAAAAAGCTTTTTAATTAGCAGTAAAAAGTAGTAATTCTTTATTATTACTATATTTAAACTATAATAGTCTATATAGACTTTAATTTCTCTATTCTTTTTAAGTATAAATAGAATAAGTACTTTAATACTATTTATTAAGTAATTAATCTGCCTACTTACTATATTTTTAGTAAGATATTTATAAATAATAGCTACTTACTTTTTATTAGTTAGATATATTTAGCCTAATAGAGGTTTTTTTTCCTTCTATTAATCTAATAGAGTATTTTACTTCTTTAAGAAGTAGTAATATTTTAACTATCTTTTTACTAAAGGTTTTATATTCTAATTTAAACTCTAAAAGTAAAGTTTTTACTTTCTCTATTTAATTCTTACTTAAAGTAGTTATTAGTTACTTATTTAATAAGAGTACTCTATATATATATATATTATATATACCTTTTTTCTTTATTTTCTATTAGATCTCTTATAAATAACTCTAAATTCTAAATTAAAATAAACTTATAGCTCTATAAGTATATATAGATATTAATAATAATCTCTTTCTGACTTATTATATAGATAGATAATAATAGATTACTTATCTCTTTAAAGTATAATACTTTAATAAATAGTTAGTAAATCTTCTATAGAAACTTTTAATAGTTTATTAAAAAGAATATTAGTTAGTATACTAATAGTAGTAGTATAATATCTCTATTAAAGCTCTTTAATTTTAAAAACTTCTATTTATAGCTAGCCTTTAGATTTAGTCTCTATATTAGTTTCTTACTAATAAGTAATATCTATATATAAGTATCTATATTTATACTAACTTCTTTTTTATTAAGTACTTAAATTATAAATACTCTACTTTAAATAATCTAACTAATAGATATTAATTTAATTTTAAGTATAGATTTCTTTATTTAAGGTTTTCTATTTATTTATTTTCTAAAGAATTAAGTTCTTCTATATATATAGTAATAAGCTATACTACTATAGTCTTTAGAAGTTTTATATAAAAGTTAGTTTTATTAGAGTAATACAGTAGATATAATAGAGTAGGTATAACTGTATTATAAAGTGTTTACTTAATAAGTATAGAATCTATACTTACTAGATAGCTCTTTAAAGAGAGTCTACTAGCTAACTAATAGATAGACTAGCTAGATAGATATATAATAGTATATTACTCTTATAATTATTTCCCTCTCTTATAAGCCTTATTCTAAGGTATAGTTTTAACCTCTAAAAAAGCTTACTATTATAGCTTATAGGCTTATTATATAGTCTCTAGAATTAATTAGAGTTAGTATATTATAGAGTAGAGTTTTATTATTATTGTTATTATTAGTCTAAATACTCAGTAAGTTACAGCTAAACTGATATTAGACTATACTTTTAGGAGTTAATATTTATTATTATTTCTGCTTATATAGAAATCCCCTTTTCTTCTTTCTTTTAATACTACTGCTAATATTATCTTATATATCTACTGTTATATTTTATCTCTTCTTTTAAGTCTTTTAACTTTCTCTTAATTTTATTAATTTTTTCTCTTTTATTATCTATTTATCCTCTGCCTAATAAGTTACTACTAAGATATCTATTCTTATAGTTACCTAAAAGGTATTAGAAGAGTTTAAAACTTAATTTTAAGCTGACTTTCTGTTTTCTAATAATGAATTTTAAGGTATAAAAAATAAGGTTGCACTCTATTTATACTATTTAATATAGAAGTATTACTTTTTTTTCTATACTTATATATATAGCTCTTTATCTTTTTATTATACTATTTATAAGGCGTCTAACTAGAAATACAGTATAGTAGGTATTTATTTAGTATTTATTATTTATCTATTAAGTATTGTGACAGGCGGTTGGGAACGCTTGGGCTAGCTGGTTGCTAGCAGGGATGTCTCTAGGGTGGTCCGGATCAGGTTAAAAGGGAAGAAAGGGATCTGTTTGGAGGAGACATCATCGAATTTCAATTCTTTAGAAATTCCTGCTGGAAGTCAGAGAGTCCGCAAGGGCTCGAGGCAGCTGGGGATTTCATTAATTTATTGCCTTCACTTTTTGAGAGATTTATTTGAACCTTCTTGCCGTCACTACGTTCCCTGTCTAACCTCTGTCTTCAACCTCCCTCAGATATCGGGCTGCCGCAGGCCCAATTGATGCCTTGCCAGCGAACTCTCCTGCGACCGACCCGATATTCTATCTTATGAGATGCTTCCCTATCAGGAGACATAAGCCTCAGATTGTTCCGACCTCAAATGCGTAATCTGGTGCAGCTTCGGGCTGACCGGCCAAGACGCCTATGCGACGACTCTCTGTGCATTTCCCCTAAGGTAAGTTAATGAGTTGGGTGTTGTTTCCGTCCCTCCCTGCTGCTAAAGTATTCTAACTATTTTAGATTTTTATTAAGCTTATAGGTGCTGTCTAATAGTATTAAAACTATTTAAATTAGTATACTTTTTAAGATTAATTTAATACTATATCTTCTCTTTCTAACTTAAGATAATAAAGAATTATTCAGTCTGTAAAGATAGTTTTAGCTATATAGTGCTATCTTTTTAAATTTATTAAGAATCCAGTAGGTATCTATAATATAAATACTAAATACTTTATACTTTTATATTAGGAGGTATTATATTTCTTTCAGTTAGTTAAGCTTTAAACTAACTATATAGTAAGTTTTTATTCTTTTTATCTTTACTATTATTAATTCTTTTTTAGCTAGAATTATTATTTAGTATATCTATAGTTAAGCTATAAAAGCAGTTAGACTTAACTACCCCTTTTTACTACTATAAATCTATTTAAACTTAAGCCCTTCTTTTAGTATTCTATTATCTATTAGTAGCTAAATATATAGCTATTACTTCTATATTCTCTAAGAATTCTTTATTAATATATTCTAATGATTTTTTAGTATCTATTAAAACTGCTATTCTTAAGTATTATAGTAATAATACTTTTACTCCTTCTATTATTTTTACTAATACTCTTTCTATTTATTGTAATACTGCTAGTAGTCTGCCTGCTATATCTCCTGCTATATATTAAGCTACTACTTATTTACTACTTAAGAAGATTAATAAAAAGAAGAAAGAAGAAGAAAAAGAGGAAATTAAAAATAAGTATAAGGAAAATAAAAAGGAGTTAGCTAATTTATTTATATCCCCCTCTAGATAGATACTATCTTATATTATATTACTGCTAGCTTATAAGCTAAAAGCTTCTATTTTACCTAAAACTTCTATTTACCTAAAGTTTATTACTTATTTAGTAAGTATTTCTATCTGCTATAACAGCTATATCTATAAGACTCCTACTAAATAGAAGAGTATTTTTAGTTATGTTTTTTATAGTTATATTCTTTTCTAGTATTTAGTCTATCTTTAAGTTAAGATGTTTAAAATATAGTATTTAAATTTATATATTTATTATATACTCTATAAGTAATAGCTATATTACTTATTATTCTATTTCTAGTAATTTTACTTCTTCTAGCAGTAATACCTCTAGATTACTTATAATATATTTATTAAATATTCTAGTAGTTTCTAAATATTATATTCTACTAGCTATTCTATCTATTTTATTAAATAGAAGATATTATCTTTAATCTTTTTATTAGCTATAATTTCTTTTACTTTCTATTTATTTTTATTCTCTTTTAGTTTAAAGAGGTTTATTAAGTGCTTATTAAGTGCTTATTAAGCTTCTAGCTATAGTTCTAAAAGTAAGACTAAGAATATATTATATATATATCTATATTATTTAAGTAAGTAGATCTAATAGATTTATTTTCTAATTTTTTTAGTAATAGTAATCTTAATATACTTAGAGGCTAGTTTATAGTATTTAAATTAGAAACTTCTTATAAAAAGACTTATAGTCTGCTCTACTTAATATTTCTATACTTAATATCTTTTATTATAGTATTTAGCCTATAACTCTACTGTCTGTTATTATACTTTTTATACTTTAATATATACTTATTAAAAAGTTATAATATACTTAATAACTTTCTAAACTGAAATCTTAAAATATTAAGGTGTATATTCTATAATTCTAAGGTAATATCTATATAGTGCCTCTATTAGAAAGACTCTAATAGTACTATAGTAACTATTATTATATATAAATATAGCCTCTAGTAACTATACTGCCTACTGTAGTAATAAGTTATCTATATAGATTTAGAGGTATCTTTCTATAATTTAGTTTATTTTTTTAGTCTGACTATCTATCTGTAGATAGTATACAGTTAATATTTATTAAGTAGTTATCTATTTTATTATAAAACCTCTTTAGAATTAACTTATAAAAAGCTTATTTTAGTTACTAATAATACCCTCTAGAGTTCTATATTAGTATTTTATATACTTATAGATTAGCTATATTAATTAGGCTGCTATTAAGATTTTTTTATATAGTAAGAAGATTGCAAACTTAATTATATAGTATATAATTACTAAAATTATATTATATTCTTTACTATCTGTCTAAGTACTATTTAGTAACTCTATAATAAAATTTATACTTATTTCTTAAAATAGATAAACTAGTAATAGTAGGAATTACAATATACTATAAGGCTTATACCTTAGTGTATATACTCTAAAATAATATTAATATCTAGCAGTATATTCTACTATATTATCTCTAATTAGATTCTAATAGAACTTTTAACTAATTAGCTTAAAAGTCTTTTTAAGCTTCTATATATTCAGCTCTTAGGTTATTATAATATCTATATAGAATTTCCAATCTTAATACTTCTTATATAGAAATTATAAGTTTACTCTTAAAGAAGAATATACTCTATTTATTATAATAGTATCCTTCTAACTTATTACTAGTTACCTATTAAACTTTCTCTAACTATAGCTAATAGAACTTTATAAAAAGTTATAATAAGAACACTATTTTACTCTTTATTAACTCTTCTATAATAGAGTGTAGAATATATTACTTTAGATTAATAACTCTAGCTTTAGATAAGTTCTTTAGACTTCTATAAGAAGTTTACTCTTACTAAGTATTCTCTATTTAGTCTGTTATTATTTAAGCTCTTTTAGTACTTCTTATAATAATAGAAATTAATACTTCTAGTATCTAACTTTCCTTAGTAGTATTCTAATTTCAGTCTTAAGATAAAAGTATCTATATTTTAACTTAAGGTTTAGTAGGGTCTATTAGGCTTGCCTGCACTACTTATATATATACCTTAGTAACTTCTATTCTTCTCTTTAATCTACTATTATTATTTATTAGATATTCAGTAGGAGTTTATTAACTATATATAGCTTTTAAGTTAGTATAGAAAGTATATTATTATATTTTACTTTCCCTTCTATATAGTCTAGTTAATAAGAGATTCTATTAGCTAGATTTAATTTCTCTAGCTAATACTTAATATTAAAGTTAAATAGTATTAATCTATATATCTATCTAACTAGTCTTTTATAAAGATTTCTAGTTAGTATTTTAATAACCTCTTTAAGAGCTTTATAGTCTATTAATAGAAGAAACTTTTTTAATAACTTAAAAAGATAGTAACTTTAGTATTTTAAACTCTTAATAATAGCTAATAGCTCTTACTATTTAATACTCTAATAATACTCTATATTAGAGAGCTTTTTAAATTAGTATATAACTAGCCTCTATTAATTTCTATATATATAATTAGGTTAGAATACCTAAAACTGCCTTTAGTAATATATCTATCTCTATCTAACTTTATAGCTTTAAGTTTTAATATTTTAGAATAGTTACTAAATAAAATATAGATTTTAATATTTAAAATACCTTTTTCTATTTTAATTTTTAAAGGAAATTTATCTTTTAATTTTTAATCTTTAGAAGCTCTATTAATAGTACTATACTTTTAGAGTATTTAGAAATAAACTTATAGTAGAAGTTATAAAATCTCTAGAAGATTTAGATATTCTTTATATTAGTAGGTATTAGCTATTTAGCTACTACTTAAACCTTTAATAGATCTATATTTAGGCCTTTTTAAATAATTATATACTCTAAGAACTTAACTTCCTGCTAGTAGAATATATATTTAGACAGTTTTATATATAGCTAGAACTATTATATTCTTTATAATACTTTTCTAATATCTTTAGTATATTATTTTTATATCTATAAGTATACTATAATATTATTAAAATATATAATATAATAGGTATTTAGTAATTTAGTAAGTACTTAGTAGATATATATCTAAAAGGTAGTAAAAGTATTAGTTAGCTTAAATAGTATAACTGTATATTTAAAGTATCTATATTTAGTGTAAAAAACTATCTTCTAGCAGTTTTTCTTTTTAATTTAGATTTTATAATAAGTATCCTAAATATTAATCTTTAAGATTTTAGCAGGCAAAAGGGACAAAGAGGAAGAAAACAACCCCAAATCGGTAGCCTATTAAGGGCATCAATAAAGAAGCTGCTGGAAGGACTGCTGACTGCCCGGACCACAAGAAAGATCAGGTTGGCAAGGCAAATAGGATGATTCGGGCAGCAGACGGCAAGGTCTCGCCGAGGGGTTAAAGCAATCAATAAAGTTAAAGAAGGAAGAAATTCAGATATCTCTAGTCTGCTATCTCTCAAGAAAAGAAAGGATAATTGATGGATGATCCCTCTAGCTAGCTGGCTGCTTAACAGCTTTTTATGTCCTGTCTCAAAGTTAGGCTGGAAGTCTAGTTAGATAACAGTCTGAATACAAGCTGATTCCAGCCAGCTTAACTGCTCTAGCAGCTAGCTAGTCCAAGGTTCTAGACTTTAAGAGTCTCAGATGACCCACCTCACTAGTATTCTGTCTCTAGGCTAGGCTGTCAGCCTAGATTGTAGACTGAATATGAGCCGAATCCAGCTAGCTTGGCTGTCTGACTAGCTAGCTTAAGAGTTCTAGATGGCCTGCCTTAAGATCTACTTTATTTCTAATAGTCTATTAAAAAGATTACTAATTAATAGCAGTAAGTAATAGTTTTTTAACTGTTATAGTATTTAGACTATAATAGTTTATATAGATTTTAATCCCTCTATTCTTTTTAAATATAAAAAGAATAAAAACTCTAACTCTACTTATAGAGTAATAAATCTACTTATTCTCTATATTCTCAGTAAGATACTTATAAATAATAGCTGCCTATTTCTTATTAGTAGGGGGTATATCTATTCTAATAGTAGTTTTTTACTCTTAAATAGCTTAATTAAGTATTTAGCTCTATCTAAAAGAGGTATCTTTTTTATAGCTTTCTTACTAAAAGTTTCTTATTCTAACTTAAGCTCTAAAAGTAGAGTTTCTATATCTTTATCTTAAGTTTTACCTAAAGTAACTATTAGCTATTTATTTAGTAAGAGTATACTGTATATATATATAATATATACCTTCTCTTCTATATCTATTAAGTCTCTAGTAAAGAATATTAAATTCTGTAGTAAGATAGATATATAGCTTTATAAGTATATATAGATATTAATAATAATCTTTTTATCTTCTATAGCTTTAAAAGATAAAAGTAGATTACTAGCTTCCTTAGGGTATAATACTTCTATAAATAGATATTGAATTTTCCTTAGGAATTCTTAATAGTTTATTAGAAAGAAGATTAGCTAATATACTAATAGTACTAGTATATATATCTCTATTAAAGCTTTATAGGCTTAAGGCTTATTACTCTTTAATAGCTTATAGATTTAGTTTCTATATTAATTTATAACTAATAAGAAATACCTATATATAAGTGTCTATATCTATACTAACCTCTTTTTTATTAAGTACTTAAAGAATAAGTATTTATTCTTAGATAATTTAACTAATAGAAATTAACTTAAGTTTTAATATTAAAATTCTTATTAGAAATCTTATATCTTGTTATTTCCTAAGGAGTTTAATTTTTTAACTTATTATTTAATAAATTAGATATCTACTAGCTTAAAATATAGAGTGTATTTTACTTATAGTTAGTTTTTCTATAACTTTAGGCAATCTATAGTATAGTAACTATATTAGTTACACTTATAATATTAAATATCTATAAGATTAAGTTTTATAGATTATTTACTATATAGTTTATAATTTCTACTTTTTAAATAGTTACTTTTTATTCCTCTAAATTAAAAAAAAATAGCTTATTTAGCCTCTAGAAGAAAAGATTCTTTCTTTTAGTAAGCTATTTAAAAATTTTAATTAAGGTACTTTAAACTGTCTGTTTTATCTATTACTAAAATAGCTTTTTTTCTAGTCTTATTATTAGTTACTAAAGCTAAAGTGCTACTATAGATATTAAGCTTTTTAAGCTAACTTTTAAGCCTATAGAATATTAATCTATATCTTATAGATCTCTCTTTTTATTTTTAGCTAAAGGCTAAAATAGTATTAATAAGCTAAAATTATATTATCCTCTAGCTGTATAGTACTTAAGGAAGTATAGATAGCTCTCTATATATTAAAGTAGTCTATAGATAACTACTTAGGGTATTATTATAGCTCTATAAGGTTATTCTAAAGCTTAATCTCTCTCTATTTAGAGTTTACATACTATTTCTAAAAAAAAGTCTATAAAGTCCTTCTATATAGAATTTATTAGACTTTTAGTATATACCTACTATTAAGTTTATAATATTATATATAGTTTAATTATAGACTAGCTAATTTTCTAATAATTTTCTACTACTACTATTTTAAAATTATTAGTATTTCTAATAGCTTAAATTTAGTTATCTATTTCTATACTATTTATATTTTCTTAAAGAGTAATATAAATATATAGAAGTATCTATTTATATTTCTTTAGAGCTTTAAGTTCTAACTCTTTTAATATCTACTTAAGTAGTTATACTTAAAATATTTAATCTTTTTATCTTTAGGCTTTAAATTATTAGTCTAATACTTTCTATTAGGCTATTATAGCTATTAGAAGTATTTATATAAGGGTTAACTTGCAATTAGGCTTATATAAATAATAAGTACTTATTAAATAGCCTTATAACTGGAATTAATATAGTAGGGTTATATAATATTCTAAGAGTTTAAAATTATAAGAGGATTAACTTTAAGACCTACTATATATAATAAGATTTAGTTTCTCTATAGATTCTTTTAATTAGCTTTTTTAAATAAGGGTTTTAATCTCTTTCTCAATTTAAAGCTGGATTTTCTCTTTTTTTAGTACCTAATATATTAGATTCTTTTTATATAGCAGTAAGTATCTATAGTTTGCTTACTGTATATCTACTATATCCAGTAGTACTTTATATTTTTTATATCTTATATAATATACTAGTAACCTAATAGGATATAGAAGTAAATAAATTATAAGAGTTAGTCTTATTAGAGTGATACAGTAGATATAATAGGGTAGATATAACTATATTATAAAGTGTTTACTTAATAAGTATAGAATTTACACTTACTGAATAGCCTTTTAAAGGGGGCTTACTAGCTGACTAATAGATAGACTAGCTAGATAGATATATAATAGTATGCTACTCTTATATTTTATTTTTTATTTAATTTAAGATATTATTTTACTAAATAACCTATTTAGTTACAGTTATAATAATATATATTATTATAGTTTTTATTTATAGACTAGTTATTAGATATTTAATAACTATTTTCCTTTAGGTAGCTTTATTTTTACCTGCTGCCTCTAGCTAAAAAGAGAGATATTAATTCTATTTTTAGAAAGAGTATTCTTTAGTTTAATTTAAACTATATAAGAATTTAAATTTAAAAGTTTTAAATTGCTTTTTTTAGATTTAATTTATTAGATCTCTTTTTTACTCTTATAGTAAGCTATTATAGCTAAAATATTACTATAAATAGTAGGCTTTTTAGATTAGCTTTTAAATTTAAAAAATATTAAATTTTATTTTTTAAATTTTATTTTTTACTTAAAGTTAGAAGCTAAAATAATATTAATATATTAAAATAGAATTATCTTCTATATAGACTATACTTAAAGATATATAGATTGCTCTTTATATATTAAAGTAGTCTATTAGAAACTATTTAGTAAGCTATTATAGCTCTATTAAACTATCTTAAAGTTTAATCTCTCTTTAATTTAAATTAATATACTATTTTTATAAGAAGGCTATAAAGTCTTTCTATTTTAAATTTACTAAACTCTTAATATATACTTACTATTAGGTTTATAATAAGATATAAAACTTTATACTTAACTAGCTAATCTTTTAATAGTTTTTAGCTGTAGTTCTTATATTATTGGCTTTTTTAATAGTATAAATCTAGTTATCTATTTCTATATTAATTATATTCTTTTAAAGAGTTATATAAGTATACTATAGAGACTTTTTATATTTCTTTAGAAGTTTTAACTTTATTATTCTTTCTATTTACTCTATTAGATAGATCTAAAAGGTATAGTTTTTTTATCTTTAAGCTTTAAAATATTAATTTACTATAGTCTATTAGACTATTATAATTAATAATAGAGTTTAAATTAATATAAATTTATAAATAGAGTTATATATTTACTAAATACTTATTAAATAATTCTATAAAGCTAACTTATAGAACTATATCTCTTAGAATTTTAAGTATTCTAACTTAAAAATTTAACTTTTAGTCCTACTATATATAGTTAGATTCAGCCTATTAATTATCAGTATATTAAGTTAATTCTTTTAGATAAGTTTATTCAATTTATCCTTAGTGTTAAGTTAGAGTTTATTTCTTCCTTCTGTACCCAATAGATTGAAATTTTCTATTTATATTACAGCAAGCAGTTAGTTCTTACTTACAGTATAGCTGCTATATCTAGTAGCACTTCTTATTCCCTATATTATATATAACATACTAGTAACCCAGTAGGGTGTAGAAATAAATAAATTATAAGAGTTAGTCTTACTAGAGTAATATATAAGATCTAAAGGTAGAGTCTGCTGTATTATAAAGTGTTCACTTAGTGAGTACAGATTGTATACTCACCGAATAAAGCTATAGACGCTAGATTATATAATCTTACTTTAGGGGGTGGGGTAATATCTTAAGGTATCTTAACTCTTATACTGTTATCTTTATAACTCTCTTTAGATATTAAAGTTAGAATAGCTATAGAGTGAAAAAGTTAGACAGAATTCTAGCAGATAGAAAAAAAAGCAGCTTAAAACTTAAACTTAAGCTTTAGTAATTATAATATATACAATAAAAATAAAGTAAATTCAAATATTAAGTTCCCTTATTAAGGGAATTTAAAAACTATATTAAAAGCTAAATTTACCTAAATATTTTTTTTAAAATTACTAATATACTTTATTTATAAAGATATTAAAATAAAGATATAAAAACTTATAGAAGTAGTATTTAAAAAGTAATTAAAATAAAGCTATTTAAATATTTTAAAAAATAAAATAAAAAGTAATAAATTTTTTTAAGAGATTTTAAAGATAAATATTTAGTCTATAAGAAATATATATAACTTTAAAGTTTTATTTTAGCTTAAGATTTATTATAAGCTATATAGAGTTTTTAATAATAAAGGAAATTTAAAAACACAACATTTCATCGCGAATTAACCACTGCAGCTTGAATTTAGCCCGACGGACTCTGTATCCGTCATAAAAACCTCGCCATGGTCTCGGAGCTTCGCCAGGAACTCGTTTTCTTCAGGGCACAACCCCTGAAATTGGCGGTCCGGATTTGAGAGAAATTGTCGTGCATCGTCAATAGTGCATATGCCTGAACCCGAGCCCCGATTCAGCGCCCTCTCGACCGCCCTCCGTAGGCTTGTATGCAGGCTAGACGAATCCACGACAAGCAGTGCATGTTCCTCACAAAGCTGGGTATCCAGGGCTGTCGGGCGTTGACAACCCGAAACATCACAGTGCGCACGGCGGTGGTCCCCGTCAGGCTTGCACTACTGGCCTGAAGTAAATAGGGAGTTCAGCAGTTGCCTTACTGCACTGCAGCTTTCGTAAAGCTGCGGGAGATGAATGGTCGCTTGGCGGAATCCGCCTTGGCCAACCCTGAGAATGCGTCGGACGACCGTGCTGTGCAGGGTGATCACATTTTGAAAAGGGCAAGCGAGGTGTTCGCTGGCCCCAACGCACCGGACCGCTCCTCGATAATGCAACTTGCCGTCGTAATCGCCGGATTCTATTAGGGTACAGGAAGCGTATAGAATAGGCTTCTTGGCAAGGGTTTAACTCACTGAGTTTGGACAAGTTATAGTTGAATATATCACGACTGTCTCTAGGCATTGAATAAGATAACAACTGATTACATTAGCAATCTTTGATATTGAATTTTCTTCGGGATGACTATACCTGCTGGTGAATTTGCAAACCCCCGGACGATTGCGTCGGGAAGCTCCTTTAGGGGAAGCTTCTCCGGCAATGGCCTCAGGAAGGGGTAAGAGGTCGGTTGGGTTATCTCTCCGAGAATAAATATCCAAATAGATCGTGTCGGGGTCAATCATTCCCCTTCGTCCTTGCGCCTCCTTTAGGTTGAAGACCAAGAGGGAATCGCAATATGTAGCAAAGAGTAAATGTGTGCCGGATAGATGCCTTAACAAACTCCCCCGTCTCGTCTGAGGAGTTGCAGCCATGCTTCGAAACAGGCAACCCGGATGTGGGCAATGTGACGACGTGCCATCGTGCTCGAGTATATTATGGATATTAAGTGCCCAACTAGTATACACTGCAGTGCTCGTCTGGCAATCCGGATGAAGGCATTGCTGGTCTTGATTCGCATGCGAGGCTCGGATGTGCATTTCCAAAGATGCTGCCAATACAAATGGCTCTGAGCAATAATCGCACGGGTAGACTGGCGCTTTGTCAGACAGCCTGATAGGAAAAGTCAGCTCTGCAAAGGACCGGATCCGTACCGTGGTTTCCTTTGACCCTGGATAGAGACTTCAAACCTAGCTTGACCTCAACAACCTAGATCGTCGGCTATTGACGGCGTCATCGGATCAAGGGCATCTGGATCAGTCAGATCCCTAGGTATAAATAGCTAGCTTTCTTCCTTCCTAGACCAAAAGACAAGATCCTCCATCGTAACCAAGCTGTTTCAACCAATCCATCCGTCCTTTGATACGCTTCTTGGCTGGTAGGTTCTGACCGAACCACAGCAGAAAGACTTGGAGTAGCAGGGCATGACTTCAGATGCTTAAGCACTTCATCTCTCGACTCGAAAGTTCTTGAGCATGAGTTTGATGAGCATATGTCTCCGATCACATTGCCGTCGTGGGTGACGATTGCACATTCAAATAAATTCGGCGCATAGTCGTACTCATCTTCCTCCGGGTCTCAAAATTCGCTGATTGAATCTGAGTGTTCGCTGTTCAAATATGACTCTAAATCGGATTCGAAGTCACCCAAGTTATCAGGTTCGAAATCGACCGGATCGCCGGGCTCGAAGTCGTATAGAGCTGCCATAACAGCAAGCTGCTCGTCCTCGGAAGGCTGGTGCTCTGACATCGAGACGGTGGCGAAAGATGAGGTTAGTGATCTCAATGTGGAAGAAAGTGAAAATGAAGAGGTAAGAGATGAAAAGTGAAGAGGGCAAAGAGGTTAGTTAGGCGTGGGAATTGGTCTGGCCTGCGAGTCACTCGGTTACCCCGAGTGATTTGACGGCGGTTGCCAGCTGGCGCTGGTGCTGGGCAGTCGGCCGTTGGCAGGAGGTGATAGGTTTGTTGCTTGAAGAGGTTGTACCAAGAGACCGGCGACTGGATCCTGAACCATGGCGGAAGTCGCATAAAGTCGAGATACAGTGCAAGTATGAGATGGTGTTGGCTGTGACGGATAGGTTTGCATGCGTCCTGTTTGAGCGGGGCGGTTAAGGTGATTAAAAGTCTGAGCAAGGGTGATTAGAGCCTGAGCGTTGCTGACTTACCAGGCCAGGACGCGGGTCGCCCAGTTTTCGTGAAAGACTACCTAGGTAAGTAATGCCAATGGCCACATCACATGCCGCGAGGAACCTCCAGTGAGAAAACATTTCTTCTCGTTGGGTGCATCAAAATGCATGAAATCGAAATCGGTGACGTATTCAAGAACCCACAGAGGCAGCTCCAACTGTCCATTGCTCAACATGCCGGCCATTAGCTATATCGAACCACATGGCGCGCCACAAGTCTAAAAAATGCCCTTGCTAAAATGCCCATCACACAGCGCATGATACCAAAGGTAAATACATAGTCACCGTAACTCCTCCCGCTTTGTCCTATTTGGCAAACCAGGGAAACTTCTTCCTAGGCGGCTCGGCCGGTCCCCCCGACGTGCTCTCGACCTGGACACTTCGCTGATAGATATCCTAGTTGTCTGTGTTAGTAGGAGTTACAGGATACCCCAGTGGAGCCAACTTACCTCGTCATCTATTGGCATCCGGCAATTTAGAATCAGCTCTCGCGCATTGTCATGCTTGTGCAGGTTGGGGTACGCGCTGCCCTGGCTTTTCATGATTGGCAGCAACACTTCTCCCAAGACCTCGAATTTCTTCCAGTTGATACGATCACCTTCGGGGCCGACAAACGTCCTGCTGCCCTCCTCGGCAGACACAAGATCTCGTCGGTGAAGCGGGATGAAGGGAATACGCGGTAGAGGCGAGTTTTCCCAAGCCAGTCGGTAAGCAAAGTGACTCTTCTGAGTTCCCATCAATATCACCAACCGCGCGAATCGTTTCTGGGTCTCAGCCGGCACCAACGCTCGCGTTTGGGTCAATCGATGAATTGCTGTCCCATTAACACCGGCCAGAACGGCAGCCAGTCCGTTATAATTATTCAGTTGTCGCAGCTTCAACGCAATGCTCATAAACTTGTCGAGCATTTGTGCTCGGTGCTTTGCCTTGTCCCGTAGGAGGATCATGTTTGCAACCCACTTCGCGACGTGGTTGAAGTGATTGATCATCCGGTTGACATTATTCAAGCTCTTGCACTTCTCCTTCTGCGACGTAGACAAGCTGACGTGCCTGACAAAGTCGCGAATTCGAATGGACGAAAACATGATCCAGTCGATGCGCGTTAACTCGTCCGCCACGTCATCATCAGGGATTTCCATGAAGATGTGGTACCGGAACTTGTTCATAGGCAGGTTGTCTGTGGGCTCCAGGCTTGACGCCACTCTCTCGTACTCGTCAAATGAATGAAACTGTACTTGACTCCCGACGCTGCTTCCCCTGTCCACAAACGACGCTTCCGAGCTGCCTGATGGTCTCCCGTCTATATCTTCGTCGACCTGTAGCGCAGTAACGCCTAAAGACAACTCATGCATGTCTTTGGACAATATTTCGCTCGCAATCATATCGCCCGTGTCATCTGCGTTTGCCCACCCAGTGTCATCATCTTCCACAACGTTAAACTGAAGATTTCGACGCATGTGCTGAGCTGCTATAGAGAAGATGGGTTCCGTGGAAAGATGTTTAATAAAGTCTTCCAGATTTCGCCTGGTGGCGTGGCGTGCAAAGTCGCCGGGGTAAAGTGACACCCATTTGGCTACCATCTCGATGATTCGGAGCTGCGTGGCTGTTTTTGACAGATAATGGGCAGTCTTGTCCTCTCGTACATGATCCAATCGTGTGAGAATGGCCGAGAAGAGCTCACCAGGAGCTGCAAACTTCCGATACAGACAGAGGAAGATGTCAGAGAAGTTGTTGTCTGCTCTTGACAGCCTGGGAGCAAGGAGACGATCTACCAATTCGTCAAATGATACTCCCGCCATCTTGGCAGGCTTGTCGAGGACGTTGTCGTCATTACGTTGTAGGATAGGGATATCATCCGAGTGTCGATATGATTCGGCATCTGATTCTTCCACGTCCAAGTGAGGATCACTGCCTTGCCTGTCGAGTCGTATACCGGGTGTTCTGAGCATGCTGCTCACCGTTTGCGCCTGGCCATGGTCTCCCAAGTCGCGACCTGGATTTGGAGAGGTACCAGCACTCTGGTGCTGGCCGACTCGCGGACTGCGGGCGCGGTAGTTTTCGGTAACAGGAGGATTGGGGAATCCGCGGAGTAGGGAAAAGTCGGAGCTTGCTCTGCTATGCTTGCTATTTTGGCTCAGGGGTCGTCCGACACTTGGATCGAGAGCCTCGAGATGGGCGGCAGACTGTGCTCGGCGGCGTGAGATCGTCTCACCATTTTCTTCTAGTGGTATTGTTAGAATCAATGTGCCTCGAGTGTCAGTCAATGGATTTTAGAAATACCTCTTTTTATGGATATCGCGGCTCGTAGGATCGTGTTCAGACAAATCCTAGCAATCTCGGGCCTGTCCGTGGAGATCTTATAGGTAGCGACGCATGACCTAAAGAGGTGGTGGTTTGCCATTGCGTCTGCATCGACCTCCCAGTCCTCCTCTGGGTTCTCGCATTTGCAGGCCAACAAGCTGGACGGGAGATTGGAATTGGTGAGGGCGGCTATATCGCGGTCAGTACGTTTGCGTCGCGAGTTGGTTAAGGAGCATAAGTACCCAGTGTTTGAGGCAGTTCGCGAATAGATTCCTGATTCATGACATCGTAGAGGATGAGGGCGGCGTCAACGCGCGGTACAATATGGCCATTGATCTGCTTTGGCCATTGGATTGGCTGGGTTGGATTCAATTCAAAATACTCCAGATCCAGTTCGAGGAGGGTGATGACATGGGAGACGTTGTCTACCAGCATGCGCACGCTGGAGGCGTTCGAGATTGGCGGCCGGGAGAGGCCGAGGACGCGCTGGACAAAGGAGGATTTGCCGACACCGGTGGACCCGATAACGGCGATGTTGAAGCCCTCCATGCTGGAGGATGAGGGTGACTAGGAGTCAGGTCACAGTCAGTCCCCGCATATTCGACGTGTCTCACACACACGAGACCCCTGCCCGCGAAGACCAGGGAGGTGGGGGTCCGTGTGCTGGAACGATGGACATACCCAGTGTGATGAAGGGGGGGCGGTCAGAGACTCTCGACGAGGTGGTGGCCAGTCTTGGCTTGGGGTATTGTCATTGCTGTCGCGATCGTTGTAGTCGTGGTCGGTCGCAGTTCGGTCGTCGTAGTCTTCGTCGTTGTCTAGGGATTGGTAAATGGAGCTGCCGTCCGAGTCGTCGTCAGCAGCGTCCGGGGGGCCGGCGCTGTAGCGTTGGAAGAAGGGGTCGTTCACAATCGATCCGACCGAGTCCTGATTGTTACCGTGTCCTAGGTGTTGGGGACGCCCGGCTCTAAGGGACTGGCCAGGTTCGGTGTTGGCGATGTTCGTATCGCCCGAGGGCGAGTAGCGAGAGGTCGGATTGGCTCCGGCGAGTGGGCGGGAAGCCGGCGCAGTGCCTGGAAGCAGGTGAGCTTGTCGTGAACCAGCATGATCGGGATGCATGGTCGCGGTCTCAACGACTCGCAAAAGAGTTGAAGAGGAACATAGGATGTCGGCGAGAGTAAAGTTCGTGGTGGGGAAAAGCCGTGGAGACCCAGGGGTTCGAGAGGAAGGGAATAGGAGAAGCGGAGGGCGGAGAGCGTTATGCACCGACGGACACTACTATGCAGTAGGCGGGCAGAGAGGCTAACGACGGGATAGATACGGAATAGAGACGAGACGAGTTACTAACAGACTTGCAGAGGGAGGAGGAACACGGGGAGGAAAACGCCTCTTCGGCCGCGAGGCTTTTCCTACCGCCGAACAACCAACTCGAATCGGCGGCACCAACTAGCCAACTGAGACCTGTGGTCGACCTGTCAGTCGACATGTCATGTCAGCACGCAAGCCCGCAGGCGCATCGGCATTTCGGCGACTCGGATTGTACTGTACAATTCAATAACAAGAGCCTCTGGGATCCAGCCAACGAACGTCAGAGCTCAGCGAGTGCGGGCGGGTTGGCCGTGTCCCTGGCCGTCTTGCTGGCGGTCTCGAAGCAGCTGCACGTCAGAGGGGCAGCATGGGCAGGCCTGGGTTGGCTGGGAGGCGACGCAGCGCTCCGGTTGGCGAGATTGGCAGGGTGACACGAATGGATAGCGGTTACTATGGGTTAAGACACGCAGCCGAGAGAGGGCCTCGCAAGCATCGAGGGGCCCAAGGATGGGATAGAGACGGACGAGAAACGAGGGGAAAAGAGCCCCAGACGGTTGGACCTTGGACGTTGGACCTTGGGCGTGTGACGTTTCGGGGTGGGATGTTGAGGGGGAACCGGCTGGTTATGTTGAAGAGGGAATCGGCCTCCCGCTATGGGAACTACCTCAGATAGTGGTCCGGGGGTCGTGTTTGGGACGTGCTCAGTGCTCAATCAGTGATTGTTGGCTAGCCGGGCACGAGAATCGTTAAGCCTATTACATCGATAGTATCTGCATCGGTGTGCTTCCCCCATGTTGTACTGCTCCGAGCGCTGTGCTCGTGCCAGGGTCTTCCTGCGTTGGCGTTGGTGTTGGCGCACTGATGGACAGGGTCTGGCGGCGGGGGGGAGAGTCAGCGAGGCGGCATCCTTCAGTAGCGAATGGGTCCGCTGATTTGGATCCTTGAACCCGGCCCGAGAGATGGGAATGGGCTCTCTACTATGTATACTAGGTATGTCAAGTTCTGTATGTGTCCATTAAATAATCGGTAATAATTAGTCGGCAGGCTAGACAGGAGAGTAGATAAACATCGACGCACGTGTTCGGGCAATTATTAAGACCCTCTTTCAGCGGGCGCTCAATCGCTTAATCGCTCTCTCGGGTCTACCTACCCCGCGCCGTTGAATCCTCATGTCCCGTCACGTTGGTTGCTGCGGTGCAGGCGTTCCACGCTGCTGTACCTCAATCACCAACATATATGTTGGGCTGGCTCGGTGTGAAATGGGGTAGGTCACAATAAGCCGCCTCGCCGACTCGTGACTGGAGGCTGTTACCTGTCTGCCTGGGGGAGGTGCGTGCCTCACCTCTTTGTACCTTCCGTTCAGCTCTTGTACTATAGCATGACAACGAGCAGGGAGCTTTGAACCTTAAAGGCTCCCTCTCCACCAAGAAGACGAAAAAAGCAAACCCCTTTGCAGAAATCCACTCGATAGCTCCAGCCGTTCATCCTGTGAGTCCTTCTCAAACTATCATTCGCTACCATTCGCTATCATTCGACATCTTCCTCTGCTTGCTCTCACCCTGACTAGTGCTGGGGGTGGGCATCTGGCAGCCCGGGCATCCCAGCCTTCCCAGCCTTCCCAGCCTTGGGTCATCCTTGACTTGACGAGGTCATGGTTTTTGGAGCTGTCGATCACACCATGTTCCAGTGACGACAGTGCAACGCATCAATCCCTGCCCACAAACTCAATGCAACCTTGTGATTTGAGGGCCGCCAACTCTCTACCACCTTGGAGTGCAACCTCACATTGATACTGAACCGGCGGTACTGTACGCGCAACGACTCGGACATGCGACATCTCCTGATGTCAACTATCGACCCCCCTAGGTATGCACCTAAGAGCCTCTCCTCCCAATGGGAATGCGCGGCGCCGTTGTCACACCTGTTGACCGTGTCCCACATACCCCGCAAGCACGTGGGAGTCTCCCACGGCCAATCGGCACCCTGTCGCTGCGAGAAACGATTGAAGAGCGTCCGATCGTGCAGGAGCAAGCACCTCGCATAACCCAGAAGGGACATGGTGACACAATCCACAAGCGGGCGCCGGCAGCTCATTGACCCAAGTCCCCAAGTCTTCACGGGAGGGACAAGACATACCCGGGGGCTTGACTAAGCAGAGGCGAGCCATACCTGCACCGCCGGCGGTGCAAATAAGATCTGTTATATAAGCAGAATATCTACAGCGGCTACAGTGCCCTAAGCCTCTAATAGCTATAGCTGCTACAGCACCTTAAGCCTCTAGCAGCTATAGCAACTATAGCACCCTTAGCACTTACAGTAGCTAAGGTACAGTAAGTATTTAGCAACTAAGCTCTAGAAATAAAAATAAATAACTGCTTCAGCCTTAAGGTACTGTAGCTGCTATAGCTATTAGAGGTTTAAGGCGCTATAGCTACTATAGCTACTATAGCTACTAAAGGTTTAGAGTACTGTAGCTGCTATAGCTGCTGTAGCTGCTGTAGCTACTAGAGGTTTAGGACACTATAGCTGCTGTAGCTGCTGTAGCTACTAAAGGTTTAGGGCACTATAGCTGATATAGCTGTTATAGCTGCTGTAGCTGCTATACTACTAGAGGTTTAAGGTGCTATAGCTACTATAGCTGCTATAGCTACTAGAGGCCTAAGGTACTGTAGCTACTATAGATATTCTACTTATATAACAGATCTTATTTATACTGCTGGCAGTGCAATTTATTATGTAATGTTATTTATACTGCTAGCAGTATAGATATGTTATGGGCTCGAGCTTGAGGCTCGTGCCTGTAGCACGGGGCAGACCACGTGACTGAGTATACTTAATGGGCCCGGTCAGGGCCCGGAGCGCATAGGAGACTTTCCCCTTATGTTTATCAATACTATCATACGGCGCCCATTGAGCATTCGCATTGGGGCCAGCCTCATTACAAGATATAGCTTGCTTTAAGTAAACTTTACTAGTTAGGCTGTTTTTCTTTAGTAAGAAGAGAGGGTAATAATATCTATAACTGTAGTATATATATATAACTAACTTTTCTAACTTTAAAAATCTATATAAGATTAAATATAGTTAATAAAATTTTACTATAAATACTATAAGATAGTTTAAGAATTTAAATATATAGAATTTAAGAAGTTTTTAATTTTACTATTATAATTTATTATATTATAGAGCTTAAAAGTATAATAAGACTAGTTTTAATATAAATACTTATTAGATACTATATAATAGTATTAATAAATATAAAAAGAAAGCTGTAATAAGAGTGGTATTAAGGATTACAGGAGAGTAAAGAAACGATCGGCTGGCTGATAAGTCATCCTGATATTATAGTTTAGAGATACTTGAGGTCAGAGATTAACACATACATCAGACCTCAAGGATATAGCAGTGTAGTCCCTCTAATACAGAAGAGGGGCAAGCTTCAGTCTTAATATGTTTTCTAATATACCTTTTCTCTACCTGACTATTGTTACTAAATCCTCAGTGAATTCCTACCAGCATAACAAAAGCTTTCTTATTACAGACTAAAGCTTAAAGTTAAAAGATATAGCTATACTGTATTTAAAATTATACTGCCAGAATAAATTGCTCTTATAGCTAGCTAGAAAGAAACTTACTTTAAGATTATAAAGAAAACTCTTCTCTTTCTTTATACCTTTAAATAGACTAATATATAGCTTTTCTCTCTATATAATACTAATAGATTTATTCCCTTATATTATCTAAAGGTTAATATAATATATATTTGGGGTTTTTTTAGCTTTACTCAATATTATCAGATAGATTAAAGCTATATAGTATTTTCAAATAATAGAGATAAATATAAGGGTTAGTTTCATCAGGGTGATACAGTAGATATAATAGAGTAGGTATAACTGTATTATAAAGTATTTACTTAACGAGTGCAGAACCCACACTCACCAGATAGCCTTTAAAAGGAGGCCCTGCTAGCTGACTAATAGCTAGACTAGCTAGATAGGTGTACAACCGTACACCACTCTTACAATTATCTTCTCCTCTCATAAGCTTCGTCTTAAGGTATAGTATTAACCTCTAAGGAAGCTTAATACAGTAGCTTATATAGTCGTTATATAGTCTCCAGAATCAGCTAGATTTAATATATTGTAGGGTGGGGTTATTATTATTATTGTTATTAGTCTGAGCGTCCAGCGAGTTACAGCCAGACTGATATTGGCCTGTAATTCTGGGGTTAATATTTATTGTTATTCCCGCTTATACAGAATTCTAGCTTTTTTTCTTTCTCTTAATACTACTGCTAATACTATCTTATATATCTGCTGTTATATTTTGTTTTTTCTCCTAAGTCTCTTAACTTTTCTTAATCTTTTTAAACTTTTTTTCTCTATTATCTATTTGCTTTTTACCTAATAAATTACTGCTGAGATATCTGTTCTTATAGTTACCTAAAAGGTATTAGAAGAGTTTAAAACTTAGTTTCAGGCTAACTTTCTATTTTCTGATGATAAATTCTAGAGCCTAAAGGATAGAATTATACTCTATTTATACTATTTAATATAAAAGTATTACTCTTTCTTCTATATTTATATATATAGCTTTTTATCTTCTTATTATACTATTTATAAGGTATCTAACTAGAAATATAGTGCAGTAGGTATTTACTTAGTATTTATTATTTATCTATTAAGTATTCTAACTATTTTAAATTCCTATTAAGCTTATAGGTACTGCCTAATAGTACTAGAACTATTTAAATTAATATACCTTTTAAAATTAGTCTGATACTATATCTTCTCCCTCTAACTTAAAATAATAGAGAATTATTCAGTCTATAAAAATAGCTTTAGCTATATAGTACTATCTTTTTAAATTTATTAAAAATTTAGTAGGTATCTATAATATAGATACTAGATACTCTACACTTTTATATTAAAAGGTATTATATTTCTTTTAGTTAGTTAAGCTTTAAACTAACTATATAGTAAGTTTCTATCTTTTTTATTTTTACTATTATTAATTATTTTTAGCTGAGATTATTATTTAGTATATCTATAGCTAAACTGTAGGAGCAGTTAGACTTAACTACTTCTTTTTACTACTGTAAATCTATTTAGGCTTAGGTCTTTCTTTTAGTATTCTATTATCTATTAGTAGCTAAGTATATAGCTATTACTTCTATACTCTCTAAGGGTTCTTTATTAGTATATTCTAATAATTTTTCAGTATCTATTAAAGCTGCTATCCTTAAGTACTATAGTAATAATATTTTTACTCTTTCTGTTATTTTTACTGGTACTTTTTCTGTTTGCTATAGTACTACTAGTAGTCTGCCTGCTATATCTTCTGCTATATATTAGGCTACTATTTATTCACTACCTAAAGAGATTAATAAGAAAAAGAAAGAAGAAGAAAAAAAAAAAGATTAAAGATAAATATAAAAAGGAGGAGGAAGATAAGTTAGCTAATTTATTTATATCCCACTCTAAATAGATACTACTTTATATTATATTACTGCTAGCTTATAAGCTAAAGGCTTTTATTTTATTTAAGACTTCTATTTACCTAAAGTCTATTACTTATTTAGTAAGTATTTCTATCTGCTATAGTAGCTATACCTATAAAACCCCTATTAAATAGAGGAGTATCTTTAGTTATATTTTTTATAGTTATATTCTTTTTTAGTATTTAGTCTATTCTTAAGTTAGAGTATTTAAAATATAATATCTAAGTTTATATACTTATTATATATTCTATAAGTAATAGCTATATTACTTATTATTTTACTTTTAATAATTTTACTTCTTTTAGTAGTAATATCTCTAAATTGCTTATAATATATTTATTAAGTATTTTAGTAGTTTCTAAATATTATATTTTACTAGCTATTCTATTTATTTTATTAGATAGAAGGTATTATTTTTAACCTTCTTATTAGCTATAATTTCTTCTACTTTCTACTTATTTTTATCTTCTTTTAGTTTAAAGAGATTTATTAAATATCTATTAAGTACTTATTAAGCTTTTAGTTATAGTTTTAAAAGTAAAACTGAAAATATATTATATATATATCTATATTATTTAGGTAAGTAGACCTAATAGATCTATTTTCTAATTCTTTTAGTAATAGTAATCTTAATATACTTAAAGGCTAGTTTGCAGTATTTAAATTAGAAATTCCTTATAGAGAGGCCTACAGTTTATTCTACCTAATATTTCTATACTTAATATCTCTTATTATAGTATTTAGCCTATAACTCTACTGTCTATTGCTATACTTTTTATACTTTAGTATATATTTATTAAAGGGTTATAATATACTTAATAACTTCTTAAACTAAAGTCTTAAAATATTAAGATATATATTCTATAATTTTAAGGTAATATCTATATAGTACCTCTATTAAGAAGACTCTAATAGTACTATAGTAACTATTATTATATATAAATATAGCCTCTAATAACTATACTACTTACTGTAGTAGTAAGTTATTTATATAGATTTAAAGATATCTTTTTATAATTTAGTTTATTCTTTCAGTCTAACTATCTATCTGCAGGTAGTATACAGTTAATATTTATTAAGTAGTTACCTATTCTATTATAAGATCTCTCTAGAATTAACTTATAAAAAGCTTATTTTAGTTACTAATAATACCCTTTAGAGTTCTATATTGATATTCTATATACTTATAGATTAACTATACTAATTAGGCTGCTATTAAGATCTTCTTATATAGTAAGAAAATTACAAACTTAATTATATAGTATACAATTACTAAAATTATATTATATTCTTTACTATTTACTTAAGTACTACTTAATAACTCTATAATAAAATCTATACTTATTTCTTAGAATAAATAAGCTAGTAACAGTAAGAATTACAATATACTATAGGGCTTATACTTTAGTATATATACTCTAAAATAATATTAATATCTAGTAGTATATTCTACTATATTATCTCTAATTAGATTCTAATAGAACTTTTAACTAATTAGCTTAAAAGTCTTTTAAGCTTCTATATACTTAGCTTTTAGGTTATTATAGTATCTATATAGAATTTCCAATCTTAATACTTCTTATATAGAAATTATAAGTTTACTCTTAAAAAAGAGTATACTCTATTTATTATAATAGTATCCTTCTAACTTATTATTAGTTATCTATTAAACTTTCTCTAACTGTAGCTAATAGAATTAATCTCTAGCTTATAGTTTTTAGATTAATCCTTCTAACTTTATAGAAGGTTATAAATAAAAATACTATTTTACTCTCTATTAACTCTTCTATAATAAAGTATAAGATATATTACTCTAAATTAATAACTCTAGCTTTAAATAAGTTCTTTAAACTTCTATAAGAAGTTTACTCTTATTAAATATTCTCTATTTAGTTTATTATTACTTAAGCTCTTTTAGTACTTTTTATAATAATAGAAATTAATACTTTTAATATCTAACTTTCCTTAGTAGTATTCTAATTTCAGTCTTAAAATAAAAATACCTATATTTTAACTTAAGGTTTAATAGAGCCTATTAGGCTTACCTATACTACTTATATATATACCTTAGTAACTTCTATTCTTCTTTTTAATCTACTAATTATTTATTAGATATTTAGTAGGAGTTTATTAACTATATATAGCTTCTAAGCTAGTATAGACAGTATATTATTATACTTTACTTTCCCTTTTATATAGTCTAGTTAATAAGAGATTTTATTAGCTAGATTTAATTTCTCTAGTTAATACTTAATATTAAAGTTAAATAGTGCTAATTTATATATCTATCTAGCTAGTTTTCTGTAAAAATCTCTAGCTGATATCTTAATAACCCCCTTAAGAGCTTTATAGTCTATTAATAGAAGGAACTTTTCTAATAACTTAAGAAGATAGTAACTTTAATATTTCAGGCTTTTAATAATAGCTAATAACTCTTACTATTTAATACTCTAATAATACTCTATATTAAAGAGCTTTTTAGACCAGTATATAACTGGCCTCTATTAATCTCTATATAATTAAGTTAGAATGCCTAAAACTGCCTTTAGTAATATATCTATCTCTATCTAACTTTATAGCTTTAAGTCCTAATATCTTAAAATAGTTACTAAGCAGAATGTAGATTTTAATATTTAGAATACCTCTTTTTATTCTAGTTCCTAAAGGAAATCTATCTTTTAGTTTTTAGTCTTTAGAAGCTCTATTAATAGTACTGTAATCTTAAAGTATCTAGAAATAAACTTATAATAGAAGTTATAAAATTCTTAGAAGACTTAGATATTTTTTATACTAATAGATATTAGCTATTTAGCTACTACTTAAACCTTTAATAGATTTATATCTAGATCTTTTTAAGTAATTATATACTTTAAAAACTTAACTTTCTATTAGTAGAATATATATTTAGATAGTTTTATATATAGCTAGAACTACTATAGTTTTTACAATACTTCTCTAATATTCTTAGTATATTATTCTTATATCTATAAGTATACTATAATATTATTAAGGTATATAATATAGTAGGTATCTAGTAATCCAGTAAATACCTAATAGATATATATCTAAAAGGTAGTAAGAGTATTAATTAGTCTAAATAGTATAACTATATACTTAAAGTATCTATATTTAGTATAAAAAGCTGTCTTCTAGTAGTCTTTTTTTTTAATTTAGATTCTGTAATAAGAATTCTAAATATTAATCTTTAAAATTTACTTTACTTCTAATAGTCTATTAAGAAGATTACTAATTAATAGCAGTAAGTAATAGTTCTTAATTATTATAGCATTTAGACTATAATAGTTTATACAGATTTTAATCTCTTTATTCTTTTTAGGTATAAAAAGAATAGAGGCTCTAGCTCTATTTATAGAGTAATAAATCCACCTATTCTTTATATTCTCAGTAAGATACTTATAAATAATAGCTATCTATTTCTTATTAGTAGGGTATACCTATTCTAATAGCAGTTTTTTACCCTTAAGTAGCTTAATTAAGTACTTAGCTCTATCTAGAAGAGATATCTTTTTTATAGCTTTCTTACTGAAAATTTCTCACTTTAATTTAAGCTCTAAAAATAGAGTTTCTATATTCTTATCTTAAGTTTCACCTAAAATAACTATTAGCTATTTATTCAGTAAGAGAGTATACTATATATATATATAATATATATCTTTTCTTCTGTATCTACTAGGTCTCTAGTAAAAAATATTAGATCCTACAGTAAGATAAATATATAGCTCTATAAGTATATATAGATATTAATAACAATCCCTTTATCTCCTATAGCTTTAGAAGATAGAAGTAAATTACTAGCTCTTTTAGGGTATAATACTTTTATAAATAGATATTAGATTTTCCTTAGGAACTCTTAATAGTTTATTAGAAAGAAGGTTAGTTAATATACTAATAGTGCTGGTATAATATCCCTATTAAAGCTTTATAGACTTAAAGCTTACTACTTTTTAGTAGCTTATAGACTTAGTCTCTATATCAGTCTGCAACTAATAAGAGATATCTATATATAAGTATCTATATCTATACTGATCTTTTCTTTATTAAGTACTTAAAAAATAAGTACTTATCTTTAGATAATTTAACTAATAGAAATCAGCTTAAGTTTTAGTATTAAGATTCTTATTAGAGATTTTATATCTCTTTTATTTCCTAAAGAGTCTAATTTTTTAACTTATTATTTAATAGATTAAATATCTGCTGGCTTAAAGTATAGAGTATATTTTGCCTGTAGTTAGTTTTTCTGTAACTTTAGGCAATCTAAAGTATAATAACTATATTAATTATACTTATAATATTAAATATCTATAAGATTGGGTTTTATAAATTATTTGCTGTATAGTTTATAATTTCTACTTTCTAAATAGTTACTTTTTATTCCTCTAGATTAAAAGAAGTAGCTTTTTTAGCTTCTAGAAGGAAAGATTCTTTCTCTTAGTAAGCTACTTAAAGATTCTAGTTAAGGTACTTTAGACTATCTATTTTATCTATTATTAGAATAGCTTCTTTTCTAGCCTTATTATTAGTTACTAAAGCTAAAGTACTACTATAGGTATTAAGCTTTTTAAGCTAACTCTTAAGCCTATAGAATATCAATTTATATCTTATAGATCTCTCTCTTTATTTTTAGCTAAAGGCTAAAATAGTATTAATAAGCTAGAATTATATTATCCTCTAGCTATATAGTACCTAAGAAAGTATAGATAGCTCTCTATATATTAAAGTAGTCTATAGGTAACTGCTTAAGGTATTATTATAGCTCTATAAAGTTATTCTAAAGTTTAATCTCTCTCTATTTAGAGTCTATATACTATTTCTAAAGAAAGTCTATAAAGTCCTTCTATATAGAATTTATTAGGCTCTTAGTATATACCTACTATTAGGTTTATAATATTATATACAGCTTAATTATAAACTAGCTAATCTTCTAATAGTTTTCTACTACTACCCTAAAGTTATTAATATCCCTAATAGCTTAAATCTAATTGTCTATTTCTATACTATTTATATTTTCTTAAAGAGTAATATAGATATATAGAGATATCTATTTATATTCCTTTAGGGCCTTAAGTTCTAACCCTTTTAATATCTACTTAAGCAGTTATACTTAAAATATTTAATCTTTTTATTTTTAGGTTTTAAATTATTATTAGTTTAATACTTTCTATTAGGCTATTATAGCTATTAGAAGTATTTATATAAAAGTTAACTTACAATTAGACTTATATAAATAATAAGTACTTATTAAATAGCCTTATAACTGAAATTAATATAGTAGGATTATATAATATTCTAAGAGTTCAGAATTATAAGAGAATTAGCTCTAAGACCTACTGTATATAATAAGGTCTAGTTCCTCTATAGGTTCTTCTGGTTGGCTTTCTTAAATAAGGATTTTAATCTCTTTCTCAATTTAAGGCTAGATTTCCTCTCTTCCTTTAGTGCCTAATATATTGGGTTCTTTTTGTATGGCAGTGAGCGTCTATAGTTCGCTCGCTGTGCGTCCGCTATATCCGGTGGCGCTTTGTGTCCCTTATATCTTATGTAACGTACTGGTAACCCAGTAGGGTGTAGAAGTAAACAAATTGTAAGGGTTGGTCTCACCAGGGTGATACAGTAGATGTAATAGGGTAGGTATAACTGTATTGTAAAGCGTTCACTTGATGAGTGCAGAACCCACACTCGCCGGATAGCCCTTAAAAGGGGGCTCCGCTAGCTGACTAATAGCTAGGCTAGCTAGATGGGTGCGCAACCGTGCGCCACTCTTACAATAAACAGTTAGTACTACACCTAGCAACAGAAGAGATAGTAGCTGAACAATAAGGTTGTTGCATACTGGTTTTTGCCTTAAGCTTTAATTTAACCCTTCTGACTTTAACCCTGCTGTCTGCAGTTAACAACCTTACTGTCTGCAGTTAACAACCTTACTGTCTGTAGGTAACAACCTTGAGATAGTAACCTTATTCCGAGCAATAAGATATAAGAGAGACGTCTTCCGTCGTCGAAAGGCTAACTTCCCTTCCAATAATTATCTAATTTCTTCAACTTCCATTATGGCCACTTCAACTATCCGCCAAATCTTGCAATTTAATGCTAGTGGAAACCCAGGGTATACCGATTACCTCTCGTGCCCGCATGATATTGAGTATCAATACGACACTAAAAACGAAGTGGAGAAATGAAATACTCTGCACATCGCCGATTCCTTCAGAGCTATGGGCTTCTCAGCCTATCGAGATTCCCTTTGAACAGGGCCCGTTCACTGAGCATTCGACAGAAGATTGCGTTGGCTATCTTCGGCTGTGATCTCTTCCTGGATGATGCTGATAGATTAGATTCGCAGGGAAATCAGATCACTCGTGTTGATCTATCGTTCGTCTGAACAGAGAAGGCTACTCTGTTGATATTGGCCAAAGCGTTTGAAACCGGGAGGCTGATCCAGAAGGAGAAGGACTTCGTTGACAGCATCGGCAGAGAGGTGTTTGACCCTTAGTTCGAAGAGCTCTTGCGTTGCGTGGAGGTGGTGCGGATGATAGCCAGCTAGGGCGCTGGCTAGAGGGCGGATTCGGATGAAAACGGGTCAACATAGGCGTTGGGGATCTTGGGGCGTTCTGGAGGTTAGGTTGTTGGATTTGTGACTCTAGACATCAAGGTTAGAATGGCTGCAGGGCGAAAAAGTTAGACAGGATTCTGGCAGATGGAAAAAAAAGCAGCTTGAAACCCAAACTTGGGCCTTAGCAATTGTGACATGCACAACAAAAATGCAGTAAATTTAAATATTAGGTTTCCTTATTAAGGGATATATAGCTATATAAAATAATATTTTTAAAATTCTATTATTTTTAAATATTTAATAAAAAATAAAAAAACACATTTATAATAATAAAATTAAATATATAAAAAAATTAAAATATATAAGAAAAATAATAAAATAACTTTTAAAAATTAAAAATATATTTATAATATTTATTTAATAATTATTAATATATATATATAAATATTATATTATTATTAATATATATTTATATATATTTATATTTTATAAATTTAATTAAAAATAGATAGTATTTTTATACTATAAAAATAAATAAAAAACTATAATAACTAAAAGAAAATCTTTATTTTATATTTTAAGCTTAAATTAAAGCTCTATTAATATTATATAAATTAAAAAAGTAATCCTTCTATTAAAACTGAAATTATCTTATAACCTAAATATTTAAGTTAGTCTATATATAGTAAAAGCTATATATAGCTAAGTTAGGTATATTATTTAATTCTACTGTATATTATTATTAGTAGTTTGTAGTTTAGCGGGCGAAAGGGACGAAGAGGAAGAAAACAACCCCAAATTGGTAACCTAATAAGGGCTCGATAAGGAAGCTGCTGGCTGCCCGGACCGTAAGAAAGGTCAGGTTGGCAAGGCTGTAAGGGCGATCCGGGCAGAAGGCGGCAAGGTCCCGCTGAGGGGTCAGTGTGATCAATAGAGTTAAAGAAGGAAGAAATTCATATGTATTTTTTCTGTAGTCTCTGGTATGTAAGATGATGAGAAGGTCCTGCCAGCTAGCCGGCTGCTCGAGGGCTTCTTATATCCCGTCCCTAAGCTAGGCCGGGGTCCGGCTAGGTCACAGACCGAATACGGGCTGGATTCAGCCAGTTTGCCCAGAGTCCAATTTGGGCTGCCTCAGTAGCTACTACAGATAGATTATATATCCCAGCGTAAATCCAGCATACCAGAACAGTTTGCCAGCTGCCTGCAGCCGTATAAGTAGGGCCCAGCGCCAGCCAGCTGTTAACATCCCAGCTGTTATTAACTGCCCAGGGAGGTATTTGAATCTCGCGCCCCAGCTGTTATAGCCTTCTCTTTTCCTTCCTTCTTTAGAGCCTTATAAGTTAACCTCCACCCCTT
Source organism: Ilyonectria mors-panacis (assembly GCA_002991585.1). Taxonomy (NCBI): domain Eukaryota; kingdom Fungi; phylum Ascomycota; class Sordariomycetes; order Hypocreales; family Nectriaceae; genus Ilyonectria; species Ilyonectria mors-panacis. The sequence continues at coordinate 686,666 of PPHJ01000068.1, forward strand.
CTTCCTGCCGTACCAGTAGCGTTTCTGATCCGGGTTCGTGTCGCTAACCTGACTGTGTTGCTAGGATTTTATCGACAAGTTGGTATCCTCTGCCTCTGGCTTTAGAGTGCAGCTTTCTAACTTCCTGCAGCAAGGACAGCAGCAGCAACAACAATACCGGTATATCCCCACTGCAGTCCCATTGCGGCTGCCCACACTAACTTCTTGCTAGACGACGACAACGACGACGACGATGACGACGCCGGTTACCCCGGTATGGCTTCGTGTCGGGTCCGTAGAGGTCCTGTTGACTGACTGTTTGTTAGGTGAAGAGAAAGAGGGCTGTGGAGGGCACCCCTAGGGGATTAGGGCTGGTGTGCCTTATCCCCTATTCCGCGTTAATATATATTTAGTTTAAATAGATAAAATAGTATATTAATAATCTGAATTTATATTTATTTACTTTATATATTAATATAGTATAGATAATTGTATTAGATTTTATTATATAAAGATTATTTAAATAAGAATATATATATATTTAGCTTTAAAATTTACTACTATAAAGTAAAATCTCTTTAAAGAAAGTTATAGTAAAAAAGTTAAATCTAATTACTTTAAGTATTAATATCTAAAAAGTATATTAATAAAAATATCTAAAAAGTTAATATAGTATTTATAAATACTAAAGGTATTTTATTTATCTTTAATTATCTTAATAGCTATTTTATAGATTTATATATAGATTTTTAAAGCTAAAGAAGTTAGTTATATATGCGATGCGGTTATAGGTATTGTCACCCCCTCTCCGGTGAGGAGAGGGGCAGCCTAGCTAGCGAAGTCTGCTTAGTCAAGCCCCCGGGTATGCCCACACGCTTGAGAACGCCCCTCCGCCGCACGGCCTGTCTCTCCGAGCGTATCGCCGCCCGTCGGGCCCCCCTCAATGCTACTTAGGGGACGTGGCTTAGAAAAAGGAACCATGGCATCAACGTTCAGCGGATCGACGAAGTACACGAGGTCTAAGCCTTCGTCCTGTCCTCGCTGCCGATCAGGATCGCTGTTTCGTTGGGAGCAGGATGCGAACTGGTCTCGTCACAATTATACTCCAAGGGATTTGAGATCGAAACTCTTACCGCCGCTATGTCGGCTTGGCAATCCTCGGCTAAGGTTTTGGCAAAACCTTCGTGGAAATCCGTCTCTGTTGACCGGCTTGTCTCCGGCATCGCTGCATCGCTCACGATTGTGCCACCACAACCGCATTCGGCATCTTGGCGGGGCGTACTTAAACGGTCTCCCCATGGACTTGTAAACTTGGCTAAGTCACCGCCGGTCTTGATTCCCGACTGGCCTAGATTACTCCTTACGTTTACTTGCATTCCCATCAGACCACAACTAGTAACTGTGAGTCTCAAGGTTCGCGGTACCGCTCCCTTGAGGATCTCGCGCCAGCGACTGGATTCACATTCCAGACATCAATTGACCATACCCGATCTGTACGAGACACCACTTTCAGATCGAGAGCCAGTTGCGGTCCCCACCCTGACTTCCCTGCAGGCTTGGTTGGGTTGACTCGGCCGATGGGACCAAGAGACGCAAACGTTCTTGTGGTTGTTGCCTCCCCACCAGGCTTGACCCAACCCGTCTGAGACAGTACTCGACATCGATGCCCAGTTGCTATCAAATCACCCGGGTGTTGAGAATCCCGACGATTCCTTGACGCTGTACCCGAACCTGGCTTCAGGCGGTTCTTTGAACCACCGTTCTTTATCATTTTCCCCGGATCATTGTTAGCACCTTTGCGGGCATACTTCATGAAAGCGGCTACTTTCCCCGGCCACCAAGCGGTAAACACTGACCATGATGTGTCAAATAACCTCTGGCCGGACATCTTACCATAGTACAAGCCAGGTGCGCCATGTCCGCGCAAGGTAGAGACAGCCACCGTCTGGAGACGAATTCATACTTTCTGCTAAGTGGGCCATGCCCTTGGGACCTTCTTGGGCTTCATTAGGAAACAATATCGTATCTCGCACCCAGCTTCTTATATCTTCCCTAGGCTCTCCCATGGGTGACTCCAACAAAATCCTTGTTCTGCTCCATCACTACAGCGAGAGAATCAGCATCGAGCCTCTCGAGAAGCACATCGTGCAGCAGAGTCCAGTCTCAAACTATTATTTCTGCCACTCTCCTCCTGCTAAACTCCCTCTCACCCATTCCTCCCGAACCTTCCTCGTCACCGGATTTCCTTTGATTCAACCACAATGGCTACCACGATGGTCCTCCCGGTGGGCGAGGATGAGAAGAACACAATGATTCAGGCCCAGGCCAATACGTCAAGCAATGCCAGCAAGAACAGGCCGAGCCCTTTGAACCTTTCACCATTTGATCCTAGCGAATTGAGCCACAAGTTGTCCGCGGTGGCAGTCGATAAAGAAGATGACTCGGCTTCATCAATCGTGTCCGGGTCCCAGGATTCACCCAAGGATGACCCATCCAAAAGTGCCACTCTCTCTCCAAAGACCGCTCTCTCCAAGCAGTCGCCCGCCAAGTCTCCCAAATCCCGACAAAGCAGTACAAGTTCTCGTCGCAGCAGCATCTTCGGCCATTTCTCGATCAAGGGATCCAATTACGACCCCAAGAAGGATGACGATAAGATCTCAAAACCCGCTCCGTACCGACATGTCCCTAAAACCGCAGCGGCTCAGTTTGCCAAGACGACAACCATCGAGCCCCTCACGGACAAGGCTGTCGTCACTAAGCACATGAAGTCTCCCGGACCTGCCCGGCTAGTATGTCGCTCCAAGATTATAACAGACAATACCGAAGAACCCAGAGCCTCAGTCATGGCAGGCCGTATGACCGCAACGGTGCTCCCTTTACAGTTCTTGAGAGCACTGCCGAGGTCGATGAGGACTCGAACCAGCCCAGCAACAAACAATTCATTCAGCCTCACTCGCAAAGCTTCGATCCAGCTAACGAGATGGCGCGAAGAATGAGCACTGGGAACATGCGGGCGAGATCTGACGCACAACGAGGTATCGTTGATGTCCCGCTACACTCTGATCCCCGCAAGGATTCCACCAACCTGTCTGTGTATAGGGCAGGATCTGTGAGCTCTGTTGGTGGCAATCTGTCTCCTTGGTTCCAGGGTAGTGGCCTCAACTCTCCCTTTAACAGAGTGGACTTTGACTCTCGGAGAGGCTCTGAGGCTTCGGGTCCCTCACGCAGGAGCAGTGTTGGTCCTAGTGTAAATACCCAGCGCGCAACTGTGGTGGACATGTACCCGTGTGGACTGGACCGAGAGAGATCAGTCGGGACGCAGGCGAGATTCGAGGTGGAGCATCATGCGAGGGCGAATAGGCAACAAGGAGAGGAGAGAGTCCGGTTCAGTCTCCGGAGACTCGAATCCCCCGACGTCTCCCACATCACCAAAGACTGGGTTCCTGGGAAGATTCAAGCGATAGGAGACTATTGGGCATGTCAAGGGAAATTGCAAAGAAAATGGAAATTGAAACCTGGGGGGTGTAACAAGCATTAATAAACAAACCTACCTTCTGCTTAAAACCAGTCTCATTATCATTAAACTACTCTTGAAGTAAATATCTCAATTTTTTTTATACAAGTGGTCATGTACGCAAATTTCGATTATGGAGCCAGCCATCATGCCGAAACTTGAGCTCATCGCTTCTCCTCGGCCATCAAGCGCTCGATGAGATTGGTGTCGTCCTGCGCCAGCTGCTGGCGTAACAAGTTCGTTACATCCGGCCCAGAACTATCCGTGTTCATGAGGTGCAGAATGAGCTCGGAATACTCGCGGATCGCATCACCCTCCTCGCCATGGGCGCGTCGGGCCCTGCGCAGGGCCTCCTTTCCGTTTCGGATCCCGATATCGTGATTCCACGTCTCCTTCTTGGGCGGGAGGCCCTTGAGCAGCGAGGCCGGGATGGCGTGTTTCTTGGATTCGGGGTCTTGGGGCGGGAGGGTGGCGGCATGGATCCGGAGGAGTTGGTCGGGGAGCGAGGGGTACTTTTGGAACAGAAGGCGAAGCTTGCCCGATGTTTCGAGCGCGCGGAAGGGGTTTGTCGGATCGGCGGGCAGCGAGGGCAGAGAAGGAGCGGATTGGACGTCGGGGACTTGCGGTTGTGAGGGCTCGGGGTTGTGTTGAGGCTCAGGATCGGGAGGGTGGTTTTCGCGATGGGTCCGATTGCATGCGACGGAGCAGCTTCAAGATGGTCAGCTCTGGGCGCACTGGAGATTGGGGACTCGGAGGCAGTACTTACTATGGGAGATAGCATCGCGGGCACTTGTACTTGGGCGGGTTCACATTACACACGCCGCACAGCGAGGGCTTTGGGCGCGGGCGCAGGCGCAGGCGCGTCGTCGATATCACCACCGGCGTCAGCAGCATCTTTAGGCACCGCGTCGTCAGCCTGAGCAGCAACCTGTGATGACGACGATGACGGCTGCTCTGGTTCCCCCTTGTTGTCGATCGATGTCGACATGGCCCTCTAAGAAACGTGTGATTGGCAACAATCGCAAAAGGAAAAATAATAAAAAGTAAATAGAGCTGGTGGGTTTCGCTCGTTCGCTCACTCAAAAACTGCCCCGCGCGTCATTCTAGGTATGGCATCTGTTTGGGTTGGAGATGCGTCGAAATGGAAAAATTCCATGTGGGTCCGTTGGCTCGGCACTTGCCATTGCCTGCCCTTGCATCATAGCCCAGGTATTACTAATGCTCGGGCCTATCACGGCCGCCACGGCTCCCACGGCTACTGTGACCGAACTACTCGGAGGCGAAAAGTTGAGAGCCGAGCTACGCCAACGACTTCTCTCCTCCTCTTCAAGAGGCATTTTGCTGACCTGGTCTCCGTCCTGCGCCGCCCTTCACCTTTCCACGCTCTCCTAGTCCCTCGTGGATACAGACAATCGTCGCAATGACTTCCTCAAGAGCCCCCCGACTCGTCTCCCGGGTCCTGGCCTCCGTCCCCCGGCCCGCCGCCGAGACGCCGCTTCGAGCAGCGCCGCGATGGACTCGCTCGCTGAGCACACGATCCCGCCTCCCAACCCTCGCTGTCGCCGCCGGCGCCCGACCACAAGTCTACGCATCGCGCCGGTCCGCAGCTCCTGGACTCGCCGGTGTCGGCAGCGGCGTCCGGACCATCTTCATCCAGACCGAGAACACCCCGAACCCGGACGCCCTCAAGTTCCTGCCGAACCACCGGGTCGTCCCCGAAGAGATGTCTACGCCCTTCATCGAGTATCTCAACCCCCGGTCGACAATCGCGCCGCCGTACCCCTCGCCGCTGGCCGCCAAGCTCATGAACATTGACGGCATCACCTCCGTCTTCTACGGTGCTGACTTCATCACCGTCACCAAGGCCGCCGACGCCAACTGGGCCCACGTCCGCCCCGAGATCTTTGCCCTAATCACCGAGGCCATCACGTCAGGCGAGACTATCGTGAACGTCGCCGAGCGCAAGGAGGGCGAGGCACCCCACGATGTTGAGGAGGATAGTCTGGCGTACAACGAGGACGACAGCGAGGTGGTCGGCATGATCAAGGAGCTGCTTGAGACGCGCATCCGACCCGCGATTCAAGAGGACGGCGGCGATATCGACTTCAAAGGCTTCGACGATGAGGGATATGTGCTCCTCAGGTTGCGAGGTGCTTGCCGCACCTGCGACTCGAGTACCGTCACCCTGAAGAACGGCATTGAGGGCATGCTAATGCACTACGTATGTTCTTCCTACTCATAACTCTTGTTACGTTGTCCAGACTAATACTGACATTTCCGCCAGATCGAGGAGGTCAAGGGAGTCAAGCAAGTACTCGATCAAGAGGAGGAGATCTCACTGCAGGAGTTTGCCAAGTTTGAAGAGAAGCTGAAGCAGCAGAAGGCTGCCCAGGCTTCGACTGGTTAGAGGAAACGGCTTCCCTCTCTTGATGTCTGTATAATAACTGGCGGGAAACCTCATGATACCCACGAATGCTCATGCACTTATCGAGCCAACTCGTACACTTACTGATTCCTTCCCTCTACCACGTAATTGACCCACTTTGAGACTCAAGCTTTTAGTACAGCAAATGCCATGTATACTGATCCCAGGTTGATAGATCTCCGGCCATGGATCTCCGGCCTGGCGACCCTGGTCCATGGCAAAGTCATCATGGCCGGAGGATGCCACAAGAAGTCCGAGTGGCGTCTCCCCCTCTCCGGCCGGATTGGGAGTAGAGGGCGTGTGAACTTTAAAGCCCTGATTGAGTCTGGCCAGCTTCTGAGCGAGTCGATTCTCCAATTCGACAATGGCAGCAGGGGTTTGTCAGCGGACCCTGGCATCGTGGATGTGCAGTGCTACTCCCTGTTCCAGCGGACCATAGCCACCACCATGGCACTTTTGAGGTCTCGTGCTGCTCTGCCACTGCACGTGTGCGGGACCGGCGAGCGGCGAACGTCTGACAGCGAGCTACACGATAGATTCATGCGAATCTCGATGTTCAGACTTGTAAGACGTGGGAGGGCGCCGCGAAAGAAATAGGGCGATGGAATTGGACTCGGGCGTTGCTTTGAATTCAGGCGTTGCTAGTCTCCATGAAGCCTCCCAGGAGCCGCGGTCATAATCGGCCCTTTGACACGGACGATCCCCTGGTCCTTAAAATCAATGCCGCACGCATGCACGCGGAGTTGCTGCCCGAGAAGCACCTGTCGCGAGGGCATGCATCGGGGGGCCGGGCGGATGCATGTGCTGCGGCGGCGGATGCTGTACACGGTACATATCTGTTCGGGGGGGCCACGAATGAGGAGAAATCCGGGGTAAACCCCCGCCTCACTGACACCCAATTGACGGGCCAATGGCGGGGTATCTCCACTTCCCTGCCATGGGCCTCCTTGGATCACCAATCACCAATAACTACAGATCCAACGAGTCCGCGGCGTTGGGCACGCTTGAGAAACGCAGCCGGCTGCTTTCGTGAACTCTCTCCGGCAAGCAGCTCGAACGCATGTCTCACCTCTATCCCTACCCCAATCCGCTGTGCTTGAATTGCGTTTTGCTAAGTGGCCCGCTACAACATAGCGAGCACGGGCTGGTGCAGATCGACGCTCCAGCTGACTGGGAACAACGGCAAATCCCTAGCGGCGTTCTTCCTGACAAACCAGCGCAGGTCAGACAGATTCTGGGGAGAAGTCTCGATATGCATGGCTTCACGGTGTCATGCAGGCCTGATACCCCACGTTTGTTGAACTCGATCTGCCATGGACCTTGCACGCCGTGGCTCAATTATGGTAGCAGCCCTGAGCGATCGCATCAAATGTACCTCGGTAGACATGCAAGTCATCCCCAGCTTTCCCGCCCGGCTATCCATCCGACATGCCAGTTGCACCGTGGGCGGGCGAGAGCCTCCCAATTCCAGCCAAGCAAAAGCAGTTGGGCCCACGGCCCAGTCCGGCGAGCTAAATCCGGGGTCAGTACTTAAGGGGTTCGAGCTGCCAAGGGCACACGCCCGAAAGCACAGCGCGTGACGTGATGCATCCGTGGATCCGTACAGTCGCTTCGACCCTGCAATGTCTGCCCCTGCTCCTTCTCCTTTGCCTCACCGCGAAGTCCGCTGTGTGCTGCGAGCATGTGGCGCTGCCAAAACAGAAATTGGAGGCTTGACAGATGGTGAGCAGGTGGACGGCGGATGCTTGGCGCCACAATGCTCGAGACCCGGAATACGTCGCTCGTTCGGGGTAGTTTTAAGCAGCAGGGCGTATACAGTTCCATGTACGATGAGACAAGTCAAGTGCGGATATCGTGGCCACATCCTTTACCCTCAATTCTTTGCGGTGGCCTGATATTGTCATTTCTCGGGCCTCAATGCTGGGGCGATGATGAATTCCGTGTAGACATCACCCGAAAGCATCAGCAATTGCAAGTCCGTGTACGAAGCTTCGTGGTATCCCTCCATCGTGAGAGTCGCCTCCTACCTACGTCATGAAGCATAACCCATCTGCACCAAGCTGCAATGGCGAATGTTCAGTGGTCAACCGTCATTTGGGGGGGAGCAAGACGCTGTCGACAAGGTTACACAGACGACCAAACGTGCCTCCCGCAGGCCAGTGAGGATCACGGCCTTGTGTGGCGATCGATGCTCTTCGACAGGACAAAGCCGAGCCGCGTGCTAACCTCCAACAAGTGGGTGCCAGATTGAACAACCCTGGTTCATGGACAGGGTCTGTTTGGCAGTTGGAAACCCGACTGGGCAAGCCACCCAAGCAATGATGGTTTGCGCATCGCGCAACGTGCGCAGGGCACGGCTGTGGCCCCCGGACAAAAGTGTCAAGGATTGGATGTAGGTGACGAAAGCCCTGTTCGTCCAGACTGCCAATGGGGAGATCCATTTCCGGGTTCGCTTGCAGGGCCACAGGATAATCTACAGGGCTCGGCAGAAGCAGATGTGATACCGTTATTTAAACGAAAGGCGATGCTAGTAGCCTCGGCCAGTGCATGAAACTGAGCATGAGCATGGGCGCTGTGGCCCGAAAACTCGTACTGGAGATGTGGAGAGGGTTACAGGACGCTGCTGGGTATAACTGACAAAGGAACACTTGGTTTCCGCCACCACTACGATGTCAGTTGTCTGATAATGACGGAAGGGAACTGCCGCAGCTGGGGCGATGATGTCGATGATGATGAATATTTCATGGATGACGATGCCTCGGGTGTGAGAAGGAAGAGTCGGGACCTCCCATCCATCCAGGACAGGTACATCAATTGAGCACCGTGTATAAGTTGAACCCGCCACTGTACGTCAGGGCACAAATGTCGATTTTACTACCTGATCTAGACACGGCACCTCAAGAGGGCCTTGCCCTCGGAAACCAAGCCCTGCTCCGGGATTGTCACTCGGGTGAAATGGCGGGGTGTTCCTCGGTCTGCCGGCATGATTCGAGGAGGGACGGGAACGTGTTGAGCGGGAGGTGCGCAGTAACGCGAGTAACGGCTCGCAGAGTCAAGGACGGCAGGAGAATCTGGAGTTGAGCTGCGGAAGTGAGGAGACTTTGCTTTGCTTCCTCACGCCACTACAGACAGGAATGCCACTCCGATGAAGAATGCCCGGCCACAACGGCCTACAAGGAGCAGAAGATAATCCGGCCGCCGTCCAGTATCGAACCCAGGAGAACAGCGCCATCGCCATCTACCGGAACTTGGATCAGTGGCGGCGGGGCTAGCATCCTGCTGCCCTCGTCGGCTCGTCCGCATCGATTCACCTGATGCTCTGCTGCTTGGGTGGTCGGACTAGGTGGGGTGGTCGATGAGCTTCTTCCGAGTAGCGCGTTTGTGGAGCATCCAATCCGCTTTCACTGCAACGAGACAAGGCCTGCACGTACAGACATGGCGGCATCCAACCCACCATCCACCACCCTCCATGCGCCGCCGACCATCCGCCATCCATCACAACTTCCACGGCTCTCCACCACTTTCTTGAACCTGGCCGACTCCCCTCCCGTTGCGTGTCATCTGGGTCGAAGCAGGTCGGATAATGGGTGCGAGGGGCGTGAGTTGTGTGCATCGGCCCAGGGTCGCCGGTTGGTCGTTTCTGACGCGGTTGTGGCTGTCCAATGCAACGGAACTGATCCGTCTGCTTCCCCTGCCCGCCCAGGTGCATCAGTAGTTGCAAGTGCCAGCCTTTCCCGCACGACCTCCATTTGTCCAAGCCGTCGCAGCCATTGGTAGCTTTGTCCGCCCTCCGGAGGCCAGGGTACATGATGTGACCCCCGTGTCTTGTCCCCTGGCCCGTTGTTGAAACTCCAAGTCCAGCCTTGGTCAGGGGGCGCTCGATTTGACCTTGCAATACCGTGCTGTACCTATGTATGTCACTGGTCAGGAAGGTGGAGGAAATACCAAGCCAGTGTCCAACCCGCTGATTTCACTTGGGCGTCATGGGCATTGACTGCCGTTCCTTGCGCCCATGGGGATGAACTTAAGGTGGTCTGGGCTGTCGCTGCGTTGATGCATTGAAGAGAACTCCAGCTACTTAAAATCCACTACCCCGGCACCTGAGAGGGCCATGGAAAGCCCCTCAGGTCTTTGTATCCAAACTTCCCATGACTGGCAACTGACTACTGGCTCCTGTGCCTCTTTTCACTTTCTGACAACGTCCTTTGTCTCATTTCAACGTCTTCTGTATATTCACTGCTGTGCGAAGCGGGAACCGTTGGTCGATGCCCTCGCCAACCACATCGCATCCCCCAGTACCGTGCCACCACCACCATTTCATCTCCTCCACCACACTCCTGCGACATCCTGCCCCTCCTACGCGAGACAGCCAAAAAAGCATATCAAGATCAGCTCCCCGCCCCCTCTCAACGCACCCACCCGTGCAACATCCAGCGTGTTGCGAAAAAGCGCCCAGGCCTAGCGTCGAACACCTACTTAGCAGTCGCCCGAAGCTCTCAGTTAGCTCTCCCCAGACCTCCGCACTGCGACCAAAACGGCACAGTACCAATCCGGCTACTCCAACCAAGGCTCCAGCCCAATTCCTGGGTTCGCTACCGCATTCTGGCCTGAGCTGAGCCGTCAGATCACCATCATCATCGCAATTGCTGGTGGTCGCAGACTAAACGGCCAGACTTTCTACTTGGGGGTGTGTATTAACGCCTGCCCGCCATCCCACCCCTCGTTATTGTTTTTTCCCCTCTCTTTCATTCCTTTTTTCTCATCGTCCCGAACATCGTGCGACGGAACAACTCGAGGAAGCGGTTCACCTTCATCCCATTCGCCGTCTTCACGCACGCCACACAAAGCATCCAAGCTCATGGCCCCTCTCCGAACATCGCACTAAGCTGCCTTTCTCTCCATCAGATCCTGGGCAACGGAGCGTCTCCTCTTCTGCTACTAACTCTTTTGCATCCGTTCTGGAGCTCTTCTTCTCCCACCCTCCGCCCCTCCACTCCCCGCTCCACTTGTCCTTCTCGTCCCAAGAGGCGGACCCCAGAAGGCAAAGGTTGCTAGGTATTAGCCTCGCCTCCCCAGTCCACATCCGCCGTCCTAGAACTTCGCAGACTCCAGCCCCGGTCGCCTGTCACGCCGCGGCTGCGACCACAGTCCCCTAGACCCTAGCCCCAGACCTACCTACCTTAGGTACCTCAGGTCCCCAAGTTCCCTGCTGCGCCGCTTGTCGCCTGTGCAGCAGCACCCGCACCCGCACCCACCACCAGCTCTCAGTCCCCCAGCAAGCTCCGGGCGGCAGTATTCCCCTCCCCCCCCCCCCCCCCCCAAAGAACCCAATAATCTATACCGCCCGGTGCCGCCAGCCATTTCCAAAGACGCTCCAATTCGCAAAGCACCACAGGCACCGCGGGCACCTGGTCTCGTGTCGCATCACACCTCAACACAACCTTACGCATCGCCGCCGCCGCATCAGCAGCAGCAGCAACAGCGCCGCGCGACGCAACGCAACGCTACGCAACGCGACGCACCCTCTCTGCAGCCCTCCGCTGTCCTCCCCCCCGCCTTCCGTCTTCCGACCACAATCCATCCTCTCCCCATCTCCTTCATCCTCTTTCTCCTCGGCCTTCCGTCTGCCGTCTGCCGCCTCCCGCTGTCCTCGCTCCTGTCAAACACGCCCGTTTCGTCACTGTCGCTGTCAGCCGTCAACTGTCGCCCCGTCACCGTCGTCATCGCCCGCACCGTCACTGACGCTGTCGCCGTCGCGCTCTGTCGCTGCTGGCCTGACATTTGACCATTGACATTGACTGACTAGCCTACTCGCCACCGCCGCCAGGCTCTCTCTCGTCGCTGCCGCTCCACGACAGGTCAGCCCCGCGTCATTCTCTCGGTGTCCGTGGCGCCGGCCTTGCGCCCCTGCTTGCGAGCCTCTTCGCCAACAATGGGCCTCGACTAGTTCCCTTTGTCGCCGTAGCTCTCCCCAGCCAACCCTTACCTCCATCTATCACTTCCTTCTTCTACCTTCGGACTCCCGCTCACGAATGGGTGCTTGCGCCTGCCCCTCTTCTCTCCCCGCCTCACTGATTGCTTGAATCTTTTTTCCTTTTGGACCTTGGGTTAGACGCGCCGGTTTAGACAATCTTTATACCCTCATCCTTAACCTCTCCGACACTAATCGCCTTCCCTCCCGTACCTTACCTTTCCGTCGACTCGCATATTGTCGCCACGACGAGTCGCCACTCACGAAGCCGCCTCGCCTCAGCCCAGCTGCAGTCTTCTCTGTTCTTCCACGTTTCATCTGTTTGTTACGACCTAGAAGTTTGGCCCGTTTGACGCCCTACCCATAGACATACCCTGAGATTTACGTCTCTGGTAAGTAAACGTCCCCTGCACCCCTCCCGTCGCGGTCATGCGCCGCTTCCATTGAATGAAACTGCATCACGCTCTGGCGCGACAAAGTTGTTGCCCGATTGTCGCATTCATGAACACGGCTGTGCGGTCGTTTTCCAAACAACCACGCCCGCTCCGTCTCTACGTTCAATGTGTCACGGGGTTTCGTTTCCCCTCACCGAAACAGACCCCGACGTGACCATTCATCTCATCGCCTTCGATGCAGCAACAAGCACCCATCATGAGATCAGCCAACTGACCAGTCACAGATCTTTCCCCGTATATCCCCGGAATAAAATCAATTCTCCCACCTTCTCACTTCACCCCTCACTATCTCGTCACTTACGAACCTTCAACACCCAACTCACCCGAAGCCTGCCTGCTTTACACATTAGGCGGCCGCACCTCAACCTCAACCCAAGAATCGCCACCTGAAGCACCTACCGACCACACGTGTCTGTGGGCCCTTCTACCACCCTACCGTTATTTGAACTTGACCAGGAGGCGGTTGGAGGAAGTTGGATCGCCGACATTTCTTTGGCCAGGACAATGAGCTCTGGTCCCCTCAAAACCGGTCCGCCTTCGAGACTGGGCCAAGGGACATACCCTCCGGCTACGGCGAACACCCAGTCGCTTCTTCTTGACAAATTGCACGCGAGAACCTCAACCCCTGATTCGGAGGCCCTCGTCAGCTCCGACGACGAAGGCGACCATCGTCAGGAATCCGCACAACAGGCCGCGCAACCCCCAAGGCCCGTTCGACGACCTTCGTGGTTAAACGAGACGTCGCAGTCACTCGGTCGCCCTCGCAAGGGGTCATTTGCGAGCAGCTCCATGTCTCCAACCGCATCGCATCCCAGTACCCCATCGGCCGAGACCGGTGCCGGTACATGGGGTTCGCATTCTACTTCGTCCGTCATGGGACGCGCCCCTGCTGGATCTACCTTCCCTTGGGGCACTGGCATATGGAACAACGAGCGCAAGGATCCGCCATCAAGACTCAGTGAGGTTTTGCCTTCTCCGACTTCGACCATGCCTCCCGGCGCTGGAGGCAACTCCTTCTTCGGCGGCGAGACGCAAACATCTCCAGTGTCACGCGACCCCGCCTCAAACTCACAGATACCTTTTGCGATCCCACTCCACCCTACTCCCAAAACCTATCGCTCGCAGTCATACTCCGTTGGACAGCAAGATCCTGAGACGAATCCGGCGGCGCCATCCATGAGCTCCTCCGCCATCCTTGGGCGCGCGCGCCACCCTGGGCATCCTGCTCTGCAACATCGGCCCTCCCGGCCTAGCATGCTGAGTGAAATGGCAAATGATGGATCGATGCTTGGAAAAGTCAAAGAAGTTGAAGACGATGACGATGAAAGCGCAAGCGAGTCGCTTCAAGGTTCTTTCCACCAAAGTTCCGAGGCAAAGACTATCGAGATGCTTGCCAGGGAGAACGCGATGCTTCGCCAGCAGCAGCAGTACAATGCTCGCATCCGACCTCGCGCCGCGACAGGTGCAGCCTACATTGGCAACGGCTACGCCCTGAGAGAATCGGTGCCCGAAGAGTCAGACTTTGCCATTGACGAGCTCGATGAAGCCAACGAATCGGGTGAGGCGTTGGCCAAGCGGGGCCATGAACAGACGCATGAGCGAGTTTGGTCCAGGACCTATGCGCAGTCAGTTTGCCATGGAGAATCGCAAGAATGACAATGCCAACTTGAAGAAGGCCCTTTGGTCGAGCTCTCTAAACTTCCCGATCACAGATATCTCGCAGAGCAGGCGTCACTCATTCGCCAATATGCCTACCCGTCAAGGATCTATCAGCTCCATCCCGGACTCTGCCTCAGCACTGGAGCCTTCGGCAATGGAGGCGCAGCAAGCCCAGGAATATCCCCCAGGATATCCCGATCCTGCGAGCTTCGGGATCGGCAACAATGGTATGTGGAGAATCTCTTTTTTCCGTTGTTAATCGCAAAATCTAACTTTGCCCGCAGCTGCTCCATACTTTGGTGGAGGTGCCAACCTTGGGGGTGCGTTCCAGCCCGGCTTCAACAACCAGTATCCTTCGCCATATGGGCTTCCTAACCCGTACACGAACCGGGCCCCATCTCCACACCGTAACGTGTACAGCATTGCGCAGCCTCGACACAATCAGCTTCTCCACATCGTCCTTTTCAAGTGCGCCCGAGCCGATGTATTCTACATTCAAGAGGGCACTGGCTTGACTGTGAAGCCAGGAGACCTCGTAATTGTCGAGGCAGACCGTGGTACCGATCTCGGAACTGTCGCCAAGGACAACGTTGACTGGCAGAGTGCCAAGGATCTCAAGGAACACTATGCGGAGGAGCAATACAAGTGGCTCATGATGTACTCTCAAGGCGCAGCAGCTGCACAGGAAGGTGCTGGTGCTGGCCTTCTCGCCTCATCCACCGGTCTTCAAGGGAGCGCTGTTGGAGGTATGGGACCTCAGAATCAACATCACATGCAGGAGCCGAATGCAGGCGAGCTTCGACCTAAGCTCATCAAACGCCTTGCCCAGAGCCACGAAGTGCATTCCTTGCGGGACAAGGAAGGTCAAGAGGCAAAGGCGAAGAGAGTGTGTATGCAAAAGGTCAAGGAGCATGGCCTCAACATGGAGATTCTTGACGCTGAATTCCAGATGTAAGTCCTAACCCTTCGGTATGTGGTGATATGTTCTAACCTAAAAACCAGGGATTGGAAGAAATTGACGTTCTACTACTTTGCCGACAGCTATATCAACTTCAACTCACTTGTCACGGACCTGTTCAAGATCTACAAGACTCGGATTTGGATGTCTGCTATTAACCCTGCGTCGTTTGCCAGCCCAACTCTTGGCATTCAAGCCCCGAGCGGCATCGGGCCTGGTGCCGTAGGTGTCACGCGTGCCTCTGGTGGCAACGACCGTCGCCAGAATCAGCAGGCACAAGAGCAGCAGCACCAACCCCCTCCCGCCTTTACCACTGGATCTCGAGATGGTCGTGGGTTCCGGCCAAACTTCACTCAGCCTTTTGGAGGTGATCGGGGTCCCAGTCAGCCTTCTGGATACCCGCCATCCAATTACCCATACGGCCAATTTGGGGCCTTCGGAAACCCCAGAAGCAACGTTCCCTACGTCCCTGGCGGCAGCCCCAACATGGAGGGGTTCCCTGGAGGTCCTCTCCAGCAACCTGGCGACTTCCAGTCCATGCGACACCGCTTCCCGAACCCGCAGTCAGGACCGAGTCCGACACCGCACTCACAGGGAGCATCACCCATTGCTCCTCAGAATGACTGGGTGGGATCGTTCCAGGGACTTTCCCTCAATACCCACTAATGTGCTGCCTTCCGCTTGGCTGGGCAGTTACAATTTCTGATTTGTGATGAAGTATGGCCATGCGATATTTCTGGCCTTGTTCGACAGATGATGGATCAGAGGAGGAAGTGAACACGGAAAGGTGCGGCACGCAAGAACAAGAATTTGGTTCAAGAAGGTTTTTGGTGTGGTCTTTTCAGTTCTGTTTTCCGGGGCGTTTACAAGCAACCTCCTTCCCACAAGGTTGCGATGCAAGATATGTGAGAGATTGTTGATTTCGTCGTTCTACCGATGTTTTGCTCAGGGTCACGGATCCACGGCCGTTTTCACGACTGGAGATAAGGGGAAAGACAAACGACATCCAATGGCTTATTGCTTCAAAGGTTGAGATTATAGACAGAGAGAGAGAGAGAACCGAGGCTTTCGCATTCACGGTGTAACTAATATGCGATCAAAAAGGGACATGTTTGGGTATAGCCGGTATCATGTATGACAAAGATTTCCTTTTCAGTTTGCATCTTCTGTTTCTTCATTCTCTAGGTACTTCTAGGGGTTCTCTGGTTGCATTTATCCAGACCTTAACTTGCTTACGTTGATTATTAAGAGAAAAGGTGGCAAAGACTTGTGTTTGCATTCCTGCATCCAATCCCAGAGGTGCATGTCTCTTGGTGATGACCATGCCGGATCTCATGTCAGCTGTGGGGGTGGAGATCCATATCATTCTCTAGATG
The DNA here is from genome assembly GCA_002991585.1 of Ilyonectria mors-panacis. Classification (NCBI taxonomy): domain Eukaryota; kingdom Fungi; phylum Ascomycota; class Sordariomycetes; order Hypocreales; family Nectriaceae; genus Ilyonectria; species Ilyonectria mors-panacis. The sequence goes on from PPHJ01000068.1 coordinate 703,003, forward strand.
CGCAAATAGAAATTTCATTTTTCAGCGAATTCGTCTGTGAAGCAGTGTGCGCTGGTTTGTTTGAGGCCAGCATTCGTGGTCAGATGTGGCTGAGTCCGCGAGGATGCGGAACAGCTGCCAGACACTGTCACGGTGGTTCCGCTTTGAGTCGGAGAGGAAGGCACCGAGGGCAACCACATGTGCTCCTGCCTCCCGTCTTGACAATCCAGCCATGTTTAACTTAAGAGTACCTCAGGCACACTGCATCACCTTACATCTTACACACTTTCAGTTCCCTTCCTCTAACTTCAAACAAAAATACGCAAGTCCGTTGAAGCATTCCGTCTACCTCCAATCCGAGAATGCCACGAACAACAGGGAAGAGAAAAGTGTCTATCAGTGGTGAGTGTGGCGAGTTCTTTACACAATCATCTACGCAAGCATCCATCTAAGCCCCAAGCAGACAGCAATGGCACAGATGATTTCGCTCCAAAGAAGGTAACGAGGCTCCCCCGAAAAGCGCCCGCCAAACGGGTTGAAGCACGATCAAGCAAGAACGCGAGCGGCTCGCAAGGAGACAGAATGTAACGCACCCCCATGGTTGTTCAATACGTAAACATTGCTGATGTTCCTATTCAGACGTTCTGGAGAGAAAGCCAGTGCCTTAAAGAAACGCAAGACGGGCGTAAACGATGCGAAGAGGCAGGTTCAGAAACAGGGAGATGATCTGGTTGATTTCATCGATGGGCAATTGATGTCGCGTCCGTGAGTACTCTATAATTGCTGCACAAGGCTCAATGATTGCTAAATACAATACAGTCACGGCTTCAACAAGACGACGGTGGACGAAGAGCTTCCCCCCGACCTCGCACCAGTGTTACCGTGGGTGGCCACCCCACATACCGGCTGGTCGTCTCAGGCTCCGCCTAACCCACCAGAGTTGATGACAAGAGCGCTTGACGACCTTCAGGGGATCATCGACACCTACGAGAAAATGAGTACGCAGGCAAACAATATCAAGAAGCCATCTTGGATGCGTTGGGAACAGGATGGAAAGGAATTGTCCGAGCTGAACGAACATGCAATGGGTTTTGCAGCACAGACGGTCAACTCGACCATCATGCCAGGACGCCATGGGTACACAACTCAACCACCTGCAAACGCTCGCGACATTGAGAGGGTGGCCTGGGAGTTGATCGAACCAGGAAGATCAAAGAAATCGGAGGAAACATGGGAACGGCTGCTCAAGAGCAGGTGAAATCTTTTTACCGGGGTCTTGAGGCTGCTGCCCCCGAAGAACTAAGCCTGTGTCGTGGTGGTGAAGATGAATCTTGCGAAAGGGGGTTGCGAGGATGGCGTGTTTGCTGGCTTTTACAAGGGGATGATACAATGAGACGAGAATGGCACCCGGGTTTCCCGCAATATTCAAGATATAAAATAGCTGATTTCAATGTCATCTGCATAGACAATCCTACCTCTGCCGGAACCTCACTGCATCTGGGACTTGCAGGTGGGTCTTGGCATCTGGAGAACTTGCACGCGTTCGGTGAAACATCGGGCTCATCTTGCTGACTCATCCTCAAACACACGCACCAAAATACACCGCTCGGAGGGGGTTTTTGGAGGGCAAGTCCTATAACCCTAGTCTGTAATAGGTCTAGCACATCGCTTAACCCACAAACTGTGCCCTCAATTTTCATCACCTGTCCGGCGTTTGCAAGATTCAAAATTTCGACACACTCGCCTTCTACTAACCCTCGGCAGGAACTTCACCACACAAGCCGGTTTGTAACCCCCTCTCCCTCTCCGAAGCCCTTCATCTCTACTGTCAGAGGAGCTTCATTGCAGCCGTTCTTTTTACTGACATCTGCTGCGTTTTCTCGCCAACAGCAAAGATGGGTGCCCTCAAGTACGTCGAAGAGCTTCAGAAGAAGAAGCAGTCGGATGTCGTGCGCTTCCTCGCCCGAGTGCGCTGCTGGGAAGTACGTTGAAACAACACCAATCTGTGGACGGGCGCCGCCTCTCTCTCCTCTCTCTTGCTGCGATACAAACGAATTCGAGCGTCACGTCGTTGGGAAGAAATTCTCGACAACGCACACAATCGTACACACAATTCGCCCGCACGCTCGAGATGAGAGAAGGAGAGAGGCATTGGCCCCGTCTCTGCTATACACTCGTTGAACATTATGCTGAGAGTGCATCAATATAGCTCCGTCAATTGACCGTCATCCACCGCGCCTCGCGCCCTACCCGCCTCGACAAGGCCCGCCGTCTCGGATACAAGGCCAAGCAGGGCTATGTCATCTACCGCGTCCGTGTCCGCCGTGGTGGCCGCAAGCGCCCGGTTCCCAAGGGTGCCACCTATGGTACGTTGTCCTCCGCATCGAAGTCCCGAAGATGGGCACACGAGAAGTGACAGATTGCTAACTCGCTCGCTCAACAGGCAAGCCCACCAACCAGGGTGTGAACCAGCTCAAGTACCAGCGATCCCTCAAGGCCACCGCTGAGGAGCGTGTCGGCCGCCGCTGCGCCAACCTCCGAGTCCTCAACTCCTACTGGATCAACCAGGACTCTACCTACAAGTACTACGAGGTTATCCTTGTCGACCCCCAGCACAAGGCCATCCGCATCGATCCCCGCATCAACTGGATCGTCAACCCCGTCCACAAGCACCGCGAGTCCCGTGGCCTCACCGCCACCGGCAAGAAGTCCCGCGGTCTCAACAAGGGTGGTCGCTACAACAAGACCCAGGCTGGTCGCAGAAAGACCTGGAAGCGTCACAACACCCTGTCCCTGTGGCGATACAGGTAAACGACCACTCTTTTCGGTCGTTGCTGGTGTGGTTGGGGGAATTCTTTCTTCCAGGTACTGGGTCTGCTTTCGGCATTGCATGCTTGGACTCTGGGGAGTCGGGAACCTTGTTTGGTAGCAAAAAAATTATGGAATAGGAATAATTCCTTCAGAGTAAACAACGGTTCTCCGCCTGGAAATCTTGGTGACTGCGGTCATGACGTGCTGCGTTCCCTGTTCCGTGACATTCTCTACCTTGTACCATATGCCATCTTATCGTGACTCTGGCCTTGTCCCTTTTTGTTCGTGGACGTTTTGAAAACAATACCTTCATGCCTTGTTGAGGATTTAATGTTAGCAATTGGACAGACCACAACCGACCCTACCTCAGCCTCGCACGGCTTGAAACTCCATGTTCGTAGAAAACTTTTCTCTCATTTTTCTCACTAGTGTGCTGGATGATCGCAGGACTAGGCCCACGAGATTGATTTCCAAAGACCCAATTATAGACCAGGAAGAGAGGGGAATTCACACGGCAACGGCTACGAGAAATTGGCACTTTCACATGAAGTGACAAACAGAGAGAATCAAGTAATGAGCAAGACCTGAATTTAAAGCCGAGTCTAAATACAGGTAGGGGCATCCTAGTTGTCCCTCAGTCAGGAAGCCTAGTCCGCTGTCCATCCTTTGGGACTCTTCCCACGCCCCACTCCCTTGTGAAAAGCAAAATCAACCGTCCCGGAACTCATACAAACTTAACGAAAAAAAGGGGTCTCTTGACTCTGCTTCCCTAAATCCCTCCAGCTAAGTAAGCTGACCACGTTGTCACAATTGCGAATTGTGGGAGGTTTTGTGCGATAGGGAGCTGAGCAAATCCCCAAAAGTACCAAAGCGAAAGTGACCTGCAGTTGCTCGGCATTGGACAAGGGCGGCATTGCCGTTTTGCTTCGCCCAAGCTGCAGTGCCGGCCACAGTTCGCAAAGACTGAATCCAGTGTCGTAACGCATGCAAATCGCATATGCCGTGACGATCATGCCAGAGAGCTTGTCGTATGCCATGATGCAGACTTCTTATCGTTGAATAGACGTGTCGAAATTCGTAGAGAAAAAAGCATCCAAATGAAACTCGCAAAAAAATCAATAAAGTTTGAAATAAAGCAATTCGTCTATGCCGATGTGTGATCTTGACGATCCAAGTACATGTACAAGTCCTAGCCGCACTCCACTGATCTCGAATGCTGCTTTGTGTCCCCTTCATAAGCAACTTCCGAGAAGCAGTGGCGGCCAAGGCAGTCGACTGTAATTTTGGGGCTCCCTTCCTGGATAATGTACACACGAAGCAACCCCGGGGTTGCTGTGTAGGTCGGATTGAGAGGCCGAGACGGGCTCTAGCCCGCGATATTGTGCCGTTCTGTGGCATATTGAAATAGAGAGCAAAAGAAAATCGTCAAGTCATGACGGTGTCATTACCGCGCTGCATGAAATGGCATGCCACCCAAGAAACAACCGAAAGAAACCGTAGGTTGAGTGAGCATCATGATACAAGCGGGTTGTGTCATGGATGGCAGCTGCGCTCGAAGAGAACTAGTTTACACCCAGTGCGCCTCGCCATTCTCGACCGGGTTGCCATTGGAGTTACCATTGCCGTTGACACTGCCACTGCCGTTGGTAGAGCGCGAGGGAGAGAAGTTGCCAGGGGCTCTTTGCCCAAACTGAGGCGGCTGCACCGGACCACCGGCGGTGGCTGGAGCAGGAACAATCAGAGCAGAGCTGCCAGGGTACGTGGATATGTTCTGGCGGATGCCCTGGTTTCCCAAGCCAGGAAGTCCTCCGTTAGTGACGCCATTGGTTTGAGCCATAGGGGCGCTGCCAGACAAGCCTCGAGAGTGGCCCGGTCGCAGAGGAATCTGTCCCTGAGTGTTATCGGCCGGGGTGGCTTGACCACTGGAGGCAGCGCTGCCGCGGTTGTCAAAGGCAGAGATCTTGGCCTGGATGCGACGTCCATAAGGAGTGGTTCGAATCTGCGGGAGAATGGGGCGAATGGATTCAACCAGACGATACTTCTGGTGAGGCGTGGCATATTCGAGAGCAGTCTGAATGACATAGTTGGCGAAGGAGTCTCGAAGGAGACGCTCCATCTCCGCGGGCACCAGCAATTCTTCCACAATCATGTCTCTGGATACTGGCTGGGAGCAACGCAGGCACTTTTCGATGACGTTGGAACTGAACTTGTGGCGGGACAGCTGGCTGACACAGCCGCGGAACATGCCCACAACAGGTTCAGTGAAGGTTGATTCGTTGAGATCAATGATGTACTGGACAACGTAGTTTCCGAAGGGGTCCTGAACCAGGATTCGGGCATGTTCAGTAATGCGTTGGATCAACCAAAGTTTCTGGTCGCCGGATGCATGATCAATGCATCGCTGGAGAACGCAGCAACCGTGACGGTGGGTGCCGACCTCGACACAGTTGTTGCCAACAGCATCAAAGATGAACTGAGCATCAATGGCGGTGAGCTTGTTGAGGCACTTCTGAATGACGTGGTTGCCATTCAGATCCTGGATCAACTCAACCACGCGGAAGCGGAGGGCCTCAATGATGAGGTGAACCTGCTGGGGTGTGCTGACATACTCGATCATCTTCTGAAGAGCGCGAGTGCCGTGTTGGTTCAGAGCAATGCGCACCATGTCCTGAGAGGCGTTCTGGATCAAAATAGTTCTCTCGTCGTCATTGCAGAACTCGAGGAGCTTTTGGCACAAATAATTACCAAATGGGTCCGTCATGAGCTCGATGACATGCTGGTTAGTCTCAAGCCAAATCATGTGAACCTGGTCGGGGTTGCGCTCCTCGAGCTTCTTCTGGAGGTAGCGGCAGCCGTGCTGGTCCTTGCACAGGTCATAGATCTGACCAGCGAACGACTCGAGGGGCATGTTCTGGTAGCGGGACATGGCTATGACCTGTTAGCACTTCCTATTCTGTAACCCAATTTAGAGACTTGTTTGCTTACCTTCGTTATCGAGCTGGCGACGATGCTGAATAACACGAGCTTGACTGTCACGGGGTTGGTTGCCCTGACCGTAGGAAAGTGACCCAAATCCAGCGTAGTTCTGGGGAGGATACATGTTTCCACCATTTGCCCCGTTCATGTTCATCTGCTGCATGCCAGCGGCCAACATAGGGACGTTGAAGGCACCAGGTGGGTGTGGGGCACTCTGAGGGGAAGAGTAGCCATTGGCCTGGTAGAAGCCGTTGTTGTAGGAGTTCATGGAGGGTGTGCCAGATGGGGACGAAACCATAGATGAGGCGGGCGCGGCTGTCGTGGTGGTAGGACCGAAGGGTGCAGCGCTTGCCTGGAGAGCAGTTTGGATCGACTGAAAGGCGCCGGCCTGCTCACGGCTCGTGTTGACACTATCAGCCGACATCTCGCGCGTGTGTCCACGGGGAACAGCGCCAGCAGGGATGCGACCAAGGCTCGCGTTGTGGTTGTGGAAGTGCTGCTGAGCGTGGTTGTTGGCATGGTTGTTTGCATTCATCGACGAGCCCGTGGGGTTCTTAACAGTTGGGACATCGTTGGCGGAGAATGAGCTCTGAAGCTTGGGCGGGGTCGCCATGTTCTGATTTCCTGGAGACGACATAGAGCCACCGGTCTCGTTGGCGTTTTCGGAGATGTACTTCAGATCGAGGGAGTGGCGCACGGAGCTAGGTCGGCTGCCTAGACCACCAATGTCGCCAATTTGGCTTGTGTTTCCGTTGATCGAGGACAGGCTCTGCTGGGGTCGATGACGGTTAACAACGCGGCTCCAGCCTCTCGAAGATGAAACTTCTGGGTTCGGCGACGGGGCCAAGGCAAGATCCAGAGCAGCCGAAGATGCAGATAACTGAGAAGGGCGTGATATGTTAGAAAAGAAAGAAGCAGCAGCAAATCAGAAAAGGAGAAGGGGAATTTAAGAAGGGGGAACCTGGTGAAGGTAAACCCCGGTGCAAACAAATCAGATTCAAAAATTGATGGCCGATTGTCACGTCCAAACAGGAATGAGAGAGGTGAAGAGTTTGCAGCTGGAGGGAGGAGGTGAGAGAACGAGAGAACGAGAGAACAGGCGAGGAGGGTTTTCACGAAGGGTGATTTGCTGCAACTGAGAACGAGGTGGTGCACCACAGAAATTGTGGAGCCCTTCGCCGCGCCTCAGAGAGGAACAGAACAACAGCAAACGCAACAACCAGGGCAGGCTTCGCAACGGCTCTACATACGTCGAGCGAGCATGAAAATAACTTACAATTTGGTCGTCCCGACGAACAAGGGTTGGGAAGTTCTCGTCTGGGGCACTAACGTGACCCAACGCACTTGGCTCTTCGTCACCAAACAGGAACCGAGTAGTGTTGGTCTGGTCAAGACCAACGTCGTACAATCCAGTTCTCGATCGGGTAACTGGCATCGAGTATCGGTTGAGACTGTCGTTGGATGTCATTGTTAGCCTTTGAAAAGACGTGGTTGGAGGAACAAGGGAAAGGTTATTCGCCAGATCGCAGAGATGAAACGCGGGAATATCGCCAGAACTACCCATGCAATTGAACCCAGGTGTAGTCCCAACAAAACAGAGATCTAATCCAGATCGAGTGAGGATGCACTTTGGAGATAAATCAAGACTTGATTTAAGAGGAGATGGAGTGAAATTAGGTTCAGGCAGTGTAAGGGTGAGGAATGAAGAAGAGAGATGTGTAAGGGTAAGGAAGCGCGGTGCAGCTAATGCAGAGGTCATCATAGGTCTAGAGTACCTATTTATGCCGTATGCAAGAGTGATTCATGAATGTCCTTGCTAGTGTTGCTTATTACGGAGCACTGCTAGCCTTTTGATAGAGCAAGACAATCAAAGGCACGAATCCACAATTTCGACCCGTACCTTGAGAGTCAAATCATCATTCAAAGCCTAACAATGCTCGCGTGAGAACCAACCAGTCAGGAATTCGAGGTTAGTAGGTGGCGTGAATCGCCGTTAGTGCTATGAGACTTAACTCACAGCAACTCCAGGCCACGGCGAGCTCACAGGCACCACCACCCTCGAATGCCCGGGCGAGCTCGTCACAAGCAGAGTGATAATATCCTACAAGACATAGAGAAAAAGCGGGGACTTACGCATTGGTTGCGCGATGGCTGGTGGGGTCCTGGCGGACGGCCTCCTCTTTCTCATCGTCACTATTCCTGCGCGTGGTCGGAACAGAGCGAGAGGGCATCTGCTGATCTTCGAACCCGAAGCGAGTCTGCATGATTCCAGACTGGGGAGATTGGAGTTGCGACCCGGATCGAGCGGGGCGGTTAAACAGACCTGGAGGGGAGGTCAAGCTTGACGTCGAATAGCGGTTCGGGCGGGAGAACATGGAGGGAAAGCCGGAGTTGTTGTCGCGGTACTCGGGGGGCGTGGTGGGCTCGGACTGGTGACCGCCCAATCTACCCACCTCCTCCTCCATCTGGGCCAGCTCGAGGGCTTCACGGCGCTGCTGCTGATCCAGTTTCTGCATCTCGAGCTCGAAGCGTCGCCTCTGTTCGCGGATTCGTTCATACTCGATCTTTTTCTTCTCTATCTGATCCGGGAGTCAGTTCAAAATTCCGTGCTCGGGGGATGACGATGTCCAAGGCCCCGCGGGTCATCTCGTTCGCGGGTGAGTGACCCAGGGCATCGAAAATCGTGGCCATCGCCGTGGAGACCGGTAGGGGGGCGGATTCGTGGTCGACATACCAATTGGACCTTGTGCATAGTCTATTGCAGGACATGTCAGCCAGCTGAGCGTCGAAGGCGGCTCCATCGCAAGGGCGCCACCGGTGGGAGATAGCAACAGAGGGGCAGGTCGGACGGAGGATGGCGACTCACGTTGTAGTCCTGGGGCTGTTCGGGTCCCTGGGGAGGAGATGCCAGGGAGGCCATGGAGTTCAGGGTCGGGATACGGCCCGAGTCGGTGGTGAAGCGTCGAGGCAGGTTGGAGCGATGATCGTAGGCGACCTGGGGCCCAGGCAGTCTCGAGCCATTGCGAGGAGGTGAGACAAGCGAGTTCATTGGCGAGTCGTTCCTGGGGGACGTCTGCGATCGGAAGCGGTGGTCGTCCATGGCGGGCTAAAAGAAACAAGGTGGTACACGCCGAATTGGCAAAGCGGGCTCGGTCTATATTACTGCAGACATGGGAAGAAACGGAAGCATCAGCAAGCGAAGCGCTCGACGGTAGAGAGAGGAACAGGGACAAGAACAAGCAAGAGATGATGGATGGGACGTTGTTGAGAGGCGGGGTGGGCGCGGCCAGTGTGGGTATGGCCCATGGCTAGGGGTGGACGATGGGCGATGGGCAATGGACTCTGGGCTATGTGCGATGGGGCTTGGGGCCACACGGGCCACTTGGGAAGGAGGGAAGGAGAGGAGGGCCCAGGACTTTAGGCTAGTTTTGGGCAGGGCAGGTAGGTACCTCACCTCAGGTATCGCAGGAGCGGCGGAGGAGGGGGCAAAGGGCAAGAGCGGCAGAGGGCAAAGGGTAGGGGGAGAAGGGATGGAAGAATCAGACCAAGGGGGACATGATGACAGTCATTCGCGCGCGCTCTCGTCGTCATTGCTGGCTCCTCTCTCTATGTCTCTCTCTCTGTTTGCAACCAGGGCATGCCAGCGCAGCAGGCGGCGTAGGAATTACCGGTTACGTCGTCCTTACTCCTGGGGCTAGGCCTAGGCCTAGCCTCTCTGTGCCTGTGGGTGCGTCGGCGCGCGGGCTGTCGCAGTGGAGGGATGCGTATGCGTGGGTGTCCGTGTCCACCATGTGTGCACAACCACGACAGCGACAGCTCAACTGCCGCCACCCTGATGCCAGCAAGAGAGACGGGAGACTTGGAGAGAGCGCGAAGAACCTATGTCATGGTCGCCCTCGCCGGATGACAGCACCTAGGCCGGTCTTTCATCCCTCAGGTAGGACAGAAAAGGGGGTCGGGACGAACAGTTCGGTGGTGCTGTACTGGGCTGACGAGACTGGACATACCTGAGATAATCACACGCGCTGAGTGGCGGACGCTGGGTGACAGACACAACTCGTACAGACACTGCGCACACACAGAGCCGCTCTGCTTCTGTTCACTCGGTTTTCTCACTCACGATCTATCTCGCTCTCTCTCATACAGCGCGCCCTGGAGAGCCAGGAGCGACAGGCTGAGTGGGAGGAAGTTTGAATGACGCGACGACAACGAGGACGAGGAAAAAATGTTGGTAAGACTCCAATAAATGGACCAAGGCAAAAGAAAAGATGGAAACGCGGGCGTTTTGGCGTGGGCGTGGGGAGGTTTCGCGCGCTGTGGACACGGGTAGTGGGCAGCCTGGGACAAGGACGCAGGGTCTGGTCGCAGGACAGGACAAGGCACCAACAGGATCGACCAGGAACAGGAAAGGACTGGACGAGACACAAAACGGGATAGGACAGCAATCGGACAAAATGGGGCCCGGGCCAGGGCAAGCCAGGACTGGACATCAGGGCAGTCAGGGCAAGGTTTATTAGGGACGCTCAGCATGGGAGCTTCACTTCACCAGTCCCGGCGAATTAGTGGGAACCCCAAGCCCAGGGAACCCCGTACTTACCACTGCCAGCAGTAGCAAACAGCAGCATGCGGCGACAGCTAACCCAGGGCTGTATGGAGTACGGGGACTCACTTGCGCACACGTTGGGTGCCAGCGACTCAGACAGAGACAGTGTGAGCCAGGAGACCCATATTGGCCATCGGCGCCTAAACCAAGCCACGAAATAGGGCCAGTCAGTCACAGTGGAACCCTGTTCAAGCGGGCCAGAAGAGCAAAATGGACATGCGAAGCCCCCCAGGATCACGGATGGGGTGGCAGACTTGTCGCGCATTACACTCTCCCGTAAAGCGTCAAAGTCAAATTGTCTTCCTCCATCCTCCAGGTGTAACAGTGCTAACTTACAAATAAACGTGTTTGATCTCGTCCTACCCTTCTTCCCTTCTCCAGCTGTACTGTTGATCCTCTGGCCAGCTCGAGGACCAGGCCGGCGCAAAAGGCGCCGACCGATTTAATAGGTCCGAAGCCTCGGCTCTTTAAAGCCCGGTTTTCTCGTGGGCTGTGGGCTCAGAACGTGGTTCGGCGCAGAGAGGGGCACGGCTTGTTGAGACATTCACCATCCGCCATGCGGCCCGTCCTCCTCAACGCAGGCACGAAGTACGGGGTGTGTGACACTGACCCAGACACAGAGACATACTAATTAGATATGTGCGGCAAACCTTACTTGCTATGTGCTTGCCAGCCAACTTGCGATCCCCGCGGTGGTTACCTACACCGCGTGGCTAGGTGCCGACCCTCCCTTGCTCTTCTAACACCTCAGGATGAATAGCTTGTGATAAACCCCCGGAGGCATGACGGGACGTGGGCAGGCCGACGCAATCGGACGGCTCCAGGGATTACCCGATGGGGAATTGGAGGCATTTGGGCCATGCCGGGTCCCGGGCAGAGCTACAGTAGTGCGCCTCAACTTGCGGGATGTCGAAGAGCGTCGCAGCGTGGCTTTTTTTTCTCTGCCAAGGGCCAGCCACTTGACGGGGTGACTTCGATACTGAAGGCAAGGGAGGAAAATGTCCAGTGGCATCCACATGGGAGTGGGAACTGCCGAAGATCCTTGCTCTCCTTATTGGGCGATACAGCTGTCAGGGTCGCGTTGGCTTCTCTGCTCTCTGGTTGCTGCCACTCCGGCTGGTGTCTCTGTGTCAGCGCGCGCGCGGATCTCCTCCATCTCCCAAGCCACCCGGCTTCTGGCTAAAGCCCCCCTCGCCCCAGGCACCCAATTTTTTCGGCTGGACGAGCTGCTTTGGTACGATAGTACGCGAACCAGACGGAGTAGGCGCCGAGCCGTGCAGGGTCTTCGTCGGCAAGCGACTTCAAGGAAATCTCGAAGGCGTTTGACACACAATGGTTCCTCCGAGACCGAGACCCATGTGCTTCTGCGCTGGAAGCGGGTACCCAGATCTACTGCGTGCTTTGTAGAAGGTAATTAAATATCGTGTGCCACATTGGCCTTGCCAGGACGCACGCAACCCTTAGACAGCACCAGCCGCGTCCCGATCGCATCACGCCAACCGTCCACGGCCACTCAATCCCCTGGCACGATCACAGCCAACCTGCCCCGAGCGCCTCCTTCGTGGCCTTTGGACGTTGATTGGCGGTGTGTCTGCCACTCCTCTTTCCACCTGCACGTCACACAAAAACCAAATACAACTGCAGGGCTAAAGTCGCCGCGACCAGTCCCCAGATTCTGACCCATCCCAATGACCAGGAATGCCCAGTTCGCCGGCCTCATGTGTGGCCAAAACTACGTCGTGGCTACAGGCGCCATTGAATCCTTCTTTTCTCTACTAGCTCGTTCTATCTCGGCCTGCTGATTAACGCGCCCCCTCTCCGCTGGACGGTTGACATCATCACCAAGGTGTCTTGCCTGATGCTGGAGTACACCACAGGGCTTCGTTCAGTCTCTTTCTCCCTCTATTGGCCACCACAACTCGTTGACAGTTGGCGATCCATGTCCTCTTTCGCTCACCGCTCTTGAGCGTCGGACCTACATCTACGCGACGTTCCATGATGGCCTAAAACTCACTCGCCTCATCAACGGACCTGTTGAGTCGGCCATCGCAGGATAGCCGTGGTGGTGGCTTGTCTTTGGATCCGACCCTAATCGGGCGATGATGCTTAGCGCAGTCGGCGACTCTTGCTAGGAGCAGGTGGGCCATCCCGGTGTGGTTCCCTAGGTTAGCGCTTCTTTGGCTTGCCTGTGCACTTGAGACGCTGATTCGAAAGCTGAGTCTGTTTGATCATGGCTTTGTCATGTTTCGCGCCCGTTCACCACGGTTTGGGCCTTCTGTGCTCAGCATGGTCGGGGTCTCGATCCACCCGTTCCGTCGTGCATGCCGCAGCACTGGGCTGGATGCATCCATTGTCCAGGAGGTTGGAAGGTTGGTGGGTTCGCTGCCACCAGGAATCCTTTTGGATGGACGAATACGCACATCATAACCTTCTTACATCACATTGCAGCAAAACCCCTCCTTCCCCCAAGCCTATGCCTGCAACAGAGCCTCGCATCGATTCCCGGTGGGGGCGATCTCGACTGAGGGAGGTAATTATTACATAGTACATCGAGTTTGCTCCTCCTGAAACAGTCCTAACCGAAAAGCCTCACTGACGACGACTCTGCCAGTGGCTGGGCCATGGAAGCATGGAGCTCGAGCTGCCAACCCCGAGCGAGGCCATTTGAATTCCTCCACTCGCCTTCTCTGTCCTCTCTCCTGGCTGGTGCCCGCTCGCATTCCCCCTCCCTTCGAGGGCCTCAACCCCTTCACCGACTTTTACACGACGCCGCTACCAGTGGCCCGCCTGGTTCGCCCGCCTTGCCGTCCCACCCCAACTCAGGAGAGTCAGGGTCCGATCCAGCCACACTAAAGAGGCAGCTGGCCGTCGCCAAGCTAAAGGTTGGTTCGTTGCCGCTCTGCAGGACAGACGCCAGAGATGCAACGCCGTGACGTGAGTCTCTGCCAACACCCCCGGCCAGAATTGGCCACGGGCCACAGGGCGATCCCGTCGGTGTACTATGTAGGTTGACCGTCGGTTGACCGTTGCTACCACGAGGCCAATCTCCCTAGAATAAAGTCCTAGCCTCAGAGACAACCGATTCACCGTGATAAGATGCCACTGCCGGCATTGTGTGACGGCTGTGCGGGTGCCGCACATGCGGGGGCTGGGTTTCTGCGCAAGGACGTAACTAACACCCTTGTTCTTCTCCCCATGGGCCAAGGCGAACGAGGCCCCGTCGGACGTAGCTAATCTGGCCACCTCCGCCAGCGATGCCGGAGTCAATTTTACCCCGCGCAATCGAAAACTGACATTAAAGCAAAAGCCGCTTGGAGTTGCGGAGTTGTTGTCACTTTCCTAGCGTTGAACTACTGTATCCGAAACTCGTCATCAACTCTTGTATACAAAGTCCACGACAGAGTTGACAAATTCAAATACGAGCCGCAATGTGACATGCTTGCGACACCTTGGAGTTACCGTCGAACCAATCCAATAAAATCCCGGTCTTCGGGAAATACAGACGCGAGGGGTTGCACGGCTGACTCTGAGTCGCCACCCTAGCAATACTGTGGCATCTGCCAACTCAACCTGCAGCTGGTAGGGTAGGTACATGACTGGGCCTGCATCGTCCAGGGGCGGAGAAGTCCTAATACCGTCAAACGCTGTTCGGTGGAGACCCTCGTACAAATCGCCTACCCTATAACAGACGTCGATTGGCTCTCGGTTCGGCCACACTCCGTCCTCTCTTACACCCTCATGACGAAGGCGCTATTGATTTGTTCCCGGGATACAGTTTGGGCGTGCATATTGTGGTACAGGCTTACCCCGCTGTGACCTCCAAATTTGGTGGTGGGAGATGCCCTTCATACAAAGCACAGTTAAGAGACGGAAGAGGTTATCGCCAACAGTAATGAAGAGAGGAAAAGACCAAGCCAGGCTGGCCCAAATGAGGGATTGCTAATTGGCATATGGGAACACCTAAAATAGTCCTTGTAAATAAAACCAGCCTGCAACCACTTCCAAAGCAGTGCATCTAACCGTCTAGACTTTACAACCTCCAGCAACCAAGCTCCCGAAGTCTTCACCCATACATCACTTCAAGTCATATCATTTTATCACGCATCTACCAGCTGCACCTCGCTCATGCTTCTTGGGGAGACGTGTACCTCAACTGCATACCCGAGAACAACTTGACAACCTCGTCCAAAGCATTAGATCCGCCCCCCGTCGTTGTTGTTTCTAGCCATCGTTACTCGCCGCGTGTTCGTCTGCGCATAGTAGCCCATTCGGCTCTGCTCGGCATATCCTTTGGCGGCGCAGGCCGTAAAGGCTCATAAGCGGCAGCCGTGATCTTAGGCAACTGACGGGCACCGACCAAGGCGTCCAGCAGGTTCGTCGCCCAGGTCTTCGAGGTCTCTCATAGCGGGGTGGCTCCATGGGGGACAGGAGCTAGGTTCAGCTTGTCAAATACCACTCGCATCATACGCTCCGCACCCCGGTAGCATCTTCCGCTCCTAGACAGCATTTAATCAAGCACTTCTTTACTCTCGGAGAAAGTATCGTGCAGGGGCGCTTGCAATTGACGGTGTTGGGTTTACGACAGTGTGACGTTTTGCGATGGGGTCCCCCTCCAAGGACCTTGTCCTTGGTAGCTGTGTCGTTCGTGTGTACAGCCTTCAAATTGTCATGTCCACTCGAGAGTTTAGATCTTCCCCACCCTCTCACTTACAATACAGAGCCCAAGTCCAAAATACGGGTCCAGTAAAAATGCACCACATACTAATAATAAAATGAAGGCAAAGAACAAAAGCGGACGCATGCTAGTGAAAGTCGCCTCCTTACCCTGGACATTGGCATGTTGACGCTAGTGACACGTGATCTCTTATCTTATCGGCATGCACTCGTCCCCCACCGCGGCGCAACCGAGAAGCCGGCTCCACCTTGTTACCGCGGGGCAGAACTTTTTGCGAAGCTATCGCCAGCTGCTGGCAAAAAAAGTAGTCCTGGTAAACGACACTCCGACACTCCCGCCTTAGATGTCTGTTTCCCGGTGACCTTCAAGATGCCTTTGGTAGACGATGGCTTCGAGGCCCTTCTGGAGCCCTTCTACAATGGCAAGAAGCTTACTGATCCCATCTCCACCAAGGAGGATAAATTCCAACTCCTCCCAGCCTTCCTCAAGGTTAAAGGTAAGGGTGCCACACCCAGTAGTTACAGCTCACATGCTAACATACCCAGGCCTTGTGAAGCAGTATGTACCGACAGTCCTCTCGCACGCGCCGAAACCTCAAGACACCGCTGGCTGACACAAATCAAGGCACATTGACTCATACAACTTCTTCGTCGAACAAGAAATCAAGGACATCGTGCGGGCCAACCGAACTATCCGCAGCGATGTGGACAGTAACTTCTGGCTTGAGTAGGTGTGCCTGGATGAAGAGTCCTGGATATTTGCTCACATGTACCCAGGTTTACCGATATTCGAGTCGATCGTCCCCGACGTCAAGACTGGAAAGATGCCAAGTCCCACACCGAGGTTACTCCCATGGAGTGCCGTCTCCGAGATATGACATATGCGGCGCCTATCCTAGTTGACATTGCGTACATCCGAGACAAGCAAAGGATTGTGAGGAAGGGAGTGCCTCTGGGTCGGATGCCTGTCATGTTGCGCAGCTCCAAGTGCCGACTGAGCGGCGCAACCAACACCAAGATGGAGCAGATGAACGAGTGCCCCCTAGATCCGGGTGGTTATTTCATCATCAACGGCACCGAGAAGGTCATTTTGATCCAGGAACAGCTCAGCAAGAACCGAGTTATTGTCGAGGCCGATGAGAAGAACAACATCATCTCAGCATCCGTCACCAGTTCGACTCACGAGCGAAAGTCAAAGACCTATGTTACGTTAAAGAAGGACAGAATTCTCCTCACCCACAACGTTCTGGTGGAGGGTATCCCGATCGTCATTATCCTCAAGGCCCTGGGTGGACTTTCGGATTACGAGATTATGCAGCTCGTGGCCGGATCCGACGGAAGATATCAGGACGAGTTTCTCATCAACTTTGACGAAGCAACAAAGGTCGGAATTCATACCCAGCACCAAGCACTGGAGTACATTGGTGCCCGTGTCAAGATGGGCTCCCGCAAGGGACAATTCGGCCCACAAGTGCGACGCAACCATGTCGAGGAAGGCTTGGACGCTCTTGCAAACCTCGTCATTGCCCACGTTCCTATCGAAGGCCTTGACTTCTACCCCAAGGCCATCTACGTTGCTATGATGACTCGAAAGGTTCTCATGGCTGCCCACAACTCCAAGTTGGTCGACGATCGAGATTTCGTGGGAAACAAGCGACTGGAACTTGCTGGCCAGCTTCTTTCCCTCCTATTCGAAGATTTGTTCAAACGTTTCATGGTCGAGGTCAAGATGTCGATTGACAAATTCCTCAAGAAGAACAATCGCGCAGTTCCTCTCGATGCTGTCCATATGATAAGCAACCATGCCAACAACATCGGAATTGGAATCAACCGAGCAATTCAGACTGGCAATTGGAGTGTGAAGCGATTCAACATGAACCGTGCTGGAGTTACGCACGTTTTGAGCCGCCTCAGTTACATCGCTGCGCTTGGTATGATGACTCGAATCAGCAGTCAGTTTGAAAAGACTCGAAAGGTCTCTGGTCCCCGAGCTCTCCAACCGTCGCAGTGGGGCATGCTTTGCACTTCTGATACACCTGAAGGAGAAGCCTGTGGTTTGGTCAAGAACTTGGCTCTGATGACACACATTACTACCAACGTTGATGAAGAACCAGTCAAACGGTGGATTTTTACACTTGATGCCGGCGTTGAGCCCATTCGCAACTTTTCCGGAGCCGAGATGCACCGAGAAGGAAGCTACATCATCCACGTTAACGGCACACCATTCGCACTAACACGGTACCCAAAGCGATTCGCGCACAAGTTTAGAACAATGCGCCGAAGGGGCTGGATCTCTCCATTTGTCGGCATCAATATCAACACTCACTTCAGTGCCGTTCACATTGCCACCGATGAAGGACGAATCTGTCGACCCTACATCATTGTCAAGAACGGCGAGCAGAAGTTGAAGCCAGAGCACCTCCGTCTGCTTCAACTTGGAAAAGTCAGTTTCGATGATTTCCTCAACCATGGTATCGTTGAGTATCTTGACGTGAACGAGGAGAACGATGCTCTTGTTACCCTCTACGAGCATCAAATAACAAAGACCACCACTCACCTGGAAATCGAACCATTCACAATCTTGGGCGCAGTCGCTGGTCTGATTCCATTCCCTCATCACAACCAATCCCCAGAAACACCTACCAATGTGCCATGGGTAAACAAGCCATTGGAGCAATCGCATACAACCAGTTCAACCGAATCGATACTCTGCTGTACACACTCGTATACCCTCAACGGCCAATGGTCATCTCCAAAACTATTCAGCTCATCGGATACGACAAGCTTCCCGCAGGCCAAAACGCTACCGTTGTTGTCATGTCATATTCTGGATACGATATTGAAGATGCGTTGGTTCTCAACAAAGCCTCGCTTGATAGAGGATTTGGGCGATGTCAAGTCTTCAGAAAGTATACCACAGAGCTCCAGAAATACCCGAACGGACGGAGAGAGCGAATTGGCGACCCCCTCAACGAGGGAGAAGGAAAGGTCAAGCATCGTATTGCTAAGCATGAGGCCCTCGATGACGACGGTCTGGCAATCGTGGGATATAAAATCCATTCTGGTGAAGCCATGGTGAAGAAGGAGACGCCCCTTGATCAGACGACCACTGGGATCGGAATGGATCGCGGGCCTAGTGAATACCGTGACTCGGCTGTTTCATACCGAATTCCAGACCCGGCATACATCGACAAGGTTATGATCTCACAGACTGAGAAGGACACCACCGTCATCAAGGTCCAGACCAGACAGACCCGTCGCCCTGAGCTCGGAGACAAGTTTTCATCTCGTCACGGTCAGAAGGGTGTGGTGGGTATCATTGTTGACCAGGAAGATATGCCTTTTGCCGATACTGGTCTGACCCCCGATATTATCATGAACCCTCACGGTTTCCCCTCTCGAATGACTGTCGGGAAGTTGCTCGAGTGTCTGACGGGTAAAGCGTCAATTATTCATGGCCGTCCGGACTACGGATTTGGCGATGCCTTCCGATCTCACCCAGTCGAAGAGATGAGCCAGGTGCTCCTTGATCACGGTTTCTCGTGGGAGGGCAAAGACTACTTTACATCTGGTCTCACTGGCGAGCCGCTCGAAGCGTACATCTTCAACGGGCCTATCTATTACCAACGTCTGAAGCACATGGTGCAAGACAAGATGCACTCTCGATCTCGCGGCCCCCGAGCCATCTTGACCCGACAGCCCACCGAGGGTCGTTCCCGAGATGGTGGTCTGAGACTGGGTGAAATGGAACGTGATTGTCTGATTGCCTATGGCGCCTCGCAACTTCTCTTGGAGCGTCTGATGATTAGCTCCGACGGAACGGAGATTGACATCTGTCAGCAGTGCGGTCTGTTTGGATACAAGGGATACTGTCACACGTGCAAGAGCACCCGAGAGGTGACGAAGATGACGATGCCGTATGCGGCAAAGCTGCTCGTGCAGGAGCTTATCAGCATGAACGTTGGTGTGCGTTTACAGATGGAAGATGAGTTCCCGCATCCGAGGTAGTCGTAGAATGATTCATGTACATGTGGGATCAACGAAGACAGGGCGTTTAGAATATAGGTAGCTTCCCAGTTTAAGGCAAGGTTCTTTGTCGATTAAATGTAATTGATTAAGCGTCATCTCTATGGTATTCGTCTAATGCCCCTCGTGACCTTGCCGACTCCATCCAGACCCCTTGCTTCCAGCAATGAGGGTTAATAAAGATCTAAACTGCAGCTCCCTTTCCCAAGCTCATGTCACCTTTTCCGTGACTTTCGTCGCTCTTTTACCACCATTTTCAACCCCCCATGGTGACCTCGAATTCCACGGCGTCCTCCAAGCCTTGGCTAGAGGCAGCTGTATGTGGCGCGAAGACGACCTTCATCCACCTTCGCCAGTTTTTAAGTGTGGGCGTTGCCAAGTCGGCATCGTCGTCTGCATCTATCGGCGCGGCCTGTCGAGTACGGCCGTACACAGGACGTTTGAGGAGGGCGACCCGGCAGGCAATCTGGGTTGTCCAGACGAGGCCTAGACTGGGCGTCTTAAAAGAGTACGAAGCCCGAGGCTCGTCACCCCAGCCGGTGAACCAGCGTTGCTGATAGTCGAGCAGCAGAGCGGGCGGCGGCGGGGGCCCATCAGGGTCCTGGAGGGAGAAGGGGATAGACGAAGAGGGCGTGCTGGGGAAGTTTGTGGACGGGGGAGGCATACTCCTCGAGGCCAGGGGGCTCTCCTGGACAGCGCCGCTACTTCTAGGAGGCGGGTTGCGCGAGATGGGAGCAGAGGAAGCGAAGCGGTCGGCGACTTGGTTGGCGACGACGACGGCGAGGTTGTGACGGCGTGCTAGGTCACGGAGCAGGGCGCCTAGGCGGACGAGCTCAGCGCTCCGGGCGGCCATGTTAGAGCCGTGGGAACCCTGACGCTCAAACTCGGCACGGTAGTTTGCGGCGACGGAGTCGAGGATGAGCAGGCCGATGTCGTGGCGCGAGAGTAGCACGGGGACCTGGAACTCGAGGATGTGGTCCTGGGTCTCGAGGTCCGGGGTGACGGCGCTGTGGATGCGGTCGAGTGACGGTCGGTCCTCCGGGGCCGCGGCCTGGAGGATCGGGTTGGCATCGAGCATCTGGGCAAGACGGCGGGTGGCGAGGGCGGCCTCGGTGGATATGTAGAGGGCGTGGCGGCCAAGTCCGTGAGGAGGAGGCAGCTGGACGGCGAGGCAGAGGGCAAGGAGGGCCTGGGTCTTGCCGGCGCCGCTCTCGCCGGCGAACTCGGAGATGGTGCCGACGGGAATGCCACCACCTAGGGCTGCATCGAGGCCATCGTCGAGGGTGCTGATGTAGCGGAGCTGGGGAGGCTCCGGGGCCGGGATGGGGACCGGGACCGGGATGGGGTCCGGGGCCGGAAGTGGAGGCTCATCGGCGTCGGCATCGGCGGAAGTGGAAGCAGGTTCAGTCTCTGGCTTGACGTCGGTTCCCTCGAGGAGGAGGAGCGGCTGCTGCGGCGCGGCGAGGTCGTCAGAGAGGGAGTTTTGGACAGCAGCGATGAAGCGCTTGAGGTCGAGCAGAGGGAGGCGAGTCTGCTTGGCGATGTCGGCGGGGTGGAGGGTGAGGAGGTCGGTGGTGGTGAGGCCGTGATGCTCGATGGCCGGGAGGAGGGCGGCGAAGGGAGGGGTGGGGAAGGAGGGGAGGATGTGGAGGAGGTCGGTCATGGAGGGCGGTGGTGGAAGACGGGGCGAGAGGGGGACACTCAGAGGAGGGCATGCCGCGTGAGGGTGAGGGCGAGGGTGAAAGTGAGCGGGCGAGTGAGTGCGTGAGTGTGTGTAAGTGAGGGCCTGTGAGACTGAGATGCCGTGCGCGAGTGAACTGAACCTGGGGTTAGGTTGGTGCGTTGCTCCAGGGCTCTGGCAATGTGGACGCACACTGCGCCTTTAGCCTGCGAATGGGAGAGGCGTAGCTGTACGTTTACGGCATCATGCCTCTGTCAAAGGCGGGAGCTTTCACGGCTTGATCCTGTCGTGCACTCGATAGACGCGATGTGAAAGCGTGGTTCGCGGGCGTGGTTCGTTAGACGCGGGATCTACCCCACATCAGAGCGCGGCACGCGGGGCGACCTATAACGCGGGCAATTAATTATGAAGGGAACAAATGGGTTTTGTTTTATTTTAAAATTGTACTATTCGTACAACTGTAAAGCGCAATCTTGTTCCCATTATGTACCGTCCCTTCGCATGTATATAATGTCATAGTATCGAGTGCGGATAGTGGTCCATCTTCTTCGTCCTCCTCCCACGTCAATGCTATGTGCCAAGTCATTCGGAGCCGCAATTGGGCCAAGAGTTTGGAATTATAGGTAGGCATTGAATTGTCTTGTCATGTGGATAATTCAGGAACCCACGCGGTCCTGGTAAGACATCTCCTTGCATCGTCCATCGGCCCTGGGTTTCAAAGCCGGGACTGCTAGGCTGACGTGTGGTGTGCTGTGACAGTTCTGGGCGCAGCGAGTAATTACAATGCGCGACTGGCTTATCAATAGCGCACAGACACGGTGGAAACTAGGAAGCGTCATCATCCGAGTCTTCGGAAGACATTCTCGTCAATTCATGCTGCCAGACAGAGAGATAGTGCGGCAGGGCGACAATGGGCTTACACGTCCCTTCGTCATTTCGACTTCACCTCTCTTTTTTTGTCTTTCGACAATCCGACAATTCGAGCTCCTCGGCTGTGGCTGCAGTCGCCACGACGTCGGTCAGCCCCGTGCTCTCCGCTCGCTTCGGAAATGCTACGCTACAGTACTAGGCTATCAACCTTACGCAGTACCTTGCCAGTCGGTAACCTTACAAGGCTCATGACGAGCCCGACTCGCGAGTGGCAGGGCTGATGGGCCTCCACCTACCAACCCGCAGCAAACCTTCATTCAATGTCTTTGCTTGATGGAGTCCCGCGGTAATCTCTCCGATTTAGGGGCCCCGAGCGGCCAGCAGTGGGGGGCTATCCCAGGCCAGCTCGTCAACCAGGTCGACACCGACGTCGACAGCCAGTCAACACGGTCGATCCGTGTCGAGGCCCTTGCTACTGCTGACATTGGGTCGTATCGTGCCCCAGAGGTCATCTCCACCCAATTTTGCGCAAGGCGCCGCCTTTGATGGCCAAGCACCAGTGGCTGGCGCCATCTCCACGGCCCTCGGGCTTCTGGGCGCGCTATCCCAGGAGGCCCAGAGACAAGACGCCAACGGCTTCTGCAACGAGTCCCACGGGGCGTCGACGGCGTGCACTCTGCCGTCCCAATATGGCGTCCTGTGGTGACCCGTGTGGACGGATTCGTTGTCTCGGCATGCTGAGCCGGACGAGTGTGGATGTGGGTGTGCGGTGTGCGGTGATGCAGGCCATGATCAATCCCGTACTATGTATGCCAGGGAGCGGAGGAGGATGAGGAGGTGGAGGCAAGCACTCAGCTGGACGACCTGATTATTCCATTTCAGAGGAGCACAAAATCGAAAATCTTTATTTCCGCCTTGGAAGACGCATAGCGGCGGGGAGGGGGGCGGGAAGCGCCCGACACGCTCTCGCCCTACAAGCAACAATCTGACCATCTCCCAGCGACACCGTCCCCTTGTAATCAAACCGGACGCCCTAGGCTCGGGGCTGGGTCAACTCGGAGTCGATGCTGACACCCAGCGAGGCGACGACCGGGGATATTTTGTGATGCAGATGAATCGACCAACCGCCTGCCGCCCTCGTGCAGCAGCCGCCCCGTCGACATGTCCCGTTTCTTGCTAGTCCTTGGGTTCTAGCCCTGGCTCTCCACTGTAGTCCTGGCGGCCGCTTGTTTCGAGTCTGGGATCCCGGCTTGGGGGCTGTGCGGACCTCAATCTCTCAGTCGTGCTCGTGGACGATTGGTGTTGGCGTCCGGACAGGCGATGGGAGGATTTCCCGGCGCTACTACACATGTAGCACAGGCTGAGAACAGAGGCTGTCGACGCCCGTACTCCATACTGTGCCGTTGTATGGCGATCCTAGGGCACAGCACAGTACTCGGGAGACGGGTCTGTTCCCAGTAATTTGCCAATTGCCTGGCTGACTCTCCGCAGGGCTTTCCAAGGATTCACACCCCAGCTACGATCGCCCGGGCTGTGTGCCTCCTAAGGGTTGCCCAAAGTAGACAGTCGTATTGCTTGCAGCCAGCGTCACAGGCGGCGCCGCACCCAATACCGGTATCTACCTACTACCTTCTACCTACTACCTCTCGACCAGCAGCTGTGACTCTGCGAGAGTTGAGTCTGGTCTGGTTCTGGCCCCAAGTAGCCAAGTCTCGACTCGCTCTTCCAGCACCCTGCCCGCCAGAGCTACGAAGCTTGTTTGGAGGCGTCCAGATGCTCCAGGCTGATCCATGTCATGCCGGCGCACTGCCAGGGGCCGCCACGTCCAAGGCCGTTCAGCTTCTGCAAGCCACTATCGACTCACAGCGTTGTCACTGGTTCCACGGCCCCCAGCAACTCCAGCCGCCTACCCCGGCGTCCCGACGACCGAGGACCCAATGGGCAAGGGGTGAATCGACGCAAATTCCACTAGAGAAACTCTTAGCTTAAGGCTGAGTGGACGATGGTGGAGTGCTCACTCGCACACTAACAGCACTACCACACTCACACAACTCACTCACTCACACGCTTGCGCCTAAGCTCAACACCCACGCCTAGAGGAACGATGCCCCCCCAGGCCAGCCCATGCTCCATGCTCCGAGCCCGAGATGGCTGAAGGGACCCCGGCCATGCTCCGTCGGATGGCTGCTTCGCTGCTGCTCTACTAGCTGCTTTCTCCGCTCCGCTGCCCGTCTTATAATCATGTCGCCGCTGCCGCATCCTGGCCAAGCCTTTTCCTTCTCCGTCTACTCCCCCTTCTGCCTCTCAAGCATATCGGTGGTGCCATCAATTCAAGCTATTTGTCGATTCGATTCGAGCAACCGTTCAAGATGAAGGTTTCTGGTTCATACGCCGCCATCACGGCTCTGGCTGCCACCGCCAATGCCAGGCGCCTTCTGGTTCGCTCCGAGCCCACCGTTGCTGTCTCCCTCGCCGACAACGGTGTCAGCCCTCGCCCGACTGATGCACCGAAGTACGACCTCTTGCGACGAGCCGACCAGGGCACTTTGCTCTATGCTCCCGACAACACCTGCGGCTTCATCTCCGGCCTCGAAGGCGCCGGCTATACCTGCTTTGGCACCTACACCTGCGCCTTCAGCATATCGAGCGATCAGGGCCATGTCGCTTGCTGTGCCGATGGTGTGTGCAACATGCGATTCAGCTGTATTGACTACGCTGGCTACTTCTCTTCGAGCCAGTGTACCGGCGGATGCGATGTTGATGCTTTGACCCTGAAGTGGTATGCTTACCTCCGACAACCCTCAATCCCTCAAGTGTATGTGTAAAACTGACCAGACGAATAGTACCGAGACCTCTGCTCCTTACTGCAACACCATCTCCTTCTCCGGCGGTGTGTCTGACTACTGGTGCAACAGCCAAAATGTTTCCACCGCCCGGATGGCCACCACCACCTTCAGTGGCGGCGATGCCCGAGTGTACACCACCCAGGACGATACCTCTTCCAGTGCCACCGTCGTCACCTCTGGATCCGCTGATCTCCGTACCGTGACTGTCCCGTCTAAGCCTTCCAGCACCTCCGGTAGCGCCTCCGAAACGACCAGCTCCGGCTCTGGCGGCGGCAGTTCCTCAACCCCCGTTGGCCCCATCGTCGGCGGTGTTGTCGGCGGTGTTGGCGCCCTCGCCATCGCCGGTGCCGCCATTTGGTTCTGCCTCCGCAACAAGAAGAAGAAGCAGGCCGCGGCCGCCACCACGGCTTCCCCGACTTACCAGGCGCCCAACATGCAGCAGCAGCCCGGCGTTGGTCCCAACGGTTACAACCCTGTGCCTCAGGGCCAGGCCGGCTACTACGACCCCAAGAACGCCTACTCAACTCCCACCCAACAGTACAACCAGACTGCTGTCCCTGGGTTCTACCCCCAGAACCAGCCCGGATCTCCCGACTACAGCCAGACGAACCCTTCATCTCCTGGCACTTACGATCCTCGTATGGCCCACTCCACCACCAGCCCCTCGCCCTCGTACAACCAACAGATGCAGGGCCAGCCCGGCTTCCAGCCTCAGCAAGCCGTTATCCACGAGGCTCCCGCCAACGCTGTTGGCAGCAACGGCCGCGGCGACACCCACGAGCTTGCCTAAAGAGAGATACGGTACTGGCTGTGACTGCCGCGGAAAGCGGCTCACTGTTGTGTTGGAGGCGTTTGCTGGGTTGTCATCTGGATTTTTTGTTTGCATCATGGCCTGGAGTTGGATAGAGATCTTGTCATTCTGAACGCCAAATAATGGGAGATGGATTTGTTCTTTTATTTCAAAGTGCAAAAATAAAAAAGAATTCGACACCCTCTTAATGGTTCTTGGGATGGAGGCGCGGAGGAACAGAGATGATGGCCCATGATGACTTGTTTTGACCTAATTTCATGTATACCCTTTTACTTAGGTATCTTTTGATCCATGCAGAACCTGAATATATTGTGCATCTTCAATCATCGTCCCTTGGCTCTCGCGTGACCGTGGAAAGGAACCACTGAGATATTGGCCCCCTATTCTCTACGTTGGTGGTGCATGGAGACATCGTTTACTTTCTCTACTGCTAAATTGGCTCACATAAGCACAGTTTCATGACTTGGAGATAATTGCTTGTTGCTTGCTTTAATACGACAGTTAATTTCTCCTTCATGTTCCTCCTCATCTATCCTATACTCCACTTCCAATCACACCAAACAACTTTCCAAGCAACATGACAACAAGCAGCAGTGCTCGATACAAATTCTGAATTGCACCTACGCCAGGTCGATCAACCCGCAACTCTGTCGCTTTCCATGAAACATGAACCATGCATGAACCCCCTAGTTCCCCGAATCCCCCAAGACAACATGTGTGCGCCTGGTAAGACAAGACCGTAAAACTGAATCGCTAGCCAAGTACATAAAACAAAAGAGACAAGACAAACATGCAACAGCCGTTACATGACGGCCAATTGGGATGCTCAGTAGTCAATCAGCCTCAGCTTCTTGCCCACATCTCGCCGGCGGGCTTGCACCGCGGCTCGCTCCGAGGCACGCGTTTCCGCTACATCGAATTGCACACTGCGGGCTTTGAGCGCCTGGAGAAGCATGCCTGCGTCGAAAAAGCCATCTGTGGGTAAGGTTAGTAACTATAATCGTTTCTGATGATATGCGGGGGGCAACTTACATCCGCCGATCTCATCGTCCTCGCTAAAGGCACTGCTCTCGTTGGTGGGAGACGTGGTACCCGTGTTGGAGCGAATGTTGTCGACGGCCGTGATGGGGCGTCCGCGCGACTTGAGCCGGTTGGCGGGCTTGGCGTGGTGCATGGCGTTCTCGGCTTCGCGGGCGCGCGGCTGGCCTTCATGGTGGACATCTTGCGGTTGCTGATGCGCAGGATGCGGCGGATCTCGAGCAGGTAGCTCTCGAGCGTGTCGACGAAGCGAGCCGTCTGGCGGTGCTTGCTTGACACGCAGATGGAGATGCCTTCTTCCTTGATGATGTATCCGATGCCGAATCCATCTCCGGACGTGGGTCCGAAGCCGAACTGTCGGAGAGCCGGGTTTCCACAGTTGGATGTGGAGAGGATGGTGTTGTTCAGCTTGTCCCAGCCGGGGTCGGCGAAGATGAGCGGGAGAGGGTTCTGGTCTCGCGACCGCGAATTGGTGCTGTACCCGCGCTCACGCGAGGGCTTCAGCTCCACGCCATCAACAGAGCCAATCGAGTCGTTGGTAGGGCTGCCGATGGGCGAGTTGACACCTCGCTCAGAGTACCCATTCATCGGACTGGAGTAACCAGTGCTGCTGAGGCCGCTGTCCAACTCGTCGTCCATGCTCCTCTGCCAGACACAGAGCAGAGCGTACAGGTGACGGTCGCAACCCTCGGCCTTCAGGCACTGCCTCGTGTTTGCGACATGTTTCTGGCAGGCTCTTTTCAGCGCCTCGATCTTGGCCTCAGCCGGGTTCTCTGACCAGAAAGCCTGCACAAAGTCGACCGACTCCTTTGAGACAGTTCGGATAGCCTCAGTGCGGCCGTGCAGGTACACCTTGGTCATGGCAGGCTCGTACGTGCTTTCAACACGACCGTAGAGACCGTAGTAGGCGGCTTGGAAAGCCATCTGTACAAAAGCATCGGGCGAGAATCCCATGGATGTGATGAAGTTTTTACCGTAGTGACCGAAATCCAGGCACTGGAACTCATTCTGTTGGATAAGGTCGGCCAGTCTGGTCTCGGCGAAGCGAACGGCGACACTCAGCTCCGGGATCATGTCCCACTCTAGCTTGCGAGGGTGTGGTGTTTACGTCGCCAAAGCTTTCGGGGTCTCGTTTGGACGGGTCAGGGCTTGTTGAGGCCCAGAGGCTGGGAGCTTGGCCATTGATGGTACGCGCAAATCGAAGAATGGTATCCGTGTAGACGTCACTAGCAAACCGGAGAACCGTATGTCCATCCACGCCAGTGTGTTCAAAGTTGATTCCAGCGCTTCCGTTCTTGCAGACAATAATCTGAAGCTTGTCGTACCAGCGGTTGGTGCAGGTGCCGATCTGGACACCCTTCTCGACCTCGTTGGTTCCGCACAGCATATTTTGGCAGAGAGCTGCGGCATCGGCAGATTCAGTGTAGTCGAGGCAGAGGACAAAGAGAGCCGAGTCAACAATGCTGAGAGAGTCTGCATTGTTTGACGTGGGTTCGCGAGTCAGGATATCTCTCAGGCCTGACCACACCTTTCGGTTCTCGGTACTCAAGACACCCAAAGCCCCCTTTGCAGCCTCCTGGATGGGCGTTTGTGTGGCGTCATCGATGATGGTCTGAAGGTTGATCGAAATGTCCCTTTCCGTCATGATGAGGTCCGAGTTGTCGTCTAGAACATCAAACCAGTAAAACTGTCCGTGGCACATGATGACAATGTGCTTCGACTCCGGGTCTTGCTCAATTTGGCAGCCATCCTCGGTGGGAACTCGAGCTGTTCCAAAGAGTCTGGAAAACTGATACATGCAAAGGGGAGTTCCCTTGACCTTATCCGGGGGCAGCTCCTCCTTGCGTACGGCTCGGACAAACTCAAGCGAAGACGCAACCAAGGATGCGGCTCGGGTCACCTGGTTGTTGCGGGCGGGTGTCGGATCATCTTCCAGGAGGAAAAAGGGGTTTAGGTTGAGAACAACGGGGTTATCGAAATTGAGGTAAGAATCATACCCTGTCTAATGTTAGATAGTAAGTCAAGGAAGGGGGCATGTGAGTTGTGCATACAGAACTGTTCGATGTAGCTGGTCTTTCCCTGAGCATACTGCTTCAATTTTTCCTGCAAATCATGCCCATCGCCCTTTAGGAACTCGTCTATGGCATACTGCGTCTCTGCTTGCTCTCGGGGTGACTGGAGGGGGCGAAGCGATTCGATGTAGCGACGGCACGTGGCTTCTAGGTCAGGGATGGGAAGTTTGGGTAGCTTGTCCTGGCCGGAAAATGTGATGCCGCCCTCCTTCTTGGTATCATTGTACGTGGCCATTGGGACCCTCTTGTAGTCGCCGTTGACCTTGGGCACGGAGTCCCGCCTTTGAGTGAGTTCAGGAATATCTGGGAGGAAACGAGGGGTGGCGGAGGAGATGGTTGAGGTGATTGGAGCAGATGTGGGAGTTGGCTCAGCAAGTCTCTCCCCTAGAGGCTGGGGAAGAGCAAAGGTGCGAACTTGAGTCATGTTGTCAGCCTAGGTGAACCGGTTTTATGGTCGCCGTTGTGTGTAGAGGGGCGAGACGCTGGTGCTGACGTTGAGGCCGCGGAGAGCGGTGCGGTAAAAGTAATGACAATCTTGCAGAAAATAGGCCGGCATTACACGTGCATTCCGTGGTAGGGAGGGGCAAGAGTGATTATGGACAAAGGTTGACGGGTTGGAGTAGAGCAGAGGAGAGGGGATATGGGATCGATATAAAGCAACTCAAGCAAAGCATTGTGACCTCGCTGACTTAGACAAGAGTCAAGTGGACCCTCCGCACACCCTCCGCACACCCTCCGCATCGGCCGGGGGGTAGCCGAACACCAAGCAAGGGGCCGTCGAGTAGGCAGGACGGTAGTCAGGATGGTAGGCAGCAAAGGTCCTCCGCAGGCCCGACAACGAGACATGGTGGGTGGATGGGGGTGGCACTTGTCACACTGCCGAAGATGGGCGCAGGGAGCTATCTTGGGAACAGAGCCAGGTACAACGACTTACCGAGAACGGAACCAGAGAGCGCCTCTACCGTGGACAGCGAGAATTCCCCGAGTCAAATCGGCAGGGAGTCGAGAATGCCGACAGACCGGAGAACTGGACTGGACAAAGCGTCTGAAGGCTGAAGGGAGTGGTGATGACCAGGGGAGGGCGTGAGGGCAACACGAGGCTCCGGTAATGAGTGTACACTGCACAGCTTCTGGGTGCGATTGCGTACCCCGAGGACAAATGGCTCACATGCAAAAAGGAACAAGGTACAGGAACAACGCCGGAAGCGTGTGCGTTCGGCTGTTGGGGGCGCCACGGTAGACTTCCGAACGAGAGGCCTGCGCTGCGAGTATAGTGGTGGCCGGCGACGCTGATCCTCGGACGACGGGATGTCGAGAAACGGTAGAGCCAGTGCCGTGAAGGTGCCGTGACGGCGAACAAGGAACACGCCGAGTTTTGGGGCTAGGCCTGGACCGGGGGGCAAACTGGAGACGCTCCACTTGGGCGCGGCTCCGGGAAACGTTGGAGATGGATAGATGACGCAGGACTGGCTGGCGGCGCTGGTGTTGTTCTGCGTGGTGTAGCTCGCGGTGCAACTTCTGGTGACCGGGGAGGGGAAGAAGAGCGTCTCTCCTCTGCCGCAACCCCACGATGCCATGTGCGATGAGGGGAAATCAGGTGCGCCAGCCCGTCCGAGTTGGGGACTTGCACTTGGGGTTGCGGCCATGGCGACAGGCTATTACATGCATACCTCCCATGAGCATGGCCATGGGGATGAATGCGCACAGGCAGTTGATCCCTTGGCGTGGTAGCACGAGATAGTCCTTTGTCTCCCATGTGCCATGCCTAGGCTGGGGAGTGCGAGTGCGCGTGCGCGTGGATGTTTCTGGTGGCTGACGGCGTGGCTGCAAGGCTGCATACTCTTTGCTCAGTAGGAAGCCACTTGGTGATGCGCACTCTCAGCATCACAGGCCCCCCACGTCACGAGCGTAGTTGGATCTGAGCTGGGGCTGAACTGGGCTTGAACTTGATGCTGACCCAGCGCAAACGGCCTATTGGCATCAAGGCATGGCTGCCCATCCGAACCGTGTGGGTGGGTGTCCAGCACGCTTAGAGGGGCCTTGGGGCCACTCGCTCACGGCTCACAGGCCGGTCTCGCCGAAGCAGCATCGTAATCTGGATCCAGAGCGTCGAGTCCTGTTCTATTCGAGAAAGAACTGTGCCCCGTCTCGCTTGAGGATCGTGACGATACCGGAGTCCTCCGAGGGGAGTGGTCCTCAGATGGGGCACGGGGAGTGTGGCGAAAGTACGGCTGAAGGAAGCTCAACCTCAGAGCTTTCCCGAGGACCAACGGAGCGTCGAGGCCTGGCCGGCGAGGAGCGTACGGTTGCGAAGCCTTGGGATGGGTGGCACAATCAAGGCCCGTCTCGGTTCGGCCCAAAGGACGCCAGTGAGACAGACATGCCCGTTCCTTTCGGACCCTTCTTTTGAATGCCAACCGCACGCCGCGACACCTGTTTCGTCATTGCCCGCCGGGAACGTGGTTGGCTCCCGTGGTGGAGTGTGCCCGACTGCAGCTGTTACTGGGTGAATGCCTGAGTGGTGGGTTGTGCCTTGTGGCGGGATGAACTGTGTTGCTCAAGCGAGAGTTGATGTGTAACATTGGGTAATGCTGAGTTTTGGAGGGGTGCTGGCGCTCCAATACATTATCTTTTGCATCAAGATATGGCAAACAAGTGATGAAAACAAGGGGAATTTCAAGCCACCATTTTCATTAATATTTTGGTGAAATAAGTCTTTTTTGACGGATTCGTGGCAATGTTCAGGGGGGCCGAAGCAAACGCATATTTGGCTAGGTGGTGATCCTCAATCCAAGGGCCATGCTACTACGCGGTTATGAGTACCTGATTTCATTATTCAAACCCGGAGGCTTTCCTGGCGAAGTTAAATGTTCTCTATCGCCCGGCGCACCTTGACACCGACCCACACCAGGGTCCGGATGGCCGGAGGTAACCCCCGGACCTCCGGCCCGGTACATCAGGATGCTATCATTTTGCCACCATGAATCCAGACATATCCGACCCGTGCCTGAAGATATTTCCAGCGCCGCTCTGGTACTGCCGGTATCTCAAAAGCTTAAAATATGTGCATTATTGGTGGTGTCCGTTGCCACAGCTTCCCTTTTCATCCCGGCACCCACCACATCACATCAGTCGTACGATGTAGTGGCTTTCCAGCACCCAATTTCCCCGAGACTGACATAATGCATAGACAACAATAGCTAGCTTGTTGAATGAGCACTGGGTGAGTATTAGTACTCATTATTTATTCACTATTTATTTGGAACAAAGCGAGATTAAGTGCTTACCGGATCTAATCACTGGGTTTGTCGAGTAAGAGGTCGTTGACACGAATAAGATTTACTACCTACATAATGATTGATTGTAGCTGTGCTCGCCTCTATCCAGCGAGCCCGTTTGTTGTGTGCGTGGTACTTTGGAGCTTCTTTGATGAATAGTACTTGAATCATAATGGCTGAGGTGCCTAAAAATTAAAGGGGCATTGGGGATTAGCACCTGGTTCTTTATGTTGCAGGTTGTCTGAGTTCCCGCCTCTCAGTTTGCTGATTTATTTGCTGCATAATTTGCTAAGAGCCTGGTATCTAAGCTTTAGTACGTACTGCGGTTATGCGAAAATGAATTGAGAAATAAGATGTGATTTGGCATCGATCGCATACTAATACACATGTTTGACTCACAATGTATAGACCGCAAGCATTATATAAGTGCCTTCGTGGTAGATCCCTTGCGACTCACCAGGGCAGTTTCCCATCGTGCACATCAAGGGAGTTAGTTGATTTCCCGAGACTGAAATCATGGTTAGGTAGACATTAGTGGTTTTTTATTATCATCTTTCGCTAAGAACATGAAACACTTCGATTCAAATGAACATATTTGATCCCTGTGATGTAATCAGGCAACAGGGAAACCGGGGTAAACAAGACTTTGTGGCGTCTGGCGTTCCCTTCCTGAATCCTGCCTCAAAACGACGTCGCTACTGCGCCCGCTTACAGCAGGGATAACTGTCCAGACGCGTGTTCTCCCCAGACGCGATTCCGGTGCCAAGCAGTCAGGGAGCGAGGACAGCAGTTAAGAAATCGAGTCTTCCTTAATAATGAGTGGCTGCCTCAACTTGGCATTGCGCAATCCCTAATTACCCTGGCGGCCTCTGAAGTCGATGGTCTCTTGGCGGCCTCAGAGTGCCTTTTTGCCAGTATCTCATTCGAGCTGTCAGGTCAAAGCTAGTCTGTTTATGGGCACCCATTCGAGATCACGTGGACCGCCTTGCCACTTTAGGATAGCTATTCGAGTGCCACTTCCGGCTTATTCACGGACATAGCCTTCGCCAGGTCGCATCTGAATTATCTGGCGATGGGCCCCTGCTGTTGAACGTGGTCACAATTGGGCATCGTGTCCTCCTGCTTCTCTGCAATGGGAAAATCATTCGAGACATGCGCCCTGCCCTCGTCTCAGCTTTTCCTCCCCACATTGTAGAAGACTCTGCCTAACGTCACCATTATGCTTATCACGTCGTTCATAGCCAGACTCAAAGATAAAACTTCCTTTGCTCCCTTTAGGACACCATTCTCTCTTCAAGCCTCTCATCTCACCCTACGCCTCCTTGTGATATCCTAATCTCCTATCGAGAATGTGCATCATTCTTTACAAACAAATTAAACAATGGTGGAAAAAAGACACCACCCCAAATGCGACAACAGGGGATTCAACGGCACAACCAGCTGGGACTACAAACCAAGTGCCATGTACTCATCGCGAGGTTCCTTCAGATCTGTCTTGCTTAGAGTGTAAGGCA
Source organism: Ilyonectria mors-panacis (assembly GCA_002991585.1). NCBI lineage: Eukaryota > Fungi > Ascomycota > Sordariomycetes > Hypocreales > Nectriaceae > Ilyonectria > Ilyonectria mors-panacis. The sequence continues at coordinate 736,182 of PPHJ01000068.1, forward strand.
GAAAAGAAGGCAGCAAGGAAATACCGATGGAGACTCATTCTTTGCTTGGCATGGCCATTCGCCCTCCAGTCTCTCGACTCGACAATGTGCGAATTCTTCCCCTTGTTTCTGATTACCTGGCCGACTGACTTATGGAACAGCATCGCCACTGCCCTGCCATGGATTGCCGGCGACTTTGGAGAAGTTTCACAGCTGAACTGGATCGTTTCTGCATTTAACCTGACTTCAGCCGCCTTCATTCCCTTCTGGTCCCAGCTAGCAGATGTCTTTGGGAGGAACACGTCTCTCAATGCTGCCATCATCTTGATGCTCATCGGCAGTACTCTTTGCACTGCTGCTCCAACCAGCGTGTTCCCGGTTCTCCTTCTTGGCCGGGGCTTCCAGGGCATCTCGGCAGCAGGTATCAATGTTGGCATCCGAACTGTTCTTGCCGATAAAGTATCACTTCAGGAAAACGCAAAGAATTGGGCCATCTTCTCGATGGTAGGAGGCGCATCATACGCGCTTGGCCCCGTTATTGGTGGTGGGTATTTCCCCATTTTGAAGTGTAGGATCAAGTATGGCTGACGAGCGAAATCAGGCTATCTTACCAGCGCGGATTGGAGATGGTGCTTTGCCATCAACCTCCCTGTTGCCGTAGTGGCCTTGGTCGTCATCTTCTTCTTTCTCCGCAAGGAACTCCTTGGCCCTCAACCCATCCCCGAACTTGACGAAACTGTCGAGACTGGACGGAGGACAAAGTTCACTGCGAGGCTCAAGACTATCGACGTAGGCGGCCAGCTTCTTTTCATTATCGGGTTTGGTCTCATTATTCTGGCACTGACTTGGGGTGGTGCAACTTACCCATGGGCATCCGCTGCCGTTATTACCCCTCTTGTGATCGGCTGCATCTTCGCGGGCGGTTTCGTTTACTGGGAGTTTCTCCTTGCGCCCGGAAACTACCTGTCAGAAAAAATGCCCTGGCAGAGGGCTATGCTACCGTGGGCGTTGCTTTCAAACAGAGACATTCTCCTGCTTTTCTACTGCGAGTGTGCCACCGGCGTTGGCATGTACGCAGTGAGTCTCTCAAAGAAGCCTCCAGTCTAAACAGCTGCTGACTTGGTTAGGTGCTGTACTTTTGCAACATTTACTTTATTGCTGTCAGGGTATGTAGGACCGAAGTTTTTATTGGCGTTGGATCTAACATAGAGTAGGGCTACGACTCCGATAAGGCTGGCGTTCAGCTTCTTTACTTTCTTCCTGGACTCGCAGCTGGCGTCTATATTTGCTCCTTTATGTGCAACAAGTGGCCCCGAATGACGTTCCCGTCTGTTTTTCTGGGAACCATCGTTGAAGCCGTTGGTATTGGTCTCTTAGGTTGGTCTATATACGCGGAGCGTCTCGCACCTATCTACGGAATGATGGCATTGGTTGGATGTGGCACTGGCCTGCGATTCATGGCCTCACCGCTACACGGAATTGGTCTCTTTAAGAACATGCGAGCTTCAGTCATTGCGCTGATGGCCGTCGCTATTCCCTTTGGAGGTACCATCGGGTTGACTATCATGTCAACAGTTTTCAATAACACATCTGGCCTTGACTCGAACGAGAGCGATTTCTCCAAGATTCAGTCACTACCGGAGGATATTAGGGACCAATCCATACACAATGCAAAGGTCAATTTTGCCCCAATTCGAGCCTTGGATGCAATGATAACTGACACCGATTTCAGATGGGTGTCGTCTGGGCATTTGTTTCCATCACGCCTCTTATCGTAATGGTAAGCTTGCACCCCCTCCCCACAGATGTATAGTATGCTTACTTCATACCAGGCTGTTGTATGTGCCGCGTGCCTTGGGAATGTCAAGTTCGACCAGGGACCCATGGGAGAGGATGGAAAGCCGACCGATGCGATAGTCAGAGGTAGCTATCTGCTCAGCCTGGCGAGGAGCGAGAAGAAGTATGTCGAAGAAGAGGAAGGAATAAGACTGGAGAGCTCTAGTGGGCTGGGGTGGTCAGAGAGCACATCGCCTGAGAAGTCTGTCGGTCAAAACTAAGCGATGGGTGGGATTTGGTATAATGGTGATGAGCTATCGCTTACACTGATGGAGGAGCAAATATCATTTACAAAGCTATAGATGGCCGTTTCACCTGATAGATATACCCATTATTTGTCTGTAATTTACCTGATTTAGTCATTTATGGGCTCCGAGGGAGCATTTGGAAGTCGTTGATTTCCGGATATGTGTTATCGCCACTTGCTCCGGATAGAGTTCAATTCCGGGAGAATGCCGAGATCGGCGATTCAGGACCAATTCATGCTGAATTCGCGGTTCGTGTAAGAGAGCAATCCCTTGCATTATCTGGCTACACAGGCCCCCGTGTTGGATCTATCAAACGCAGCAGTAGCAGCCCAAATTGCGATGCAATTCTGCCGGGTTAGTTGGTTGACGTGGTAGCAGCTTGACTCGCCAGCATGATAATCGCCTGACCACAGACCGGCGCGTCGCTCAGCCTCTGGACATGGATGCGTCTTATTTTGTCTCGCCCTCAGCCATACATGCCGTCTCTCAACAACTACTCCAACTCGATCAATATACCTACTTTCTTCCTTTCGGGGCGCAATTGGTCGCCCTTTTTAATGAATTGTGACCATGAGTGACGCCGAGGAAGAACAAAGCCCGAAGCCGCGGTTCTGGCTGGAGTTCCGCACGTTTGACGACGGGCTGTCGTCGCCCGCAGCCGGAACGACGGTGACGCCGACGCTCACCGCATTTCCCCAGTTCGCGATGCTCCCTCCAGAGCTGCGCTTGAGAGTCTGGGCGTGCCTGATCCAGCCGCGCACCATCGTCGCATGCTGCCTCCAGTGCGACGAGCGGTTGCCTGAGCGGCGGCAAGAGCTGGACGAGCGGACACACGGCGATGCGGTCCCAGTGCTGCTGCAGATTAATCGCGAGTCGCGGTACCTGGCGCTGCAGCACTACGAGCTGTCGTTTAGCTGGCGCATCTCGAAGCTATTGTCAGACACCCCCGTGTCGCGGCCGGCGCGTGTGTGGTTCAACTTTGCGCTGGATACCATCTATCTGAGGGGGGAGCTGGAGGCATACGACTCGTACGGCTTCAACTCACCGATGGTGTATTTTATGCGGCGCGAGGACACGCGGCGGGTGAGGCACGTCGCTTGCGCATTCGGGGAGTTGGGCTATCCGCAGCAGGAAAGTGACCAAATCTTTGGATGCCTCTGGCACGTCGTGGATGGGTTCGCCTCAGTGGAGCGGCTGCTGCTGACGGTGGACGACGGGGACGAGGAGGACTTGCGGGGGAGCAAGTTGATGAGCAGGGATAACGTGATGCAGAAGATCTGGAACGGTTGGCTGGGCGGGTCGATGAAGATGGCGGACAAGCAGATGGTGTTGATAAGGGAGGAGGATCTGGCCGGCTTCGTGGCGAGTCATTGAGGTGTGAACTGTGAAGAGGAGGAGATCAAGGTAGGCAATGGGGGAAAGGCGTTGTTTGTTCCTGATCTTGGGTTGGTTACGCATTTTGGGCTCTGGAAGCCTGATGTTGGATTGTGTAGATAGGGCGTGCATCTTGTTCCCTGACGACATGATAGGCATGGCCGGCAACTGTCGGGATGTTTTTTTTCCCCCCTACGATGACGAAGTAGTTCAGATCGATCTTTGGACATTGCTAGGTGCCATGACCCTGGTATCTAGGGCGGTATCTAGGCGGCGTCTAGATGTGTGCTGGCGGCATCGCGCGATACTTACGTCCACGACATGGGCGATTGCACTCGGATAGAGAAGGTAGATGCATTAGATATTACGTTGGGCAGCGAAACTGAAAATGAAGGCCTCTCGGATAGCCCCAGGCCCGATGTGCGTGTGATGCCCTTTGCGCCGAGCGATGCCTTGGCTGTCTCAGCCATCAGCCAGCTGTCTTGGTTCTCTCTGACATGTCGCTTCGGCTATGGCTGAAGTGTTGAGGCATGTAGTCGTGGCCCGCGGACGAGGCGCGTGGTGAAGCTGGGCTGGCAGCTGGGTGGTTATGGTTCTGCCGGCTGCATCTAGCTCCAGTGCGCCAAAGGCAATAATAAAGGAACGGGCCGATGGCCTCTAGAGAACCAGGGCGGGTGCATTATCAATTCATCATTGTGGACCCTCGCCTGCATCTTCTAACGCGGCCAGTCCAGAAGGCAATGCGCAGGGCTGGGGGAATGAAGCTGTCCTGAACATGGAACCGGATTTCATAGACGGCGATGATACCTGACCATGTCCACCCCACTTGGAATCCCACTCGCTCCCAGTGTCTCCCGCCTCACACGTCTGCGCAAGGCCTCACATCGCCCTTATTACCCCGATGGCTGGTTGCCTGCAGAACGCGCGCACGGCAACGAGGCAGCACACAGGGCGATCGATTTGGCTACCTACGTAGTGGGTGGCGGACAAGCCACAGAGGGAGGTCTGCAGCAACTCAGCCGCAGCCTCCCAGAAGCGCCGGAGAGATTTCGTCAAGCCCCGACTTTGCTTGTCGCAAGTCGTGCAGCAGTAGCAGCATCAGCAGCAGTGAATTGGCGCCAGTCAAGACGTGTAGCCCCACGAGTGAGAGATCCCGAAGCTCCCAACAACACGCAAACGGGGCTCTTCCCCCAATGACGTGCCCCCAATATCCCAAGAGACAAAGGTGCGAGCCAGAGATTCATCCAGATGGGATGGTTGCCCCGCCACTCCATTGGGCAGCGAGGGTCGCCGAAAAGTTCCAGGTTGCCACGCCACCGACCCCAGTGGCAACCCCCCCCCCCAGTGGACCCCTCCTACCCACAGAGCGCTGTGGAAGCCCCGCGAAAGACCCATGAGGGAAAATCCCAGGCAACATGCATTTTTGACAGCTAGTAACTGGCTTGGTCATGGTATCCGGCCGGGCAGGCTTCCTTGTCTGGCGAGGCCGACAGGAGCAAGCTAGGCGCGTAGCAGGCAGGGAGAATCTGCGCTGTGAGAGAAGGGAGGGAACGGGGGGGGTAAACCAGGGGCAGTGCAGCGCAGCGCATCCATCCCTCCCAGGAGTGCATGCAAAGTACAGCCCGCGGTGCTACCATGTACGTACAGGTGTCTAAATTACAGCACCAACTGCAGTGCAGCGCCGCTCTCGAACAAGGCGGGAGGCTTGGGAGAGCAATGCAAGTAGAGTGCGGCTAACTTGCACTGTGCATTATTTCCGTGACGTCGTAGCTGATGAATTGATGATTGATGGATGATTGATGGATTGCATTCCCCTTTGGTTACCTGGCCCGTCGCCACCCAAGAAATCATGACGCTCCAAATCCGAGGGGTTGAGTGGAGGGGCAGAGTCAGAGTCAGGTCAGCCAGCCAGGGAGGCAGACGCACGCAAAAAGTGCAGAGCGCGGGAGAACAGAGCACAGGCACAGGGCAGAGAGAGGGATGGAATGAAGGAGGGGCAGCGAGGCAAGAATCAAAGGGAACCTGGATTGCTCCTAGCCTGGCGGAGGTGGGGCAATGTACCCGGTACAAAGCTGACGCTGGCTTCGTCAGGCTGTCCAGGCGGCCGCGCCTTTGAAATGCGGCGGTGCGACCGCTGTGTGTGCCTGAGCGCCGAGGTACCGGGCACCTCTGCGCTGCCCAGGCCGCACACCCCGCCGCCGGCTGCCCCGCGATGGAATTTTTCACGGCATGACATCAACGAGGAGCACAGAGAAGATGAGCGACGAGCAGCGAACAACCGGAGCGTGCCGGGGAAGAAATACAGGGGCCACTTTTCGCGCTCAGGAAGTAGCCAGAAGCCGCCGCAGGCAAACAATGTGTTTTTTTGGTACGCCTTGGGGCGGTTGCTTCGTTGCTGGGGCCTTCTAGTGGCCCACCGGCTCTTCCAGGTGCTCGCAGCTGCTTCGCTGCCCTGCTAGAGGGTTCCCGGGCCCCTGCACGCAAGCTGGTGTGGGCTCCTTTGGAACAGCGCAGAACCGCATCGAACCTTGGCAGCCGCCTTTATTTAGAACCTTTCGCAACCACTGCACCGAAACTTCTCTCTTTCCAAATCATCACTCTCCCAATACCCCCCAGAGTCTTCAAAACAGCTCTCCTAGATTTGAAGCACCTCCTCTCCCGTTTTCCCCGTCACATCTTCTTTTTTCATTCACAATGGGTCCCGCCGTCGGTATCGATCTGGGTACCACGTACTCCTGCGTGGGTATCTTCCGCGAGGATCGGTAAGTGCTATTTTCCCACAACTCCCAAACTCAGCTATATCGTGCAGCTGCTAACTTGCGCCCCAGATGTGATATCATTGCCAACGACCAGGGCAACCGAACCACCCCTTCCTTCGTCGGTTTCACCGACACCGAGCGTCTGATTGGTGATGCCGCCAAGAACCAGGTCGCCATGAACCCCCAGAACACCGTCTTCGACGCCAAGCGATTGATCGGCCGCAAGTTCGCCGATGCTGAGGTCCAGGCCGATATGAAGCACTTCCCCTTCAAGATTATCGACAAGGGCGGCAAGCCCATCGTCGAGGTCGAGTTCAAGGGCGAGCAGAAGACCTTCACCCCGAGGAGATTTCTTCCATGATCCTCACCAAGATGCGCGAGACCGCCGAGGCCTACCTCGGTGAGACCGTCAACAACGCCGTTGTCACTGTCCCCGCCTACTTCAACGATAGCCAGCGTCAGGCTACCAAGGATGCTGGTCTCATTGCCGGCCTCAACGTCCTGCGAATCATCAACGAGCCCACCGCTGCCGCCATTGCCTACGGTCTTGACAAGAAGATCGAGGGTGAGCGCAACGTCTTGATCTTCGATCTTGGTGGTGGTACCTTCGATGTGTCTCTCCTCACCATTGAGGAGGGCATCTTCGAGGTCAAGTCCACCGCTGGTGACACCCACTTGGGTGGTGAGGATTTCGATAACCGCCTGGTTAACCACTTCGTCAATGAATTCAAAAGAAAGCACAAGGTAAGCCCAAATGAAAATGCCATATTGTCAAGACCAATTACTAACTCATACCAGAAGGATCTTTCCTCCAACGTCCGCGCTCTGCGACGTCTCCGCACTGCTTGCGAGCGTGCCAAGCGAACCCTCTCTTCCTCCGCACAGACCTCCATCGAGATCGACTCTCTCTTCGAGGGTATCGACTTCTACACCTCCATTACCCGTGCTCGTTTCGAGGAGCTCTGCCAGGATCTCTTCCGATCCACCATCCAGCCCGTCGACCGTGTCCTTGCTGACGCCAAGATCGACAAGAGCCTCGTCCACGAGATCGTCCTCGTCGGTGGATCTACCCGTATCCCCCGTGTCCAGAAGCTCATCACCGACTACTTCAACGGAAAGGAGCCCAACAAGTCCATCAACCCCGATGAGGCTGTTGCCTACGGTGCCGCCGTCCAGGCCGCCATTCTGTCCGGTGACACCTCCTCCAAGTCCACCAGCGAGATCCTGCTTCTCGATGTCGCCCCTCTCTCTCTCGGTATCGAGACTGCTGGTGGTATGATGACCAAGCTCATCCCCCGCAACACCACCATCCCTACCAAGAAGTCCGAGGTCTTCTCCACCTTCTCCGACAACCAGCCCGGTGTCCTTATCCAGGTCTACGAGGGTGAGCGCCAGCGCACCAAGGACAACAACCTCCTCGGAAAGTTCGAGCTTACCGGCATCCCCCCTGCCCCCCGTGGTGTTCCCCAGATTGAGGTCACCTTCGATCTTGATGCCAACGGTATCATGAACGTCTCCGCCGTTGAGAAGGGAACTGGCAAGTCCAACAAGATCATCATCACCAACGACAAGGGCCGCCTGTCCAAGGAGGATATTGAGCGCATGCTCAGCGATGCCGAGAAGTACAAGGAGGAGGATGAGGCCGAGGGCAAGCGTGTCGCTGCCAAGAACGGTCTTGAGTCCTACGCTTTACTCTCTCCGCAACACTCTCAGCGACCCCAAGGTCGAGGAGAAGATTGAGGCCGCCGACAAGGAGACCCTCAAGACTGAGATCGACAAGGTCGTTGCTTGGCTCGACGAGAGCCAGCAGGCCACTCGCGAGGAGTACGAGGAGCACCAGAAGGAGCTCGAGGGCATTGCCAACCCCATCATGATGAAGTTCTACGGTGCCGGTGGCGAGGGTGGTCCTGGCATGCCCGGTGGCATGCCCGGCGGCCCTGGTGGCCCTGGCGGATTCCCCGGTGCTGGCGGCCCTGGCGCTGCCCGCCCTGGTGATGACGGCCCTACCGTCGAGGAGGTCGACTAAATTCTTTGATACCCCAACATCAGTCTCGACTTCCAGATTGGTCATGCGTCTACGATACGGAGGCTAGGGGTCTCAAGGGATGATGAGATTAGATTTTGCTTTTGCTTTTTTACGCATTTCACGGTCACGAACAGGGAAAAGCTCGGTGGTTTACCTGGGTTTGTACTTTAATGAATCAATGGATCAATACACATGAACCAAACTCTCCACTCGCTTGCAATGTGAATGTCAATGTAAAGTCCTGTGATCAATGAACAACAATGTTTCCCTTTCTAGGAGGACATCATCGTGGTTGGGAAGCTACAATGGGGTGACAAAAGTTGAGCGCGATTTCTATAATGACACCTCAAAATGCTGTTTTACTACCTAGACACTCTACGATAAATAGCTCTTGCTATTTTCCTAGAAAAATAAAACAAAATTTAGGGATAGATTATTAGTAAGGGTTTAGTATCCTTATTATTTACCAACACCTTGGTTCCATAAGAAGTTATGTGGTCACGATACCTGTCCGAATTGTGTGGTTCTTTCTCAAAACAGGACTATCAACAGTTTGTAAATGAGCAAGTGCGGCTCTGGTCTGCCTTCAACTAGAATTGGTGTTACATGGAAAATATAGCTTTGTTCAAGAGTCGAGATGCGTGTAAGCGAGAATAAATATCGTTCATTATGAAAGGAGTATCTCTGTTCATGCATGCATGGGTGATAGTAGATGTGGTCTGGGCAGGTATCTTGCCAAGTGTGGACAAGAAAGACCACGTTATCCTAATGTACAAAAGCAAGCTCCTCCTCCTCCCATTCTCTTCTGATCCCGAATCTGTAACTGTAATAAAAAAAAATGTCGCCAGATTACTCAATGGGTTTTTTAAAGACAGATCCTGGTTCCACCTTCTCCTCGCGGCCCTTCCAGACGTCTTCACTACTTGGCTTGCCAGGCCCGTACTTTGCGTGGTTCTTGTTGCGGTGGTGAGCACGGATGACGTTCTCACGCATCTCTGCGCCGTAGCTCTTGATACGCATGCAGAACCAGAAGTCGTCCCAGTGCTCGCTGCAAGAGCGCATCTCGCCGTAACGGTAGATGGCGTTCCACTGGCCACCCATCGAGTTGCATGCCCATGCCTGGTCAAAGGCTGTGCGACAGCTCAAGTCGGTGGGGAGGAGGGATTCAGAGAGAGCATCGCCGGGGGGTGCCTCGGTGAGCGTTTCGGCTCCGGCGCGGGAGGCCGAAGCGGAAGGTGAGGAGCGGGCGGAGAGCCAGGATGATATTGAGGAAGAGGATTGATCGGTGGGTTTTTTGTGATGAAGCCTGGTCGGTGGGCTGGGACTTGGTGTCGAAGAGGTCGAGGAACTTTTGGATCTCGGGGTCGTCGGATAGGTTGGATGTCGTAGAGGAGGAGGGCGAGGAGGATGGACTTGAGGTCGAGGTTGAGGTTGAGGTTGTGGATGGAGGGGCCGATTCCTTGTCGGCGGGCGCGGGTGCCTTTTCGGCAGGAGATTGCGAAGCCCAGAGCCAAGCCATTGCGACTGTCTTGGGATGTGCGTATGCGTAGTTGTATTGTACAGTCACACTCAATTAGAGCCAAATTGGATATCGCGGGGCTGTCGGCGACTCTGTAAGCGTAGGCGCGGAGATGAAAAGAGGAAGAGAGGGGACGGACGGACGGCGCGGGGAAGGTCGTAGTTGCCGTATGATGAGGGGGACGATAAAGGATTCGTCTCGTGATGGATGCAGATGCAGGTGCAGGCGTGTCCAATGGAAGTGGTATTCGCACCCTCCTTGGTGTATGCTTGGCCGTCTTCTTTTTCTTGGATGCGCGCGCAGCGCTTGGTGGTGATGGCGGGTTGCGTCGGGAAAATGGATCTGCCGGATCGCCGTGGGGAAAGAAGAGTGACGATCGTCTACATCTCGACAGGGATGTTTAGCTTCACTTAGAGGTAGGATGCTTGTGGATTGCATCTGATGGGACTGGGGATTGGAAAACGGGTTCTTTCAAGACGAATTGTGTACAATTGACATCGTGCAAAGTTCATATAGCCAGGTCTGCTGCCATGTGTAGTGCAGCGAGGATGGATGGATGACTTTACAAGCAAGTCCCCCGTATTGAGCAGACGTTAGTTTCACAAAACATAGTTTAATGAAAATGACGTCGAGTTCCACAATTTACTCTTTATGATGTGCTACACCTGGACAACATTTGTACGAAGCTCTCAGGGGATTGGTTTCTAACAGAAGCCGTGGAATGCCCTCTGTTGAGTTTTCGGTTGGTTCTGCGGTCCCTTCCATTTCGGGTGGGGTCGCGGCTAGAGCCTGCCCTAGCTTGTGGTTGTCTGATGATGGATGACCTCATTGTCATTGGTGAACCGAGGAAGCTCGCCTAGCTCTGCACATTCTCGAATCCAACCCTCCAGTCTAGGAACCTCCTCCTGTGCGCTCTTTCACAGCAAAACATCCTGCTGCGGAGCCAAATCACATCTGCTCATTCGCAGAATGCGTGCGGTTGGCATCCTCTCGCCATGATTTCCAGACGAGGCCTGGCGCTCCTCGCAGCGCGCCGCCCACTATTCTCAGCGTCAGCTTCGCCATGCACATCGTCCGCTGCCTTGGGCCTGACAGCCGCCTCACTCCTCCGCTACAGCAATGACAAGGCCACTATCTCTCGAATTGGAGTCTCTGGCCGTGCCTGGGAGAGCACAACGTCACTCGACCCCTCGGCCGCTCTCCCGGCCACTCCCCCGCCTTCACCAGAGGCTGACGGCGACAAGAGCGGGCACATTGCTGTCTCTACCAACGAGTCCATCCTATTCTTCGATAGTCAGTCCGCCAAGTTAGCCCGCAGTTATACATTTTTTACTGATTTCCTCCAGACATCTTCCCACTCAAGCTCAGCAGCGCTCTGTTTTGGCCATGGAGGACAGACCGTGATGTCTCCGACCTGCTGAAGCGCTTCGATAGCTCCTCCTTCGGCATTATGGACCCCATTCGTCTTGTCAAGACGGCAATCCCAGAAGATCTACCAATCAAAGTGACTGAGATCCTACCGCGTCTCAAGGACGGCGGCGCATATGTCAAGTTCAGTCACGACGCAAATATCGACCCTGCGGAAATCGAGGGTATGTACATGTGCACATGGGTCATGTCCTTCTCCTGGAGAATATGCTAACATCATATCGCCCAGCGTCTTTGAAGAAAAGACTGGCAGATCGACCTATCAAACCATGGTTCAGCCTCTGGCGTGGTGTCACGGCCCGCCTAGTCCAAGGCACTCCATGGCTCGAGGATCTTTACCGTTACCCCACCAGCCTCCTCAAGATCGAGTTCGTGCCCCCCAGTTCTGGAGTTAGTCCCGAGGAGCTCCCCGAAGAGGCTCTTTACACACTGTTCCGCAAATACGGCAAGATCGCCGATATCGTGCCACAGCCCACCGACTCCAAGGTCATTCCGCGGTACGCCCACGTTGGGTTCCCCTTGATAAGGGACTCGATCATGGCTCGCAACTGCATGCACGGGTTTGTTGTCAGCGAGGCCCTCGGGGGCGGCCAGAAAGGAACTAAGCTCAGGTTGTCGTACGAAAAGCGAGTCAAACCCCACAGCATCTGGAACTGGCTGACCAACCACTCTCGCATCGTCATACCCGTCGTGGCTGCTCTGCTCGCCGGTCTCTCAGTGGTCATATTCGACCCTATTCGCGAGTTCTTCATCAAGCTCCATGTTCAGCACTCTCTTGATTTTAAGGATTCGAAGTTATATAAGTGGTTCAAGAAGCAGACCGGCCACTTCTCCCTTGGGAACAAGAAGGACCACAGCGATGGTCTCGGCACTGTATGGAAACACCGACGTGAGGTCATCGACCAGGTTCACTCTTGGCTCGACGAGACGTCCGATACCTTCGTTGTCGTCACAGGTCCCAAGGGCTCCGGGAAAGTCGAAATGATCATGGACCAGTCGCTGGAGGGACGCAAGAATGTTCTCAAGATAGACTGCCGGCCCATTGTCGATGCCAGAGGGGAAGCTGGTACCATCAAGAGACTTGCCGCCGCTGTCGGATACCGCCCTATCTTCTCCTGGGCTAATAGCATGAGCAGCATGGTCGACCTCGCTGTCCAGAGTACCACAGGTGTCAAGGTTGGCTTCTCGGAAACACTCGAGTCGCAGCTCACCAAGATCCTGCACACCACCACATCTGCCCTCATGCGAGTCGCCGTCTCCGGGCGGACCAAGAAGGATAGCGATGCCAATCTGGCTGATGACGCCTATCTTGAGGCGCACCCCGAGCGCAGACCTGTCGTCGTTATTGACAACTTCCTCCATAAGCACGAAGAGAACAGCATCGTCTATGAGAAGATTGCTGAGTGGGCCGCATCCGCTGTCCAGAACAATGTCGCCCACGTCATCTTCCTCACCACAGACTCTGCCTACTCTAAACCTCTGGCCAAGGCCCTCCCCGACCGCCTCTTCCGCACTGTCTCTCTTGGTGACCTTGCGCCTGACGTAGCCAAGAACTTTGTCCTCGGCCGCCTCAAGGACCAGATCGCCGACGAGGAGAACAAGTCGGATGCTGATAAAACCAAGAAACAGCCAGTGCGACGCCCTGACATGGCGCAGTTGGATGCGTGCATAACCACTCTTGGTGGCCGGCTCACTGACCTCGAGTTCCTCGCCCGCCGCCTCCGGACTGGTCAGACGCCTAAGCAAGCCATTGATGAGATTGTTGACGAGACAGCCACCGATGTTGTTCGCATGTTCCTTCTTGGAAAGGGCACGGAAGTTGAGAACAAGAAGTGGTCCTCCCAGCAAGCTTGGCACCTCATCAAGTCGCTTGCCGAGACTCCATCCCTGCGGTACAACCAGGTCCTCCTGTCCGGGCCCTTCTCTGCCTCCACCTCCACGGTGGACGCTGAGGCGGCTCTTGACAGCCTCGCCAGTGCTGAACTCATCACCGTCCGCACCAAGCAAGGCCGACCCGAGCTCATCACCCCCGGCAAACCCCTACACCATGCCGCCTTCGCTGTACTGTTGCGTGACCGGGTCCTCCGCGCCAGGATGGATCTCAACATCATCACCGACGTGTCCAAGGCTGAGGCTCGCTCTATTGACAAAATCGAGACTGAGCTCGCCCTGCTTGGAACCTTGCCGCGTCAGACGGGCGAGACGGCCGGTCGAATCAGCTATCTCCTAGGTAAACTCCAGGCTAGCCAGGTGAAGATTTCCAAGTGGGACCAGGAGACGGTCCAACTGAAGAAAATTTTGAACGAGGAGTACTAGAAATTAGATGAATGAGAGGGCTAGTAACTGTCATGGTGTTGTGGTAGCGGGCTTGCAAACGAAGGACAGTGCTATACGAGATTTACATCGACACGGACAGGATGAAGAGATCTTGGATTAGATGTGTATTGATAGCAACCATGTAAAAGGCTCCATGTATAACGAGGATGTGGGCAGATACCCTTCTCAACAAGACAACGAATTTCCCCCTTTTCATTCCTCGGTATACTCTCCGCCCAATATCATCTCGGTGCAAAGCAGCCACTGGCAGAACCACACTCAAGACTAAATCAGCAAAGCTGTCATATCATCTCTTTCTTGAATGGCATGCAACTTAAGGCCTCCCATACGTAACGTAAATCATAAACCCACTCTGTCAAACTGACCCATGCTCAGCCAGTTTTCAATCCTTCTTAAATCCCTGTCAATCTCGATTACCGAGAGCCAACTAGCACGAGGGCCAGCACAGAAACTCCACCACAATGAAACGAAACAAACAACAAAAGACCTCCCATCCAGCATCGCCACGTGAAATGAATGAAGGAGGTTCTGGATGGATATATACACGAGTGCGCCTTCATATGCAAACATCGAAAAGACGGAACATTTGGCCCCTCGGGGACTATTAACTGAGGGCCATTGTGGAGTTTTGCGACTGATCGGGATCGAAGAATTGGCTCGAGACCTCGCATGCTTGGGAGAAGAAGATCCGTGAAGGATTGTCGTAGTCGTTTGTAATGCTGTAGTAGTTTCCTACGTCATTGTATGTTAGGCACATTCGCTATGTTGATGTCAGGGGTAAGGAAAATAGATGACATACCTCTGGGAAACGAACCACATGCCTCCGGCGGTGATGCGGAATTGCGCCTCGTTGACGGTGACGAGAACCTTGCCGTAATGGACAAAGAAGACCATATGCATCTTCCGCGAGTTCTTGGGCCTCTTCTCCGTGCCAGGGGGCAGGTCGACAACACCGGCGCCCATGAAGGGCGTGATCAGCGTCTTGGCGAAGCGGAACGTGGCATCGCGGATATCGCGTGTCTGGATGGCGTCGGCTGAAACGGCGACTCGCTCCTCCGTCACTTCAACGGGCTCGTCGTCGGCCGGCGGTTGCAACTCGTGCTCTGGCTCCCATAGGATGACCTCGCCAGTGACGGTACCGGGGCTGATCTCCCAGTCCTCGAGCTCCTCCTCTTCGGCATGAATAGGCCGCTGTTTGGACTTGGCTTTGGACCGTGCCTTGCTCCGGGGCGCGCGCTTTTGACGGGGGGAGTTCCTCGGGTACGCGGATGACCTCCTTGATGGTAGGTAGGACAAAGCGATCCTTGGCAAACATATTGTCGATCTCCTCTTCCTCATGGACGACCTGCTCACCTCTCCACCAGTCCAGTGGCTTGTACGAGTGTCTGCCAGATCTCGTCTGCCTCATAACGTCGGCGTCGTGGCGCATAGATACAAGACCACGAGACTGGGGCATCGGCGGACCGCGTTGGAGGGCTGCAAATGACGTGTCGCCAACATTGTCCTCTTCCACAACTGGGAGCTTGGGCTTTCGTCCAGGCTTGCCGCGAGGTTTTGGCTCGGGTTTGGGAGCGGCTGCTTTTGCGGGAGCAGGCTTGGCTGGTTGTGGTTTGGAGGGCTTGGGCTGCACAGTCCGCTGCTTCTTTGGCGGTGGCGCACTCTCCTCTGGCTCCGACTCGTTCTCATCTTGCTCGCCCTCCGTCGATTTCCGTGCAGCTGGCCGTTTCCTAGAGCTCTGAGCTGACGTGGGTTCTTTTGGCTTGGCGTCCTTCTTTGCTGGCCGTCCTCTTCGCTTCTGGGCTATTGAGCCCTCCCCAACCACTGACTGTTCCTCGGGGGGGTCCTCTGCGATTGGTTTAGGTGCAACCTTTGCTGGCCTTCCGCGACCCTTCTTCTTCGCAGCGCTCTGACGGATGACTGGTTCCTCCTCGACAGGTGGTGATTCCGGTTCGGGTGTAGGTGTGTTTCCGCCCATAGCGGCAACCATCTGTAGAGAGTCCTCCAAGAGAGCTGAATGATCTGGATCCTCATCTTCATCCTCTTCCTCATCCCCGGGTCGGTGTACAACAGTGTTGTTTGTATTGTCGTCCATGTCCTCATCTTCGTCCTCTTCGTCCTCATCCTCGTCTTCTTCGCTGACGGTACCATTAAGACCATTCGGCTTAGTCCTGCCTTGTCCGTGGTTAGGGCCAAAGTTGAGCATTCGTGTTACCGTCGACTCGGGTTCCTCGACAACCGATCCGCGTACGGGCGAAGAGACGCGCTCGAGGTGTGGATTCTTGCGTGCGGGTGACATCAGATTTGTCTTTATGGGCGATCGACTGCGAGGGATGCGGAGCTGTCGATCCTTAAGCAACGTCCGGGGACCAGGACCAGCGCCTACGATGGAGTTAGCCATGCTAGTTGGTAGATTGGATGGCCGAAGAGCTGCGTACTGTCTTCAATTTCCATGTCATCACTCCCCAAGTCGCTTTCCTCATCGCTGGTGTCTCTGCCGTTGGCGACTGGAGACTTCTCGGGCGAGGAAAGATCGTCTAATGGCTGCATGCCATGCTCGTCACGCTTGCCGGTATCGCGCATGAAAACACCGGTTTTTTCTAGGAATATTACATCAACAGTGTGCGGCAGAAGAGCAAGAGTCGCGCAACGTACCGGCCGCGTTCACCGAGCGTGTGGAAGGCCTGGGGCTCCTCATCGTCTCCGCGCCTGCCGCGAGGGGCCATGGCTGCGTAGGGGTTTCGGGGTTCCGAATCCAAAGGGAAACTGCGTCGCGGGGTGATCACGCCAATGTGTCCGAGACGTAAGATGCTGCGATGGTGGCGTGGAGGTGCAAGTCGAAATACAAGTCGAGATGCGACGGCGGAAAATGGAACGCGCGCCGGCGGGTGTTGACGCGGTGGGTGTTGTTGGAGATGGGCGAGCTTTAGGCGACAGGTCGGGAAGCTGCAGCACTGAGCGGCCCCACCTTTTCTTTTTACATTTTGGGGAGCCGTTCTAGGCGTGTTGCCGCCTGTAAGAAACCCCCCCCCAGCGCCTCATTGCACTGGTTCAGGTACCCCTGTCCGCTGAATCTCCAGCACCTTTAACCCCACTGGGCGCCAAAGCTCAATTGGAGCTGCGACGCGTCTCCCATGACCAAACGCGTCGAGGTCCGTCCATTTAATATTCTGCTCTCATGCCTCCATCTCAATATCCATGACACGACACAGAAAACAACCACACATCACACAAACAAACAATCACCAATCACGAATTACGAACTAGAACCCTCCGACTGTCTGGCATTTTTTAGTTAATGGCGTATTCCTATTTGATACTTCGGTTCTCTCTCTGCCCCTCCTCCACCGCCAAAACCTCCAGTTCAGACATCACCAACATCACCACCACCATCATGACCGACTCACAATCCTCCACCTTCATTCCCCCTTCCATCCACCGCTCGGAGCTCCTCTCGGGTGCCTCCTTCGCCCACTTCTCTCCCATTCCCGCCGCCCTGCTCCCCACCGACCCCTCCGATCCCACGTCGGCGCCGCCCTGCTGCCTCGGCGTCGACGAGGCCGGCCGCGGACCCGTCCTCGGCCCCATGGTCTACGGCGTCTTCTACCTGCCCCTGCCGCTCTCCGACCCGCTCCTCCGTAACACTCACCACTTCGACGACTCCAAGGTCCTCACCGCGGCCGTCCGCTCCGACCTCATGCGCGCCCTCTGCGAGCCCGGCTCCGACCTCCACAACTCCTGCCCGGTTGGGCCACCGACTCGCTCTCCGCCCGCGACATCTCAGCCAACATGCTCCGGCCCGCTGCCTACAATCTCAATGCCCAGGCTATGGATTCCACCATCGACCTCATCAAGGCCGTCTATGCGAAGGGCGTCAACATCCAGGAGATCTACGTCGACACCATCGGCCAGCCAGCACCCTACCAGGCCAAGCTGCAGCGCATCTTCCCCACAGCCAAGATCACCGTCGCCAAGAAGGCCGACAGCCTCTACCCGTGTGTCAGTGCCGCCTCCGTTTGCGCCAAGGTCACCCGTGACGCTGCCCTCGAGGTGCTGTACGAGGCACGCGCCCTCGAGGACGGCGTCACTACCGAGGAGGACGGCATGGCTTGGGGCTCAGGATACCCTTCCGACGGCCGATGCGTGGGGTGGATGAAGGGCAATATCCACCCCGTGTTTGGCTGGGGTCCTGAGTGTCGGTTCAGCTGGGGTACTGCCAAAGACATGCTCGAGGCAAAGGGCACGGCGGCGTCAAAGTCGAGTGGCCAGCTGACGATGATGGCGAGACGAGCAGGTTAACTGATTTCTTTTCTGCCGAAAATGAGGACAAGGGGTCTGAGCTGGGTACTTGGTTTGGCACACCGGCAGGGTTGGAAGCATTTTAGGCATATTTCTTTTCTTTTTGATTATAAAAAGTCTGGGGGCACCCACTGGAAAGGGCTTCACAACTTAGGGCGCATTGGATGGTCATCTCTGGGTTCAGTAAACATTATATCCTGTTTGTTTCGCTAATCATACCCGGCAAGGTCTGAGACTAAATACATAAAGAGTCCATGCCATCAGATATCATCAATGTCGTTCCTCTCCGTAGAGTTGGCCTTCTGCCCGCGGCTGTCCAACGTGTCCATGCTGATGTTGTCGCTGTCCCGGGCGGGCATAGCCAGGGCCTGGCGCGCCGTATCCGAGTTGGCGATGAACTCACGCAGCTGCTGCTTGGCAATGTCCACGCCCTGGGTCACCGCCGCGTTGCCCATCTGGACCATGGGGCCCAAGAGGTTGAGCGTGTATGAGATGTAGGTGCCTCCCGCAATCATAATGAGCAGGATGAAAAGCATAGGGTTGCGCAGCACTGTAGGCGATACACGTTAGCAAACTTTCGTCGTAAAATCTCAGCGTCCACCACTTACCCATAAAGATCTCGTTCCAGCCCAGTGCCAGGAGCAACCCGTAGAAGTACCATGGAATCTGGGCTACGCCACCGATAGCACTCCGCTTTGGCCTCGACATAGACGCCGTCGGCCGTCTTCTTGAACCGCACAACCAGATCCTGTCGCTTGCCTTCGCTGAGCACCGTCATCTCTTCCTCCAGGCTCTTGCCTTCTTCCTCGTCAATGCCTCCAATCGGCGTCAGATCCTCCTCATCGCCAGCCTCAACACCAATGGGCTGCAGTCCAATAAACTCGGGGAGATCCGGTGGCGCGTACGTCTCAGAGAGTCGGAACCTCGATAGAAGGGGGATGAGCGTAAGGGTCGACTCCCTCGCCTTGGTATAGATGCCCTCAATGTCATCAGTAGGGCGCCAGATGCGCGGGACGCCGGCCTCATCATAACGGAACTTTTCCTCAAAATTCTCTCTCAGCTTCAAAAGGATGTTGCCTTCCATAACCTCCTCTTCAATCTTCTCCCGCAGAGCACTCCAGCTCTTTCGGCGGAGTCGCCAGGCACCGACAAGCACCTCCGCGTCGCTAGCATCAAAGCTCTTTGCTCGGTCGGCGAATCGGACCTCGGCCTCCTTAACAATACCCGTGAAGACACTCCAGATCCTGTCCCAAAGGTCCTTCTCGGTAGGGGGCTTATCCTCAGTTTCAGGGGCTCCCATGCCTCCTCGGCCCGTGCCCAGCTTGTTGAACTCCAAGCCGATGGCCTCGCCAAGTCGCGACTTGACCCACCGTTCCACGCGCGTCGCAAGGCGTCGCATCTCCTCCTTTCGCAGCTTGGAGCTGACCTCGTCAAGTTCCTTTTCAAAAAGGGAAGATTGAGACTCAAAGGTGGTCCACGATACGCTCTCCATGCGGAGGCTTTGCGCCTCGACATTGAAGATATCCAATGTATTTCGCTTCTCGTTGGCGACAATGTCGGCAAACTCGTAGGAGCCGCCAGCCTTCTGCCCAGCCTTGACCTTGCTAGCGACCGCCTCGCTGAAAGCAGCAACGCCGGCCTTGTGAGCGGCGGCCAGCTGTCCCTGGTACAAGGCCTTGAGGCGGGTATCAATCTTTCCTTCCAGCTCCTGCCTCTTGCGGGCGTAGACGCCCTTGTGGTATCGACTCGCTTGCGTCTCGAAAGCTTGGATGCACTTCTCGCGGGCCTCCTTTCCGGAGGTACCCAGATCAGCCAGTACGGTGGGGATACCCAGCTTGGAACCCTCGGCCTGCTTCTCCTCAAGGGGGGAAACAATGAGGTCGAAGTTTATCAGAACATCCCCTGGAGATCTCGTCACAACGAAACTGGGCAAGAAGCTCCTGCTGAGTCGGGAGATCAAGATCCTTGTTGTTGACAATCTGGTCCCAGATGCCCTCGGCGTAGATGGAGAAACCATCTGCAGGGATCCTTCGGTGGTACTCGGGGAGGAAAAGGCCGCCCTCGAGTTCCTGATCGCCTTTGCCACTACGGTGTCCAGCGATGAATCTTGACCCTAGGTTCTGAACCTCCTGGGTGAATTTTTCGGCCTGCAAGATCTTGTGGGGGAGCGCTGCGAAGCCAAAGTCGAAGTAGTCATCGATGCGCGATTGCTCAAGACCCTGGGGCTTGGAGATGGAGGACCAGATTTTGGTCAGATCCTGGATGAGGGTCGTTCGGAGATTGGAAAGGGGGGTGGTGCCAAGATGATCGCGAATGACGAAGAAGAGGAGGGACCTCGGAGAAGATCTAAGTGAGCACGTGTCAGCATCCCGGAGTTTCTCAGAATAATGGCACAGGGTCGGAGCTTACTGCTTGTCCTTGAGGAAGAGCTGCAGGTTGACCTCGAAGACGGTCTTGAGCAAGCCCATGTTGGCACCCTGGTACAGACCGACCTGGTGCTCCCAGATGTTGAGGATCAAGACCTCGCTTGTGGCGAGCGCAAAGAGGGCGCTCTTGCGCTCAAAGTCCTGGTCCTCACCGCGCTCGCGACCGTCGGTACCCTCGACGTCCATGACGAGGATGTTGTCGGCCATCTTGGTGCCGGCGCTGTCCTCGCGCTTGTTCTTGGACATCCAGATGCCCTTGGTGGTCTGTCGGCGCTCCGTCTCAGACATGACGGAGAACTCGGTGCCGAAGAGGTTGTTGAGCAGGGTGGACTTGCCGGTGGACTGAGAGCCAAAGACGGAGATGAGGTGGTAGTTGAAGCCGGCGTCGGCGACGTTGGTGAGCTGGAGGTATTCATTGAGGTTATCACTAATGGGAGGGTGGGCGGTTAGTAAAGGGGCGCATATCGTCATGAAGACAACGTGGTGGATAGAATGACAAGAAGTGGCGACGTAGACAAGTGGGATGATGGAAAGCGAGCGGAGGATACGGACAGGGACATGGACATACTTGAAGTCCTTCTCCTCGTCGACGACCTGGACGCCATGTTCGTAGCTGCCCGGCGCCAGCTTTTCGCCGACGGCAGAGAAGTGGCCGTTCATGGTTGCGATGGCAGAGTATCAGAAGCGGGAAGATGGAAGCGAGAAGCGGTGAGAGAAGAGAGAGAAGGGGAGCTTCAGCAGCTCGGGACAAGCATGAGTCGGGAAACCCTGGCAGACGCAGCAGGTGGCGGATAGAGTCGTCGAGTTGGCAAACACAGGCAGAAGGGATTGGTTTCTGTGGGCGCCTGGTCGTTGGGGGGGGATGCAAAGGGAAGTGCGTGGGACGATTGATGAGCGATGCCAAAATGTTGTGAAGTGACCACCTGGACAAAGTTGCTAGACCCTTGTGATATAGAGCAGCCGACCAACCAGGTACGTATCGGGCGGGCCGCGGACCTAACCTCTCTCCATGGGGGTTCGCACATAATAAGCCACCTCATCCTGGGCAGCGCAGTGGACATTTACAGGAGGTCAGTGGACACGTACGGGAGACGCTTCCGGAAGACGCCTACAAGAACCGCCTACAGGAGACCCTAGGTAGGTATAGGAGGCACCTCTCTGTACCTGTACCTGGACCTGTGCCGGCCGGAGGAGGTACAAGACAATGGAACCAACGCACAGCAGCAGCGAGGTACCTACATTAGCTCAGTCAGCGAGTACCTGGCTGTGCCATGCTGCCACGCAGCCTCTGCTTGCGCGCCTCGACTTTACCCACCAGGCACAGGCCAAAGAGCTTCCATCGTCTCGTCCTGCATGCGTGTGTGCATGTGCGCGTGCATGTTCCTCGACGGACCGGTGTACGTCCGTATTCGTACCTACCTATCTCGAGGCTTGAGTTGCCTTGGGGGCGCAGTGTTTCTGGGGCTGCCGGAAGCGGTGGTTTTCCCGTCTCCGGTCCGTCTCCGGGGCCTCCGTCTCGAGTCGCAGGTACCCGTCTAGCGGAAGTAGTGCCGTGGCGGCGGCGATGGCGGCGAGCGCGGGAAGAGACCCGCCAATCAGAAGCTACAATCCGGTGAGAGGCGACCCGCCGAGGGGCATTTTCTTGAGCTTCAGGAGGAGAGCATCGCAACGACCACACCCTTCACCACCGAAATAAACAGTTCCTCCAAACTCATCTCATATCAAACAGCTTTCCGTCTTAAATCTCGATAGAGCACTAGCCGCCATGTTGATCAAGGAATCCCACGTCGACGTCTCGACGACTGCCAATGGCAAGGACAGCTCCATGCGTACGTCCTCGATGCTTGCCCCTCATCCAGAGACTTGATCTCATATATCTCATTTCTGCTACTTACGACCATGATCAGGCATCTTCCTGTTCCATCCTACGATTCCTGGGTATCCCAACGCGTATGTCCCCTTCTTCTCTTTGCCCCCGCATATAAGAAACTTAACTGATCTTCCTTTAGTCGCTTCCCTGGTGTCTGCCTCTTCAGTGAGATCTACCAAGGTGCGTCAGATATATTCCTACCATCCAATATCTAGTCAATCCAGTCAACCAACTCTCGACTGCAGTCACTGGCCCTGTTGCCCGTTTCGCCCGCCAGATTGCCGGCCAGGGCTACATCGTCGCCGCTCCCTCCTCCTATCATGACTTCACCGGCCCAGAGGCCCTAAAGTACGACGTGGAGGACACCGACCGCGGCAACCAGTATAAGATTGACAAGGTAGTTGTCATGACATATGTTTGTGCCAACTTGATCTGATCGACTATTCTCTTCCAGACCCTCGAGTCCTACGATGCCGACTCGTACGCCACCGTCGACTGCCTTCTCTCCCTCCCAACTTGCACAGGCCTCATCGGCGCCACTGGCATGTGTCTCGGCGGCCACCTCGCCGTCCGCGCTGCTGTAAGTCTCTCCCATCACTCACATATATCGTATAGACACTCACACTTCCCTTACAGCTTGACCCCCGCATAACCGCGTGCGTCTCATACTTCGCCACGGACATCCACTCCCGCACACTCGGCCCTTACACGGCCGCCAACACCTCCTCCACCCCACCCCCGAACAGCAACCACACCCTCGATCTCTTTGCCAACTTCAAGGGCGAGGTAGCCATGATCTTCGGTATCAAGGACACCCACGTGCCCGACGCTGGCCGTGACCTCATCCGTGCCAAACTCCGCGACGCAGGTGTCGTCACCAGCTTCCACGAGTTTGCCTGGGCCCAGCACGCCTTCATCCGGGACGAGCTCAGCAAGGGTCGCTACGACCCAGCCATCACAAGGTCTGCTTCGAGATTCTCCTCGAGCTCTTCGGCAGGGCCCTAAAGACCGACCTCGGGGCCAAGGATGGCGCCGTGCCCCCGCCTGAGCATATCTGTTAACATGTCATGACGCTCTATATGATTTTGTTCACGTTGAGTCCAGTTATGTGACCATGACCTTGACAAATAATAATGGATATTCTAATATATCTTAACTTCGTGAGAATGTGTGAGATGCTCAGTAGCAATCCCGGGCCTGAAAAAGCCCTTTTCGTCAACCCAAATACATCCATCCGCCCATTTCTTCTTGAGCGGAATACCCATTCATTCTATCGCAAAAGAGAAAGCCTCTATCTCCCCACTAATGTTCCCATGTACACCAAAATGACAAGTTGCAATCAAAAGCTCTGGGGGTGGTCTCCCCGTGTCGCTACCATCGTGCCTCTACACACCGCCTCTTCCTCGTCAGCTCCAGGACCACTAGCGCTGGCCAGCTGGCGGCTGTTATTTGGATGGTCCCTTCCGCTGCGAAGGAGTGCCCTGCAGAGGGTTTTGCACGTTGGTCTGCACATGGCCGCTGGAGCCGGTTGCACCGTAGGGCTGGTACCCACTGCCGCCAGAGGAGCCTGCAGAGAGATTGGAGTGATAGGGAGTCACACCCAGGCCCGTACCGGTCTCAGGGTCTTCTTCGAAGGGGCTACGCATTGGGCTCCTAGGGCTTGGGTGCCTCACGGAAATGCTAGGCCTAGGCGGCGTCTCCAAGGTCAAGGCAGGCAGGGTCTCACCAGCCTTGCGACGACCGCGAGTGCTGTCCCGCTTGAGGTCGTGGCGCAGATTCTCGATGTCCTTAGTACGGCCGTGATCGTGGTGCTCGTCCGAGCCGAGGGTCTGGTCGTCTCGAGTATCCCAAGAACCAAGCTCAGGCACAACGGGACGAGTGCTAAGCTCGTTGATAGCCTGCTTCTCGCTGTCCTCGCTCTCTTCCTTCTTATGGGTTGGAACCAAGCGGGCGTCTTCCTTGTCCTTGGCGGCATCATCACGGCTCTTGCTGGCAAACTCATCGCTAACCGTAACCGCGTACGTGGGGTTTGTCGGGCCACCCAGAGGCTCGCCGCCACCACCAGGACCAAAGATGGGAACCTTCTTCAGGGCCAGGGCCAATGCACACATGAACTTGGACCGGCGGTTGGCTCGGACACCAGCGTTGTGCCAGTTGGACTTGTGCTTGATGTCCACCTTAAGGAGCAGCTTATCCAGATCGCCCACACTGCCAACATCAATGTTCAACTCAGGCTGGAAGTCACGCGAGTTTTCAGGAGCCCGAACAAACTTCTCCATTTCCACTCGAAGAAGTTCGACGTCTTCGAAAGACGTGTCGAAAGAGACGTTGACTTCGATGGTCTCGCTCATAGACTTGCTGCGAGAGATGTTCTCAATCCACAAGTTGTTGAGAACGATGTTGGGGATCTATAAATAGTCAGTACTCGCTCTCCAGGCGGTGCAATAGGGAATTAAATACGAACCTGAACAACCTGGTTGTTGCCGCGGTGGAAAACGGTATAGAGAAGGGAGATCTTGTTGACAACCATGGTGGTAGCGGTGATCTCAACTCGGTCGCCGACATCATAGGGATGCTTGACGAACAGGAAGATGCATGAACCCAGGAACTCCTGGCAGGTAACGGCAAAAACAAACGAAAGCGAGAGAAGGGTGGTTCCAGCAGCAGTCAGAGTCGTGACGAGGGTGCTCTTGAAGAAGATAACTGGAAAAACCGTTAGTATGGTCAAGGGGCATCGCAGAGGGCGACTTACGGAAAATGAAGATGACAAGCAGGAAGACGAAGAACAAGATGACCTTATCAAAGACTCGCAGAGCTTGACCAATATCTTTCATGCCTTCGCCAATTGCCTTTCGCTCAGTTCCCATCTCAACAATTTTGAGGACCATTTCGTCAAGACTGATATCGCCGTTCTCATCGTTGTCAATGGCGTAGAAAGCTTCTTCGGCCTCGTCTTTGTAGGCAGGGCCGAGCACTTCTTGGAAGTCGTCGACGACAAGCGAGTTATGGTTCTCCACGACGAAGGACATCCAGATACGACGGGCCAACGCCTCAGATGACTTCTTCTTCTCCAAAGCCTCAAGAACAATTGAGTGAGCAGAGTTGGGGTTGAAAACCTCCTTGCCGGCGATTTCGGACGCAATATTGCCAAAGACGGACGTGACTTTGTCTCCAATGCGACCGACGTCTCCAATGATCTTCATGGGTGTAGCAGATCCTGCCCGCTTGTGACCACCCTTCTTGTTCTTGCCTCGGAGCATTATCTCGATGCTATCGTTGATGATGTAGTCCTCGTCGGCGAATTCCGGGCAGTACATAGGGAACAGGGTGCGAGAGGCATCATATAGCAGTCCAAGTAGATGGATTTCTCGCTTCGAGGCCTTGATTCGGTTGGCAAAAGACCGCTGATGGTACGAGATACCAATGAGCTGAACAATTGCCTTTTCACCGAGGAAGACAGCTGATGAGACGAACAAGGCTCCGAGGATGCGACTCATGTTCTGACACCAGACAATGGCTTCGACTGATTCGGTGTTGCCATCAACCTTGATGGTAGTCGCGTCCTTATAGTCTTTGAAGAGTCCCTGGAAAGTCACGTAGGATGCCAAAGCCCAGAAGAAGAAGGAGAAGGGGAGAATGAGGTTGCTGAGAACGGTTGCGTACTTGCGAGTACCCATGCTGACGACACCGCAGAAGAACATAAAGGCGCCAGGGAGAAACCAAGCCACAACCTTTGCGACCCAGAGTGAGAGCCACATGATTTGGACCCAGAGGAAGACATCAAATAGTGAAGGTCCATGGCCTTTCTTAGCGCCCACTTTGGGGTCTTCCTTTTTATCCATGACGGCAAGGACGATGATCGGAATGGCGAGGAGAAGACTGACGGGGACAACGTAGACGAGATATCGTGTAACGACTGAGAAGCCAATGATCTTGTTGTACAGCCTGCCCATGGCGTTCAGAGAAGCCTCATCGCTTGTGTTGGCGCGGGAAAGACCTTCATCATCCAGCTTGCGCCGACGGCCTCGGTGGCCACTCTTCTCGTTTTCATGACGAGACTCGGAGTCGAATGTGTTGGAGTTTCTAGGGCAGCCTTGCGGTGGCCGGTGTTGGAAGACTTGATAGAGGCATTGCTCTTTACCGTGGTGAGCTGGATGCCGTCGGCCATGTCGCGAGAGCCGCCAAGGGGTATGAAGCCGGAGTTGCGAGGAGACAGGGAGGCGTGGCGGTTAACCATTGTGGTTATATGTTTGTCTAGACTCCACCAGGGGGTCAGACAGATGGTGCGGGTGAGGGGGGAGGGACGGAGCGCAGGTGTCGGAGCGCAGCGTGTCGGATCGCGGAGATCTGCGTGGTGAAGAACGTGGTTGTAGGTGAGACTCGGGGGGATTGACGTCTATGGCCAAATCAAGGGAGAAGGCAAAACGCGTAACGTCAGAGAGACGGGACCAGGTTAAGAAAGGAAACGGCGAGGGGATGTCAAATCCACTCTCGGAGGGTGACGACAGCTGTGCTGTCAAGTGGGAGTTTGTGCTGGATGCTCGCTCCAGGCGTGTGTGGGATCCCAAACCCAATGCGTGACAGATTCAGATGCAGAGGAAATCAGGACAATGCGATAGATGAATGCTGAATGACGATGTCAAGATCTCTTCTTCCCCGTTTCGAACAAAGAACGAGGGTGAGTTTGATGCAGTGCTTTGGGCAAATGACACAAAGCAGAGGAAACGAGAGTGTCCCAAGACGAGGGAAAGACGAGAGAGGGGAAGGACACCGATCGAGGTGGGAGGGAGTAAAGCGGTTTTAGGACCGGAACGAGGGTACTGGTGGAGAATCAGAGGAGAGAAAGAAACAAATAGCAAACGCGTCGACAAAGGTTTTCAGGGAATGATGAACGAGGTGGAGGTGGACAAGGCGAGTTGAGGTTGGTACCCCCGGATGGATGCGCCAACCCGCCTTGACCAACAGCGTGTGAAAGGGGCGATTCAGGTACGTACCGGCGCCGTCTCGCAGCCAAGCGGGTCCAGCGTGGAGAAGGGGGAAGGCGCTGAAGCGCTGATTCACCTCCACTGTCCAGGTTTTCCCACAGGGCACCCACAGGGCATCCACTCAGTGCCGACCGCTGCATTGCAGCCAGCCAGTGCGATCCTCTGCCCATGCCAGGGGCCAGCCTCGAGCTGAACAGGATCCGCGACAGGGCCTTGCAGGGGGGCGTCCGCCGGGCCAGAGCCTTGCAGCAGCCCGCCAGGGGGAGGCGCCGCCCCCGACGCCGCCTGACAGCCACTGACAGCGCCGGATGGGCTCCCGAACGCACTCCCAAACCCGGCCGCAGCCCCTGGCGGCAGCGCCATCGCTTGTTTCACGTTGCCCGATCGGGAGCGAGACTTGGGGTGCGTGGCCAGCGGCCGTTCCTGGTGGGCGGATGGAGCGGCCCAGCCACCTGCCGATTGAGGCTTGTCTCGAAAAAAGTCAACTCAACGGCTGATTTGTTGACTTCCAGGTTCCTAGTGCGCATATGTACGTACTATGTTGAAAGAAACACCATGAATGACATGACGCGAAAGAGGTCAACAGCACGGCATCGTAGAATCGTAGCACAGCACGGAGCAGGTGGTTTGAACCCCCCTCCCATCCTAGAGACAGACATGTGGAGGAGCTCGCTTGGCAGCAGATGCGTGTGCAAGACAGCAACCAAACTCTATGGGGATATTGGGGTCGACCCCCCTCGCGATCGGGCCATGCTCATCCTTTCCATGATGGGAGGAGCTGGCATTCGTGGTGGGTTTTGATGGGCCGAAAATATGGAGATTCATCATAGTTGGCCGGCGTGAAGAGATCGCTTCTGTTTGTTTTCTCGCCTGCGTGTGTTTGTGTGTGTGGGACGGGGATTACCTCCGGTACGTAGCGATGTACAGCCGGGATGGGTCCTTGGATCTCTCGTGTTGTGAGATTCGGTTTTTTTCTTTCCTTTTTCGCTTTTGGCGTCCTTGTTATTCGGATGGCCGTGTGAGCGAGCAAGGGGGCACGAGAGCGGTACTGTGTTGCACTGTGTTGTACGGTGTGTGTCCATCATGTTGGATTTCATTTCCATATTATTACTGTACTGCACAGCACCATGCCCAGCCGTGCCCAGGCCATGCCCGTGATGATAGAGCGAAGCCAATATCAATGCAATCCCAATCCATTACCGCCATTCCTTCGCCCAGTCCCCAGGATCCCACTGTGTAAAAGGGATCACGCAGGGGCTCCCCATCTCTGTCCACCAGCGAGCTCACCCGCTGCACACCCTCCTGCACCCACACGCATTCGCTCTTTGAAGCTCAACCGTTTCCGCTTGTAAAGAACCTCTCCCACAGGATAAAATGTCATCTCTAGCGTCGACGCCACCACCCAGCGGGTATGTACTACGTATGTATGCCGCGCAACTGCCAAGCCCCCGTTCGTCTCTTTTTTAAACGCCATGCCGGCGTCGCGCTTCTGAGACGGCGAGGACCTCCGTCTCCATTATGACGACGTTACTCGAAAACATTTCCAGCAACTTCTCCGGTGTCGACGCGGCGCCCCCCGCCGTATGATGCCGTGCTGCTGGCTTCCGCATCTCCGTAGGAGCAATTCCGAACCAGGACCCTCTCTTTCTGCAGAAGTGCCTGTGCGTAGACAAACTGACGGGAGCTACTCCCTCTTGTCCCTCCGGGACGCTCACATTCTTTTCTCGTCTCAACTTGCCACTGGCGGCAGGCCGGTACACGCCATGCGACGCCCCTGCAGCTGAATGGCGGCCCGTTTAAATCATCCGCTTCCTCCAAATGTGGGAATCGTGTCAGATGAAATGTCTTGCTCACTAGCAAACGCAAGGATTGCACGCTTGCAGGCTCCCCCTTTCATGAATGTTGCACCGCAGCCGTAGGATTGGCAATGTAGCACTGCTAGGGCAGATCAGTCTGATGGTGAGGAACACGGCTGACGGCTTAGAGCCAAGAGCCAAGACCGAGCTCCCAATCTGCCCTACAAATTACAGGCCCGCGAATCAAGCGCCCCCGTCCTTGTGAGACCATGAAACGCTCCAGGGACCTCTGACCACCTTGCGTGCGCTTGAATGCGTGTGCGTGGACAATGGGCCGGGTCTGACTGGCCCCAGAACCCACCCCGACAGACACAGAGGATGAACCCCGAAGCTTGGGGCGGTAGTTGATCACCGAGGATGACACCCGATGGTTTGGCACTCCACGATGGATCCTTGAGCTCTGATGATCAAGGTCCCTCGTCTGGTCTTCCAAGAGCGTCTCTTCCCAACCCATCAACCTCACTCCCACTCACTTCCAATACTGGAATCATCCCTCTCTCGCTCTCTCTAGTACTGTGCCATGTAGTCTTGTATTATCCTAATGGTGGGTCTCTCATGTGCGATGGAGTCATCTCTTGCTCCTTTTCTCCGTCCCCACGCACATCTCTCCCACTTCCGCCATCGCACTGACGTGCCGATCTACAACCTCTTTCATCAGTCCTGGCCGATCTGATGTTCTCCGCTACTATCCGTCCCGTCCGGGGAGGTGTGCATTCGATACCAGGTGATCGATCGTCGCCGAGGTCAGTCACGTAGCGATCATTTCGTGTCGCCAACACACATGAACTACTGCATGTACGAAGGCTGTCGCAGGACATTTGACAACTTCCATTCCTAAGGTAGAGAGGTACGTACTGGCTGTACAGTGTAATGCAGTACGTGGGCAGTGTCTTTCAGTACCTAACAAGCCTCTTAGACCTTTATTATTTAGTACTTAGCTAATAACTAAAATTTATGTCATACTTCTAAAAATGAGGGTTTACTATTACCCTTATATATACTTTAGTATATAATATTGAATAAATTTTGGTTGAAGCTCTGTTGCTATTGCTTACCTTAGGCAGTTAATCGGTCGCAGATTGTACTGTGTGGGGGCGGTTTAGATATTATTGAAGTTGTGAAACTTCCTACGCCAGCCTTCGTACGCACGCGCATAACTGATGTTCGTGACCCCGGACGATCACTGTTGCTCTAGGGTAGCCACCGGAATCCTCAAAGCGGCAATCATCACCATTCCGTCCTTCGTATTACCTCGTAGAAACGGTAAAGCTACATCGTCGTCGATCTATTTCATAGCCCCGAGTATATGTGGCACACCTTTCGCCAAGAGGGTCCATCCAGGCATGCTCTCCTCCTTAACCTCCAACTTATCATCAGCTCGATGCTAACTAGTTCACGAGAACGGGTCGCCCCACACCTACGACGTCACTTATTAGACACTCCCAGACCGCCAAAGACATCATTACATCCACATTCTTTTAGATTAACACGTATTCGACAGGAATCTATTCGTATACGGGAAGTCAGACTCATACTCGTGACGTCACACATCAATGGCATCTACAGTAGTTGCTCCAACAGGGCCAAGAAAAATCATCATCTTTTCTAGTCAGATAATTCATCTTGCTCTCTCATTTCAACCCGGGGTATCATAGGTAAGAACCAGTTCCAAAACAAAAATCAATCGCCCGCATATATCAAGTGGCAAAACAACGCTCATGTACTGCGAGCTGCCCGATCCGGGGCCTCAACTCCCGAAGATATCCCTATCATATCCTTCAGCTCAACCTTGACCTTGTCGTTCTCGTACCCAACATCGCTGCTGCGGTGGTCGTCGGGTTCCGCCATGTCGAGTTGATACAGAGGTTCTAGAGTTGCGTCCCGCTGGAGGAGGACCCATCTCTTGATCCACCAAGGTAACGCCTTGGTGACCTGGTATTTCATGAACACACGTGTCGGTACAGCAAAAATGTAATCCAACTCTTCCAGAGTGCGTTGCTTCGTTTCGGGCAGCCACAGAAAGATCATGACTAGTGCGACGAGATTGAAGCCCGAGTAGAGAATAAAGGATCCAAGTACACCAAGCCTGGCCAGCATGAGAGGGAACGTAATCGAGAGCACTGCAGCCCAGAACAGGCAAGTAGCCACGGCCCAAGCCATACCGACCTCACGATGAGACAGGGGAAAGACCTCAGCCGAGTAGGTGAATGGCACGGGGCCCTCGCCAGGTGAATAGAAGGCCGCGAATAGATAAACAAACATGGCCACCAGGCCTAAGTGAGCACCCCCGGTGCCGGGTATCAGAGTACACAGCCCAGCGGCTAGAAGTGTCCAAGCCATCTGAGGGAACGTAAATAGGAGTAGAGATCGCCGACCAAAAGTGTCAATGGTCCAAATCGCGGGCCAAGCAAAGACGAAGTTGACGAGTCCAAAGCCCAAGGATGCGAGTAGAGCCTGATGGGAACTGGCACCGGCGTCGACGAAAACGGTAGAGGAGTAGAAGGCGATGATGTTGATTCCACACATCTGTTGCGCAATCATGACGACAAACGAGGCGAGAGTGGCGCGGCGGACTCGGGGGATGGTAAATAACTCGATAAACCGGTTTAAGTAGCTGCTTTTGCCTATAGATTGAATGAACTCGAATTCAACTTCGAGCTGAGCGTGGATGTAGTAGAGATCACGGGCCGCCTGGACGGGGTTGTTGCGCAGGCGTAGCAGCGACTTCATGGCGTCACTGTAACGGTTTTTCTTCATGTACCAACGGGGCGACTCGGGGCACCAATATATGAGGATGATAAGAGGCACCGCAGGGATAAAAGCTGATCCCAGCTGATATCTCCAAGCCTCGTGCCCGATTTTGGTGACGGCAACGTTTGCGACGGTGCCTAAGAATATCCCGAAAGCAGTCCACATCTGCCAACTCATTACGAGAGCTCCTCGAATGGGAGCCGGTGAGTTTTCTGCAGCGAAGATGGGAACTATGGCAGGAAAATTTCAGTTCTTGTTTCTTTTGGGAGGTTGCAGGGTTGGGAGATGTGAAGATAAATGGCTAGTTACCTGTTGATGCTTTCGTCCCCATTCCGACTCCAAGTAGTAGCCGACACATGAGAAGCTGCATCCACGTGTCGCAGAAGGCGCTACCAATGACGGGCCAGAGGCAGAAGTTGGCAGAGAGGAAAATAGTACCGCGGCGGCCGAAGCGAGAGTTGAGAGGGTCAGACAACCAGCAGCCGAAGAAAGCAGTACCGATGTATGGGGCAGCGTTGACGAGGCCGACGAGAAGTTTGTCGTGAATGGTGTCGCGGTCAATGCCGTAGGCATGTGGAAAATCGAGGTTGGCGCCGTTGGAGCCCGTCTGATCCCATCCCTGGACAGCAGCTCCAATAGAGCAGGTGGCGATGGTTAGGTAGAGCACGTTGGGGACACGCCATTTGTGGAGGACCTCATCGCGAAGAGATTCAATCTCGATCTCGTCAAGGGCCTCTTCGCCGGTGATGTCCTCGTAGCCAGTGGGGTCCTGGGCTACGAGGGCGCCCTTTCGAATGACGGAGCGGTATTCGTCCAGTCCTTTTTCGCGGCAGAACTCGTCGACTTGGGCCATGAGTCTTCCACGGGGTATACCCAGCAGAGGATTCTTGATCCTTGATGCGTGTCAGCGTCGATATACGCAAACAGATACCGCGATGAAATTGGGACGCCGGCCAGGAATACTTACTTGGCGTCGACATTGGCATTGAGGTTGACATATGCTTCTGAAGTACGGCGGGCATGTTCAATAGGGTAGCTGTATGGGTGGTTGGAGGCCCTGGGAAGAGAGGCACGGTTAGCATGACGACGATGACACTTGTTGGGACGCGCTGCGCAGGCTAAGGATGAGGCTGGCCAACGTACGTCTCGACCTCTTCATGGCTGTGGTGAGAGTTGGAGGTCATGGTGGCGATCGGGGGGTAGGTCCGAGGGGAACAAGCCGGGAAAGGCGGAGGGGCTTGGCCCAAGAACCACGTTGGCCGCGACCCAGAGTAGGTGACGATGACTATGGGCTGCTGGCGTTGTTTTTTTCTTGCTATATTATGATATGAACATCAACTGTCTGGGCGGCAGTCGAGCCGTTGGAGGACCCGTCGTCGTGGATGAGCGCGGAGGTGGGGAATTAAGCTGGGAGAAGCGGATGGTTGCCAGAGGCGCTCGCGAAACGCGGAGGGCAGGCGTAAGCGGGAGCCGCAGCGTAAAACAACACCATGCACTTAAGAAGCGAGTACTATGGCAGACGGTACGAATTGCTGAAAATGGTGGGAAATATCCAGACGAGAATGGAGTGGTATCGTCGGTTATTGTCGTCGCTGGGTGGGAGATTGGCGTGTTGTCGCAACGGAAGCAATTTTGTGGTAGTGGCGAAGGTCGAGGTTAAAGTGGGAGCCGCGGTGGCAGTCGCATTCGAAGTTGAGGTCGAGGCTGGCAGCGGGGACAGACGCTAGAGCGATCTGGCAGCACCTCCCCTAAGCCATGGAAAGCTTGAAAAATCCTGGCCCGGGATGTGTTCGGGGGGTATTTGTACTATTAATTAGGTAGGTGGTGGCTGTGGCACGGCAGCTTTGCGGGTGTGCGCGCAGGGCATGGGGGAGGGATGGGAAGGAAGGAAGGAAGGATGGATGGATGGACGAGGTGGATGGGATGGAGTGGATTGACAGGAAACAGACGCAAATTGGCAAATCCGGAGTAGAAAAGCCTCCTACAGCACAAAATGCTCACTCTCTCCCCCGCCCATTGGGAAAGTCCGGGGCAGCAGCCGGCTTTCTTTCTTGCAGCGACCGTTCTCCGTACTTCGTACCCTCTCCTCATGTACCCCAGCGACCCCATGGGATCCTCGTCCACAAGCGCGGCGCCATCGCCCATCTCTGCTTAGACTCCGCATGCGACCAACCCTGGTTCGCTCAGGCTTGTGCTCGGCCTCCTTGCCGCATCACCGGGACCACTGCTCCATCACTCGACTTGCCAAGTTTGCAACTGGGTCCGCGACTGGGTCTAGGAAGCCCAAATGAAGGAATTGACAGCACTGTCCTTTCGGATGGATCGATCCTGGGCACCTTCCTCCCGAGATCGAGGGCTCCATCGTCTCAACACTCGCAATCACGGCATCTGTCTCTGCTCTATGCCTTTGTCTTTCCTATGTCTTTGCTTGTTCCCCAGGCGAGACTCCCACAAAGACTCTGATCTCGCAGCTCGCACCGGCTGATCATCCGCTCTGCAACGTCGCAACTGCCCGACAGCCTTCGTCCAACGGCCCCACCACGAGCCCAACTCTAGTGGGCATCAGAAACTCTACGTATTCCGTATCCGGTCACAGTTCGAAGTAAATCTTCCTGATCGACCCCGCCACTGATGCCGCCACATTACAACTGACCCCACGACTCCTTCATCCTCCTCACAGACAGCATCGGAGGCTTCGCTGGTTGTGCTTAAGTTTAAGGTAATTTCTGTGACGGGGGCTGCCCAACACACTGTCCTTGAATGCTGACAACCAAGTCTCGGGACTGGGCCAATCAAACCGCCAGGCCACCCATCATCCAAGCCGTCCCGCATCAGAGGGGCCGGGCTAGGACTATTGCAAAGGGCACCCCTTGTTCCCGAGCGCCACCAAGCTGTTGGTCTGGGCTGTGGGTGGTTGGCCTGGCTTTTTGTCTTGGGATGGCGAGACAGTGTTCTCATCGTGTCAGACTGTCAGTCAGTGTTCGTCTGTGTCAGTGCCCGTTGGAAAGCCGTTGCCAGCAAAATCAAACGTTGCGACTAATGGCCTAGACCCGACTTGCCCAATACCGTAACCCGACCGGTAACCGGTATCCGGTGGAAGCATCCTCTCCCTCGTCCTTCTTCGTTTTGATCTGCGCCTGATCATCATGAACTTCGTTTATGTGAACCAAGCCAAGTCTGGCCTGTTACGATAACATAATTGAGAATGGTCCAATGCCAGTCGAGCCAGTCACGCAAACCTGCGCCTGAGCTGGGGAGCTGCAGGCTTCTGGCAAAATGTCATGTCGGTCAATGAGAGCGACTGTCGACTGTTCTGTGGCCCACATCAGCCGCCACGGATGAGATTGTGCATGCCGCTTCGAGGAAGGCTTGGATATGGGAGGCTTGAGAGGCGTGTCAGAGACGGGACCCCTCAATTTCCAGAAGCCGACTGCTTCGGGGCAGTGCCGATCTGCAGGCGCCATCCCACAACATGAATCCTTCGGTTCCTTTGGAATCCTCTCCAACGTCACTCAGAAGCAAATTTGGATGGCTCTTCAGAATCGGGAAAGTCGTCTGTGAGAGAGAGACGAGGCTTGTTTCCTCCTACATCATCGCCACGGCTGGTGACCAACCTGTCGTCACTCGTCAGCCGTCATACGTCTGGGTGTGACTCTGGCTGAGATGCTGGTAAGCCTGGGTGGCGCACACCGCACTCGCAGCACTGCACCATCCAGCGGATATCGGAACAAACGGTCTTGACTTTGAGCCAGGGCAGACCTTTTCGTCCATGTTAATGAAGCCGGCCGAACTGGATCGAGGTATTTGACCACACGTGACAATTGCAAGTCCCGGGATGCTGCCCCAACTCGAGTTAGCTTGTCAGCCCCCTCAATGCTTCATGCACTCGGTTCGACGACCTCGACATTCTTGTTCGATCCAGCCTACCTTGTCGAGTGAGTTTTCATGTTCGCTTGTGCCTCACTACCCGCAATATCGTCAAGTTAAAACAGGCAGAAAAGTCGGCTCGTGCGATGCCCTCAGAGACTGGCGTCAATGGCGGACGCCCGAGAAGGGTCTTGGCACAGGCAACAGGATTCTTTTCGTGCTGAGTGGACGCCTCCACGATGTGCTTCTCCACACCGGGCGACACTCCCCAGACTCCCTCAATTCTCCAGACTCCAACATCCAACCACAAACCCGTCCCCCGCAACCAAAGTGTTCGGCAGAGCTCCTGCCCCATTAATACTCGACTGGTATCATACGGGGTCGCCGATGATAGCTAACTGGTCTGTAATAGGCTCAAGTTGAGACCCAATGTCGGCAGGTGGTGCTTCTCGAAGGATTCCGGTGCCTGGATGCAAGTGGGCGCTGGGCGTGCAATGCGGACACCGTTAGTAGAGTGATCACGACTTCTCGCATGCAAAGCGCATGCGCCCTTCAACACATGTGTTAATCGTGCTAGTCTGCTCGAGGATGGTTCGGCATAATGATGGACTCGTCGTCTCGGGTTGTGTCGAGGATGGCTCCGGACCGGCTCGAGAGGTGGTGTGTTGGTGGTACAGGGGTCGCTTAGGACAGTCATCTGGACCGCTGAGCACAATTCGGATCCGGCCACGCGTATCCCATTCGGAGGATAGCTCGAGGGCACCCATGGCCTGACTGACGGCTAGATCGCCTGGATGATACCCACCGTTGTGCAAGCTCTCTCCGGATGCCGTGTCATTCAGCTCCGCCAGGATTAAGCTGTCGTGTGACTGACGAGGGCCTCTCTTGAATCTGGTTGAAGTCGGTTCATTTGCTTCCATCGCTGGCCCAATGCCATCTTCTTGTGACAATCGGATACTGGCCTTGGGTGAGTGCCGGGCGTCGGCTCCCGAGAACCACGACTTGTCCTGATGAATAAGTCGCTTCTTCTCGTGCTCCCATCACCGGAGGCGACTGGCCAGCTTATATGCAACTTGTTATCTGGAAAATTTGGATGCCTGAAATCTCGTGTTCAGTCTGCCGATGCCCCCCTGACTTGCAGTAGGCTCCAGCATGCATCCACCATTAGCTGGTCGGGCTGCATCTCCACTCGCTCCTGCAATGGTATGTAAGGTTGAGATATCTGCTTTCTTATCTTGTTCTT
Organism: Ilyonectria mors-panacis; assembly: GCA_002991585.1. NCBI lineage: Eukaryota > Fungi > Ascomycota > Sordariomycetes > Hypocreales > Nectriaceae > Ilyonectria > Ilyonectria mors-panacis. Next base: position 772,982 of record PPHJ01000068.1, read on the forward strand.
TCGTATTCATACATGTCTATATGTCCCGTCTAGCCTGCGATGGGATAGACACACGCCGAATCCGACTCAGGTATGGTATATCAAGAAGCAACACGCTTGGAAATAAAACGAACGCAAAAGCATAAACCGGCATTGGTATCATTCCTTGGAAGTCTCCCCCTTGAGAGAATTCATCACTCGTGTCCGCAGCTCTAATAACTCCCGATCTTTTCTTTGAATATCCTCCAACAGATGATGGTATTTCGCCTGCCACTCCCCGGTTGATAGCTTGTCCTGCTCGCCGTCAGCCGTATTTGGAGCTGCTTCATCGTCTTTGCGGGACACAGTCGGCAGCATTGTCAACGGGACTTGCTGCTCCATGGTGTACTGTCCGCTGATGTTGCCAAACCCGTACTCCCAGTCACACCGGTATCCAGCAGAGTCCCCCTCATTTCCCAGGCGACAGATGCGCGCGCAGTGGATGACAAGAGCATCCCGCCGCCCGAGATGGCTGCTAGGTTGACGAGGAAAGCCTGTGGGGAAGCCGCTGTCTTATAAATGTTTTCGATGGTAGTGTTGACAACAGCCATGGCCTCCTCCATTGAGGGCGGATCCGCGGGTTTCCCATTGGCATCCCGCCAGTCTGCCTCAAGTGTTGCCCGGGTTAGATATCCCAAGACGTCATCGATGTTCGTGCGATCTTCGACCCTTTCGAAGTAGAACCCCGGGATGTCCATTGGCCGACGAGATGTGTCTTGATGACCCGGTACTATGGCTTCCGTGGCTACCTCAGCAAAATTTGCCCTTCCGTTGACTTGAGCTGGCTGTGAGGGCATTGCAGCGGGTCGACTAACATTATCGGCCCCGTTGACCACCACGACTGGCGGGGGAGTTGCGAGCCGCACACTGCCAGGCGGCCGTTCCGGGACCTGGAGGGATATGCTAGGCCGAGCTGGCCTGGGACCTTCGTACGACGTCGAGTGCGGCTGCGGAGTAGAGGATGGTGTTGGCATGTGTCGCTGCACTGGGGAAGTTCGCCCCCGTTGGTGCTAGTTTTCACGTTGGAGGCAGCGATTGGGGGGAAGACTGGGGCGGCTGCTTTCACCGGGACCCACGGTCGGGGTTCCAGAGGGAAACGGCGAGAACGGAGCATCCCCCGGGCTTCGATTCATCGGAGGCCGGCCCCGCATCTTGACTCCGCCATCGGGCACCCCCGGCCGCCACGCCGAGGACACATTCTTGGGTCCCCGGCGTTGAGACGCGAGCCGTGGTTTTGAGGGTGTTACGGCTGATCGTGGCTCTAGAGCATCATCCCAGAATGAGTTTCTAGTGGTTGGTGTGATTGCTGACTGTGGCCATCGAGTGAGGGGCATTTGTTGGACGGTGTCGCTCGGAGTCCAGGGTGCATTGGCTCTGGGGTCAATTGGCACTTGGAGAGCCCCGGCTCCGCTTTGTCTGTGGTCATCAACGGCGGCTGAGGGTGATAGATGAGTCCGCTGCGCGGGAGAGTTGGTTGATTCATCATCTGTTGGTCGTTTCCGGCCTCGCTTCGGGCGAATGTGTGGAAGAAGTGCCCTCAAGGCCATGTCGTCTTCGACAGCAACGCCATCGCGAATAAGCTGACCAACAGGGTTGGGATCCGTGGGGATCTTGGTCCAATAGTCATTGGGTATGTTCATGAGGTACTCGAAGAAGGCCTTGACATGCATGGAGTTCATCCATTTCTTTGCTTTTTCAGCATGCATGACACATAATTCATTAAAGGCAGAAACATACCTTTAAACGCACCCCGTACTGGGCAATCTTCTGGGCGCTCTCATCTTTGCTTGGATCCGGGGGCTCGACACCCAGCCTGGTTGTCAGCTCGGTCCAGGTCCGGATCTCTTTGTTGTAGAACTTGCAAACGAGCTCAAAGACGATAAAGGTGTTGAAGCTCTTGCCGCCACTGCGAGGCGGGCTACGGAAGGCCTCTCGCAGGCTGGCTGTCTCTGAGGTTAGGGGCAGGGCAGGGTTGCAGTAGAAGATGAAGCGGACGTAGGCATCCTCGATGGTGTCAGTGGTGACATGGCGGTCCGGCAGCGTGGGCCGGACGGAGAACTCCGGTTGCGGCGTCAACGCTGGTTGCGGAGGCGGAGGCGGAGGCGGAAGCGACGGCACGGGGGGCGCCGCCGGAGCGGAGGTTGGGGCTGGAACTGGAGCTCCGTGGCCGGTCTGCGACTGTGGCGGCGGAGGGTGGTAAGGGGACTGCATGGCGAGAACTGCGGATTCATGTCTCTGGGCTGACGGATCTACACGGCTTGCGCGGGGAGGTGTGGTAATATTATGTGAGAATGCGCAGAGCGAGCCTGATGATGGAGGAGAAGGCCGAGACATTGGGGGACCGGGATTCCGCGCTTGGAGGCCAAAAAGCTCGGGGCATCGATGCGCTTTCTCACCACGAATCGGCAGGCCTCGGCGAGGGAGAGATGCAGAGCAGATCGCCCCGGGGAGGAGCATCCGCGGGAGACGAGAGAGACGCGATGGTGCCGGCGGTGGTCGACATAGGTCATGGAGATAGAGAGCACACACGAGAAGTAAGGGGAGAAGGGAAACGCGGGTGGTAAATTAGGTCGCTACGATGGAGAAACTGGGCTAAATTTAGCCCACCCTGCATTTGAGGCCACTCCATGTGCGGAGGGGGAGGAAAGGCACTGTGGGTTCCTGCCGGCTTTGGGCAACGGTGTGAGGAGATGCGGGGGGGCACACAGTGCATGAAATGGGTCTCACTGTGAAACACACATGCCCCTTCTATTTTTATGATCTGAGTGCCGCCCTTTTTATCTCTCCCGCCGTCGAGCGCAGACTTGACGGACGGTTCAACTTCAGGTTCACCACCAGCTATGGCCAGTGTCGGGCTCATGGCCAGATCACATGAAAAGATCAATTTATCTCTGCAATGCGCTGGACGCCACCGCACCGCGAGGTGGACTCCAAGCAGCTCTGGCCCGGCACTCCAATTGTTACACCAGCCAGCCCACACCCACTTGGCTCCTCGCAGATCCGCGGCCTGTACAGTAATCCACTGGGCTTTAGTAATCGACCGACGCCTTAGAAATGACACCTAGCCAACGGTCATTACGCACTCCAATGACGTGCTCATTGCATGCAAGCTTCACAACCGGCACGAGGCCGAGGATGGTTGCTTCCATTGCATGCTGATTTGAAATCGCCTTCTCTTGGCCCTGCGAGTGCAGGTATATAAACTGGACGGGGGCGAGTGCTTCAGAATCCAATTGGTATTGACCTCATCAACACATCACTTGCACCACCGACATCTCTTCTTTCTGTCTCTGTATCATCCTTCTTGTAGTACAATAAACCTGTCCATCATCCCCCAATTCAATTTCCACACGAGAGATTCATTCATCCCGTTAGGTTCAAGATCACATCATCAGACCTCGGTAACTCTATTACTGTACCAAGACTCTCTCGTCTCAACACAGGCATCACCATCCTGTCCGTATTAGGCAATTTCCGCCTCGCTCTGACGAAATCGAACCTGTTTATCCATCCCCGTCACTTAATAAACAGAACAATGGCCATCTCTGCTACTGTACCGCGCGGGGACGTCACGGCAACCCTCAACTTCTTTAATCCTCCTGCCGACTCCGCCCAGCCCTTCAACTTCGTTGACACTCCCCCAGAGGGCCAGCCCCAGCGCAACTTCTCAGACAACCCTCAAAAGACTGTCATCCACGACATCCGTGGTCGTGAGGCCAACTTCAACCTTGACAACGACGCTTTACAGATCATCCAGGACGTTGCTCCCTCAAAGGAGGCCGAGTTCCGGGACGACCAGTCTATCCAGGATAACTACTACCCTGAGATTGAACAACTTCTCCTCAAAAACATACCCGGCTCTAACCGTGTATATCTGTTTGACCACACTATCCGCCGCCAGGAGCCGAACGCCAAGCGCGGCCCAGTAACCCGCGTCCACATCGACCAGACCGCTGAAGCTACCGCCCAGCGTGTCCGCCGATACTTCCCCGAGGAGGCTGACAAGCTGCTCCAGGGCCGCTACCGCATCGTCAACGTCTGGCGTCCCCTGAACAAGACCCCCCTCGAGGCCTTTCCCCTCGCCGTCGCTTCCTCAGCTTCGGTTGAGGATGACGACGTCATCCCGGTCGAGCACCGTTACCAAAGTGGCTACCAGGGCTGGACCGCTGCCATCCGCCACAACCCGGATCAAAAGTGGTACTACCTCAGCGGCATGACCGGAAACGAGCGACTCTTGCTGGAGTGCTTCGACAGCGAGTCTCTGAAGCCGGGGTCTGAGATCAAGGGCCGTGTGCCGCACACTGCCTTCGAGGACCCCAGAACTAGGGCTGACGCTGAGGGTCGTGAGAGTATTGAGGTGCGAGCCCTCGTATTCGGCCCGTGAAATGGTTCAGGAGCTGGCCTGTAGGAATATGTTTCTCTAGTTTTAGTCTTTAGCGCGCTCATACGCTCATAACAACCATGACGAAATGATTTGACGTTTACTTTACACATTCAATTACACAAGCACACAATGATGAACAACGAGTCTTGGCATTTCTATGTCTATAGCATGATGACATAAAATATCGAGAACCTAGTCGAACCTGACTTTTTACCGTATGAAAGGGGCCGTCTGCCGATGAACCTCGACCGGCTTTGTATTTCCGCCGCAATACCCCGAGAAAAGCATCAAAAACACAATATGCAACCAACACCCATGGTTCGTGTCTCTGGAAAACAACGATCACCAGACCATATGAAACCAAAACCCTTTACGCCACGCTCGCAATGCCGTGAAAATGAGCCGGGGACCATGTAGTCGGAGTTGACTCAATTCTTGCGGCCCTTACCGCGGGTGCTGCCACCGGTGCCCTGTCGGCTCATGGCAACGCCGCCGAGGCTGCTCTGGCGACTCATGGGGGCCGCCGCGGCACCGGAGAGAGCGGCGACAGACGGAGCCTGGGCCGGGCTGGGCTGATCGCGGAGGCTGCTGATGGCAGGAAGGCCGAGGGTATCGCGGAGGAGCTCGGGGTCTTCGCGGGAGGCGCCGGTCAAGGCGACAAATCGTCCCTCCTGGTAGGGAGTCGCAACGGCCTCGAGGACCTTGCGTAACCCGCTTTGGGCATCGAGGTGAGCGCCGGGCTTGTGTGACTGGTCGTACTGCTTAAAATATCCCATAACAGAAAGATCCGACATGATGTCATCTTGAGACAGGGGCGTGGGAAAGTTCTGGTCCGCGGATCGTGGGTAAGGCTTCAGGTACTGCTGAGGCACGGGAGGGGGCATCTTGGGAGGCTCCTGGGCGTGGATGAGGTCCAGGTTGCCAGGAACTTCGAAGTTGGCAATGCCCTCAATGCCCAGGATCTTGTCGTCCAAGAAGTTGTGGTTTGCGCCGCCGCGCGTACTCCTCGTGGCATGCGAGACGGAGCGCTCCATCATTGGGGCAGAGGGTTGGGAATCGGCGTCATCTCCGTTGTCATTCCCGTTGCCAGAGTCGGTGTCCTCTGGGGACGACCCACTGCCACTAACGCGGTTGCGCAAGATGTACTGGTGGGCAGCCAGAGCAGCAGTGTTGTAGTTGAGCGACAGCTCCTTATCGGTGAAGAGCTTGTCGATGCTGTAGGCCGGGCCGTTCTGCTTAGCAGCGGCGCGAGCCTTTTCCGACTGCCACAAGGGAGTCGTGTTATTTGGATCAAGGGCGCGGCGCATGGGCACGGGCGATCCATCGTCGTCGCCTGGGTTCCGCTTGCGTTTCTTGTTGTCCGAGTACATGTCATCGGCATCTTTGCGCAACCGGGTCGCTCGTTTTCCGTGGGTGCCGCCGGGGCTCGAAGGGTTGGTGAGGCTGAACTGATTCGGGTTGAGCAGCAGGGCGTTGGAGTCGTTGATCTCCAGGACCTCCTTCTCCCGATTAAGGCGGTTCTTCTTCTGGGTCAGGGTGTTGATCAGACGGTCCCGCAGGGTGCTGGTCAAGGCACGGTGTTCGCGCTTTGCAGTCTCGACCTTGTAGGCATAAGTGTTCTTGTACTCTTGAAGTCGTCGCTCGTACTCGTTCTAGTGGTAGACCACGTTAGCGGCGGGTTGCAATCAATCAGCGACTTTCATCTCCTTACCTTGGACTGGGCCAATTGGAAATCTCGAATCTCGACGAGGTCCTCGACCTCGTCGATGAAGTCGGAGAAGCGGATACCAGCCATATCAAGAAGACTCCGGGCATCCTCAGCGTTGACTGGAGGGCCCTGGGTCTGTTTGTGTTCTTTTTGCATCTCGGAGATGACCTCCAGGACCTTGGGGTCATAAGGGTCGAACCGCTGAACGAGATTGGTGTCGAACTGGATCTTCTGAAGCTGATCGCGATACGTCATGTCTCGCTCGCGCTGGAACTTGTCATTCATGCTGGCCAGGCGCTCCATGAGAGCTTGTCGCTTGCGGTCTCGCTTGGATTGGGAGGCCGGCTGAGGGGAGCCGCGGCGTTCGGCGGCTCGGCCAGCCACAGTAGAGGGCACGGCTGCATCGCTGGCAGCCATGTTGAAGAATTGTAGAGGGTGATTATGGTTGCTAGGGGCGCTTCTGAAGAAGTTTTCGTGTTGGTTCAAAAGGGGAAAAGGTGCGGTCGAGTGGGAGGCGTGGTCGTCGCACGAGTTGGTCCGTTTGATCAGGGCCAGCTGAGATGGGAAAGGTCAGGCTTTGCGAGAGTGCCAAATCAAACGCAGGGAGTGAATGGTGTAAGCGGCAAATGCAGAAAAGGCTGAGAGGCTTGAAGAGGCGTGCGCAAACAGTCCCAGCCTCGTGGCTACGGCAGCATTGAACGGCGAAGCAGGTATCGGGACGAGAACAAACGAGTTGTGCGTGTTGTTCAGCCTTCTGCCGGTGGGAACGGCTGCATGACCTCTCTGAGCGAGACCCGTGTGAGTCCGTTCACCGCCTTCCCGAAACGGTAATAGGGCGAATAGTGCCTCCGCACGGCTTGACGCCGATGAACTCGTAAGACGGCGCCCCTCGCTGCGATTGGATGACCGCCCATAGTTTGGAGCTCAATTTAGCAGTGCTTGTACTGTGCCTCATACAGTGCAATTCCGTTCATCATTTATTCACTCCGCTTTCAGTGTAAGTTAATCTGAATGACAGACCACCATGCAAACACCAGATGGAAAACACACAACATGTATTCATCCGAACTTAAAATGTCTCGTATCATTAATCTCATAGCCCGCCGCGGAGCTTCTGCAGCTGGCTGATAAGACCAAAGCCGCTGCCTGCTTTTGTGTCCTCCACTACCACCGCGTCTCTCACGAGACTCGCTTTGCGCGCGTGAGACACCTCCGGTTTGCCGTCCCTCTTGACTGTCTGCTCCATGTCCTTTACAAGCTCGCGATGTCGGTCCTCGACCATCTTAGCCAGACCCTCGATGAACTTGTTTCTGCCCTTCTCCTCCGCCGTGTTCTTCCACACCACGGTGAGCTCCTTCAGTTGCTCAATGCGCTGCGCCGCCTTCTCAATACCCTCCACGGGGTCTTCCGATTTTTGTCAACAACCCAGATATCTCTTCCTTTAGCTTCTTCAAGACCTCCTGTCCCTTGTCTTCCGAGCTCTGCTGTTGTGATCCGGGCTCCGGTGCTGAAACTGATAGGAAGGAGGAGCTGACAGAGAGCTCGGAGGGTGGGAACACGAATTCCATGGCATCCCCAAAAGTCTTGATGACAGAGTCGAGGCGAGCCCGCACAAGAGTTAGTGTTTGTAATTGCTTGATGTATTCCGGGTCATCTGATCCATCTGGTATGCCGTCGACGCCCTTGGCTGGTGTTGTCGGCGCCGTTCCCTTGTCATCCTTTGTAGCGGCGGAAACTGCCGTAGTGTTCTTTGCTTCGGCAGCCTCTTGCAACCCTCCAGGGACAAACTTCTTGATGTCGTCCTGAAGCGTCTCGTTCATCATCTCGGTGAGACTCAACGTCTCGCCGCGAAGCAGCTCCACCTCATACGCAAGGCGGCTTCCACTCCTCAAAATGTCGTCAGTCAGCTGCGTCAACGTGGTGGACAGCCGTGACGTCTGGGCGTTGAGCTGGGAGATGAGAGCCTGGGCCTGCGTGGACAGCTCGGCCAGGGGTGCGACTTCGGACCCGGACCGGCCAGGCACGGAGCGTTGCTGCAGCGGCGGCAACGTGGAATTGAGGAACTGCGCGGCATCGAAACTCGGATCGAGGAAGTCCTGCAGGAACTCGTCTGATGTGTGTGCTGATTTGGGCTGGATCACTGCCCGCGACTTGCGGCGAGAGTGTCCTGTTCTGAAAGACGAGCCGGCGCCACTCGCGGCCCGCCGCCGACCTTGCTTCAGGTCGGATGCCATTGCAGTCGCAGCCTGGAGTCTAAAAGCCTCCCAAGTAGCTCCTCTAAGGTGATCGGGATTGTGAGAATAATATTAAGCGCGCGTCGAGCGTCTTCCGCGGCGATATCATGGGATGGATTCATGCAGTGAGAAGGCCACCGTACGTGGGCCACTGAACGAGGCCGGCCGCCGTCGTCACCAGAGCCGATGATAACCCGATGTGCAACTTGCTCTCCACTTACAACAAACTCACCCATCGCACAACTTGCCCGCCCGATCTCATCAACCAGCAGGGAATGAATCAAAAGAAATGAGTGATACACAGGAAGAAATGAAGATTGACCCGTCAAGGGCACGAGTTCTCATCTCGCAGCTTGGCTCCGTCAAGGAGCGACTGGCCGCTGTGGCAAACGGCCGAAATGTGTGTACAAGCCGGGCGCATCCTTATCATCGGCATCATCCCAATTCCTTACTGCCCAGGTAACCATGACGGTGCTCTTTACTGACGCAGTTACAGGTCCGACTCGTCGCCGTTTCGAAGCTGAAGCCGGCAAATGACATCCTGGCCCTTCACCAGGCACCTACTTCCCAGTCTCACTTTGGCGAAAACTACGCCCAGGAGCTGACTCAGAAGGCTGCTCTGCTCCCCAGCTCCATCCAGTGGCACTTCATCGGCGGTTTGCAGTCCGGTATGACGATTTAGATTCTATTTTTCAGCTGCCCCTGTCTAATAAGATGCATCAGGTCACTGTAAACCCCTCGCCAAAATCCCCAACCTGTTCTGCGTCTCCAGCGTCGACACCTCCAAGAAGGCCCAGCTTCTCAACAACGGCCGCACCACCCTACTCGCCTCTCAGCCCGACGCACCTAAGCTCTCTATCCACGTCCAGGTCAACACCTCCGGGGAGGAGGCCAAGTCCGGCTGCGCCCCTGGCGACGAGACCGTTGCCCTCTGCCGCGAGATCACCGACAAGTGCCCCAATCTACAGCTGCTCGGTCTCATGACCATTGGCGCCATCGCCCGCAGCAAGGCGACCACCGCAGAAAATGAGAATGAAGACTTTGTGACGCTGACCCAACAGAGAGATTTGGTGGCCAAGGAGCTTGGCTTGGATCAGGACAGCCTGGAGTTGAGCATGGGCATGAGTGAGGACTATGAGGGCGCTGTGCGGTTGGGCAGCGGCGAGGTGCGTGTCGGCAGCACCATCTTTGGCCAGAGACCGGCCAGGGCGGATGCCAAGATCAAGGACTAGCAGAGAAAGACTAGGTAATAGAGAAAGATCTAAACTTGATGCTGTTTTGCTGTGAGGTCACCCCCCAATCCCCAATGAGGGTTATCTAGTTCCCTCTGCTCTGGGTGAGTATAATACATATATCAACGACAAAGAGTGAGCAATGGGTTAAAGGCATCGATCCAAAACGAGAGATTCATGGTATCAACTAGAAACTATATCCTCCCTATCCACAACCGCTCTGTACGTGGCGAATCGGTATGCTCGGCCCATAGGCCACAGGAATGGATGACTATACAGCGCAGGTTACTTTCAGTGATGATTAAAGACCAATCGAGCTTTTCGTCCAGTCCGTTCCTCATGCTAGATCCCAAACGCCCGTATGCTTGTGTGCGATATCAAGACAACTCCGTTCACGTGAATTATATAGAAGGAAGAGATCGGCATGCGGATCAGTTGACCATCACATTCCGAAACGAGTCCGAGATTTCGTCTCGCGAGGGCGGCTCAAATCTCTCACCCGCCGTCGAGACCCCAGCAGCTAGCCGGTCCTGCATGAGCTTCAGAAGCACTGCTGGAACGGCATCGTCGGTTGCGCGAATAGTCAACCGGATCATCTAGGAGACAGTGTTAGCATAAACCCTCGCACACTTGGACTTGGGGACTCACTTGGGTAGTATAGTTTGGCTCAAGTCTCAGGAGACAGCCAAACTTGCCACCTTCGGCTGTGTGCAACACACTCGCACCGACAAGGTTCTTAGGGTTGGGGTCAACCATGTCGAGCAGCCGCCACCTGAAGCCTTCCACAGTGTCGGAGACGAATTTCTCCGTGATTTCCCTGTTCCCCTTGGAGACCCCAAAAACACCTTGAGCTTCTCGGGGGGCACCACCAATTTGCTTCCATCTCTTGAAAAAGTCCTCGGCAGTAAGCTCGGCCGGATCCATGAACTTATGGATCGTCACAGGGAGCTTCAAAGTCAGAGCCTGCAAGGCACCAGCCAGATAACTGATTCTGACAGTCGGGCTCTTTTCAAAGACCTTCTTTGACTCAAACATGACCACCTGTTGAGACTGTCCCCCTTGTGGAATTGTGCTGTCTGGGAGGTTCTTAACATCCCAGGTGAGGTTGCTCTTCTCGCTCTCGTCCAAATCCAAAGTCGTCGTGAATGAACCCATTGCAGTAGGCGTCTTGTTCTTGAAATATGTGATCAGGCAGGCCATCTGGCCACGGTACTCGGAACGAACGCCGATTTGGAGCTGGCCATCTTCATACAAAATACCGTCAGACTTGACTAGCAACCTGTTGTAGCCATGCTCCCAGCCAGGGGACAAATGAGCCGCACTGGCAAGGTTTGGTGCCTTCAACATCTTTGGCTCGGATGGACCGGGAGTGTTCATATCAAGTCCAGCCAAGTCAGAAGCCCCGTTGGCGTGACCGTTGGCGCCATTAGGGCCATTGGCCTTGCCATTTAGATTAGCTGTGGAACTGAATGACCTCTTCACAGCCCCAGGCTTAGCCATGCTCAGCTCGGAGACATCTGTGTTGGCGTCCTTGCCACCAACCACCCAGGTCCTTCGATCACTGGTATTGGCGTGCTTCTGATGAAGGCGAGAAAGAAGCGCAGATTGCCTCTCGGGGAATGGAGGCATCTCGTCACAGAGGGTTCTCAGAAGGTCATCCGTAGGCATCTGTGCTAGGGTCAGATACTCGCAGGCTCTCTGTTGCAGTTCAGAGTCCAAGTTGTGGCTGTGGAACTCGAACACATGCATGAGCTGGGGCTTGATCTCCGGGAACAGGTTGACGTATTTGATGAAGCAGGATAGAATCATGGCGCGGGTGCTGGACGAACATCCGTTGAGTTTTCCTTGCAAAGCCATGAACTGTTCAATCGGGCTACATCGAGGTTGATCGGCAACAAGATGGCCGAATTCTCCCAAGATGTAGGCTCCGATCTTGACCAGAGTCTCGTGGCAGTGGTCTGACTTGACATACTGGAGCGCATTCTGAGCTGCGTAAACTTGAAGCTCCTCATTGTTCGTCACGATCTGGATTACTCGCTGCCACACTTCATCGCTGACATGGTCTCCGGCCATTGCGATTAGTCGAAGAGAGATATCGACATACCACTGAACATCGGTGGCGTACTTCTCCGTAAGAATGGCGATCTTAAGAACCATTTCTTCACGGATGGCGAAGTCGGCGTTTTGAAGATAGTGTAGGAGCTCTCCAACAATCACCTGTGCATTGGAGGAGTCACACATGCTATAGAGCAGGTCGAGTCCCTTGCGGCGCACACTGATATCTCGGTCCTTGAGGGAGCCAAGGATAATATCCTGATGCTGCTTGATGGGATCAAGAGTTTCGGCTCGGGCCGCGAGATGGGTCATAGCTTCCAAACCCAGGTATCTCACATTGGTTTCCCGACTCTGGATGAACTTGCCAAGTCTCAAGGAGATTTGCTTCATCAAACCGTGTTCAGTATCCAGGTGGATGATCAGGTTGATGGCCTCAAAGAGGACTGCATTCTGGGCGTTGTTTTGCTGTACATTCTTGCTCGTCTCCATGGCCAAGTTCAGGATTTTTTGCAGCGACTCTCGGATCATGTCTCGCACGTGGGTGTCATCTGTATACTGCTGTCAATAATGTACCAAGCGGTTTATCGGCGTTCAACGTACCAGGGGGAGGGAAATATTGCAAAAGTCTGAGGAGCTTGGCCTGGAGCCAGGGGCATGGTACTTTGTAGTAGAGGTAGTCGGTGGTATACTCTCCATCGATAAGGATGCGTTTCAAGCGGGCAGCCGCCTTGGCATATGCACCCTTGTACTGGTCCAAGTTGTCCTGGGCCAGGGCCATGACGAGCGAGGTCACAGAGAGGGCAACTCCGAGGTCAGCATCATCCATCAAGTGGATAATGCGCTCAGCCCATTGAGGTGAGACAATATCTGGGTGCTTGCGGTACAATCGAAGCAAGGTTAAGGCGGCCTTCTTCTTGACAAATGACTTCGAGGTCCTGTGTCCTAGATATCAGTACCCAACACGGCAACAGAAGAGTTCAGAACATACGGTGAAATCAAGAGTCTGTGGACTTCTCCGTTGAGGGCCTCTCCCATCTCTCGGCTTCCGACATTTGCAATTGCGTGAAGAGCAAGGCAATTGAAGAGTTCATTGTGATCGAGCAAGTCCTTGCGGATGCTGTTGACGACAAGGTGAAGCAGTTCATGCTTCTCGTGCAGGAAAAGGGTCATGGCGAGATAGCCAATCTGCTTCTCGGAGTACTTGTTGGCAGAAATCAGGTTGACTGCCTCGAGGTGACCAAAGTCGACGTTCCATCCCAAGATGTAGATGTACAGCAGCTTGCAGACGTATTTCTTCTTGTGATAACCGCTGAGGCTGCCATCCTTGAACTTTTGGCGGATGTTGGCAAGCTCCTTGTTGATTCGCTTCTCCTCAAGCTCTCGGGCACGAGCGTTTCTCAAATCGGCAATAAACTGGACGAGACCTCGCATATTCGAGTTGCTGCTGCTCGAGCGGCCCAGGAAGCCGGTGCCGGTGGACGACATGGTGGGCAATGTCGGGGGGGGCCCGCGCAGGTAATTTGCCAACGGCCCCTGATTACACGCTTCGTGGAGTGTTCAAACGTTGCGGTCTGCGACCAGGTGCTGCGATGGCTGCGAGACAAGAGGATGCCAGTAGATCTCCCAGTCACAGTGTGGACGAATGTCGCATAGATTGCATAGTCGGTTCGGCGTGCCCAGGTGGCTTAGACGGCGTACATCGATTGTTCGTCGACGGGGGGCGATGGAGGGGCGAGAGCAACCGGGAGGTGCGGGAGGTACGGGAGGCTCGTGGGCTGACGAGGAGCGGGAGCGTCGGCGTCCGGAGATGCGGCCGTTGGGGGAGAATGCCAAGATAATGGCAAGAGGGTGAGTGCGGCGGAAGAGTCGTCGCTGGAGGTGCAGTCGACGGTTTGTAAGGTGCAAGTCGCCGGCAGACGTGGAGGAGGCGGAGACGGAGGTGTGCCCTGTCGCTGGGTTGGCGTACGTTGGGGGGGCCGTGATCTCCAGCGAAGCAACTTGGCCGTGCAAGCCTCCTGCCTCGTGCGGCCACACGCCAGAAGCAGCCAAGCTTATCCAGAGAGGTGCTGGCCGCTACGTGGCCCGTGCGCCACGTGTGCATCCCACTGCTACTGAAGAGCTCTATCATGACTTCGCATCGCATCCCACCAGTAATTTTTTGCTTCTACCGCACCCGCCACTTATCACTCCAACGCCGCTGTCTGCAGACCTCCTCTGCAGGCTAGGGGTGCCATGAAGGCATGCGCGCGGCCCTTTTCGACAATGCGCCCTAGCTTGTGCGCCTTGCCACGGGCTACCACCCTCCGTGCTCCCATCGCTGGCCGCCGCTTCTATGCCGTCCAGGCTCAGGGAGCTCCCCGCTTCCAGGTCTTTAACCGGCGGACCAAATGGCTTCAGAAGGAACGCATTGCGGCCAATCCCGAGCTGAGTCGCCAGGCCGACTACCTCAAAGATGAGGTTGCCATGCGTCTGTCCGAGCGACTGCTGGTAAGCATCGTCCCCAGTTCGCCTCTTGCCGTGACCTCTAGCCTCTAACTTACATCTCAGGATATCAACCGCCATTTCCCTCGAGTCCTCGACCTCGGTGCCAATTCGTGTAACATTGCGCGAGCTCTTGTGAGGGACAACCCTGATCCCGACCCAGTAATGCCCGTCTCGCCGCCGCTGTCCAATCGAATCACCGAATTGGTCGCTGCAGACTCGTCTCAGTCACTGCTATATCGAGATATCGATGATGATTTCAACAAGCAACTCAACATTACTCGACAAGTCTTGGACGACGAAGAGTCAATCCCCTACGAAGCTGGCTCTTTCGACCTAGTCATGAGCTCTCTGAGTCTCCATTGGATCAACGATCTCCCAGGCATTCTAACCCAGATCAATAACATCCTCAAGCCAGATTCTCCATTTATCGGCGCTATGCTTGGGGGCGATACATTGTTCGAGCTACGAACTTCACTTCAGTTGGCGGAGCAGGAGAGGCGCGGCGGCATGTCTCCACGGGTCTCACCTTTGGCAGACGTAAGAGATGTCGGTGGCCTGCTTCAGAAAGCCGGCTTCAAAATGCTCACAGTAGACATTGATGATATCATTGTTGATTATCCAGACATGTTTGCTCTCATGCAAGACCTTCAAGCCATGGGAGAGGGAAATGCCATCCTGGGAAGAGAGATGGGCGCTATCGGACGGGATGTGCTCCTCGCTGGCGACGCCATCTATCGAGAGCTCCATGGTAACCCCGATGGATCCATCCCTGCAACCTTCAGAATTATATACATGATTGGATGGCATGAGGGCAAGGACCAGCCGTCGCCGCTCCCCAGGGGAAGCGGTGAGGTCAACTTGAAGGATTTCTTGGAGCAAAAATAACTGCTCGTAACCCCTGGATGTACAATGTCGTATCACAAATGTAGAAATGACACGCTAATGAGTTTCCCGCATGCATGCGGGGAATTCTTCATGTTTAAACTTCGAAGGATCCGTCAAGTCTATGTAGCCTTGCCTTGGCTGAATATCAAGCAACTCCCACCCAACATCTACACTCGGCGCCAGTCCGTCATGGTGCGTCCAATGCAGCCCAGTCCAGCAACCTCGACAACCTTTTCATGCCAGCTCAGGAGCACGCTCATCGCCGCCGTAGCGGGCTCGTTTGCGCCGGGTCGTCCTCCAACTTGGCTGAATCCCTGCGAGGACTCCTTGGTCGGCGACCTCGATGCGTTCCCGGGGTGGGCGGTAGCCGCCATACCCTTATAACTATTCCAATATCGTTAGACCTGAACCAGGTGTTTCAGATATCACAACGTACATGTACTTCATCAATACGTCCAGGCACTCGCTGCCACCCTCGGTTCCGTAGATGCTCTTGAGCAACGGGCTCATGTCGCTCGCCTTGATGGACTGAAGGACCTCAATAATGGTTTGCATATGGGCATCCTATTCGCAACCGCACATGTCAGCTTGGTTTATCTTCACACCCGGACGTTCCACCCATAGCCAGGCCCTGGCCAGACGCACCTTTTGCACCATCGTCGCCGTTGTAGACGGGGGTCTCCAAGCACCCTCTCAGGGCACCCTCGGGATCGCCTCCTCGCAGGAGCTGCCGGACCTGGCCAGCAAGCTGTCGCACCTCGGCCTCGGTGATCTCGGGCTGCGGGGGGTGGAGGGTCGAGGTGTCGAAGTTGAGGCTGGAGTCTTCGGTCAAGGCATCGATGTTGATCGTGCGCCAGGCATCGCTCAGCGTGGCGCTGGTGTGTTGCTGGATGATGGACATTGTGCAATTCTCTTGCTTCGTTCGACGGGACGCGGACACTTTCCTTGTGCGGTTGTGATGGCGGTCCGGGGAGCTCGGCGAGGTAGAAGGGAGCTTGGTTGACGTTCGGTCTGTCGATGCAACTGCGTCAGCGACAGCGATGGCGGGGTGGGGATGAGGCTGAACATGTGGCACAGCAGTGGGGCCAATTAGGGGAGCTCAACTGCGGTGACGATATTCCGCCAGATGGATTCCCCAGCTCTCCTAAAGCGGCGATAAATATGCGCAAAATCAATCCGGGGCTCCATCTGATAATAAGTTTTACGATAATGAAAGGTATTCATTCCAGTCGAGCGACAGAAATCCCGTCCAGTGTCGGTCAAAAATACTGATACATAGACGTGTCCTCCTCCCAATTGGACCTGTCGAGAAAATGCCACATGGTCGACAGTTGGGTCCATGACAATATCTCATCCGGTGCATTATCAAATTAACCACATTTCCTCTTTGAAGTAATTTCTTGTCTGCCTCTGTCACTTCATCACTGAGGATTGTGCAAGGACCTCTCTGGTAATATCTGGTCTCAATTTCCCGTCTTCGCCTGTATGTATCTGAAGCTGTAAGTCTTCATCGTCTCCCTTTCCACATATCATGAATCTAGCCGGGCAAATGATAAATGACCAAAAACATACAAGTGGCTTTTACTGAAACATGTCAAGTGCGGCTTCCTATCCAATGTAAGGTTATACTCTCTGCCTCAGGATATCTCGCATGCATCTTCAGGCTCAGGACGTCTTTTGTTTTACTTTGCTCTAGAGGAAACCGCAAGTTCACGGTACCCAACTCTCGCCTGCAGTGTTATTGAGTGTAACATGTGCGAATCGATGAAAGCTACGACCCCAGTGAGTTTTACGAGTGAATGGGCAATGTTATTATCGTTGTCGTCCCAGCTGCGTTCATGCCTCTGACTACCCTATACACATATTGATCACATCGAAGGCCATTGACTCGCATGAATGACGACACTGGAGCTTCTTTCGAGGCCATTCTCTGTCGCATAAATTACTGGACCATGTGGTGAGAGCAAGGTTGTATGGGGTAGACGCAACGGCTACTGGATACTCTAATATGTGTCCCACTCCTGCCGGGCCTGCTAATGGTAATACTGTTGCCATCGTCGGTAACAATTCCAGACCGACAGATGGAGGTCCAGGGTCAACCAGATCTCAAACTGTGCAACCCTCTGGTCTAGCCATGTCTTGTTGACGAGGTTGATCTGAGATGCCGCGTTCCCTTGGCCATCACCCGTCTTGGAGGGAGTTGTAGTTCCCCCAGATCACATATATCCTTGTATCGAACTCACTATAGGAGATCGAGGTCCACTCCACAAGGTCCATTTTGTCAGCGTCTAGCTATGGCCAAGCTGTGCGGCAAATATTAGCACTCAAGCTCGAGACTGTTAGTCTCGTCCAGCAAATAACAACTGCAGACCACGACACAGTGGCTTCTCGTTCACTAAACTCGTCGTCGAGCGGGGTATTCTGAACCACAATGAATTACCTGTCCATGATGGAGGAGATGTCTCATTGCTGCTCCTTCATGTGCTTAAGGTGGATATACTTGAATGTTGTCGTAAGGTATGCTACCTTCACAACATTTGAGAACTACATGCATAAAAATTCAAAATAATCCGAGGTGGTAAACGTCACATACTTCTATGTTTTTAAGGGAAACCCGACACTACTATCTTTTTGGTTATATTTTATTTATGGTCCACGATATCTATCAGTTGGTCGACTCTCAACCTGGCGAACCTAACCTGTACCTCCACCTGCAACTCTGATTTCAATCTACATTCGATTGCAGCGATAGCCTGTATCCGAGAGAGTACTTGACATGTATTTGGTTGGGGTCATGTTGTACAACATGTTCGTAAGTTAGACATGTCGTCACCCTTTCCCCATCAAACTACACTTGGATAAGGCGTTCGTTGTCGTAATTTCAGTTGATTCACAACCATGGCCATATCAACGACTTAACTGCGGCACAGGTCGCTACTGTCACCCACCGGGATGATTTCCCCAAGCAACATAGCAAAGTCGACCTATACATTCGGAAAATTTCGAGCAAAGAGCATTCCCATCACAGTTCACGACAGGGCCCAGCCAGCCGAATGCAACATTGTCATGTGTCACTACCCTGCACCAGCGAGGTTTTGATTCCGAATACGTCGAGTAACAACCGCGGAGCTCCTGCCTACTAAGGCACCTGTCTCGACACCACTCACCGACGAGGGCACATGACACGACATTATCGAGACACGGCACAACCTCCAATTTCGCCATCTCTTTCCTCGCCCCCGGCCGTGTTGCCTCGCGCTGCAGGTCCATTTTTCCTCCTCGACGTCGCATCTTCCGTACAGGGCTCCCAAACGGACCCGGCGAGTCGCACTTACACGGAGCAGCACTCCCGGATTCATAACCGCATTCGACTCGATTTGCGGGGACGGAACTGCTGCAGGACGGTAGGGCGGTTGGGCGGTTGGACGGGAGACGCCGTGTCACACACACTGCTTCCCCGGACGACGAAATTGCCACTACGTCCTGGCTTGGTTGCGAGCGGCCTCCCCCAAACGAGTCAGCCTTTGCACCGTCACACTGATATCATAGCCGGGAGCGACGCTACAACGCATGACTAGCCAGAAGGAGCTCATGCACAGACACAAGCTCCCAATGGACTACTGGTTTCGACGGGCGTCGAGATCATCTTGATATCGATCATTCCGGGAGGACGGCGCGGCCAGCGATTGAGCCCGTAGCCCCATCCTCCTGACTCGACCCATCGCCCGGGAGTTCAACCCGGCTCGAATGATAAGTGGGTTACTGGAGTGAACAACTGGCACTGCAGATCGTCCTTCCAGAAGGCCACTTACTTAAATTAGGAGGCAAGTTTCGACCCCACATGGCGGCCCAGGAACCGTGGGGATATATTAGGACGAAAAAATTTGAAATTACCCAGCGATTCGAACACGGATGCCCTACAATGCGGAAGCAGTTCCCCGGTGCCACGAGGCCCAACCCAACCACCCTAACCATCCTGGTCCTCAACCCGCTCAAACAGCAGCCTGGGACCTGACAGCTCGGCGATTCTCTGGGGTCGCTGGACAGAACGGAATGAAGATTGACGAGGCAGAGTACGACCACGCATGATTGTTGACATCTCCCGATGCTGATCTCTGCTCGCAAACCACATTGAGAACCGAAATCCTGAGATACTTGAGTTCCGTGATATACGTTGCTGACCTATTTGTCGAGTTAGACTTCAAAACACGACTGCTGGACTTTCAATTGAGACCCGGAGCAATTAGCCTTCGCTGAGGCTTCTGGAACATGGCGACAGCAGGACAGGCCCCGGGTAAACCTTTCGATTGGGCCTAGACTGCAGTGCACCTGCGCCACGAACCCGATAGGTGGATTTGGCGACGGCCCACTAGTTGGGATGCCAAGAAGGGTCCTCATCTCATCAGGCTGGGACTTCCGGACTGATACGAACTGCTGTCACAGAAGTGTGGTAAATGCAGCCTCAAATAAGCTGCTGACACTGCGTCAGAGCTTATTACACATGTTAGCATGATACCAATATGCCTGTGAATGACGACTGATTCTAAAGATAGGCATTGTTGATAAAGCTTGACAGTTTATCATGGAGACATTTGGCAGAGCCAATTGGTAGTCACAGCACCTCGTGACGCCAGATGGGCCCGAGCCAACTACTACGTAGTAAGTCCATCATTCAGAGCCAGTGGCACCCTAGGGCAGCCTCCGCGAAACGACTCGCCGGGACGCGCTCCGGAGCAAGGGTTAACCAAGCCTTGGGGGCTTCTGGATCTCGCTCCCAGCGTCCCAACCAAAGGGTTGTCATCCTTGCCATGGAGGCTGGGAAGGACTTCAAAGGTCCGTGTCAATGTTCCATGTTGGGATGGGCGATGACCTCCCACAGTTTGCATGTCCTTGCATTAGCAGGAATACATCAATGGTAGCCGAGAACGGGTCCGGCCATGCGGTGACACATGACGGCGGAGGCGTCCTGATCGTGGCATGGCCTCCGAGGCGTTCGACGTTGAAGATGTCACATGACGGGGCGGATACGCGACGTGATCCGACAATTGAGACCACGGGCGCGCCAACTGTTTCAATAGCCCCCGACGCTGGATGAAAGAGGCCCTGACACGTTGAGAGGCGTCACCACTAGATGTCTTTGAAATGACAATCAATAGACTGCCGTGTCAGTCTGTCATCCGCCGAAAGGACAAAACACCCCTGTTTCAAGGCCTGATTTGGCCATGGAAATTGGCTAATGCAGGAACGCCGCCGGTACGAGTTTTGATTAGGCACCACGCAAGCCGTCACAACATGTGGGAGTCCACGCTAAGGTAGACCTCCGCAAGCCCCCCTGAAAGAGTGGAGGGAACGGGAGTTGCTTGTGGCTCCTCTCATCGACAAATGGGCTCCACGAGATCAAGGCTGCCACAAATTGCTGTGCCTGGGTACGAAACACAGACGAAGAGGGTACCCGACGATGCATGGAGCTCACCCTCATGGGCTAGGGAGTACGCCTTGGGACTGATCCTGGTAGCGGATGACTGCACGAGTAATACAGTGTGCACCCGGATCCGACCCCCAGCCAACACGGTACAAAGTATCTTTGCGTCTGGGGTCCCGTGTTGAGTGCCTTCTGGAAGGTTTCTGCAGCCCCATCGATCCACTGCGATGCTCACCGAACAAAGGGCCATGACAGACCGAGACGCAGGGACTCATCGGCCTACTACGAAGTACGTACTACGTAGTAGTAAGCGGAGGCTGGATCAGCGTTGCAAACGGATCACCTGGACAAAAAGACCTGGTTATCGAGCCATCTCGAGATTATTGACCGATTCGCCAAGCCCTCACAGCCCGCGCAAGTTGCCAGTTGCCCCTAGTGCCGGGGTTCGAAGAGGATGCTGCTTCTCCGACCTCGCTCAGCAGCAACTGTTGAAGCAAATCATCGCTGATACGTGACAAGGCCAGGGTGGTCCTTTGACAGGTTTCTGTGTGCAGCCGGTGAGAAGGGTGTGTGGTGGTTCGTTGGCCGATTACACGCGCTTGACAAGCCGTGGGATAAAACTGTCATTAGGCGAGGCCGGCAACGGGTCCGTTGCAAGGTTCGGGGTGTCGTCTGGCCCTGTTCGATAGGGATCCCTGGATGCCACCAGCGACGTACTATGTACTTGCCCGGAACGATAGAGGCAGCTGAATGTGAAGCAGTCACACATCGAAATGGACAATTGGCCTTCGAAATCGATACTGCGTCCCACGCCCGGGCGTGACAGAGGGAGATTGATTCATCACTTCCAAACGATTGGAGGAAATGGAACGATATCATGTTTGTACGGGCCATCACCTCGCCAGAGGATATGGGCAAATATCACATGTGCTGAACTGGCGTCATGGGTCATGGCACTGACCTTGGCCGCATTACTGCATGTGCCGCAGGTCTTCTGGAGATGCCAGGCAGCCGCATAACGTCCCCAAACATTCCGGATTCTTGGGAATCGGTATCACAAGCGGGGACGCGCGGTCAGCAGTCGACATGCGACCGAATGATAGGGCCGATGGAGTACCAGGTTATGCCATGACAAACAGGAATTCGTCGCTCGTCACGAGCTAAAAACTGCAACTGCCATTCTCAACTGCCCCATTAGGCCAACCCAGACCGGAGACTGATTCGTGGGCTTTCATGCTGTCATTGGGTGCCCTATCAGAAACTTGAGAGAACGAGTTGCATACTACCTGCTGCCAAAGCATGCCACAAAGGCTGCATCGAAGACGTGGGGTTTCCTAATCGGACCTCTGTGACTTTACCTGCTGACTGGACGAGAAGCAGGTTCTTGGTTGCTAGCCAGGCTATCTGTTCCAATTGTCGAAGACGGGAACTGGCGAGCCTCCGACGTCTCGCCGACAACCGTACCTGGTGGACACTAATCCAAACCGATGACTTATATCACGGGTAACTTCGAGAAGTCGCTAAGAGCACGAAGTAGGTGACAGAGATTGCCGCAAGTCATGATCTAATAATAACCGGCTTGGGGCTTGGCTTTGGTTTGACAACCTGAATCGGAGGCCCCGACCTAGGTCAAGTAAGAGTTGCGATTTCACCGCAGGGACAACTATTCCCCGGAGAATGGGGTAAAACGTGGACCAAATACAGCGTTGCGCAGGCCAGGAATAGCCTGGAAGCCGTGCTCATAGGCACGACAGGACCAGATTAGCGGTGCCGGTGGTGCACGGCGGTTGCAGCAGACGAATGATGGCCGGGAACGCTGACGGCGGGATCCTGTTCGCCGTCGAGCTCCGGGGAAGGGATCCGTGCCGGCGCTTGCACCGTCAATTGGCGTTGGCTAAGGAAAGGGATGCGAGATGGCATGGCCAACACAATGTTGCCGCTCAGGCGCGCACGGAACAGCAAAAATTGGAGCCCGCGCCAATGGACATGCCAACAAGAAAAGTTTTTCCATCATCTCTTCGCATCATCTTTTCGTCATAAAAGATGGCAGGGAGGATTGTGGTGAGAGGGAGGAGGGAACAGGAAAAAAGAAAGGAACGCGACTGAATGCGCAAGGGGGCGTTCAGTGGGCATCAAGGCATTGCTAGCTCAACAGTGGCGGGCAGCTTTCGGTAGCTCCGCCGCGGCCAGCTATTACGATATTGTGGAGTTTGGAAGCCCGCCACAAGGAGAATGCACGGGCAGTCATACGCACTCATCCGACTGCGACAGACCATCTACCTGTCACTTTTGTCAACCGGCCATACCGGCCCCACCCACGCACCTCAACAAGTTCCCTTGAATTTGATGATTTACAATTGCGATCAAGTGAGACACGAATGGAGTAGAGATCTCTTTTTTCCTTCTTGTTGCCAGCCGGGACTAAAATGATCGACTTTTCAGAGCTGCATGACGGAGCGATCGCAGTAAAAAAAAAAAGTTGCGTGCCTGATGGCGCGTCTCTTCGGAGCGATGGGTATGGAGTACGAAGCAGTGTGGATGCATATGGAACACATTGGTGCGTGCGTGCCTCTGAAGGCATATGAAGGAGTGATGATCCAAGGGGATGGGTCTACGACTGAAGCATTGTGTAAAGAGTGACGACAATGGTTACGATGACTACTATGGCCGTGACAAACGGGGCAAGGAACAAAGAGGACGAGACAAGAAACGGACAAAGCGACGGAGGCAAAAGTGACAGATGGTAATGGAGAATCAAGGGGCCAACTTTCCAGACGACGAAACGGGGTGGGTGAATTGGCCGGTGGGATGGTCCAGGGGTCCATTTCCCGGTTGGGAGGATCCAGCGGAAACGAGCACCGAGAGGATGGATGGAGGACCCCAGCTCAGAAGGGGCAGATGAGGTACCTCGGGGAGACGCCCAGCACAGTACGGCGGCACGGCCCTGAGTACCTGGGTGTGAGAGAGGTACGGTACCGGGAGAGGTAAAGAAGCTGACGTCCTAGTTCCCACCGGGGCGGTTGGCTTGCGATGTTGCGGATCCACCACGGCGTCCCGGGAGCCCAGCCTCTTGGGCCAGGCGGGGAGGGTGGGTGGGCGCTCTCATCAAGCAAGCAGCAATGTTTGTGGCGACGGGGAGGGTGAGGTGGGAGCTGTGATTGCAAAAGGAAGTACGAAGGAACGCGCTTTGGCGGGATGTGTGCGTCTATCTGTGGAGGATGGGCTGGCGTTGACGGTAGTTGTTCAGCTACCTCTCTACCTCTCTACCGACCTACCTAGCTAGGCAAGCGAGCTAAGGTTGAGATACGGAAGGATGGGGGGCGTGGGATGAAGACGTGGAGGTGATGTCGTTACTTCGTCATGAGTTGCTTGGGCTTGGACGTGCGACACTCAACGATGGACATTTGAGGGGTGGCTAAGATGACGATGGTCACTGAGGTTGCCGCCTCCCGACGCGACACAAACTCAGAACAAGAGACGACACAGACGACAAGAGGCGACAGAGAGCAGAACGCAGAAAGCAGAGACACAAGAGAAGTCACGCACCCTGTTGCGAGTCTTGGCTCTCTGCGGTGCGGTACCTGGAAGGACAGTGCAGTGGTTTCTGTTGACGGGAGAGACGCTGTAGGGAGCGAGGCCGTGGCGTGTGGCTTCCGTCTGGGGGGTGTACAGTTGGTTCAGGTTCCATGCGTGGTGCCGCAGGGCAGCAGGGCCGCAGGACGCCAGGGCGGATCAGCGCGCCCCGGTTCACACCAAAGATCCCCGAGCTGGGCTTGCTTGCCTGGCAGCTGGGAGTTGTGGGAACTCTGGGACTTCTGGTAGTTTGGAAGCATGGGAACGCGCATGGGATGCAGCATCCGGCATGGGAGTAGACGCTCCAAGCATCCCTCCGCTCCACATGGGCACGGCACTGTACATGCTGTCCAGGCGCATCCGCCTTGTCTACGGAGTACTCCGTACCTGTCCATGGATGACTCTGGATGCTGGAGGACTGGATGACATCCAGGGCCCTGAGCAAAAAAAAAAGCCACCGACAAGGTCAGGCCAGGTACCCTCCTTTTCCCTCCTGGGCGGCTTCATTCCCAAGCGGCCAGGGAGCCCAACGCCAGGGCGCCAGGCCAGGCCCCAGACCCCAGGACCCCCCCCAGGCTCAAGCCTCCCAGGACCCCCCCCAGCGAGCCACAGGGGAAATTTCGCCCAGCAATTTGGCCAACGTCCAAGACCAAGACCAGACGGAGCGCGGACCCCCCTTCTCTATTTTCCTTTTTGGACGGCCTGTACAAAAGAGACATGCTGCCTCCCTCATCTCTCGGTTCAGAATCTCTCGACTGTTAATTCCTCCTCATCCTCGTCGTCATCTTTCTCTCTCAGCATCCCTTTGCTTCCTCTCTGTCTGGGATATCCTCTTACACACACACTCACACGCCAATACCAACACCACCACTGGCATCTCGCTCGGCTCCATCGACCTCATCTCACCTCGCCTCACTCACCTCACGCCCCCTCTAAAGTAGTCGGGCCCCCCGTTGTCTGACCCACTCGCCTGCTTCCACCCTCGTTCGACCGTCCGACCGGCGCCACCCTTTTCTGCTATCGATCCGCTCTACTGCAGCGTGCCTGACAGCAAAACCTTCTACCAGAGGCCCCAGACGATCTCCCCTTAAAGGACGATTCCCCGAGTCACCAGCTTTCCTTTGCACGTTGCGCAAACGCTCAAGCACTCCCGACGAACTCCCTTTTCCTTCCATCTCTTGCGTCTCCATCTTCGACCTCGGCACGCACCTGTCCGCCCATCATCATCTGCGTCTGCAACCTCAACCTCTCGCTCGTGTCGCCTTTCCCCAACACATTGGTTCCGCCTTGGTCCACTCGTCTCCTCGACTTCTTTGCCGAGCCCGCTGCCTCCGAAACACTCCAATTATATTGGTGACGCTCGCATATTGGCCGCCATTCGGCTGTCTTGTCGCTCTCTACACCTGCAGCTTCGCCCCCGTCACTTGTGTCGTCCCGCCAATCCGCGTCGGCGTACCATCTGCTTGGTTGTGTTTCCTGTCGCACCACGACGACATCTAATCTTGTGAGTCAGAGTCCCCTTGCCCATTTCAACCCATCTTTGCGAGGTTGCCTGGACCCAGCATTTGTCCGTCTTTCAAATCACAATCTGGGTCGCAACCTTGACTTTTCCCGTCAACTTATAAAGCTGTCTACGCGCTGTCCACGCTAGCCCCTGATTCCCGATCTGCCCTCTCTTCCAAAACACCATGACTAACAGCGCTTCCCTTCCAGCACCACCATTTCCCACACTCTTCCGCAATAGCAATCATGGTTTGCAGAGAGTCTTCAAGCCCTTGCAACATGGGACGAGGAGCTTATGATACAACTGGCATTCCCAAGCCCCCTCCTCGCCCGAAGCCGCAATAAGAGGCCATCTTCGGATCGCCGGCCAAGCATCGTCAGATGTTTCCCGGCGCGCATGCGCCCGATGACCACGTCAACACACACCACTGGCAGTCAAAGCCAGCTTGGCGGCCACATGAGAGCGCCCGCTTTTGGGTGCCTTGCCCGCCATTCTTTCGCCTGTTTCCTGTTCAACCTCGAGCGATATTCCCAGTTACGACATTTAATTATTCCAGGGCTTGGAAGCGCGAGCCGTATTACCACTGGCGGACCTTAATGCATTCCGATACGACTTTTTAATTCGCATTCCTGTCAACTACCATACACACACCGGCTCGGAGCCATCCCTTGCTTCCCAGCAGCAATGGACTAAAGGGGAGGTTCAAGGAAAACGGATGCGCCTGATGACATTCCGAATGTCATCGGTTCACAACTTTTTATTATCATCATCGGCTTTGGATTTATTTTTGCTCTTCATCATGAGCTCTGTGCACGGCGTTCGACTATAGACGGGAAATCTTTGGGACTCGACGTTTCCTTTTCACACTTTTATCATCACGCGCGTCCCTGGCGACCCTCGTCTGGAGCCACCTCGCCTTCCCTCCGCACTTTCACCGACATCACAGCCCCATTCGCCTGAAGGGCGTTGACTGCTGGAATGCAGATCAGTCAAGATGCGACATGTCTCAGATCGAGGCCCCACCACCAAGACACCCAAGGGGTTGGACCGATATGACATCCGAATCGGGCTGGTACACGAGAGCGCGAACCGAGGGAAGCTGAGCGCCACGACGAACATTCGGATTTTTATTTTATTTTCATGTGGGATTATGGGAAGGGATTACAAAACTGGGAACGGATGGGGAAAAAGTCTCGATTTCGGCACATGCATATAGACTGGGGGATCTGTGTCTGCTTTTCTTTCCTTTTTCTTCTTGTTGGTCTTTATCTGCCGCGACCCCTTGCTTGGCTTTTACTGCTGGATTGTTCCCTGTTTGTTCCCGCACTTTTCTTTTTGTTGGATGGGATGGTTGGCCCGCAGCTTAGCCCTCACGGGAAGCGCGTGGCCCGGGAGTAGGATGTCTTATCAGCGAAGGGATTTCTTGCGCGAGATTATGTTGGTCTGGTTTTCCTGTACTGTTTGAATAGGTGTACAAGACTGCTGGATGAGTGCGAGAGGGAGGGGAGAAAACATGGATGCTCCGGTCGTGTGGAGCACTGGGCTGGACTCAGGACATTGATAGAAGATACCCCCACAGGTTTTCTCCCCTTTTACCCTCTTAGACTGTATAGTATCTATAAGAAAGGAAGACGAGCTAGCTACACAGCGCAAGGGAAGCAATGACCTTTTTCTTGGGAATATTAGGATAGGATACAAAATAATTATTTCATCACGAACACTTTTTGGGTCTCATCTTGGCAACTGATTTGTGACTGCTCGACTCAATAGCTACACTGGGAGATTGGAGGCGAAGAAGAGGCGAGCTGGGGAGATTGATTGCGGAGCTAACGGGATGGATTGTGCGACGACGAAGCAAGAGACGAAGCAGAGAGCCGGCAAAACGGTTGTGCTGTTTGCTATACTTTTACCGTGTTGGATAATTGGTGTGGTGTGTTGAACCAACAGCCAACAAGCCAATCTCAAGGTATAGTATGTACAGTGGACGCGAGAGGCACGCGAGACAAGACGGGTAATGAAGCAAGGCGACGGACGGACGGACGGACGGACGGGCTTCGGTTCCCCAACACGTTGTACAAAATAGGCTTGCACGAACTAGGCTTGTACCTCGCCGTGTGTGTCGTCTGTCGTCTGCTGTGTGCCTAACAAGTACGTACCTGGGTTGTGTAATAACGCTCCGTCCGCCCCAGCGAAACCGCATTTTCCTTTTAGTCGGGCGGTTAATTAGCAACGGCCTCCCGTGCGAGATGACGATGACACAGGGGAACGGGCGAGTCAGTTTAGAGTCCGTTAGCAGGAACGGCCTGAGGCGCGGAGGCGCGTGGGCACTAGCTAATTACCGTTCGGACCTGATTTTAGGTGCTGCGTCGAACGTGCTGGGCTGTTAGTGGGCTGCGTAGTGGGCTCGTAGTGGAGGGGAGGGACCATTCCATTTACCATTTAGACTAGGGGCAGGGGGAAACGGGGGCCGCGGCTGTGCGGAGCAGGTGGCCGGAGGGCTGAATCTCGCGGCGAGCCGTGGGTGAGTGAGTGCGGGAGCGTCCCGTCTGTTACTGAATCGTGTGGGTTGGGCGGCGGCCGAACCGTAACAAATCAAGGCACATGTGTGCTGTCGCATGCATGTACGCACGCACTGGAGTCTATACGGACGATGCGTGAGGCAGATACAGTAGATGGATGGATGGATGGATGGATGGATGGATGGATGGATGGATGGATGGAACATGACGTTTCCACGAGGTTGGCGGATGGGGAATCCGGCGGCTTCATCCCATCTGAATCAGTCCTCGCCAGATATCGACATTCGTTGGCAGCCATCCATCATCAGTCATTACACCGAGGAAGAGCAATGCGATTACGTCGGCATCACGAGATTCTGCCGTGGACCGCAAGGCCGAGGGATCAACAGGCCACCATCCATCATGGTTCCCATCCCCCATCCCGCTCAAATCCCCGAGGGAAACACGCTGGAAACCTGCTCGTGACGCAACCACCCGGCCGAGGCATGGTGATGGTTGCTGCGACTGTGCTGTGACAACAACTATGCTGTCGTCCCTCTCGGCGGCTGTAAATCCAGCCCTTGGCCGGCCCCTCCCCTCCCCATCAATTTTTATTTGGGGCGGAGGGGAGGGGAGGATTTATTTTTTACACGAGTGGGTGTCCACGGTTTTTTTTTTCTTCCCCTGCGACGGGCCCGAGCACCTGTGACTTACGACCCTGTGACGCCCTTGATCGTCATGCCTTTGAGGCTCGAGCGAGGGCGATGCGATGCGATGCGCTGCGCATGGGAAGCGGGCGCAGCGCCTCCAAAACGCGTGCCAGGGGGTGGCAAGGCGGCGGGAGGGAGCGAGCAGAAGCGTCCCTTTGCGCTGGGACGGACGATCCCGTGCGGCCGGTTACAGGATGATTGGTAGCCAGTCGGAGGAATAAGAAACAGAGGCCAAGCGAGATAGAGGGCCGGAAAAAGGAAAGAGTGAAACGGAAGAGACCAAGATAAAAAGAAAAGGAAAGAAAAAGAATGGCATAATTAGGGGAGAGAGAAGATGAGAGAGAAGATGAGAGAATTCGGACGGTGTTGTTGTCTCGCGCGGTTTTTACTTTTTCTCGGGAGCGGTCCAGGGGTGGGTGGGAAGCTTCTTTTCTTAGGACAGTGAGTACCCACCACGTATACGTATTGCAGTATAATCCTGAGAGGCGTTGGGGCTAAATTGGTAG
Organism: Ilyonectria mors-panacis; assembly: GCA_002991585.1. NCBI lineage: Eukaryota > Fungi > Ascomycota > Sordariomycetes > Hypocreales > Nectriaceae > Ilyonectria > Ilyonectria mors-panacis. The sequence goes on from PPHJ01000068.1 coordinate 802,195, forward strand.
GATTCTCATGCCGTAGAGGGTAAAGTGGCTAATAAGCCAACACTACGAAGCACACCATGAGTAATAAGTGATGGATGAATGGGCGCAACGAGGCTGCATACCGGTACTACGTAGGCGCAGAAGGGAGGGAGGGGGAAGGAGGAGGAGAGGAGCTAGTTTGACATAATGGAGTATAGTACATCGAGAGTAGTAGTAATATGAACCTTGTGCCTGACCTAAGCGGGAATGTGACAGAGTGCTGGGTTGAGCTCTTGGACGGATTGGGAAGAGAACAAAAAGTAAAGCTTTCTGGAGCGGCGCCAGAAAAACAAAATCCCATCCACTGGGTAGGTACGTAGTAAATCGGGCCACCAATGCAAGATGACAGTGATAGGCCGTGGTTTTCCTGCTCCCGGGCGCGGCCGTGGCAGCGACCCCTGACCCGGTTGTTCTGGCGAGGTTCTGGATGGGATGAAGCAGGGCAGGGGGCGTTGCATCTCAATCTCTGTTACGGAGTAAAGGGGATGATGGGAATTTTGCAGGCGGGGATGGGGGCCTAGGTATGTATGCACAAGGGGGGGGGGGGGCGTGTTGGAGGAGGTAGAGTTGGTGTTGGCGCGGTTTGGGGAAAGGTTTTAGTGGACAAGGTTGCAGGTACTTCCAGCAGGTACCTCACTGTGCGATGAGGGCCATGGGGCGCGATGGGGCAGGCTAATGCAGGCGGTACCCCGGGTCCAGAGAGCTGGGACTCGGGAACGGGGGGAGGGGCCCAGTGGGGAAGGCGGAATCAGGTACCTTGCATGCGTGTTGCAGCGGGCTTTAAGGCACTCCGTACGTACATGCGCCTGTAGCGTCCGCAACAGGGGGCAAGACGGCCAAGGGGGGAGGGGCGTGTATCATGGCATGGCGACAGCAGTGGCAGGCATGGGCATGGGATAACAATTCATGTCACACAAGGGAAAGAAAACGAAACCGAAGGGGCGCACGGAATATGGGAAATCTAGCAAGAGAAGCAGTGGCCAGGGGGGGGGGGGGCGTTTTCTCACGGAAACCAGGGGTCTTGTAGTTTCGCAGGGGCAAACCTGGGCGTGGAAGGAAGGGGAATAAGTTCCCCCGGCAGGGATGGGGATGTGTGGCTTCTCGGGAAGGCTGGGGTTTGGTTTGGGGCGTGATAAGAGCCTGTACATACATGTGTGTTGACCGGGATGCCTGGCAGAGCAGGGCCAGGCGAGATGCCAGGCGAGATGCCAGGCGAGATTGAGTTGGAGTTTGGGCTTGTCTCGTCAAGAGCCCGGAGAATTGGAAACGTGAGATCTGCCATCGTGGCAGGCTGAAGAAGTGTCCCAGCGGGTATCAGGTATGGCCAGGGATGTGTAGTAGCAGGCGTGGCTGGGCTGTGAGCTGGGCTGGGCTGGTCTGGCCGATGGCTGGCGTGCTCCAATGGCGACGAGGATATTGGTGGATGATGAAGGTTGGATGGTGGATATGATGGATGGATGGATGGATGAATGGAAGCGGATAGTGGATGACAGACGGTGACGGTGGATGGGTGATCCTCGCCAGGGAACACGTCTACGGTCTTCCCGTCACTGAATTGACTTTCTCTATGCATCTAGTAATAGCTTTTACTCTGCAACTTATTGAAGCCCCGACGCCGAATCGGGCATGTATCTCGTCGCAGGTCCTCCTCTGTGTCTTGAAGTGTTTGTTGTCTTACAAGTCAACACAGCAGCCCAACCACGTCACCGACTTATATCGGGCACCTGTATCACTGCTGGCGCCCAGCTGATTGACGGATTGATTGATCGATAACAAGCTAGACCACAGGCCAGCCAGCCAACACACTGGCCAGTTACCCAGCAACTCGGGTCAACCACTACTGTACCTCCCGGCGCTGGCCTCGCGCGCGTAACACCAGGGTGCGATGCCGTCAACAAGCATTCCTCCCTCCCCGTCGGTAACTACTAGCCACAAACCCGCCGAACCGATGCCGCGGCTCCATGCTCCGGACTAGCTAGCTCAACCGCTTTTTTTCATCCCAACTAATATCCGCACCGAGGAGGCGGATGCGTAAACCGGGAACCCTAGCAGGTACCCTGTTTTTTCTTCCTTCCTCCTTCTACGGAGTACCTGGGGAGAGGGAGCTCCGCACCGTGTCGCCGACATGTCGGCTCATCGCCGTTTGCCGAGGGACCATCATCCGCTCTGAGACATGATGAGACGGCGGACCAACGGCGGCGTTGTTTTCTCCGGAACGGCCGTCGATGTGGATTCTTGTTTGAATCGCATCGGCCCTTTCGATAGCTACCGCCGAGGAACAAGTAGGGCTTACGGCGTCCTTGCACTTTCTTTACTTCGTACTCTACTGCCCTATGTGGCATCATCACACGGCAGGCGAAGACAAACTTTTCTCTCCCTATAGCCAAACCGGGATCCCATGCAACATTGCGCGAAACCAACCCCGATCAAGGAGAAGAGAAGAAGGAAAAAAAAAAAAAGAAACTTCTAGTAACAGGTCATAGCTCATAGAGGAAAGGCAAAAAGCAAAACCAGAACCATGCCCATGGGTCGTCCAGGGCTTCCTCGTCTGGAACTCTGGATCCTGTCTGGCCCCAGTCGAAGCTTAACCGAGCTGATGATCGCCGAGTACGAAGGCTCACCTGCCCACCTCCTCGGGCGCTCTCTTGAGCCCTTCCAGATGGAGATGATACACGCATGCCCTGTTCTACCACTCCTCTGGTATTCGTAAGGAATACGTATCCATTCGTCACCGCTCCCGCAGGGTCCCTGTTTTCCGTCCCGACAACCCGGTACTCAGTCGCCTCCCAGGCCACCGCGTATCGAACACTACTTCATCTACTATGTAGTTCCATAGTATGGTACGCGTGTGTCAACTCCCCCACTGGAAGGCGCGCGCGGCGTACCGTAGTCTTCTTCCCACGGCACTCGACGCGCGATGTGGTGGCTTTGCGGGTTCGCACTCTGAATCGGTCACCGAGCCGAAGAGGCGAAGAGTCGCCGAGCCAAGCCAAGCCAACAACTGACAAGTGAGCAAACATCAACTTGGCGACGGCACGGCATCCTGTTGGTTGCAACCCAACCTGAAAGGGTGGGAGCGGTGATATTGTCCAATTCATCAGGTGTGGTTGGGCGTGTTGTTAGTTCATATTGTGGCTAGACAGCGTGACCCTAGAGTGTGGATGTCTGCTCCATTGTACCAAGAGGAAAATGACACGGCAGATTCGGCAGATATAACAAAAAGACACATTAAAAGAAGTAAAAAAAAGCTCGAATGAATCAATATCTCATGAGAACAGTAACATTCGACCTTTATTGTTGAGATTTTATATAAATTCCTAGACGCCTATTTAGCAAATTTGTTGATAACTGGTCACTGTCCAGTGCGCACAGACAGCAACGCGACTCTACAATACCGATGTATGCTCTATTGATGATATGTGCGCGATGAGATTCAATCCCATGCCACTCTCTTCCAGTCTTATCAGCTCTCCAAAGATGAAGATGAAATGGTGGGGGTGAGCTCGGGGTAGACGTCGCTGTATCCTGTCAGTAAGCAAGCCACTTCGACGCTCGATCCAATAGCAACACAGATATGCCGAAACATGGCAGAGACAACAGGAAAAAAAGCAAGCCAATAATGAGATACGTCAATCAATGACAAGCAAGCAAGCGAGCAAACAAGAAAACAATCAAACAAAAGAAAGCAACGCAACACTCACGTCCTTCGCTTCAGCGGCATCTCACTGCGGATCCGCTCCCACTGCCCAAGGTCAATGTCGACGAAGCCCAACTCCTCGACCGCACCGTCCTCAGCGGTGCCCTCTGGGACCCCCGCCGCCTTTGCGTCGACTACGCCCTTGAGTTGAAGCATTACTTTGCCCCAGGGATCCACGACGATGCTGTGGCCGTAGCTCGCCCGCTTCTCATTGTGTAACCCTACTTGCGCCGCGGCAATTACCCAGCTCTGCGTCTCAATCGCCCGCGCCCTGAGTAGAACCTCCCAATGTGCCCACCCCAGTTCGTAGTGTAAATGCGCTCGGGTACGTCAAAATCTGCGCCGGTCGTTGTGCCCAAGCACTGTTCGCACCGGGTTGAGCCAGAGCCAGAGCCGCCTCCGGGAACCGCAGATCAAAGCAGATGAGGCTGCCGATGCGGCCGACGGGGGAGTCGAACGGTGCTGTTAGTGACGGTCCAGGCTGAACTGTTGCGCTCTCTCCTTCAGAGACCCGTAGTCAAATACGTGAAGTTTGTCATACGTTGCCGCATCGTTGATCGCGCCCTTGGCGTCGATGTACAGGTTCCGGTTCAGCAACTTGCTACCTGCAGCAGGGCGATGGTGGATACCCACGTGGACGGCGATGCCGTGCGTACGTGCGGCATCTTGAAGTCCTGCCACGAAGGGAGAGGTTGACTGCGACTCCGCAAGGTCGAGCGAAGCCTGGGCGTTGAGGGCGATGTAGTCGGACGCTTCAGGCAGGAAGAGAATCTGGGCGCCCGTAAGTATACTGTGTGAACAACAATCTTGGGCGTAGAGAGCGAGGTATCGCCGTTCTGGACTAGCAAGACAGAGGGGTATCTGCGGGTTGAGAGATCGAGGGGGGGCGTGAAGTCTCATTGAGTGTCATCAAGTCGGCCCTGTCCATGTCTCACGGGAGTATTCACCGCGTCTCGACTCTCGAAAGCTCACAGATCTCTTCTTCATCCGTCCACTTGAGACGATGATGTTATCTCAGGTGTGACCGCGTTTGTTGTTGAGCTTCTTGTTTCGGTAGACACTTATCCCGAACAGTTGCTCGTTCAGGCAATCGCCTAGGTCACCCGCCCCTCCCATACAGAAGCTCTCAACACTAGCAGCCATCACATGGCCTCATGATCGTACGTACCTTAGCTCCTCCCGCGGCCGGCCCTTCCTACCAGTCTCACACATTGATCCAGATTTCCCTTGATTGATGCTGTGGCGCAGATCTGGCCGACTGCCTGTCTCGCATACCCACATTCGAGTCAGCTAAACTGAGAACTCATCGGGCGGGCCTCTTTCGCCTCGATCAAAGAAGGGGTGTGTGCGCTTGCGCTTACCGCAATAGCCATGGTGACACCGTACTATCTGAGTTGATTATGGCGGGATGGGTCTTCCTGGCGGGTATGAGATCTAGATCTGTGACGCCGCGGTTTTCGTCTCCCTTGATAAGGTGTTGCTCAGACCCTCCTGACTCTCCCAAGGTCCACAGCGCAGCGAGGAACGCGGGGGGGTGATTCACCGTGTTAAATCCGGTCGATTGTTTCTCTCAACGTTGCAACTCGCTGTTGTCGGCGGAATTTAGCTTGAAAAGTGTAAGAGCAAGCCTCCTCGGTGTTGAGATAAAGAAGGGAGGGGAACGTATGCCACCATAGTCCCACTTTAAAACGCCAACAAAGCGAGGCCTTCCTTCCTTACCACCTTTGTTCACTTAATCAATACTCCCGCATCGCGCAGTCGCGCACTCACGCGTTGCATTCGCGCATTCTCACATTCTCACGTTCTCAGATGATTGATTACTCACCCACGCCGCGTCGCAAGGCATCAAGGCGCACACTCTAGGAATGTTCTGGTTGCCAAAGGGAATGGTCTGGATGCATGTGAGGATTTTTTGTTCTCTTTCCCTATCTGCTTCTTCATCCTTTGGCCTGGCATTGGCCCATCTCCGCTTCCCAAGTTCAGAAATACTACACAAGTCAATGCAACGCTTCAGCGTGGCATGCCTCCGTCTCCGTCAGTCTTCCCCCTCCGAGCATTCATCCTGCATCCTGCTTCGGTTGCAGCTGGCAATGCCCAATCATGCCTTTCCCTATGCCTTAAGATAACGCCGGGCTAAGTCAAATCTCACAAAACATACACGGTGCAGGGTATCTCCCCTCTTTCTTAGCCCTGATGCCCACCCGTTCCCCGTTTCCTGTTCCCATTCTTCCATTACTCGCCATTCCAACTTATTTTATTTGGGGTTTGATGCGTCCAGGTGCATGTATGCCCTTTGGAGGGCTCGGTGTTCCCGGCCGTCTCGCTCTAGCACCGTGACCCAGTCCCGCAACTGGATGTTCCTGCCCTTCTCCTTGTCTTCTCTCCACGTACCGAGTCGGTTTCGGCCTTCCGTAGTCATAGCAAGGCTTCCCGGCCCCGGAGCACCACCCGGTCCTCCGGTTCCTTTGCCCGGGCCAGGGTGCGTTCTTAGTGGCGTGCGTGCTGGTACCGCTTCCTCCACGTCCCACATTCATCCAGTCGTACGTCTTGCCCGTCTTCTTCTTGCCAAAAAGACCACCCTTGCCTCCCAGCCCAGCAAACATGCTACTCGTTATGTTCTGGTTTGCGTGACTGTTGGCCTCGGCAGCCTTCATCGCTTGGTTCTTCTTCATCTCCTTCTTGGTCAGGGCTTTCTCTGGCTCCGGGGCAACAGAACCCGGTATACCAGGGGCCACACTACCAGCACGCGAGGTTGTGGTCCCCGAGTCTGGGATGCCATCTTTCCGTTTCTGGCGCTTTCGTAATCGTGCCTCTTCCCACTCGCGTTCTTGTCGCGCCAACTCACGCATCGTAACCGTCATGTATGACGAGATCTTGGGCAACTTTGCAGGTGGTACGCCATATCCTAGACCGGCTGCGTCGATAGAACCTATGAAATGTGAGTATATTTAGAAGCATCCTGACTCAAACATGCAAACTCACGTTTTAATGAATTCGAGCCGTCGCCGTCGGCACCATCCGCTACTTCTCCGTTCTGAGCATCCTCTACAAGCCCGAGGGGTTCGGCATTCATCGGTGCTGCAGCAGGAGCCCAATCATCAGGAACATCGCCATGTGACGTCTTCTGGCGAGTGGTCGCGATCACGCTGGCGTCTTGCACAAGCTCACGCAGCCTCTGTTTTGTCGCTATCGACATCAAGGCAAGTTGGTCGACCAGATAGGCGTCTTGGGGAATGTAGGAACCCGTCGTGTTAACCATTGTTGAATCCGGACCGGGCGTGACCTTGACACTGACTCGTGGCTGGGGGAACTGCTCTGGAAGCCTCATCTTGCCCATTGTCTGGCTGTTATTCTTGAGATCAAGATTAAGCCCGAGATGATGCTCTCTCGCTATCCTCTCCGCACGGCGGTGCAGCATGGCTACTAATAGGAAGGGGTCATTGATCTCTTGGGTCCTTTGCACCGCAAGCCGCATCGATGACTCCGACCAAGCCCTCTCAGCTTCCTGGACCGCAAATTGGTTTTGGGCCTGATCAGTCGCGGCTTGAGCAGCCTGATTTGCAGGCCCAGCCCCATAGAATGTAGACTTGGGCCCTGGGGGATTGTGCGCGAACCCTGTCCTTGCATCGTTGGCATCGAAGTTATTCGAGTACAAGTCGTTCATGTACTGCTCCTCAGCCCGAAGATCGATACCGGTACCGGCGAGAGAATCGGTGACATCGTATTCGTAATCTTTAGTCGGCCGTTCAGCCGGTCGCTGCGGAGGTCCCATGACGCCAGGTCCTGGAGATGGAGCAACTGCCGGGGCATGCGTCGGAGCCATCGTTGCCGCTGTGTATTGAGGCAGAGGTGTTGGCATGTGGTGCTGAGGTTGTATGGGAGGCGTCGAATTCGTTTGCGCGTTTGGGAGGTTCAAGCCGGGGGTGGTGTGCCCGTTGGTGTACGGCGTAGAATACGCTCCCGGCAGGGCCGGGCCTTGCGCGTACGCAGGCGATCCCGCGGCCGCTGGAGGCGTGCCAGAGGCCACGGGGCTGGCAGTGTACGGCGATGTAGCGTATGGCGACTCGGGCTGCGAAGAGGGACCATCGGTGCGAACTCGTTTGTTGGGTGGAAGCGCAAAGCTCGACTGCGACGCGGCCGGCGAGGGAGAGTGCTGCGGAGGCGAGAACGCGCGCGGCGGGATCTGCGCCTGTGGTTGAGGCTGAGCCATGGCGACGGCTTTGAATCAGAATCCCTCGATACGTGGATGAAAGAGAGGAGGGACCGGAGGCTAGCGAGTGTGAGCTCAGCAGGCAGGGAAGCCTGTCACGTCAGTCGCGGCACCTCCCATCCGACGCGCTCAGTTTGGGCGGTGCTCTCGGGGGAGTTGGTGGTGCGTTCCGCGCAAGAACACTTCGTCAGAGGATGGCGGAGATGGGGCGCCGCGAGATGGAGGCGCAAGATGTCGTCGCGATATTGAGATGGTGCTTCTCTGCCTCGAGCGTGAAGGAGAGAGCTTCGACTCCCAAACGAGAGTCGCGTAGTTTTAAAGTCACGTGACTCTGAGCCGCCCCCCTTCCGGAACAGTGCACGCCGAGAATTACCCGCTCTCTACGCGTTCACCTTTTCAACTACAAACAGCTACCTAGCTTCATTGTAGTGCGACCTCTATCCCTTCACGTGCATTGTTGCTCGTCGCATTGCGCAAAGGTTCAGCTTCTTTCGCGCGCGGTCCAAGGGACTGCTAAACTAACATTTCAGGGATTTTTTTTCTACTGATGTGAGCAGTAGCCCAACACCAAGTGTTTGCGCGACCATGGCGTCCAAGCGAAAGGCGGCTGCGATGAACGCGGCGGTCACGGAGGAGCCCGTAGATCCGTCCGACGAGCTCATGTTCCTCTGCCTGGGAGGCGGCAACGAAGTCGGTCGATCATGTCACATCATTCAGTACAAGGGAAAGACGGTCATGGTAAGCCGCCGCGATGCATCCAAGCTCCTGCGACGAACCCGTCTAATCGCCATTACCAGCTCGACGCCGGCCAGCATCCCGCCTACGATGGTCTTGCCGCGCTGCCGTTCTACGACGACTTTGATCTCAGCACTGTCGACGTGCTCCTTATCAGCCAGTAAGCGCACCCTCCTCCCTCCCCTTCGACGTTACAGGCAGGACAGGGCGGTGGACAACATTGGTGATTTTGTGATGGGACGGACAGTGCTGTCCCTGTTCAGAGTCATTGCTCGTGTGATATCTTTCCATCCCGTATGCCAGATGAATACAATACAGTCTTCCCCGTTTACCGACGTCCCTGCTTGTCGCCCTGTGATGCCGTCCTGTCCTTGAAACCAATCGTCAAGCCTCCAGCCACGCATTCCCTCGATAGTAGTATGGCTAACCAGCAATAGTTTCCACGTCGACCACGCGGCCTCGTTGCCGTACGTCCTTGCAAAGACCAATTTCCGGGGGCGCGTCTTCATGACCCATCCTACCAAGGCCATCTACAAGTGGCTTATCCAGGATAGCGTCCGAGTGGGCAACACATCCTCGAACCCAACCTCACAGCCCGTTTATACGGAGCAAGATCATCTCAACACTTTTCCCCCAGATTGAAGCTATCGACTATCATACTACCCATACCATTTCCTCCATCCGAATTACTCCCTACCCTGCGGGCCATGTGCTCGGAGCGGCCATGTTCCTCATCGAGATCGCCGGTCTCAACATCTTCTTCACTGGCGATTACTCTCGTGAACAGGATCGACATCTTGTTTCCGCCGAGGTCCCCAAAGGCGTCAAGATTGATGTCCTCATTACAGAGTCGACCTACGGCATTGCCTCGCACGTTCCACGTCTTGAAAGAGAACAGGCCCTTATGAAGTCCATTACCTCTATTCTCAACCGTGGAGGTCGCGTTCTCATGCCCGTGTTCGCGCTGGGACGAGCTCAGGAGTTGCTGCTCATTCTTGACGAGTATTGGGGCAAGCATGCCGAGTTTCAACGGTATCCTATCTACTATGCCAGTAACCTGGCGCGAAAGTGTATGCTGGTCTACCAGACGTACGTCGGCGCTATGAACGACAACATCAAGCGCCTGTTCCGAGAGCGCATGGCCGAGGCAGAAGCCTCTGGCGACGGAGCCGGCAAGGGTGGTCCTTGGGACTTCAAGTATATCCGTTCCCTCAAGAACCTCGACCGTTTCGACGATGTAGGTGGCTGTGTTATGCTCGCCAGTCCTGGTATGCTTCAGAACGGTGTCAGTCGAGAGTTGCTGGAGCGATGGGCCCCAAGTGAGAAGAACGGCGTCATTATCACTGGTTACAGCGTCGAGGGCACCATGGCCAAGCAGATTATGCAGGAGCCCGATCAAATCCAGGCCGTCATGTCTCGCAGCATGGCCGGCGCTCGCCGAGCACCTGGTGGTGACGGCGAGAAGGTTCTTATCCCGCGACGGTGCAGTGTTGCTGAATATTCCTTTGCTGCCCACGTCGATGGTGTCGAGAACCGCGAGTTTATCGAGGAGGTAGCAGCGCCAGTTGTGGTACGTTGCCAAAGTGTTTGTCCTTATTCTATGCACCAACCAGAGCTGACTTTTCTGTTAGATCCTCGTCCACGGCGAGCAGCACAACATGATGCGTCTCAAGTCTAAACTCCTCTCCCTCAACGCCAGCAAAACCGCAAAGGTCAAGGTCTTCTCGCCGCGAAACTGCGAGGAGCTCCGCATCCCATTCAAGGCCGACAAGACGGCAAAGGTCGTTGGCAAGCTCGCCTCCATTCAGCCCCCCCTGGCAGCCGACTCCGACCTGGTAGGAACAGCACCGCTCGTTACCGGCGTGCTCGTCCAGAGCGATTTCAAGCTTTCACTCATGGCGCCCGAGGACCTGCGTGAGTATGCAGGCCTCAACACACCACCACCATCACCTGCAAACAGCGGCTGACACTGAGCGCTGCGGGCGTCGACCTCGTTCGATGGGCGCTCGAGGGCACGTTCGGCACCATCGAGGAGCTGCCCGAGATTGCGCCACGGCAAGAATGGACAGTCCAACGGGGACGACGCCGAAATGGACGAGGACAACACCAAACCCGAGGAGGCTGACGAAGAGGTCGCAAGCCTCGTCGCGGCATACCTTGTCATGGGCTGTGTGGCCGTTCGATACCGCACCAACGGCGAAGTCGAGCTCGAGTGGGAGGGCAACATGCTCAACGACGGCATCGCCGACTCCGTCATGGCCGTCCTCTTCTCCGTCGAGAGCTCACCAGCCGCTGTGAAGCGTTCGTCCGCCAAGCACTCGCACGAGCTGCCCGCCAAGAACCCGCACCGCACCCCGAGCCCCGAGGAGCGCCTCGAGCGCCTCCTGTGGTTCCTCGAGGCCCAGTTTGGCCAGGACAACGTCGCTCCCGTCGCGATGCCCAAGCTGTCGCCGCTGGCCAAGGACGAGGATGCCAAGGCCAAGGAGGAGCCCGAAGATGAGGATGCGATGAAGGTTGAGGACGATGATGCGAATACGGAGCTCGAAGAGCGGCAGCGCAAGGAGATCGAACGGCTTCACAAGATTGGCATTCCCGTCCCCGGCGTGTCAATCAAGGTGGATAGAATGGCTGCGACAGTATGGTTGGAGGATCTCGAGGTGGAATGTACCAACAAGATCTTTGCGGACAGAGTGAGGGCGGTGGTGGAGCGAGCTGTCGAGGTGACCGCTCCTCTTTGGGGTTAAAACATTTGGAGCCAAGGGCAAAAACATCACAATGCAGTTAGTTTGTATTTGGCTGAGCAAAAATCAAGAGGCAAATGGACTATGGCACAAGCTAGTAGTAATTCTAAGGTTGCGTCGTGTTACCTATCATACAACAAAAGGGACTGCAAAGTCTACTATAACTGGATAATTCTCCCGTGAATCTCATCAAATACCCCATCATCCCAAGTAATCCTTCAACTCCTCTGACTCTTCCAGCAAGGCATGGAACGAGAAGGGAGCGAAAGGCCAACCCCGAAAACTCGGCAAACTTGGAGAAGGACTCGACCCACGCTAATCTGAGAGAGTGCAACATGGCACTGGTACCCTCCATACAAACCAAAATGGCAATGGCTGCAAGAAATGTTAGAGGTGATAGTGGAATGCCATGGAAATGGAGGTGACTTACTCAGGAAGAACCACATGTAGAAGCAGATAACAATCATGATGACACCGGCAACGCCAGGGGTCGTCAGGGCCGGGCCAAGGGTCATGCTCCAGAGCACCACACTCAGCTGCTGATGTGCCAGGGACAAGGCCCAGAGTCGGAGATACGAAGCAGTGTGAGAAACACAGTTAAGACAGAATTCTGTAAAGTCGTTAGTTTTGGGAAAGGCATCATATCATTCGGGATAGCCTTACCAATAGTGTGAATGATCTGGTGAATCATGACCTCGCTAAACTCAAACTCTTCATGCTCCTCATCGATGTTCTGGGAGATCATAGCAACCCCTTCACCGTCCTCATCAAAGCTGTGATGGCCGTTGCCGTTACCTTGGCCTTCATCATCATCACCGTCCAGGGCACTAACGCGGGAGTTCTCACCCAGGCCACGGTAGCCATGAGCACGAGCCTGGTTGTTCTCCCATCTGAGGTAGAAGGGCTTGAGGAAGAGCAGGATTGGGACCTGGCAAACCGCCAAGAGCAGGAGGCAGACCTGAACAGTTGCCTGTCCCGGGTACAACTCATCGTCCACAAAGCCAGGCCGCAAAAACATGTAGATAAGCATGTTCAGCAGACCAGGGGGCTGGGCGCCAATACCGAACCAATCCACGGACCACTTGTAAATTATGCAAACGACGAGGTAGCCGAAAATGGACTGGAAGAAGATCATGCCAGGGACAAAGTTACCCCAGATGTCAATGGGCTTCCTGAAGTGACGGGCGTTGATGAACGAGAAGCAAAGCGAGTAGGTCATGTGAGCCCAGCCGAGAATGATACTCATCTTCATCTTGTAACTGTTGCCAAAGAGAAGGTCGTTCTCAGTACCGTGCCAGGCCCAATCCAGACCGAAGGGGTAGCGGTAACCCTCGTCGTTCAGAGTGGCAGTGACACTGGTTCCGTTGGTCCAACCGTCGGGCTTGTGGTACTCCCAGGCGCTGGGGAATACAGTCATCGACTTGGAAAAGACATCGTTGTAGATAAGACCGGTAAAGACGGAGAAGACAGCCATGGCGAGGGCAATATATCGTCCGTAGAAAATCATGGCGAAGAGCTCAAAGGTGACCTTCTTCAGCGTCTTCTCCCAGTAGATCATTGCGCAGGCGGCGGAAAGCATGATGATGGCGTGGCCAAGATCACCAAACATGACGGCGAACAAGAAAGGGAAGGTAACGAAGACGGGAATCGCCGGGTTAACCTCCTGGTACGTGGCGGTACCATACGCGTTGACAATGGTCTGGAAACCCTCGGTGAATTTGTTGGTCTTCAAGTACGTGGGAGGCGTCTTGTTGGTCTGGATCTTGTTGATGATGGAAGGAACCGAGAGGCCAGCTCGGTTGGTCACATCCTGAAGCGTTGTCTTGATGAGTGGCAGATCGTTGGTGGGACACCAAGCTTCGGCAATGAGAGTGCGGCGGGCACTGTCATAGGAGAAGTTGTTGAGGGCGTTGTAGACAGCCTTCTCCTTCGCGACAAGAACCATCCAGGCAGACAGGGACTGCGAGATCTGGTTAAGCTCCGCCTGAAGAGTCGCCTGGGTGTTGTGAAGAACGTTTTGGACATCCTTAAGTCGGTTGTTGACCTCGTGGATCTGGTCGCGTCGGAGGTCACTGTTCTCGTCGACGTTGTAGACCTCGGCACCCATGGACTCGGAGATCTTGCGGATCTTGGCGAGGATCTCTTTGCCGTGAGCGAAAATGACGAAGACATTCTTGTTGACGGCCTCGTTGTTGGTAGGGTCGATCAACGGCTCGGGAATCTCGGACTGGTTCATGTATAAGTTACCACGGAGAGTTCGCCAGAGAATGCGCTCAAAGGCGCCGACTCTGTCCCGGCCAATGACTCCAGCGACGAAGCCAATGTTCATGCCCGAGAATGATCTCTCAACCTCAGCAGCTCCGTGGTGCTGCTCAATGTCCTGGAGCAAGGGAGCATCATCATCGTCGGTCGAAGCTCGGATCTCCTCAACGTTTCCATGGGCACGATCAAAGAAGCTGCCGGCCTCACGGAGGACCCAGCGCCACTCAGTCAAATCGCCCTCGCGCTTCTTGAGGGTCTCGTAGCTCTCGTTCAGGGCGGAGACTCGCTGCTCGAGCTTCTGGCTTCGCTCGGAGAGTTCATCGATTTCGGAAGTGGACGGCGATGCGAGCCTCTCGACATCGAGATCTAGCTTTCGGAGGGGGATGCCAATCTTTTCCATCTGGGCATAGAAGTATCCTGTGCAATTGTTAGATTGAGTCTTTTGGTGGTTGCCTGGCGGATGACGTACGCAGCTGTCGCTCAACATTGTCGAGGCGTCGGATCTCTTGGGTAAAGGTTCGCTGGAAGGCACTGACGTTCTCGTTCAGCTGGATGAAGAAGACACGCGTTAGCTTCTGGCATTGATGGATTTGATGATGGTAAAGCTCACGTCGCGGAACTGGCAAAGGCCTAGCTCGCCGAGGGCCGTAACGACTTCGCGACCAATCTCGTTGGAGACATAGAGCTGGACCATGCTCATGTCCGCCGAGCGGAATGGGGTGTCCGGTTTGGGACCCATGGTGAAGCTGTTGAAGGGCCGGAACTCGAATGAACGTTGTGTTGGAGCTTGTCAGGGAGCAAGGCACGGCCATCGCGGTTACGTCGCAATAGCACTGGTACGCCGGGTGCAAATTGTTCCGAAACGACAAATCACGTGTGACCCACCGCGGCCTCCTGAAGGCATGCGCGACGCACTCAAAGGCACTGCCCCATTTGCGGCAGTGTCTGAGCGCCACATAAGCGGAATTACGTAGCCAGGCGCTGTCGTGCATAAGCTATGGACCAGTTAGAATCGATGGCTAGAATAGTGGACAATGAACTTGCGCCGACCTCTTATGTGAAGTGCAATTGAAGTGCAAGAAGACAACTTTTCGAAGGCAGATCGTTGGCTAGACTCAGACTGTTACAGTCACTTGCTTGACACATCATCTAGGGTTGCGTCCTGATAACGTCCATAGCCTCGGATGCACATCTCCGGATAACCTCACTCAAAATCAAGTTCAGGGCTGCTCCATAGTTGACCAATTCATCAAAGTCATCATTGATTTATATACACTTTTTTTCTTCCGTCATTTTCATATGTCAAACCGCTTTTCTGAATCAAATGACTTTTTCGCTAAATATTCTTCAACGCTGTGCGCCCCTAGGATATGTGACTCCGATGCAACCGACCTACCAGGGGGAAAGCAAAGCAGCCCAAATAACGCCGTAATGAAAATGAGTAGAGATCAAAGACATGCTGCTTATCGTTCATCATATGCGTCTCGGGTTTAGAGTCGTCGCCCGAACATAAAGGTGCCGTACATGCCTCCGACGTCGGCCTCCGCTACCGGGATCTTCCTCATGCCCCAGCTCTCGGCGCCCATCTTCCACCACCGGGCACCATTGTCCCGAGTTGTGCCGTCCGAGTTCATGCGGACAAGCCAATAACGACTGCCAAACTCCTTGGCAGTCCATCCCACGCGCTCTAGGTTCTTCTTGGCCTTGGCGGCTCGCTCGTATGCTCGCTCCTCGAGTTCGATAACGTGTAGCGGGGCGGAAGCGGGGCCCAGAAGTGCATTTGCACTTCCAATGATGGTATCGATGTCGGAGATATCGAGATACCGAAGGTTGTGGGGGATCCATTGCTGGTCCTGGTACAGGAGTTTGTGGATATCGCCGAGCTCAAGGCCGCGGCCAATGGCGAGCTCCTCCAGTTGCTGGACAAGAGGGGTGAGAAGAGGAATTTGGGAGGGGTCCATCCTGCTGCCCTTCAAGCTAAGGGATCGCAGGGTGCTAGGTAGCCGGGGGAGAATGGCGTCCACATCGGCCTTGCCTAGCAAGAGATGGCTGCTCGCAATGGTGGCAAGGCTCAGAACAACCAGGCTTTGAGTGACAGAGGGGTGGGTAGTGATGAACTTGACCACCGTCTCAGAAGTCAGCTCCCTGCACTTGGCCAGGTTCAAGTGTGTGAGTCTCGCGGTCTCGGGGATACTCTGCAGCGCCAGATCCGTGACCCGCGTTCCAGCGAGGTCAAGGTGGGTAACTTGCTTGAGGCGAGGTAGAATCATCTCGTAGACAGATGCGGGCAAGCTTAGGCACTTGTGGAAGGATACGCGGGTAAGGGTAAGAGTCTCGGACCAGGGGGACTGAAGTAGGCTCTGGAACGAATTCTTGAAGGCGGGCGAAGCACAGCCGCAGAAATCAACCGCTTGGAGGCGGGGCATGCCAAAGAACAACTTCTTGAGAACATCGGGACCAAGATCCTCGTCAATATACTCTTGCGCGAGGAACTCCTGAAGGTATGGGGTCAGCTCCAAACACTTCAAGAGGGTCTCGGAGGTCAGATTTCGAGTCTGCGCCCGCTCACTGGCGGTCGAAAAGATGGTCGAAGGGTTGAAGTGACTGAAGTCCATGCGCCGCACGATCGAAGCGAGGCGGGGTACTCGGTGACGGTGTTCAGGAACTTGCGGAAGATGCGCGAGTGGGGGATCGTGATATGTCGGTAGAGGGTATTGAGCGTGGCGGCGTGGATAGAGCGCGAGGTGAGGAGGAGGGCCATCAAATCGGCGTTGCGAGTGGTGAGGCCGTTCGGAGGGATCTCAATGACGAGAAGATCGATAATGGCACCTGGGATCAAGTCAGCGTGGGACCAAACGACAGGGGTACAGGGTCCCTAGTTCTGCGGGCAAACTTACCTAGAACCTCACTCGGGAGACGCTCCATTGGCGACGTTCCGGTGGCATAGTGATCGAGCGGCTTGGTCACGACGGGTGCGGGAGCGCTCCATGTCATGGACAGCTTGTGCAAGTCCTCGCAGCTGCGGCTGGCGGCCTTGCCCTTGATGGGGATCTGCTTCCATCCGCGGAAGTTATCCGCAGGATACCAAAAGCCATGAAGCCGACTGTGAGGCTGCGTCAGAGGAGCCTGGAAGGATGGCTGGGCAATCTCAGCAGTGGGTGATTCATCGAATACCTCTTCCGTCCCTTGGGTATAGGAGGAGATTTTAGAGCGCGTAAACGTCTGCGCGAGCCCGTCGTCGTTCTCTCGCACCGAGGAGAAGGACGAGCGGGCCGTCTTGTCACTGCTGCTGTTGGGAGAGCCGGGGCGAGACATCTTGGCCTTGAGCAGAGCAGAAAGGTCAAAGTGAGGCACCTCGTGGTGCGTCGGGCTGAGGGGGACGGCCATGTGCGAGTCTCGAGGAGAGGAGGAGCGCGCGGTGGCCGACCCTTGGGGAAGGGAGGTAGGGATGCAGCTAGGTAGGTGGGAGGGAGGGAGGGAGGGAGGGAGGAAGAGAGGCAGGTCGATCTTCGTCTGGCTCAGCGAATATCGTGAGTTTCAGCGAAGCGCAACGAGGATTTTAGTGGGCGGCCTAGTTGTGCGTAGGAGTCGACGACGAGGTGGGATGGGACGAGGAGCGGCGATGTTGTATTAGCTGCCGCCTAAGCGTAACTGTTATGTAAGAGACAAACGGGAACCCGAAGATGCGGAGAACCGGCACGGAGTCAACTGTTGGTCAGAGGAAAAGTCAAACAAAGATATTGTCAAGTTAGAGTCGAGGTTCAGAGTCTGGAGAGAAGAACGAAGAAACGGTCGAGGACGCCCCAGGCGCATCGGGCCCTGGCCCTGGATATAAAGACCAGAGGCGAGCGGCGACCGAGCCGACTCAAGGCGACGGAGAGGACTCATGAGGAGCCAAAAGGTCAAGGCGGGCCCCCGATAAAGCGCCACCTGGGGCCAGCCACCAGGGACGTTGGCAAAGCGTGCTGGCATGCACGGGGCCATTAGCTCAGGATCGCACAATATTGGGTAATGGAAATCGCGGACTGGATGTCTCGGGGCCGTCAGGTGAGCAACACACCACGGGGAAGGGATGGAGAATGGAGCACGGAGCATGGAGCCATGGCAGCCATGGGAGCCATCATCCATGCTGAGCGCATGGGAGCAGGGGCTCTTGCACGCCGGGACCGTCGACGCATTGGAGCCGAGCAGGGTTAGTCGCCAGCGGCCCAGCGCGAGCCGCGAGGAGAGACGACAACTTTTGACAAGGCGGCGCCGGATCGGCCTCGCAGGGCTTGTTAGCTTGTTGGACTGACTGTCCGACTTGGTAGAGCGGCGGCCAGGGCGGCTCCATTGGACGAGACGCGCTGGGGATTGAGTAATGAGAACTCCCCGGCGTACCAGGAACAACAGCATTCGGCCGTCTTCCCGCTTCAAAAACCAGGACGACGGCTCAGATGTAGCAGGTACAGCATGCAGCATGTCCAGAGCCGACCCAAACCTGCTGATTCTATTGCTAATCGAGGGTGCGAAAATTCCATCATGGCCTGCTGCTTTTCCGTCCGGGTATTTTGCAGGGCCCCCGTGATCTCGCCTCCGCCATCGCCGTCATCGCCGCCTCCGTCTCCGCCTCTTTCGCGGCAGCACCTAGCGGGCGCTCCCTCAGCCAGCCAGCCCATCCGGCCTCAGCTCAGCATTGGTTAGGTCGGTTTTTCAAAGCTCTGGCTTTTACAGTCATTCCTGATGACGCAAAATAGGCATCCTCAAACGACAGACACACACACACGCACACACACCCTTTCGGCACAATTCATACTACACCCTCGTCTGCCCGTCTGCTACCCCGTTCAGCGGCGCGGCCAAGAAACGTAACGTAATAGATGCAGGTGTAGAGTAATAGAAATTCAAGCCCCCTCACTTGCAAGCGGGGAGATCCAAAGAAGCAAGCCCTTGTTTTTCCTCCCAAGGATCCCTCGTGACCAGGTTACGAGCAAGGTCCAATGCAAGCTCTGCGATTCGACAGATTCGTTGTCTCGATTCAATTCAAGCATCTCCGGACCTGAGGTCGCGATATGTTGCAATAAGATTTAAGACACAATCTCAGCCATATCCAACGGGAGGACTCGGGCGCCGACTGATTATGCGGCCATGGTGCATACAGTAGATTAGCATGTACGGCATCCTTCCCGATCGACCAGCACCTCCGACGGTATCCTTCGACGGCCATGCCGAACTCGCCGCTTCTTTGCCCCAGAAACCCCGATTGATCAGCACTGCCCATCCACACAACATAGCCGCCGGACACGACGGTTATTTTCACACTACAGGCCGAGACGGGGCGGACGTGAAAAAAATAAATAAACAACACTAGAGTCACCACCTACCGCGGTAGGTAAAGAGTGACCCAGCGGACCGGCATTGGCAGCCGGTCCTCCAGAAGGGTATCCAAGAAATTTTGCAAGTCAAAGGCAGAACCACTCTTCAGTGGGCGACATCGCAGCCCCAGGACCCTGTCAAGCCCGTTCGTCGGCCCTAACTAAGGTAGTGGAGGCCCCAAATCGAGCTTAAACAGGCCAAGACCCAGGACGGGCGATGAGGGCGCGAACACACGAATGCACCTAGAATGCGAAGCCGTGGACTAGGCACGTATTTGGAAACCCTCCGCGAATGGCCGAGACCGATACCAGCCGTCGCGATAAGAAGGAAGCAGCAAGGAAGGGCCGTAGAAAAGGAATGGGGCCGGAGGACGCTAGACGAGATAAGATGAGATAACGACAAGGAAAACAGCTGTAATCCGTGCATAGACATCGGATAGGGCATCAGATAGGGCATCAGATATAGCAGCGAGTTGATGCCGCAACGCTGCAGTGCTCGGGGGAGTTTGTAATAAGCTGTACAAAGCCTGGGCTGATGGTAACTCGTGTGAGAGAACCATACGAGCCGGAGTATCCAACATGCGATTCAGAGCCCAGCACGTGCCCTCAGAAGGCACGTCTAGATTCCTAGATGACGAGACGTATGAGTGACCGAGCGCCCTACCTTGGCTACTCCTACCACTACGGAATGGTCGGTGACGCATCAACAGGACATGAGCTTCCGAAATCCGACGCATTTCGTCTCCAGGTCGCCCCCGGGAGATGAGCAATAGGGGGCACATGATGTGTTTCTGGGCACCTCAACAGAAAGCCTGCCCTGCCCTGCCACGCTGTCCTGGACTCCCGCCTCACTCAGCCCCTCCCCGTCCTCTCATTTCCAGCCCGTTCCTGTAAGTCCCGGCGTTACGCACTCCCAGGAACTAGCGAGACCTGCGCAGGGCCCTTAGGTGCATCGCCTTGCTGCAGGGCCTGGTCTGCCCCAGGAAACCTGCGTTGCAACAAGCGCCGCACCCCCTCTCGAGCAGACCCCCCCCTGCTGGGGCTCTGCCCAATGCCACGGCCAGTCGTTTACCCCGGATTTCGGATTGCCCACTGGACGTCATACCAAAGCTCCTCTCGCCGCCCATGTTGCGTATCACCTATCTGTCTCGGCCGTCACCTCGCTCCTCCGAATCCGCATTCCCTCAATTCTGGTCTTTTCTTATCTCGCGGATGCTCCGATCATCGCTCTCAACTTCCCTGACCTCCCCGACTTCCCCGTATGACTCCAGTGTGACGTGACGTCCGTGTGATTCCCGGGTGACTGGGTGCGGGAGCCTAAGCCGACCGAAACAGCAAAAATAACCAATACGACCGAAACGTGGGCCAAAGCCAACTCCCCCTCTCAAAGTTGACTTCGGCCTCCTTCAACACCCGCCATGGCCGTTCCTCATTTCGCATCCAGCCTAGCTTCCTTTCCCCGTTCCCAAGCCTCGCCCACAGCAGCGTACTACCAGCAAGTATGTCCGCATGTTGACGTCCTCCCCGGCCCGGGGCCCCAACAAACACGGTAGTGGCACAGAGACACGTCCTCGACGACACATAGTCTCTATTAGCGGCCCAGACAAGCCACGATCCATGGCGTCGTGTCAACCCCGTCTCCCCTCAAGCCAAGCAAGCAAGACTTTTCGTTGGTCAATGGCTTGGTCATTTTCACTTCCCGTTTCGCTTCAAAGCCAAAATGAGAAGGCTCTGGAACCACCTTCTGCCTTGGCCTCTTATTACATAACGTTTTGCTCCTAGCGGGCTGCATCACCTCCTCGTGATCGGTTTTCTCGACCCCCCTACGCTCCGGAGTCCCGACGCACCGCCCAAACCACCACAACATTGGTATCGTGACTTTTCTTCGCTCGCTAATACAGTTCCTATGTGCTTCTATTGCCTAGTCCAACATCCCAAATGACCCCGAACATCCCGCCCCCGCAATTCCCCCCCGGATCTTGCTACACCCCGCTCCCGCCTCACACACCGCACATGCCGTCTCACGCCGGATCCCTCAAGACACTTCGGGTCCATGTTCCGATCACTCAAAACGCAAAGCTAATAAGCGCGAGGTCCTAGTCGTCTCTCCGACCGGCCCGGGCGAAATACCAAAAACAAACGGTACTGTGTGACCGTGCCTCCTCCAAAAAGAAACGCCGTTTGTGCCTGTCATATACATGCGCGCTCCAGCCTAGGCTGTTGGAGCCGTTTCGGAACCGGTTGTCAACCTCTCGATGAGACTATTATGACTCGTTTGTGACTCGTGTTCTTGCCTATCGTCTGACCGCTATCGTCCATTTACCTTTTTCCCTCCCATTTTCAGGCGTTCCTTGCAGTCCTCGCAATACCATTTTGCTGTGTTTAGTTAGCCCCTGTCCATTTGCCATGAAGGATTCAGCACCGCACTTACCCTTTGTTGTGGGAGCAACTTTGAGGCCAACACATTCCAGATGGAACCATTCTCGTGGACACCCATCCGCATCGCATGCTACCATCTCGCCGTAACTGACACTGTTGCAATAGCAATATGTAGGCTCGTCCGCATCAATCTCCCCCTCCTCCTCGTCACCTTGCATGCTGCTGTTCGTATCTTCATCCACGAGATGGCTAACAACAGCATGGATAGTAGAACTCGCTTTCTTCTGTGTCTTTTTGTTGATTCCAGCACCCTCGGCATTTCGTGATGATCGCGACCGGGCTGCATCCTGGAACGACGCCATAGCTGGCGTTGAAGGCTTACTGGCACGCCCGCTCTTCGTTGTGACTGTCGAGTTCTGAGGCGCTGGAGGTACTGATTCACTCTTGCGCTCATTTTCCTCAGGCTTGTTCTCCTTTTTAGCGACTGCTGGTACGGGCACTGGGACCGGCTCTGGTCGCTCGGGCTCCTTCTTTGCCGGTTCAGTCTTGATGGGCACCGTCGGTTCCTTTACCACCTTGGTCTCGGGTACGGACCGTGGCCAGGCACTCGACAGTGCGGTATTGGGATCGGGCGTGGCAGTCGGATTGCCGTTTGGCTTATTAGATGCCGAAGAAGTTGGACGCGCTTTGCCGTTCTCCAGATTGGCCGACTGTATCGAATTCTGGCGCGCGCGCGTTGGTGCCGGGATTGGCGCTACGATTGGCACAGGAGATGGCTGGACGGCGACAGGTTTGGGCTCGGGCAGTTCGGTGAGCACGGGGGATGAAGTGGCCGATTGAGGCATAGGGGTTACACCGTTCCTGCTAAAGATTATCATGTTAGATACTTGTCTTCAGGCGACTGGAAGAGGGAACAAAACACACCTCTTCTTCGATTGGCCGCTGCCGGACGGAAGGGCCTTTCTCTTCTTTGGGCCCTCAGGCGCTGGGGTGGCTCTGGGGCTTGCTGTTTTCGCTTTTGGCGCAGTAGGTCCAAAAACGCTTGTCATGGCGCGTTCCGCTGTCGCGCCGTTTGTTGGCTTTTCCACTTTGCGTCTCTTCTGTGGGGGATTACCGCTGGGGGTAGCAGATGCTGTAGTGATACCTAAGCCAACGTTGTTGGGTTCTGCCGTCTTGCGAGATTTGCTGCCATGAGACTTCTTGCTCTCGCCTTTGTGTCGACCATCGTGATCGTCAAAATCATCGTCGTGGTTGTTATTGGTATTGTTGCTTTGGTTTCTCGAGGCCTTCTTGGCTTGGACGGCCTGCTTCCGAGCATCGCTTCTAGCTGCCGCTTCTTCAGCCAAGGCCTGCGCCGCTGCTGAGATTGCTGCGGCGCCATCGCGTCGCGCGCGGTCGGCTTGCGAAGACCGCCCTGTGCGATTTTCTGGATAGGCCCAGTGGGTGGTGCTCCCCCATTTGGTCTCGTCGCTGAACTCGCTCTCCAGGTGTGGCCAGACATCATCGATGCGGGCGAGTTGAGCCTGAAGGGCTTCATTGGCCGTAGAGATGACGTGGTTCTTTTCTTCGAGCGATACTAGCATTTCTTGGATCTTGATCGCCGTCTGGCGGTACAGGTGTCGGCGAGGAAGGTTGGAAGGGTCAAAGACCAGGTCTTTGTGGGAGTCGTCGGCGGACGGCACAGGATGTAGACCGTTGCTCATAGCAATTCCGCTGGAGCTGTTCTGGGCGCTCATCGGCGCAGAGGCTGGGGCAATGCTGCTCGAGGCCTCGTTGTTCGGACGTGGCTCGGGAGGGGGGCCTTGGCGGCAGCAGCGACGAGTCGGAAGAGCTGGTCTTCGGGGGCGAAGAGTTTGGCGTCAACTTCCTTCAAAAGTGTGAAGTGTCGGACGAGCTCTTTAGGGAGCGCAGTAATGGCGTCCGCGAAGTGGGTGATCGCTGGGAAGATCTCGATGGGCTGGTCGCTGAGGGATCCTGCACCAACAAGGTCTCTGCCACCACCAGCGCGACCGAGGCTGGCCGAACTTCGCGGAGGGTTTGTTCGTGTCTGTCGAACGGGCTGCGATCGCCGGTGCGACGGCGTTTCTGCCGCGGGCGGCTTGGCTGACTTCATCGTGGGCGAAGCAAATGGGTTGAGATTTGGGGGGGATTCGGTCGAGCTGATCGGGCGTGGGACGAAGTGGTTGGAAGCCGAGATTGTTGGTTTGGGTGGGTGGGAGGCGAGTAATTGTGAAATCGACCTGGTAGGAGAAGAGGCTAGGTCATGTTGCATCGATCGCACGATTGAACTGCCGGAGGAAACGCGGAGGGCGTGGAGGGGAGAGGTGGAGGCCAGCAGGACGCAGAGGTAGATGGCTCGCTCCCATTTGATTTTGGGGAAGCGAGCGCTCGACTACCGCGGCGGGAGTGTACGCAGCGGCGCCAGCACCCGCAACAGCGCACATGTCGGCCTCAGGCGCCCCAAAGCGGCACCCACTACTACCTTTCAGCACCAATCAGCGCCAACCAGAGGGTGTCCTGCACCATGGCGACCCGCATCCCGGAGAAACCAGCCTCCCGATCCCGGAGTTTTTTCTTATCTGATAAGGGCCAACCCAGGACGCATTTCGTCATTGGCCTCGGACAAGCCGAGCCAGAGGTCAGGTTGTACGAAACGGCTCGGAGGTGAGGACAAATCGAGCAACTCGGTCTTTACTTGTTGATATAATACAGATAAGACTAGTCTAATGATGCCTAAATTTACAGAGTGTTCCCTCCTTGCCAATATACCCAGAACAGTAGATGCTCTAAAGCCAGTCCTCAACCACATCCGAAAAGCCAACGCGCCTAACTACAATAGAATGAATGCTTGTACTTGGGTATAAACTTCTTGACCATGGAATCGGTGATGAACCTGGGGTATCATTCCTCCAGATTATTCGACCATGCTTCGCGTCTTCACAGCTCGTCCTCCCGCCGGCGCACCGTCCCGGTCTTTCTGCTTTTGCCGCCACTGCCACTCCAGCAAAATCCAAATGAAGTGCTGGAGATCGAAGTCTGGCCATAGCGTATCAATGAAGAAGATTTGAGTGTCTTGGTGGCATTGCCAGAGCATAAAGTCACTGAGGCGCTCAACGCCGCTGGTCCGGACAAAGATGTCGAGAGGCGGGTCATTTGCAGTGTACATGTGCTTATCCAGCGTCTCGGCAGTAATCGTCTCGGGGTTCGGAAGCCCCGAGAGGCTGGCAGAGCTATTCCTTGCTCGGAGGCGTGGCGAGGGAGAGTCTGGATGTAGCGTGGGTGACGAGGAGTCTCCGTCTCTAGAGTCCTTTTCTCCGTCTTCGTCCAGACTGACTGAGTCCTCCGGGGGTACATCATGGATGGTGGGTAGGCCGCCGTCGCGACCATCCAGCTGTCTCGACAGAATCTTCTGCCTGATTCGGGAGGGCGAGAAAGGTGTGGTCTTCGGCGGAGTAGGAGCTAGGAATTCTTGCACGGTCGATTTCACTGCGGTCGTCATCTCAGCTCGGGAAGTATAAGGAAAGCAGATGTTTAGCACGGCCCTGCTGCGCGTTAGTAATTGTTCCACGGCTCTTCTGATTCGACTTTTTGTACTTGTTGTTGTGCTTTGTTCGTGCAACCGCTTTGTCAACCACTTCTAGAACATCTGCTCGAATCATCTCGCGCTGACCGAGCACCCGAACACGGGCCCCATAACGGTCGAGAATGTGGCCGTAATTCGTCAACTGCTCGAGCTTGACCTTTGCTAATTGCATGAGGCCTTCGACTTCGTACTTTGGGCGGTTGAAATTTTCTATGCTGAACGCGTAGACAGTGACGACCTTGACGCCGCATTTGTAGCATATCTCCATTATCTAGCCATAATCTGTCAGCGTGGTGTCGGTGACCATGAGGATCAATGGCATGTACCCTAGCGAGTGCCTCAAACCCGCGATGATGGCCTTCCACAGTCTCCATTCGGTGGCTTCGTGCGTATCGTCGATTTCCGTCCATCTCAAAGGACACATGTTGAGGAATGGGGCCTTGCTTGAGGGCGCCAATAAGCAGCTCTCGGAGTTGCCTCATGGCCCATTCTCCTGGAGGGGACTCCAAGATCACCCGCCGGAGCAAGGAAGATGTAGCATCTGACATCTTGGTTGAGTGTGGGCGTGGGATTCGCGAGAGGAGCGGGAACGATTGCGGAAAGAAAATGCGACGTGTCGTCGGGTTGTCGGTGGTAGTAAGGGGGATCGTGACGGCGCGATGGAGATCGGAATTCAGAGGCGAAAGCAGCGGCACATTATTAGAAGATTTAAGGACGATCGGGAGAGGCAAAAATCGATGGTGACGACGAAGCACAGCTGAAGCCACGAATCTTGAGTGGCGGAGTTGGCATCTGATGAGGGGGCTTGTTGAGGCGCGTGTGCCAACTACACTGCAAAGCACTGGTGTTCGAGAGTGCGCCCAGAGCTTTTTGTGCCTAGCTGCTTCCTGAGAGCTTGGCGGGCAAGGATATCCCTGGGCCAATGAGAGCGCTGCGCACAAGCGGCGTCATTCGTCGTGGAGGCCGAGGCTTGATGACGGAACAGCGCATGAGCAGGCCCAGGACAACTTCCCGAAACATGTTAATAGGCTGGACAAGGATCGGGAGTGGCTGGGGTGCTCGTGTTGGATGTTTGGGTGGCTCGATCATCGAACGCGCTTCGACCAGGACTCGTCGTCCACGATTTGGAGCCACGGTGAAGGCGTCGGGGATGTTTTGAGAAGTTTAGTTGAAGCTCGCCCAAAAAGCCACGAGACACGAGTTAAAACTCGATGGCAGAGATGCTTGGATCCTGGTTCACACCTCGTCGCCGATATCCCCTATCGTACAGTAATGCTAGCAATGGGGGATCAACGAGCTGCGTGTACTTCACCCTCATCCAAGCAGCAAATCGCCCACCTTGTCCGCGGTCAGGTCTTAATCTCGCCATGCCGTGCCTCCATTGACCGAAATGGCACTTTCTGTCCGTATTGTTGTTAATACGCACTGCCATGAACCTCCCCTTTGATCTGGTTGGTTGGTTGGTTGGCTGGTTGCTACATGGAGCATCGTTGGTGACGCCTGGTGACAACAGACGGATGAGCTTCTGGACTTGGCTCCGCAATCAAGCACGTCATGACTTGGGCATCTGGCTTCCCCATACAAAAATTGCATTCTCCCTCTACGAGGATCGCTTGGGGGATTCGCCCAGAAACAAATATCCATGTAGGTGCGGCAACCTGGGTTGTTAAATTATTTTGCATTCCTCGTTGTGTTCTAGAACGTAGCTCTGACTCGCTGGACAGGGCTCGGACCGCGAGAGCACAAGAACTAGAAGACGTCATTGCTGCAGTGCTCAGCGGGCGCTGTGAGCGGAGCTTCCAGTTAGAAGCGACGCCACATGCAGTCTCAGTCAGCAATCACTCACAGGCATGTACAGCATGGCATGGTGCTGTAATGACACAGTAATACGCTGTAATGCTACGGTAATGCCTCCAGTTCCACTTTGGCCCCAGCGCGCTTTCGGGCTTTCCAAGGCGAGACGCATGGATCCTGGGTCCTGCACTTCCTCGTTGAGGCTCAATGGCTTCCGACTGGCTGGTTGGGGCCAGTTCGGTGAGCTCCCTGCAGCCATGATGGGTGGGTGCTGGGTGCTTGTGGTGGAGTCTGACTGCCGCTGCGCGATGTTAGCACCGCAACCGCCGGGTCCATTGGGCTAAGATTCATGATCTAGATGCGGCCGCCGCCGTTGCAGGTTTTTCTAGACAGATACCGGCCGGCCTTATCAGGTGCGCCGCAAATGCCAGGAACGATCATGTTAGGCTCAGGCCGAGGAGGGTTTGGAGGGATGGCCGGCTACGGAAGAAGGCGCAACCACCCTAACTTGGTATGTACGTAGCTGGAGCTTTGCCAAACTCGTCATACCCACCCAGCTTGTCATCCGTCCAAGGTGTCTCGCCGCCTCCGTGAAGCTCGTTTTTCCACTGCTCCTTTCTCTTGCTTCTCCTCACCCTTTGTCCTGAGTACCGGTCTGTGGAGACCTAGCGATCGCTTGCCCTCCCATTATCCGACTCGCCATCTCTCCCGTTGTTGCAATTGCAGCCATTCCCCGCATCGAAAAGCGACTTCGTGCTACCCCTCGCCAATCCACACCACCTCCCTCGACAAGCTCCCGCCGCCGCCATGGTGGTTTTTGAAGGCCACGAGTTCCTCACTGAGGAGGAGAGGCGCCTCAAGGAAGATCGTGATCGTACCAAGTACTGGAAGAAATGGGGTCCCTACGTTTCTGAGCGACAATGGGCCACAGGCAAGCTGCCCTTCGCTCGCTCGCACGCCCTCAATTGCTAACTGCCTCGCAGTCAGAGAAGATTACAGCGCTGACGGAGACGCTTGGAGCCGTACGTCTGGCTTCAGTACCGACCTTGCCGCACATCGAAAACTGATAAGCTCGTCTAGATTTCCCCCACGATCACGCCCGGTCCCGAACCTTCAGGTGGGGCGAAGACGGCATCGCGGGTGTGTCCGACACCCATGGCTGGCAGAACATTGCTTTCGCCTTTTGGAATGAAGAAGAGTGTGTCTACCAATCCTACAAGACATATATACACGAGTGCTGACTCTTCAAGTGATTTCCTCAAGGAGCGCCTCTTCGGCCTTTCCAACCCGCAGGGCAATCACGGAGAAGGCGTCCGGGAAGCCCACTTCCATGTTGACAACACCCCGGTCAGTAGTCGGCCCTGGCCCCAGGAATATCTTGATAGTGGACTTCCGCTAACCCACATGACAGACTGTAATAGACCCCCCACAAGCTGTGATGTCGCGGCATGCTAATTGTTATTGCAGCACTCTTACATGAAGTTCCTCTACAAGTACCCTCAGAAGAAGTTTCCCTACCAAGAGCTGCGCGATGAAAGTGCACGCAGAACGAAGGAAGACAGAGAGCACCAGATCACCGACACCGGGGTGTTTGACGAGGATAGGTACTGGGACATCTTCATCGAAACTGCCAAAGAAACCGACGACCCCGACGAGATTCTTTTCCGAGTCACGGCTTGGAACAGAGGCCCCGATCCTGCTCCGTTGCATATCATTCCCCATGTCTGGTTCCGCAACACTTGGAGCTGGGGCAGAGAGCCCGAGAGCAAGAAGCCATCCATCAAGTACCAGGATGAAACCATGGTCAAATCAGACCATTGGAATCTGGGAGAGCGTTACGTCCTATGCTCTCCATCCCCTGGTGTGGGATCTAGTGGAAAGGATGTCATGCCTAAGTTCATGTTCACCGAGAATGATACGAACTTCAAGACTTTGTACGACCAGGAGAATAAGCAGCCCTATGTCAAGGATGCTTTCCACAGATACATCGTGGACGGTGAAAAGGACGCCATCAACCCTGCCCAGACTGGCACAAAGTGCGGCGCATGGTTCAGCTTCAACGAAGACGGTGGTGTGAATCCCGGAGAGTGCGCCGGTGAGAAAACCCCCTGAAGCCTACTGCATACAACACTGCTAACCAAAATCACCAGTCGTTCGATTCCGCTTCACTAAGCGGGATGATGGCTACCTCGATGAAGAAGAGTTCGACGATGTGATTGAGAATCGTATTGAAGAAGCCGATGAATTTTACTACAGACTTAGCCCCCTACCCATGGCCGACGATCTTCGCAACATTCAACGTCAAGCATTCTCAGGCATGATGTGGACGAAGCAACACTATTACTTCGTCTGGGATCACTGGGCGAACGGCGATCCTACCATGCCTCCCCCGCCCGACTGTCGTAAAGGGATAAGGAACTCGCAATGGAAGCATATGCACTGCGATGACATCCTGTCAATGCCCGACTCTTGGGAATACCCCTTCTTCGCTGCATGGGACAGCGCGTTCCACTGCATTCCGTTGGCCATGATTGACCCCGACTTTGCCAAGAAGCAACTCGACCTCTTCACTCGCGAGTGGTACTGCCATCCAAACGGGCAGCTTCCAGCGCAAGTTCCCTCCCTTGAACTTGAGCCCAGAGCAGATGACTAACTATTTTTTAGATATGAGTGGAACTTTGGCGATGTGAATCCACCAGTCCACGCTTGGGCTACGTTTAGAACCTTCAAGATTGAGCGGAAGATGTACGGTCGTCAAGATCTTGAATTCCTTGAGCGTGTGTTCCAGAAGCTCCTCCTCAACTTCACATGGTGGGTAAACCGTAAGGACGCCGACGGCAAGAACGTTTTTGAAGGAGGCTTCCTGGGGCTGGACAACATTGGCTTGTTCAACCGCTCAGAGCCCCTGCCCACGGGAGGCGTGCTAGAGCAAGCAGACAGCACCGGTTGGATGGCGTTCTACTGCCTCTCCATGCTGAACATTGCCCTGGAATTGGCCAAGCATCGTCGCGTCTATGAGGATATTGCATCGAAATTCTTCGAGCATTTCATCTTCATTAGTGACGCAATGACCTTCCGAACTGGCCATAAGGAGGAGCAATCGCTCTGGAACGAGAAAGACGGGTTTTACTATGATGCCATTTCATGGGGTGGCCCTTGGATCCAGCAACTTCCTGTCAGGTCGCTCGTGGGCCTGATTCCCCTGTATGCGACTATCACACTTGAACCTGAGCTGCTTAACAAGCTCCCGTCGTTCAAGAAGAGGGTTGATTGGTTCATGGAGAACCGCTGTGACTTGGCGGAGAGAAACATGGCCAGTATCCGAAAGCGCGGAAAAGGAAATCGACTCCTGCTCTCCATCGTCAGCAAGGACAGACTGGAGAAGATTCTCAAACGCATGCTTGACGAAGACGAATTCTTCAGCGACCATGGAATTCGATCTTTGTCCAAGTTCCACAAGGAGAACCCGTTCTCGATGGACGTCAATGGGCAGAAGTTTGCGGTCGGATACGTGCCAGGCGACTCCGACAGTGGGCTCTTCGGCGGAAACAGCAACTGGAGAGGTCCGATCTGGTTGTGTGTCAATTTCCTCTTGGTCGAGTCGCTGCAGCGCTTCTTCCTCTTTTACGGACCCGAGTTCCAGGTTGAGTGCCCAACTGGTAGCGGGGACTTCATGCATTTGGGCAAGGTTGCTGAAGAGATCCAGCACCGTCTGCAACATCTCTTTGCTCGAACTGACGACGGCCGGCGAAGCATCAACGGAGGTGACGATCGGCTCGACTTTGACGAGCACTGGAAAGACTACCTCTGGTACTATGAATTCTTTGATGGTGATTCTGGGCGTGGTCTGGGTGCCAGTCACCAGTGTGGTTGGACAGGACTCATTGCTCGCATGATCCACGATACTGGGTAAGTTTCTTCCTGTGAAAAAGAAATTGGGTGAAGTGCTAACTTGCAGTCAGTATCAACTGTCGTCTCCCCCAAAACCCCTCGGACGCCATCTGTCGGGATGTCACACTACTTTGACGAAATGGTCAGCCGGACCGTCGATCATGGCGCCCATGCTAACGGCATGCCTCGTCTAAGACGGTCGTCTACGGCACGGTCAATCGGAGCGCGTAGTGACTTTGATGACGACAGCCACTCGGCCAACTCAGTCCGCCTCGATGATCCAGAACGGGTCAGGCAGCGGAGCGTGGCTGATGGTCACATGCATAGCTACATCTCAGAGCAGTTGAGCAGATACAGGGACGAGAGTCTCTCAGGCAACTATGAACATGACGATGAGTTTGAAGCCAAGGCATCATCTTGAAGGGTTCAGGAGATGGACGTGGCGATCAGGAGAAAGGCGAATACGAATGTTCAGCATTGAAATAGCGAGTCTAGACCATTGCTAGAAGTGCATGTACGACAGGGACTGGTTGACGATTAAAATCCGGTGTCGTTGTATCTCGGGGGGAAATTGAATCATAGCATACAACCGCTTGAGTAGAGTGTTTTTGGTATTTACTTTTATGTGAAGTGTGCTCGATCGATTACTTGTCGAATGTTGAGACTGGACAGTTCTGAATACTTGTCAAGAACCCCGTTAACCCCCAACAGCAATAGCGTCTGCACACAAACAAGACATTCACGGAATGAAGAAGGAATCAATGGCCGGGGGAATTGCATTTATTGCGCGCCCTATGCACACCCTCCTACACTATTCATTCCATCGACACCCTCCCGCAGCGGCAGAGCGATCGGGATACAAAAGTCGGGGCCCAGCAGCTGGATGGGCCGTGGATGTGGTGGGTGAGCGGCCGAGGCCGAGCCCATGAGACGAGGCAAGGAGACTAAAGAGGTAGTTGTACTATGGTAATTTTACAGGGAGTCGGTCAGGAGCTTGTTCATCTTGGCGATGCGGGCGGAGACGCTGAGGTCAATGGTTCGGTCGCCAATCTCGACGACGAGTCCGCCAACGATGTCGGAGTTGACCTAGATGTTGATGTTAGGAGGGCATGTCTTGGATGGGGTGGCCTCCTGTGTGGAATTGACTGAGGTTCGAGGTGGAACGTACAGTGTTGGTGACCTTGAGCTTCTGGCCAGCACCGATGTAGGAGGACTTGGAGACGGCAGCCTCCAATCGGCTGAGAGTGCGCCTGTCAAGAGCCTAGAAACGACATGTCAGCACATCGATTCATCATTCCATGCCCCATATTGCAACCGCGGCGAGCCCATCCCTCCCTCGCTTCTCCTTCGTATATCCGACGGCCTGCGACACACGTACCTGAGCGCTGGTGACGGTGACCTCGACCTCACCGCGGGCGGCGGAGATGAGGGTGGCGAACTTCTCAACGACGCCGGGGAGGAGGCCGAGTCGGTTGTTCTCGGCGAGGGTGTTGAGGAAGTTCTTGACGGTCTCGCTGGGGGCACCGGACTGCTTGACGAGCTCCTCAACGATGGAGGACTTGTCGGCGTCGGTCAGGGTAGGGGCGGCGAGGATGGTGACCAGCTTGGGGTCCTTCTCGAGGAGGGCGCCGAGGTTGGTGAGGGCGTTGGCCGTGGGGTCGAGGCTCGAGGTCTTGACGGCAGCCGTGTACTAAATTGACGCAAAAATGTTAGCGACGGCGACGCGGACATCCATTGGCCCGACACAGGGACCCGGCGAAGGCATTCGCGAAGCCAATTGGCGTCGACCGGGCACGAGAAAGGCCTCGACGGGCCAAGTGTCGGACGTCGGGACGATTCTGGGCGGGAGGCTGCGATTACCAGAGCGGTGGCATAGGTGCCGTCGACGCCGAAGACGGCCACGGGGGCCTTGACCTCGGTGGGAGCGGCGGCGGCAGCGAACGAGCGGACGGGGGCGGCGCGGAGGGCGAGGGCGCGCTGGGGAGCGGCGGCCCGGACGGAGCGGAGGACTTGTCGCGAGAACATGGCTGCTGCTGGTTCGGGAGGGCGAATTGGCGATGGCGGAGGACGGGAGGGAGGATGATGAGTTCGGCTGGCCGTAGAGCTCCCGGGTTTTCGATGCTCCAAGTTGTTGCTCTCGGCAATTTTCGGGTGTTGATGCCTGGGCGCCGTCAGGCATCCGCTTTTAGGATTACATAACACGCACTCATCAGAACCAGAGGCACGCACTCTAGCCTCAGTCCTTGAATTGTCGGAATCCGGAGTGAGACCTTCATAGTGCTCTGATTGGCTTTGTCTATTTATCCTAGACCCCGAAATCTCCCTCAAGAGATGAATCAACAGGTGTCATTAATATGTACATGTTTTCACTCTGCGATCTGGTTGTATCTAACACCTCCAGCGTCAACATATCACTACGGCGAGTTAAGCAACTCTTGCCAACCAGGGAGGTTCGAGTGAGTCGTTAATGCTGGTATAATATTCATTACGAGCCGTGCTGTCTTCCATGACGTACTCTTTTATTCGTTATGAGGGGTTCAGTATTATGTTGGCAGAAGCGAAGTTGATATTGGTTGGTCGACCACACTTGAATAGTCTTATACGGTCTATAGTCAGACGGTTATACGTTGGCCCCAGGTCTGGTTCCTCGGGCTCCGTTCGCAGTCAACACGAAACCATTCGTCCCAACTCCCATCATCATGGTCGTGTAATTAACATGCACTGTCCTCTAAGGTCCTGCCTTAACGCCAAAAACTCCCCAAAACGTGTCCATCAACGCCTCTTGCTCAATCGCTCTTCAACATGCTGTCCACGAGGTCGCCCAGGGGTCCCCAGTAATCTCTTCCACTCGCCAGACTGTGCTCGTCGACGAAGAGCACGTACTGCTTGAAGCTTGTGTTCAGGTGCGGCTCAAGACCGAGCTCCCGGATGACGGGGTAGTGGTGGCAGTAGATGTGAGCGTAGACGCGGTACATGCGCTTGAAGATCTGGCGCACGAGCGCCGGGAAGGACTTGGGGAAGGGGACGCCTAGTAGGAGTGTAAGAGAGGGATACCAAAGTCAAGTCGCTTGTGGGTCCACCTACCAATCTTGCTGGGCAAGACTTGTTCGTTGTCAATGTTGGCCTGAACCCATGCCATGAGTTGTTCGATGTATGCCGGTGCCGGCATCTTGGTTGGACGCTTGTAGTTTTCGCTGTCCTGCCAGAGGTACTCGAACCTGTCACAGGTTAGCCTGGATCATCGGCGGCACTTTCCGTGTAGGTAGCGTACTCATCAGTCGCCTTCATCTCGGGACATGTTTGCGGCGAGCAGAACTCGGTAATGGCGCCGTAGAGAAGGTTGATTTGGTTGTAAAAGTCCACCACTGTGCTCCGTTAGTCTCGTTTACCACCCGCCTCTTTGCCCATTGTTCACTCACTGTTGACAGCCAGCCACTCATTCTCGTCCTCGCCCTCGGGTAGCTTGACGACCTTGCGCAGGCTGCCGCCGCCGAGCGTCACTTCGGCATACTGTCGCAGCTGGTAACTGGCCGCGCCGCCCTTGCCTACGCGCGGGCGGAACTGGTTCCTCGTCCGCTGGTTACTATCGTACACAATGTCCAGGTCAGCGACTTTCTCGTCGACGTAAGGCAGCGGTTCTATAGAGAGGGAGACGGGGATGATGGTCGTCTCCATCTGGGTCATGGTCGACAAGGACTTGGGGCTGAGGTATCGGAACAACGACATGGTGATGCGATGACGGGTGATGGATGATGGGATTCGGAGTCTGAGGGGAGTGGACTAACACGGTAGTCAAGAACTGGGCCATGATGGCAGCGGTCGGCGGCGATGTCGATGCCTCGATGAGATGCAGCGCTACATTCCAACGGTTAGCGGGGCAATCGAGGGCATGTGGACAGGGCGACGAACAATGCAGTGTGTTGCCAAGACAGGCAGGTGACGGAGTTGTCTCTGAGGTCGACGCGAGGCGTGCAGCGTGTTCAGGTGGTCGGTATTGCTGCTCAAGGGAGGAGTGTTGGTGGTGATGGTGGATGCGGTTTGTGGTTTGCTGTTTGCGGAATGCGGGCTGCGAGTTGCGGGACGTTGGCGTGTGACCAGAGGCCCGCGCTCGCTGGCTGGCAATGACGGTGCCCGATTGTTTACTCCATTTCCTGATTGGGCGTGGTTGCCACGGAGCCGCCGCTGCACCGCTACAGAACGTGTTGCCCCGCTTCCTCAACTTATATGGAACAAGCCTCAACCCCATCAACATGCATCCATGAAGATTAATTAATTGCCCGTCCATTGTTTATCGCTCGTTGTTGTTCTGCCTGTTGACATGGCTTGGTGAACCCGTTCAGTCAGCATCAGCTCTACACCAGCTCAATCTCCTCCAGCTGCTCCCCCTGTGAACCGTCCGCCGCTTCGCCATGCATGATCCCATGCACATAGGCGGCGCCTACAAAGTGATATCTGCGAGCAGAGCACTTGTCGTCGAGCGACACCTTGGCCAATGCCTCCTCCACAGTCTCCTCCACAGTCTCCCTGAGAACTGCCGGCGTGCTCAACCCCGGCAAGATCCACACCTCATCCCCAGCCCTGGCCGACAGTGGCCCCGTTCCCAAGTACCGGCTTCCCAGCGTAAAGAGCTGTCGTCCGCCGTATGCGACGTCGAATGCCGTCGCGAAGCTCGAACAACTCTTGAATAGTTGGCTGCCCTTCTCCATCTGGCCGTCACCCACCACTCGCGCCTTGCCACTCATGACGTCGGCCGGGAAGTAGATGTCCACCGGGCTGCCGTCTGCGTTCGCGCGCGTTAGTCGGGAGGCGGTGTATTGAATGCTGTCCCACAGCACAGTGACCTCTTCGCGTGAAGGGGTGCAGCGTTCGTCCCCGTCACAGTCTGTAAGAGCGTCAAGGTCGTCGAGAATAATCGCCATGCCGTCTTCGAAGGGGTTGTAAGGCTCGGGGATAACCTTAAAGACGCGACCACCGGGCGGCTTGTCGACTCCAAAGTGATTCAGTACCTGGGCATCTGCCGCGGCAAGAATCATGAGCATGGTGAATATCTTGAACTGGTGGCCAAAGTCGTCGGGGGCTCGTGGCCCAAACTTCTGGGCGTCGAAGAAACTCCCGTAGGACATGTCCATGCACAAGGTCCTCCAAAGAGTATCCGTCAGACGAGGGCTATCCCCATCCGCTTCGCTCGCCTTTATAGACAACGCTAGCTTCAACCACGACGGGTCGAAGAGAAACTTGTCTCCAGGTCTTGAGGCCGGCCCTATTTCCAACCTGGCTAATCGTCCCTAGGCAAAACCCCCTCAATCCTAATATCGGATTGTCAAGTCTGTCAGCCTTGAGTGGTCGATACTCTAGCCCTTTGTCTGCCGCGAAGAGATTCGGGATCGCATTGACTCCCGGCAACCCAAAGTCCGGGACCCAACTAGGCAGGTCTTCTCGTCGGTGAGGAGAGACAATGCAGCTCGAGAGAAAAGTGATACTTCCCGCCTCCAGCATAATCTGCCTTGCTGCTTCTGCGTAGACGCTCGCCACCGACCGTCGATAGTCCGACTTCTGCCGTTTCTCGCCAAACACATTCATAATACCATGCAGCGAAAACACCTTATCCCGCGGGTTCGACGCCAGAAACGTCCAGAAGCAGTGCACCAACTCCTCCAGCGTAAACGCCTGCCTGTACCGCAGAGCCTTCTCTGAATCCGGCCCCGTTGCTGCGCTCATAAATGTCCGCCACTTGTATATCTCGGCCATGTTCCATTCCACAGCGACGCCAATTTGGTTCTCATGGACAAAGTTCTTGGACCGGGACGTCCCCAACTTGGCTTCGTTACGCCGCAGCGCCTCAGCTACCATCCCGAGATCATACCAGGCCACTTTCTGCTTCCCAATGTACATGAGCAGGGTATCCGGCAGAACAGCTTCTTGTACGATCCATGCACGCTTGAACCACTGCCGTTGGAAGATACCCGCCAAGGCGATCCACTCAGGCAAGGATATGATGGGCACTCCAGCGGCTTCGTAGTTTTCCTTGTCCTGTCCGCTATAAGGCACAATCTGGCTCTGCTGGAACTTGTCGATGTGTGTTGCTAGCGTTTTCAGTGTCTTGAGTCCTACTTCCGCCTCGTCATCTCCTGGGCCGAGCCAGGCCAGCACGAAGGTCGCTCGTGAATAAATCCTATCCATCATGCTCACCTGTGCGCTCTTCTCGTCAATGTCGTTCTGGTTGATGCATATTGCGTCCGCCCAGATGAGATCGTCTGCGCCATATGGATCCTGGGAAATAGTCCGCAACTCCGAGTCGGGTCGGTCTGAAAGATTGTCAAACACCGAGATAACTCCATCGTGACCCCCATCCATCGCAAGGTCCATAGCCGCCTTCCCCATGTTATCCTTTGCTCCCAATAACGCCCCAGCCTTGCACAAGATCTCGACACAGTCAACGTGCCCATTTTCTGCGGCATAATGAAGTGCCGTCCGGCCTCGATCGTCTGCGATATTCACCCACATTCCCCGTCTGATACGCCGTTCAACAATATTCGCAAGGCCCTTCCCTGCTGCGAAGTGGAGATACGTTTGGCCCTGTCCAATCGTCCTGTTCAATTCATCCACGTACGCTGTACCGGGCACGGTACTCAAGGCGTCATGGAGGTTCTTCTGGATATGGAGCACTTGCCCGTTGACGAGGATGGGCACCCCGTTCTCGGGCATGTATTCCGCATTGACCGTGTTGAAGTGGTCGAGTCCGTAGATGCCATCTGCGTGTGGGTTTCCCCAGGTATATGACAGGCAATGGTACAGCAGGTCTTCACTATCAATGTTGCAGACTCGGATGTTGAAGCGCAATGTGCCATCAGGATCTCTGCCCGCGCGCTCGAAGAGTCTGATGCACGATGTTGAGAGAGCGTCATAAATGAAAGGTTGCGGACCCGCTGTGTCGTGACTCTGGCTTGAACTCATATCTGACTCTCTGAAAAAAGTGAAGTTATGCGTCTCTTTATCCGTGACGAGCTGCGGCCTGTCGAGTTTGAATCGAGGTCAAAGATCTAAGTAGCCGCAGCGGAATCGAATTTAGCCAGATGAACAGGTACCAACTAAACCATCAACCGTTTCAGCCTCACCTTGGTAAGCGTCAATCCCGCCCTCATCGAATATTAGCTGTCAATGCTCACTAGAGTTATAAAATATGTCAGTCTTTTTTCCTTCTTCCCTTTTTAGCAAAAGAATCCTAGGGTCTTTACAGTTTTGACGTAACCCCTGTTTTCTCTATTACCATCTGCCCCTGTTGCCTCTTCCTCTCCCTCGTCCTCTGCCTCGTCCTCCGCCGCGGCCACCACCACGACCTCCTCTACCACGGCCAAACCCTCTTCCTCCGCCGAAACCACCCCTTTGTGACGGCGGTGGCCCCTGTGCTTTTCTCTCCTGCCTCTCCTCCTCAGATGCATCCCAGATGTTCTCAATACTCAGCAGTTCACAGAAAAGTACTGTTTGAGGGTTGCTGTACTCCTCCGGTTGCTCCTCGACAATCTCAGGATTTCCCAAGATATATGGCGGAGCCGTGACTTCAAAAGTTTTCTGGAACATCCAGCTTGTTGGTCTTTACAACATTCTCCTCGACCCATGCTCTCTCTGCTTCAATGAGAGGAAGGTACTGCTCCTCTCCCAGATCCGGTGGGGTCTGCGCCGTTGGGTCACCGATAACAAGGGACTTGTGAAAGACTCGAGTGATTGCCAACCACTCTGGGTCATATTGTAAGCGATAGCGCGGCGAGCTCCCACTAGGTGGGTGCTCGGCGTTCATCTCCGGCTTCAAAGGTTGCATCTCACAGAGCTGGAGGAAGTGCCGCCCTGGAAGGCACTTGTCGAGGGCCAAAAATCGGACTTCCTTATTCGTGATTCCCCGTGGTACGGGTTGGCCAGGTGTCCGCTTTGCTTGTGGCCGGGCGAAGGAAGCAGGAAGTTGAGCTCTCAACTCCTCCGAAACTTCACTCATCTCTTCCTTAGCAGGCTCCGTCTTCTTAGCCTTAGGTGCCACTGGTTTCATATCCTCCTCTTCATCATCGTCATCCATATCAAGGTCAATCTCGTCTGGGTTGCTCTCCTTAGCAGCAGGAGCCACCGAGGCAGCTTCAAGTTTGGGTTCATCGGCCTCGGCGACTTGCTCGTCGGCATAGGTCTTGAGAGCCCCAAATTTGACGTGCAGATGGGCTGAGAACCAGTATGGAGGCCTCAACCTGTCCATGACGTATTCGGCTGCCACACTTCCAAGGGATCCGTCCTTGGACTCCTGTCGGAAATCCGGCTTCTTTCTGAACAGCCATTCTTGGTCACCATGCTTCTCAATGGCACGTGGCCAGTCGTGGCTCAACCCTACATCGACCTGGGTTTGAACGAGAAGCAACTTGCGCACATCAAATTCTCTCGGACGTGGTACCAGGACTTGACGTCATCGGAGTTAAAGGGCAGGCGCTCGTGGTGCGGTTTGCGGTAATCGAAGCCCTTCCAGATACCCGACAGGCCAGCGATGCGCAGAGGGCCGAGACGAAGGATGTTGGCGGCGCCGAGATAGTAGATATTTGGAGCGACCCAGCCGCCGTAGTAGAGCTCCCACAGGTGCGAACTTGCCTCGTGGTTTCCGGCAATGAAGATGGTCAGGTAGGGAGCCTTTCGCTCTCCCGAGTAGTACTGTGGAAAGTCGCCCAGGTGGCGGTACTTGACAGGGCAGGACATGATGCTCAGGTCTGCAGCATTTCGGCAGGACTAGATGTGTCTGTAAGCACAAAATTACCGGCAGTGAGCGGGTAGAATACCAACCTGGAAATCGCCGCCGATGATGATGAGAACATCGACACCATCCCAGCCACGGTGCTTGCACGATTCTGCCACGGAGGCGTAGATGGCGTTGAGCGTGCCATGGCCCTGCGAAGAGAGGTCAGTAAGCGGAATGCCGAACAGAGGAAGAAGACGACTTACGCAGCCCTTCGACAGCGACACGGACGCCCTGCGTTTCAAATGTGCTGGTAGCCATCACTGTGGGTGGGATCGCGGTGTAGTCGCAAGGTCAGACCCGTTCCTTGGCGCCTGGGAAAGAAGGCTCTGGCATTTTGATGGTTTCCAGTCACCACCAAATGGAACTGGCGTTCAACACACTGCATCAAGCACAACCGGCAGGAGCAGACAGGCGATACCCAACGTAGCAAGAACGAACAGCATATTGGTACAACACGACTTTTTTTTATTTTATGATCATCACATAGATCACGGCGCACTTTCACTCAGAAATCTGCCACGTTGAAGGCATGCAAGTTTGTCAAAATATTTACAAGGGAGTGCCAAATTGCTATTAATGTCTATTGACGCAACAGCTTAAGTGCTATAAAATCAAGATATGGTATATGGTTTGTTGCCCTGCAGAAAAAGCGAAGTCTCAATGCGTCAACTGAGCCACGCAGAGTGAGAGGGATACATCAATCTTCCAAGTCTAATAGACGTTCAACCCACGGAGGAGTGGAAGGGAGGAACGCATATGCTGAAATGTGTTTTCAAAGAAAGCAGTATTGAGCGGCAGATAGCTCTCATCATAGAAACATCACGAGGGTCCCAGGTCGTGGTTGGGTCAGAGGCCATCATCGTGGCTTGTGGCGATATGATCGTCATTATTCATGAACGGCGGCAATCATTCTTTGATTGCTCACTTTGTCTAGCCAGGAAGACGGACATCGAAATCAAACAAGTAGCCTTACCGTCCCAACTCCAATACTCCCATATGCTCGCTGCGTCCCAGCAAGGGCGCAGGTAGGTATTGATGAATGCAGGTAAAAAAGCAGAAGATGCATGTGTGACAGGACCAATGTTTGGGTCGTGTCATTTCATGCTCATGTTCGCCCTGGCCGAAATTAGTATCAATGCATCCCGCCCGGGAAGGGTGGTCGGGGTGCGTACTGGTCCAGGCCCAGGTAATCCGCTGCAGCTAAGAGCTCGAGGCAGAGCTCAACGGGGATGTCCATGTCAGGAACGTCCTCACTGTTCTGGTATCGGTACCAGTAGTGGAAGTACTCGACCACTTTGTCAAGAACCATTGCACTGTTTTGTGACCAGCAATCAGCCTCCGGCCTTTTTCTCCCATGGAAGTGCGACGTGCGAGTTCAGATGCGGTCAGGTCAAGTGTAGTGAGCAATCAACCAGAACCACAGGACGGAGCGAGTGGTTCTGTCAAGAAACAGCAGGTTCTTGTCATCAATCCGGGTCAGGCGGGAGCTTTGGGCGCAGCTGAGGCCATCATGGAAGCCGGGGGAGGCAAAGGGGAGGGAAAAGCAAACAACCAGCGGGCAGCACATGGATGGCAATGACCTACCTCATCTCCTGAAAGACACAGCGGGCGTCCTTGGCCTCGGCGAACTGGCCTGTAGATTGTGTGAGCTGGGTGGGCTCAATCTCCTGTCCAAGCTTCGTCCACTCTACCGCTGCTGATGCTGCTGCTGTTCTGCTCCGGGCGAAGCGAGGGTAGCATAGCATAGCGTAGCGCAGTGTAGCGAGTGTGCCGCGTGTGGGAAGTGCGTTCACCTACTCCTCACGTCGAGCATGCCCTTGATGATGGGGCTCACCATGGCGGCCTCTCGGAGCACGACAAACTCGAATCCATCGGCGGAAACGAGCGTGATATACTTGCTGGGTGTTTGGGACGTCCATTGTATCTGTGACGGTGTTCCAAGGAGCAGAGCAGGCGGCTGTAGCAATAGTAACCAGCTTTTGGTGTGTGTGATAGTATGCAGGTTTGTCGGAAAGATGCATTGACGAGAACGTGTCTGGCCAAATCAATGGCGTGTGAAATTTTCTCGTGCCCTTTTGTGCACGGGCCGTATTCCCAATTTTCTCACCCCCAGGCCTCAACTTTTGGCGCCTTGGGGCCTTGGGGCCTGGAAACGTTGGAGCGAGGCGAGGATCCTTCGGTTGCCCTGCCAACTTGTTTACAGCCGGTAACTGGTGCAACAGGTGCGACGCAACAGGGACCAGGTGCGAGCGAGCAACAAGACAAAGCCACTTGATACTCGTCTGGTCAAGTCAGGCGCTGCTCCAACTTGCGACAGTCATTCTTCTTCCTGACCTACATCCCATCTTTCGATTCTTCGTCTCCCATCTGTATACTCACATTCGGCTGGCCACCTTTCTCCCCTACACCAACGCATCAACGGCCACCGCCTCCACGTCGAAATACGTTGCTGTCTGCCCTTGTCCGGCAATCTGCGCCCAGTATATATTACGTTCCCTGCCCTGTGGTATTCGACTGAACTAGCCGCCCGCCTCTTTTCTCCAACCCAACGTCACCGCATTCTTGGGCGACATTGACGCCTGAGACAACTGTCGCTCGCGCTCTCTCTCTCTCCAAACGAAGCCCTGCGCTTAAGCATGGCATCATCGTACCAGTACAGCAACTCGTACTACGACACCGAACAGCCACGACGTCAGCAACGCTCCAGCGAGGGCACCGTCAGCACCACCATGAGCTCATCAACAGGCCGCGAGTCGGCGGGGACACTCATATGACGGAGGCGCCTACCTACTCCAAGAAGATTGTCGTCGTCGGTGACGGCGGCTGCGGCAAGACCTGCCTGCTCATCAGCTACAGCCAAGGCTATTTCCCTGAGGTGAGTGCATGACGTGACTTGGCATGGACAAGGACAAGGACAAGGACATTGATGGGCAATTGTCCCATTGTGTCTGAACCAATGCCTGTGCCTGCAATCCTACAACAGTGGCTAACCAGGCATCACCAGAAATACGTCCCTACCGTCTTCGAAAAACTACATCACATACCCTACCCATCCGCCCACCGGTAAGACTGTGGAGCTTGCATTGTGGGATACCGCCGGCCAAGAAGAATATGACCGTCTCCGACCGCTCTCGTACCCGGAGACCGATCTCATCTTTGTCTGCTTCGCCATCGACTGCCCCAACTCGCTAGACAATGTGCTGGACAAGGTATGCATTTCCAGAAACCGCACATCACTTCTTCCAAATTCCATACTGACCCTGCCGTTTGATAGTGGTATCCCGAGGTCCTTCACTTCTGCCCCTACACTCCTCTCGTCCTAGTCGCCCTCAAGTCGGATCTCCGTTACAAGAGGACCTGCATAGACATGCTCAAGACCCAGGGCCTCACTCCCGTCACCACAGAGCAAGGCATGGCAGTGGCCAAGAAGATGAGCGCCCAGTACATGGAGTGCAGCAGCAAGGAGATGCGCGGAGTCGATGAGATCTTTGAGCGAGCCATTCTCACCGTTGTCGCCAACGACCGAAAAAACCATGGAAGCTTCCGCAGCTTCCGGTTCAAACCACGAGGGGAGGTCATCGCTTCCTGGCGTTGGAGTCGTCAAGAGGAAGAAGAGAAAGTGCCAATTCCTCTAAGCAGCCCCAACTGCCAGAAGATGACGTCTCGGAGAGAGATCTTGACACATTTTTTGCACCTCCTTCGCTCGCTCCCCTTCTATGAGAGGGGAGACAGGTACAGGCGAGTGGGCACACCGGCATAAAGAGTTGTAATGACCATCGCATGAATCTTGTTTCTTATAACGATTGCACCTTATGTTTTTGCTCTGTTGCTTTTTACACGCTGACGAGGAAGTCCCGCCAGCGATGGTCAACCGGGACGAACCCCTCCGAGGTCGCTGGGAAGCGCTCCCTCGACCAGACGAGGAAGTGTAGATCTCGGAGAACGGGGACAGAAGGGACCTGGATGGTATGGTATGGTACATAGGGGAGCGTCGGCCTTTGGAATGATTTAGAAGACGGGCTATTCGGGGCTGGTTCAGGGGAGAGGGAGGAGAAATACGGGTTGTTTTTTATGTACTCGATGGGCATATGGGTGGTTGTTTCATGCGGCCGGGTGCTTCTTCCTCTTGTTCTTATTTCATTTTTCTGTTTGTATCATGATTCCGTTGAGTCATTGGGTTGGGATAGGACATACAAAACATCTTCAAAGCCATTGCCAAGTTGTCTCCTTTGCCGTGAAGTCCAAGCTGTGCACATATAGCATGTTGTTGAGTCACCCCTCTGTGAAGCTGGTAAGGGGCTTCCTCTGGGAGAACCATGTGCCCTTGTCTATGTCCACGCCTCGACGTGAGCGATCAACAGCGTCTTCGTGCATCATCACAGCCATGGGGGTATCAATCAATCCAGTCCAGTTCCGTTCAGTTCGTCCCATCAAGCCTCCTCACGCTTCCCGTCCTCGTGCTGCCCATGCTGCTGTCCAGTGTGCTGCTCTCCCTGCTTCGCTGTTTCTCCTTCGCCCTCGCCATCCTTGTCCATGACGGTCTCGAACTGCGACCACAGCGCCTCGACCGATGAGAACTCGTTGCCGACCTACCCATCGTCTCCCATCAGCTATCCGCGCCACACGAGCGGAGTAAGGGTATCTGGGAGTAACGCACCGCAATAACAGCCTCCAGTGACCGATTCAGCTTGTTGATGTTCGCTAGGACGTGCTCAAAGCTCTATGCAGCCCAGAGGCGATGATGTCAGCGTTTGGTTCGGGGCGTGTCTCGAGTGACGCTTCGGACGAGGAACTGGACATACCATGGCAATCTCGCCAATGAGGGCTTCGCGCTGCTGCTCAAAGTACGTCTTCTCGTGGGCGCCCATGGCGGACGCGGACCGTGGGTTGGACGCCATGGTTTCTGTTGTCGGTGCGGTCTGGATGTTGACGACGATGGCCGGGCGTGGGGAAATACAGAGGCGCGTTTTTTGGGCGGGGTGGGGTGGCGTTTGGTGGGGGGAATCATGACAACTAGGGCGTACACAATTCACACCAATTTTGTAACAGGGATTTCAATGCATCTTAGCTTCTCACATATATCTTTCACAAGTATCTACGTATTTAAACACAAGAAAAAAAGCACGGCTATATAGTTACAAGTTGGCCCTGCCGATTCCATCCCAACCCAAACGTCCCTTCGTCATGCGCCGAACGTTGACACAA
Organism: Ilyonectria mors-panacis; assembly: GCA_002991585.1. NCBI lineage: Eukaryota > Fungi > Ascomycota > Sordariomycetes > Hypocreales > Nectriaceae > Ilyonectria > Ilyonectria mors-panacis. The sequence continues at coordinate 846,828 of PPHJ01000068.1, forward strand.
CTTTCCATCGAATGATATACAAGTCCACTTCTCTTCTCTTCTCTTCTTATTCTTCGCTATCCTCCTCTTCCTTATCTTCGGTATTGATCAGGATGTCTGTCATATTCGTGAGGTGGTCGTAGATTTCTAGCCATCATCTCTCGTGGGTCACGAGGGTCCCGAGGGTCCCGAGGGTCGCGAGGGTCTCGAGGATCTCGGGGATCTCTGGGATCTCTGGGGTCTCGGGGATCCCTGGGGTCCCTGGCATCTCTCATTTGAATGTCTCGAGGGTCTGGGCCGGGGTAAGGACCCGGTTGTTGCGGTGGTGGACCACGCGCGTCATATCCGCCAGGGGTGTAGCTACGGCCCGGCATCTCTCTAGGATCCCGAGGGGCCGGCCCTGGAGTAGAGGCATACCGAGGGTAGGTTTGGGCTGGCTGCTGGACAGGCTCCTGTCCTCGCGAAGTGGGTGGCGGATATCGTCCTTGCATCTGGTGCTGCGGTGGCTGCTGCGCGGCGGCGCCGACCCATAGTACGACCCGCCGCGCCCGTCGTCCCTCATGGACAGGTGATGAGGCTGCTGTTGAGGGGGTGGTGCTGGTGCCGACGACCAGGAGGGTGCTGGTGTTGCCGGCTTAGTGACGGGATGCTGAGATGACCACGATTGCTGCTGGGGAGGCTGTGAGGTATTCGGGGGAGGTTGTGACGGCCAGCCAGTTGGCTGCTGGAGGCTCGGTGGACCTTGCTGGTGGGCAGGTGGCCACGAGTTCTCACGGCCGCTCTGAGGGACCTCACGCGACCGAGATGAAGACGGATGCATCGCGTATTGGGCAGTTGGCGAGCCGCCATGGGGTTGTTGGCCCCCTCCGTACGATGTCGGATATCCAGCTTGGTACTGAACCTGTCCTGGTTGGCTCGGCGGAGGATAACGATGAGCGCTCTGGGGTGAGTTTGTTCCACTTGGCTGCGTTGGCTGGTAAGGGTTTTGGCGGTAATAGTCTCTCTCCCCAACAGCTGGGTCTGACACTCCAAGCGATGCTCTTGTAAGACCAATATGCTGAGGCTGAGGCGATTCTGCGTATGTCGGTTTGAGGGATGGCATTGCCGACGGTCCAGACTGTGTGCTCGGCCGTACGGAGGATACTGAGGCTCTGGCTCCCGACGCATCTGAGGGGGAGGTGGGCGGCCCATGTTTTGAGGTGGAGGGGTCGGTGACGGCCTCATAGGAGTGCTGACGACATCATTGACTCGCTTCGGTGGCGGCGGCGCATCATCATTGAGCAATGACATGATGTTGAGTCCCTTTCGAGGCTCCGAGGGCCGAGGCGGCGGTGCTGCTGCCACCGGAGTAGGGGTATTAGCCTGAGGTGGTGAGCCGTATTGCTGCATAGAGCCCGAAGACTGCCTTTGCTGCAGCGACGATATCGGCCGGTTGGTAGGAGTGCCCATCTGAGGTGACTGAACAGGGGGCTGTTCACTGAGCAAGTTTCGGACTGGCTGAGAAGGCGTTTGCTGCTGGACGGGTGGAGGGTAAGACTGAGGTCGGCCGGTCTCTTGAGGTGGTGGTCTTGCCAGAGTCTGGCCAAGACTTGGATGTTGGCGATGACCGAAAGGCTCATAGTGGTGTTGCTGCGCTGCCACCTCAGGTTCTTGCTTGACCCGAAGCGTCTGCCGCTCTGGTGGCCGAGACATCTCCCTCTCCCTCTCCCGCTGCTGCTGTTGTTGATGTTGATGTTGATGTTGTTGTTGTTGCTGTTGCTGCTCCCGCATCATCTCTATCTTCTGCCGCTCCATTTGAGCATTTTGTTCGTGCATTGGGTCGTTCTGGGCCGGTTGTAGGGGCTGTGCGGCCGCCAACGGTCGCTGCTCTCGAGATTCCGCAACAGGGGGACCTGCCGGGGCCTTTTGAGGCAGTGGCACTCGCTGTTGTACAGGCTCACGATCACGGTCAGGGAATCCAAACGGAGGGGCTCGCAGAGGCCTTGGACCTGGCGACATCGCTTGCGAGACTGGTTGGGGCGGCGGGTGCTGCTGCATAGCCAAGGGCGGCTGTTGTGGTTGAGCAAGCGGTTGCTGGACTGGCGCCTGTGCGATGGGAACTCCGTAGCTGCCCGCAAACTGTGGGCCTCGGGAGGTTGACCGGCGGCGTCCATCTTGCCTTGCACCGGTTCATTATGTAGATCGATACCAGGAGCAACAGCAAGCGGCCTCGAAGCGTTTGCCGCAGAGGTGTCGTATCTCCTGCCTCGGCCGCTGGTCGATGGCTGAGGGGGGTCCGGCCGCTTCTCGCCTCTGGCTCGTTTCCCGTCTGCTTCTTGCACGATGGCCTCCCATTCGGTCTTACCTTGGTCCTTCTGTCGCACAAAGTAGTTCTTGACCTATCACACTATTAGCAGCGGTCCGTAATAAATACATGCACTCAACATACCATCACTGCCGTCTTGGATCCCATGTGAGCCGCAATCGCTGTCCAGTCCGACCCAAACGCCCGCAAGAGGTGTGGGAAGTCATTAGATTCGGACACACTCCAGTAGCTTGAGGCTTGGGTAGGGGCTTTCCGTTCTTGTTGCGGCTGAGCTAAGTTGAAGGTGGTCATGGCTGGTTGAGGTGGAGGCTCCGGCCGGAGCGAAGGCGCTGCCATTACTTCGGAAATAGTCGACACGATGGGCGGGGGCCTTTCCAATGGCTGGACGGACGGTTGTTGCGGTGGCTGGACGGGGAACGGCGGCTGGATTATGGACGATGGCTGCTCGAACTGAGTCGGCATGCGAGCAACCTCGGGGGGTGGAGGGGGCTGTTGTGGCTCGACGTTGAGGGCCCGCGAATTCGATCGGAGCGTCCTTTGCCAGTCCCGGCTGCAGGAGCCGCTGCCAGCGTCTGGTTAACCTTAGGGACCTTGGGCTCCTTATCCTTGGCCGCCTTCCGTCGTCCCTTTCTGCCATCGACCTTCTCACCGTCGCCCTTGGCGGCAGCAGAATTTCCACGGCGACCCGGAGTTCCTGACGGCGTTGAGTTCTCAGTGTCAACAGGGGGCTGCTCGAATCCCCATGTTGGCGCAGCAGCTCGTCGCGGTCTTCTCCGTTCGCCATTCTCTCCAGTTTCGTGGTTCTCTTCGGCTTCGGGTTCGCCATTCCCAAGTTCGGATACCAGGGCACTGGATCTTTGTTTACCTCGTCCACCCTTCTTGCGCCTCTTAGGCTGCTTCTTGAGCTTCTCCTTAAGATTAAGCTCCTTCTTTCGCATGTAGTAGTATTGGATGCAACTGCCAAAGTCTCGATGCGGCACAGCCTCTGCAATTCGCCCCCACTGCTTCGGCGCTTCCAAGTATCGCTTCTCGAACAGACCGCATTCTTCCTCCGTAAAGTTATTAACAGGAGGCAAAACGCGCCATGCTGAGACCAACCTCTCAGGGGGTGTAAAGCCAGACTGGTCAAGATATTGGATGTTGTCCTTGTCTTCCTCTGTCCAAATCATATCCGGGATGATGGCCTCTTTCTCGGTGCGGTACTTCTCTTTCTGCGCTCTTAGCTCGCGCTCTCTTCTTTCTTCATCCTCTCGCATGGATGCCTGCAGGACTCGCTCCAGGTCCCGTTCTGTCGCAAAACGTCGACCACGTCCACTGCCTTCGTGCTTTTGTTCTGGCGTTACGGTGCCAGGTACTTCAACAGCCGTTGAAACTGAAAATTTGCCTCGGCTTTTGACAGCGGCGGGGTCGTTCGATGCAGTAAATTTAAGGTAGTGCTCGTAATTATCGGCGTAGATCTTACGTTCACTGTCTTGTTCCGTCGTCTTCTCAAGTGAGATCTTGTCGAGTTGCTCAATGACGTAATCATCGATGATCGAGTCCGAATCCAATGTATTGAGGAAATCCCTGTCCTTGTCCCAAGGCATGCAGCTGTAGTCGGGCAGGCTGTCAATCGGAGGGGTGGTCATGTACTGCCTAACAGTGTCGATATTCATGTAGGAGTCGTCTTCTGATTCGGTTTCGTCGTCATCAACCTGTGAAGGTGTACTTGGTGGCTTGGAGGCTACCTCGGTTGTTTCCAGCGGAACGTTTAAGGCATTGTCGACGGGCTGAGGTTCCTCGAGAGGTGCAGCAGGCTTCTCGTGGGGAGTCTCCAAGGGTTTCGCAGGCTCTGCCTCTGGGGCAGGTGTGAGCTTCGGAGCTGCGTCTTCCTTAGAGCTGACCTCGACGGTGGGAATAGCGTTATCGGGAGTGGGGGGGACTGCCACGCTCGGTGTGTCAATCTCCATCTCCTCGGTCTTTGGTTCAAGTGGTGGCGCCGCGGGTTCCTTGACGGGTTCATTGACGAGTTCATTAACAGGTTCCTTGACGGTCTCCTTAATGGTCTCTGTGACGGTCTCCTTCACGATCTCCATCACGGCCTCTTCCACCTTTTCGACAGTTGGGATGGGCTCGGATTCTTTCGCAGGTGCGGTCTCCGGTGTCTTCTCTGCGGCATGCTCGAGCTCCATTGCGGGCTGCTTTTCAGATTGGTTCTCAGCTTCCTTACCGATCTCCTGGCCAGGTTGTGTTTCGAGCTGTTTTCCGGTGTTGTTTTCGGGCTGATTCTCGAGCGGCTTCTCAGGCTGTCTTTGGGGTTGTTTTTCAAGTTGCTCCTCAAGCTGGGTTTCGAGCTGTTCCTCAAGTTGCTTCTCGAGCTGCGTCTCGGATTGCGTCTCCGACTGCGTCTCCAGTTGCTTCTCGAGCTGTTTCTCCATGAGCTCCTCGGATTCCTTCTCGGACTTCTTCTCAGACGCCTTCTCGGATGTCTCCTCAAGTTTCTTCTCTGGCACCTCCTTAGGAGCGTCAGGAACGTCGATCATCTCGATATCGATGTCCGTCTTCTGCTCATCCAAATCCATGTCTGGTCTCTGAACGGCAGACGATGCTTCCTTGACCTCTTTCACGATCTGGGCTGGCTCGGCTTCCTTGATCTCAACAATTTCCTTGACCTCTTTGATTTCCTTGGCCTCCTCAACCTCTTCGTCCAATTGAACCACGATTTCGGATAATGGCCCCATCATTTCCATCAGTCCTTCGCCTTCGCTGAGAATCTTAACCATGGATCCATGAGATAGAGCAGCGAAGCGAGCCATCACTTCCGTAGGTAGCTTCGGCTTTTCAAGCTTCGCCAGCTCAGCCTCGGTTTTTTCGATTTCCATAGCAAAGTAATCTGCCATGTCGTCGTCATCGTCGGACTCGGAATTCTGCTCTGGCGGTGCAGTCTTGGGCGGTAGCTCGAATCTCACAACCGCAACATTTGGCCCCCTCCGTTTTCGTTTCGGTGTGTCCTTCTGGGCTTGGTTAGACTCGTCGACCCGCTCGGTTGGACCTTGAGGGAACTTGGCCACGCTTTCGATCGTCGGCGATGGACCTAGTCCCCCTCGGTTAGCATCCCTGAAAGTCCGAAGATCCCGATCCATCGATACCCGAGCTGATTGCGACTCTCGCTCGGATTTGACGGTGATTTCTCCTGGTTCGGCGCTGTACTGGGAGCGTGCTCGGTTGTCAATGCCGGAGAGATGAGAGTCCGACTTTGCATCACTACTGCGAGGTCGTCTGTCGTCATCGTGGTGGTCATGCTGGGAGCTGTCAGGCCGAAGGGGGGGAGGTCGATGTTGTACAAAACTTGGCGACCTCATCATCTTGGGAGAATCTGGGGCCTTTTTCAGGTTGGGATTGATCCATTGCTTGCTCGACGGGCGTTGTTGCGGCTTTTGCTGTTGGGCGCGAGGTCCAACGGGGATGGGCGGGCTGTCGAGGGGCTTGCCCAGGCCAGGTTGAGGAACAGAGGATTCATGTCCGCCAGAATGCCCGGCAGAGAGAGGCCGGTCACTGAAGGCCCGTGGGGCCGTTGGAGGAGCCTTTCCGGCGGCACTAGCTGGTGCGTAACCGTCTCCAACGCTCAGGGCTCTATTCGGAACTGATCCAAAGGCTGGTGCTGACGGTGCAACTGGAGGGGGCGAGACCTCCTTGTTCGAAGGCGCAGTCTCGTGACCGGCGTTTGCGCGAGCCTCCATTTTCGACCGGAATAGCTCACGCTCACGGGGAGGTTCGTCTCGAGGGTCGCGTCGGGCGTCTGCTTCTCCATATCGGTCCATCCGTTCCATTCGATCTCGTTCTTCCCGTTCCCGAACCCAGCGGCCTTCCTGAGACCTGCTGCGCGGGTAACGGTCGCCTCGATCGTCCATATACGGTCCTCTCCCTCGACCGCGATCCGCAGGCCAATCACCTCGTCCTCTTCCGCGGCCACGGTGGAAGCCACCTCCGCGAGGGTATGGCGACATACCGAATTGGGGGTCTGATGACGAGGAGCCCGCTGACGGAGGGCCGCCGTCTCGTGAGCCACGTCGAGACCTGTCCGCGTCAACTCCAAGGGGTCCATCGCGCTCTCGATCTCGAAAATCTCGTGTCGGCGACCTTGCCCGGCCGATAGGGGAACGTCGTGCCCTAAAATCTCTTGCATCGCGCCAGTCTCTGTCTCGGTCGCGATCACGCTCGCGCTCTCGACTCCGATCATCCCGGTAGCGCTCGCGATAATCGATGTCTCGGTCTCGTCCGCGATCCCTACTCTCATCTCTGGAAGACCATCCGCGCCCTCGGCCGCGTCCACGACCACCTCTGAAGTCCCCGACAAAGCCTCCGCCTCGAGGGCCGCTGGGTGGGTCTATCAACGCCTTGGGGCCTCGAGGGGGCTCCCTTCGCAATGGGTCGCCAAACGAGTCGCGACCGGGTGGGAAGGTCGAGTTGTTGGACCTCACCTCGGCTGAGGAACGGCGCCTGTCGCCATCGCTATACTGCGCGGCACGGTCATAGCGCTCGGGAGAACGGTCTCGAGGCGACCTGGATCGCTCGTATCTCGAGTACCGTGAAGCCCTAGAGAAGAAGAATGAAAATTAATATGGGGAACGCTGTGGTTAGAAGGGCGGGTAGGGTTTGTGACTCAGCAGAACCAGTGGCCTGCATCAGCATCTACGCGAAGGTGGAATCGTTGCGAATGCGAATGATGACGGGGGAAGATGTGATCATGTGAGCGACAGCAGCAAAGGACAACACGTACATTGCGACGAATGGCAAGACCTAGACTTTGGTCGTCCGGTGATAAATAAAGATCAGCCCATGCACCGGCAAGATGTCTGCATGAACTGGATATGGCGTCGTGGTTGGGTGATTGAAGATGGTCGTCGATGGTGGTACTTTGACTTTCGACACGACCGTGGCTAGTGGAACCAAGAGTCCGTCGAGGTCCCCCCCGTAGAGCCGCACGGAGGTTAGTTGCAGGGCGCAGGCGGCGAATAGGGCGCTGGGGACGAGCCCAGGCCGAGCGAGCGAACGTAGTTGGAAGTCGTCGACCAAATGATGCAGACGCGCGAAAGCCGGAGCGCGCGCGATGTGTTGAAGGGCGAGAATGGCGGCAGGCCGGCGACGGGCGGGTTTGAAGGTGAAGGATTGAAGATGGATGGCTCCGGGGCCTTGCAGCCTCAGCACTGCAAAATACGGCCGGCCAGTGGGCTCCTGTCGCGTGGCCGGCGCATCTTACTGGACAGCGTGCGCCAAACCGTGAACCGTGAACCGAGAACCGCCTAGCCGTGGCTCACATCGGCTGCCTGTGCCACATGGGGCTTGGGCTGGGGCTTGTCCCAAAACTGCCGCCGTGCGCTAGTCCCAGAACGGGCGGGCCTGGCGTTGTGTGGAGCGCTATGCCCACGCCCAAGACCTTGCTGGGCTTTTTCGTTCCCCACGCCCACAAGCCAAAGACTCAAAGCCCAATTGCCCCCGCCGTGGTCGGTCGTCTGCGGAGCCCCGGAGCCGGGATTTATTCTCACAAGAGGCGACAGAAAGTGAAGAGTCAGCGGGTTGCGGAAAAAAAATATACCAACGGAAACAAGAGACCTCCTCAAAGTGGCCCGTGTCTGAGACCAGTGCATGAGATAACTCAACCCAAGCAATACATACACTCCATACATCACTGGGTCTGACTTGGCGACTATTGCGGCGCTTTTCTCAATATTTAATAAGTTTTCTTTTCTTCTCGTCACTCTCACAAGTAAATTTGAATCACTCAACCTTCCAAACCGCCGCCATGGACCCCTCCAATGCACCCCCCGCCGCGGCCTCCGCCGCCGTCCTCGTCCAGTCCGAGGAGATGCCCAAGGATGCCCAGAAGGTGGAGGAGCTGGACTTCAACAAAATCAAGGGCCCTGTCACAGCCGAGGACCTGCTGGAGGGCATGCGCCACATGGGTTTTCAAGCCTCGTCCATGTGCGAGGCCGTGAGGATCATCAATGACATGGTCAGTCAAACCCCGCCACTAACAAAGGAGTCTCGGTGATGCCTATGGGGGTTTCACAAGGCACACAAAAATGTTCTTTGGGCTGACTCTGATTCTTTTTCTTTGAAGCGTGCTTGGAGAGACCCAGAAACGGGTGACAAGACAACCATATTCCTAGGATACACATCCAACCTCATCTCATCCGGCCTGCGCGGCGTCTTCCGCTGGCTCGTCGAGCACAACCACGTCTCAGCCATCGTGACGACCGCCGGCGGCGTCGAGGAGGACTTCATCAAGTGTCTCGGCGACACCTACATCGGCGCGTTCAGCACGCCCGGTGCCGACCTCCGCCGCAAGGGCCTCAACCGCATCGGTAATCTGGTCGTCCCCAATGCCAACTACTGCGCCTTTGAGGACTGGGTTGTGCCCATCCTCGACAAGATGCTCGAGGAGCAGGAAGCCAGCAAGGGCACCGATGAGGAGATCAACTGGACGCCGTCCAAGGTCATCCACCGCCTCGGCAAGGAGATCAACGATGAGCGCTCAGTCTACTACTGGGCCTATAAGAACAACATCCCCGTCTTCTGCCCGGCCATCACTGACGGTAGCCTGGGCGACATGTTGTATTTCCACACTTTCAAGTCGTCCCCCCTGCAACTCAAGATCGACCTCGTCGAGGATATCCGCCGCATCAACACCATGTCCGTCCGTGCCAAGAGGGCCGGCATGATTATCCTAGGCGGCGGCCTCGTCAAGCACCACATTGCCAACGCATGTCTGATGCGCAATGGTGCCGAGTCGGCCGTCTACATCAACACCGCCCAAGAATTCGATGGCAGTGACGCGGGCGCAAGGCCAGACGAGGCCGTTTCCTGGGGAAAGATCAAGATTGGTGCTGACAGCGTTAAGGTAAGATGCACAAGGTCGTGTGTGATATACGTTACAACATGCTAACCCGAACTTACTCAGGTTTACCTCGAGGCCACGGCCTGCTTCCCTTTCATTGTGGCAAACACTTTCGCAAAGGATATCCCACAAGAGAAATAAATCAAACTAGACTTGCTAAATGAATAGACGTTAACGAAAAAGAGATCCGCAAAGGGCGGAAGGTGACAGTAATCCTACGAAGTAGGAATTCATCAACCAATGAAAAGAAATAAAGACGATTTAAACAAGCCAACTCTACTACTTCTTAACCTGACGGCAAAGGCGATGCTAACAAACAGTGGTGACGCCTTCCTCCCAAACCGGCATGCCAAGATGCGCAAGGTAACCCTCTCTTGCTACCTAGCCTATGCTTCGCATGGTTCATCAACACAATCCACCCGCCGCCTCTTCGCTGCTGGTTCTTCTTTTTCCAAAACATTCCCACTCTGCGAGTCTCCGTCAGCTCCAGCGATCTCCATGTCCTCCCGAGACCGTTTAACCGACGCAGCCGCAGCGCGTTTTTGGCCGCCTTCTCCTTCGCCCAGTCACTTCTCGGCCGGTATCGACGCTTGTTTGCTAACCGCCGCTCCTCCAGACGTTTCTCCTCTTCCTGCTCTTCTGCGCACTTGTGCCAAATCCGTCCGAAGTCAATTGTGTCCCTTCCTATGGTCTCAATCGCTCTCTGACCATCCTTAAGCTGCGGCCAGGAGGCGTTGATCCCACCCTTTCTTGTCATCATCCAGTGGATAACGTCAATATCCTCCACACTACCATCTGGGCGACGAACAGCTCGGGATCCCTGGCGCCAGAATTCTCGTGTAGCACGATTGAAAGAGTGATTCGGCGGGAGTGTAGACAATTCTGCGGTTCCATGTGGTGGACTGGTCCCCGCAACACCTGTACCAGTGGTGGTGGGAGATGTCGAGTTCGTTGTGTTGGCTGCTTTCGCTCTGTTCCGCTGTTTTCTTCGGGGAAGTGGGGGTGTGGGTGTCCTAGAGGAGCTGGACGTCCCATTGTTAGTCGTGATGGAAGTTTCAACGGAATTTACTGGACTCTTGGATGTTGTCGAAGACGATGTTGTTGAAGTCGAGTTTCGGCGAGAACCTGCGGTGCTAGTGTTCCCATCCTGGCTAATCGGAGAGGGTTGCGAAGTTACCACCAGTGGTTCCACTGGCTCATACGGTCTGATCATGATACGAAGGTCTGGAACTTGGTCAGCGTGAGTCGTTAGGGCGATATGAGAAGGTGACATACCGGGCGGCTTGGGCCGAAGCCCGAAGTTTCGGTGGCTTGCTTCATTCTTGCGGTCCATCGTCGGTCCCGGGGTTGGAGATGGTACCCTCCAAGTCGTGCTCGGGGTCGGCGATGGCGGCAGAATACAAGAGCCCGTTTCCCGAATGCTGGCCCGAGCTGTTGGACCGCGTAAGGGAGGGCGTAGAGGCGGGAAGTGCCTCGGTGCTGTTAGAACCGGATCCAGCTTCCCGGTGTTGCAAGAGGGGTGGCAGTTGTTGGTAAGGCCGGGAAGATGGAGGTGCCGAGTTTCGCCCTGGCGTAGGCGATGACGACCGAGAAGGGTAGTTGTGGCGTGGATAGCTAGGATAGTTGTGAACAAAATCCGCGCCGTTGGTGTTTCTTCCAGCTGAAGAGGGAATCTCAGTGTGTGCACTAGGGTAGAAGAATTCACCTTGTGGGAGAAAGTGAGAATCCGACTGGGGCGGATAACAGCTGTCAGGCAGTTGACTGCCTGGGGGCGTCGAGCTGCGAGCCAGCTGGCGGCAGATGGGGCAGCACAGTTCGCACCAACCAGCGAAATCGCCAGGCGACGAGTACCCTCCCTTCGAAAGCTGGAACAAGATACAGGCCGCCTGATACGCCTCATCGTCTTCGTCGTAGCTGGGTGGGATTTGCGACTTGCGACTCTCCGGCTGCTGGATTGTCGGCGCCTCCTCGGAGCCCGACACCGGAGTGGATGACTGAGGGGATGGCTCAGGGGATGGTTGAGGGGATGATTGGGGGGATGATTGAGGGGATGATTGCTCTGCCTGAGCTTGACTAGTCGAGACGCTTTTTGGCGCACGACGGCGTTTTCTATGCGTGAATCCCATCGACTTGCGGCCGCGCTTCTTGCCTGTGGGGTTTGCCATTGCTTCTCCCAGGATAGGTACTCTGCCGCGAAGCTGATACCTGGTTGGGGATACAGTAATAGGATATGCACTTCTTGCTCAGTTATGAATAATATGTTGATGGTGAATCTGGACCAGTCGTTCAACAAGGTCGGTCTGATTATCGATGAAGAATGGCTCAAGGAAAGCGGTCAAGGAAAGAGCATACGGAAAGTGGTAACAATGCCCAACCAGTGGTAGTTTCCCAGGAGTGATGAAAGGCAATTCCATAGAACGACGGCTTGAAGGGCATTATATACCGCCATTAGAAGTCCATGGCCGTCCATGATTGCCAACTTGAGAATTTGCAACCCGGTAGTCTTGGGCGAATGGTCAACTCTAAGTGTTCAACGACCTTGTTGGAGGAACATGGTCTCGGGTCAACCTCCAGCTAGTAGCAGCGACTGGCACGGTATTGACCCGTCTACCTACTTACCTAGGTACCTACCTAGGTAGAAGGGCTCTGTGAAGTACCAGTCAGGCGACAAAGAAAGCTGGTTGACTACCTGGTACCTAGGTAAAGTGGAACAAACAAACTCTACCTAGGTTCTAGGTCATATAGGTTGTCTATCAAAGAACACAGCTAGGGTTTCTCCGATCACCTTTTTGAAACTGGCCAAAGCAGAAGCCCAATCCGCCGCGCCATCTCCCTCGGCCCAGGCCCCCACCATATATATGCCCTCCAAGTCCTCCTTCATATGAAGCTCGTTAGTTGTCCCATCCAAGATGGTGATCCCATCTAGTCCTAGTACGAGGGCGTAGTAAGCCGCTACTGGAGCTACCCCGGACTTCTGTGCGACCTCCCCCACGGGGCTAACTCGGGCGAGACGTGGGTTAGCGCTCAAGGTCCAGAAAGACTGGAAGACGATATCCTGCTCTCGGCAGTAGGCGCGCAGACCGGTTTCGAACGCAGTCTCTGCGTGGAAACGGTTCTGCACGACGCTTGGTTTGACAGTGGCTGCACTGTTCAAGGCTTGGAGGACAGGGAGGGTTGTGTTGGAGATGCCGAGGATGCGGATCTTGCCCGGAACATATGTCTCCAAGGTCTTCCAGGCCGTGATGGTCTCTTCTATAGTGTCCATAGGGCTGTGCATCACGACGCTATCCAAGTATGGCTCCTGGCCTTGGGTGGTGAAGTACTCAAGCGACGAGCGCACCGACTGGTGAACCTTGTCAACTAGCGGAGCATCAAGGTCATAGGGTGGGTTGGGGCCTTGAGCGCTAGGCGGCGAGAATTTTGTTTGGATCTTCAGTCCGTCAGTCAAGGTTCGGTTTGGTGTCTCTTGAACGAATAGCCTACAAAGAGAGCATCCCTCGTGACGATTCCATCTTCGATGGCCCTCTGGACGCCCTGCGCGACGCCCTTCTCGTTGTAGTGCTTTGGCTGTGCGGCCGTGTCGATACCGCGAAAGCCATTCTTCAATGCTTTGTAGACAAGGTCGGCCGATTGATCCTTCTTCCATGCAGTGCCATAGACGAGCTTGGGGATTGTAGTGACGGACCCCTTGAGGGTTAAGTCCTTAGCTAAGCGGGATGCTTGTGCCATGGTGATGAAGTAATACCGGGCTGGGGTGGTTCAAGTAGTAGCGTGGTGGTGGTTTCTCAAGACAGGTCTGAGGGAGTAATACAGCGATGAAATGAGGCTCCGTGGCTGTGGTGAATGTACGTTGCACATGCAGCCTGATGAGACTAGTCAATTAACAATCACGGTAAGCTGGGCATGGAGTGCTGGCGAGGTACTCCTCTGGTTTAAGTGCAGTTTCACCCACCAAGGCCCGGTGACCATGAAGTACCTACCTAAGCATCCAGATGGAGGCCCATTTGTTTAGAAAATACATGGAAAATCGATTGTCTTCCCTTTCGAAGTCGACAGCCAAACAGCACTAGCCTGACAGGCCCAAGTCCCTTGGGAGGAAGTACAGGGTAGGGTGGATTAAGTCACTTCCCCAACAAGCCGCGAGAGGAATTCTTTCCGCGACTAATCGATTAATAATATGTTCAGAGCCAACAAGCGAATCCCAATGACGTCGGTGTCTGTCCACCCCACCTCAATGTGCAGCTCGCGCGGGGTTCGATCGTTGTTGTGGCAGACGTGAGGAGCGAACTTCCCGAACTGTGGAACGAGTTGCCTATTTGACTCGTGCAAGGAAGACGAGAGGGCGTAGCTTCGGTCTGACAGGCACACCGGAAAAAGTGATTGGACGGGTGATTGCACGGGTATGACGATTGTGTTAATAGAGAACTCGGGGGGAATGTCGGCGAGTCTAGCCATATTGAGGAATTTAGATTTCCCAGGCAAGCTCATTGAAGCAATTCTGGACCAGAGCTCATCCACAGCTTGGCTTACCCCGCAGAGCTGTGTGACTGCACAGCAAGAATATAAAGAGACACACAGAAGCCCATCATACCACGGAGCTGCTAAAGCTTTGTAATTCCCCATCCGTTCTATTTGCCTGTTCTTGACTCTGTTATTCCCTTTCTCTTGATATCTCGGATTCTTCAACGACTTGCGTTGCAGCTCCATTGAACCTCCCTAAACCCCCACCAACAAACCCCCGCTCCAAAACAATGGCTCCATTCACTCTCAAATGGGGAATCCTGGCCACGGGTGGCATCGCCGAGAGTTAGTATTAACAGCTCCTATCCTTTGCGTCTCCTCTCCTCTGGCTTTAGCTCTGGCTCTTCTTCTATTCACCTCGGACTCTCACTGACTGCGTTATTGTAGACTTCACCCGGGATCTCCTCACCAACCCCGCAGTCCGAGACGTCGATGATGTTTGCCATGAAATCGTTGCCGTAGCCTCTTCCACCTCCAGCCAGCGAGCGGCAGACTTTATCAAGCAGATTGATGGGCCTACCTCAGCCAAGTCCTACGGCTCCTATGCCGAGCTCGTCGCTGACCCCAACGTCGACATCATCTATGTCGCTACTCCCCACAGCCACCACTTCCAGAACGCCATGTTGGCCATCCAGGCTGGCAAGAATGTCCTCTGTGAGAAGGCCCTCACTGTGACGGCGTCCCAGACCAAGAAGTTGATCGAGGCTGCCCGAGAGAAGAACGTCTTCTTCATGGAGGCCGTTTGGACCCGATTCTTCCCTCTCAGCATCAAGATTCGAGAGATGATCCAGTCCGGCGTCATTGGCCCCGTCTACCGGGTAACTGGTAAGAGAGACCCTTTTGCCTGCGAGAGCGCAGCTTACACGGCACCCGTTGTACGCCCAACTTCGAATCACTTGACTAACGCTCCTGTGCAGCCGATCTCTCCTTCGGAAAGGACCTCCCCAATGGCAAGATTGACTTCCCCGATTCCCACCGTCTGGTCAATCCCGATCTCGCTGGTGGTGCCCTGCTTGACCTGGGCATCTACTCTTTGACCTGGGTATTCCAGACGCTCTACCACCTGAAGGCCGAGGAAGACAAGGAGGCCCCTAACGTCGTGTCTGCCATCAACAAGTACGACACTGGCGCGGATGAGATGACCACCATTATTTGCCAATTCCCTAAGAGCAAGGCCATGGGTATTGCCATGACGAGCCTGCGCGTTGGCACCGACCTGGACGGCCTCTACACCGGCGGACCTGCCATTCGCATCCAGGGCGCCGGTGGCGAGATCCAAGTGAAGGGCCCCGCGTACCGGCCCACGGAGTACTCTGTGATTAAGACGGATGGTAAAGGCCAGGTTGAGTTGGTGGAGTGCCCGATCCCCCAGGACCCCAAGCGTAACAACTGGGGCCACGGCATGTTCTGGGAAGCCGATGAGTGCGCGCGATGCATCCGCGACGGAAAGAAGGAAAGCAAAACTATGCCGTGGTCGGAGAGCATCGTGATCCTCGAGACTATGGAGTCAGCGCTCACGCAGGGTGGTGTGCAGTACCCGGACCTGATTACGTCGGACGTTTACGATCCCAACAGCCCGCTCAACACTGGCAAGCGATAAACGCACCGTGTATTACGGAGTACAGTCTTGATGAAAACAAACAGGGGAGGGGTGCTCTCTAAGCTAGGCCCCTAGGCAGACCACGGCATAATTAGCGAGGCGGGCAACGTGGGAGCCACGTCCACGAAATGCAGGGACTCGGGAAGTTCGCGGAGAGGCTGGAGATGCCGGCGCTACGAGACGATGGATGGTTCGTGTCAGATAAGTACACGGGACAAGAGAGCAGATTAGAAGGACAGAAACTAGCAATCGGACGATCATGCGTTCTTGACGACCCTTGGAGGCTGGGCGTGAATATCTAACCCTTGCCATTGTCACTTTTGTCAAACCCCTGGTTCGCTTGGAGAAGCACAACACGACACGCGAGGCGCCCGAGCTTCTAATATGGCCCGGCCCGGGTACTATCCGCGGTGGTTTGACTCGTGAGGCTCCAAGTTCAGCCCGGCTGATCGGAGATGTCGTGCATAGCAAGAACCCATGCCTGAGGGCCCCTGTCAATAGCGCTGCGCTGTGCATCCGAAGCACGATCCGGGGTGTGGAATGATATGTCGAGCGCCCGCCAGCCCGCAGCGGCGTTAATGGAAGCATCGCCAACAGGGACGGGGACCAGGGCGACGGGGAAGGGGGACAGGGTCGCAGCGGGCAGCCTCACATTTCCATTCTCTAGTCTGTTTGGGGTGACGCCATGTGTGCTGTATCCGTAAAGTGTGAGGTGATGTGAACAACAGGACCCTGGATGTGGAGATGGGCAAATTGTGTGGAGATGGCCATGGAACTTTCAAAGTTCAAAGAGGGACGGGCGTTTGGCGGGAGGCTTCCGAGGCGTTCGTGGCCGGGGGGGCTGGCAGGATCGCAAACGTGTTGGTTTACAGTACGAAGGGAAACCCTGGACGGTTGGGGTCTGAGCACAGGACAAGTTGGTAGTTATCTCGAGTCTTGTTGGTTGGGATTGCGAGTTCCTATCAGGTCACAGCGTGGATGGGGTTGTTGCAGTGCTAATTGCAGTGCTAATTGCTCGGTACTTAATACTCCCGAAGCGGAAGTCGTTTGGAAGGGCTGATCAGCCACGAATGGAATCAGCTGGCGGGGACTTTGGGCACTAACACACGTTGTTACAGCGCACACCTCCCCCCTGGAACTCCACTCCCAACCACAAACGCACCCGGACCAGACAAGCAAGACACAGACTCGCGCACACACAACTCCACTCCACTCTTGACACTCCAAAAACCGTTAGAAAAACTAATCACCATCTCCATGCTCCGTACGGACTACGACCAACGTGACATAGGATGCTCAGACATCGTCTGCTCGCTTGTTCATCCCCCCGCTTGATTCTCGCACGCCCCTCCAAAACGGGAAGTCGACGAGAACCGCCCGTAGAAGTCGACACCCTGACCTCGTTCCAACCCAAGGGTCTCCAGGTTTTGCCCCAACACCAGCCCCGAAACTACCTCTAGACTCACCATGGCGAGTGGTTCGTCGGCGATACCGGCTGGCGACGGGAACGGGCCAGCAGCAGCACCCGCCCAGCCTCATCACCAACCGCAACAAGAAGGAGACAAGGGGGAGGGCCGTGACGACGATGGCGCCGAAACCGTCGGCGCTGAGGCATCGGCTCCCGCTTCCGCACCCGCTTCCGCGACGGCCCAGGCCGAGACATACGAGGCCACGCACGTGCACGCCGTCTACGAGGCCATCGCACCGCACTTCTCGTCTACTCGCCACAAGCCGTGGCCGCTCGTCGCCCAGTTCCTGCTCGGCCAGCGCCCCGGCAGCATCGGGCTCGACGTTGGCTGCGGCAACGGGAAGTACCTGCGCGTCAACCCGGCCATCCACATCCTGGGCTCCGACCGCAGCGCCGCCCTCGTTCGCCTCGCCTGGGAGGGGCAGCGTGCCGAGAGACCGGCCCAGGACGACGCTGCGGCAGCTGGGATCGGACAGGTAGACGTTGCTGTCGCCGATGGCCTCGCGCTGCCGCATCGCCACTCCGCCGTCGACTTCGTCATTAGCATTGCCGTCATCCACCATCTCTCCACGCCGACACGCCGACGTGAGGCCATCGCCGCGCTGCTCGAGTGCGTACGGCCCCGCGAAGGCCGCGTCCTGGTGTACGTGTGGGCGCTGGAGCAGGCGTCGAGCCGCCGCGGCTGGGACGAGGGCAGCGACCAGGACACGCTGGTGCCGTGGGTGATGCGCAAGCCCAAGGGCCAGGGCCCAGAGGAGACGTTCCAGCGCTACTATCACTTGTACCGCAAGGGCGAGCTGGAGGAGGATGTCGTCGCGGCTGGCGGCGTGGTTGAGGATAGCGGCTATGAGAGGGATAACTGGTGGGTGATATGTAGTCGGCCATCGTGAGATACCACATAGTGTGCCAGACCACAAGATGGAAATCAAAAACCCTTTGGAGCGGGGTCACAAAAACCAACTACATAGTAAAATTCCTGAAACAAATCACCATGTGAAATTAAATGGGTGTCAAAGCACCCTCAAACAATGTAATGACTGTAGCCATTCGCAACTTTACTCTTCCTTCTCTGACCTAATAACTGTACAACCTCCGGATCTTCTCTATCAACTTTGATATGGTCTATCAAAATACAAAAATTTCAAACATCTGTTTCCCGCTGTCCCATGATATCCCCCATTCCATCCCAACCGGTCCGATCCCTTTCCCCATGCTCCTCATTCCCGACTCATCTCTCTTCATCCGAGGCATAATAATGCCCAGGAACAGAACAATCTAAACAGCCCCTGTTCTTTTTTGCCTTTCAAATCCTCCCAGTTCCATGCCCCTGGGCCAGCCTACCCCTGCATGCCCTCGTACGCCTCTACCCATACAAGACCAACCAAGAAGGAAAAAAACCAGTCTGAAAAATGACAAGACAACGAAATGAAGAAAAGCAAAAATACCCTGTGTTTTTTGGTTTTTGGTCCGCATGAAAAAAATGTCTTTCGCCTCATCTCCTTCGTGTCCCATCCCGTCGTCGCCCCATGCCATGAATGCTGTTGTAAGATATGTCTCCCAAAAAAAAAAGTCCCTTTTGTACCCTCGTTCCAAAACGTTTCAAGTGACAGATAGAGAGAACCGCTTTCCCACGTCCAGTTTATCCTCGTCCCGATGCAACCCAGATGCTGTGTGAGGTGTTCGTGATTGTGTTTCCGTCCCCGGTAAAAGACCATGCGTCGCCGTTTCGTGTCGCCTGCTGTTCAAAACAACAACCCTCGTTTCCCAACCCTGGCAATTGCTGCCCAAACATAATCAAGTTCAACTCCTTATTCGCCCGTGCCCCCCCCCATGATATGAGGAGAGTGAGCTGATTTATGCCATGCGCCGCCTATGGCTTGACTCGCGCTGAAGCCGGTCATCAGGGCTAGCTCGTCGCTTCAATCCGGCCGTTTCCATGGAATAGCTCGCGAGGGCGGGGGAGAAGTGGTGCCTGGCTTGGCGGAGTAGTCATGGGAATTGTTGCTGCCCCTGCAGGAGTGCTATATGGGCTTACGCCCGTGGTGAGCTCGGCGACTCCTGGAAGAAGTCCTCCTCCTCGCGGTGGTGGCTGGTTCTGGATCGGGGCCAGGCCAGGTCCTGGCACGTAGTGAAGTTCATTGGGGTCGGGTGCCATGGGCATCGGGGGCGGAGGAATCGACTCGCGGCGAGAGATGATGGTGCGGCCGCTTGGGACACCTGCCATGGTTGGGGCCGGTTGTAGATGGCTCGAGGGGATGGAGCTCGCAAGTCACGGGGCAAACTACCCTGGGAGGCCGAGTGAGCGTGGCTGCGAGAGGGGGAGTTTCGATGGTTGTTGGCGTTGTTATCGACGTTGACGGCGGCGAGGGAGAATGGAATCACACCAGCTCGTCGAGCCATGTCAGCCTCACCGAGTTGCCAGTGCATGGCCTCTGCTGCTCGCCAGGGGACAGCCATTTCCTCCGCGACCTTGGCCCACATCTCTGGCTTGAATCTGCAATCATGTTAGCTTGATCTTCAAGTTTAAAGGTCCAGAGATAGCTGGGAACCGAAGACGATAGAGTCTCCCTAGTTCCAAGTCCCTGAAGCGGATAGATTGTGGTCCTTACCTCTCGTACAGTCTCGCAAGCTTGTTCTTGCGCTCCTCATCCCACTCGCTTCGTCTTTCGAGGTAGTTCTGGTAGTGGAGGCGACAGCTGATGGCGCTTCGGCCGGGGAGGCGCTTGGAGATGTCCTCCCACTTCATACCACTCCCCCGGAGCTCGATGATGAGTGCATCCTCTTCTGGCGACCACTTACTCTGCTTCTTGACGGGTTGGTCGGAGGCGTGAGGAGGCATGCTGCGCCTACCAGTCGGCATTGGGGCTTGGGCTACAGGCGGCGCACCATGCACAGCTGGCCGAGCTGGAGCGTGAGCGGCCTCTGTTGAAGTGGGTTGAGGTACGGGAGCAGGCGTGGGAGCAGTTTGGAGTTGTCGAGGCGCGCGAAACTGAAGACTCATCTGAGTCGGAGCCTTTTAGGAGGGCGGCGATATCCACGTTGACAGCCGGTATGCCCGATCTGCCCACGCGGGGACTGTTGGCATAGGAGCGCGGAGCGCGCACCAGATCGAGGCGGTCCTGCGCAACCGCGATGGACGGAAACTCTGCCCGCAAGAGGCAGAGCGGAGACTCGCTCTTGAGTTGGGCCAGCTCGGCGACTCGTCTGGGTCTGATCTACGTCTGGCTTGGGAGAGGCTTGGATAAGCCCTGCGTCGTCCAACAACGCCGTGTATCAAGGCACAACAGGAGCACTTTGAGGCGTGACTTCGTTCTAGGCAACGCCGGGGGAATAGTGGCCGATAAGGGAAAAGAGTGCGGAATACCTCGGCGGTGGTCGAGTGTGGTCTGAGATCGGCCAGGAGGCTCAAACTTGAAACAGTAAGAACAGTCGAAGAAGCTTGGTGGCTTTGGTGTGCCTGCTGGATGCGGAAACCGTCCCTGTGATGGAGGGGTGCTGGTTTAGGTCGATGATGTCGGCTCAGGCAGGTACCTCGAAGAGAGAGAGAAGAGAAGAAAGGGGAATTGTCTCGGGAGGCGGCAGTAGGAGGTAGTTTAGATGATGAACGTGGCTCGTCGTGATGCTGAAGGCAGTCACCTATGTGTGATTGGTGATTTCCAGGGCACTTTCAACCAATGGGCGGAGATGAGACGAGCTGGTCGAGGCAGAGCAGACAGGAGGGCGCCAAAGGGGGGGCAAGGTAAAAAGGCCAGGGTGAGGCTGGTTTCTCGCAGCTTGCTGGCGACGGGGAACAGGCCGGAGCAGAGTGGGATGGGGAACGTGTCGGGTTGAAGAAGCTGAGAGAGAGTTGAGGTAGTCTGTTCCGCAGAGGAAACGTCGGTAGGGTGTTGTAGTAGTAGTAGTACGGTAGTACGCAGTAGGAGGAGCCTAGGAGAAGCCTCAGGTGCAGGACAAGGCCGGACCCACGTCGGGGAGTGCTTCGCTTGGCTTCCAGGTCTGCCGGAGTCGAGACACGGAGAGGGCAAGAGCTAAAGATGGAGCTATGTACGTAGTAGCCGTAGTTGAGGGGGCGCGGAGGAAAAAGAAAAGAAGAGTTGGCCGAGAGAACTGGTTTTGATGGTTGTCGAGTGCTTCGGGTAGCCAGGAGGCGCGACGTACTTGGTACTCCGTCACGGTGGGGAGGAAGCACAGGAAGCCGGGGTCTAATTACATTAAGCCCAAGCGTCCGATGCAGCGTAGCCAAGTGACTGCCCTTCTTAACAAGAGCCTAGGGCTATACGTGACAAGGCGAGAACCAAAGCACAGGAACAGGAACAACGAGCAAGCATAGAGTCCGGGTCGGTCAAGGACCACCTCTAGTATGGACAGGGGGGAGGAGGGGTGGCACGAGAGACGCCAGGGGAGGGTGCGGTGAACAGGGCCAAGTCAAGTCAAGCCAAGTGGGAGTGGGCGGAGGTGGAGGTGGAGTCGACGTGTTTGGCAATAAGGCAAAGCGCATCGACAGGTCGGGGATGGATGGGAGGGATGGGGAGCACCGCCGCCTGAGGCTTTGGTACCTTGCGTTTCTCAGTGTTGAAGATTAAAAAAAAGAGTGATGCAACGGCTGAGGCACGCCCCCGTCCCTGGTTCGCACTGCTCGCTGCTCACTGCTCAGTTCTCAGGTCCAGGTTGAGCAGGTCCCAGGTGCCAAGCTCCATCTCCAGTTGGTTCCAGCTCCTCTTCCAGTTACAATCCTGCCCGAGTCCTTGATGGGCAATGGATGGGGGAAGAGACTCTGGGTGGCCCCCGTTTTGCCGCTTCGCGCTTCGCCTCGCTCCATGCTGCCCACGATGGCCTCAGCATCACCGGTTCCCTAGTCAGGTAAGGCCCGAGAATAACGCCCAGGGCAGCAGCGCCCCGTACATGTCATAATACCGGTCAGTAAGAGAAGTGTCGGTCTCTCGAGTTGGAACGGATGTACTTGGGCCCAGTACCGCCTGGCCTTGGCGTCGCTGTCAGTCTGGCGGCCACTGGCAGCACGCTACACGCCCCCGGACCTCATGCCCACGCCCCTCCCCTTCCTTGCAACGGGTTGGGTTGGGTTGAACGATGCGATCTTCGCATGGGGCCGTCCGCCTTCCCGGCTCCGATTTTTTTCATCTGGAGACTGGGGGAGGGAAGGGTTTGAGAAAGGGCTGGAATCGCGCGTGGAGGGGGTCGGGCGAGCGAGCGAGGGATGGATGGATGCTGCTGTCCAGCGCAATGCCACGACACATGCATAAAGTCTCATCAATCTTGGCTTGCCCGGGCGATCCATCTCCGGCGCGGGCTGCCTCGGCGGTGCTGGTACCGTACAGTATCGCCGTTTTACCGTCTCGTCCGTCCACTATCCACTGGACCGTTAAGCCCCTCAGTCGCTCAATCCGGAGTCCCTCAGTCCCTCGGTCTCGTATTTGGACCCAAGGCCTCACTGGCCTCAATACGCAGAAGTAGAAGTCGGTTACGGCCCTATGGCGCCTCTGGTGGTGGTCACGGATGTATCGAGGAAGCGTACGCGCCGTTCACACCCGCCTTCGATCCCCGGCAGGCCGGAGATGGGCCAAGAGCACATCCGTGGAGCATGTAGCAAGGAGCATGGAGCGTGGAGCGCAGCGGCCGTGCCAAATAATGGCGCAAGGGAGGCTGCTTCCAGCACGACGACACCCGAGGCGTTCGCACGAACCACCTAGTTCGAGGCAGGTCGGTAAGTTATTGACGATGTGCTGTCCAGGACCTGGGTCAAGGGTCCCCCTCGCCGAGCCTCCGCGCAGCTACGCTCGGCCAAGCGCAAGGAAGGGGGTTGTTGAGTCGAGTCGAGTACGAGCGCGCGTGTGAGTGAGCGAGCGAGCGGGCCAGTGAGTGGATGAGAGGGCGTCATCGAGTCCCCACAAGAAGGACGACCCCTTCCAAAGGGCCTGCGAGAGCGCTGGTGAGGACGTGTGAAAGGGCCTGCAGTCTGTGACGACGTGGTGTGAGGGAGGCCTGGTCACCAATCTCTTGTGAAGGCGCGCTAGCACATCTAGGAACTCCCTGGGAGACAGAGCTCAGGGCGGCAAGCGGGGAGAAGTTGTGACATGGAATACATGCGAGGTACAGGCATGCGGGCGGTGTCATGCGTGCCAATGAGGTACTGCTCGGTACCTGCCGACCTAAGTCGACGTCGCCATCGCCATCATTATGCTGAATGATGATGCTGATGGGGAGCGCAAAGCAAGGATACGTAATGTACTCGGCCACCACACAGGGCAGCACAGCGCACAGGAGCGAGCGCGCAAGAGGCAGCATCGTATCGCACATCCGACAAGCCAGTTCTCAGGATTGTCAAAATCTAGGATAGGCGCCCCAGGCACGACGTTTGACGTACCTCGTCGGACATTGCCCATGGCCGACAACCAACAGCCAACAAAACCAACCCAGCAGCCAGGTACCGCGCCAGCATCTCGAGCGTCAGCGTCAGCGTCAGTCAGCGTCAGCGCGCGCTGGTGATGGGTTGGTGATGATCACCACGAGCGGCTTGGGCGCCAATCGCCGGCTTTGACGCAGTGCGGGATGGCCTTCCCACAGACGCATCACAGACGCACCCGGTAATGTACTGGAGACGTGGGCCATATTTTGCTCAAGCTAGAATGAACCGCACCCGCAACTGCGTATCATGTACCAAGACCAAGTCGGCACCCTTGCATATCCCAACTGAACCGGAGAGAACACTCGTTCACTCACTCACCCATTCACTCTAGCTCTGGTTGCTATGGAACCCAACGAGAAAGAGAAGAAAAAAATTGACCTGCGTGTTAACAATCAGGGCCCAAAGGAGGCGTGTCACTGAGTGTTTTTTACTAGGTTCACCACACCACATCACATCACATCACATCGGATCTGTCGTTAGGGAAATAGCGGCGGTTGGCGAGATGCAGGGCAAAGCCACAACGTCGGTTGAACAAGCCGACCCACATCCACATTACTCGACGAATAATAACACACGGGGGCGCCCCGACTGACAGTGACAGCCCCCAAAGGAGCAGCGGCTCCAGCCATGTCCAACAGAGTGACAGACTGACAACGGAGTCGGTAGCCCTGGTCCTTTTCCCACCTTGGAAAAAGGCGCGAAAAGCACGAGCCCAACGAATGTCTGTGCGTGAACAGCCCGCGACACTCCCACGCAGGTTTGAGTTTGGCGGGTGAGGCTTGGGGCTTGGGGCTGGGGCTGGTCTTGACTCGGGTGAACGTCTCGGGGCGCGCGGAATTTGGAACCAACAAAGAAAAGGCCCGGGCCGAGCATTGTCAGTGGCTCAAAACAGCGTCTCCAGTGAGGGTCTGCGTGGTAATGAAAACCTAACGCCAGCCCCCATCCAAGCTCTCTCTGTAAGGTACGAGGTACCTAGTTGGTGTGATGGATCATGGTTTCAATTTGGGTCCATCATCAGATCTGCCCAGACGGCCACCCGCAGCCTAACCTTGAGCCCGGCCGAACCCAGCAAAAACGCCGGTGCGCCATGGAAGGACAACTTCTCTTCGTTTGCTCCACGCCGTCTTCCGCCTAGTACCACGGGAGCCGGGAGCACCCTGGATGGTGCTGATGAACTGGCGGTCAAAAATATGACATCCATCCAGAACGAGGGAGAACCCCTCTGATGGTGGTGGCGGTGATGGTGGCAGTCGTGTCCGTCGGTCGAGGGCTGGTGAGTTGGTGAGCTGGTGCCGGCGCTGGTGTCATGGATCATGGACCTAGAATCCAGGGCCGTCGTGGATTGTGGCGTGTGCTATGTATGCTAGTACGAAGGCTGGCGCAGGAAGTTTGACAATTTCAATAGTAGGTATCTAGGCAGCCCCCACACAGTACGATATGCGGCCGATCAATGGCGACGGAGCAACAAGTGTCTTACAGGAGCTCTGCCCTAAAATTTTAGAAACAGACAAGCAATTTATGGTTATGTACGGTACTCTATAGTGCACTTTAGGTTAACAATACCCTATTAAAACCTCACTTTTAGAAGAATAAGAACTGAACTTAAAAGCATTACCTAGGGACTAAATAATCAGGGTCGAAGGGGTTTATTAGGCACTGAAAGACACTGGTCACGCACTGTACTACACTGTACAATCGGTACGTATCTATACCTTGGCAAGTTGTCCAACTTCCTGCGCCAGCCTTCGTATACAACCTACCTTAGGTATGTACCTCCAGGTATGTATGATGTAGGTCTGTATGTGTGTGCGCTGTTACGTGCGTTGTCGGGTGCGGTGCTCCATACAATACCTTGGAAGCAGACCGTAGATTGAATGCGTAAAGTCATGTACATAGTATTCGGTGCGTGTGAGCTACCTGGTACATATGTCTGGGGGTTGCGGCTTGCGGGCTTGTCCGGGGGGAGCCACCATGCCTCGAGCGTTCATCAACGTCCATGAACCATGATCGACCACCAACACGACCCCCTTCCCTCACATCCCCTTCTCCGCCCCCTCCTCTGTCGTCCACGCACGCCTAGCATCAAGCCACATGGCCCAATTTGGTTCCTGTCTGTCTCTCCTCTTCCGTTCTGGCGGTCGTCCGGCCGGTTGGTCGGCTATCAGAGGCAACCCAACCCAACAGCTGTGAGGGAGGGGCGTGAAAGGCTAAGGCGCAAAGTCGGGGACATATGCAAGCCTCTCGCCGTGGTGGTGTCGTGCCAGAGGACGACAACTGCTTCTCTGGTGCTGGTGCCCAGGTGCCGCAACAACGGCCACTGGGTATCCTCCACCACCAGCGAACCGCCCCGCGCTGTTTGAGACATCTCGGCATTGTGCTTGCTTGCAGCGCGCGTTAACTAACAAGCCTCGCCCTCGCCCTCGCTGTCGCCCCCCCCCCGGCAGCGTGCGCCTCGCAGCTCGCAGCTCGCAGCAGCAGGCTCTTCTCGCAGGCATGCCATGGTCGTCAGGCTCGGAGGTCCCTCTCCAAGGACGCCACGTTGTTGCCAGCCAGCAGTCGACATCTGTGGCAGGGTTCCACCTCGGTGGCATCGTGACCGCCACCCGACCTCCACCTCGATGAAAGAATTTTTTTCTTCTTCTTCCTTCTTTTATGCCCTTGCTCAGCCCGTTTTAGGCCCAGGCCACCTGCTCGAGCTCGCGGCCCCTCCTCCCCTGGCCTCCCTTGCTCCAAAAATGGGCAGGATGAGGCGGGCTGGAGAAAGCTGGATCTGCGGCCAGGGACCAGGGCTCTATCGACGGAGGCGGCCACCAGACCACAAGGCGGCCGGCCGGCATGGCGGCGGGGTGAATGAAACGCTCTCCAGCGCACAACGCAGCAGTTGGGACATGATACAGGACTGTGATGGGGGCGTGGAACTTGCCACAGCGAGGCTTGCCTGGATCAATTAGTTCTCGACCTCCAAGCCCCCGCGACTACTTCAGGCCAAGATGAGGATGGCCATCTGTCCCTTGCTGGCGAGGCCTAAAGGTGATACATAGGTTAGGAGCAGCAAGCAGGTAGGCGGCCGTTTTGCCGTTGGTGCCCGAGCAAAGCAAGTCGCCAGATCTCCCACCTGCCGTGTCGTATTGCTCGCCCATCCGCCAGCTCGTCTACCCCGGTACACATTCCGTTACGCATCGAAGAGTGATTGCCGGTGCCCCTCTGACGAAAATCCCTGCCCAATGGCGATTTCACAGCCCCGGTTTCGACCTCTCCCTGCGCTTCCATCGTGAGTTGTCGCGAGCATCAGACAATGATGTGGGATTGCGAATGCCGTCCTTCCAAGGCCCCCAAAGGCACCAAAAGGGCCCCACTGGCCGTCACGAACCATCCACATCCATTCAAGCACCGGATCGAGGGTCAAGTGAGCTGCGGCGTATGTACGTGTGTCGTTCCTCCAGCCACTCCGCGGCCTATCAGTGGGCCCCAGCTCTTGCAGCTCTTACAGTTGCGGTCATGTTTGAGCAGAAGGGGGGCGGCTGGACCGCGGCGCAGCTTAGGTACGCCGGTCTGGAGGTCGAATAGGATAAGGGTTCTCCCCAGTGGGAACCCGGACGACAACGCGACTGGTTGGCGGTTGGTTTGGCAAACACGGCGATGGAAGAAAATCCTGCGGGGATGGGGGGACGGGATTAGCGACGGGGATGGAGGCAGTTTGGCGTGCCTGTCTCATTGGCAATTTGGCGTTGGCATTGGCATCGCATCGCATCGCATCCGTTCTGCATCAGCATCGCCTCGTCCAGAGGCAGCATGCTTTGCTTTGTTGGCCATGCGCGCTCCGAGACCCCTGCGTAGGAATGCCGCACCATTCACGAAGCGCTCCCGCGCCCGATTCTTGCCAGCTTGTCAGCGACGTCATGGGCGGATCTACGAAGCACGCTGCAAGCTCGGTCAGCTCAGCCAGCTCTGCCAGCGCAAGCCTCAAAGCACGCCGGGAGCAAGCAAGCACCAGCGCATGGGGGTCGCATGGAGGAGAAACATGGGGGAACTTGGCGGCTTGTAGGGGTTGGGCGGGTCGCCACAGGCCCGGGCGGCAGCGTCCCGTCATGTCTGACGTTTGTCTTGTCTCGCCCTATCTTGTCGAATCTTACCGTGTCTTGCCTTGTTCTGTCACTCATGCTCGGTCCTTGACGCGGACGGAACCAAGCGTGTGGGGGCTGGAGTCGGGCAGCGGATCAAGGACAGGGCATGGTCCGATGGGCGATGGATGTGTGGGATGGGATGGGGGAGGACAAAGACAATGATGATGGATGACCATCTCGGTCTCTCGATGGCCTCGATGGTCTCGATGGTCTCGATGCACGCGATAGACTCACCCCCTTCCGCCCTCGTGTTTCCCCCGAGTTGGGCGTTTGTTGCCCTTCACCGATCGAGCCCACGCACGGCTCCACGTCGCTGGCCGGCTTTGGCTTTGGCTTTGGCACCAGGACTCGGTGTCGACATGTTTCGATTCCCATGGGTTGCAAATTTGCCGCTCCCCGTCACACAGCGAGCGCTCCCAGCGCCGTACCCAACGTGGCGGTGAGCGATCATCTTGGGGCGGAGCGTGACGATACCGACTCGGGTATCAAAGCGCCTTGGGGGGCCACGGCCAGGCCTGAATGAGCTTGGTGAATCAATCAATGGTCTCGTGATCTCTCTTTGCTCATGACTCCTTTTACATAACAGGGCACAGCATTGCAAGGCGAAGCCAAAAGAGGTTCACCGCATTCCTTGAATGTGGAATCTCCAAGATGACGATGCCCCCAAGCTCCAGAGCTGAGAATAGCATTGCTTCTGGCGGATAAGTAAGGGGTGTGCTTTTGTCACCGTCACACCATTGCCGGCCGTGGGACTCGGCATATCTGGCCTGATGAAAGGGCTTCAGTCCTGAATTAATGTCCTAATGTTCATGTTGCAGATGCAAACACGGACGCTGTGCTGGCACGGACTGCAGATACGCACAGGCACCGGACCGGCTGTGGTGGTGAAGAAGCATCTCAACAAGCCGACCTGATATGAGACCTTTCCTTTTCAAGGCGTCAAGACTCAAGAGGCCAGACAAGAGGCAATAAGCCACCCGCGGCGCGCGGTTGGGGGCGCTGCGAACCCCGGCGGAGGATTTATGACTTGTCACGAGGAGCCTGCAGCGAACACAACCCAGGCGTTTCATCCCGTCCCCCATCTGTTTGCACGACTAGCCTCGCCTCGTTATGCTACATATCAGATCGATCCTAGTGCACCGTTACCCATGGCCCATGGATGGCCAAGGTTTACTGACTTGTGCTGCCTTCTCAATTCAGCCCTACGTGACAGGTCGGTCTTACAGAGCAGCTAGTACATACGCAGGCTCCGCACACCCTCCCTCTAATCACCCTTTCCCCCGGTCGCACGACGTCTGGCCATCAAACAGCACGCAGACGTGGTCCTACCGAGCACAACTGACTTTGTGCTGCACCGGAGGCGGGCCCGAGCGGACACTGAGTTGTCGCCGTCGCAATCTAAACCTCTTCCTCTTACAACAGCGCCCGCCCTCCGCGTTGAGCCGGACCCGGACCCGGAGGCCAGAGAGCGAGTGCCAGACCGGGGGCCATGTCGACCAGGGCCGCGGACAGCGAATGCCCCAGTTCCAACCCACGTTTTCCCGACGGACGGCTTTGAGCCGCCGCGGAGCGCCATAGCTACATGTACATTGCAAAGTACGTACTTGACGCATACATTCGTTAATTACCAAACACAGATGGCTGTCTGGGGCGCTGCCGCTGCTGCATGCACTGTAGCTGCGGGCCACACGGCCAGCGGCAAACGGCCCAGATGGCGACGGAGCGCACACAATGTGGAGTCGGCCGGCGGCGGGCGACCCTGGTGCAACTCGTTATGCGCGAAATCTGGCGTCGGGGCTTGCATTCGATGCTGTCGTTGCGCTTCCGTGTTTCCAGACGGACGGGTCCGCGGGCGACACCGACAAACGCCAGCCGG
Organism: Ilyonectria mors-panacis; assembly: GCA_002991585.1. Taxonomy (NCBI): domain Eukaryota; kingdom Fungi; phylum Ascomycota; class Sordariomycetes; order Hypocreales; family Nectriaceae; genus Ilyonectria; species Ilyonectria mors-panacis. The sequence continues at coordinate 876,002 of PPHJ01000068.1, forward strand.
ACCAATCGCCGGTCTTGTTCCTGACCGGGCCGGCTTGGGGGTGATGGAGGGGTTTGGGGTTGCCCTCGCACAGAGATCAATCTCTAGACTAGTACGCGAGTTATATGTATGTGTGCGTCTGGGTGTCCAGATGTAGACTTCATTAGCCGCTTAGGTGCGGACTATCAATGGTTGCAAGCCTAGCACAAGACAGCGCAGCACCCGCGCCCGCATGTCATATCATATCATATTGCAACGACGGTCAACAACACGGCATCGGCAAACATGCCACGGGCAACGCGTATCGCGCATCGCGCAACTGCAACGGCAACAACAGAGGTAGGATCCCGAGATGAGCTGTTACGATTGCCTATTTCGGCATGTTTCTGTTTGTCACTCATTGGCTGGCTCGTCTCTCTCTCCAGATCCCCCACCCGCTTGCTCGACATATGTACGGCTTCCACGTCGGAGAGTGTCTGGGGTGAGGCAGGGGAACCTGTCCATACGTACGAATACGTTCATCCAATGCCAGACATAGTACATGATAGAGGAGGAGACAAGGGGGGGCAAACAGAGGCCGGCTTAGTCATTGCGTAGGTAATGATCTTTTCTTGGTTTCATGCAAGCTGCAGGTCAAGGGAAAGAAGAAAAACCAACGAAAACCTGGTCGTGGCTAAGCTCCAAGCTGCTTAGTTCTCAAGGATACCAGGTGCAGTTCGAGGATTTCTGCGCCGCTATGTGGCTAGGTAAAAGGTTGATTTCGGTGTTGGGTGGGTAATAGTAGTTCAGTGGCTGGAAATTAACCCCACCTTTGGCTTGAAACCAGGGAAGAAACCAGCATAAGGTACGCAGTATTACAAAGTACAAGCCTGACTTACATAACTGGATGCGGTGGGTTGGAGGTTTGTAATCGCTCCTTTATGCAGAACAAAGCAACGCATAGCTGTTTCCGTCGGTACCTGACCAGGAAGAGAGAGGTTCCCGTAGATTAGCGACCGGCGGCCCAGACTGCAGTTCCACAGGGTCGGCCGACAGCTCACTTTCCTCGGGAGTCTGGGCCCAATCCGAACCAGGGCGAGATATCATCCAGATATCATGGCCACTTGCAGGCAGCTCTCTCAACGATTCGCAAGACGCAGGCGTCTGGCTGGGCCTATCAGAAACAGGCGTCTCCCCCGTTGAGGCCATGCTCCGAGGCAAGACCTGCGGGCAATGAGGCGCGCAGGCTTGCCTCTGTGGCCATGTCAATCTCATGCGAGGGGCGCGTCAGTCGAAACACGGGCGATGCGCGCAATCGGAATATGAGGCATTGAGCGAGGACGGATCCGTTGTTGGTTTTCCTTATTCTCCGCCCCGGCATCCACTCTTCCGCCGGCATGTCTCTCCTCGTCTGTCTGTCACTCTGTCTCTCTCTCTCTCTCTCTCTCAACGACGACTGCATAATCGCGACCCCACCCCCCTTTCATCAATCGAAGCACGCACATGGGAACCCCTCCAACCCCTCCAAGTTCCTCCCTCAGTCCTCAGGCCCCAGATTCCAACTCCATCCGAACCTACCTAAGCAAACCCCTCCCTCCAATCCGTGAATTGCGGCGCACGGCGGCTCGCGACAATCTTGACCGCCACAACCCACAACCCACAACCCACAACCCAGAGTCCACAGTCACATCCCACAACCCAGAACCTGGGAGCCATTTCCGATCAGCCTCCATCCATCACATCCCTCCAACCACCCCCGTCCCCCCGGTCTCGAAGCCCCCGAAAGCCCCCGGAGAGAGACAGTCACTTGACAGAGCCATCCTCGCTGTTACCATCAATTATCACCCTCCACCCACCACTCACCCTTCACCATGGCCGACGTCCCCCTCCTCGTCATCTCCGAGTTTGCGCAGGCCGAACGCCCGCATCACCCCATCATGGTCCATTAGCCAGCTGAAATCTAAGCTGGAGACTGTCACTGGCATCCCACCCTCCTGCCAGACTCTCTCGCTCAAGACGCCGGGGCGCCGAAGCCATCTCCATCGAGGCGGCTAACGAGGATGGCACCCACTTGTCCAACTATCCCTTGGTCCCATATGCGGAGCTGCATGTAAGTCCAACAGAGTTTTCATTTGTCCCCCCCCTCCGATGCTTGCACCACGGAGCCGCGAAAATTTCTCGCCAGACGCCCGCGCCGAACGCTGAAGCTGACGTCGACGCCTCCGTTGACGTCCGCATCGAGTCCCGAAGGCTGGGTAGAGGCGGCGCCCGCGCATGGGGCGTGTCTTGAGCGCTCCCCAGCCATCCCCGGTTTAGTAACAAAAACCACCGGCTCCCCATATGCACTTTTTTTTCCCTTGCTGCGGCGAGTAGTTCAAGATAGGGCTGACAGGGATTTGCCTGGCAGGTGATTGACACACGTCCTGCAGCTGCTCGGCCTAACTTCAACGATACTTCGGGTGTTGACAAATACGTCATGCCCGAGGAGGAGTACGAGAAGAAGACGGACTCGGTCCTTTCCTGGAAAAAGAACCAGAAGCTTGGTCGCTTTGACCCTAACGCCCCCAGCCACGAACAGGCCAAGCTGGCCGGCTTCCAGCGCGAGATCGCCTCCCGCGGCATTGCCGTCGACAAGCGGTGCAGGGTTGGCGGTGAAGACACCAAGCGGGGCACTATCAAGTACGTGGGAGAGGTCAAGGAGATTCCCGGCGGTCTCGGGGTCTGGGTGGGGGTTCAGCTTGACGAGCCCGTGGGTAAGAACGATGGCAGCATCGCTGGTACGAGGTATTGGGGTGAGGCCTCTGAACTCAAGCATGGCGTGTTCGTACGGCCCGAACGGGTCGAGACTGGCAACTTCCCGGCCCTCGATGACTTGGAGGACATGGAGGAGATCTAGTCGGCGCGTCCAGAACAATCAACAACTCCAATGCAAAAACATTTACACAAGCTACATGGCTCCTTTTTGGTGATGCGAGAGAGACTGGGGGATGATTACGGATCAACATACGACTCTCTGGACGTGTGAAAGGCTGACATGGCTCTTGTCGAAGGTTCTTTCTGTTCAATTAGATTTCCGACTATCTATAAAGCTTCTCGAAAACAATTGCATTGTCTTCGGAATGGTCTACTCAAAGTCGGGTGTCTTATATGAGCCCTACCTGGGATCAAGACTACCGACCACCCCAGGCTTCTCTATAGGCCAACCCATCCATAAGCTCCCCAAGCCGCCAGTGACAGCCTATGTTTCAAGTATCTCTCCTTACAACACCCCAAGGCTCAAACCAGCCCTTCGAATGGAACTCTGTTGTGCGTCTTAGGCCTGTTCGCACCGCCGTTTCGATCCTTGGCTCGCGTCACTTTCCAGACTGGGTCAAGTACTTCGCTGATGATTCCCAATCTGTGAATTCTTGCAGCAACGGCTTCGCCCGACCATAACGGCCCCGATGAACCTTAATTCGACTTCAAACTCGACTACTTATTTCAACAAACAGTTGGGGCCATTTCAAATCTTTTAATTCGACTTTTTCGTCTTGCGTCATTGTTGGCTGCCGAGTGGCTTGGGACGTTGGTCGGTCCAGCACTGCTGGCAAAGACCAAACTGGGCGAACCGCATATCCGGCAAGTCGCGTGCTCCCTCCCCCAAGTTTTTGATTCGGTTATTGATGCATGATGACATGCCGCGAAGTTCCGAAAGCAGTTGCCGAGCGGGCGACCGGCTCAACCATCTTTGACGGAATCCGAGACGACGAGGTGTTTAGCCGAAGATCATGACGCAGATTTGCGGCCGGGGTAGAAGTACTCCGCGTTTGTTGCCGGCATGATTTGCGTCCTTGCAGGAAGAATCCTAGTCAGCTCGGAGGTTAGCATTCTACGTGATTTAACCGGTGAACTGTCAGCTTGGGGGGACAAGGGGTGTGATATTACACTTGGGGCTCAGTTATTCGACCAAGATGAATGACCTCTTGGTTGAATATAAGGGTCCTGGTTGATACTTTTCATGGTATGAATTTCGAGTGGCAAACACTTTGGAAGGGCCTCCCGGCAACGTGTTCTACTCATCTCACGATCGTGAACTTCCAGAGCCAAGAAAATGATCACGAGGAGAAGCAAGGCACACTCGGCAGATGAACCCAGATCATGGCATCTGCCGGCTCGGATGGGGTTTTCGAAAACGCCACCGGGTAAGGGGAAGGAATAAGGGAAACGTGGACCACACTGACAACTCCGATGATGGTCAAACCAATAGGTGTGTTCGGCGCGGAGGTGGCTTACGCCCAACAATAGTTCCCGCCGATGCTTCTAGCAGCTCCAAGGATGTAACCTGTTGCTGCACTGCTCGTCCCCCGCGAAAAGGAAACATGAACAAGCGGGCTATTTCGCCATGGAGGGGGGAGTGCGTTGGAAGGATGGGGTCGCATAAGGAGTGCAGTCGTGTAACCGGTGGCTTCGGCTGCTGCGTGGGTGGGTGGTTATCCCAGGATCTTTGTTGTTTTCATCGCCCGAAGCTCGGCGATGTTCGGATTTGATCTTGGTCGTGAATTAGGAACCATCAGGCTGGCTTTAGGTGAAGGTTGGGCACCAACGAATGATTGCTTACATGCGTGGATGTATGATTGAGCTGAGGAACGGTTACATTACATCTATCTCGTTTTCGCACTTCACGACAAGTCGGTGCCTCACGATATTCACTGAATTTTCAGGTTTAGGTAATCGAATACGCTTATTTGATCAATCTTGGACTGTTGATAATGCGTTTCAAAATTCGCGTTCTCGGCGGAATATACCCCGATAGCTGACTCAATTCATTAGGTCTCAAACACTATTAAGTAAGTTAGATGATAAGTAAGTTCCAGGCCTAGAACTCAACACGTTGTAAAAAGCAAAAACACAAATGATCCCATGATTTTATTGGGTCCAGGCTACTCTGCCGATACATTGGATAGTTTGTTGGAGGCATGACCATGTCGTCAGCGATAGCGCTGTCCGCGGTGACCGATCTAGGGTAGGAACTCGCTCGAGATAGGTCGAGTGGCGTGGGCTGGCGCTGCTCACACCGAGTATTTGAGTGGCGATCTGCCGAGACCTTGGCCAGTCTGGGAACGAGCTTAGCAAGCGCATCCCTCGGTCCTTGGGGCTATTGGGGGCTGAGCACAATGTGACCAATACTATAAGTGGGAACTGCATTGGGGCTGAGCAGCTGGAGCGTGTGACTCTCCCGTATCCATGTCTGTATGACCTTCATGTGTAGACTGATCCTAAACTATTGGGGGTTTGATGTGCTGCTCATGGTTCATGAGACGTTGCAATGTCCTCGATCTCCCTTGATGGAAACAACATCTAGATTGAGAATGATCACATTGGTACTAACCATTCCAACTACTTTGTGGCGCACACCGAATTGGGCCTAGTGTCATCGCCGCCCTTAATCACCGGCAGGTAACTCCAACTGCCGAAACTATCTTTGATGCAGAGTGGGAGTCCTTATGCTAGGAATTGCTTAAAATCAGGGGTGTGCATTTCTTGGAACAAGGATAGTAGATGTTTGAATTCTGTAACTCCTTGAAGCATATGCTCGCTGTACATTTTACCCCGTTATCCTCTTTGATCGGACGACGACTCGTATGTGGTGATCATGTCGAAGCGACCTCGCTTGCATCCATCTGATCACACCGCTGGTGAAACTGGTGATATCATCTGGTGAGAAAAAATATTTCTCACAATGGCGTCTCAGCCATTTCAACATCAGTGGCTACAAAACAAATTTCCTGGCCAATACTTCATCAATGTCTCGGCGGGATTCACGCCGACGGGGTCGGAAACCCGAACTGATACTATCTTAGTTTCAACCACACCATGAAGACCATCACGCCATTTATTCCCCTTTTGGAAGATACAAATAAGTATTTTTCGTTAGCTAGGCAGACGTTGAGGCAATCTCTCACTATACCATACAATGCTTCTAATCTCATACCAACGGAGCGAGCTCTCTGTTGTTTAGTGATAAAGTCCAGTGCCACTACGTGAAACAGCCCCCAAGCCTGAAGGCCTTGCCCCTAGGGAGAAAATTCAGTGTGGGATATTGCTCGAATGCTTTGGGGATTCCAGACGAACACGTTGACGCAGGCGATGCTTGGATTCGCGACGTCTTGTTAAAGAGGTCACTGCTAATTGCTGGATTACCAAAATTCGCCCACCCTCATCCCGATCGTATTCGCTCCAAAGGGAAAAGTGTAGGTGATTCATAAAAATGAACTCATAAAATAATATGCCATATTAAGGTATTCAGGGAAGAGAATGATGACATTAGACGGGATGCTTCAGCGACGACTAAGTTAGTGGTTGTCTGCCACTATCAAGTGTTTGAGGGATGCGACCTCTGGAAAGGGGATCGGTTTTATGTGAATTTAACCCCTGGGTACAACATCGTTTTGTTAGTGATACGATGCCATGGCATGTCCAACTCGCATTACCTACGGGTGATTTGTGGCAGTCAATCTCCGAACACCGACCTGGGGGAGACGATACGGCCACCGAAGTGGTGGATTGATGTTGAAGAAATCTTGCATCTGGGCAAGGAGTAAGCGGGTGTGAATCGCCAGATAAACCACGAATAACATGATCACTTGCAAATGCGCTTTATTCTGGAATATCCTCTGCGATCAACTAGGAGAAATTGAGCATTCATTCATCTGCCGGACCATGTTCGATCTCGCGTTAAAGCGGCGTAGCGCATGGGCTAGGCGGTGCTTTACCGACCAACCGGAAAGCGGAGTCTAGGTGCCGGGTTCATTCCTCCCGGCCCCTCCAAGGCTCGTCGGTTGCTGGCTCCACCCATTGTCGGCGTCGATATTCCCTCCTGCGTCCACTTTTCCATCAACTCCTCAGTCAACGCGCATCGCATCTTCGTCGCCTTCACACCAACGTCTCGTTTGCGGCCGTCGTCACCGCCGCTGCCGAACCTCGCCCAATGCTACCTATTGCGAGCTGAGATGTTGTGCTCCGACCGTCCCGCGCCCCCACTGTCGCCCGCAACCCTGAGCATTCCGCAACATCCGACGTCGCCACCTCGCTCCTAAGACGCTGGCCCGTCTCCCCACTTGCGATCCTCGATCCCCAACGTTCGCCCTTCACGATACCTACCGGCGATACCTATTGCGATGTCGAGGCCGTCGATACTCGGAGCAGGCAGGATGGCCTTGCTCTTCTATATCCTGGCTTGCGCCTTCGCCACTGTGCTCGCCATCGACGACTACAACGTCGTCTCTACGCCCGAGAAGGATGTCCCAGAATGGGCTGCCGTCAGCGCCATGCAGCTCACACTATCCAACAGTAATGGGAAATGGTCACCACTGCAATTCACCGTCCTCCCTCTCACAGATTCCCTGGGGTTGAACGGCACTCAGACAGACCGCGGGGTGCGTTATCCTGTGATACAGATCACTCCCACCATCACTCTGTATCTGATATGCTGACATGTTCCAAGATCGTCAAAATACACGGCACCATGATCGCAGCTGATTCCTCCAACTATAACACCCTCAACCAGAACACCACCGTAGCATACCTATCTTGCGACGAACCCTCCAGCAATTCCATGATCGAACCCGATAAGATGCTCGACGGCTTGATGAACCTCAATCCCAAACCCAAAGCTATCGTACTTTATTCCACAAGCAAGAACTGGTGTTCGATCACATACATAGATGATCTATCCTACACCAGCATTCTATCCATGGCCGACGCAGCTGAGGCTTCACAGGCCTTAGGCTTCCTCAACGGCACCGACACTATCAAGGTCTCCATCATGGGCAACACCACCAATGACGGTACTGAATCCCAGACGGATTCCAGCCGGAATAACCCAGCGGTTGCAATGAGCATCCTATATAGCATCACCGGGATCATCACCTTGCTCTTCGCCGTCATCATTGTAACTGGTGCCGTTCGGGCTCATCGGTACCCTGAAAGATATGGGCCCCGACGAGCTCTTCATGGCCGACCCCGACAGAGCCGGGCCAAGGGACTGGCGAGAGCTGTCCTGGAAACCATGCCCATTGTGAAATTTGGAAACCAGACACCTACTAAGCCCGACCCTGAGCTTGATATGGATGCGATCACCAACGATGGGCAAGATAATCCCGTGCAACGCACCACGTCGAACCCGAGCGAAGCCCGTCAGCCTGAAGCAACACCAGCCACGCGAACGGATAATGATGGAGCTTCTTCTGTAGCCCGAGACTCGCCAACACCTACGCCTAAGTCTGCGCCAGACGGCGCCGATGGGAATGGAGAAGACAACTTGGGGTGTTCCATCTGTACGGAAGACTTCAAAGTGGGCGAAGACGTTAGAGTCTTGCCCTGTCGACACCAGTTCCACCCGGCATGCATCGATCCATGGCTCATCAACGTGTCTGGAACGTGCCCACTCTGGTAAGATTAACCCGTGGTCTCGATTTCTTGGCCGGTTGCTAACTATGTACTCCAGTCGATTCGATCTCCGCCCTGAAAAGGCTGATGCGTCTCAGGGGAGCACGAGTGAGGACACAAGTGCTCTGCCTCCCCACTAGCTCTCGAGGGTGTTGAGGGTGTAGAGAACGATGCCTCTCAGTTGCCACACCACAATCGCGCATCGCGCATCTCCGACATTAACCGGTTGCGACAGGCGACAGTGGAAGAGCAGATGGAGACACTGAGGCGTATGCGAGCTGAAGTCGACGAGTCTGAGCGCCAGGGCCCACCAGATGGTGATTCTCGAGGCCAGAGCGCGCGATTTGCAGCCAAGCTCAAGGAGAGGTTCCGGATCCGCACTCGCGCTCAGGCACCTGAGGACCGTGACTGTTAGAAACAACATTTACGGGCTACTAAGCAGGCGAGGGAAGCCAAGACAGCACTGCCCCCCTTCACACGAGGGAAAAGGGTATGGCGGAAGAACGGATCGTATCGATGAGATAAGATGGAACAGATTTTTTACTTTGACGGACAACCCCTAAGCAAGAGGCGTATACCTCAAGGCCGTTAGGGGATTCATGAACGGTTAGGCACGACGGGAAATTGCTTTGGACTCGGCGTTGGCAAAGGACATTGCCATTTTGTTCAGGATTGGTCAATTGGGAAGCATCGCATGGCGTTATGAGAGATGTTTGAGTTTACGGGAGCAACGGGAGCACCGAGAGGGGAGACCCTGGATGTCATTGAATCATGGATCGGGGATGAACGGAGTATGTGTGAGCGATAAGCTTTCCCGGGAACGTGGGATCCTCGTGCCTGTGTAACGTACACCGGCACCCTAACATGGTTGACGCTGAGATGGGCACTGAGTCGGAGGAGGCGAGCAAGCAAGCGAAGGGTTAGATACGGCAGGCGGGAGGTGGCCGTGGCCGTGGCCGTGGCCGATCTCTGGTTGGAGCCTGACTCGCCCAATGCACGACGACTCCCATGAATGAAAACGGGGACAACCCGCGGTAGCTTGAGCGTTGGCGTTGCTTCGACAGGGATAGTGGCAGACCTCGGCAGACAATGAACGAATAACGAGCAAGGCGTGACGAAGCAAGACGTTACCATATGTTGTACCATGACGTGCCGCCCGCAGTGCCCAGTGTGCCCCTCCAACTGTGTGACTTTGAGACATATCGCCTTCGAGTCATGTGGCTAGGAAGCGTGTGAGCAGTCAAGAGGGAAAGTAAAGGTGAATGTGATGTGCCAAGACGAGAGGCGAGAAGTGAACGTTGCCAAGGTGCTGTGCATACGATCAGCCCTCCCCCGACCAAGGCTTGGGCCAGACGAGGCTGGTGCGGTGACATCGGAAGCATCATGATGCAGCTCGATCACTAATATGCTATAGCTACCTTGGCTGAGCACAGTAACCCGGGAGGCTTTTGCTTTTATTCATGCGGGAGGGATTTTCTGGCCTAACACTGAGAACTGTTACACACTGGCCGTTCCCGTGTGGCTGCTCTGCAAGTAGTGCCGGCCGTCCCATCGTCCTGGGTCGATCAAGCCGGCGCCACAGCGCTGTGGGAGATTCAATAGTCTGGGACTGTGAGCACTTGTGTGCTGTTGTCTTATTCGGGAGCCCGAGCAAGATAGTAGCTAAGTGTAACCAAGCTTTCCAGGGTGCGGCGGGCGGATAACGGGCTCCGAGAAGTAAAGCGCCTCCAGGGTGTGAGAGTGAGAGTGCTGGAGTCTGAGAGTGAGATCGAGGCGTGAAGCATATCGGTCAAGTGCCGGACCTCTGACACCGGGGAAGAGTGCCATTGCACCCGGGGATGAAAAGCAAGCATGGGACGGGACAGTAAGCAAGGGGGATGAGACGGATTTGTCGATGCCGTGAAAGTTGCGGCTATGACGTTCCTTGTGTGTGATTCTTGTGCGGATGAGACGCGCTACTGCTCGCGTGCGTGTGTTGTACGTGGGATCTTTTTCTTCGTCTGCTTTGCACGTGCTGCTGATCTTTCGCTCTTGATCTTCGCCGTTGATCTTCACCGCTGATCGTCTATATTGTCTGGGTGTGTGAGTTTATCGTCGGGGGGGCTGGTGGAGGGAATGTACAGACGAGACAAGACACACGCGGGAGCCATACAATTTTTCGGCATTATCGTGAAGACGGCCGACTACCAACCCGATGAGACTCGACGGTGTGCGACGGTGTGCGACGGTGTGCGACGGCGCCTCAAAAAATGGCCGATAGCCTGGCGGTAGCTTGTTTGTCCAATCAGCGGACCCATGATCCAATCTATCAGCGGGCGATTGCATCGAAGCCGGGCGTCAGGGGCCAGGGGACGAGCCGTCGGTCGGCAGTTAGGATTCGGCAGACGAGAGACGCATGCATTTCTGTATCCGTACATGCCCTCCCATCCCTCACATGTACGAATAGTACACAATTGGCACTATGTAGTTAAGACACTGTAAAGGGGCCCGGCGCTGAAAGTGTCTTATCAGAGGCGGTGTCGACTGTGCAACCTGAGCCGCGAGACGGTGTAGGCGGCGGGAAGCTATTATTGCTTTCTCTAGGTTGATGGCCAAGGCCAAGAAGGCAGGAGGGTACCTCGGGTAGAGCGGGCCGATCTGGCACTTGGGAATTGGCACTTGGATTGGGCGATGGGCGATGGGCGATGGGCGATTAATTAAACTGACAGGACAGGGCATGTGTATAGACTACACAGCATCGATCACCGGACTGGTGTACTACGCAGGTAGTAGGGCGGTCTTGGTGGCGTGGTTGAATTATTCTTGCTGATGTATCGTGAACTACTGGGATTGTTCAGGTGACAGACAGCCCGCACAAAGAAGAAAAACCCACCGAGGATTGGCGGGCGCGGTCTCGACCCAACGAGGACGGTGACAGGTCCACTGTGTTGCGTGAGAGTGGGTGCGAGATCGGGAAAGTGGAGGCGGCAAGGCGGGCAGCCAGTGGGGAGGGATCTTTAGTTACAGTGGAGGACAGTGCGGAGTCTAGCCGTAGAGCTATGGAGCTATAGAGCCATGGTGCTATAGAGCCACAGAGCTACAGAGCCATAGAGCAAGACGCCCTAGAGATCAAAGTTTGGAGCTACCTTGTAGTATTGGAACCACACCAAGACGTCCGCAGTGGGACTCCTGACCAGCTCGCCAAACTCGCCCAAGCTGGTCGAGCTTGTCCTTGTCTAGGTTGATCGGCGTTGGTGCCTATTGCGGGCAGTCCGGGGCCGGTGGCATTTGCTAGAAATTGCACGGAGCTGGGAAGCAGTGTTCAGCGCGGCCTGTCTTGGCTCGTCTCAGGGTTTCTTTTCCATATCTCCGTCCTCTTGGCCGTCTTTCAGTTCCTGCTTTCGGTTCTAGCCCCGTCTCTCCTGCCCTGTGTCTGAGATTGACAACGAGAAAAGGCTTGGAGCGGGGGAGGCGAGCGAATCCATCGTCCAAGCCGGTGAGACGGTGGCGATGATGCGCACAGGGATTGGCAACGCGGCATGAATCCCGGTCTGCCGGGGTAGCATGGGCCAGAAGCTGTTCCTTTTGCTTGCCTTGCAGCAAGTACTCACCTGCCTAGAACGGCACAGGACGGGTTGGAGATGAGGGCGCTGACCACACACCGACCTATCTCGCCTGAAGCTCTATCCAATGTTGGCTGGAGAATGTCTCAACCCGCCGCGCTGGAAACACGCATGAGGTGCTGTCGCAGCCGCAACACGGGCCAGAAGGAGAAGAAGAAAAAACGACACGCAGCGACTGGCCACTAGAGCATCGTCGTACGTAACCTGCTCCTGCAGGCAGGCTCATGCGATGAGCTGCAGTCGAGAGCACGGAGGATGGGTCTTTTCTCTTGTCGCTGTGGATTGAGGGTCTCGTCGCCAGTTCATCAGCAGAACAGCAACAACACTAACTGGAGGCGGCGCGAGCTGTGCTGGCGGGCCATGGCATCTCCATTTCTGTTTCAAGCGAGTCCTGGGCTCCATCCCTTCACTGTGGGACTTTGTCGTGCCACGCACCACGCACCACGCACCACGCACCACACAGTCTCCAAGACGGATTGATCTACAGAGCATGCGTTCATCAATACGCAGGACCCGCGTCAACCCAACCCCCGACACCGCCAACCACAAACTCCACCACTTCGTCCCGGACTACTGTTTTCAGACCTCACTTTCCATCGTCTCTCAGCCGGTCTAGTGAAGCCACTCATCCAGAGACCTCAGACAATGACCAAAACAGGTCCCTGTGCTATTAGTGGTTGCGGCATTCTCCTTGCCAGTCAGGGTAGACCCCAGCCGCCCTCACCAGTACCTCACCAACAGCCGGTGAGGACCTGTGAGGACCTGGCAGTGGGGGCCAGCCTGCCGTCTTACTCGTTGACGCTGTGAGTCAATTTCTTTTTGCCAGCGCCCTTGGCCTTTGTGGCTTCTTGGGGGCCTCATCTGCCTTCAGCCACCATGGCTTGGGTTCCATCAGAGCTGCCAGCGAATCCAGGCTGCTAGTGGTCGAGTGGTTACACCAAGGCGCCCTAGTGCAGCACGTATCCTTATGAAAGAGGTTAACATGTACTTGAGGCTTGCAAGGTAGACAGGGGACAGATTCCGCGGTCCCAAGTGCCAGTGGGGGCGGCGAATCCCGTAGCGCCCGAGAGATCCATGCTAGACCGAGCCCGGATATCTGCCGTCCGAGGAGCATTGACAATTGGCGATTTTTGTATCCGTCTGCCCGGTCGTTAAAGGCCGTTTCCCCGTTTGAGGGCAAAGGACCCCAGAAGCAAGGAGCAGCAAAGACATAAGGTGGCTGGAGTTGGTGGGTATGACAGAAGGCCAACAAACGAACGAAAGCAAACCTGGGAAAAAGTAACAAGAAAAAGAAACGAGTTGAGAAAAACAAAGGTAAAAGACATGTCATGAACAATCCTTGCTTTTCCCTTGGGCTACTGCTGATGGCTGGCTGGATGATTGTCGTTTCTTTTCGTCGGTATTGCGTCCATTGTCCATTGTGCATTTTCCATTGCTCCATTGTCCTCGGATGGACTGGGCCACCCGAGGAACGTGGCTGGCTAGCTGATCTGTTTCTGTAACCACCAGAGTATCAACATCGAGGACGAGCTTTCAGAGTTGTGCCCAGCGCCCTGGCAGCTGACAGACATGTTTAGTCCTTGGCATATCCACCACTGCCCAGCAAAGACCCATTGAGCCCCATACGTGCCCATATAGACTCCGGAATCGCGGAGATGCGGGACCGGTGTCGCGGCTTAACAGCAGGGAGAGCACATCGAGTCCGTCCAGATCGTGGCGGGCACTTCTCTAGCTTCACTAGCCTCTCTAGCCGCGCGCTAGGCTCTGGGGCCGACCTCGAAGAGAGGGCCGGGACCCATACAAGCTCGAGGTCTTAGCACTCGGCCGCGCCCGTGATTTGTCGACGGCGGCTGGCATTTTATGTTGCGATTTGGTTAAGGCACTGGCCAACGGGTCTCTTTTCGAGGCATGTGTGTTGTGCGCGTTAAGGCGAAGACACACATACGTAACGCCCGCGCCAATACTGAGGACGCCCAATACCAAGTTGCTGTGGCGGCCGTGGCGCCTCTCCTTTCTTCTCGCTCTTACCAATGATACGGGCTGTGCTTGGGGGCTTCCTGCGGTGTCGGACTGTGGCGGCTCCTTTGGCTGCTTGATTCTGTGAGACCTGCAGTTTGCTCCGTCTTTTCTAGTTTAGCCGTGTCTCGTCTTGTTTTTGTCTCTTGGCATGTCTGATGCAGCCCGGCAGCAGCCCTGCCGTGCGGGATCCGATGATGCTCGGAGGGTGACGCGGGAAGTGCCCTGATGGGACGAAAGATGGGGATGCATGAAGCAAGTGATGGATCATTTCAAGGTTGGGCCAGAGGATCTGGAACGGATAGATGTTCGTCTTGTTCCTCGGCGGGACATATAATCCCCCTAAACTGGCTGGATAACTCCCATCTTGACTCTCGTCTCGATCAGACATTCCCTCGTCAACGTCCTCATCTAACCATAACCACAACGCTACATCCTGTGTTATAGCTCCCATTACACACAGACATTCCCCCACTGCGGCAGCTGCATAATCTTGCTGCTTAGATCCTCCTTTGGCGTGCCTCCTGCGCATCGACGCAAACCATTCGCGGTTTGATTCCAGAGGGCCTCCCTCTCCCGTCCCCGAAACTAGGCCGTACGGAGATTTTCCCTTTGGTCACTAAAGCCGGTCAGGGAAATATACCGACGCCACGAGGGTTGTGAAGGAGAGGGGTGGGATCGAGCATCGTGACGTTTGACGGTCCCAGAACAGGACGCTATCGACGAACCGCCCATCGCGAGCCTCCCAGTTTGGGAATCGGGCTATCCGCGCGGCTTCATCGCCGTCTCCCCTGCGCGCCCGAACTTCGGGTGTGGACTCAACCCTTCCGCCGTCCGCCTTTCTGCCGTCCGCCTTTCCGCCTTCCGAGCTGCAAAAGAGAGTGTCGTGAACTCGAAGCCCCGAGGGTCGAAAACACACAAAAAGCGGGCGTACCTGCGTTGTCACGGCCGCCGTCATCTCATTCCAATCCGCCGCCACGGCGCCCACTCCGGTTGTCCTCTGGATTGGAGAGGGACGGATGCAGATCTGGGAGGCAGCATCCGCAATCCGCAATCCGCAACACGGCTGTCGACTACCGAGAAGTAGCAAAAACTCAACTCACCTGGTCCCGGACTTGAACCTGGTCCCAGTCCAAGCCCCAGTGCAAAAGCAAGACGCACTCGTGCGTTGCATTTCGCACCAACCTGGCCAAAGCACCCAGTACAATACACACCAACACAACACAAAAAGCACACCGACTCCAACTACTCCAAGTACACCAAGCAATTACAAGCCTGGCCCCGGAAAACACCAACGCCTCCACTCCAACCTTATCCTCATATTGGCTGTATTAACCTAATCCTGATTCCCGCCAGGACCCCATCCAGACCTCCTAGGCCTTATCCCTCCACTCCTGCTCCTCATCCTCCTCCTCCTTCGTCATCCTTCACTCCCTCTTCTTCACTGCCGATCCTCTTCGGAGTGTAATTACCACCACTAGCTTCACCATCGCCACCGGGGTTCCCTCGCTCAAAGCCTTCTCTCCTCCAAGATCAATTCGTTTGCTCCGTCTAAGACCCCGTACTCAGTCTTCATCGTGCCCGTTTGCACTACGTCTGCCGTCTTCGTTGAGACGCCGCACCTACACAGACACAGACAATAGAGACCAACCCAACGCTCACCCTCTCACACACCCTTAGCTTCTCCCGCTGCGCCTTGACCTCTCCAAAACTCTCACACCCCCTTCCCGGGCCCCGTGTCTCGATCGCACTCTGTGCCAGAAGCCTTAAGCTACTGACTCGATCCACGTCCAGCCGGAGAATTCCCCCACCCTTCACTTCGTCGCCCAGTGGGTTCCTTTCTCTTTGCGTTCTTGGCTGCTGGCCTGCTCGTTATTAATATCGACCCTCCGCCGGGCTCCAGTGGTTTCAGTGCGCTACGAGTTTTATTTGGATTTCTCGACCTTCAAGACGGACAATCACCCCTGGGTTGTGAGGCCTTCATCAAAACACCCAGTGCTCAACCAACCCGCTCACAATGGCGCCCACTCCATCTGAAGTGTTATCCTACATGGCCGACCGCGCCGACAAGGGCGGTGCCCCCGTCCCCATCGGTGGCGACATCATGGGTCTCCTCGTCGCTCTCGCCTCCATCTCCGTCCTGTCCATCTGTCTCTGTAAGAAACCCAATCCAACCAACAAGTGTGACGTCCTGCGTTGGACCGAATAATTACCTAACAGCTGCTGATGAGTCTGCAGACCAGAGATGCACTGCTATCAAAGTATGGAACAATCTACCGTTGGTCGTTTGGCGTAAGTCATTGTTTGCCCCCAGAGGCTCTGCCAGGGTACGTACGACTAACACAACCTGCAGTTGTGTTCGCTATCTACATCGACTCTACGCTTTTCGTCGTCGTCACAGCCATTTTGCAGCAAATCTTTGGCGTTAATTCCAGCTATGCCATGTGCCACGGCGCCATTCTCCTCTGTCTCGTCTGCTACGTCACCAGCAAGGTTAGTCCTCCATCCCCACCAATTCGCGACAAGGTGACTAACAAATCCTACAGATTGTAAGCTATCGTGTCCAGTATTGCTGGGATGTCATCACTAACTCTTGTCTCAGTTCATTTATCTTTTCCTTGTCGAGAAAGCTGTAAGTCACGAACGCATCCAACAGTATTTTGACGGTACCCTGACCATTCTCAGCACATCATTCGTGGCAGTCCCAAGAAACGCCTCGAATCGAAACTGTACTGCTTCAATTCGTTCGGCATGCTCGGTCTCTACACCGTTGTCGTCATTCTTAACTTCATCTTGTAGGTCCTCCACCAGTGCAACCTGGAAACTTCAACTAACCAATCTGCCGCCAGCCGAATTGCCAAGATCGAGAACGGAGTTTGCATCATCGGCATGCGGAGCATCTCCATGATCCCCCTCATCACCTTCGACGCCATTGTCAACATTTATCTCACCATCCTTTTCCTTATCCCTCTTAAGAGTCAGTCCCCCATGGCCAGATCCCTGAGGAATCACACTAACATTCTGAAGACCTGTACTCGTTCAAGAACATGCCCAAGACCCCCGCCAACGAACGTCTAAAGAATGTTGCCTTCCGTACTTTCGTCGGTTCTTGCTGCACCCTTGTCAGCAGCATTGTGTATGATCCAACCTCGTTCGAGTTAGAGATGAAGGTATTGATTGATTATTAGCAACCTGAGCGTCCTGATGGCCCTTAACGGAGAGCCCGGCTGGGTTTGCCTCATGTGCTGTAACTCCGACAGTCAGTCCATCATATTTCACTTACACTTTATTCAAACCCCTAACTTGTTGCAGTTCTCTTCTCTGCCCTCGTCATCCAGTGGGTCACCTCCAAGGACAACGCTGGCTCGGGCAGTCCAAACAACACAAACAACTACAACCACGGCAACGAGAACAACAGCCGCGGGCCCCGCGACCCTCACTCGTCTTCGCACCAAATGAACACCATGCCCCAGCCTCCACCCTCACCCCACGGCACCGACGCCGAGATTTCACTCGTTGCCACGGCCACAGCGCAATCATCTGACGACGGCCGCGACATGGACATGGCCAAGGTGTCGAGCGCCGGCGCCGGCGGCGTTGTCGTTACCACCACTATCCACCGGCAGAGCCTGCCCACGAGTGGCTTCGGGCTCGATATAGACGGCAACAAGCTCGACGACGACGACGACGAAGCCAACTACGGTTATCCGCCCCGTCCCCAAGCTACGGCGTCAACCACCACGAGATTCCCGAGCCACCCCGGACCCGCATTACCGGTGGCAAGTCCGAGTCCCGCAGCTAAAGACTCTACTGCAGTCCTCCGCCTTGGGGGATCGCATTTCATCTCTACAAGTGTGGCATTTGTTTTTGGGGTTTTTCTAGAACTTCCTGCGGGAAAGTAGACACGGAGTTGGTGGCGGCCGGGGCGTTCCAAGTCGCGACGCCTCTTTCTTACTTTCGTTGGATATCCTCTTACAAAGAGGCAAACAAGAGAGCAATCAGCGCTCGCGACGGTGTTGTCGTAAACAATTTTAATTATTCGAGGGAAGCGTGGTGCACAAAGCGGTTCCTATTTAGGTCCAGGGCATATGTGGAAGCAGTGTTGGGATCTTGGTCAACGTGAGTGGTGGTGATTTCGAAGCCATAGGATACCCAGTATAAATAGAAGAGACATTTACAACTTGAACATGTACCACCCGCAATCGTGAATTATGAAGCTCAGAGCTGGTAACACCGCAAATAGGACGCTTACAAGCATCCCCTGTCGCACATATCCAGGGTTGTTTGTTGTCTAGCGCCGCAAGCACTGAATGAGTCTAAGGAACAACAACACCTTGCTCGTGACACTTGCCAGTCTGTAGCAGAGTACCACCAGGGGACGATGCCCAGGATATTGTTTTCACTCCTTGGTGAAATCTACCTGAGAAGCGAAGCGTGTAAGCCACGGACCATTGGATCTTTACACAAAGCCAAGAGTAGACCAAGGAGCAACGGGACGTCTCAGCCGAGCTAGGGCTCGAGACACTTGCGGATCCTCCAGCTACTTAAGCTAGATACGGACCCCGGTTAATTTTTTCACCAAAATTCGAAACAAGCGCACGAAGGATAGATCGGCATCACGATATAGATCGAGTCACAGAAAGGAAATTAAGGCTTGTAGTCAAAGGACTGTTTTATTGCCATCCACGTAGTGCTAGCGAATCAACGATGTAGGACTTGATTTTCATTGGAGTACAAGAAAATCGGGAAATCTATTGTTTGATGATGGTGGATTTTCAAGATGTAAAATCGAGAATCCCCGAGTTAAGCAAGTCACCGTGCATGGGCTCGAGACGAACAGTCGCAATTGCCCACCACGTAGATGCCAAAGATATATACAGTGAA
This sequence comes from Ilyonectria mors-panacis, assembly GCA_002991585.1. NCBI lineage: Eukaryota > Fungi > Ascomycota > Sordariomycetes > Hypocreales > Nectriaceae > Ilyonectria > Ilyonectria mors-panacis. The sequence continues at coordinate 894,889 of PPHJ01000068.1, forward strand.
GAGCCAATGTGCGCCACTTTAAAATAACCGAATGTCCACAAATCCCCCTCTTTCGAAAACCTTGGTGAATGGTTGGGTATATATCCCCTTGAGAGTGTACAAGAAATAAGACTTTTCATCCTCATCACAACGCAGTACACGTTTAAGCTGAGGCGTAAACCTGGCCGTAGGAGCTGAGGCTGGTCTCGCTGGACATAAGGTTACCGGTGGCGACCATGAAGTATGAGTAGGCCTCAACGTAATCAAGAGCCTCCAGCTTGGGGATGACCTCCTCGAGGAAGGCGGAGACTTGAGCATCGCTAGCCTCGGTGGGGGCGAATTCGGTCAACCAGATGGGCTTGCCGCAAAGCTTGTGGGCAGCCTCCAGCTGGGTGAACAGGGTGTCGACGTAGGCGGGCTGGGAGTACCAGTGGATGTTGCAGAAGTCATACTGGCACTGCTCATCTCGAGCCTCGCATGCATCGATCCAAGACTTAAGCCAGTCAAGACCTTGGCCCGATTCACCACTGTTAGAGACGGAGGGGGCACCAATCTTGGCCTGGCCGGAAAAGGGGTTCATGTACTGGACATGGTACGCAGCGGCATCAGCAGCGGGAATATTAGCCTGAGTAACAATATCAGCCTCGTTGAAGCTGAAGAGGGCCTTAGAGCCACTCTTGATGGCGGCAGCAGCGTTGTCGGACCAGACGGATGTGAATTCAGTTTTGTTGCTGTGGAGCAGAGGAATGAAGTTGTAGGCAGAGTCAAGATCCTCACTACCAGTGTTGGTAGAACCCCAGGAGTAAGCCCAACCACAGTTGGGGCAACTAGCACCGAAAGTGTTGGCCAGAGCCGCTTCGTTGTAGGCAAGACCGCGCTTGTGGGAGAGACCAGAGGACCCCGAGGAGGACGAGGCAGTTGTCGCAGCGGCCGTCTTCTTAGTGGTGGTGGTGGCAGCAGCAACCTTGGAGGTGGTGGTGGCAGCCTGCTCGACGACGACCTCGGAGGTAGTCTCGGGGACAGCAGCGACGGCCTCCTCAATAGAAGAGGTGGTGTACACAGCAGCTTCCTCAACGGTAGACTTAGGCTGGACGGCGGTGGTCAGGGTAGTCTGGGCCGGGGCAACATAGGCAACGCTGGTCGAAGTGGAAGTGGGAACAACGACGACGGTGGTTGAGGTGGTAGTAGGGGCGGTGTCGGAGCCGCCTCCAACGGCCTTGTGCTTCTTGGAGCCAGACTTGGTGGTTGTCGTGGTGGAAGTAGCAGCGGCAGCCTCTTCCTGGCCGGGAGTGACCCAGACGGTGACCCACTCCGTAACCCACTCCGTCTCGAGAGCACGCTTGTTGATGTGCTGGTGACCGTGTCGGTTGAAGTTGAAGCCAAGAGCCGACTCGACGAGAGTGGCAGCGGCAGTGAGGAGAACAACCTTGTTAGCAACCATGATGACGGTGTGTTATGCGGTTTGTTGTTGGTGTGGTTGGTGTGGTTGGTGTGGTTGGTGTGGTTGGTGTGGTTGGTGTGGTTGGTGTGGTTGGTGTGGTTGGTGTGGTTGGTGTGGTTGGTGTGGTTGGTGTGGTTGGTGTGGTTGGTGTGGTTGGTGTGGTTGGTGTGGTTGGTGTAGATATCTGTACGTGCAAGGTCAAACGACGCTTAACGAAGGGATGTCGAGGTTGACAGAATGACGCCGTGGTCAACAGTTTGCAGCTCTGTATAAAGCGAGTGAAGGTGTAATCGCAGACGATTGATTGGATTTGGGTCGGATCACTGGAAGTGAGGCAACACAAAACAAGTCAACGAGAAGCGGTTGGAACGATGTCGGCACGGCCGAAAGAGAGTGAGCAGAGCGATCTTTCAAAGACGCAAGAGTTGAATGAGTGCGATCAGCGTAGCTGCGCGAGAAAAGGAAAGGCAAACGAAGAGAGGATCTCGACGTTGGATAAAGAGAATGAAGCTGGGGACGATGATGAAGGAGAGAAAGGGGAGGAAACGTGAAACGAGGGGAGAGTCCCGGTTTTTCAACGAGGGTCCCAGTCGATCCAGGACGAGGGGAGGAAAAACGACGAGGCATATCGGTGACTGCGGTAGGGTAGACGACGCCAGGTACATCTGAAGAGAATTAGTACGGGGTATCCATTGCAGTCAATGCCGCAGAGTGAGACTTCTCGGGAACGCCTACATCGGGTACCTGTCGTACGAAGCCTCAATCCAAGGAAGTGGGCAGGAGGTCCCCAGGGCGCTCCGAAAGCCCCGTTTCTATCCACTCCTTACGACTAGTAGTAGTCTACTGCAGGGACGGGCTTTCTAGTGCCCGTCCGTCGGCCGTCTGTGAGCTTGTCTTGGAGGCATTCAGTGCGCCCATTGGTCGTGCCTGCCGATTCTCCCATGCGTCCAAGCGGCCGTCCCTGCCTCCCCGGCGCCTTCTCTTGGCTGACTACTGGACAGTCCATGTCACTGGGTTACGCAGCGATTAATTTCTCGCCAGCGGGTTTCATCTCTCGCCATCTCACGCACACGTAGGCGCTTTCCATCCCATCTCCGTTCCTCACCATCCAGCGCAGATGCCAACAAATCGATGCCAAGCTGACGCCAGCGCGCATGCCAGGGATATCCCAGGGATATGTCAGGGGTCGGCATCTTGGCCGCCGCTGGCCGGTAGGTGGCGTCAAGCCCCAGACCCGACGGAACCTGACAGAAGACACATCGGGACACACCAAGACCCATGTTAGTATATCCTTGCCAATTCCGATTGGCTGGGACTTCGAAAACCAGGGCTCGGGCATCGACCCCATCGCCTCCTAGGGTCAACGTGGCAGGGTGCGATACGGGCAAAACGCCTTGGACCTACCGTCGGTCTGACCTTGGCTTCCCTTAGCTGCGCTTTGTATGCCCTTGGATGCCCTCCTCCCCTCCAAGCTGCGGTCATCATCCACTCACATCGCTCTCGTGGCACACTGAAACGACCATAACAACGCCGTTCTCTTTTTTCCTCTCCCCTTGCAGGGAGTCCGCTGTTTCGTGCTGCAGGTACCGCTGCAGGAACAGGACGACGACGACAAATGGATGCTTCCTGTTGTTTGTGGCGGCTCCGCCATGCCCTTACTTTTTCTCCATCCGGTGAGGTTTCTCGCCACTGACTGGTGGACAGCCGAATGTCATCTGTCTCTCCATGATCAGGCTGTGTTGGTGGGCTCGATTCATCCCGTCTTCCCTCCCGTTCTCAACCTGGGATGTCGGGTACAGCACGCAGTACAGCAACACAGTACTTCTCGCAGGCTGAGCTTGGCAGCATGTGAAAACTATGCGTTTTTGCCGGACTCGCCCAGCGTGTCCACTCGCCTCCACCATTCCAGCCGGCATGCAACCTGAATACACCAAAAGACCGCCTGTGCCACGTCCACGTATGGAACTCGCCCGACACTTGCTCACCTCGGGTTCGAGAACCCTACCGGGATGCTCGGCGAGTCTTACGTATGCGCGTCTTTACAGGCCCCAAGGCTTCTTCTCAGTGCTCAAAAGGTTTAAAAACCCTGAGCTGAAGCTTGGGTCTTGCTTATTCTTGGCAGACTGTCACTCTGCCACTTTCTCGTGACTGCGGCCGGTCTGGACTCCATATCGAATCCTACGCCCGTACCCTGCAAAAATGGTACACCAAAATCCTCCCGACTCCCATTGTCCCGGGCCGGCGAACCAACATTGCTCGCACGTTCCACGTCATGGTGCCATCATCTAGGGCTCCCACCGGTCGGCCTATGGCCTGACAAAGCACCACCCAAGCCAGGGAGCCAGCAGTCTTGGCTTTTTCCCGACCAGCCCCCTGGGATCGCTGCGCTGAGGGCCACGTTGCCCCCTAACCAGCTTCGTGCTTAGCCTGCCCCTGTGGATACAATAACCGAAATTACTCCCGCCGCCACGGGGCCGCCTCCTTCCACGCGTCCACTTGGCTTCCCTCTTGTTGCTCTCTTCGCCATATTGAGCAAAATTTCGAAAAGCTTAGCCACGATCGATGACAAGGGGTAGAACAACTGCGAAGATGATCTTGGCCTAAAGCCAGAGGATTCAAATTCTCGCGCCGATGCAGATGATGTGCGGGCGTAGGGCCCGACTGCCGTGCTGATATCCCCAGCTTGCTCCGTAACTATGACGTCTGCGTACGCCTGTTGGGGACCTATGTAGCTAATGCACTCTGCTCAACGGCAGATGTGATGCGACTTTGCTTTCGCCCCAATCAGGTCTAGTTAACATCACCAGTATGCCAGATAACGACATTGCTTCCTCGAGTTCCTTCAGCTCGCTGCCCGATGTCACATCTGGTTTGACCATGTCTATGTGTCTGACGTGGGATGCTCAACACTCATCAGATGTTGTGTTGGCTTGTTTCGTCTTGACTGCGTCAAACCATACCCCGGCTCATTCCATACCCCCGCCCATGCAAGATCTGACCACCCGGCTCCGTCCATATCACGTCCACGGCGTGCAATCTCGGGGGATATTGTTATCCCGCCGTACCCCAGCAACTTGCGGGGATCACCGTCCAGTTGCTTTTCTATACGTAGGAGTGATGAATCGGTAATCATTGCTGACTGTAGCGTCGGCCCGGATTCAAGCACGCATAAACAAGCAATCCCCGACCTCGCCTACCCGGAATTCTCGGCTTCTGAATGAATTCACGGGGGTCAAAAACTCATCCACCAAAGTCGAAGGTGCCTCGACCGCCTAACATGCACGCTGAGATAAGCAATTGTCGTTCTTTGATATCGACGCTTTACACAGTGGTGCCTGGTGGTAGGCATCACGATCCTCATCGTGCTGATCACAATGCTCTGTCCCACAGCGCCGAACAACGTCGATGAGAAAAACAATGGCCCTGCTGTTACGTTCATTGATACAGGATACCTTACATTTTGGATCGTCGCCGATATTTTGGTGCATCGGAAGATCGCAGCGACCCACTGGGTGACCCCAGGGCCGATCGATACCAGCACCGTCACAACAGTGGGCGTGGTAGACTCACTACGTAGTATTGTATCAGCATCTCAGCCTTGCAGGCTGCAGCACTGGTGAACTGCTTCGAACAAAACACCTCGGTCGAACAATGGAGGTGCATCGAGAACGAAAACTAGAGACTGCGGGAGGGAGATCCGACAGCTCAGCACGTATCAGTTTGACTATTCGCAAGGCTAATATCGCACTTCAATGATCAGCACTTCGCATTCTGAATATAACAACATTTCAATATTTACTACATCTTAACGAAATACACATATACCAAGTTCAACAGCATATTCTCATAACCCTTGTACTAAATACATGCTAAATACATGAAATTGCTAGTGGTGGGTTGATGCCAAAATGCGGACACACCCGAGTATAGGGTAAGGCGACTAGACGTGGGAGACAGCAGCCAACTGGAGCTGTCTCATCGCCTCACCAGCTGGAGGAAAGGCAAAGGTATTTCCTGCTGTGTAAAGTTAAGCATGGGTCTCTCTCGGTTTGGCTCATCTTTCAGTTCGCTCTTGAAATGTGCATATTGTAATTAGAACATAGTTGATTGATTTCACCACATCATCATACTGAACAAATTCTGATGTCGCGATGAGCGCAAATGATTTGCCAGTTTCATGCCGACAATCTTCCTATATTAAGTTGGATTTCATGGTTAGTGTCTCATGCATTAGACTTAATAATGCCTATGAAAATGACATATCCGCTGCCAAGTTTGTTAGCGACCAACCTCTCCACGACACTGCATCTTTATCTGCGTTACGGAAACCCCGCCCTGATCTAGATATCCCTTCTCGAGAGCCATGTCCTTGAGCCCTAGAAAAACACACTGGACGATGGTCTTGGTGCTATTCTCATTCTGGGCAATGCCACGCGCTTAGACAAGCAATGGAGGGGGGATGTTCATGGTGAAACATTGGAACCGATGCAGTCTTTCTCGAGAATGTGCTAAATTGGCGTAACGATTGCAAGCAAGGCGACAATATGGATCAGCCAGCCGCTTCGGGCGACGCTCAATGAAGAGGGCGGCATTGAAGCACACGGAGACCGAGAGGAGCTGAGGCATTGAATGAATGAGTATCCGAATGAGTGGACTTTCCGAGTGTCACACAAACTCTGGATGAACTGGCAGACTGACGGTAGACGCCAGTTGCTCCATCAGCGCGCCAACTTTCTGCCGCCTTTGCTATTTTTGTGGATAATACTTGTCCTGTGATTGGGAGGCGGTGGGTAAATATTGGGGATAGGGATCACCGTTGCAATGCTGAAGGCATCAAGCGGTGAGCATCTTGAAATGGTGGACTGGCTGGGGTATTTTCCAGGGCTTTGCCGCGGGATCAACGCTGGTTTCCTCGTATGATAGGCTGCTTTTCATCACTAAGCGCCGGCCCTTCCTGTAGTCGTTTATGGCGACATTCTCGCTTGTTTTCTCGGTCTACCGGGTGAGCCAGAGTATGATCCCAATCAAATCCAAACACAGGCCGCAGCTTGCTTGCTTGTGTCCCCACCCGATACGGCCGAGGGACCTATAGCCAGACAGCGGATTTATAGTCGGAGCGACTGAACCAGACTGTCGGGATGATGCGAAACAAGTCGGCGGCTATACACAGCGGGAACGTTATACCGCCCAATTGGATTAAAGCATTCTCTGCGGCTGTGCTAAAATTATCAATGCTCGAAACACATCATGGGTGGGGAATGAAGATTCCCAGCCATATATTTAGTCCATTCCCCAGCCTGATATGCTGTTGACAACTCAGACATTGACGCCATCGCAATAATCGACATTTCCTACGTTTCCCACAAGGCACCCTTTGCCGAAGAGGGGTTGGCTCGAACACCGCCGCCAAAATGGTTGCCTCCTTGCGCTCCGACTCCGAATCCGGCTCCGGCTCTGGCTCCACCCCCGCCCGGGACTCAAATCTAGCTCGAGCTCCAAGCGGGTACCGCCTTTTAAGGCGCATTGGGTGACACCCACCCTCATGGTTGGCAGTGTCTTGCTTGGCCTTCTGACCGCTGTTGCACATCACCTTTTTTACAATTCTATCCATGGACAAATCGTTACAAGCTCCGATCAACAAGTGTGGAATCTTCGGGTGGGCACTGGACTGGCGTTCTTGGTAAAGGCTGCTCTGACGGCAGCCGCCAGCATGGCTTATACACAACTCCTCTGGCATACGTTACGATCCCAAGAAATATCTCTCAACGGAATAGATGCCGTCTTCAGTGTTGTCAACAATGTTTATGGATTCACGACCGTGGAAATTTGGCTTCGTTGCCCAGCCTTGGTCTGTATTGCTGTTATGATCTGGTAAGTGCACTGGTTCATAGGAATCAGGCCATGCTAATGGAGAACTCCTAGGCTGTTGCCGTTCGTCGCCATTGTAACGCCTTCGGCGCTCACCGTTCAGTCGTCTCCGCTACTAAATGAATCAACTGTCCTTATGCCACTGCCAGTCATCGATTATACATCCCCAAAACATTTGCCGAATACTCAAGCTCTGGAGGAGGTGGTTATGCAGCTCCATCCAATGCAATGGCGAGATTAATGTCGGCCGTTACGTCCCAAGGAGCCATTGCACAGATTGCGGCACCTTACTCCAACTGTTCTTACTCTGTCGAATTCTACGGTCCTTCTCTCTCTTGCGGATATATCCCCAGAGATTCCGTCCTCTATGATCGAATCCACGTGGCCGAATTTAGCACCGGAGAAGCAGTCGCCTACCTCGGATTTGTTCCTCAGAGGGTCTCGCGTGAGGCGACCAAGGATGAGGAAGCCATTTACGGCCTGAACGTGACTTTGGACGCTTCAACCACGGCGGGCCGCCTCGTCACGTTTGACAAGTCCTACTCCTCCACGGATCACGCAAGACTTTTTGCTATCATGCCATTTTCCGGAGTAATTTCTGATTCGATCATTGAATGCGACCTTTACAACTCATCATATGTTGTGGACTTTTCATTCCAAAACGGCCAGCAGGATATCACCGTCCGAAATGAGACCAGGCTCAACGGTGTACCATGGAGTGCTGGGGGACCTACTACCGGGTTCAGCGTTCAACAGGTTGCATACACTGCTGTAATTGATGCACTTGGCGGCCTCCTGGTTGGAACGCTGAGGTCTTCGCAGTATGGGTACATGACAGCAACGAACACACGCATCACTTCCACGATTCTCATGCAAACTCAAGAGATGAATCGAACGCTGTCTATAACGAAGTCTATTTTTGATGACCAACCGGAAGAACGAACATTGAGAAACATGACTATGAGCAAAGCTTTGGAACAAGTGGTCACCAATACAACGCTAAGCCTTTTCAGCAATTCATACTTCCTGTGAGTTCTTTGGATAACACAAAATGTTCGATATTTGCTAATATGACCTCTTAAAAGCCAAAACGATACGACGGCTTCAATAGGAAAAGTTCAAGTACGAACACCGCAAAACGAATACACATATAAACCACGCAATCTCGCCATTGCCTATGGAGTTAGCGTTGGACTTACCTTTTCCGTCGTCATGATTGGATTTATCTGCATTTGGGTTTCGTCTCTGTCATTTGGATCATCATTCTCAACTATACTACGCACGACTAGAAATCCAGAGTTAGACGCTCTGTTGGAAAATGACGAGAATAGGGGTGCTGAGCCATTACCGAAGGGCATCGCAAGGTCAAAGTTGGGCTTTCAGCATCTCACCTGTGAAGATGGATTGAAGTCGGGGGGCATATTTATAGTTCCGGGTAAGGGCCCGGCTGCAGAACAGAGGAATCCACGGAGGGCTCTAAGTCAAGAGTCTATAGAGCCTACGTATTTTTTCTAGATGGTTTTAATACAAACATATCCCTATTTATTCCAAAATGAGACAGCCAGTGCTCATAAGTGCTTTGTTTTTGGTTGATGCGCGTGTAAGTGGCATAGGCCATAGTGCTGTTTCCTGAGATTTCTTTAATTGATACTCATATAATTGCGATGGTATATCGGGCGCCTGCTGCTTATTGCGATATGCCGTGCCCTGCATCTGATAATGAAGATGCTCACCGTATATTTGTGATGGGTTTTCTGTCTAATGCTACTTTCCGTTGAGAGTTGCAATGATGTTTTCGCCTTATCGTCCAATTGTAGTATATGGAACTAACTGGTAACATTACAGCGCATGAAAAACAATCTCGACGTCTGCGATGAACAATTTGGTTGGAACGCAAGCATTCTACCGCCCCTCCGCGAAGCCGGGGCCTTAGGACGCCAAAGAAACAAACTCTGACCTCCGTTTGCGGAAGGAATAGCTCAGAACCCCTCCGTATATATACTACTACTTGACTAATAATTTCAGCACTTTGGTTCGATGCCTGTAACATCAGCTGCACGATATAATCCTGGCATTGATCCGTAAAAGGGAATGCTTGCAGCTTCCTATGTCGACCAACAATGAGGCCCCTCAGTGCTACCTGGAAGGGTGGCTTACATGCGCAAGTGCTTGCTTTGCTGCTGTAAGTTGGACATTCCCCATCCAAGAAATTTACTATGTAGACGGGCTCGGTGCTACGTGCTATAAAAAGATTGAAACAAATTGTTCGTTGTATTTTCTTGGAGACAAGCGCAGGGTGACACGTTAAGATGGAAACAAGGGCTGCTGGGACTGGCAGTTGATGCAATTTGGGTTGACTCTGACTCAAGTTAGGCGAAATCACTGACATCATGGTATTGTGATAAAATATGAAATGTTTAGCTGAGGATGCTAGACAGTAGACACACGATTACTCGTCACCTCACCTTAGTTTCCAGGCAGCATTTCAGGGTACAGAGTGCCCGCTCAGCCACAACTGTTACAATTAGGCAGCAGGAAATACTGCCATCTACTACTAATTACGTAGTTGGTTGGTGGATGGCAGAGGTCATCTCGTTTGCCTCATTGGGCAGAAGTGGCTGTACGGTTGAGCCTCTCGCCTGGTCAGAACTGGACGGAAGACGGCACTGAATGAGCTGCCATTTAGTTGGTCGGAATAAGGTTAGGGGACGGATAAGACCCGTGAAGCCCCAGCACACCAGTGGAGGCAGCCAACAAAAGACCCAGGCCCGGTGTTAGGGACGTCAATAAGGCAAGGGTTGCGCCACTAAAAAGGGAATAATACCGCGAGAGGCGGCCGATTGATGACCCGCCCACTCTCCCAGGGCTGAGGCACTGCCACCTCCATGTCATTTACCACGTACGTAGCACACCGTCACTGAGCCGCCAAGAGCAGCCACTACACAGCCACTACAACCCGCTACAACTCGGCTCAGCTTCCGCTAGAGGGGCCTGGAGCTTCGATGGTGGGGATCGTCAACGCCTTGGCTCACACGTGACAATGCGCGCCTCTCATTCGTGCAAGCCGCATCTTGAGCACTCTCCACGGGTCATTCAACGCCTCCAATCTCACCGAATCCTCTTCCCATATTCAAACAAAAGAGCCCTGGATGCGAACCTAAACGACACGTTTGGATTGATCCCGCAAGTCGACCATCCAGGTATCTACCGGACGCGCATTCCAGACTTCAAATAGCACCTCGACCTGCTGCTACGTTAGCTGGCCACTAGCAACTGAACCCAAGAAGGAAGCAAACCACCATCCCAACCATGGATATCAACCAGCAATTCTCACCAGGGCTACTGTCTTTCACCGACCAGCCCGACTTTGACTATGGCGCATTCCTCCAAGGCGACGAGATCGGTTTTCCGGAGAGTGTCCAGGGCAACGCTACCAATGCTGGCGGCTTCTCAGACGACTCGGGCAAAGCAACCCCGCCAAGCTCAGATAACCGGAGCACCTCGCATGCGAGCACCGAGCTCGTGCGCCGGGTCCCAGCTCAGAAGCAGAGGTTGGAAAGAAGGGGCCACACTAAGAGTCGTAGGGGATGCTACAACTGCAAGAGAAGGCGTATCAAGGTATTTCACCCGTGTGTGCTCGTCGTGACTTGGGCTAAACCCGTGCCAGTGCCAGGAGACGCGTCCGGCTTGCGGCCACTGCGCCAAGACAGGCCTCAAGTGTGAATATCCCGCTCTGCCCCAAATCGTCCACCAGGTAAGCTGAACTGGGCAGTTGCCGTTGCATTGAATGGGACGAGCAGCCGCATGCTAACCGTGACATAGCCGCATCACCAGATCCCGCTGTTCAGTCTTCAAGACATGCGCTTCTTCCAACACTTCTTGACGCAGTGCTACCCCCACCACCCCTTGAAGCAAGAAGAGATTTGGACGCACGAAATTCCTTGTATCGCACACAACGTATGGGCCCCCTCAAGGAACGCTGTCCTCGCTGAACGAGTTGGCTGACGTTTGCAGTATGAGTTCCTTATGCACGCTCTCCTTGGGTTCTCAGCGTCACAGTTGATCGCGTCCGACCCCAGCGTGACCACGTCAGCTATGAACCACCGCATCAAGGCAATCAAGGCCATCAAGAAGCGGTTGGCTGAGACGTCCAAGACGACCATAACATACGAGGAGGCCAACGCCATGGTGGCAAACCTGCTACGCCTTGACCTTTCAGTCCGTCAGCCTCGAAGACGGGCTTGCGGAGTATATGACCTTTATCCGCGGCATCATGATCGTGGGGATGCAGATGATGTTTCGTGGCATTCAACCAATCTTTGGCAACATGATGGAGCAGGAGCAGGATGCCGTCCTCGAGCCATATATGGAGAACCTGCCCCTCATCCAGAAGACGTGGGCTGACACCGCTTTGGAAGCCGTCACAAACCTAAAGGCGTTGTGTCTCGAACAGATAGAGCTTGAGTATCAACAGTCTCTCGTTGATATTGTGCAAAATCTCTACCTAAACTCTTGGGATGGTAATTATTTCCACATATCACGGACCGAAGGTCATAGCTAATTTGACCATCGCAGCATACAAGTCGTACACTAAGCAGTATGGATGGTGGATGCTCCTCCCGCACAACTCGTTCCAGGAACTCATCAACCCCAACAACCAGGTCATGCTCTTGCTACATGCGCACTGGGTCTCGCTCAACGAGATCATGTCATTCATCACGCAGCAAGACCTGCAGGTGCGGGAGAAGTCGCCAACTCCCCGAGAAGGCCAGGCGGATATTGATCCTGGGTTTCATCGGTGGCTTAAGTATATCAATTCTCACGTGGACTATGAACACCAAATGTACAACCAGTGGCCGATGTGGGTGGAGGATCAGCTGAACCAGGATATCACGTTCTTCGGCAAGACTGGCTAGAGACATGACTTGTGTCATTTGATAGGCATGCTTTCTCGGGAGACTATGAGACATGGAAAATATGGATCGGGCTTGGGATTGCCCTGGGTATCATCATGTGTCTCGCTTTGGTGTTTTCTTTTGGCTTTGAAGCGTGGCGCTTTGGATGGACCCGGTTTGAAGGACAGGTGGAAAATGACCCCTGTCTCACTAAGTTGGCAATTGAAGATTGTAATCCCCACTCCTGTCTAAAGCTCAAAACATCATCCATATAAGACACGCGGCCTTGATGGCTTTGGCGCGGTTCGCATCACCTCGCAGTATCAAGCCTTAAGAGGGAATGGTCTAGCATAATGGCCGGGCGAACTTTCCTGCGTCATTATCATGACAATACCCGCCAGACAACCAGCAATCGAGGTCCACAGATGTGGTTTAGCGCGTTTGCTCATGCCCGTGGCACCCTTGGCTCCGCCTCCATGGGTATGATTGCGCGACGCTGATTGGGCCTCTTGGATCTCGCATTCATCGTATTTCGCGATATTCAAAACCCGCAGCGGGGTTTGCCCGCCAAAGGGACCAATCAGAAGCCGAGCAGCCGCAACAGGGCTGAGACGGGGTAGCCTGCCGACCACTATCGGATCGTAGCGGTGATGGTCCGTATTTCGCGTTGGGCTTTTTGGCGAGGCGAGCATGAGGCACTGACGGAAGGTCCGTCGAGTATATAGATGGAGGCTTTCGGCGTGGAGGAGGAGGGGAGATTCAAGGAGAGCAGCAGACCCTGCACTTCAATAACACCACTTACACGAAAGAGATCTGCGCTAAGAAACACGGCCAATAACTTCACCATCTACTACAAAGAGACACCTACTCTGCAGATAACCTTCAACAACCTCAACAACACCGCTGTTACACAATGTCTACCATGGCCGAACCCGCCTCGGCCCCGGCCCCGGCCTCACATATCCGCCGGCGCTCCATTGGCGAAGACTCCCTGCCCCCAGACTATATCCTCTCCGAGGGTTACGAGCTTCGCAACCTAAGAGCATCCTCGTCTGCCGACTCCCTGTCACAGTACGCCGCCGTCTACGAGGATGAAGAAGCGGCTTCTTCGTCTTCCGCCGGCCCATTCGCCGGCTTCTACGCCACAAAGATGCTGCAGATCCAGACCATGGGCCACCCGCTCATCGCGCTGCCCTCGCCGCCGCGGCCCGAGCCCATCTACATCTTCGGCGTCGCGCCCACCGGCGAGCTGGATGAGGCCGAGTACGTCTCCGTGCGGCCGGCTCGCAACTCGGGCTCGTGCTTCCTCGCCCGCGCCGGCGACCCGGAGCAGAAGCCCCTCTGCACCACCACCTATCGCTTCGGGCCCAACAGGCCGCCCAAGATCCAGCTTCTGGGAGACGACGGCGCGGGCGAGAACGCCGAGGAGATCCTGTTCGACGGCAAAGGCAGCTTCACGCGCGCGACGACGATGCGCACGCCGCTGGGCTCCTTCGAGTGGCGCTACAGCACCCGCGCCGAGCGCCGCGCCGCGGGCCCGGACGTCGACAGCCTGCTGATCCTGGACCGCACGACGACGGTCGCGCTGGAGGGCGGCAAGCAGGAGGTGCGCCGGCGCAAGGTCGGCCAGCTGGTGCGAACTGGCGGCCTGCGCACCGAGGGCACTAGGAAGAGCACCGCGGGCAACGGCGGCCGCTTGATGCTCGACCTGCGCGAGTGGGCCGACCGCAAGGGCGAGGCTGGCCATATGGAGCTTCTAGCCGTGGCGAGCTGCGTGTCCATGTTGAAGAAGGAGGTCGACCGGAGGCGCTTCCACCAGACTATGGTGATCATGGGTGCTGTCAGTGGCAGCTAGTAAGGGTTGAGTTTTGGTACTAGAGGGAGGATGCTGGGAGAGCGGCAAGATGTCATGATGCGGAGGATGGCGAGATTAATACCCAATCGGTTTCATTATCTTTGAGTTTTAACAAGAATAGCTATAGACGGTGGGAATGGTATAGAGTATGACAATCTGTTGCATTAATTATGTCTTCAATTTATTCAATTTGAAAACTTCGCCCAATTAAGTCGGGGGCGACTCTCCTATATCCGACATTAATCTTGCACGTCTATGGCCGCGCTTTTCTCCTTTGTTCTGAACTCCTGGACTTCAGCGCTGCGGCGCTCGGGCTCCTTCTTGCCGCCCACCTTCTTCAGCTCCTTCTTCGTGCACTTGCACGAGTATCGCACCGTGCAGCCCTTCTTTTCGCCGATGAAGGGATCGTTCGTGCAAGACTTGCCAAACAGCTCGACCAGGAGGACCCAGAGCGTTAGACCCAGAGTGATGGAGATGAGGTGCAGCGAGTTGAGGGTCTTGGCCATCGGAAGGAAGAATAAGATGACGCAGACGGCGAAGCGGTTGGCCAGGCGGCTTGTCTTGCTCCAGCGGATGGTGGCGGGCACGCGGTGGTCATGGCACAAAGAGATGACTCCCATGAAGAGCAATGCGATGGCCAGGCCGTGGCAGTAGAAGAAGCGGATGCCATTGGCGATCTCAGGCCCCGCACGCTCGAAATAGTGTTCAGACAGCTGCTCTGGATTTGTGTTGGGCGTATCCGTGGTCAAGACCAGCTTTGACAATCCCGCAGAGGCAAGGATATAGCCCATGACGAACGGAAGGTGGGCATAACCCCAGACGGAGGCTTTTGGCTGTTAGCAGGGATTGAGGGTAGGGATACCTTGTGTGGCTTACCTGCAAGGACTGAGCTCCGGATGGCATGCACGTCAATATTGTGTCCATCGATGTCAAAGTAGATCCAGTTGAAGATGAATGCCTGAATGAGTCCAAGCACGGCTTTACCTAGGAAGGCATTGACGTAGTAGCCACCATAGCTCTGGAACATGACACCCACCACGGAGTATCCAAGGACAAGGGAGACGAACGCATTGGTCCTCTCGACTCTGTGCTCGATGTTGACTGCTGGATAGAACTCAAAGAACCCAGTCAGGAACTTTCCAAATCGCGTCTTATCCCCCTTCGTTCGTCCGTATCGGAAAAGGCCGACGATGATGGACTGTCCCCAAATGTCAAAAGCGATTGCGATCCAGATGAGCGCGAGGCGGGATGGCATTTTGACGTGAATGCTGGCGATCCATATGGCTGACGGGATTAGTATGTTGATGGATTCGCAAATCATGACTCCTCGGACCATGGGCAGGAGGTAGGCGGTGACGGCGAAATGGACCACACCTCTCAGACGGGCTGCGAGGTAGAAAGCCACCATCATAGTGTACGTGTTGTGTGTTTCTCATCTTCATAGAAGGAATATGTCATGTTGGTCGTAAATCTAGTTGTGTTAGTACTTTCGCATAGCCTTGCCAAGGAGCCAGCTCGACATACCCCAAGAGACATGCGATCTCGAAAAGAAGCTCTAGCCGGGTTAGGACATCATCGGTCTCGAACCAACTTAGAACCAAAGTGACGTCGGTCCAAATCTTCCACGACATGATGAAGGTGATTGCGAATCGAAGCAGCTCGAGGCCAGTCGGCTCCGCCCACATATGCTCACCGTTGATGTGAATAATACCAACTATCGAAACTTAGCGAGCCAAGCCATAATAAAACCAGGGAGACATACCGTAGAGCAGGTCAAAGAATAGCTCAATGGCCTGGATCTCTGCTTGCTCGGACGCGCGCCATAGTAGGCCTTGATGGAACCATTGCTTTACCACGGGCCTCTTGAACAGCTTGGTCGTCTCTCCCAATCGGGCCCCAGACCGACTCGACGCGACAGAAAGGGTGTCGGACATGGACGCTCCAGAGGAGGCTGGTGCCGTCTCAGCTTCATCATCGCCGTCGTAGGTGCGCAGGTCAGCGTGGTATCCAAACTTGTTGAAGTTGGCGTTGAGCCCAGCCGAATTGGTGCTGAGACGCTCCAGCTCGGAGTTGACAGAGTTGAGCTGGTTCTGAACGTCCTCCCACTCCGCAAACGCAGGGCCGTGTTCCTCGCGAAGCTTGGTACGGCGTCGCTCGTGATGCTCTCGCGTCTCCCTGAGATAGCCGGAATGCTCAGGCGAGCCGTGGACGACGATCTCGACCTGCATTTCATCCTGGTTGCTGTACTTGCGCTTCAGATCCTCGAGATCCTCGGGCAGAGTGGCAATGACCTTCTTGCCACTGGGAAGGGTGAATTCCTGCGGTCGGCGCCGCCTTCCTGTGAGCACCGAGGACATGGCCTCGGAGTCGGGGATGAGATAGGGATGAGATAGGGATGAGATAGGGATGAGATAGGGATGAGATAGGGATGAGATAGGGATGAGATAGAGATGAGACAGGAATGAGATGAAAGGACAGAGATGGTTTGCACTCGCAAATCGGGGACAAGGAGATGGGAAGCAATAAGAATTAAGCACCGCCAAGACAAAGTAAGGATCGAGCTCTATCTGGCTTGGGCGCAAACGCCGCCATGCTGCCGTCGTATAGCCAATGCACCTACCTGGTTCAGGCAGTCAGCCCTTGCGAGGCCCTTCGAAGCCCTGCCAACTTTGTTCAGCCATCCAGGCTATCATTGGTCTTGGCTGCTCGTCCCGCCGCCTCAAAATCTCCCTGAATTACATTAGCAGCGCTATGTCGATCTATGCAGATTAAGGTTGTTATCGGTGTCACGTGATGATAATGCATTGGGAACTGCGACGTTTTGAGACGGTTTTCCGATGCCTCAGGCGCCAACTCCTAGCTCTGCCGTTGTCCGGTAATTCGGAGCAAAGATTCAGCCATCATCACCCACCAATTGCCCATCCCTCCCCATCAATCCTCCAACACCACCGCCAAAATGACTGCTGCGTGGAAAGCCGCTGGCCTGACGTACGTCAATTGATCCCTCGCCCTGCCGCTCCGACAATTGGCCGCCCTGGCGCGATGCTGCCCCGACCGACCTTGACCGAGCCGAAGAGCTAACACAATCCTCCAACAGCTACAACCGCTACCTGGCTGTCGCCGCCCGCGTTGTCCGCCGAAGCCTCAAGGAGGAGAAGCGCATCGCCGTCGAGCGCCGAGGCGAGATGGACCTTCGATTTACCAAGTGGGAGGTAAGCAGTCACCGGCCTTGCGGAGCTTGATTGGCGACGAGACTGACGGATAATACCTCAATAGAACGGCAAGCAGGGCGAGCCCAACATCATCACCTCCACCAGCGTCCCCTCTTCCTAATCGAACGACTCGGAGATGATTGCGCGTGGATAATGGGAGCGTGAACGCAACCCGACGGGTTGCTCGGCTCGGAATGATGGAATGAGCACCATGCTCTTGGGGCAACCCGCCGCATGCACCTAGTGCCACTGTATCATAAAACCCGACTGCTTCAAATGTACCAATCTGTCAGCAAAACGACCTGCAATTGAGGCTCCAGCGGGATGAGATGCGTGAACATTGTGCTGTTTGTAGAGTGAATTGCCCTCACGCGCCAGTTGGGCCAGCTTAGCACGCGGCACGAAGCCTTTTTCCCACCCGGCTACAGCCGAGGGGAGTAGCGTTTCCCGTTTAACCGTGACACAACCACAAAACCGTACGCAAGGCACCTGGATCGTACACGGCAAGCCAAGCCTTAGGCGCCTGAACGATTGATATAGTTCGCCTTGCAAATTAACACTCTCCACGGCGAATTTCGTTGCTGTTTGTGACTGGGACCCTCTGACTGGGATATGGGCGACAGGCGACTAATAAGGCAAGGCAGCTGAGCACTGAACCACCATCAACGTACCCGTGAAAACTCCATCCTCTTGTCTTTCCCGCCTGTTTTCCACCCCAACGCATTCTTTGAGATTGGATGCGGCGTGTCGTTGCCCGCGATCTTCGAAATGGCCGACTTCGGTATCGGGGTCCCAGATGGTGGGTCGCTCAGATTCTCACCGCAGTGTGGTCAAAAGTCTCACTGATGGTCTAGAAATCGCGAGATTGTCGCTGGGCCAGGAGGCCGACTTTCCGCCCCCGCCGCCTCCTCCGCCGCTGGTTGATACCAAGTCCAGCGGCGTGATTGCCGTTGATATCACCGCCAAGTTTTCAGAAGCCGTCAAGAGTGCGTCGTCTTCAGCGTCACCCACAGTGCTTTGACTAACCTGATCAGCCTTGGCGCCTGGCGAGCTCGTCAAGGATGGCTTCTTTACACTGTTCGAGTCCGTTGCGGCTCTCGAGGTACGAGTAGAAGCCCTCGAGTGCAAATAATGATAGCTGACGCCACCGGTAGATCATGGATCCAAGATGGACAGTGGCTGCGTCCAGTCGGAAGAAGACCTGGAGGAGCTCTATGACGTCTCCCGGCCACTGCTCCCGGAGGAGGTGCTTGGCATCATGGACCAGCTCTTATGCCACGAGGTCAGTATGCCCTCCTCACAGGTTGGAGCGAAGTCTCACCCGTACTAGATGGCCTGGCATTTGGGATACCCGCTCTCCCAGACCTTGTTCACCAGCGTCTACGTCGAGTCGCTTCTGATGCCACGCCCCAGAAACATCGAGCAAGCAGATTTTGTCCGGGATGCGCCCGACGGTTCTAGTCAAAACCCGATGCTGACTATCTTACGCGCATATTGCCTGGGGATGCTGAAGGCATGCGGATATGTAAACGATAGGATAATATCTGAACACTTCTATGAGGTATGCTAGAAAGAGACAAGCCCAGACTTGGACAGAGCTAATGGAAGACACAAGGAGGAAGATTTTGTCACAAACACATACAGCCGTAATCTTCTGGCTGGCATACCAACGGATGCTATCCGAGAAACCCTGCTTGAGGCACAGAACCTGGTGAGCTCGTTGAGCGAGACACTGGGTGATGACATGTCTAAGGCTCTTGCTCGCCGACTCAAGCTCCGGTACTTCTTCTTGGATGCCACCGAATGCCTTGAACACATAAGAGAACCTGAACTCGCCAGAAAGCCATGGGAAGAAGCGGTTGCTCTCCTCCCGGATATCAAGGCATCGCATGGGCTAGGTAAAGCGGTTGACGAAGCATTCAGTGCCAAGTTGCAGAGGAAGCTTGCCAGCACCATGCCCCCGAGGCCAATAGTGCAGATAGGCTTTGACGATGCCTTTGGTCATCTATCAAGGCTCTTTAAAGATGGCTCTGAGCTGATCGGCGTCCTCAATTACACGGACTCTCAATGTCTCCTGGTATGTGACTAATTCCCGAACAAGAACAGAGACTAATTAGAAGCAGAACTTTGTTTGTAGCTTCCAGGCTAAGAAGCCTCAACCTCTGGTCTATGTACGGACGCTTCTGCAGACCTTCCTTTTCAATGAAATGGAGTTCCTGGGGTCGATGAGTATCCGTCAGATTATGGACGACGACCTCTCGATCGTGGCGATGCCCGCAAATCCTAGGCTGGATCGCGCCAACGATGAGATCGAGGTTGTCAAAGACCCGCGCTTCGTCATGTCTCAGCAGATGGAGCTCTTCAGGCAGCGGGCTGCACAGCCATTCTTGGATGTGCTGCGGACATTTTGCCAGAACCGATGTCGCGTGCGGCGCACTCTCTGCCACATCATCCGGGACTGGGAGAACCTCCAGGTCGACGCCGAAGAAATCGACCAGATTATTCAAGCCAGGACCAAGGAGCGCCCGATGGTGCAGACATCCCGGTGGATGGGAGCCCGATCGAATCCTACTCCCTTCCGCTTTCATCCTGGACGTATCTATACAAACTACGGATGATGGAATGGATTGTCCAGCTGGGCTTTGAGCTCGAGGTTTACCAGGCCGACGAGTTTGCAGGCATGTACTGGTACCTCAACTATCTGGCCAAGTGGAGACTCCAACATACGGAGAGGATCCAGCAATTTATCAAACAGAGGGTGGACGAGGCGCGCGAATCGTCCCAAGTTCCGGATATTGCCGCTATCCGCCAGCTGGAGCGATCCGAAGCATTCATTCGGCTCTCTATGCTGGATGCGATAGTGACGTGGGAGCTGTCGGATGCGCTGTCTTGCCTCTACACTGTTCTCGCTCGGCTCGGTCTCGTCAAGGCCCCTCCCAGACCCTACAGCAACAACGAGCTACGGTACGAATTGCGCATGCGGCCGTTTGCGCCTATCGGCCTCCCAGCCCTCCCCACGTTTGACGTGTTTACCGCCGGGACCGAGCAGCCGGAGGTTTCCACGCCGGAGATCTTGGAGTATGCGGACAAGGCTCTGACGGGAGCCAAGAGGGGCTTTGAGAGGTTTGTTAGCAGGAACTTCACAGCCCCAGGATGCCTTCTCCGTTGGGTCGCATGAGCGTTGGGTGACGTCCATGAAGAATGGGCTCAAGTCATGCATAGCGACAGGGATTGCGATAGCCGCCGTGCAGAAGGCGCTGGAGAAGTCGCTGAAGACCGGGGAGCTGAAAATCAAGGCCGAAGTGCCGACACCGGATAAGTCTTATCACGAATGGTGGGTCGTTCCGAGGATCACACCCATCCAGTAGAAGTTGATGCAAAACGGGCGACTTGAAAGGTCTTTATATATAGAGGGTGTTCATATCCCGCATATCCCGCATACAATAGACCATTTGGGTATCCAAATGACAAAATATCCTCCCTCCCTTAATAGAAGTTGACCTTGTCTCCATATCCTCCAATCTAAAGACGTGGCGGACCACGCGCCCACCAACTCTTAAGAGTTCCACCTGTAAACTGCATTGCTCATTGACAGTGAATGGACTGCCGAGACTTCTCATCAAAGGTGTAGCAACCCTTGATGCCGTGTCTGGTTATCAAAAGGCCAGGTTGGCAAGCTGGATTTTACGCAGCGAGGCTCTTGCGAGCACCAGTCATCCGGAGTCTAACAGTCTGCTCATAGAGCGCATCCTTGAATGCGAACAGCAGGGCCGCAGTCAGCACACTCTGGGTGACCTTGGGACCAATGCCTATCAATTGTGTCAGCACATCGTCAGGAAGAGATAGGAACATGAACATACCCTTGTAGAGACCGGCGTAGCCCTCCTCTCGCACAACACGACTCAGCGCCTTGAACATGCCTTCCTTTCGGTCGGTCTGGACATGCATCTGGCTCTTGACGGTGATGTAGGGGTAGGTCACTGTCGTGGCAAAGAGCTTACCCAGTGCGCCCAGGAGGAAGGCAATGCCGGGAGTGACACTGCGCTTCTTCTCAACCCTGTTCTTCATCTGCTCGAACAGAGTGTACTGTAGAATGGGGTTGATGACAAGCACCAGCGCGCGGGATGACGCCGGCGAAGAGAGCATGGGGGCCCTCGTTCTTAAGGAGCGCCATCAGAGTGCCGATGGTGCTGGGGGCCTTGGCGGGCTTCGCCTCCTCGCCGGCCTCGACATCACCCTCCTTGTCCTGCTTGCGCGTGGTGACACGGGTGTTGACGACCCAGATGGGGTTGGTGAGGATCACCGTAGCAGACCCAGCGATTGCGCCGGCAATCATGGACTCAACCGTAGTGAGCTTCTTGTTGGCACGGCCAGCCTTGATGGCCGCCTTCTCGAAAAACGAGCGGGTCCATTCGTACCAATAGTAGTAGACGAAGTTGGTAATGCTGATGCCGAACAACGCCGAGTTGATACCGGAGTAAAGCCCCGAGACGCCCTCGCGCGCGACAATCTTCTGGACGGCCGAGATGAACTTGCTCTCGGCCTTCTTGGACTCGACCTGCGCGCGCGTGGAGAGGGTGATCAGAGGGTATCTGGAAGCTGTGTCAATGCAGTCGCGACTAGGAGAAGAACCAATTCGTACGTCAGGATCATGGACAAGATACCGCCCGCCGGCGCCAGCCAGGGCATGGGCGACATTGTCGTTCTGGGAATGGGCGTCTTGGCAGACATGACGATACACGGGGGGCTTCTCGGAGAAGGGTAAGCGAGTAACGGACGGAACTCGGAATCTGGCACGGGGAGGAGCGGCCTCGAGTTGTAGTTGTAGTTGCAGTTGCTGGAGCAGGCACAAGGAATGTGTAGATAAATAAAATGAAAGCCCGGCGTCTGGGGAAGGACCGATCACGGGATAGTTTAGACTACCTTATTAGGTGCTATGGAGGGCAGATGTAGATGGCCTGCAGCTTAAGTTCGTCTGAGATGCGCACTGTCACGGACGCGAATGCACAAAATTGCCGAGGTCGCGGACCTTCCTTCCGATGCCGAAGCCTTGGGATGCGCGCCGCCTGCCGTTCCAGGTTGGTCAGAACTGCCTCCCTCGACTTGCCGCATGTGACGTGGATGGGGGAATGGATTTGCCGGGGCCGATGCACGGGCCACCGGGAGACCCCGGATTACATATATCCCAAACAGGGCAGTAAAGAGCGACGTGCGAGCAAGAGCCAGGCCAGAAGCTGGAGCCAGGCCTGGAGCCTAACTTCACAATCGGAACGGAACGACGGAACGCCGGAGAAACAGATGTTGCGGCTGGACCCGCCACTAGTCCACATCTAGACTTAAGTAAACAAAGCACACACCGTGTGTTGTACTAAGTACCCTTGCACCCAAGACACAGCCATGGGCTTCTGGCGACGTGCGAATTCCATGTCCAACATTGTCTACAGCAAAGCGCCAGCGCTCGTCAATGTCACGCCGCGGAAAGCCCGGTGCCCATTCCGAATACAGCATCCGCTGGCATAGCTTCGCCGACATTACCACGCCCAGCGTGGACATCATGTCGTCCCCGGATCCGCTCAACAATTCGGGCGGCGAGGCCGTCATCATGCCGTCCTCGGCGCATCGCGCGACGCGGAGCGTAACGCGGAGTCTCCGATCCGACCGCTACCTCTCCAGAGACACCTCGCCCCGGAAGCAAATGTTCGAGCTCGAGGTCGGCGACAATCGAGCACCACAGAAATTGCTCGTCACCGTCGAGACTGAGGGCGCGCCCGTGAATCCCCCCGATGGCGGCGCTCGACGGAAGCTCTTTCAATCTTCGAGCCCCATGCCCATGATACGACAGCGAGAACGGGCTACAACGACGACTGTGCCGCTGAAGGATACGATCGAAGAGGAGCCTATGGATATAAACGCGACTCCTAGACGCCGGGGCCGACCGCGCAAATCCAACGGAACACCACTTCCCGGCGCGGGCGTGAAGAGGAGGGCGGGAACCCCTATCAAGAGAACACCACGCCGACCGCGGACGACGAAATCTACTGAGGCAAACGATGAGCTCGAGCTCCCGCAACCTGAAATGCAGCCTACACCAAAGTCGGCGAGACGCGGCAGGCCTCCGAAGCACCGCACGGCCGAGCTGGACGATGGACTTGCACCACCCAAACCACAAGCCACGCCGAAATCTGCGAGACGTGGTAGGCCCCCTAAGAATCGCACCGTCGAGCCTTCGAGTGAACTAGGCATCGAGGCAGGACGCGGGATTACATCTACGTCGAGGGGAAGACGCCGACAAGCCCTTGCTCCTGAGGACTTGATGGAGGTGACCAATGAGGTGACAGAACCCACTGTGGACGAGGAGGATGAGCCCAAGAAGACAATGAGGTTACTCTGGTCATCGCCCCTTCAGAAACAGGGGCCTCGGAAGCGCCTATTGACACCCCTATTGGGCCCGCCTCAGAAGCAGACTCGGATATTTGGATGGCAACACTGGACGACGATCCCACCCCACGGGCCGCCAATCGAACAGCACAATCGTTACCGGCTTCGGAATCCCAGAGCCTGAAGCCGACATGTCGCAATCAGGGGATTACGGATATCTCGCGCCAGCTGCGAGTGATATCTCATCGGCTGATGAGCCTCTTACCGAATCCAAACCCAGAGGCAACGATACGATTGCACAGGGCGAGGACTTTAGTATGATATTTATGGACTCTCTGCCCTCGATACAGGAACTGCGCAGCTCCGTCCGCGTACCGGCGGAAGACGAATATGGCGAGGAAACTAGTCTCATCATTAACAATACCTTGGAATCACTACGACAATCATTGCAACAAAGGGAGGGGCCCAATGCAAACAGGGAGACTGCTGAAACTCCGAACACCCATCGCTTGCATTCATCGAGCCTGCGTCGGCGGAGCTACACCAACCCAGTATCCGACCACCAATGACGTTTTCACAAAATCGAAACCTGTCCCCGAGGTGGCTCCGAAGCCCACGACGCGGAAGCGTTTCGCCTCTACGACACCAGGTTCTCAAGTTCAAGGCGAGGCAAACTGACGACAATGATTCGAATGTCGCAGAGGGGAATATTGAGGGACTAGACGTCCTGAGCCCCGAGCAACGAGGATCGCCTGCAAACTTCAATCAGGACGAATCTAATATGTATGAAGACTCGTTCTCGGAAATTCCTCAGGATGTGCTTGAGGCTGCTACCCCTCGACGGCCTAGAGTAGGTGTCAGGGACTCAGAGCTGATGCAGGAGGAGCTGATGCAAGAAGAGCCAATGGAGGAAGAGCTAGTGGAGGAAAAGCCAGTGGAGGAACAACTAGCAGAAGAAGAGCTGGAAGAAGAAATGATGGAGGAAGAAATGATTGAACAACAACCTGTGGAAGAACAACCTATGGACGAACAGCCTGTGGAAGAAGAACTGGCGGAACTAGTCGAACTAGTGGATGAACAACCTTTGGAGGAAGCACTGGTGGAAGAGGAGCCCGTCGAAGAGGACCAAGAGATGGAAGATGAACAACCACCCCAGCAAATCGAAAGCCAGTACGCACCAGAAACCGCTTCGAATGTGAGCGTTGTTTCTCGATCCGACGCAGGCCGCCTCCCTACTCCCGATGACACCCCTCCTCAAATCGGAGTCGAGGCAGAAGACCAGGGCAAGTCAACACAAACCTCTCAAGCCTCTGTTGGAGTTGTTTCTCCAAAGACGTCGTCCCCGCTAGCCATGTCTGCATCCCGATCTCAGCTCGTACCAGAGATTGTGGAGGAGATGGTCGACGATGTTGAGGAAGAATTTCCGGAGGTTTCCGTGCCAGAAACGTCAAAACTGTCGCTGGATAGTCACCTGCGTCGGCCAGAAGTGACCCCAGTCAATCAATTGACATCTCCACTTCAGGACCCTCAGTCGCTGGCACCAGAGACTGCGCTAGACAAGATGTCGCGACCTCTGTTGTCTCCCATTGTACGAGCAGGGCGGGCGTTGCAAAGTGTGACCTCAGACCCTCCGTCGCCTGAGCCTCGCGAACACCAGCTGCGGAGCCCCTTCCGGAGCTCAGTTAGCAGAGAATTGGGACCACCAGCTCAGGATTCGCAACCTAACCGTCGAATAAGCTTGAGTCCAAGAAGGCCATTCAGCTTCGCAGCTGGAAATCAGGTCCCGCCGGCTAGCCAACTATCCGATGATCCCTTTATTTCGGATATGAGGCATACTGGCCAGCTCAGTTTTCTGGAAGCACTAGAGAGGAGTGGCGGAAATCGAACGTCACAAAGGACACATGAATCGCCTCGAGACTCTCGAGCTAGCTCAATGCGCATCACTCCCCCTAATGATGAGGTGATGAGCTGGGTTGCCGATGAGGGTCCGATCAGTGCCAATCTTCGAGGAGACGTCCCGCTCAAGGACTTTGCGCGATCCACGACCGCCGAAGTGACGAAGGTTTCCACATCCTATGAACAGCTGGATGGTGTAGCTGATGATGTTGTCGATGATATTGACGATAATGATGCGCCCGAAGAGCGTGATGATGATATAGACATTTGGGAATTTGAGGCGAAGCGGGCGACTCCTCGCACCACTCGCCAACAGCCATTCGGGAATAAGCGGCGCACTCTGCCCAGTACCTGGATGAGACAGAGCACACAAGGACCCCCGAGAGAGGAAGAGGTACTTACTGAGGGTGCTGCATCTGACGCCGACATGACAGAGGAGGCTCAGGAGGAATACTCTTTACTTGCACAAAGCAAAGGTGCTCAAGAGCCAGCAGGGCCGGCCGAGTCGGCAAAGAAAGCGAGTCGATTCGACCTCGCATCTTTCTTCTCGTCTCCAGCTGCCATCCCTGGCATGCTGGCCGAGAAGTTCCTTCCAGCCAAGACCGCGTCAGTCTTTGGAGCAAGACCTAGCGAGCCAGAGCCGATTCAAGCCGAGCCAGTTCAAGTTGATATGGTTCAAACTGCGCCCGTTCTGCCCACCAGCTCCATGTTCCCTCAAGTTGCGCAGAAGGAGTTCCAGCCCCGGAAGAGCTCCCGTATCGATCTCTTCTCTCCATCGCGAGATAAGGAGCGGGAACCAAGGGAGGAAACGCAAGCTTCTTCACCTCAAGAAGCTCCGGAGGAGTCTGAGATGCCATCCGTGGCTCAGAAACAGAACTTCACACCTCGGCCCAAGGCCAAGCAACCCAACGCTTCCTTCTTCAAGTCTTCAGCTCGATCGAGTGCTCCCACGCCACCACGAATGCAGCTGTCTCACGCGGACATCCAGAGGTGGCAGCATGAGACCTCCGTGGCTAGCGAAGACTCTCCCGAGGTGTCTCAGCCGTTTTTGCGACCCCTGCCTCCAAAGCACGCCTCGCCGAGCAAGTCGAGTCTGCGGTCACCTATGAAGCCTCACACTCCAGGGCGTGTGGTCGAATTCACGAGCAGCGTCCTGTCGCCCGTAGAGCAGGCAAAGGCCCGCCAGGTTCGGCGTCTTTCCAACTCTTCAGCGTCGCAGGCCAGTCTCGCCCCTCCGCGTCCGCCGCCTCCTCCTCAAACAATCGACAAGGAGAACCGTGACGCATCAGACATGTCCATGTCTGAAGCGTCGCCCTTGGCTAAACCGCCACAGCCCGCACCACTCTCACAGACCGTCTGGACCCGCCAACACTGGCTCCTCCTGGACGAGCTGCTCCAGCTGCGGCGGGCAGGCCCATACGAGCTGAACTATGAACGTTGTGCGGACAAGTTCCTTGGAAAGACGGTTAAGAGCCAAGGCGAGGCCATGATGCTGGAGCGCTGGCACCTGGACTGCGTGGATGCCTTCAAGGCATCGGTTGGCGGCTGGGACGAGGCCGTGTTGGCCAAGAGGCTGTTCGCGTTGATTCTTGGCGAGGAGAGGAGGAGCCGCGGCGTCTCAGAGAGACCTGCACGAGTTATGTTTCACTAAACGGTCGCTTTTGTTTTTTGGGAAAAGTTGTTTGGATTTGCATTGCAGGCGTAGATACCCCCGCAGTATCGTTTACATTTAAGTAGGGATATTTCCCACTCGTTCGTTTAGTGTGCCACACTTTAAGGCATTAACCACAGAAATTAACCAGCGATGCAATGATCAGTAGACGAGTCCGTCCCTCTTGAAACGCCTAATCTACTGTGCCATATTACAATACACGATGCCCCCGCTGCCGTAGCGCCCCTTCTATTCAAGCATCGAGGCCTGGTTTGTGTACAATACATCCACCACGCTGCTCAACTTCTCAATCGTAGCTAGAGCCGCATCGTAAGACTCGTCTCGATGCGTCTCGTCAAAGATGATCAGGCAGCCCGCGCCCTGGTCCAAAACACCAATGATGACCTTGTCGAGGATCATCTGTGAGAGCTTTCGCTCCACCTGCTGGGTATCTAGACCCACCATTTTGGCGATGTGGTCGATCTCAACGCGCGAGAAGGGCTCGATAACCTTGATAAGGTTCTGCTCCAGCATGGCGTCGTAGAGGCGGCGGAGGTGGTTGCGAATAAAGGCATCGCTGCCGAGCTCGTAGCGGTACGAGGACAGGGCACGCTCGTACTCCTCCAGGGATCGGTTCGAGTGTGCTCGAGCGATGGCCTTCATCGCCTCGAGGTTCTGACCGGCATACTTCAGTGCCTGCTTCGAGGTCATGAGCTGGTTGACGTCGTCGACGAGGTTCAGCATGATCTTGCAGAGGAGCATGTATTGCAAGGCAGCCTGGGCCTTGACGCTCTCGTCCTGAGAGTGGTAGCCGTCTAGAGCCTCGATAAAGTAAGAGAAGGCAGTGTTGAAGTCCTTGTCCTCAGCATGGAGCATGCCACTCTGCATGTCGAGGTTGGCCTGCAGCATTGGAGGCGTGTAGACGCTGGCAGCACTGGTTCGCGCGCTGGTCAAGGCGGCACGGGACTTGGGGATGTTGCCGAGGGCGTGGTAGACTCTTGACTCGAGTAGTTGGACTTCGACGAGTCGCAATTTGTCGTCGAGGCGCTTGAGCTCGCGGAGGAGGCCGTTGATAAGACCGAGGGCGTCATAGTAGGACTGCTTGGCCATCTGCAGGGCGACGAGGCGGACCTCGAGGTCCTGGCGCTGGAAAGCACGGCGCTCGGCGGTAGCCCATTCTATGCAATCCTTGGTGACGGCGATTTCGATTTCAGTGCTATTGGGGATGTCCTTGAACAAGTCAAGCAGTTGGCGGACTGCGTCACCGAGTTAGCAGAGGCCCACGATAAACTGCTTATTGGAAAAACGAAGATTGGCTTAAGATCCGAGTCAGGGCAATGGTGAATAGTGGTCTCATGGCCTGTCAAAACAGGCTCTGAAGTAGCAAATACTTGGGTTGCAAACATCATGTAGGATCAGGGAGGGGGGCGATTTCAGCTGTCAAGCTGCCCAGGGACAAAAACTCACCCAACTTTGAAGATTTGGCCTTGGCAAAGGAAGAGAAAACTGATCGGCTCTCCTTGACAAGGTTTACTAGCTCCTGTGACTTCCTGTTTTGCTGTCAGTGGGTTGGTTCCGTGGTTGAGGACAGCAGCGCGCACTTCTCGTCTCGGTACAGCTCGCCCAAGCTTATCAAAGCCGACTCGTACTCGCGAGTCGCAGCATCAGACGTCGCACCGGGCGCCTTTGCGGTGATTTCCTTGTAGATAGCCTCAGCCTTCCGGGGGTCTGACTTGGCGAGCTTCTGGGCTTCCTGGACCCTCGCCGATTCGCCCGCCGCCATGGTGAAGGAGGTGTCTGTGTGTGTTGTGGAAGAGGGGTCGTGCGGGTTGGTATGCTCGCGCCAGAGATCGCAGGGCGTGGATGGTGCGTGGTTGGAGGTGAAGGCGGAATTTGTGGTCGTGATGTTGGAGTTGGTTCGTTGGTGAGGCACACAACAACGAGCTCCAGCCTTCCTCCAGGTTGCCAGTGCGCGACGTAGGCCTGCGGAAAAAACGGGGCCCGGGCAGCAGATTCGAAAGCTTCTATTGGCTAAAATTCTCCGAACAGCTCTGGCGGGCCATCATTGATCCGTCGAGGTACGTACCGGAAGCTCTTCCGGGGCCGTTGCCGGCGACCCTCCGTCATGCCGACAGCTAAAATTTCAGTCCAAAGACTCCAGAATCTTCGCGATAATAAAGCCACTTCCACCTCGCCAGCACCCATATCCACCTCTACAACTTCCGCCCATTGTCTTTGAATTATTTTCTCTCCCACACCAATCTCACCAAAAATTTCACAATGTTCCGCCAGGCTATCTCTACTTCCTCCCGCGCCCTGCGTGCCGCCCCCAGAGCTACTGCTACCCGACCCTTCGTGCAGTCGCAATTCCAGTCCGCCCCCGCATTCACCCTACGAGCTGCCCAGCCAACTGTGGCACGATGGTACAGCGATGCGAAGGAGTCCGAGACTGCGAAGCCCGCCGAGGAGGCCAAGGATTCCAAGGAGTCCAAGGAGGCCAGCACCGAGCCCGATGCTGTTGCCGAGCTGAAGAAGGCTCTCGAGACCAAGGATGCTGAGGCCCGGGACTGGAAGGTTCGTTGAACTCGAACTACCAATTGAGTGCAATGCACTGACTTTGAATGTACAGGACAAGTGCCTCCGCACCGTCGCCGACTTCCGCAACCTCCAGGAGCGCACCCAGCGCGAGGTCAAGACCGCCCGCGACTTCGCCATCCAGAAATTCGCAAAGGACCTCGTCGACAGCGTCGATAACCTTGACCGTGCCCTGAACATGGTCCCCCAGGAGAAGCTGAACGCCGAGGACCGCCCCGAGCACCTCCAGGATCTCGCCAACCTGTACGAGGGCCTCAAGATGACCGAGGACATCCTCATGAGCACCCTCAAGAAGCACGGCCTCGAGCGACTGAGCCCCGAGGGTGAGAAGTTTAACCCCAACGAGCAGGAGGCCACCTTCATGGCTCCCCAGGCCGACAAGGAAGAGAACACCGTCTTCTTCGTTCAGCAGAAGGGCTTCAAGCTCAATGGCCGGGTGCTGCGCGCCGCCAAGGTCGGTGTTGTTAAGAACACTTAAGCGCATGTCATCAAGTCATGAATCACGTGTAATACTATGGGATATCGGTTGGCGTTGGCTTAAAGGGTATAATGCTCCTCTCATGATGGTCGTTTTTAGTTGCATGGCGGGTACAATTACCTTGGACACGAAAAGTTTGAGTGTGGGAACCTTGTACATAATACATGTATAACATACAAAGTTGGAGCGGACGGGAAGCCGCTCCTAATATATGGCCCTAAAAGCCTCGTGTATAACTTTTCATCTCTCTTTGACCGTCTTGGCTCATTCTACTCATCACCGCATCGGAAGCAATATGCTTAGCCGCCAACTCTCCAGGCAGACTGCACTCGATGACGCTGAAGCAGTCGCATGCCTGAACCTGTGCGGTCTAGATGAGTCTTTACTGTATAACTCTGCAACTCAAACACGTCCTGCTTTGTATGTTAGCTGGACAAGATCCATGTTCGGCCAACCTCGGCCCAGCGTTATCAAACACCCCTCACTTGCCCCGCATTAAAAGAAGGAGTCCTCAGCATCATCGACGAAAACTCCATGGCTCTCAAGCAAGCGCTGCAGGACTCTCTCGATCTCATCAGCCTCAGAAACCCCGTCTACGCCGACCTTTTGCGCCTCTTCCTTCATCCTCGACTCCAGCTCCCTTTCCTTCGTCAGAAGGCTGGCAAGCTGAAGCGCCATCTCCCATGTTTCTTCATGCTTCGCCTCTCCCTTTTCCTTGAGCTCCCGCAGGTGCTGGGAGACGTGTCTGTAGATCTCCTCGCGTCGATGGTTTTGTTTTCGGGCCTTCATTTCGAGAATTGCGTTGACGGAAGCAGAGACCCGCTCGAGTTGAGCTGAGCGGATGCCAATGCGCTTCTCCGTAGCAGCGATATTCTCAACAGCATTTTTCTCAGCCTGGAGGCATTTATCGAGGACGTCGTATCGTTGGCGAATCTCGGCGGGGGCTTCTTCGGGAGAGATGCCGTTGACCATACGGGCATCCTCAGCTGCGAGAGCAGCAAGAATCTCAGACTCAGTCGTGTTAGTTTCGAGTGCAAGACAATCTGCTGCCAAATACTTACATCAGTGTATGGCTTCGAACCATGCGATGAGGTGGACTTCGTGTCCTCAACTGCGGCATCCCGAATCCCATTCGGAAGGGGATTATCGACTATAGTAGCACTCAGTCGACCAACCAGTTCGCGGTGCCACTCTGTAAGACGGATCGGGATAGATTTTGCTTGAAAGGGTCAGCAGGGAAACCAACAGCATACCGTGGCATGCGACAAGGTTGTTATACCCGTGTATCCTGTCAAAGCGTAGTCCAACGAACTTGATGCTGACCCCGCGCTGGAATACGATCGCGCGTCCGGTTCAAGGGCACAGTTGTGCTTCGAAGCCATAAGCTCTTCAAGGCGCCGGTGGTAAACCTACACAACAACCATTAGGGTCCATCCACGCAATTTTTTCGAGAGAAGAATACCGACATCTGGGACGCCGTGGGCATCTGGTTTGTCCGAGTCCTATCTCTCGCATCCCTCAGCCCACAGGCGGAAAGTGCAAGGTGAAATGCGTCCGTCCAGGGGGTCTCCCTCGTCGTCAGATATGACAAACTCATCGGTGGCACTGTATATCCCATCCGGACCATTGAGTTGAGCAAGGCAATCTCCGTTCCCATCATCACTCCAGGTTTGAACTCCTCTCTTCATGTCCGTGACGAAATCTTTATCTAATTCGACCGATGGCTCCTCGTGATCTGCTGCATTGAATCCGGGCGGTGGTCTAATGTGTTCGTAAGGGGGTCTCGGGATGCTGAAGACCTGCTTTTGACTCGTCTCGTCTCGCAGGGGTGGGGGGTCGTAACTGAGTGGCTCCAAGTCGGCGATGATCCTGCAAGAAAAGTCGTCAGCAGCTATTCGGGGAGAACGGCCAGTGTACCAGGCCACGTACGAGTTACACGAGCCAACGTGCGCACTGCAATCTTCCGGCTTTGTGAAGGTCTTTCCGCAACGGTCCATCCAGACAAACATGTCACGGCCGGCGAGTCTGTAAGGTCCTCTCAAAGCAGTGTAGGCCGAGAGCATCGAGTTTGTGACTCGCCAGTTCTTCGTGTGACGAGAGGCGGTGCATTTTGGAAGCCCGGTGATCTCTCTCTCATGCTCTTGGGTGATGAGTTCGCTGGGATTCAGGCCCCATACCCCATTCCTGATCGCATTGTCGACAAGGCTGTTTGGTGGTACGTAGTCAAAGTCTGCGAACGTGTCTCGCCGTGGTTTCGAAGTGAAGGGGAAGTAGCAGTCTTGAAACTGCTCCTCTCCCTCTTCTTCCGAGCTCTCTGGAGGAGTGTCTTCAATCTTGACTAGGTTCTGGGACATGTCAACGTTCGCGTTCTCCTCCTCGAGGGTATCCTTATTGTAGTCGCCGTAGCATCTAGTCTCATCTTTCGAGTGCTCTTCATCCTAATAATCGCCTCTCGTGTCTAGACCTTTCCCCTCCGCCTGGTCGCCGTTGAGGGAACCAACTTCTGGAGTGTATCGTTCGCGATCGTTACAGACGCCCAGCTGGACGGACTTCGCGTAAGATTTTAGGACAGTCGATTCTTCAAAGGCCCCGTCTACAGTCTTTCGTGCCACATCTCGGACCAAGATCGTCTCAGTGGGACTGATGTTTCGAGGCAGCTCGGGAGCCTCGAGTGGCTCTTCGTGTGTCTTGACGACAGTTCGAATGATGATTTCGGATTTGGCGCGTCTGTGGGTGCTCGGCATCTGTTTGGGCTCGACGGGAGCGTCCCAGGATGACCTCTTCTCTTCTCCTCGCGAAGTTGACTTCGTCTTCGGCCCGAAGAGGCGTGATTCTGTAGTTTCTACTCGTTAGTGGTGTTAGGGAAAACAGGCGAAGATGCAGTACCAGCGATTTTCGCCCCAGGCTTGGGATTCAAGCTCGGCGTAAGACGATCTTCGACTCGTTAGCATGGACCCTGGAGCGGGGGAGGGTCTTGTGCGTCTCTAGAACGCCTGGGTTTCATTGGGGCCGTGACATACTTCGGAGCTCAGCCGTAGTCCGCTTCATCACGAGCGACAGCTTAGGTTTGCACCCGGCTTCCGGTTCCTGATCCAAGTTGTCGCCTTCGACTTGTTAGGGTAATCTTGAATGATGGTAGAAAAGGAGAAGGAGACGAACGCACCAGCGGAGAATTGGTCGAGTGCGTTCTCTTTTTCTTTCGATTTCGACGCCATTATACTTCGCGTTCCAAGTGCAGCAGAAAATGAAAGGGATTTTTCATAACCGTCTATTGTTGAGCTTGGAACCATTCGACAATGGAGGAGGATGTTGCAATCGGAAACATTAGGATCAACACGATGGTTGTGTTGAGGGGGGGTTGATTGGAGAAGCTCACAACAAGGGCGCGTTTACAAGGGGCTTGCAGCTGGCAAAATAATGTGCTCCCAAAATTCTTCGTCGCCACCATCGTGAGCTACCATGCAGCAAAGAGCTTCACTACTAATACAAACTACTCATAGCATACCCTCCCAGCACACATTGACTTTCCCTAACACCTGATGCAACTCCAAAATGTTTCCTCTGCAGCTTCGCACAGCTACAACAAGGATGTAGATAATTCCACCTGCCACCGCCACTTAGGTACCAGTCATCTACTTCTTTGCTTTCCCTTTGGTTCCTGTAGCCTTTGCCTTTGCCCGGCCTTTCTTCGGCTTGTCATCGTCGTCGTCACCCGCTGCAGCCGCCTTGGTCGTCTTCTTCGTTGCCTTCTTTGCCTTGGGTTGCTTAATGTACTTGTCCTTCTTCAGGTCAAGTTCTTCTTCATCAACCTCTGGGGCCTCAGCAACATCAACGTCGTCTTCTTCCTCGATCGCTTCTTCCAGATCGGGAGCTTCCTTCTTTGCCGCCTTGGGAGCTACCACATTGGTAGCCTTCATGAAAGGAATCGGATGGCTCATCGCGTTATACCTGGGATAGTTAGCTTCGTTAAACTCGCCGAAAGATTCAAGTTATCACTTACGTTCGTGTAAAGGCAGCCTTCGTCTTCGTCTCGATCTTCAGACGCTCCTCATCCATGGGTCCGACGCCAAGTTCCTGGATGGCATCAAAGTCCTCTCGGGTCAAGAAGTAGCTATCCATGAGATCAATTACCTCACCGACGGAATCATTGCCCTCATTCTGCAGTCTGTTAACCGTCTGGTCCCACAGCAAGGGCATGTACTGCTGTCGGATCTCGTTGTGGTCACCAGATGACCTCAGGCGCATATGGGAGTGAATCTCGCGGATGTATCTGCCCAGCTTGCTAGTTTTGCTGTTATTGCCGAGCCAGGACGTAAAGTTAGAGCCCAGCAGCTGACCCGAGATAAAGCTGGCAGGCCGAACTGTGCTGAAGACAGCATGAGTCGGCATGAGGCTCCATTGCTGTTGAGGGCCGTGTATCATACGGTCGACCAAATCTCCGTCGCTGATGCTCTCTGCCGCGTTGTCGAATAGCTCGAGAGCCTTGAGATTATGCTCTCGCTGAGTGTATCCCTTTCCATTCAGAGCCATGGGCTTCGTTCGGAGGTAGTTCTCCTGAATCATAAGGTAACTGAATTCGTGGTCGTTGAAGTAGAGCTCAATCTTGTCATTCAGGGTGGCCTTGCTAGCAGGGGCAAACAGCCCACCACCCAGCATCTTCTGGCAGATGTCCCAAGGCTTGAGAACAACGTGCTTCTCCCACGCCTTGGACATGGCCTTGCCCTGGTCAAAGCTCATGCTGCTTTGGTCGAGTTTAGCAGTCGAGATCATATTGATGATTTGGCGAATGTCTTTGTTGCTCCCTTCGATGAGCGCGTCGACCACGGCGGGAGGCAGTTTGAGACCTTCTCTGTGGCAGATAGTCATGATGCGGGATCGGACTTGTTCAACTGTTGGGCGGTTGAATCTGACGTCGAAAGCCACATGGTCAAATGGCTTCATCTTGGGCAGCTTTCGCTCGTTGCAGATGAGAATCAAGGGGACCTCGGTTTTCTTGCAGAACTTTGCCAAAGCCCCGACACCTCCACGATCTCCGCCAGACATACCATCAACCTCATCCATAATAAGGACAATCTTCTTCTTGGTGGAGTCCACAGACTTGCCGTCACCGGCAAAGTATCCCAAAAGCGACGTATTGTTCATGACATCGCTGACGCCTGCCTCAACAAGTCTCTTGCTTCTGGTATCGCTAGCATTGCTCTCCAAGACATCATAGCCTTCTGCTTTGCAGCTAGATGTGCAGCCGTCGTCTTTCCGATTCCAGGGGGGCCAGAGATAATGATAGCGCGTTCGCCACCCATCCCATCCGCGCCACGTCGTTGGAAGTCATATTTCTTTGCTTTCGGCCAGTTCTTGAGCCACGCCTGGATTTTTTCGACTTGGCCCTTGTTACCACAAATATGGTTGAGTTGAGTCGGTGCATATTTAGAGGTCAGCAGCTGAACTGGCGCTGGGGATGCTGGCGCTTTCGCAACTGAAGTGCCGCGAGAAGCAGCTGCTTTTCGAGCAGCCTTTTCGGCTTCCACCCTTCGAGCCTTCTCTTCAGCCTCCATCTCCGCGACCTGCTTCTTCACTTTATCCTCCTCGGCCTTCTTTTTCTCCTGGGCCTTCTGAGCTCCCTTGCCAGAACCGCCATGAGCTGGCAACTTGCGGATGAGATCAAAAAGTCCCATTTCATCAATGGTCTTGATCCCGTGAGACTTGATCTTTGCCAGTTTGCTGGGGCCAGCATCTTCTCCAAGAACTACAAAGCTGGTCTTGCTGCTGGGTTGTCCAGTGACTTTTCCGCCGTATCTCTTCACAAGAGCTTGGCCCTCGTCACGACCGATTGCTTGCAAAACACCCGTGAAAACAAAGGTAAGCCCGCTTAGGCATTCCTCTGCACCTTCTGGCAGTTCAACTGAGGTTTGGGGTTGAGCCGATGCATTGCCACCGCCAGCTGCCTTCCTCCAGTCGAACTTGGCATTCGGATCCTTTGGCGGAGGCGTAGGAGGCCGTACTGTGGCAACGCTGTTGAGAATATTTTGGATCTCGGCATCTTCAGGTTCGTCGGCCTTCTTTGCTCGTGGTGCCCGGGGCTTCGTGGCAGGTTTCTTCCGAGGTGCTTCCTCTTCTTCAGATTCTTCTGAGTCATTGACTGGAGATTTCCTCTTCTTCCTGGCTGACGCGGGTTGTAGAAGGTTTCACGTCATCATCTCCGGTGTCCTTGCTGCTCGAGGGGCGTCCGCGGCCAGCCACGCGCTTGGGCTTGGGAAGTACGTCCTCTTCCGACTCATCCTCGGCGTAGTCGTCGTTCTTCCGCTTGCTTCGTCCCTTTATCTCGGCCGCGAAGATATCTTCATCGTCCTCATCTCCATCATCCATGAATGCATCGGATGAGTCGTCAGCTGCAACCGGAGCGTATGAAGTTGTCGCTTTCCGTTTTGCCAGCGTCGTTCCATTTTTGGCAGGGGCAGCTTGCTTGGGTGCTGCCTGCTTTGGCGCCACCTGCTTGCGGGGGCTCGATCGAACTGGGACCTCGGTTTTGATTTCGGTTTTCTTCGCTGTCGCAGATTTCTGGGGTTTGCTGGCAGTAGTCGAAGCGAAGTAGTCATCGGCGGAAATTGCAATGCCCGTTGGTTGGTCGTCCCTGTAGGAGATTAGAGAGAGAGCTGTAGGCACATCGTGGATGTCACTAACGTAGACTTTTTCTTGGGCGCCGGTTTGGGGGCTGACTTGGTCGGCCGGCTTCTTTTGCCTGCAAAGTTGTTAGATTCGATGGAAGCACGAAAAGAGAGCAAACAACTTACTCTACAACTTCATCTTCATCTTCACTGTCCTCAATCACCTTGCGACCTTCTGTTGCTTGTCAGCCAAGGCCTGGGAACTCAATGGAAAGAAACTCACTTGTCCGCTTGCTCTTGGGGGGCTCCTCTGCCTTTTTTTGGAGCAGGTTTTGGGGGCGCGGCACCACCCTTGGGTGCAAAGAACGATCGAATGTCAGGCATTTTGATGTCGATTACTTCCAACCCAGTCTCGATGCAATACGGACGTTAGGTGCCTTATAAAGGCATTGCGTAGTGTTGCCTAGTGGGAGCGTGGTTGCGTGAAGTTCCTAGGCAATGGAGGAGCAGCCTAGAATTCACGGCCCGGGTGACGTGCACGTTCGCTCCTGTCAGACGCGAAGATGACGCGAGGTCCGTGACTGCTGCTAAATTGGTCCCGTTGTGTGGGCCTGGATTTCCAGGCCACACTGCCGGCCTGAACATCGGGAAGATTTTCTGGAGCTCCGGCGTCCGAGGTTCGAGGCAGCTCCAAGTCGTCAACCCGCCGCCGTGATGAAGCCTGCCAACACATCGGCATTGCTCAATGCCTTTCAGGGCTTGAGGATATGCGCATCTTCGCCCCTGCGACAATTCAGAGCCCCCGTTCAGCGACAAGCGAAGACGCTCGATGCGACCCGACGACTCCAGAATGTGCGGGCCTTCTCGACGACCTCCTCGATGCTGGGCAATTGGCTGGAGCCCAATTTGAACCGAAAGAAGAAGATGGCCAAGGGACGCCCGCGTGTGCCGACTGGAGGATCGACTAAGGGAACGACTGTAATCTGGGGCGATTTTGGTCTCCGGATGACGGACCACCACCGAAGAATCAGCGCCAAGCAATTAAAGATGGCGGAGGACACGATCAAAACTCGACTCCGTGGCCAGAAATACCGACTCTACAAGCGAAAGTGCTGCAACGTTGGTGTATACGTCAGCGGAAACGATGTGAGAATGACTTACTCAGAAACTGGTGGAACCAGTGGCTCATAACTTGACAGATGCGTATGGGTAAGGGAAAGGGAAACTTCGACCATTGGGCGACCAGGATGGCCGTGAGCCAGGTCCTGTTCGAGCTCCGAGGCCGAATCCACGAGCAGGTCGTGAGAGATGCATTCCGGTTGGCTGGTAACAAGCTGCCAGGTAAGTGCTTCGAGTCCGTTCCAATGAGGATTATCACTAAAACCTTACAGGCCAGTGGGAGTTTGTGAAGAGAGGTGACGCCCCCATGGTCGGAATCACCAAGTTGGAGGATGGGATAACGCTGGAGGACCTGAAGAGACCTCGAAGGCAGCTCGCTCCCGTCGGGTTGGTACAGGAATCCGCCCCAATCTCAGAGGCTGCGGCCGTTAGCACTCCTCCTACGTCTCCCCAGGCTTAGTAGAATGGGCGATGATAGATATTGACACCATGTACATTAAACGGTGTAGAGCATTTGTTGTAAACCTGTACGAATACTACATCCAAGCTGATGATCAATTCCAATGGTGATTTTCAAGGCATGCGACCGGCCATTGGACCGAGCTGCTAAAAAGCGTTTGTCTCGCCACCTCTCTTCCGGTATATGTGTACCATGCTTTTTTCCGATTTGGTATACTGCACGAGTCCTCCCTCACTCACTTTGGCACTTCCGTTGACAACTCGTGGCAGCTGCCTTAGTGTGCTGTCAGCTACGAGCCAGCGCCCACGTTAGTGGAAGTGGAGCACAGGCCAACGTGGAGGTGCCAGCCAGAATCACTTAACGCGACGACGCGTCTCTCGCAACCAAAAAAGCTGCGACCTTCACAATTCCTCCAGCAACACCACCACAGCTCCCACCATGGCGCTCATTGTTGACAAGCATCGACCGCGGTCGCTGGAGGCCCTAACATACCACCACCAGCTTTCGGAGCGACTTCAGTCCCTGGTACGGATCTAAATCACAGTACATTGCAGAGAAATCACGGCTGACTCTGGCGCAGGCACAAAGCGGTGACTTTCCTCACCTCCTCGTTTACGGACCCTCGGGCGCTGGAAAGAAGACGCGAATAGTAGCAACACTCAAGGAGCTCTATGGACCCGGCGTGGAAAAGATCAAGATCGATGCCCGAGTATTTCAGACCACGAGCAATCGCAAACTCGAGTTCAACATCGTCGCCTCCATCTACCACCTCGAGATCACACCGTCGGACGTGGGCAACTACGACAGAGTCGTTATCCAAGACTTGCTCAAGGAGGTTGCACAAACACAACAGGTCGATCAGTCTGCAAAGCAAAAGTTCAAGGTCGTCGTCATCAATGAGGCCGACCACCTAAGCCGAGATGCCCAGGCCGCGCTACGACGAACGATGGAAAAGTACTCACCAAACTTACGACTGATCCTCTTGGCAAATTCGACAGCCAATATTATTGCACCGATTCGCTCCAGAACACTGTTGGTCAGGGTGGCAGCGCCGACCCACGAGGAAATCTGCGACGTGCTGGCTGTATCAGCCAAAAAGGAGGGCTGGCCGACTGTGAAGGGTCTCCACCAAAGAATAGCGGTGGAGAGTGGACGGAATCTGCGGCGAGCGTTGCTCATGTACGAGGCAGTGCATGCACAGAAGTAAGGGACTCCTGAAACCATTGACCGAGGATATAAAGAAGTGCTAACCAGGTGCAGTGAGAAAGTTACCGACAGTACGCCCATCCCCCCGGCAGATTGGGAGGCACTCATCGGACAAATTGCCAAGGAGATATTGGAGGAGCACACACCAGCCAGGATCCTGCAGGTGCGGTCAAAGCTATACGACTTGTTGACGCACTGCATCCCCCCCACCACCATCCTCAAAACGTTGGCATTCAAACTGATTTCCCTCATTGATGATGGCCTAAAGGGCGAGGTAATCCAATGGGCGGCTTTTTACGAGCACCGGATCAAGACGGGAACCAAGGTCATCTTCCATCTAGAGGCGTTTGTGGCAAAGTTCATGAGGGTCCTTGAGATGTATCTAATGAGCATGGACATGTAAGAATTTCTAGGTGTACGATCGGCGTTGGGGTAAGGTCTAGGTAGCAAGGTTTATGCGATTGAATGTCACAATCGTGTTACGGTGTCCAATGATCCTCCCAGGACTCTTTGCCGGTGACTCGTCTCTTGTGCCCCGCCCTGGGCCAAGAAGGAGAATCCTGCCCAAGAAATGGCCTGATGATGGGGAAGGGAATCTCGGGGTTCGGATGAGGGGTGTCAATCCATGATACTGCACCCGTATTGATGGAGGAACTCGGAGATCTGGGGGCAGAGGGGTAGAAGACAAGTGGAGAATGGGGAAATGGGGAAATGGAGATCTGGACACTGCGAGACGGGAGCCGGAGGAGTACTCGTAACTAAGTTACATAGATGGGAGGATGGAATGACCAGTTGGGGGGTTCATATCTCCGCCATCAGCGTTCGAGCCATGAAGTTAGTCTAAACCTGAGGGACGTTGCTTTCGA
Organism: Ilyonectria mors-panacis; assembly: GCA_002991585.1. Taxonomy (NCBI): domain Eukaryota; kingdom Fungi; phylum Ascomycota; class Sordariomycetes; order Hypocreales; family Nectriaceae; genus Ilyonectria; species Ilyonectria mors-panacis. Next base: position 935,390 of record PPHJ01000068.1, read on the forward strand.
GTCAAGGGTAGCGACGAGGGCCACTGGCTACAGTGTTTAAAGGGATATGGTTCAGTTTGTGGATGTTGTTTTGAAGTCCGAAGTTGAGGAGGAATCCGAGGGGACGGGAAAGGACGTCATTAGCTGCCTGTCCAGTGTACCTATCCATCGATCACAAGCCATGATGAACGAACCAAGCAAACAGAGCAAATGCCGAGTGCGGGTGTGTGTGAGTGTGTGTCACTCGAACCCCTCATACGATCTCCTAGGCTCCTTGGAGGCGGTCCAGGCTAGAGGGGTGTGTGGGTGGGATTAGAGGGGATGTCGGCGAGGGGGAAGGATCCAAGATGGATGGATATCGCTGCGAGGTGACGCAGTGGATTATGAGGAATAGCCGCGGAAGTTGGGACTCGGATGGAGGGAGCAGAAATATGGGTTGGAATCCAGTTCATGCGACAGCACAGGGAGAGGAAGGTTGGCCCAGAACGAAGCCGTTGCTACCGCCGTTGTGACGGTTGTGTCAGTGATGGACATCTCGGTCGAGTCCCGAAGGCGGCCAGACGGCTCTTGCACACCCTCACTCGCCACGCCTCGTGCGCTCGGTCGCGACCATCGATAGGGCACCTCTAAAAAGTCTTGGGATACAATCGTGGCGGGAGCACCCCCCTAGGCGCAGCTCGCGTGGCTTCGGTTCGAGCTGGGCTTTCGTCCGGGCCGTTGGGGCAGGGCCCGGCCTGGGAGCAAGGATGCCGATGGAGCCCTTTGAGGGCCAAGGGACGGGTTGGGGATGGGCATGGATGATGGGCGTGTGTGTGGTGGTGCCCGTTTTGGATTAGCTTCTTGAAGCTGTGAGAAGAGCTAGCGGCGATATGGATACGTCAAGGGGAGGGACAATGGCTGCTTGGAGGAGAGAGTTCGCTCCAATCTCGGTGTTTGAGGGGCCCCATTTTTGTGTGAAACACGAGAGACCAGACAGCAACGATATCAGCGGCGTCCTGCGGTGCATGGTGATGTGGCTCGGAGGAAATCATGGTGGTCAATGAACAAGAAGATTGAGATTGAGGACTCAGACCGACTGAGGTTCAAGACGCCAATTGAGCGGTGGGGGTCAAAGGAGAGGTTACCCAAAGATACTTTGGCGTCTGCTAGATGGAAGTACCGTCTCAGCTTGGGTCCTCCCCTGGTCAGCGAAGCCTCTCTAGGGGACTTTGTTGAGAAGGGCGCGGGATGGGAGGTCGGAGGAGCACGGCACAGGTGCGCCACCAGCCAGCCAGTGACCGTAGTCAAGGGTCCGCGCATTAGCCACGAGCATCATGGGGACCCGACGGCCGTGCGAATGGAAGGGAAGATTGAACAGGGCCAATCAGAAACGACACAGTATGACCCCGAGAAATCGAATGCGGGGGTAGAGCAGATGAGGGGCACACTGCAAATGCCATCCATCATGGGCCATGATACTGGACCCTACAGGAGGGACCTGCCGGAGTAGGGCATTGCAGCAGCGCAGTGGTGCACGTCGCACGCCGCACGCCGCGCCTTGCAGCCCCAGTCTTTCCCACGTCCCGCCCATTCAGGTGTGAAGCCGTGAAGCCGCAGTGCCGGTCGCGAGCCAGGATTACCAGGCGCCTCAAGCAGCCTCGAACACGCCTTGTCCAGCCGTTCTTACAGAAGAGGCACCGCTGTCGGCGGCCTGCGTGGACGGAGGAAAGCCACTGCCTGCCTGGATGTGACAGTCCCTCCGCATCCGGCCCATCTCACTAGCAACCTCCATGGCAGGGTCCCACCATTACCACATCAATCACCTAACTAACTCCCACTCGACGCCCCAGATAGGAAATGTTGTCAACCCTCGCTGTACATCCCCCCTGGCTACTCGTCCCTTTATACCTCTCATGGGCTCTCTAGTCAACCAGGATCACATATAGCTTTGTCTGTCCTATTGCTACATCGGCTCCTCACTTACGGATCATTCGCCTACGAAAGAATGTCCATGCAAAGATTTTTTTTTCTTCGTGGGGGCACGAGGGCCGGGATTGGGCATGGAGCCTGAAGACTGGAGTCAGGAACGAACCTGCGCCTAAAAAGTACCGCATGCAAGCCCCAGCATTACTGCATCAATAAGCCACTGTGGGCGTGCCGAGAACAGGCCAGTCAGAAGTACATCTAGAGTGCGCCTTTGGGGGGGGGAATAAGTATTTCTTGGAGGGGTATACAGACCACAGCAGTAGATAAGATTGTGGCCATGATGATGACGTGCGGTAAGCGCAAGGCGGGCTGATAGCCGTGTTTCGAGACCGAACCATAATACCCGTCTAGCCGGAGAGTTTCACCTGGGAAATTCAGACTGCAGAGGCTTCTACTATGTAGGTTGCCCAGGTGTTATCCTTGGGGACGGGACGAACCCGGTAACAGAGTGCGGCTCCGTCAGCATCCCAAATGGCGCCTTCGTGGGTGGGCTTGGCTGCGTATGACATGGACCGTGTCCCGACTCCACAAGCCGAACGAATACAACACACATGAGATGTGTTAGATACTATGTAGACAAAGGGGACCACAGGGGACAAAGGGCAGGCATCAGCACATGATGGGTGGGTGGGAAGCAAATCAGCGCCTAGGTAATCAACTGTGGCACAGACGGTGAGTCTTGCAGACAAAGCAAGGCTCGTCATGAGCCGGATGGGCATGGGCCGGGTCATGGGTGTCAAAAAAACAACATCCAACCGGAAGGGGAATCACAAGCAACCCAGCGGGAGCCTGGAGCCATCCGTCCATTGCTGGGCCTCGGACGTAGGGGTATGATCGACTCTGAAGGACTAAGCCATGGTCCATAGGAGCGGCATGGAGATATGGGCTGCCGGCAATGGCAAGTAGTGCATTCGGCGTGCAGCCAGCCTTGCCGCCAGCGTTGCTCGCCCCCTGGAGGCGCCCTGGAGGGCCGGATCCGAGCCCTATTTTGCAGACTGGCGACTGCTCGGGAGCTGGCTTCGGGGGAAAGGATCATAGCCGTCCAGAGCCGCCAGCTCTGGGAATGCCCCCCCGGTTCGCCGGGGGCCGGTGGCCGGTGGTGCAGGTACTGCCCGCTACGTACAGCCATCTTTACCGGGCGTACCTGCCAATGGCGATGTACCCAATTTTACCATAAAGAATCACGGGCCCCAGCTCCCCGCAGACTGAGTAGCTCATCAAACTTGTGTCCTTCGTCCCAATCTCTTCTTACTTACTCTTCCTTCTCCCTCCTACGACTTCTCCTCCTCCTTTGTCCTCACACTTTCTACTCCATCCCCTTTTCCCCTCTGTGCCAGCCCGATCCCGAACGGCGCAACCACCCGCGGCCCCTCCCGACGAGCATAACCGACAGCTGTGTGATCACTGCCCTTAAGAAGAGCAGTCCCAGCACCAGCTCCACGGCTACGCTACCCCGCATCGACGTCGCAGCCGCATCGCATCCGCAGTCGCATCTCAACGAAAAAAAAATCATTTCGTTCCCCCAACGACAATGATCGAAGTCGAGCAGCGCCAGGCCCCTATGGCCACCGAGCCTGCTCCTGCTCCGGTAGCTCTGGAGGCGGTTCCCATCGCCGCCCCTGTGGCCACTGAGCATGTTATCGCAGAGCCCGTGATTGAAAAGCCCGTGGCCGCCCCGATCCCTGAGCAGATCGAGGCAGCTGTGGCTCCTGTTGCAGCGGCGCCAGAGGTGCCCAAGGCCCCGGTTGTCGCTGAGGCCCACCTCGTCGACACTTTCCGTAGGTCCCCTATTGCCGGTCCCGTTGCCTATTGGATTACAATGCTAACGCACCATAGACCCCCCGGAGAAGATGCTTGCCAGTATGACTACCCCCTATCCCTTTCACGCAATTGAAATTGCTATCGTCATTCCTTCCGTCCTGTGTTGGTTTCGTTTTGCTATCTTTTGTTGGACTCTCCTGATGCTAACCTCGCTACCCGGCAGAGCACCCCAGCAAGCCCCACTTGGCTAGTGAGTACGCCCCGGATCCACCTGAAGCCTCAACATGAGTTAGCTGACCCACCCCAGACCTCGAGGAGTACCAACGTCTCTACCAAGAGTCCATCACACAACCCGACAAGTTCTGGGCTGAGCGCGCTCGCGAACTTGTGTCGTGGGATCGAGACTTCGAAACTACTCGCCATGGCTCTCTTGAACATGGCGACGTCTCGTGGTTCAACGAGGGTCGCCTCAACGCTTCCTACAACTGTGTTGACCGCCACGCCTTCGCCGACCCCGACCGTGTTGCCATCATCTACGAGGCCGACGATCCCGCCGAAGGCCGTAATGTCACCTACGGCGAGCTTCTCCGTCAGGTCTCCAGGACTGCTTGGGTCCTGAAGCAGATGGGTGTCCGCAAGGGCGACACCGTCGCTATCTACCTGCCTATGATCCCCGAGGCAATTGTCGCCCTCATGGCCTGTGTCCGTATCGGTGCTGTTCACTCCGTCATCTTCGCCGGCTTCTCTTCCGACTCTCTGCGTGACCGTGTCGTCGATGCCAACTGCAAGGTCGTCATCACCACTGACGAAGGCAAGCGAGGTGGCAAGTTGATTGGCACCAAGAAGATTGTCGATGATGCCCTCAAGCAGTGCCCCGATGTCTCACACGTTCTCGTCTACAAGCGCACCGGCTCTGAGATCCCCTGGACATCCGGCCGCGACTACTGGTGGCACGAGGAGGTCGAGAAGTGGCCCAGCTACTTTCCCCCGGAGTCCATGGCCGCTGAGGACCCCCTATTCCTGCTCTACACCTCCGGTTCCACCGGCAAGCCCAAAGGTGTTCTGCACACCACCGCCGGTTACCTGCTAGGCGCCGCCATGACTGGCAAGTATGTCTTCGACATCCACCAGGGTGACCGATACTTCTGCGGTGGTGATGTCGGTTGGATTACAGGTCACACCTATGTCGTATACGCCCCTCTGATGCTTGGTATCACCACCGTCGTCTTCGAGGGCACTCCTGCCTACCCCAACTTCTCTCGGTACTGGGATATCATTGAGAAGCACAAGGTCACCCAGTTCTATGTCGCCCCCACTGCCCTTCGATTGTTGAAGCGTGCTGGTGACGAGCACGTACGCGGCGAGATGAAGCACCTCCGAGTGCTTGGCTCCGTCGGTGAACCCATTGCCGCCGAGATCTGGAAATGGTACTTCGAGGTTATTGGCAAGGAAGAGTGCCATGTCGTCGATGTGAGTTTCCTGGAGAAAAAGGATGATTAGTCCAAGCCGTTTACTAACTGCCTGCAGACCTACTGGCAAACTGAGTCAGGCTCTCACGTCATCTGCCCCTTGGCAGGTGTCACTCCCACCAAGCCCGGAAGTGCCTCGCTACCCTTCTTCGGCATCGAGCCCGCGATCATCGACCCCGTCTCTCCGGAGAGGAGATTCACGGAAACGATGTCGAGGGTGTGTTGGCCTTCAAGCAGTCCTGGCCCAGCATGGCTCGCACCGTCTGGGGCGCCCACAAGCGATATATGGAGACCTACATGAATGTTTACAAGGGTTACTACGTAAGTGAACCCCGGTCAAGGAACTGTGGATGCGAGAGACGCTAACAGAAAGCCATAGTTCACCGGAGACGGTGCTGCTCGTGACCACGAGGGCTTCTACTGGATTCGAGGACGTGTCGATGATGTCGTCAACGTCAGTGGCCACCGTCTCTCAACTGCTGAGATTGAAGCCGCCCTCATTGAGCACCACGCGGTGGCCGAAGCCGCTGTGGTCGGTGTGGCCGATGAGCTCACCGGACAGGCCGTTAACGCCTTCGTTGCGCTCAAAGAGACTATTGAATCAACTGAGGCCCTGCGAAAGGAGCTTATTGTGCAGGTGCGCAAGAGCATCGGCCCGTTCGCGGCTCCCAAGGCGGTGTACATTGTGCCGGACATGCCCAAGACCCGAAGTGGCAAAATCATGCGACGTGTATTGCGCAAGATCCTGGCAGGAGAGGAGGATCAACTGGGAGATATCACCACGGTACGTCTATTTCGCGCTATCTGGCACAGCGCCATTTTCTACTCTGAACTGGGACTAACATGAACACAGCTATCTGACCCTAGCGTTGTGGCGAAGATCATCCAAAGTGTGCATGATGCGAGGCGGAAGTAAGGGGCCCACCAGGCCAGCGACGCAATTGATCTAGTGGAGTTGATATACCAATGGATACAAGGCAAAACGGGAAAGGAAACGTAGGTCCAGAATGGACCAGGATATTATCCCGTGCGGTGTTTTGGGGTTGATGCTGGATGCTGGATGCAACCACGAAATGATGAGAATTTTGAAGGCTTGGGAACCGACTTATGAAGGATTTTTAACTGCATTGCGTGTTTATGTATACAGATATTATTTGAGATCACTAAAAGGCTCTCAACGAGCAATCATCTCTATTAAACTGGAAACTCTGCTGCCGATGGTGATGTGAGACCTTTTCTTGCCCTAGTCACACCCAGGTCTGATGGAAGCTGCAGGTTGGATATCATTGAGGTGTGTGGTAGGGGACGCGTGTCATGTCTCCGCCATGCAGAAAGAGTGGGACAGGGTCTGTGGCATTGAATAGAACAAAGCCCTTGCCATCGGAATTAAGCTTCTTTTTGGCTTCGTAGAGGGTCTGGTTGCGTCCCGGAGTTAAAAGAGACATCATAAATCCGACGACAACTGGATTCGAGGGAAAAAAGGGCCGTGATGAAATATTAGTTTCACCGAGGCGGATAGTGTTAGGTGGAAGGTGTTGCCAAGAAACTAGAAGTCGTCGTCATCACTGAGGCGGGGAGCGGGAGCTATCTTGAGGTGGTTGGCCAACGGGAGCAGATCAGGAGAATAGTTTGTGGCTAGCTCGGCTTGGCTAAAGATCTTCCGTGGGAATGTGTGTTGGGGGGATGGACGACATGCATGGCTGGCCGACGAGGGCCAGAAGGCGCACAGCCCCAATTGATTATGTTGGTGTGGGATACAGCTAAGCAGCATGCGGGATGGGTTTGTCAGCTTACGGCACGAGGACATGGGATGACATTAACAATTAACTGCCAGGGCGGTGGGGAACCGCGTCAAAGAGAAGGGATAGATGAAGGGATAGAAAGTTGAATTGTGCATCAACGAGGTGAGGGAAGAGGTACGAATATAGTCGCACAAATACCTACCGTAATTACAGCCAGCTCCCAGTCCAGTATTAGACTATTAGCCGACGTCAGATTAAGCGGGTGCCGAGCTCCGACGTCCTCGAGACGACGCTGAAACACGTCAAAGACTATCGCTTATTGCCTGTGCAACGTACAGGTTTGTAGATTAGGCCCTTCGCACGTGTTTCGATGCCAAGAGGAACCCTTTGCTTGCCCGAGTGTCCTACGAAGGAGGGGCTCCAGGCTAGCCGTCTTGTCGAAGGTATCAAATGTATCCGAGGCAAGGGGTCTAGAATCGGCGCCGTAAAGTGTGGATCTGTTGGCCCTGGCGTGGCGCTATAATACGAGAAAGCAAAGAGAACCAGTGAGGGAGCGAGTTGGACCAGCACACATGCATAACGGGTAAGCCGCCTATCAACGAGAAGGCCGGAAAGGTCGGCGCGCCGGCAGTGGGAGGCCTGCGACGGATAATTTCTCAGCAACAACAAGGAAGCAAGTGGCATCGGTGTGAGGACGTCTACGCAGGATCATCGATGAGCCTCAATCGGCTAGTCCACGGGCATAGGTAATCTAGATTACACTACTACGCACGTAAATGCGATGAAACATGAGTGCGGGGGTGGTGCTATCGCCAGTCATGTGGAATCTTCTTGCGACTTGACACCAGGGCGAAGTGAGCATAGCATTAATCGATTAATCGAGTTTACGTCGTAGGAGAGACGAAGCTGAGGGTGTGCAAAGATGCTTTGCCAAGTGGGTAGCAGTGGGTTGGTTGCCCGGGAAGAAAAGGCTGGAAGCGTGGCTATGCATGTACTCTGCTGACGGCGGATGATGCGCTCCAGTGGGTAGTGGGTTGTCACTGGGCCGGCCAGTGGACTTCCAAGGCTCGGCCAAGCCCTGGGCGACGGGCTGGGCGACGGCTTGGGCGTGCAGTGGCTGCGAAATACCGCGCGGCCTTGAACAGGATTCGCCATGTTCTAGCGTTCCGTGGGATGCAGGACGGCCATGATGGACAGCGCGGTAATACAGTACCTTGTGTACATGCTGTTGCGTGCATTGTCTGGCGGGCGTCCATGTAAATGCTAAACAACCCGCCCACACGGGGCGGCCTAGGGGCGGCCTGGGCGGGACCCGTTCCGTACTCCATTCTCCAACCGTCGCCGCCACACACGCTCACTCTCTGTTCTCACGTTCGCTCTCTCACCACTTTGCCTTTTGTTCCTGCTGGAGTGTGTGTACCGTGCTGCCATCATCCTTGGCGCAGGCACAAATACGCTTCCTCAGCGCTCCGACTCCGCCTCTCCGTTTAGCGTCTTGCACCTTGCATCCTCGACTTTTGCTGTTCCCAACGCCCGACTCTATTTGTACAGCCAGCCCGCCCGTTTCCAATCGCTCTCGAATCAACTGTATCCCGCACTCTCGCCTCTTCCCCGTGCTCACTTGTTCTGCATTGCCAGAATCGCAACCCGTCTCCAATAAGTATCTGGCCTGCATGCGATAGCCTTTTCTTGGTGCAGGTATCCCGTCCCGAGGGACCTCGTTGGTCCGACAAGCCATGGTTTCGCTCCGGACCTTTGCGACCGCCTTTGCCGGCGTCGCTCTCCTGGTTCAGTCGTCTATAGGTATGCTGAATCGTCTTGCCAATCAGCATCATCAATCGCCCAGTCCTGCTAACCTGGCCGCATTTTAGGGCACTCAATAAAACGAAACCCCGTTGGCTACGCTTCCCTCGTTGACGATGCCGTCATCAAGGCCCCCTCACATCGCGTCCACGCATACTCCCACTTCGATCTCACATTTACTCTTCATAGCGGCCAAGAACAGATCCGCCTCAAGCTCGAGCCCAACCATGACCTCCTCCACGAGAGCTTCGCTGTCACCTACCTCGATGCCGAAGGCAAGGTCCGCGCCGTCCAACCAGTTGAGAGGAGCGAGCACAAAGTGTTCAAGGGGGATGCCTTTGTGCGCCGTGCCGGACACGAGGGCTGGGCTCATGCTGGCTGGGCGAGAATAACAATCCATCGCGATGGCAAGGACCCCGTGTTCGAAGGCAGCTTCCGGATTGACCGCGACAACCATCATATCCAGACTGGCAGCCACTTCCAGCGCCTCCGACACGAGGACGACCCCCTCTTGAACTTTCCCGGGGATGTGGAGGACTCCATGGTCGTCTGGCGCGATTCGGATATCCTTACGTTTGAAGACCACACCGACTTGAAGCGAGGCATCTATGGACACTCATCTTGCAACTCCGACAGCCTTGACTTCAACACCAAGTTCCATGAACAAAATCTCCGTCGTGGACGCTCACTCAGCTCCATGAGCCCGCGCGCCCTCTTTGGTCGCCAGTCGATTGACGGCGGATCCACCGGCAACAACGGCGCCGGTACCGACTTAGAGGCGACCATCGGCTCCGTCGACGGCTGTCCCACCACCCGGAAGGTCGCCCTTGTGGGTATCGCTACCGATTGCACATATACTGCCGATTTCAACTCGACCGAGACTCTTAGGAGGAATGTCATCAGTCAAGTCAACACCGCTTCTCAGGTTTACGAGAGCACCTTCAACATCTCCCTGGGCATTCAGAACCTCACCATCAGCGACGAGTCGTGCCCCGGCACGCCCCCTGCGTCCGCTCCGTGGAACCGGGCTTGCTCCAGCAGTGTCACTTTGGCCGACCGCCTGAGTCTCTTCTCCGCTTGGCGTGGTAATTTCGAGGACTCCAACGCATACTGGACCCTCCTCACCACTTGCAACACCGACGCCGCTGTGGGTCTTGCGTGGCTGGGCCAGCTGTGCCGAAACGGTTCTTCCGCTACCTCTGGCAGTTCAGGTAGCAACGAGACTGTCGCGTCGACCAATGTCGTTGTGAGGACGTCGGCGGAGTGGCAGGTCTTCGCGCATGAGTCTGGTCACACCTTCGGTGCTGTGCACGATTGCACTTCGAGTACTTGCCCAGTCTCATCTGGGACACAGGACTGCTGCCCATTGAGCACGAGTACCTGTGATGCCGATGGCAAGTTTATCATGAACCCATCCACTGGTAGCGGCATTACCGATTTCTCGGCTTGCACAATTGGCAACATCTGCTCCGGCTTGAAGCTCAATGTCGAGTCGTCGTGCTTGACTAACAACAGGGACGTCAAGACCATCACAGGCAGCCAGTGCGGCAACGGCATCGTAGAGAGTGGCGAGGACTGCGACTGCGGCGGATCATCGGGATGCGGCGACAACAGCTGTTGCGACGCAGAAACCTGCAAGTTCAAATCCAACGCCCAGTGCGATCCCACCAACGAGGACTGCTGTACGGATTCGTGTCAATTCGCCTCCAACGGCACCGTCTGCCGTGAGAGCTCGGGCGAATGTGACCCCCAGGAGACCTGCTCAGGTACTGCGGCATCATGCCCGGCGGACTCGCACATGAAGGACGGGGACTCTTGCGGCGACGGACTCTCATGCGCGTCTGGGCAGTGCACGTCGCGAGACTTGCAATGCAGAAACATGTTTGGCAACTCTACCAGCTCGTCCACAGAAGCCTGCGGCAGCTCCGGCTGTCTCATGACTTGCCAAGCACCCGAGTACGGTTACGGCACGTGTGTTGAACTCAACCAGAACTTCCTTGACGGCACTTCTTGTGGTGGCGGCGGCCGCTGCTCCAACGGCTCTTGCAAGGGCGGTTCAACGAGCCAAGCGATTCTCGACTGGTTTAAACGCAACAAGAACATTGCCATCCCCGTCGGCGCTGTCATTGGCGGCCTGATCCTCCTCGCCTTGCTGAGCTGCCTCATCAGCTGCATCCGGCGGCGTAGTGGCAGACGAAGAGCTCCGAAGCCCACCGAGATGGCCAACTGGCCAACCGCCCGCGGTGCCAACGGTATCCATCCGCCCAGCGGGCCGCCGCCTAACTATGACTACGCTCCCCTGAACCACCAGATGCAGCGCGGTCGAAGCATGAGATATGCATAAGTTTCATTATATTTTAGTGGGCGTTTTTTTTTTCAGGCATTGCACGGCGTTATTTGAGACATTCTGTTTGTGAGATGTACATAGTTGTTCATCATGTCTTGTCTCTAGGGCAGTCCTGGGGTAGATACAGTGGGTTCATGTTTTCACAGCATATACTGCAAGCATGCGTATGGGCATATCACGAACTTGGTAGCACGGCATGGCATGCCAACCGGCAGATGGGAACTTGTCTTTTTGGATATTGCGTTGGCTCGTTCAACTCATGATGGGCCATACGGGTTTTGGACATAGGCATAGATAGGATAAGCAGGCCAGACAGGGTCAGAGAACCCCGAGCAGCCCCAATATTCATGTCATTACTTGATGATTTTATTTCCAAAATGAACCCAAACCCCGAAAGAGATATAAGTGTATGTTATGCAAGCACCCATTTTCATGCATCATCATCATAACCGTGTCGTAGGCTGTGTTGAAAGCGTCCCACAGATTTGGGATCCAGGTGCTGTGTTGCCCATTTGATCCCTCGGGTCACGCACCCGCCGCCTCGTCTCTTGAAAGCGTTGGAGCTGCTAATTAATTATCGCCCACCGCGATCGCTCACCCGTCGGTTCTTGTTCCTCCCGGCACTGGCGGGTTTGCCGCCGCCGCCGCGGCGCTTCTGTTCAATGCCACACAGCTGACGCATGAAGCGCAGACGCTGACCGGTGATGCTCTACGCACCGGACAATGTAAGCCAATTGAGGAATAATCAATGGACGGGAGGGGCAAAAAAGCTTACGTCGTCGTTGGCTTGGGCGTGGGCCATGAGAGTTTCTGGGTTGTCAAGGATGGATATGGCTTCGCCTTTGCGTTCGCGATCGGCGAAGGACTCGATGATGGGACTAGGCAAAGGCAATGAGACAGCCAGTTCTTGATGTGGTTTTGTCGACTACCGCATTGTCCACGTTCTGTGGTACCGAGAATAAAACAAGAAGAAGAAAGGGCATAAGAAAGGGTACATACCCGCCGCGGCCGAGCCTCATGGGACCATCGTCGCTCGTGTCGCTGTCCTCGCTGGTCTCGACCTTGAAGTAAGGGTCCTTGCCGCGAGCTTGGCGATCGCGCATCTCCGGTGTGAAGACCTCGGACAGGTGGTACTGCGACTTCTGCGTGGCCATGGCTGCCTGCGTGTCTTGCACTCTCCCGAATTGTCTCGGCGTGGTGTTGTTGACGGCGTCCCCTCTCTCTCAGACTGGCCGCGGATCCCTCGTAGGCGCGCGGCTCCTTGGCACCTCGGTCACTATGCGTGCTGCTGTCCCTTCCCCGAGAACTCGTCTGGTGCAGCTGCCGTGGGACTTTGCACGGGCGAGTAGAGGTCTTGTGGTGAAGGCGTTGTGCTTGGTGGTGGAAGAAGACAGGTCAAGGCTGTACTCCCGGTAGTGCTGGAGATGCAAGGTGGGGTCCGACTCGGGTGCTCCGGTCGGACGTTGCGACTGCGCGAGCCGCTAATCAAGGTTTAAACGGGAGGGCGGATATCGGATATAGGGCCGGGGAATAAGAGCGAATACGGTATATCTAGAGAAGAGAAGGAGAGCCGAAGTGGAAGATGATAGGGAAGAAGGTCGCTGCAGAGCGGGAGGAGGGAGGAGGAAGGGAAAGTTATAAGAATCAGTGCGACGGCATGGCCAAGCTTGGAAGGGTCCCGTTCATTCTTGCTTGGCCTGCATCTGCATTGGACTCAGCTCGTTGGTGCAGGTGCAGGTGCAGTTCAGCGAGGTGCAGCAGCGCAGTGGACTTTTGTGGTCGGTGCGTGTGGCGGGGGAGGGGGTGATCCGTGGGAGCGGAACGGGCCAGAACGATCTCGCTCAGTTGTCAGATGCGATGCGATGCGCCGCGATGCAATGTGCGGCGCCTGGCGTTCTGCGATGCGCTGCGATTCGGTACGCGTTGGGGTCGGGTCGGATGCAATGCTGCTGCGCGGGCATGACATCAGACGGCCTTGTATGGAGCGGCCGGGGAGCCAAGACAAGACAGACAGACGCCTCCGGAGCCGGGACGGAAAGGCCTTGGGGAGTGGGACGGAACTGAACGGGACTGGATGAGTGTCAATAACAATAACAATAGGCCATGCACATCCAATTGCTCAATGAGATCAATCAAATGTGACAAAGGACAATGCCCAGGCGGGAGAGGCGGATCTGACAAAGGCCGAGTCCTCACCCCGAGCCCACCGAGTCCATCGAGCCCACTAAAGCACTAAAGTCCCGCCCGGTTCGAGTTCCATCGAGTCCGAGTCTGTAGTCAATCTTGGTCCCGGCCGCGCTAGAAGCCGCCACTTGGCCTGCCTGACGCCGCTGGCTGACGCCGGATGCTGCCAGAGGCTGTCCGCGCTGCACGAAATCCTCGACTGGGAAATCGCCATCCCCAATGCATTCACGCGGAGCATTACACAATCACAGTCTTCTTGTTTTCTCGTTTCCTCATGCAGGTTTCAATCCTTTCTTTTCGCCATTTCCGAGCCCCCTGGCCTAAGCCCTCGCCCTACCCACCTAATTGTATGGTATATACTCGTACACTACTGCTAACACCAAGACGCAAGAAAAATGTAAACGATCCGAAAACAAGGGAAATAATATCGTTGTCAGAGGATGCAATCCCCACCATCTCTCTCGGGTGCCCTGTCCACCCGCATGCCTGCCTTCCTTCCCAGCCCCATGTGATCCATATGCCGCATCCAGATCATCTCAGCAAACACACGCAAGAAATGAAGATGAAGAAAAATAACTTCAAGCCATAACATTTGTACTCCCTTATCCTCTATCCGGGCCGTTCATCAAGAGAATTCGTGTAGACTTTGAGAAGTTGTGTATCCCAATGGTAGGTTGTTTGGTTGTTTGGTTTGTCTTGTAATTGTAACGGATAGCCAGCCCGTGGTCGTCGTGGTATACAAAAAAAGGAAAAAGGAAAGAAGAATGTTCGGGTGCCGGTGTCGCGAGAAGGCCGTCTTTGGGTCTTGTCCAAGCCCATATAGACATTACCAGCCCATGTACCCAGTGCCCCGCGTCCTAATTCGTCTCATTCTTCGGTATGGATATATATCGATCATCTGATCAATGTTGCATTTCGGCGTAGCCCATGGGCGTCCAGGTCAAGATGTCTTGTCGTCTCAGCTTGGCGCCTTCCTCACATCCTCCTTGATAAGAGGGCTGTAGCATTAGTTGCTTCGACTTGGCTATTCATCGCCCGGAAGCATCCGTCACCGGCTAAAGTTGATGACAGCAAGCTATCCCATCGTTAGCACCTCCATGTCTGCCACCTTTCTTTACGTGTTTGTTCGCTTACCCTGCTATTAGAGCCGTAAGCCAGCTTCTGTCCGTCCGCATCCCAGCATAAACAATGCTCATCCTCCTCCTCCGGTTCCGAATTCGCCTTCGGGCTGAGCCAACCTGGGTGTCTCGGTCTGCTCCAACTGGCTCGAGGCATGGCGTGACTTCCGACCTTCCAAATTAGCACCTGATTTGCTGTGGCTCCCGCAATAAAAGCACCATCTGGCGTAAAAGCAAGTCGCACAATCGGGGAATCCATCGTCAGGAAACACTTGGGTTTGCTCTCCGGCACTCGGGCGTTCCATATGAGAATAGCGCAATCGTCGCCACCCGTGGCAATCAACCGTTCATCATCAGCTGCCGGTTGGTTTGCGGGGAGAGGCTGCCAACGCATTGCAGTAATGGCTCCTTGGTGAGCAGATATCGATCTCCTCTGTCCAGACTCGTCCCAGAGCTATCATGAGTCAGCATCAACAATACCACGAGATTACCAGTTTTGAATCTTACATCGAGGGTGCCCTTGTCGCTCGAAGTGGCCGCCAGCTTGGACCGCCAATCAAAGAGCACTTGGGTAAAACCATCATCCTCCTTTGTCTCAAACTTCCTCACTTGAGAGATGGTTGTGTCGGTACAGAGTAGGCAGAGCAAAAGGTCCCCACCTGTTAGTAGGAATTCCACATCGCTCGTCCAGGCGGCATCCAGGGGCGTCGCGGCAATATCGTGGCCGGCAAGGAAGTAGGAGAGAGAGCTGCCTGCGGGAGAATAGTACACAGTCACCAGAGCACCGCCCTTGTCAGGCGAGATGGCCAGCAGGGCAGTATTGCTCGGGTTCCAGGAGAGCTTAATGACTGGGGGCTCCGATACCTCCATAGTCTGCAGGTGCGTGCCATCGACGGACCACACGTTAATAGCGGCTTGGTTCTTCGAGTCCGTGGCCACCGCAATTGAGGCACCGTCCGAGGTCCATGATAGCGCCGTCACTGTCGTATCGCGGGGGGCCTCTGGGTCGAGAAGGGAGTGGGCGTGGGGTGACACGTGATCTTGACCGGGCTCCGGGGGTGTGGTGGCACGCGAGATGGTCCAAACACGGGCTAGCGCATCGGTTCCAGCAGCCGCCAGAATGGATGGGTCTCTGGGGTTCCACTCGCACTGCAAGAGGATGGGAGCGTTGTCAGGACCAGCGGACGAGGGAGACGGCGTCGTGTCGGGCCCGTGGGCATGCGCGTGGTCGTCGTCCATGAGGCGAATAAAGGTGGTATTAGGAGCCAGCTCCTCGACCTTGTCGACCTGCGTGCCCTGCTCCGGGCCGTCAGTACGTACAATCGGCGGCGGCGCCGCCTCACCCTCGAGGGGCGACGGATAAGCGTGGTTGTCGGGTTGGTTGTCGACATCCATGGGCGTGGTCGCGGGCGCGGTTGCATCGGCGCCATTCTCATAGCCATTGCTGAGGCGCGGCCGCTTGGCCGGCGATCCATTTGACAGTTGTGGGGGGGGCCGTTTTTCGCGACACCTCCTCTTCCTCTCCTTCGGCGTCCACATCCTCCTCCTCCTCCTCTACCTTTGCCGGCGGGTGGGCGTCTAGAGGCCCAAAGATGCCGACCTGCAGCGCCTCGGCCGCAGCCGCCGCCTCCTGAGGCAGCTGCACACCCCAAATCTGTCAGCCTAGGCCTTGTTTTGCCTTGTTTTGTCATGTCGCATTTCACCTTCGAAACCGCACCACTGGGTGGGACAGTGAAGGCGCAAGCGTTGAATCGACGACATGATGAATGAGTTTGGAGGTTCCTTACCTGGTTGTGCGCATGCTCACGCTCAAGCGCGTGGTACAGCAAGCCGCGGTTGATGACGGACACCAATGCATGGCTCTTTACGTGGCGCGCAAAGTCAAAGTCTCGATGAGGTTGCTTGACGTGCCATTCCTTCTGGAACTTGGCGGCCGTCTCTCGGTAGTCTGCGAGTGAGTGAGGATTAGATGAGTCGCCACAGGCGCGCAAAGCTCAGGTGCAACCTACTGCCTTCGAGCAGATATCTGCAGTTGGGTAAACGAGGGCTTAATCAGCGCAAGCTCAACAGAAAGACGATGCCGGGTGATGCACGGCAGCCGCTGGGGGTTGGGCGGCAGCCATCCGGGCCCCGGGGGACATAACGAACCTCCAGACGAGAAAGTTGACTCTGTCCGAGTCGAGGAATTCCTTAGCGACCATGGAGCGGGAGCGCCGCAGCTGGCGGCAGCGTCGCGGGGGGGAGCGTCAGGGCAGATGGAGCGAAATTCGTAGCAGCAGTCAAATGGCTCGTCGAGGTCGGCCCAGGTCGTGATGGGCGCGGGTCGTAGATCTGGCGTTGTCAAAGGGAAGGTGAGTGAAGACTCAAAAGTGAGATGAAATTCAAGGTCGGGGGTGGTGCTAAGTCGGTACGTACCCCTTGTCGCTCCCACCTGGACGCTTCTGCCCCCGTTGTGTCCGTTCTGTCTCTGGCTCTGGCTCTGCCACTCCCACTCGGGGCGACTGGGGTGGCCGCTGGTGTGGGCGCCAGGGACCACCATCAAGTATCCCCGTACCTTGCCAAGCACGCAGCAAGCCCGCAAGCCTGCACGCCTGCAAGCCAGCAGCAGCAGCATTGCCTAGCTGGGAGCCAGACCTACAGTGTACGGCTCGAGGCCACTACGGGGCTGACGGGGGGCGCTAATGGGGGGGCATGGAATTTCTAGCCCGAAGTACGGAGTACAATGACGGTACGGGCAGCGTGCGGCGCCCCAGCTAAATTCAAGGTACAGTGACCCGGCACCTGCGGGCGGGCAAGACTGGGCTGGCCGCTAGTGGGGCCCCAGGTGGAAAGTTGCATCATGAATCGCAGGCTTGCGGGAGGTGAAAGGTGGTACCCTTGGCTTCGCCTGGTTGGGCGGCAAAGCTACACGAACTGGCAACCGGGGCGACTCGCGATAGGGACAGCGAGCCATCGAATCGACATGCCCGTATTGGACGTACCGTCGCGTGCTATGATGGAAGGACGATACATGCGCCGTTCCGCTTGTGCCCGCAGTCTCCCCGGCGCCCCCAGCTGGCGGGCCAGGTACCGGTACTCGGGGACGGGGGATAGTGAGCCAATCGATGCGTCAGCCGGGTCTCGTGGACTGCGGAGCGAAGGCTCGAACAGGCAGGGGTTTTCTGGGTATAATGGGGGTGGAGGAGGAACATCAAAGACCAGATGTTCCAGTCGCGCTTTGCTCATCAGCCCAGGGCTTGTCAGGCTTGCCACTACGTAGTAGACGTGCCAGGGCGTGGGCGCTCCATCGACGGTGGCCAGGCTGCACATCTTTAAAACGGTAGGTACGGAGAAACAGGCACCCTCCCTGCTAGCTGCTGTTGTGCAGTGCTGTACCTCCGAACGTACGAAGTACACAGGTACCTCTCGTCTCGTCCGCACAGGCAGGGATTGGAGGCTGTCGGTCGTTGGTTTTCCAAGGAGAGCGGCGGTCGAGCGTCAAGGTTTGAAGATCCACTGCTTCCGGTTACAGGGGAGGGGATGAGGGAGGCGAGCCGAGAGGGGAGCGACCAAGGGCTGCCTCCTGGCCAGCGGGTGGGTTTTTCGATGATGGGATCTCCTCCTCGGGGGGTTCGTCGCCGGCCTCCTCACTGCTGAGTCTGCTCCCAGGTCAGATCAGACCCTCTCGTCCGACACCCAAAAGTACTGCCAGGCGACGACACCAGCGATGTGGTCGGTACCGCTGTCGCCTGTTGTTTTGTGCTTCCTGATGGTGGCCGCAAAGTCCAACGGGTTGCTCACTCGTGCATGAGGCAACATGGCCGACAGGCCAATCAGGGGCCGACGGAAACCTTAGGTAAGGCCAGCCAAGCCCCACTCCCTCCCACACTTCGGGTTGGTGCAGTCGCCTCTCTCCCAAAATCTGAGACGAATGCAGATCGGCTGCTAATTGAGGAGACCATCCATGTCTTCAAGTATCAGTACTTCGACATGTGTCAGGTTCCGGCCCCGGCCCATCCCCTGTTGGCGCAACTTGTTCAATGTCGAGGTCAAGGTCACAATGGCTAGACCAGAAACATGCGCGGATTCCCGTTTGTTGTTGGCGTCGTGGCAGGAGAGACAGCATCGAATTGATGCATCCTCCCTGACGCCCCTTCACAGGTAGGAGACCGATGAGAGTCGGACACCAACGACCCTATCAGGTACCGATTCAGACAACACGAGCGACGGCCCACCAAACACTTGCCCCGGCATACCTGGGGATAACGCCCGATGGATGCCACAGCATGCATTCATCTCGTCCCCTCTACGCTGCGTGACATGACACACTTCAACCCGCTGGGTGCTGCCGACGACCTACTAGCCTCCTGATATTCGTGAGTACCAAACTCTCCCAAGCGCTGGGAATCGCCACACACAGAACAGAATCCCAGGCAGGGCCCATGGGCTGTCCCCAGTTCCTTCGCTGCGCCTGGCCCCGCCGAACCGCACCATCATCTCCCGGCAGCAAAGCAACAAGCAGCAGCCAATGCTTCTCTCGAGCGCTGCCAAACCCGTGGCATCTTGGTCTATCCCCGGGGACACCCTGCCCCTGTCATCCCCTGGTCAGCCTAGCAGCTCAGCACAACGCCTTTGTGCCTACTGCTTAAACGGCGAGCTGGACGCCGTCAGAGTTGTCGGCAGCCCTGCTCTCAGCGCTTTCATCTGGTCATTACGTGGCAACACTTCTAGCTCGGTCAAAGGGGCCGCCAAGCAACCCACGCGGACTGGGGGTGGGCGGCGCCCTGGGCCCGGGCCATAAGGCCCTTAGCCTTGGGGAGTCGAGATGCGCGGGCTGGGGCCTCTTGCAAGGATTTGGTACGTACCTCCTTGTTGTCGATGTGATGGAGGTGCGCCGAGCAGCCTGTGAGGATTGTTGTTGGGCACTGGCCTGGATTGGGGATCTGAAGACGCACCACCGGCCGGGACTTCCCCTTCACCCCGGAGAGACCAGGGCACTCACCCCTGCCAGTCCCTCGGCGAGTCCAAGTCAAGATACGATGTTGTGTCCAGGTATTCTCACGCGCCCACCACTCCACAGGCGTCCATCATGAGCGCCTCTCAAGACAACTTGTGTCAGTGCACCCTCTTTGGCGCGCTGATCTCGGTAGGCGGCGCAGTGCAGCCAGCCGTACCGCCCAGCCACGGGGTACTAGGTCTGGCAGCAGCGCCAGCCTCGCGTGGTGACCATTCGGCTGAATCTGGATACACGGAGATCACTGTGTCTCGAGGAACATGATCTCCCTGCTGCTCACGTGATGACAAAATGTCGAAGTTTGGACCGGAAATGCGCTAATCCACAACGAGGTCAACGGCCCTGCGACGACCTTGGCATTCCCGAAGTCTTCGCGTTTTGGATGGCAGTCTGATTGAACATCTCGGTAGGGAGGACTTGGACCTGCAAATGGCCCAAGTTCGGCAAGTACCTTGGTCCTGGAAATTCAACCCAGCAAGCTGAGCGTTGCCCCTATGACCAAGCTGAAGAGGCGCATGACCATCCATCCCCTTCTCCTTTATCGCTGCAGGTCCATTTCCAGCCAGTTAGATTTCACTCGGCTTGATTCTGATGGAAATGCGACACACAGGGTCGACGGCTGCGAGGGCTGTGGGTGGCTTGCTTGCCGTGCGGGTGCCTTGCCCTGCACGACATTCCACCTCGGTTGCCCCACTCGCTCAATCTTCAGACTGAGGTTGAGTGACGAGAGAAGGCGTTTCCAGCCAATCATGGCGCCAGCTGGAATCCAATCACTTTCAAGATTCGAGGTCTCCAAGTGAGATACCGTGGCTGGTACAGGGTATCATCCTCCGAGGCCACCGAATCTTCACCGACTGTCACTGTCCACGTCTCGCCATTCAATGCCGCAAACAGCCCACTCGACTGACACTGCGCCCGTCTCTCTCATCCGCCAACAAGCACAACCTCCGGGTTTAGCGGGTCCGGCGCACCGAAAGCCCGAACAGTTGGTCTTCAATCTGAGACAATTACTTCCCGAGCACGCGGGCTGCTCTTTAACAATATCGGCATAACCCTGCCCATACAGTCATGATGCTCGACACCTTAGAGGCACCAGTCATGCGGCATCAGGTTGACACCAAGAAACAACCTAGCCGAACACACCGGTGCTTGGCGGAGCATCCCAGTAGCCCCGTCTCATCGTCCTTAGCCGGCATCCAATGCCGAAGCGCTACGCGTGATCCAGACCAAGGAAACATGCCTTGTATTTCCTTGCCGTAGGTGCATTGCTGTTAGAATGCCTTGAGATCATAGACTTGATATCCGTAGTCAACCAACCGCATCCCATCAATGTGATATCACCCACGAGAAAGTCGACGAATTCGTAGGAATCTATAATCGAGACAGACCGAACCTCCTCGCCATATTCCACAGTCATGGTCACGATGTCGAGAGTTACTGCTAGGAAGAATGGCGTCATTACTGGAATGTGACGCTTCACTCTGGTTGTTGCACGTCCTTATCGCGTTAATCAATGAATATGGGTATCAATGTTTACTGCAGCAGGGATGAGCTTCTATCTCACTGAAATGCTCCCTCAGATCTGACGAGGTTGATGAATCTGACAGCTGGAGCGAATCCTCCAAGAAATCGAATCGCCGACTCAGGAACATACCCCCGCAGCAATGCCCCCTGCATCCCACAACAAGAAACACATTGAATCACAGTTAGGGCGGTGATTGCTTGCAATAAAGCTTCTATTGATATTTCCACAATCTGCTTCGAAGGAGCTTCGGTGTTAGATCATGACTTGGAGATGACGTTTCAATGATGCAGTTTTGGTGTAGAGCGGCGCTAGTCCTTTGTACCCAGCTAACACCTCTAGCGCTACAACGTGGGCGCTTCTGCCTGAGGCCAAAGGAGGAGCCGCCCGCGCTGCAGCAGCCTAAGCTTCTGAGGCTGGAGAGGACAGACAACGCGCATTCTGTATCCAAGGGGGAAGAAGTAACGAACAAAGTGCCAGCGCCAACGTCAACGTCAACGCCGACACGCATCCGTGGAGCTTCTGGCGAGGGAAGAATATACCGAGTCGTCCATGAGGCCCTTTATCAGCTGATCAACCCCGAAATCTCCGACGTCATCGGCCTCCACGTCACGGCCTCCGCATCCGCCGTAGCTACCCATCGCCAAACCTCGAGCGTCAACCGCAAACTCCTTGGCAACCCTCGCTCCCTCGAGCCCCCCCAAGAACCGTCGCCGCCATGGCGCCGCGGATAAACATCCCGCCCGTCACTCGGATCCTCCTCATCGGGCTGGTCGCCCAGTCCCTCCTCAGCGCCGCCATCCGCTATCGCCAATGGACCGAGAACACAAAGATCGTCATCCCGTACCTGACGCTGGTGCCCCAGCTCTCTATCATCTATCCCTGGACCTTCCTAACATCCACGTTCGTCGAGAGCAACGTCTTCACCCTTTCCCTTGCCGCCGCGACACTGTACCATGGCGGTCGTTACCTTGAGAGAGCTTGGTCGTCGGCCGAACTGGCCAAGTTCCT
Organism: Ilyonectria mors-panacis; assembly: GCA_002991585.1. Classification (NCBI taxonomy): domain Eukaryota; kingdom Fungi; phylum Ascomycota; class Sordariomycetes; order Hypocreales; family Nectriaceae; genus Ilyonectria; species Ilyonectria mors-panacis. The sequence goes on from PPHJ01000068.1 coordinate 957,284, forward strand.
CGCCCTCGTCTCAGTTGTTCCCAACTTCCTGACACTCTGTGTCATGGTCCTTTTCTTCTCCCTGACGCGCAATGAGAGCTGGACGTATGTGCTTCCATTTCATCCCCGCTACCATGCGAATTTCTACTAACTAGCGGCTGTGCCAATTAGTCTGACCGTCATCGCTGGAACTATCCCCGTTCAGATCTCCTTCCTCGTGGCATTCAGCCAGCTCGTCCCGGCCCATACCGTGACCCTCTTCCGCGGCATCTTGTCGCTGCGAGTCCCGCGATTCCCGCTGCTTTACATCGGCATCGTCCTGCTTCTGTCGCTCACCCCACTACTGCCCAGAGCTTCCTTCTGGCTCGCCTTTTTCGGGTTCCTCACCAGCTGGACGTACCTCCGATTCTACAAGACCGTCTTCCCCGATCTCGACTCGTCCCAGCCCGCCTCCCTCAACGGCGATGCAAGCGAGACCTTTGCCTTCGCCGAGTTCTTCCCCGGCCCTGTCAAACCCGTCGTCGCCGCTCTCTCCGACCAAGTGTTTGGCGTTCTGGTGGCCATGCGTGTGTGCTCCCCCTTCCCTCACGGCATGCCTCGTAAGGACAGTATGCTCCACCGTGGCTCTCCAGGAGGCGCCCGCGCAGAGGCTGAGAGGAGGAGAGCTATTGCCCTTCGAGCTCTGGATCAGCGACTTCACGCCGCGACTGGCGGCCAAGGGTCACGAGGACCTTCGCAGCCCCCAACCCAGACCACAGGCCCGACTGTGCAGACTCAGCCCCAGCCTGCCACACAGACGGCCATGACGTCGCAACCCGTCCCCATGTTGGGTGCGACCAAGTTCGAGCCCGAACACGACTCGGGGAAGAGCTGAGCCAGTGCATCCATTGCAGAGGATACAGCAAAGATAACATGACGTCGGTTTGACTGGTGTACGAATTTACTAATATCAAGGATCTGAGTCGGCTGAGGAATTAGCCAACTGTTGACGAATGGGCCAAAAGAGGGTAGCGTTTCTGCCGCTCATGATGATTTTAATAGAGAAGCAACTCATGATCCAGATCACAGGGTGTTTCCACGGTGTCCTGGGTATATATATCCCCTTTTATTTTCTTGGCGTGTGACCCGGGCCCGGACCTTATGATAGTGTAGGGTACGATAGATATCAACATGAGAATTTCTATGAGCGATCCCGAGTCTTCATCCAGCACCTGGCACAATCATCCGAGCCACGAACCGACCAAGCAAACCACCAAAAAAGGACAGCAGCACGACGGAGCAAAAAAGGAAACCTCGCTTGCTCGCAATCGAATCTTATGTATAGGAATAGCCCGATGCGGGGGTCGAACCCGCAACCTTGAGATCGCGTTCTCGTAAGAGTCTCACGCTCTACCGATTGAGCTAACCGGGCGTGGTTCTTATTGGATGATGCTCTGGGCTTCGAAACCGAACTTGTGAACCTCACTGTGGATGCCGGGCTTGTCATGATTGTTTGTTGGTGGATATCCAGTCTGGTAGAGTTACCATGAATGCGGTGTCCTCGTTGTATGTCGACTGTGTTGCTAGAGCACAATCCCCTATGGACCACTCTTCCCCTCCGATCGTTTCTCGGGACCAGACGTCTTTTGCTCTGCCACCAGCTTGCGTGTGTTCGACACTGTCCGGCTTTTCGACAACTATGCGGTCTTCACGTGAACCCGACCTAAAAACAGTAGGCTCACAATTAGCAATATTTACACACTGGATGCAAACTTTTCCATTCATTATTTCCATGTTCTCATATCTAGTTACTCCCCTGTTGTAGGTTCCTCTTCTGCATGCCCTTCCACTGTTGGTTCTGAGACATTGGGAAACCTGCATTATCAGTCTCGGCTAACTCTAGCCAGAGCTCAGGATCGATTGGAGGCTCAATGCTCCCATACTCCTCGCAAGAATCGGTGGGTTTCTTATGAGCCTTCTCTTGCAAGGCAACCAGCTGGCTCCAAGCCTTTTTCTGGCGCTTGGTTGTTTCCATTAACGCAGCAGTTTCAACCTCGGAGATCTGGCGTTTCAGAGAAGTTCGTAAATCTCCAGATGGGGCGTCAAGCTTGTTTCGACTGCAGCTGAGAGGTACATCATAAAATGCCTTTGAATGAGCTCTTTGCATTCCTTCGCTGCTTGTTGTTCGACTCGTTTACGCTCTGCTAGGACAGTGCTCTTGCACCTCCTTCCCTCCACCCTCGCGTGTCTATCCTCATGACTCGGATATTCGCCCCGCCCCGTGACGGATATTTCGGGCTTCTTTCCCCTGGCGGGTTGTAGTGTCGCATCCCGCCGCATCGTATTTAAACCACCGTGGACAAAGCCCATCACTCTCTCCATTCGACAATATGTAGAAGATGGCCAATGGGGCTATCTATCTGAGACTCTCTTTCGATATTGAAGTTGTGTGGTTAACGTTAGAGTATTGGTATTCACACACACACCTAGTACTATTTGCCAAAAGCTACGTACTTTAATCCTGCTGATAAGTATCTATCATCTAATAAAGTAGTTCGGGGAATTTTATTTCTACAACCCTTAATTATAGTGTCTATTCCCTAATATTTATATTTGTTAGATTTATTAAATTAGGTTATTAATACAGGTAGGTAGTCTAAGGTCGAAGAATCTAAAGTTAAAGGTGTAGGGTAAACACTTTGGTGCCTGGACAAGCCGCATTCCCAAGATCGCATCTAGAATCACAGGGCGCCGGCCGTTCAGGGGTCACCCATGCTGTAGCCAATAGCACGCAGCCAATTTCCATGGCACTCGCGCCTCGGATCCTCCCGCGATACGAAGTCTGGATGCCGTCACTGGGTGAGTTGGCAACATGAACGCTCACAATTGAGGGGACTCTAAATTGATCTGTCATTGTCAACTCTAGCGGGGCGTGGATTTGTTTCATGAGGTAGAGAAAGAGAAAGAAACGGCGAATTCCCGGTGATATCCGCACGCCCGCGTCCGAGTCTCCCTTGCAACAAGAACGTGGCATCCGCAACCCGCAACCCGCAACCCACCATCGCCAACCTCACGCCTTCGCTGCCCGTGAATCGCAAGCACCATGGGCTGGCCATACGAGTTCGTCACGCTCTCGGACGAGGAAAAAGACCTCCGCGACGACTCCATCGCGCTCCACGCGGCCGTCGGCTTCTGCTCCGCCTTCGCGCCGGCCGCCGCGCTGCTGCTGGTGCGCGCCGTGGCCCGCGTGCGCCGCGCCTCCCGGGGCCAGTATCGCGAAGTGCCCAATTCGCCGGCCATCAAGGCCCGTCGCCAGAGTTGGAGCGGTGGCGCGGCGCAGCGCTGGCGTAGGGCGCTGTGGTGGATGGGGGAGGACGTGTACTTCCTCGGCGCGCATTGGGGACATCGCGATGAATGGATCATGGGACTCGTCTGGACCGTCTGGCTTTTGTTCTTGTGTGTTCGCGGGACGGGCAAAGGTCAGTCCATTCCAATCTCAACCCACCTCGAGTCTATCCTCTGGTCTAGCAATTAACCCACTGACACCATCCCTAGACTATCTCCATCTCACCAAACGCTTCGGCGCCATCGCAACCTCTCAGTTGCCCGTCCAGTACCTCCTCTCACTCAAGTATCTCAGCCCCTTTGGCTACTTCTTCCGCTCTTCGCACGAGCGTCTCAACCGCTACCACCGCATCCTGGGCCGCATCATCTACTTCCTGCTCATCTTGCACGCCGTTTTCTACAACGTCTTCTTCATCGAGTCCGGCATCTGGCTCAAGCGCTTCTTCGCCTACGTCGTCTTCGCCGGCGTCGTCGCCTTCACCCTCCTGCACACCCTCAATGGCACGTCCATGGCCAAGATGCGCGAGCAGTCGTACCGCGTCTTCTTCGTTGTCCATCTCACTGCCGCCTTTCTCGTGCCGCCGTTGATCTTCTTTCACGCGTCCTCGACGAGGATGTACGTCTCCTTGGCTCTTGGCTTCCTCGTGTTGGATCTTGCTGCGCGGAAGATAGTTACCGTCACTGCACCGGCCATCATCGAGTCTATTCCTGGCACGGATCTGCTTAAGATCTCGGCCTCGATGCCCAGCAAGAATATTCTCAAGTTCAAAGCCCACCCGGGAGCACATCTCTATCTCAACCTGCCACCGGCATCCCGCCCTAACCCCGACCCCCTTTCCACGGGCAACCTCCTCTTCGAATTTCTTTACAACCCCTTCACCGTTGTATCGGCCAATGAGGAATCCGGCGACTTGACTTTTGTTGTCCGCAAGAGAAGTGGACCTATGACAACCCGCCTCGCCGAGTTTGCGGCGGCTGGCGTTCCTTCAACACCGGAGGGCAGAATCCCCCTTTGCATCGAAGGCCCCTACGGCGCCGTAGGAAAGACGTTCCCTGACCTGGTTGGCTCTGGAATTAGTCGCATTCTCCTCGTCGCTGGCGGTGTCGGCGCCTCCTTTGCCGTACCCATATACCATGCCATCCTCGCCGATACGCCTTCCGCCCGCATCCAATTTGTCTGGGCCGTCCACTCCCCCGGCGACGCCACCTGGGCTCCCTCTGACTCCACGGGAAAGAGCCTCATGGACGACGACCAAGTTCAGCTCTTCCTTACGGGCGACATGGGCGTCTCCAGCACTCGCGACACCGCCGGTGGTGACATCCAGTTGGACTCCCGGCCCCAGCATAATGTGAAGCGGCCCAACTTCCAAAAGATCATCGACGACATTTTCAAGACAGGGACGAATGAAAAGGTCGCTGTGCTGGTCTGCGGGCCAGTTCAGATGGGGAGGGAGTTGCGCCGGTGCCTCACGCCCTGGGTTATGAAGGGGCGTGACGTGTGGTGGCACAATGAGAACTTTGGATGGTGAAGGACACCACCAAGCTGGCGTTTGGGCGACTACTTTAGCATATCAAATAGATAGGGTTGATTAATCTTGAACATGGACACTTATTACGTACTGCACCATCAGAGTCTCGCAGTGTTCATTGGCAAAAACCATCATGTTGCTAGGATATATAACAGCTCAACTTCATCTCAAAAACCCACCCTATCATCCGATACCCAGCTCGGTTGAGTTTCAACGCCACCACACCCACCAGCTTCAGCCCTTCATGATATCCTCGCATTGCTGAAAAAAATGCTAAACAAGTCTAATCCCTTCCGTGGGAGGGTGCTGGTCGAATTGGAGAGGCTTCTATGCCATGAACTTGGAAAACAAAAACATCAAAAACTCATGTGGAAAGCGAGGTTTCCCGTCTCATAATAGGCATCGAGGCCAACAGAACCAATGACGCCAAATGACTCCCTGTATCTCTTGCGTCGGAAACAATCAACTACTGTCGGTACCGGGCCAGCTGTGCCATAATGTTCTGGACCTGGACTGCAGCGTCGCCATTGGCGGCGCCTCCACCGTTTGGTGCCTGCTGACCTCCGTATGCGGCGCCATACGCCCCTTGGGGAGGCAACTGCTGCTGAGCTGCAGCATTGCCACCGAGGCTTCCCAAAATCGCCTGGATATCAACCTGTGAAGGGCCTGCGGCAGCGGTAATTGGTCCATGCTGCGCAGCGGTGCCTTGGGGGCCGGTTTGGATCGATGCCAGTAACCGTTGGAGTGTGGCGTTATCAACCTGACCCATGAGACCCGCAATGTCTGTGGGGTTGGCTGGGGCGTGCTGGGCATATTGGTTGGGTTGCTGTCCACCAGGAAAGGCGCCCATCTGTTGCTGAGGCTGTCCGCCGTATGGGTTCGCGAAGCCAGCGGCAGCATATGGCTGGGCATAGCTTGCCGTAGCGCCCGACGCCTTGGCTCGTAGGATGACTTCTGCCGCCGTGGTAGGGTCGAGGTCGACGTACTGGTCGAACCGGACGTTGCTCATGCCACCAGAGCGGTCAAAGGCCTGGACCGGAATCCTCCCGAGGTTTTGAGCCCGAAGGTCGAGGTCTACCACAGCATGAACACCCTCAGCGGCCTGGCGCTGGATGACAGCGTCCTTGGGGATTCTTGGGTGAAGGAACATGACTTCCGACTTTAGGCCCTTTGTCTTGAATGTGTGCTCAACCCATGTGACGAAATCTCGGTTGACATCTGGTTGAAGGATGATCTGCACGTCAGGAATATCGGATCCGTATCGTCGGGGAAGCTCAAGTTCGCCCTCATGTCGAGATCGCCCATACGGGCTGGGGCTCCTCCTTCTGTATGAACTCTTGTCATTGCGTTTGTAGCCGCCAGGAGATCGCGAGCGTCCTCTTCCACGGCCATTGTCGTGAAATCCTCGGTCACGGCCGTAACCATCATCTCTTTCGTAATCGTTTCGACGAGGCGAATGGTTGCGCCCTGGCCGGTAGTCGTCTCGGTTCTGTTGACTATACCGGTCATTTCGGCGCCCACCACCATCGCGTCCACCGCCATCACGACCGCTGTCACGTCCGTTACTCTCACGCCCGCCGCCACCATCACGGCCGCGTCCTCGTTCAGGACTTCGATTTTTTTTCCTTTTTGGATTTGTCTTGGACACGAGATATCTCGAGATCTGTCAATGGTTAGGATTGAAGGGCACATGACACAAAGCCGGGTCGATCGGGGTAACTGACGGATTCTGCGTCCCTTGATCTCAATTCCTTGCAGATTCTCCATGGCACCGTGTCCTTCGTCGATAGTGTGATATTGCACGAACCCGTAGGCCGATTTGAGGGAGATCTGAGCCAGTCTTCCGAATCGGTGGAATAAATCAAATACATCACGCTTCGATACCTTGTCGCTCGAAAGGTTGCCTGTAGAGAATATGTGAGCGCCGTTTTTAGACGCACCAGACGCGGATCGTGTACCAATAAAGAGGCGAGAACCTTCGGGAAACCGGTCCCATTTGGCTTCGGACATGTACTGTCGCTCATCGGCCATGAATTGGTCCCATTGTCGCTGGTAATCAGCATCTTGAGGTCTATCAGTAGCATAAGCGGGAGACTGGGGCGGGTAGGGAGGGGCAGTCAAGGAAGTGATGGCAACGGATGCATTGAGACCACTGGCGGCTGCAGGCGCGAGGTTTCCCAGGGCGTCTGAAGATGTTCCTGGTACGCCCGCAGCGACATATGTAGAGGGCTGACCAGGGGTTGGCGGGACGGCGACACTGGCTGGGATACTTGAACTCGAGCCGGATGGGTGGTGCTGCGAGGTATACGATTGGGATGCTGCTTGCGGCAATGGGGGCCTCGGGGGGAGAGAGGCAGACGATGGGAGAGCAGAGGACGAAGCGTTGGGGCCGGCGGGCAGTTCAGCCTTTGCGGGCAAGGCAGATGGATCATCGCTGGAGGTGGGCTCAGCGGGGGCAGTGAGATCTGCCACGAGGCGCTGGATATCAGCCGACGGGTTGGGAGACCCGGCGGAGTTGGAGTCTGCACTGGCCGTGGAGGGAGAGGTCACCGACTGGAAGCCTGCTTGGTCCGGGTTGGAAGGATGAGCGGCCGACGTGATCGCATCGTCCGTATGTGCTTCATAGGTGGTAAGGACTGATGAACCGGACTGAGCTTGGTGGGCTGAGGTGGATGGCGAGTTATGAACGGCATGTGAAGTCTCTGATGGGTGGCTTGTCAAGTGCTCGGATGAAAGAGAAACTTCGTTGGATTCTCGGGGCATTGATGATACATCTTCTGGCTGAATGTCCCCGCCTTCACCCTCCTCAGGACCAATGGGTGAGTCAAAGGTCTTTGCGTAATCGTCATTGCTGTCGGGCAATTCCTGCTGAGGCGGAGGTTGCTGGGGCTGGGCAACCTCGTCTTGCTCAATCTCGCCGTAGGGGTCGTTGAGGCTGTCGTCATCTACTACATCGTCATCACCGGCGCCCATGATGGGATCGAGGTTGGGGTCGCTGCTAGCGGAGGCGTTGGCGGCGGCGGCAGCAGCAGCAACCATGGCGTCGATGCTATCGACAGTGTCCTGCAGCGCAGGAACCACCTGGGACGCAGCCGAGTGAACGGGCGAGGGGCTGATGGGATCGAGGTTGGCAGTGGCCAGCAGCTCTGCCTCGTCTGGATTCATAGAAGTGTGGATTTTTGAAGGTTTGCTTGACAGCAAGAGGACGCAAGATGCGGAATGTGGGATGCAGGACGTGGAGAGGTCCCGAAGAGCCGCGAGCGCACAAGCGAAGCCAGTCAAGGGTTGCAGTCTAATAGCGACGGAGAATTGGGGCTCGTCTTGTCAGTGGGTGGTGGATGCGGTTGTGGGCGATCAACCTGGCGCAAGTAAAGACCGGGATTGTGCTTGAGAAAATGGGGCTGCAGATGATAAAAAACGAGGGCTGGAGGAACACAAGCAAGCAAGCACCAAGCAAGCAGGCAAGTAGCGGGCGATTGGGCGGTTGGTTCTGCGACGTCGGAGATGGGCGAGTCGCACGAGGACGAGTGGGCTGGTGGGTGGGACGGCGCGCGAGAGCACGAGAGATAGAGGGAGAGAGTGAGAGTGAGAGCGAGAGCGAGAGAGGAAACGCGAGAGAGAGAAGTGGTGAGAGGGTGAGAGGGTGAGAGGGTGGGTAGTTAGACCGTCGCCAAGGAGCGCGTCAGTGGCGACGGAGAGAAGGCGTTAATCGTGTCGATGTCGATGTTAGAGTCAGAATTCAAGAGCCCGCTGCGGGAGGAGTCGATGGGACGAAGGAGAAGAGAGAAGGCTGGTTGTGCCTTGGGTCGGGATGAGGCTGACGGCTTGATCGGGCGCCCGCGCAAAAACCTGGCCGCGGTGGCGCTAGGCAGTTTACAGTAAAGCGGTCAAGAGTGCTGCACGGCAGTTTCACGCCCAAGCCCCAGCAAGGCAAGCCCGAGGCAAGCCACCTGCAGGAGCCGTTCGCCAGGTGGCCGCCAGGTGCGAGCAGCAGGTGTGTGTTACCGGGACTCGATCTCTTTGTTCTCTGTCGAGACACTGTCGAGACAGGCCGCACAGCACCGCATCAGATCGACAATGCTTCAGCAAAGGATAGCCAGAGCATTGAGGCCATGGAAACCCCCCCTGGCCCCATTGTCCAACACGGCATTTTCTGCGAGATTCAAGCGATACCAAGCTTATGAGGCCGAGCTTGATAAAGATGCCCTCGCCGAAGCGCGCGCCTGGTATCGGTCCTTTAGCCCGGCGCAACTCCCCAAGGGCAACACCACATATGCGCGATCTAGCGGGCCAGGCGGCCAGCATGTTAACAAGTAGGGTCTTCTATGCTCTCGGTGTGAATCCTGTGTGGGGGCTTACATTTCAAGGACGGAGACCAAGGCCATTACGGTATACCCCATCAAGGACTTGCTTTCCATGCTCCCGAAATCTATCCATTCTGGCATCCGGAAGTCCAAGTACTACACGGTAAATAGCGACTCTTTGACCTTCCAGGCGCAGACATCTCGATCAAGGGATGCCAATGCAGAAGACAACCGGAAGAAGCTTGTTGAAGAGGTGACGCGTATCTATCACGAAGCGACCCCTGCTGAAACAAGTGAAGAAAAGAGGAAGAAGCACGAAGACATGTTGGTCCGCCCAAACAAACGCCTTACCTAACTATAAACAACGATAAGCCGCTAATTCTCACCAGACGTGACAAGTTTCATGATTCCCGAGTGAAGCAGAAAAAGTTCAACAGCTCCAAGAAGCAGGCTCGCAGGGGCCCTTCCGAGTAAACGCGACATGTCACCAGGGAGAGTCGTATTCGAAAGGTGGGCAATGGACCCAAGGCCTCGGGTAACTGTGACAACCCGAGACCAGGGGCTCGGTTAGAACCCTTGTAATTGATGTGGGATCTCGAGGGCATCGGAGAGGGTGTGGAACGCCCATTGTGCTCATTAGTGGCTATGGCGGCAACAGGAGTTCGTCTGGATGACACGAGACGGAAGCGGGATTGAAACTCAAAGATCAGTACTATGATCGACCGAGTGCTGGTTATGACGACGAAGCGCTGCCGGTAATAACGGGCAGTTCTTGTGTAACGTGAAGACGGGAGTCATGCGAGCAGACTCGAAGTGTTTGAAAAGGAATATGTTAACTTAGGGTGGGGCTTTGTACGAGTACGACCTGTAAATGGGGTTGGAGTCTGGGTAGATATGTAAATATGTGTTATGCGCTTATACACGCACAATATGAGAGAATGCGGAGAGAGAGCCTTCATTGCTCCAGATTGAGGATGTTGTATTACTCAAACACATAATGAATGAGGATCACGCGCGCGGGAGCCCAAGCTCTCCCCTGTCGCAGCCATGACGGGTGGGATGGAAGGCCATCAGATGGGACGACCGTGGCCCGTCTAAATAATTGTCCATGCTTCTAATTTTCACAGCTAAATTCCAGCCCAATATCCAACATCGACCAATATCCCCAAACGACCATAGCAACAGAGACCAACAAGCCCGTGGCGGCCAGCCCATCGCATCCTCACTCGCGTCTAGACACTCTAGTCAGTCTTAGACTCCCTCAGCTCTGTCCAGCCCGGCCTGGCCTGACTCTCAGCGTCTCCCCCCACCCCACCTTTTTCGTCCCGCCTTACGGATCCTCCGTGCAGTAATTATTGAATAAGCCCCCTCCCCCATTGCCATCGCATCAGCGTCCTGCAAGGCAAATCAGCAGCGCCTTGTTGCTGACAATCACGACTCCCGCCGAATCTCCGCCCTCGTCCTGCTTCTGCAACGTCACCACCAACGACTGCAATCTCTGTCGGCCTTCTCTCCTACTGCCGCCATCTCCCTCGCGACTTCTCCTGCTTTCACCGTCACTCGCTCCCCGCCCAAGTCCAGCCCACGCCTCTGCGGGGCATCTCGCATCACCACGCATCACCAAGTCGCCGCAATCGACCCTACACGACACAACAACAATCGCCTGAAGATGGACGCCGCCCAGAAACAACCGCAGCAACCCCAGGTCCAGCCTTGTAGATACAAGGTCGGAAAGACCCTGGGAGCCGGCTCATACTCCGTCGTCAAGGAATGCGTCCACATCGACACCGGCCGCTACTATGCCGCCAAGGTCATCAACAAACGCCTGATGGCTGGCCGAGAACACATGGTACGCCTCGCCTTTACAGCCTTATCCTTTCCTCTACCCGTCTACTCCTACATCGTATCATCTTCATCCCCCTCCCTGGGTTAACAAGCCATGTCGCAAAATAGGTCCGGAATGAAATCGCCGTCCTCAAAAAGGTCTCTATGGGCCACCAGAACATCCTCACCCTCGTCGACTACTTCGAAACCATGAACAACCTCTACCTCGTCACCGATCTCGCTCTCGGAGGCGAGCTCTTCGATCGAATTTGCCGCAAGGGCTCCTACTACGAATCAGACGCCGCCGACCTCATCCGTGCCACCCTCTCTGCCGTCGCGTACCTCCACGACCACGGAATCGTTCACCGCGATCTAAAGCCCGAAAACCTCCTCTTCCGCACCCCCGAGGACAATGCAGACCTGCTTATCGCCGACTTTGGCCTCTCGCGAATCATGGACGAGGAGCAGTTCCATGTCCTCACCACCACCTGTGGGTACCCCGGCTACATGGCCCCCGAGATCTTTAAGAAGTCGGGCCATGGTAAGCCGGTTGATCTCTGGGCCCTCGGCGTCATCACTTACTTCCTCCTGTGTGGTTACACACCCCCTTCGACCCGCGATTCCGACTTTGAAGAGATGCAGGCCATTCTAAATGCCGACTATAGCTTCACACCGGTTGAGTACTGGCGAGGTGTCTCCGACCACGCCAAGGACTTCATCCGGAGATGCCTGACGATTGACTCCACAAAGCGCATCACTGCCCACGAGGCCCTCCAACACCCCTTCGTCGCCGGTTTCATCAACGCCGAGGGCGAGAGCCAGAACCTCCTGCCCAATATCAAGAAGAACTTCAACGCCCGCCGGACGCTGCATGCCGCTATCGACACTGTCCGCGCCATCAACAAGCTGCGCGAGGCTCAGAATGGCATGATGAACGGCGCCCGCTCCAAAGAGCCCAACAGGGGAAACCGCCGCCGCCGCTCGAGCCCCGCAGGACCAGCCTGGTGTCCGGAAGGACGACAGTGCCATCTCCATGAGCAAGGACAGCGGCTACGGAACACAGAGCTCTGTGGACGTGGAGATGGGCAACACGGGTGTTCCCTCGGCGCTGCAGCCAGGCAACAATGGCAACCGTGTTGTCGAGACGAGCAAGGGACTCTGGACCGTTCCGTCGCAGAGGAGGTAGGTGTAGGATGGAGAAGAGATTGCTTACGCAATACGGCAACGAATATTGGTCATAGGTACTGCGAACACGGTACCAGACGGGCGATGCGAAAACGGGCTCACGATAGAGGAGGTTGAGGCTCGTGCTTTGGGTTGTAAGAGGAGTGGAATGCTAGCATATACGACCACGACGAGGGAAAACGGAGGAGCAGCCAATTATTGATCTATGGGAGGCAGGCAGGATTTCTGAACATTTTCTCCTTTACTTGTGCTCTCTTTCCTCTCCCACACACCACCGGGGCACGGAGCTGGTCGACGGCCGGATGAGGGTTGGACGGACGGCAGGATCGCCGTTCCATGCCCGGCAGAGCATTCAAGTGAGGATCTTCAGGTCCTCACGAGGACAGCTCTACCTTTACTACTTTTTTGTTTCCACGTTTGCTTTTCGTCTTGTTTTCTCGTCATTTTTCATGATCTTAGTCCCGACGATTTTTGGAGTAGATACCAGCGACACCAGCTAAATATAGCGAGGCACCAGGGCGTTCCAGATGAAGAGTCTCTTATTTCTCTCCTGAATACTCTCTCTTTCGTACTCGAGTGTGACTTGATATAAGTGATGTCTGGGAGGTATCGAGAATATAACGTATGCGTTGCTTTGTGTACTGATTCATGTGTATTCCATGTCTTCGGGCTATGATCCCATCCTCTCGAAGAAGTCGAGGAAGGGATGAAGTTGTCTTTCCAAGTCAAACCCATCACCCAAGGCAGATAAAGTGCGAGCCTCGGGTAATCATGTCAATTATCTAAGGCAATGAAATATATTTGTTTCATTCAACATTATCGGTGTCTATTAATGGAATATGAGATGGTCAAGTGATTACCGACAGGAGCAGGTTGACGGACAGTTCGGCATCACAAAGTGCAGACAATTCAGTTATTGACAGATCATTGTGTCTGTTATTCATCTTCTTCTCTAACTCCTACTGTCTAGCGAGTGGTATCTTTGGTAAGTTCATTTGCTTTCTCCTCAGCAGTTTGCCTCACTGCACCTGGCAAGGCCATCTTCAAATCCAACTCGGGAGGCAGTGAGCCAGTCCCGGTTCGTCCCTATCAAAAGGGCGTGGTGGTTCCATTTTCCTCCCCCACACGAGCTCTAGCGAGTGTCTCAGCGCATGGTTCTCCTCCTCTTCTCATGCGCGAATTAGCCTCCGCTGCTTTGTATACATTACTCTATCAGATCCCCGTCATCCGTCCAGGGTTATATGCATTATGGGGACACCTCCCTTGATGTCCCCAATTCCCATTATTACAATTTCCGTCCCTCTGACGGCCCGGCGTCAGAATCCAGTTTCTGTCGTAAAACACCGAGTTGCGCCTAATCGCTGTGCCAATGAATGCCAAAGATGTAAAAAAGAAAAAAATATGTGACGTCGAAAATTAATTAGGATGTTCGGGAATGTGTGGGGTCGTGAATCTCGACACAAGTCGTGCCGAGGGAGGTCGGTGATCGCGTGCGGCAACGTGGATTGGATCGAGTCGGTTTACCGTGCTACAACCACTTCGCTTAGGTCGACGTCTCTCGGGGGTGTGTGGCCGTCCCAGAGCTGGGCGTTGTCCATATCCATCAACATCCCTGGAATGGCCTCTTCAGAGAGGGTTGGGCTTAGGGTGCCGCTCGTGGAGCTGCAGCTGGAGCTGCTACCGACAGTCCACCCGTCGCTTGAGTCGGCCCTGCGGCGATCCAACAGACCAAGGCCAAAGTACTCGCCATACTCCTCGTCAGTGTTCTTCTGGCGATCGCCGTACTCCACAATTTCGTAGTCCCATCGGGTCATCTTGTCCTCCTGACGCTGAGGCAACCATCGGGCCTTGGCCACGTAGAAGAAAGTGGCGGCGATGAGGCCTCCACAGACCAGATCAATCGCATAGTGGTGGCTGAGGTACATAGTAGCCCACCAGACCCAACCAGCGTACACGATGAAGAAGGTTCGGAACTGCGGGAAGCAGTGGGACATGAAGAGAGCCTCGAGAACGGCATTGGCGGCATGGAGCGAGGGGAATGCACCGAACGGCAGAGGCGCACTCGTGAAGTTGGTCGTGTAGAGGTCAATACCGAAGATCTTGTCAATGCGAGCGAGACCGGCGGGTGATCCGGGCATGCCGTAGGCAGCCGGGACCAGGCCGTGCTCATTTTCATACCAAGGCGGCGTGCAGGGGAAGAGGATCTGAATTGTGACACCGAGGATGCTCATCCAGCCGAAAGTTCGTGCGAAGACCGGGGTCGAGCCTGGGGCGGAGAAGATGAACATAATTAAGGAGACGACGACGGGGGCACCGAAGTGCATTATGCCGTAAGGGAGCCAGGCAAGAATGTCGAGAAAAGGATGCTGATGAGCGGATAGGATGTTGGAAAGGTTTGCGCCGTAGAGGACGTTCTCCAGAGCGGGAAGAACGCGAACCCAAATATGGGGGCGGTAATCATAGGGGATAAATCTGGAAGGGGTGTTAGGGGGCGAAACCATGGATTTGTGGAAAATGGGAAAAAGCTTACCGACTGCAGAAGAAATACAACAACCAAATCCAAATCATCGACGATGGAAGGAAGAACTGTCGCGTGGCGGGCATGGAGATAACCCAGACACTGAGGAGAACGGCGAGAGTCTTGACGCCGGGAGCAGGGGGAGCGACCCAGAGCGAGAAGAGAGCCAACAGGGCCAGAAAGAGGTACTGGAGATCTGATGTGCACCACTTGTGCTTCTGGAGATCACGCAAGCCATCCCAAGCATTGAACGAAGTCTTCAAGGTGGTGATGTCGTCGACACCCGGGTGGGCTCTTGACTTTGACTTGCTGCGCCGGCGGCCAATTCCATATCGGTGGGGGATGGTGTTGAGGAAGGGCAGGTTGAGGTGCTCGGGCCAGAGGAGCTGCAGCTTGGGCTTGCCCGAGAGAGTGGCAGAAAGGTCGTTCATGATCGCCGTCGAGGTCGAGGTCGTCCGGTAGAAGTTTTTGTCGATGACCCAATATGAATACCCAAAAGCTACCGCATAATCCAAGTAACCTGGTCACAAGAAGTGATTTCACCACCGTCGGGAACTCGGATGGTCGGGGAGTCGGTGGAAGCAGTCGCCGTCGGAGCAGGAGGCCGGGAAGGGAGGCGAGGCAGCACGCGACAGGACGCCACACGGAGACGAAGTGTGAAGCTAAGTGACTCCGAAGATGAGAGAGAGTGATGGCTGAGAGAGGCTGTGGGAAGGGCCAACAGGAGAAGGGAGAGAAAAGAGGAAATAAGAGGACGAGGCAAGGAGAGGAGTAGAGGTAGTAAAGAGTGCGAGGGGAGGGATGAGGATGATGACGAGGTGCAGGACGAGATGCAGAAGGGGCGGCTTGGGCGCACTGGTGCTTTTGTTACTTGCGGCGCAGGCTCTGCTCGGTCTGCTCGCTCGGGCTCCTCGCTCTTACACGGACGCTGCGGACACTGCGGACAACGGAAACTCACCCTCGGACTCGCAACCCTGCCGCACAGCGCCGTAATGCACTGGGCGCGGCACCTAAAAGCCCAGGCTACAACGCTGCAGCGACAGGGCAGCAGCGAGGACACACGACGGGCCGGGGGCCAGCGCTAAGCCATACTGCCCCAGTGCTACCATCCCCCAACCCACAGCGGCTTTTGCAGGGCTTCGTGCTGTTACAGGGCCTGGCGACCAGGGCGCGAAAGGCCCAGGGCTAGTGGCTGATGCTGATGGGACAGCCCCGGATGCTGCGGGAAGAGCTGTGGGTACAAGGGGGCCAAGTACCTTACTCTCCTTGCGAAATTGCACTGGGGCGCCCGGCTAAGCCTGATTGGCGCCTCCGTCACGGCTCTAGCCCGGTCTCTGACGGCCGCGGATTGCAGTGACGGCCACTGACGGGCGCCGGGAACCAGTCACAGTGGCGGACTCCGAGGAGTCGCGTGTGTCCGCTCGCGTGCAGTTTCTCTGCTGCGTGCTGACACAGCACACACAGCGCACACAGCACAGTCTTCCGCACAGTTTGTCGCACGCACAGCATCCCTCCGGCGTTGGCGGAGGCACGGAGTTTGAGCTACCCCCGACGCCGGCGAATTACCGCAATTTCCTGACAGTGTGCGCCAAGGCTTCGCTACAGCCCATTGTCGCGTGAGGACAGGCCTGGCTTGGAATGACAGGACGACGGCTTGGTAACCGCGTCGCTAGTCGAGGCCGTTTGACCATTTGGAGGTCCGCATCGCGCGGACGGGCGGACATGCTTCTTCGTACACGTATCCCCTATACGGGATACGCTTCTAGTGCAACAAGTCTATTTGTTTAATGATTTCAGAGAAATGAATCGGACGACGAGGCGACGCAATGGCTGTGGGCGAGCGAGCGATGGAGCGATGGAGCGAGCGATGGAGCGGGAGGCAGCCCATCGATCCCTGCCCGATGCCCTTCCTTACATGCCAACGAAGGACCTCACCTAAGCACCTAAGCACCTAAGCGAGCAATTCTTCTTGGCGGTTTCGTTGGCATCTGCCCGCACAAGTAGGGCAAACAGGCAGCAGACAGGCATGTCGACAGATGAGGACGATGCTGTTGCTCCTTCTAACTAGTTCTTCTTCCTCTGCTGCTGCGCTCAGGGCCAAGACAACATCCCAAGGCGCAGCGTAGGCTGACCGAGCTGGTGCTTGTGCGGAAGGCGGGCAATCCACCGTGTAAGATTAGAGGGGGGCTCGCCGACGTGGACAATCCCTCCACCGAGTCCCATCCATAATCATTCGCGAGCGGGACCATCCTTCACCTCAGCACCCAATCCCAAACTCCCACGAGATGAATGGGATGAAAGAGAGACGAGGAAGGATCATCTTTGCGTCCGTCCGTTTCTTCCACTTGATTGTGGCTGTTTACGTCGACGTCATCAATCTACGGTTTGCACAGCCGCTCTCAGTAACGGACACCCTTGTCGAGCTGGGCTCTGTCGCAGCGTCCATAACTGTGACACAGCAGGGACGGACTAAGCACAGCCATGGCGATGACTACACAGTGTACCACTCGACATGGCTGAAGAGGCGTGTTTGTGCTTCGCACCAGGAGGCAAGCCACCGGATGAGACCTGGGGAAGCAAGGGAAGCTTAACTAAGTTTAATGTCTCGTCCGACTCCGCCCACGAAATTGGCGACGATCACCCGGGGGTTTAAACATCAGACAAATGATTGCGACAGCCCACAACAACAGCAGATGGCTGAAGCGAGAAATACGCGGAAAGCATAGAAGCATCGCGAACCATAATGTCCGGTCCGGGACACGGGCATGGCAAGGCTAGATGACTGACATCACCGAGATTCGCTGGGATGCAGCCGAAGCTCCGGCCGACGGCTGGGTATGGGTACCGGGGCACAGCGAATCTTGCCAAGGACATCTCAATTCGCCTGCAGAACAACAATGCCCCGTGGCCCTATGGATGGGGCCGGCATGAACAAGGCGAGACCGACGCCGACAGCGAGCACGGATGGCAGAGAAGGTTCAAAACTTCAGTGGACGCACCTACCTGGATGTTCCTTCTAGTGAACGGTCTCTCACGATTTAGGTGCGCGCCGCCCAGCAACGAACGAACTTGAGCTGCAGGCGAGGTAACTCTCCGATGGATACCTGCGTCTCCACCGGCGGAACTAGATGATGATGTCGATGACGATGCGGCCGCGAGAGTAAAGAAAAGAAAAAAAGCCATGGCCCCACTGCAAAGTTTCATAGCAACGCCCGAGAGATCGAATGGGAGCTGAAAAAGCGGGGCCTTCGGTGCTGGCGCCGGCTCTGGAGCCAATGCATCTCGTCGAAGGGGGCCAAGGAACAGCCAAGAGCAAGGTACTTGGGCTACTTGGGTCGCAGGTACCTTTCCTCCGCGGACGACAGGCTCGAGGTGGAATGCTTCTCTACCGTGGAATGGCTGCTGTTTTTTCTCCCCCTCGCTTTCGCTCACGCGCCACCCCAGCTCGCCAGCTCGCAACTCAACGACCCCTCCACACCTCCCAAAAGCACTCCACTCCGCATCCTGGGCCGCACGAGATGGCGCTTCGTGGGGTGGCATGCGCGCGCGCTCCTGGAAGCCTCAAATGGTGTCTCAAATGTACCTCTCATGCAGACATCCCGCCATGAGGTACCTTAAGGTGTCTGGGTCGCACTTCGCAATTGCCAGGGTCAGCTTCAGCATCCGCATCCCATGGCATTTACGACCGGGTCCCAGCGGCTAGCGAGCACGGGCATCGCCCACAGAACGGGTATCGACGAGCAACCGGCATTCGGCAGGCTGCCATCTTCCACCTCTCCCAACGAACTAAGAGCTCAAATAAGATGAGGATCCTGTGCTTACGGGATCGTCCTCTTGCCAACTGGCTCGACTACTCAGCCCTGTTCATCTCAGCCCCGGTAGCTTGTGCGCCTCAATGTGTGTCCACAGTACCTCACCAAGGCCTGTTCCTTACCAGCATTGTTGACGATTTGCGCAACGGCCGAGGCGCATCCCGCATCCCGCATCCCCAGGCTCCAGTCCCCAGTTCCTGACCTGCGTTGCAATCCATACAACCCAATCCATCTCACACGCGTGCTGGAGCGTACGTGGTCCGGCTGCGTGTGCTTAATCCGCCTCTCAGGGGACGCGCAGACAGCAGGGGTCACGGCGACCCACGAAACGCCCAGCTGGCAAATCCCCCGGCCCATCCGGAAGCAACGGACCCCTTGGCTCTGGTTGTTGCGACGCTGTCATAGACGGCACCGCTCAGTTCATTGCCATTGAATAATTGTGAGCTAGATGACTAGCTCGCTCTGTGTACCGAATTATGCAGAATCGTTTATCGGCGAGTGACGTCGTTGTCTCCGTTCCAGCGCGGCGTCGGACTGGCGTTAGTCCCGAGCCCGATTGTGCAAGTGAGCTAAAATGGGCGACTCCATTGTCGCTACTCCGTCCACGATGCAATGCGATGCAATGCGATGGGTGCGAAGCCGAAGCGCGATGTCAGGGTCCAGACGTGGACCCCGGCGCGACCTAGGCAACGGCTTTGGGGGCGTTAAGCACACACACAGTACAGGAGTAGCAAGGGTTGATAAGATTTGGGAGGGTCGCTTTCAAACTCCCACACCAGGGATGCGAAACCCGTTGAGCCTGTCGAGGCTCGAGTCTTTGATAGCGCCTGTTAGGTGACGATCCTCGCATGTCTCGGACTTGTTCCTCGACTGATGCTCATTTGTCGGCCGACCCAGCTGGTCATTCCTCTGTGCGCCTTGCGGAAACGTGCTTACGAGGGTGCCCCTGGCGCTGTTGAATCAACCTCCCGTCATCCTCTATCTGCATCGGTAGGCACGCGCGCGACCTCACCGCAATCCAAATTCTCCAAGCTTAGTCTTGTTGGTCATACTGAATTGCGCTGAGGCGCACGAGCTACCAACCCTTAACACCAAAAACATAGGCGGACGGCGCTAGGCTCTTGGCCCTGGCGCCATTTCGCTCTTTGCAACACAGGGCGATCCGATGAGATGAGGGTGGATGGGCCGCGCGCAAGTCCCTCTCTACCGAGCAGTAATTAGCCAGCCCGAGCATCTGGCTCGCGTGACTGGCCCCGGACCCCGAAAGCGAAATCTCGGTGCAATAAATTGATTATATCCGCCGCCGGTCCTCCCTCATTAACGACAATACGGAGGAAACTAGGCAAAAGGAGACAGGGTAAGATGGATGAGATGGACGGATGGACCTCCTTGAAGATGTTACATGTTACAACCGACAGCAGTCAGCACGGCCCCGACTTTGTCGTCGTCGCATGCGACCCGGCACTTAATGATGGCGAGCATGCGGCGCTTGTGGCCGGGTCCAATCCTCCACCATTGGCCATAGCTGCAATGCGACGGCACTAGCTCACCAACTGCCTCACTTGCTTCCGATCTGGCGCGGCGGATATCTTTGGCGTGCGCGGTGGGCGGCCGGATTGTGCACTGACAGTTGTACACCGACTTGGTAGTCGACAGTAGTAACACCTCGATCTTCGGTGGTGGGTGGCTGGGAGCTGGAAGCTGGTCGCGTGTGGTTGCAAGCTTCACCAAGCTGTTGCGCCGCGCTCCGACAGCGTCACACCGTCATTCAGTGGCAGTGGCCCCAAGCACATGCTGGCCGTCGTGGGGATTGTGTTCCAGACCGCAACCGCTTGAGCCATCGCAGCCCTTCGCGATGGACCCTTGGGACCGACACAGATCCGTCAGCATTCGTTGCATGCCCTCGCTCCCTGCAGCAGGCTAGACGAGACATGCAAGCACACACTCATATCATGGGGTCCAATAGCCTCACTCGCTCCAACGGCTCTGGCGACATCCAGGCTGCGGTCTCGTGCCCTCGTGAGCCACACCGGCACGGCTGCGTGGCACCAGAGCTGAGCGAGGTATCCTGACACCGCACTCCATATCAGATCCTGAGACCTTCAATATCACCTAGCCCTCAGAGCCCATGCGCCAGCCGAGGTAGCCGCCTTGGCTGGCCCTCGTCAGTCATATCAACTGCATATCCCGCTACGGAGTGGTGGCTGATCATTGACAGGGTCGAAGGACTCTGCATCTAAGTACCTCGCGACCACAATGCGATACTTACTACTGCTTCTATCAAAATCATACACTCGAGCCGTCGTTGGGCTTCAACAAGCCATTAATTACCGTGGAACCCGCCGGGTCTCCACCCAACGGGCCCCGTTTTCTTCTCTTTTTTTTCGCCGTCTTCTCTGTCTCGGCCGATTTTGGTCTCGCCTCCCGATGAAAACGTCCTATCACTTTTCGGCGGAGCCCGCAGACCCATCAGAAAGTTGACCTAAAGAAAATCTTTTTCTTTTCTTTCCTCTTGGCCGTTGGTCCGTGGTCGGTAGTTTGCGGCCGGGACTTGTCGGTGTGGATGTCATTGGCACCGGCGGGTGGGACGATCAATGAGGATCGGCTTGCCCTGGTCGCCTGATGCCTTTGTGTGTCTCGTCGCCGGCCGTTCCGGGATGCAGGTTTCTGGCGGCATGGCATGTCACGACGTAGTATGGGAGTTGTTGCAGGCCTCGGTCGGCATGGGTGGGTTCTGCAACAGCAAAAAACCGCTCGCTAGTCACGCACGACTTCTTTTTTTCTTACCAGTGGATCGTTGTCCGTGGAACGTGAGGTTATTCGGCATGAACCGCGGGAGCCTCGGCTTTTGGCGACGGAGCGTGCATTTCTTTTTGCTCCGGCTGTTCAAGTTGTGTGCTGTTGGATGTCCGCGGAGACTTCGGGCCACTCCGGCCTCCCGCCGGCCCCGAGCTGCCGAATCGGACATTGCCAACGGAAATTAAGACCATGGATGGTGGTTACTGGCTATTGCTTGCTTCTGATATGTGTATCGTAATCTGCGTCATGCTGAAGATGTCATGCTTGTTCCAGAGCTTCGAAGTGCTCACTATGACCATGCATGAACCTATTGGGTCCTCAACCCGACACATCATCCACGCGTTGACTTGTCGACGCTGTGTCCACGTAGCGAGCCATGCAGCTTCACAAGTGCACACAGAACGGCTACACACACTGGCCGTCGTTGAACAATCCATGCCAACGTAATACGTATATTGCTGTAGTCGTGGCCCTACGCCCCGCAGTTTCGAGCGGCGCATCACTACTTATGCGGACTGGATCGACAAGGCTGGTCACTGCATGAGTCTGTGACCGCCTGGTCGAGGCTCACGGATGATCCTAAGCTGGGATGTTTGCTCTTATGGCCGAACGCAGAAAGAGAATTGTCTGGAGACTAAATTTCCAACGTCATACTATCATCTCTTGAGCCTTCACTAGGTAGATTGACGATGAAGACTCCCTTGGTGTTGAGTAAAGAGCACCCTGCTCATGACATCTCTTCCTTGGCCAGCAACATGGCCAGTACAAGGACATTGAGTACAGGAGCAAAGTATCGACGTCAGAGCGAGGAGCCAATCACTTATGAGCAAAGTGCAAAGGTCCGAATTGCTTACTTCTTCTTGTTCACTCGCCGCATGCGCCTAACCCAAACTCTCACATCAGCAACCCAATCAACCAAACAAATCCCACGTTGCACAAGGTCTTCCCATCCCATTCCACCCCAAATCCCGGCCCAATCAAATCCGGGGTCCAAGGTCTTTGACGCCTCACCCCCCCTTCTTCTCTTGAACTCGGCCAAAGAAAATAAGCTCATGTCATGTCCACCTGGACAACGGGGGCTAGGCTGCGGAACCTCTGGCATGTGCGATCGGACACGTCATCGTGATGGTGGTGGAGACTTTGGCTAAACGTCGCGAGTGAAGTCTATGTGAGGTTTGGAGGAGCTTGTAGAGCTTCGGGTTGAGCTAGGGAAACTCTACCCGGGAACCTGGGACTGGGGTTGTTTTGAACGGAGGAGGAGAATGTGTTCATGGATTGCAAGGCATGGTTTGCAGTGTTGAGTATTGCCATTTGCACACATGCATCCTGCTATCGCATCCTGCTATCCGCACACCCAAGAAAGGTATCTCAAATGCTCATGAGTTATCAATAATGCACCTAATGCAGTATTCGAAGGGAAGAAGTTTAGTAAAACTGACTCGTAGTGTTTGTCACTCTTCGAAAACATTTTTCTTCTTCATTAAAACAGCAATGTAGGCATTTGGCTTACACGTGTACTGGCAACCACACGCTTGGATCAAGTACCTGGAGTCAGCTGAGGCTCGGTGGAAAGATCTGCGTCTGTGTGCGAATAGTAAAGCGCTTATTATATGGATGAACGATCATTTCCCGATTATCAGACCAGCAAAGTATTGCCGACATCAGTGCAAACAACAAGAAAATATCCTCATCCCTGGGATTCGCGACATGGAAGATGCTAATACATGTCATTGGGATTCATATTGTAAGGCTGAACTAGTTCTGCGTGCTATTACTAGCTTCTGAGGAAGAGAAAGAAGTAGAGAGTGTGGACGGATAGACCTAACAGACAGATCTTCCATCCCTGACAGATACGGAGATGATATGTTCGTCACATCTATCTACCTGGGCCTACGTCGAACACGGGACCTATAAGACAGCCTTGTAATATATAACGGTTGATTGTTCTTGTTAAGTTAAGGGCACACTCTCCTGAACATGGGGGACATGACCTTGAAACCCCGAGGTGGGCTGGCTTCTTGAGATACATGATGACTTCAGAGTGCAAAGAGAATGTCTAAATAAAGCTCGGTGAACGACGTTGTGTACTCAGACATTTGACTACAATAATATATACTTTCTCGTCTCAACTACCGCCTCAACGACGTCCAACTCATATAGGAGTCCCTGACCGAGGAATCAAGCAAGCACTTCCGTGGCCGTCTCATCCTCCTGAAAATCACCACCAACGCCATGCCGCATTATCCGAGAGAGACACGTGTCTCGCCGCGGTATCAAAGCACCAAAATCGTATCAAGTCAAGCAAGAAAAAGAGAATATGCGAGTCGTCCTCGGCATCCAGCGCGACCGCCCCCTGTGCCTTTGGGAGAACATTTTCCTCAAGACTTTTGTTGTTAAACCAAACCAAAAACGCGTGAGGCAGTGGCATGCCCAGAAGATATGGTAGAGCCATCATCTTCTGTTCTTGAAGGGATAAGATGGGTAAGATGGGTACATGGACTTCTAGCTCGACCCGACCTTGGGCGGTGGCACTGGCGTCACCTTTCTGCTGGGTGTTTTGGCCTTGGCGCTCTCCTTCTCCTTGCGCTTCTTGGCGCGCTTCTCCTCCTTGGTGAGGTTGGGTGACGAGGGGGGAATCCCCTGGGAGGAGTGAGGAATGGCGGGCACAGGGACAGGCGTTTGCTTGGAGTTGTTGGTCAGGATAGGCAGCTCAAGCTTGGGCTCCTTGACCTTTTTGGACTTCTTGGAGGTGCTGGGTGCCGGGGGAGAAACAGATTTGGGGGTGGGAGTGGCCTGGGGGATGGCTGGTGGCGGGACATGAGTCTGCTTCTTTGCGGAAGTGGATGGTGCCTCGGAGCCAAGATCCGGGCTGCCAGAGCGGTTCGTCTTCTGCTTCTTCGGCTTGATCACAGCAGACTTGCTCTCCGCCATCAGTTGCTCGGCGGCGGCGGCGGCATCATCCTCTGAGATGGTGTGCTTCCGCTTACCCTTGCGAGCGACTTCAGGGGTTGGGACATCCAGTGTCCGGGAGCTTGGGGGTTCAGTAACGCTTGCGCCGGCGTTCTTTTGCTTCTTCTCCTTTCCGGCCGACGGTGTAGCCAGAACATCAGCGTCCTTATCCTTACGTTTCTTTTCTTTCTTGCTTGAGGCCTTGGTAGTAGGGACAGCAGGAGCTTCCGTCATCTCGGTATCCTCTTCCGCCTCGCTACCGTCCGCCTCGAGGCTGCCGGTGGGCTCGTTGACACCGATGGGCTGGTACCGGGGCTTGAGACCCTTGGGCTGGGCGCGAGGGGTTCGTCTTTCAGTGGGTTCAATGGCAGAGCTAGGGAGGTTGGCCAGTTGTGTAATCTTCTTGACCTGCATGACTTGGTTGACTTGTCGAGTAGCTAGGTATGTCGAGTTAGCACCGCGTTAGAATACCGAAGGCGCAAAAAACTTACAAGATCGATATTGTGAGCCGTCTGCAGATGGAATGAGGATCTGAATGTTGCCCTTGGGAGCAATGCTCTCGAACGAAACACCATAGTCATCGCCGCCGTGGGAGAAGAGTGGGTTGCCGCGCTGAGAATGGTCCATGGGGATCTCCAAGTTTCTGAACCACGGAGATGGGCACGTTGGAGGGGACAGTGAAGTACCAGAATTGCTTGCCCTCGAGGTTGGCCTGGTTGCAAATCTCAGCCACGTCCTTGCCATTGACACCGTCGTCGCCCTTGCGGAGGACGAAATCGGGGGCGATGAAGTTGGGGACAGCAGCGAGCTGTCTCTTATCCTGGCGGTCCTCGATATGCATAGACTCATCGGCCATCTCCTCGTCCTCGTCCTCACTGGACGAAGAGCTGTCGGCCTCAGTTTCGACTGGCTTCTTGGTAGGCTTGACCGGCTTGGCCGGTTCGTCTTCGCTCTCGCTCTCGCTCGAACTCTCTTCGCTGGAGCTGCTCGAAGTCGTTGCAGTAGTAGCCTTTCCGTTCACCACGGGCTTCGCTTTGGCCTTGGTCTCAGGCTCAGCTTCACTCTCAGATTCGCTATCAGAAGAGCTGGATTCCTCGCTGCTGGAATCAGAGCTGGCCTCCTTGGCAGCGGCAGGCTTGGTGGGCTTCGTAGCTGCTTCACTGTCGCTCTCACTATCGCTCGAGGTGTCGGATGAACTGCTGGTATCGTCCGAGGACACTGCCTCAGGCTTGACCTTGGCAGACTTCTTTGCCGCGGTTGTGTTCTTGGAAGACGCGTTCCGTTCGACGTCGCTATCGGCGATCTCGACGTCCTTGTTGCGACGACGCGAGGCAGGAGTGGGAGTCTTCACATCAGGCGCGCCGAGTTTTCGAAGAAAGTCAGAGCCACCCTCACCGTCACTGCTGCTGTCGCTGTCACTGGAAGCTTCTTCGTCATCGTCGTCGCCGGTGCTCTTGAAGAGGTTGTTGGGATTGAAGGAGTCGGGGTCCTTCTTGACGGCGGGCGCACGGCCAGCAGGGCGGCGGTTGAACTGAGATTCGGCGGACAGGCCCTTCTTGGTGTTCTCGATGTGCTTGCTAAGCGAATGTATCTTAAACGGTTGCTTGTGCGCCATCGTGGGCGGTTTTCTGGGCGTGGTGCGCGCTGGGGAGGACTCAATTGGCAAGGTGAGGGAGGGTTGAGAGGTGAAGTGCTCGAAGTTGGCGATGAAATTTTGGCGGGTGGCAGAAAGTCGAATCGCGCTAGTGCGGTCCCCCACCGAGACGCGCTGGGTCACTTTTTTTTTGCGCAAGGGAAAATTTGGTGGCTGCGCTTATCGATAAGCCTCACTTTGCTCTCACTTAGCCGCTCAGTCATGGATGAACTGGACAAACGAGCTCATCGATTGATGGCTTGACCGCGTTTCCCGGTTCCATTATTGTGCTACTAGAGCTAACATGCCATTTTATCTTACTGCGTCTGCGAGTATTCGAGCATCGGCGTTTGACTAAGAGACAAGGCCGATCCCCTTTGCCATGTCATCCAACAAGAAACGGAGACTGGAGGGTCTCGAAACTCCAAAGTGTAAGCCGTTGCATGCCATCACGGCCCTTTATCCTCTTAACTAGAAGAGTTCATTCAAGTTTATGTACTGACGGTAGATGCTGTAGCTATGAGCGCCATCAGTGCCCTGGCAGCCCGTCGACGGGAGGCAGCGAGTGCTGCTACACCCCCAGCCAATACTTCCCAGAGGTTGACGACAAACCAATAATAAGCACCACCAACTTTTATAGCCCCTTGCAAAAAACTGGAAGTAAGGGCGGACCACATGGGACACCTAGCAAGAGCACCCCGAAACCGTCTTCGCAACA
The DNA here is from genome assembly GCA_002991585.1 of Ilyonectria mors-panacis. NCBI lineage: Eukaryota > Fungi > Ascomycota > Sordariomycetes > Hypocreales > Nectriaceae > Ilyonectria > Ilyonectria mors-panacis. The sequence goes on from PPHJ01000068.1 coordinate 983,858, forward strand.
ACGGGGTTCTGAATCCCGTGTAGCTCGACTCAAGGCTGTCCTCTCCCCAAGGTAGACTCTCTGATATCTTTCACCGTCTACGAAACTGACAAGTGGTTCAGCGACAGTTTGAGCAATGAAGCCTCGGAGTCATCGGCATCCTCTCAAAATATCATTCAGTACTCGTCCTTTCGACCAACCAAGAGGAATCACCGTATCAAAACTGGAGGCGTGGTTGAACTGCGGCTGGAAGAGAGTGAGGTACGATTCGACCCTTAGTATCTGGAGCATGTCACGCTGACTTTAGTAGCGATTTATAGTCCTCGGCAGCTTTGGTATTAGGGTTCTGCGTGGTGAAGTGACCATCGCGGGTGCCTGCTTGCGGCCTTCCGAGACCATCCAATGGATTCACGCTCCTCACTGCCATGCAGTTCCGGTGTTGCGAAGCGCGGAGAACACGGGCCTGGAGCTTCACCCAGATAATGCCGCGAGAGGGCTACGTCAGTTGGGCCGGTTGTCGCCTTTATTCAGGAAGATGTGGAACGAACCAGCGGACGCGACCTCGGGGAAGAGAAGCGCCAAAGAAGCAACTTTCCAGATTGTGAGTCTCCAAACTTTCGAAACTATGCCTAGCTAACAATGTTGCAGCTGCATACTTCTGAAGATGCCCCTAAGCGATGTATCATCCAGGACCTGGCCTCACCCCCTGAATGGAACAAGAAGCTTGCTTCTCTGGTCTCAGCCGCCCGCAAGAAACCGTCTCTGTCGACCCTGGTTTGCGGACCAAAATCAGCAGGGAAATCTACCTTCTCACGACTCCTCACAAATAGGCTTATAACAGACAGAATTTTGAGCCAGAGCGCCAAGGGTGTTGTGGTTCTTGACCTAGACCCAGGGCAGCCCGAGTACGCCCCCGCGGGCACGTTATCCCTCGTCCATGTCACGCAACCGAATCTATCCAGTCCATTTACACATCCTGGCATCAATGACTCTGCGAACAAGATCGTTCGGTGTCATGCCCTGGCATCTGTTACCCCCTGCCACGAACCCGGAGCTTTACCTCGCTTGTGCCGCAGATCTCTTTGACACATACAGCAAGACGCTTCAAGACGTCCCAATCATTGTCAATACTCCCGGTTGGATTCTAGGAACGGGACTGGACTTGCTGTCCGAGGTGATAGGGCAGATGGAACCTGATGAAGTACTTTACATGTCAGAAGATGGGCCAGCAGAAACTGTCGACACGTTGCGGGGTGTGACCAAGTCAACCTTTTCGAATTGCCATCCCAACAATCCGAGTTTACCTCAAGGACTGCTGCGCATTTGAGGGCGATGCATACAATGTCATATTTTCACCTAGACGAGCCGAGTTCGAGTTTGTTGGACTCGGCAATTCGGAGGATGAGATGGAACCCAACTCCTCTCAGCGCGAAGCCTCCACTTCTAGTTCCATATTCCTCACCGCAACCTGGGATGCGGTGTCTCCTCTCATACGACTACCAGGCACCTCCAGAACTACTAGCAGATGCGGTGAATGGAATGGTCCTCGCCGCTGTGGAAATTGAGGATCCGAAGGCGTTTGGAGACTTGGAACTGGGCTGGCCATCTGCCCCAACCACGAATACCATGGAAGTTGATACAAACGCCAAGATGGGATCGAGGCGTGTGCTCCCTACCACACCTGAAGGCCTCCCCTTTATTCCAAACTACAATGATGTTGCCCTCGACCCCAGGTATTCCCGTACTGTCGGGTTGGTTCTCATTCGTGGAATAGACACAACGACCAAGACCCTCCAACTATTAACGCCGATTTCTTCTGATGTCATCAAGGACATCAAATCGAAAGATCGAGATATCGTCCTTGTCCATGGCAAGTTTGATGCCCCAAGCTGGGCATACACTGAGGACCTTTACGAGCAAGCTGGAAATGACGAGGGAACTGATGAATGGCTCGATGTCACGGAAGAGGACACAGACGATGATGATTCGACTGCGGAGCCAGAGGATGTCGAGAAAGTCAGCGACCTTACGGCAATTCCTTGGGTGGAGGTACTAAAGGGTAATGAAAAGCGACCAGTTGGATCGAGAGTATGGAGGGTACGGAGAGATCTGGGGCGGAATGCGGGGGATTAGGATGCCATCATCCTCACTGTATGGGTGGATCGCTGGCAGTTGTGGGCGAGGAAGTCCGGCATTTCCCCCGCTTTTGTCTCGGCAAAGAACTGAGAGACGTGGCACGTTACCTTACTCAAGCTACTGAGGCCAAAGATGATTGTTGGCCTGAACTCGATTAGCTGAGAGGAACGATCTCTAGAACGAGGCTCGGTGCAGGTTTCTGAATCGGGAGCAGAGCTTCTCCACGTGGCTGATATGAACTGGACAAGAGCAATTGGCCTTCAGGTTTAGTACCTAAGAGTTGGAGGACAGGATAGAGGGTGTTGATGCTGTCATACAAAGCCATGAATTGAATGCATGTCTTAGTGAAGTCTGATGGTGGACTTGCGGTGAAGTGGATATCGATGGCGGCAAAATAACTGAAGAGAACACAAAGAAGCTCCTCACCACGAGAAAATTCCGAGAGAATGCGCCGGCTCACCTATGGGAGCCGGAACATACACCGATTTACATCCCTGTCTGTTGGTTGAAGAAACATGTCTCGAATGTGAGAACATCTTACACGCATACTCAAGAAGCTCGCAGCTCAGCTGGTGCCGTGCACGACTGGGGAAGTGTCAATGCTTGTAAATCACACAGAGGCGTTGCCGCCCTACACGGCACGGGAGCTAAAAAGGCGATCAAACCGAAAAAAGGATCGTGCCACCGTCCTTGAGACTCCAAGACCAAGGAGGATTCGGGTGTCACCTGTGGTTGCTGAGACCCAATTGCCAGAGGCAAATTAGGGCAATGTACACGATCATTTTTATGCGTCGGCTTTTTGGAATAGGATCTTTGGGCGTGTGTACCGTAACAGGTGCTGGATATGTCTGCATATGTTGCAAGTCGCCCCGCTTGTGACCCGGCCCGAAGATTCTCGGATTTTTGGGGTCTGGTCGGTGACAGGATTTCAGCAATTGTATGTTGGTGCGATGATATGGATCGAACACCCTCCGTTTACCGCTGCTCCAGCGAGCGGGACTTGCCTTGACCAAAAGGGCCGCCCTTCCCTCTTTTCCTTCCCTTCCTTCGTTGACGAACCGACTTGGATTTTCACTCTTGCCAAAATTCACCACTCCTTCCTTCCTGCTTTGGCTCACTTCGGTGCCCACAGCTTTCAAGCCCAGCTCTTTTCTTGACACCTTCTCCAACGTCGAAACAACTCACCACTACGAAGCATCCGAATTTACTGGCTACCAGCACAAGCTTCGCGCGCGCTATCAGTCCCCCGCGGGTGACTGGTGTGCGAGCGTCTGCCCATTAGGCGCTTGGTGGCTCAAGCAGGGATGGGAGCAACATGTAGGCACAGCTTCGATCTCGCTACGGTCACCGACTTTGTTCCTGTGAGCGGATTCAGTTGGAGAATGGTATGGAAACTGGGACGACGACGAATGTGCCTCATCTTCGTTGACCGACTCTCTCACTTGTGCTCTCTCAGCCAACCAAGATTGGAGATTGACCTCCTGCACTACTTGACCACTTGCATGCATGCGCCCTGAAATCACAGCACCTACGTTCGCTTCTCCAGCCATAACCAATCGGCCAGGGAACAAGATCCGGGGAATCGGGACGTTGAGACTAACGGAAAGCGCCGCCTTTATCCTCCTTCACCGCAGCCGGCATGCCAGACCGGTAGACCACCAGCAACAGGGCTTACACAACAGCCCTTGACTACCTGACTGCGCGATGCCGTGCGAGGTCGTGGCGGTTGCCATTTGTTGACTTTCGCTATACCAGAGTAGCCGAATTACACAGCGGTACTCATCATACCGAACCGATACAGTCCAGGGACACACGTGCAGAGTGTAGACACATAATCATGTGCGAGGCGAGGAGAGTGAGCCAAGTCTTGGACACTTGGAACGGCGTCATCATCTTGGCTGATACCGGTATTGGGGACGAAATAAGGTCCAACTAATGATAGATAGCAGCTGCAGGGTGTCTTGGAACCGTTCCACACCACCGCCCGAGACCGAGACCCCTCTGATCTACCTCCGAGTCACGCCACGTTACGAAGCTACTACCCGCCCGTTTTGCATGACTCCAACGAGACTGGATGGTAACTGCATGTCGGTTGAATCAGTGGTATCCCCCACCTGCCCCAAAGCTGTAAGCGGTGGGTTAGTGGAATGGAGGGGAGAGGGAAATCATCTGGGTGAAACTGCACCGACCTAACCACCGAGAGCACCGAACAAAACCATGGAAATGCGACGTGTATCTTTTCTTCTGTTTAAGACGTCTCCTGACGCCTCGCAACCCTGGAAAGAAGACGACGAAATACGAGCAACGGCGTCATGATTGGCGCGCCCAGGCCCAGCTGAGGCCAACTACTGTGGCGGGGCAGCGTCGACAAGAGTGTGCGAAGTACAGGGGCCAGAAGCCCGGGGTTAAAGACACCAATTTTGGCAGATCGTGGATCTGTGCGACGATGCAATGAGATATCGGGAGAGCCAAGGCGATGCACAGCCGGCGACTAATTGATTTGCTCGCGGGGAAAGGAACGCCTCGCTGTCTCTCCCAGGGGATCTTGGATGACTAGTGAGGAGCGGCGCAAAGCAGGCTATTGAGACGAGGTGGGTTCGAGGCTCCGGGAGCCAGCAATTGAGGAGCCAGCACACTAGCAGCCACGGCACTTGCGACCTTCTAAATTCCAAATTCCAAATTCCCACCGGCGGCGTCGGACGGCGCGAGGTTTGTTTTGTCTGGTCCTGGCCCGCAGCCAGCGGCCTGTTGGATCCTAGCCGGCGCGGGTTGTGGGCGGTTGGTGGCCATCGGGCAGGGCCAAACCAGACCAGACCAGACCAGACCAGACCAACCAGACTCGGAGCAGCCCGTGCAAACCCGCAACTCAAAAGGGCAAGGAAGAGTAATCACATCGGTTAGAGCCAGCACCAAGGCCAGAGCCAGAGCCAGAGCCGTGCTGGAGCACACACACGCGAACAAAAGATCCAGTCTTTGGATGATGGATTAAGGGACCGAGTTTGGACCATGAGAGACTACCAGCCGAAAGTACGAGACAAACAAACGCGAAGGCGAGAGAGTGTGGGTAGCGGACATGAGAACCATCGAGCCAGACTCATCCTGGCCTCGTCGAACCCCCTCCATTTCTCACTACCTTTCTACTCATCCTGTCTTGTCTCCACCTTTCTGCTGCGTCAGTCCTCTCATCTATTGCAGCATCCACTCAGACGCCGAGGAAGAAAATTAGCAGCAGAAACGAATGCAACTATTTCTTGTGTACCACCCACCTTACTGATCTGCAGACGTACGGGTGCCAAGTGTGTCTGTCTGAACAATGGTCGACAAGCGTATCTCCACTCCAACACCATCACCATCATTGCCTTTACCTTTCCGTCGCGCTGTCACTTTCCGTGGGCAACCAGTCAGCCAGCAGGTGCTTAAGTCGATCAAATCAGTCGAGTCTTTCCTTCATTCCCCTTCCCCTCTTCTATTGCTTGCCATTGTTCGTTGAGCTTCTCCATGTCGTTAATTTTTACGAGTGCTTCGTCTTGATCCTGTTTTGCCACTCCTTCTATCGTCAGCTGGGTTACCAAGAAATCCGCCCTCCTCACCATGGAAGATGTCTCTGAGGGAAACACCTACGCTCGCGCCGCTTGCACCGAGTGCTCGCGCCGGAAGCAGAAGGTAACAAACTCTCTCTACACACTGACCCCGATCCTGGCCCTCGCACTCGGCCTCCTCTGCGGCATCCGTCGCCCATATATCAGTCTAACTTCGTACTAGTGCAACCGCGAGTGGCCTTGTAGCCATTGTCAGAAGCGCAAAGTTGCCGATAAGTGTCGGTTTAAGGACTCTAACCAGCCCGCAGCCGAGAAAGCCGCTCAGGACAAACGGCGAAAGCGACGCCTCAACCACGACGTCAGCACCGATTCTGCTGGCTCTGAAATTGACGAAGCCGAAGGCAGTGGTATTGACGCACTGGGCTACATGCCGTCGCATGTTCTCTATGGACTCACTGCGCAGGATGAAGTGGGTTGGGTTCGCAATTATGGCCCCTTAGAACTGCATTCTGACTTGCCTGGCGTAGGTCGTTAAATCGTCGTCTCGCGAGTTTATCAAAGATCCCAAGATCTTTCCTCATCTGGAGCGTGCTCTGCAGGTCATCCCCCCAGACCTTACACAGGCAAGTCCCCTAGTAAAGTAGCCATCCATTGGCTTGCGTTCTTTCTAACCAAGTAGCCAGACATCCTCGTCCAGAACTTCCTCAACAATGCCAACTACCACTATTACATCATCTACCCACCATCCTTCTTGGAACAATATAAGCAATGGTGGGATACACGAGCCGATAATAGACCCCTCAGCGTCCAGTGGACCTGCCTTCTTCTCATGGTCTGCGCGTGTTCCTCGCAGTACACCGACGAAGCTCTTCAGAGAAAACTCGAGATTGACCTTGGCGACACTATCCAACGAATTACAGAGCAGTATCACGAAGCTGCTCGTGAGTTGGGCAGCACCATCCCCATCGGATGCAGCCACCTCACCAACGTTCAACAGCTGCTGCACTCGTGCTATTGGTTTAAATCAGAGGCCCGTTTTGTGGAGAATTGGCATGTTCTGAACTCTGCTATCCGAGAAGCCCAAGAGCTCTGTATGTGCCACCCCTCCTCTCGTCTTTGTTGTATTCATGACTTCGTTTCGAGACTGGTGACTAATACCGTCGATAGCTATGCACAAAGAGTCAAAGGCTGAGCAAGTGCCTCAATTTGAGCTTGAAATTCGGAGGAGGGTTTGGTGTGTTTTGGACACCTGGGACTGGTAATTTATGACTCCTCCTAATGTGTCGCTGAGTGTAGAAGCTAATTCCCCCAAGGCAGATTTCAGCCCTCCTTGGACGACCCATGATTATCGACCGATCCGAATGCGACGTCAAACTGCCTAGTCTTGTCATGGAAGGGATGCAGCAATCCCCATTAACGCACATGAAGTTGCAATCGGGCCTCATCCGCAACCTCTATGACCGCTTTGGTCTGACCAGGAATGTCACGGAGCCTGAACAAGTCCAAGAGTATCAGGAGATGATAAAAAAATGGATTGAAGACTTCCCTCCTCCTTTCGACGTGCACAACCCTGACACGAACTTGGATGTGGCCTGTCCGTGGATTGTGCTGCACCGACACTATATCCGCACAATGGCCTTCTCTATGCTGCTCCATCCTGTCGGGCGTACTTGGCACGGCCATTCACAATCAACGCCAAGGAAGAGGAGCTTAAGATTCGCAGCGACGGTATCGATTACTTGTTAGAGCTCATTGTGTCTCTCGAGGGATTCTTCGAATGGGTTTATCCCCGTGACTCAAAGTTCCACTTTGTTCTGTTCTGCATCTTCGACACTTCGACAGTACTGTGCTCAGCTGTTCTTCACGACGAGCACCACACCCTGCCTCGCCGAGATGAGGTTTTCAAGGCGATTGACAATGCACATGTCATGTTGCAGCGTCTTCGAACGGTGACAAAATCGGCCAGAACGTCGTATGGTATCTTGTCACGTATTGTGCAGCGCCTGCCTCGTCCAAACGTTCCGCGCAAGATCGACGAAAGCCCTGCTGCGAAGCGCGCCCGTGTCAATGTGGTGGCCGGCACATCGCACTCAATCTCACCAGATATCAGCACGCAGAACCAGATGGTGTCTCCGCTTGCAAACAGTCTCGGCTGGATCGACCCGGTCGGGCTCTCGGTCAAGGCCGTCTCTTCACCCAGGGTCTCCCCAACCTCGAGCATTCCCTCCTCGAGTCCCTCCCACATCTCAGGCGTTTCGACCATCGTCAGCGAGCATGTTCCTCATAACGGATCCACGGCCCGGTCGTATATTGAGTACCAGGCTCAGTCTACGACACCTGTACCAGAGGTTTCGCAGACACCGGCGGTTAATGGACAAACACCTGTGGCTTTTGAGCAAATACCCGTGGCTATCGAGCAAACGCCAATGGCCATTGAGCAGACACCCGTCTTTTCCAACTTCTCAGAAGATGACCTCGGGGAGCTGGCCACGCTGTGGCACTTTGAGTCGCTTGATTTTAACTTTCTCGATACGTCGCCCCCGATGTGACGTGGCTCGACGCGTCTGGAACGGCCTCGTCAGCAGGCATGCAGGCTCGGAGTTCAATTCTTGATACTGATGCTATGAATTCTTCTTGTTCTCTCAAGCGTCATTCTCATTGGCATTGAGCGGTTTCATCATGTTAGTTTCATTCTCCCCCTATTCTGGGCTAGGCGAATTTGGCGTTGCATCTTCCCAGGTGTGACGCGCGTATTAAGACCCGTCGACTAGGTATGATGAAATGTGGTCGCCTGTTGTATGTCTGTTGCCCGCCATCTAGGGCTATAAAAAGGCGGAGACCTGGCATGGCGACCCGAAAGTGTGGTCTTAAAGATGACGATGCCCAACTCGGGCCTCAATCGGCCCAAGACACGACAAGTGGTTTAGCCGGGAACAATGTTTTGGACGCAATGGATTGGCTGGTATGATAGAAGGGAGAAGTCGGAACGGATACGGCATTTAGGCCTCGGTATTTAGGCCTCGGTATTTAGGCCTTGGTTAGAGGCTGCGGATGTGACGCGACGTGTTTGGGATAAGTTTGCATTCGTACGTACCCGCAAACGTGCAATAAAACGACGCGTGAGATTTACGGGCAAGCCTCATGCTCATTTGTTCACCACCCTTAACTTGCGACGGAGGCACGGGAGGGCAATCATGGCTGTGTAGCGAGATGAGAGACAAAATTAGCTCCGAGTGAAGTTTGAGTAGCCAGCTAACTAATACAGACGGACAGAAACGAGCCCCAGCCAAGCGAGCCAAGGAGAAAAAGCGCATTTGAGACAAGATCCCCTGAGAAAAGAAAGCACTCCTCCTCTATAATTACCGGACGAATGAGATACGTGTACCCAAAACAAACAAAGAAAAAAGCTTCCAGAGTCGAGCTGTGCGATGAGGGCTTTGAAATGCAAAGAGGCGAAAGGCCGAAGAATCCAAGAGGAGAACCGCAGCCAACGGCCCAGACGTATGGATGGTGATGTGTCGCGTGGCGAAGAAGTCATTTGTCGTTGTTCGCTAAAGCTGAAATCGCCGTCCTCCGACCCAGTCAGAGTACGAGACAGAAGATGAATGATGGATGTGGAGGCAAAAAGGGCGGCCGCTCAGGGATTGATGCCAGACAAAAGGACAGGATCCATGCACTCGACTCAGCCTAGCGAGGCCGACGAAGCTGATTGGCCTTAGGCTCTCCCACCGCACAATAACATATGTTCAGCCCCTCCCGTATTTTGGCTGCCCATCATTCTCTCTTCCATCTCACCAAGCTGTCGTGATTGCTGTGCATCGCAGCACCAGCTCTTTCCATCTATTTTATCCATATTTTTGAGACTTCGGCTTCGTCTCGTCGCGTCGCGTTCCGTCATGAGAGAAGAAATTGTTCCGGGGTCCAGGCACGCTCAGGATCAGACACCATGTCAGCTTCTACCAGAGCATGGCATCGTCGGATGGTTTTGCACCTGACCGGATTCCATCCAAACCATGGGGATCGTGCTTCTTGGCTCAAGTCTTCACCATGAAGACGTATCCGGCGCAGCCGCGTCACATCCTGCCCAACATCCACGGCTCCCTTTCCCCAGATCGTCGTCACCGACCATTCGACCTCAACCAAGATTCGACACGATGTCCCCTCGTCAAATCTTGAACCTGGAAATATGTCCAACGCATCCTAGCAAATGAAAAAGGCAAAAGAAGAGTCCCAAAACGTCCCCAAACCAACATATCTATCCTCAAGAAAAACCAGGGGAAATCCGTGAGCTTTACGCTCCGCTGTTTGGACACAGTCCATACATTGACCATCATGGACAATATGAAAGGATAAAGAAAGAAATAATCCTCCTCAGACACTTACCTGAAATGGTTTGCTTGCGCATTTCACAGCCCGCTTCAAGAGCAAACATGGCGAACCTCGCTCGATCCCACCAATTGCACTCAACACCAGATCGAGCGCTCCCTTTCTCTCCCCTTGAAACAAGTTGCAGAAGGATGTCAAAAACGCAACGACGCCTTCGGTATACGTACGAGGAAAGTATTTTCCCAAACCTCATGAGGCCAAAAAAAAACGGAGCTCATAACCACCTTGAGTCATGAAACCGTTGCTCATTAACATGGGGAATGCACCCCAAGCCACCAACTCTCACATTGACGTCATGGGGAGCCAGTAGCCGATATCGGCCCAACCTGCATCAATTGAGGATGGCATCCACCACCATGTGGTAACCACCCTCATTCATCTTGCATTTCTGTTAGTCGAATAACCTTCTTCTTTCTTTTATCACCGAATGCATCACACATACCGACGACGACGCGTGGTTTATTTAACGAGGTGCGAGCCGACCCCCGAAAGAATTGGTGAGGCGGGCGTGGCCTGTGTGGTGGCGATTTGACCAGTGGGCGGGGCGACGTAATTGGTCATGTCCATCTCGAGCTGGTTCAGCAGCTCGTCGCCGACGGGTGCATCCCCGTTCTGGCGTGCGTTGCTTGAGCTCTGCGTCGCGGAGAAGCGAGCATTGATTGTATCATGACTATAAGATGCTCCGCGGGCACGAGAGACAGCCTGGAGCTCGACAGCTTGGAGCTCGGCTTGGAGTCCCCCGGACTGAGCTGCCTCACTGCCGTAGCTATCAGCAACCCCAATTAGCAAACGACACGACGACACGACGACAACGACGACAACGACGACAACGACGACAACGACGACAACGACGACAACGACGACGACGACGAGGACCGACACGACCGAATGATCGAACGAACCAGCAGCCGACAGAAGACTTACCCCGATGCAGAACCCTGCTGCGCGTGCGTGGAAGCCATGTTGTCGACACGATGGCGAACGAAAGCCGGGGAAAGCGGAGGTGGCACCGTCTGGGGCCAACGAAGCGAACGAACTGAAGAAGCGTCGCTGAGGTGACAGTGGCTCACACACCGAACGAGAGAAGAGGAACGGCAATGCGAACGAACAAAGTTTTGAGGGTGAAATTCTGGCGAGAAACAGGCTGTTGCTGTCTCCGTCGTGGAACAAGAGAGGGGGATTCAGATGCCAACAACGCTCGAACAGGGGGCGCCTGAAGCTGCTAGGATTATTCAAGAGGTGAGATTCGGTCGAAAAGAGATAATGCAGGGAGTAAAGAACCCGAAGAGGTGCAGGCTAAGTCCTTATTGTGTGATGGGAGGCGGCGGTTTGGGGGTTAAGATTGACGGACGTCCTTTTTTTCTGCTGGTCTGAGGGGATCGGGTTTTTGGAGACTAACCTGGCGAAAGATGGGCGATGGGGATGATGGCAGGCGCACGGCACGAGGGAGGGGCGCCATTGGCGTGGGTGGTGCAGGGGGGCCTGGGGCCTAGCTGAAATTCCGGGCTGCGCCTGCAGCAGCGACAGCGACTGCGCAGGGACGTACTTTGAATGTCCTTGGAAATCCTCCGTACCTACGGAGTAGGCCCCGGCCGAGTTGCAGGGAAACTTGGGGGTGACTCGGATGCCTCCTCCACTCACCACTCCCAAGTCGTTCCCTAAAACATGCGGGACACGGCCGCTGCACCGCTTCCTCTCTTCTTCAGGGCTTTTCGATGGCGGCCATCTGCCACGCGCCGCCTCCACCCTTTGCCCCGACCATCAGTCACGGTCTTCTTGGCTGGCACCCTGAGCTGGCGCACGCCGCTAAGGGAGGGAGATGGAAGCTTTTCTTCCCCGTCGCCTCGCTTGCCTTTGCCCTCATCATCCCGCCGACTTGAGCCCCACACCACTGGACATAATTGTCTGGACCCCACCACACTGGACATGATTGTCTGGACATGACTATTTGGGCAAGCTTCCCTTTGTCAAGCCCCTGGACTTGCTGGGATGGCGGGTTCGCCCCCGCAGCCCTTTGAGGATCTGCTGCACGCCTGCAGCACACTGCGGCATTCGAGAAACAGGAACGCCAGGGCCCGCACTTCTACAGCGCGCCCCCTTGCGCCTCCTACACCTCGGACCTGGCGACCTTCGACTCCGACAGGACGACGCCTCTCCCATTGCGCCTCCAACCACATTGGGATGTGCGACAGGTCACCCCAGTGTCTTTTTTATGGTTCCGTGGCGCCTCGGGCGACAATTGACCCCAAGCTCCCCATAGGTTCATTTCTGCTCCTGACCGTTGTAGCCAAAAGCGCCGCAAACCCTGGTTACCGAGCAAGTCCCGCGCCGAGGTTCGACAATGCCCATTCATTGGAAAGGCCTTGTTAATGAGCTGGCAGATTGTCGGCCCAGAATTGACTCGGCCCGTAAGGCAATGCGTGACCAGGGCCAGGACACTGCGGATGCCCTAGCTTCGGTAGTCAGAAGTGATGGTGTGCTGGGAAGCTTCCGTGGAAGCCCCCGTGGGGTCTCGGAAGATGGTAAGAATGGCCAGGCGAGCTGGCATCTGTCTAGGGCCTGCAGAGAATGCGTACGTGCCGCGGCATGGCATGGTTCAAGCTTGCCCTTGCTTACCTCCAAATAAAGAGAGGATGCGCCGGTACGCGATCGCGTAGGTGCTTGTAGGCGACACCCCCTAATCAGCTGTCGATCATCGTGACCCGCATGCGATAAGTCGAGGCGTCGGCGACGACGGACGCAACCTCACTGACGACACCCCGGTTGAGCAATGGCAACTCGTCGCCGAGAACATAACGCTAACCTCAGCAGACCACGGACCAGGCAATTGCCCCTATCCCCGAATAGCGTAGCCGTGGTTGCCTCACTCGTGTTCTAATCGCTTCGTTCGCGAGGTTCGCAAATTTCGACTCCGGCGTGGGCCAGGAAAACCGTGCCGGTACCGCGTAAATCATCCCTGTCCCGCCTTCCGCGACACTGGGCGTGGTTCCGTAGGGGTAGGTGTGGGATTAGCGCGTAGCGTGAGGGCGTCGCCAGTGCCAACGCATGCAAGCTCCCTGTCAAGCTTGTCTCTAACTCGAGCTTGGGGGTCTTCCCGCCGCGGATCAAGCCTAGAGAGGGGCTTCTGGATCGGTCGGCGTAGTACACTTGCCTCCACACGACGTCAACCTTGCTTCGTACGGAGCTTGTTGAGGGCGGTGGCTCGGGGTCGGGGGCGGCTGGCGCCGGCCAAGCTCTGCGCCGTCAGTCGCCGCTTGACGAATACAACAACGACGGCGACGGGATGAACGAAGCTCCGAGGGGTTTTGCGGAGCTACGACATCCGTGTGCGCATGAAACGTTCCCACGTGACGGGATGGCGGCGATGAAACAATGTCCATGGCAATGCATTTGCATGTACAGTATGTTTCTCCCAAAGACAAAACAAAAATAGTGCAACGTTGGAGAGCCCCGTTCAACGGGTGGGTCCCGCGGTGGATGGCGGATGGCAGATGGCAGATGGCAGATGGATCTTCGATGCGCCAAAGCGTGGAGACGACGGCGCCGGGGAAAAGTGGTGCCCCCACTGCAGATCCCCTGGGTCGGGTCGGCCTGCAGTGGGATACTTAAGTTCAACGGAGATGGTGCAGATCCAAATCTGTGTTGCAACCACGAGGAATGTGAACCCTTTGGGATGCAGAGAGGTCTAGGTGCGACGGTCTCGGGATGAAAGAGGACGGGATGGTTTTCTCTCACGGTCGTTGACCAACGGAACCATCGGCTTTACACACATTGTGCATCACTTGTCTCAGCCACCATGTCATGATTCGACCGCCCTCCGAGGACCACATTGTAGCCAGTTAATTCTGCCCAAAGTCACAGTCTACTGTACTCGTGTCATCAAAGTAACAGATTCAAGGGGAAGTATATTTGCGATAATGTAAACACTGTCTCGGTCGAGACGGGCAACTTGGATCAATTGCTGGCTAGTGTAAATAAAGGACAAATGAGTGCGAGAAGAGAGCAACCCCCTGACATCCACAGAGGGATCGCCAGCAGGGGTAAAATGACAGGGAAGGGAATCATAAAAGCTTCATTGAGCGTCCATGATCGTCCATGATCGCCCAGTCGTAGACAACATCACGACGCAGAAAACTGTGCACCGATCCCCGTATAGTTTATATTCGTGTTCCTAGTGTCATTCGAGCGCAACAGTGGGACAGCCGTTGGAGCGCGCCCAACCCCAGCGACCGAGCTGGTGGTGGAGGTGACACCGCTCAGCGCATGGACATCGCGAACCAGCAGCGACGTGCCGGCAACGTACGACAGATCTTGCATCCGCGCATTGACAGGGATCTGTGAGCCCGCCGTGTATGTGGGTCGCGGGGGATGGACGACTGACTCGGTTTGTCGGGGTGTGGTATTTGCGGAAGTAACACTGTGTCTCGCAGCTTGTGTTAGCGGATGGCTTCTCAATTGGATGAGCCTGAACAGGCAAGGGAACGATGGACATTATAGAGGGGGGAGAAGTATTGCACAATGATAGGAGGAGGGCCTTGCCTTGGGCTCGAGCCTTGAAGGGTGTTCATCGACGATGTAGTCGACATGATGGTTTTGTTGGTGGGCGACGGTATACTTTCGGCCGTTTCTGAAGCTGTGCTAGGTAAAGACCTTGTTTCCGGGATGGCTGAGTCGTTGGAGGTGTCGCCAATACAGGTACGGGAGAGAAATATTGCAAATAATGGAAGAGATATTGAATGGTTCGAAGGGAAGGGGAGCCAATCAGAGTCGGGCCAGCCCAAATGTCGGAGGTTACCGCACACCTGCTTCGTTGATCAGCCCTGGTCCCCGGCACTATTAGCTCCTTGCATGAGAAGAAGAACAGGACATCATCATGAATGGAAAGTAACAGTAACAACAGTCTCACCTCTAAGTCGACAAAAGGGACGGTTCAAATAGCCAGCAGGTGGTGTTGTTTGCGGAGATGAAGGCCGGTGTAGCTGTGTAAGTCGTTGGGACGGGCTAGGCTTGAGGCATGAAGGCACGATCAAGGAGTTTGCAAGAGACAACTGAGCCGCGGTGAGCGAGGATGGAAGGAACATTTAAAACAAATCAGAAATGGGCTGGGACGAGAAAAGATTTATATCCCAGAAGCACCGAGCACGAGGTCTTCTTCTTCTTCTTCTGACATACCGTCATTGCCTTGTCTTACGAGGTTATGCAGCTAGCGCCAACTGACCGCGGATTCGGGACCCACCGAAGGCCTTCCCCACCGGCGCGACCCGCGATCAAGTCCCATTGGTGCATTGGTGTACTAGCCCTGGCTGCGGGCTGCCCCCGGCCGTTTACTCGCCGTCTAGCTGTGTGTGTGCCGCCTACCGCCCCTCCCATTCTCGAGATCTTTCCAGCCAACAGTGTTGCACTTTCTCGGTTGCTCCCTCCCACCACCTGAAGTGGCTAGCTCAATGCCCGCAACACAACCGTCCCCAACCTGCCCCCCCTCTTCGTCGACCCTGGGTATGTCTGGGAGTTTGCGCTACTCTGTTTTCGACTTTTTTGAAAACCGGGATATACAGGCTTTTGATTGGAAACTCGGCAGGTGGTTAGCTAGGGGTGTGTGAGCTGTTTTGCGCTACTCTGTTTTCGACTTTTTTGAGAACCGGGATACACAGGCTTTTGATTGGGAACTCCGCATGTGGTTAGCCAGGGGTGTGTGGGCCGTTTTACACCAAACAGGGATCGTTATTTTTGCATCAAGGGTATCTAGGCTGTGATTGGCCGCCGCCAACACCAGGTCGCATCGCCTATCGGTTGACAGTTCCACAAGCACCCAAAGCGTTGGCACAGCCCAGAACCTCCAACAGTAAAGGATCGTGATAGGCTGCAGCTTGGGGGATGGCCAGACGGACGTTGACAGCCGCATGATGATCATATGCGAAGCGATCAAGAGTAACGAAGCGATTAAGAGTAACGAACGTATAATCGGCCGCGACCGGATGCTAAATATTGTTTTCTCAGACCCTTCACTGGCATCAATGTCAGCAATCCCTTCTCTCAACCGCCGTAGTCGCATTTGTTCCGTCGTAGACTGGAAGAAGATGCGAGGCTTGTGCCATACATGGTTCATATCCTTCACGCAGTCCGAGCGAGGCCCCGCCAGAGACTACGTGCAGGTATCTGCTCAACCAAATTGCACTTTGCCGTGTTATCTAGAGAGTTTCTAGAAGTCTCGCCGATGACTAGGCCGAGTTCAACAAGATGTAGTCAAGTTGCCTTCCAGCCAAGATTGAATAGCTAATCGAATGGATTAAGACAGGTTGCTCTAGGGAAACTGTCCCTGCAAGTTGATCTATGCTTAGCCTTGTCAGAATGCCCGCATCCCTGGGCAAGCTGTCCCTCGAGCGATGCTTTGGCGAAGTCATAACACGCATTCATATCATACCGCCTCGAGTTGGTGAGCTCTTCTACCTTCGAATTCTCTTCCAAAATTGACCAGCATGCAGGTGTCTCGATCTACGCATTGTAAGTGGTATTGTTCATCCATGGTACCAGCAAACAGTGGTCGCCCTTGGCATCTTCCGCAATGTATGTGAGGCGACATATGCACTCGTCCAAATACTCCAAATTACGCAGCGATCTACGCAAACGTAATATCTTCCAAAAAAGACGATGTTTACGATGCAAATATCACCGTTGAGTCAGTCCAAACTTGCAGTCGTATACATCTCAAGCAGACAGAACGACACCTTTACGATCCGAATGCTTTCTTCTACACACATAGCCGTTTCACTGTCGATACATGTCACGACGGAAGAATCAGCTAAGGAATTTAGCGTGATAAACGGGATGGTGACTACGGGCACTAGCAATGTGACGCTGCTTGATATGGAGCTTGACATTTGGGCAGTCTGTGTTAAGGAAGCCTCCTCTGCAGGAGGCGTATAAAGTCCTTGGCCTTGAGTGGCGCAGGGCACATTCAGTACACTACCAGCTCGGATCCCATGCCAGAATGAACGTCGCCAGCGGCCAAAGCCACATGCCGCCACACGCTTCCAGGTTTCATGGCCAAGTCCACAAGGCTGACACTCCGGTTCGGGCTCGTCAGCGACACCTTGACAAGTCCTGAACGATCGGGGTTGGTCCGCTTCGCTAAGTGTTCGAACATGCTCGCGACGAAGTGCAGGGGACCTACTCGTACCACGAGATGCCGTCGACGATACAAAAGACTTGCATCTGCGGCGGAACCTGCTTGACGAGGTTGACGAAGACCTTGCAGGGGGCGGCGCAATCCTGCTGGGCGCAGTCCCCCAGTATTGCCTCAGACACGAACCTCAGGTCGGGCTTCGGTAGGTTCGAATTGAGCAAGTAGCTGCGTGATCAAGCTTCGCATGATGGCCACTGGCCCGCTGAGGGCCTTGCCAGCGTGCAGCCCGGCGAAGAAGAAGGCCACAGCCGAGTCAGGGTCGTTGAGGATGTTAGAAATGAGGCCGCAACAGAAGCCCGACAGGGGAGATATGAGCTCGGCGTCCATGCAACCGTCGACGAGAAGGACCGACGAGGCGTCTTCGCGGAGCCAGGCCCGGAACTCGCTTGTCTGGACCAGCCATTGCGCCCGGCCTCGTATACCCGTATCGAAGTGCTTTGCGACGGCCGAGGCAGCCGCTATAGAGAACAGCAAGCCGCTTTTCCCCATCACCTGTGGCGACTAGGGATTCTCGCCTGGCGCGTCGACAAGTCGCTGTGAGACACGTTCCGCTACGCCCACTTGTGGGACTGTATCCTGCTCCTTGACGAACCCGACGTCTTCCTCACACAGCGAGATCGTAGCGGCGGCAGCATGGAGCGTAACGCCCTCGTAGGAAGTAGGTCTTTCCCTCAGCCATCAGCCCTCCCGAGCGACAGATTAGACTGACAACCCCGTGCTCCAGTGTTTCTCAGGGTCTTGGAGTACTACAGCGGAATCCTCCTCCTCACAACGAACAGGGTAGGAGCCCTTGACGAAGCCTTCCGGTCGCGTGCACATGAGCCTCTGCTATCCGCACCTGAGCCTGAACGACACACTCGAGATCCTCCAGTCCAACCTGAAGCGTCTGCCCAGGATCAAAAACGCAATAGATAAGTCCTACAATGACGGCTACATCAAGGCCATGGACGGGCAAATCAAGAAGTTCGTCGAGGCCGAATATAAACAATACTCGCAGGCCAAGAAGAAGAAGAAGGGACCCTGGAACAGGCGCCAGATCCGCAACGCGGTGAAGATAGCCGCAGGCCTTGCCCTCTACGATAAGGAGGTGTCAGTGGAAATCGACGGCATGCCGGCCATCCTGACCACTGACCACTTCCGTTCTGTCGCGGAAATGACGACCGAGTTTGAGGCCTACTTGAAGTCCACCAAGAGCTGGAATACGTCAGGAGCAGCACGATGATTTCTAGGAGGAGGAGGGCGCCGAGGAGTTCGCCCACTATTAGAGCTATTCTGACGCTGGATCGTTTGCAACGCCGCAAAGGTCAAAGGTAAAGAGCCCCGTGCCGGGGTCAGCGGAAGCCAGACGAAAGGGGGCATCAAGAGTAGCCACCACGCCCGATAGGAGCCGTGACTCAGCTTCACCACATGCCGACAGAGCGAGTGCCAATTATCACAAATCGGGGAAGTCGTCTGCTAGACCGGCTCGCCCAGGGCAACGGCTCCGATACCCTTCACAAGAACTCGAGTGTAGCGACGAGGTGGCCGGAGACATGCAAGATAACTTCTCTGAAGAAGAGGAGCTCGAGGAGCAGGGCCATGGTCATAGTAATCAGCCCGGCTCAAGGAGAGGTAGACAGTCGCCGTTTGGGACGAAGTGGGATCGGTACGTCCAGAGCCAAGGTAGATAGGTCTCGCTTGAAGGAGGAGCCATCCATCCAACTCGTCAAAATATTCCCAACCTTGTTAGCTACCGGCGCTATTGCGCAACTATGAGGTTTGTTAGAGGGGAGACACTGTCGGACGGGGAGATGCGGCTGATTTGAGACTTGTGTCTAGATAAAGGATGGGTTTGGTGGCGAGAACTAATTCCAGGAGAGGTTTAACCGTTTAAACACGATCGAGAGTCTAACTGGAAAATATGGTTGCGAAGTGTGCGACGACCTCTCCTGGTAGATAAGAGACAACTGACGATGGCAGAGCAGCTGCTGGTGGCATGGAAACCCAATCACCTAGGTATTAGGATGGAGTTATCTTGGATAATCCGGCCAGCTTTGGTGGAGCGCGATGGTTTTTTGTACAAGGTCCCAGCCCTCCGTCAAGCATTATCCATATGAAAAGAGTATCTTCCTTTTCCCCAATCCCGAATAGGTGAAAAGAGATCTCTAGGCGGATAGTTAATCAAGACAAAGACTCCAGCTTCAGATATCATCGAAGCGAAATCGTCACAGTACCAGAGAGGAAATACCAAAGAGCGCTATAGCTAAGGTGCTGCAGGCAACAGTTTCTGTAGAGACGTAAGGGAGAAAATAGTATAAGGGGCTTAATGAAGATTAATTAATTTACTGATTGACTGACTGGCAGGCCTTCCCAGACCAGAAGCCAAGTCGCGCCCTCACTGAGACTGTTGCGCTAGTGGTAGGCCCGTGGAACACGAAGCACACACCAAATAGTCGCCGAAAAGACCTTCAATGTCTTTTCGGGCCCACTACCATATTAACTCAGAATAATTCCCTCTTTTCAACTTCCATCGCTGCCTCACCGACATGTGGTGACACGTGGCGGTCAGTAACTTAAATCATTACTCCTCCATTGCCACCATGGGCATCTTCATATCATAGTCTTAGATATCTGGGCTGGGAAGCTTGAGTATATTAAACCTTCACATCATTCAAACCCAAATTTGAGAGGAGCAGGATCATGCTCAATGCGTTGGGCAGTCCTCGCTGCGGAAGGCCGAATCAATTCACCAATTTTTAGTGACATTGCGTTGTATGAAATAAACGTCTCCTGTTCTAATTTTGAGGATACGAAGGGCAAAATATTCAAGCTGCTAGATTGAAGTTTTTCGATGTAGCTTTCCTTTTTTCAACAGGATGTGCCCTATGATCTATGAAAAGAAATGTTGATCATGACACACTAGGAAGCTGTGGTATTAATGTTGTCGCCTGTCGTATCATCTTCCAAGCCCAAGTTGGTTAATAACACGTTGCAAAGACCTAAAAATAATAGGAATAAAATAATGGACTGGATTGATTTCTTTCCACCACACGCTGCATGGAATATTCGCTTAATATATGTGGAATCTTGGTTGTTACGTACCCACCCCATAACACATGTATATTGACCGGCATTCTGCGTCAATTTAGTGCGCTTATGTTTGACATGAGAACTTCCTAGATCATCCCAGTCAATAGTCATCTCAGTTATTGCATCATGAACAATGACAGCTACTCGAAATCCACTTTTCTTCGTAGAAATCTGTGGTCAAGAACCCGACGCTATCGTCCTCGGCAAACATCACTCCTCAAATTTCATCTATCTTTTGACATGAAAGACTTTGCAAATCTTTTTTTCTTTCGATTGGTAGTATGGGTTCTCAAGCATATGCTTGGGAGTGCCGACTGGACAGCCCTACATACCCTTGTATATCATGATCATGAAGTAGCTAAGTACTGTGAATGAAGGTCTCATATGATTCCAAATCATGAACCCTCGATAATGTGCAAAAAGAAAACCCTATCAATCAACTTTGGAACCGTTCCCATGTCCTTCTAACAAACAATCCAAACCTTACAGTTAATATCAACATTCGAGTGCCGTCAGCCTCGTATCTGGATGAAGAGTCACATCCGTAGTACTCTGTGATGTTTATGAGCTAGCATGCGCTGTGCGCATATGTCGATCGAAGTTGTCTTTCCTACTGTAGACGTGCCCTGCGGCAGCTTTTCGGCAACCATCTACAGTGCATCGCCATCCCTCTCCCTTTCGGTGTGTACGGACATGTCGCGAGAGGTCCTTTTGTGTCGCAAAGGCTTTCTCGCAGCCCGAGAAGAGGCAGGAGAAGTATTTGATGTGGTACTTTTGGTGTTTCCTGTGCGAGATAATGGTTAGCCTCTGGGGCACTCGCATAGCGGTGCAAGGGAGAAGCTCTTACGCCAAGTCTGAAGGACGGCGGAACTCCTTTCCGCAGTGACAGACTTTCCGTTCGGTACTCTCAACGGTACCCGCCCAACTATAGGATTCGTCTCGGGGACTTGATGAGATCGAGGAAGTCCTGGTTGGGGACATTGGGATGCCGTCGGTTGGGGCGCTCTCCCCATTCCTGTGCGGCGGCCAAGAATAGTGTTGGCAGTTATCGGCGGACTCTAAATTCCTGTTGTCTCCGAGACGATACTCAAAGCGGTTGATTGAGTGGAATCGGTTGTCAAAGGGCTTATTACGAGCATCGTCGAAACGAGGCTCGGGTTGCATCGGCTCGTAGGCTCGAGGTGTACCTTGGTGTGCCCACTGCTGGGAGCCTTGGTTGAAGGATTGTCCCGTAGGCAGTCCATGGGCAATTTCGATTGATGAATGATACATGGTAATGTAGTCAGAATGTTCTTTGTCTTTGGTTGATGTGTAGGTGGTTGATCACTTCGGTCTACGGAAGGGGACTGGGGGGAGTAAATAGACGCACCCCAAACCTGAACCAATGCGAGGCTGCCCGGCCGTGGTTCGATGATGTCCCGCAGGTTGAGTACGTTGGGATAACGCTTTAACATAGGGCTCCATCTTGGGTTATCGCGGCAGGCAACGAGGCTTTTGGCATCAATTGGGCAAAGTTGTGCCAACATATCCAACGACGCGGATAGGAGGTGAGGCTTGCGGCCCAGAAAGGGGCCAGTACGACCAAGGTGTTTTCATTAAGAATTGGTTACGCTGTACGCTGTGTCAGGCTCAGTAGCAGGGGCTGATGCCCAACCGACGTGTCGATTTTCCAGGCTGGATTCTGACACAACCACAGCCAATAGAACTCCCAGCCCGAGGTATTGGTGTCCAATTGTCAATTTAGGGCTCGTGGCACTTCGCAACGCATTCATCGGTGCCTTCACCGAGGCCATGCATGACATTCCAGCCAAGGCTCGGCACCTAGAGGCATCGGGAGAGTTTGATGTCAATCATGGGGTGGGGGGGGGGGGGTCAACCAATCTCGATTCCCAATGCTACACAGCGCCCGCTTTAGTATATAAAGGTTGCAGCGTCCCAACTCGATGTCGGGCGCGAACGATGAATGCCTTACAACGAAGAGGGTGTCAGGACTCTTAGGTTGCCAAAGGCAAGCAACTCTCGACGACAGCTGTGCAGCGCCCTCGTGATCTTTTGGCTGAAGGATTATTCATGTGATTAGATTCGGGCTTCATTGCTGACGAGTTGGTCCGCTACAGCCCTGCCCAAAGCCATCCCCAATCACGCATTGCTAATGCAACTTATTCGCCATAAACGTTCTCTCTTGTCTCATTTCCTGACCGCCTGCCATCCCCTCGCAACGCTCTTTTCTTTCACATCAGCCAGGTCTCGGCTTAGTTACTGGCCGTATCGAAAGTCATGTTTAAGGAATTGATTGCTTTTATTCCCAGTGCTGTTTGGGCGTTGTCGTAGGCACTTCTTCATGATGCCTGTGCTGTTGAGAGGGCAGTCGACATAGTCCTCGCTTATGAACTTGACGACATCATTCAATCGTCTGATAACGGTGGTGCTAGTCTAAGAAATTCTGGTAACTATCAAGCCCATTGCTGATAGTCCTGGGACAAAGACGATCCGACCAAGGACAGGGCGATTCCCGGTTCGATTGGAGCGACGCTGTGATACATCAATCGACCAGTTGCTGTAATGCTTAAAAAGAAAATGCTGTCCAAGAGAAAATATTGACCATGCGATAAGGTCATGCAGCAAACTGCTCGGAGTCTAGAACTAGAGACGCATGAAAGGATTCCGTGTACGATCTTCACTGTTTCACGACGGTTTGCGCCCAACGATCAGATCCACAGCGTCTGTCGGGGCGAAGCAATTCTAGAAGGAATGGAGCCGGTCCACATTGAACAGTGGGAAAGTACACATCTTATTCGGTTTGGAACGGCCTTCTACGTCCCTCAGGAAGCGATTAAGCGATTATCTCTGTCAAGACTTGGACTCTTCAATCCGCTCAATGCCACTCCTTAGACCGCTCAATGCCAACTGCCAAGGTGCTGAGGCCCTGCCGCATTTCCGCAGGTCGTCTTGGCGGCTTAATTCAGTCGCTGAAGCCGGTGGCACTGACCGGTGTGGGCTCCAAGTTTGGGGCTGTGTACAGTACAGTAGCTCTGTGCTGTGGACCAATGTTTGGAAGCTCGGGGTGCCAAGCACTCACCGGCTATTGGATAAAGAATGGATGGACCGGATCAGCTTCAGAGCCAATGGAAGAGCTAAAAAGTTGGAGAGCAAGAATGCCGATCACTTATGTATGGGTTTGAGGTAGACAGTGATGCACAGGAATCTTGATGGCGATGGAGATATCAATCGGCAAGCCCAGTAGTATTTGTGCCACCCTGGAGGAGGACAGTGTACCGTGTCACTATATCTAAGTTTTCGCACGGACCGATCCTCCCTGATGACGTTGCTTCTGAGCCAAGACTCTTGGGAGCTCCCTTGGTTTAACCCCACCAAAATGTGCCCATCTCTCAGCTCGCAAACATTCCACTTCCTCCATCACCGTCAAGATGGCTGCCTTTCTTCGAAGCAAGCAGACGGGCATGCAGAATGACCTGTCTGCGAGCATCCGACCTGAGCTTTTTATGCCCGATGACCAGGCCCGCTATGGCATCAACTCCCAGATCAGGTTTGCCCCGCCTCCGAACCCTCCGCTGCCGGGTCTTGGCCGCGCTCGCCGGCTGTCGCGTTCGCGTCCTTCTCACTAACGTCATTGTGTGCTGTAGCTGCTTCGCTTACGATCCGGTCCAGTCGCTGCTTGCGATAGGCACGAGCGAGAGCAAGTTTGGCCCCCGGCAAGATCTCCGTCTTTGGCCAGCGCCGTGTCCAAAAGATCCTCGAACCTTCTCGACGCACTTCTTTCCAGTTCCTCCAGTTCAGTGGAAACCGACTCATCAGCATCGACAAGAAGAATGAGCTTGGGGTATGGGATCTTGACACGGGCGAGCGAGTTTATGCCCTCGTCATGGCTGGCATTGTCGTCTCTCTGGTTGCGGACCCCATGCTGGACTGGGCCTTTATCGGCCTCCAGAACGGAGACGTTTTGGCCTATGATCTGGACCGTGGTAGCCTTGCCCGGGCTTTCCGGTTGCCCAACTTCTGGAAGGAGAAGGACCCAAGCACAAAGGTTTCCAGTCTCGTCTCGATATCGCTCCACCCCAGGGACATTGGGAAACTGCTAGTGGCATATACCAACGGAGCCGTTGTCTACTCCTTCAAGCAGAGTCGGCCAGTTCAGTTCTACGAATATGTCCTGCCGGCTGGCGCCCCGGGCGGAAATGGCATTGCCATCGATTCAATTAGAAAGCCAAGGCTGACCCATGCGCTCTGGCATCCCTCTGGTACCTTCATCCTCACGGCCCACGAAGACGGCAGCTTGGTCTTTTGGGATCCCAAAGAGGAGAAAATCGTCATGGCCAGAACACTGACAAATATGAATGTGAACCAGCCAAGCCCCGAATCCGAAACACTACCAACAGAGCCTATCATCAAGATTGCCTGGTGCTGCAAGGAGAACTGCGACGACAGCGGATTGTTGATTGCTGGCGGACAGCTCCTTGACACATCGCCCAAGGGCTTGACTTTTATTGATCTTGGCATCACGCCCATTTATGCTACATCCTCGTGGCAGATTCTGAGTGCCTATTGCCGTGGCAAGCGTCAAACCACCTTACCTCTTCCTTTGGGTGCCCAGGCAGTTGACTTTCTCATGATCCCCCGGGCTTCGCCTCATTTTTCAGGCGCTCAGGATCCCATCGCAATCATTCCTTTGCTGTCCTCGGGTGAGCTCATTACGATGAGCTTTCCTTCTGGATACCCCATCAGCCCCACGAATCAGCTTCATCCTTCCATATTTTTTGTCCATCCCTTCATCTCGAAAGTCAACGTATCTAGTTTAGAGCGACCTAGGTGGCTATCCATGATGGAGAAACGGAACCAGGGAGAGCCCATTTTGAAGGGCGGCGCCGAAGGACCTCGGCCACGCAAGAGATTTGAGGAGCGTACAATCATCCAGGCAGCCCATGCGGATAGCATCATTAGAATCTGGGATTCAGGTCACGCTGACGACATCGAAAACGGAAGCCAGCTGCAGGTTGATGTTGCTCGTGCACTGGACCGGTCTGATGATATCGAGATCACCACAATGAGCATGGCAACGAATACGGGCGAGTTTGTTGTCGGAACGCGCACAGGTGAAGCCATCATCTTCAGATGGGGAGCGAACCGATTCTTCGGAAAGGAGCAGTCACAGCAACTGGATCCAAACCCCAAGGGATTAACTGATATCAGCTCGAGGGCAGAGCCGACCCTCAAAGAGGGACTCCAACCTTTGGTTCTGTACGAGATGATGATGGGACCTATTACAGCCATTCAAATATCCAATGTCGGATTCGTGGCTGTTGGATCCGAACTTGGCTTTATTACCCTGATCGATCTACGTGGTCCGGCAATCATTTATCAAGCTCCGATGACAGATTTTGCCAAGCAAGACAAGCGCTCGTCCTTCCTCAGAGGACACAACTCAAGCTCTGGGCCACCAAAAGAATGGCCAGTGGTGATTGAGTTTGGTGTCATGACTCTAGACGATGACAAGTATTCCAGTATCTGTTGCTTTGTGGGAACGAACTTAGGCAAGGTCATCACTTTCAAGCTACTCCCAGGAAACAACGGTACCTATTCTGCACAAGTGGCAGGCTTCGTCGCATTCGATTCTAAGGTTATTTCGCTCAGTTCCATTGATGCGGACACCGGGAAACCTGCTGCTGCCACCGGTCAGATAGTAGCGGGTCTCAGAGAGGGCAATCAGGTCAACGGCGTACTCGTGGCAGGTTAGTTGCCAAGCAATAGCTTTGTGGTAAAGAAACTGATTGGATGATAGTCACGCAAACTGAAATTAGAATATTCAAGCCAGCTAATGCGAAGGGGGCATCGAAGGAGTTTGACGACATCCTATGCGACGCCGCTAGTGTTGCGGAGCTCGAGCTGCAAGGATTTGCGGTTGTCGCAACTTTTGGTGACCGAACCGCGAGAGCATTCTCTATCCCTGGTCTCAAAGAGATTGGCAAGGCGGATTTGCCAATGATCGACATCAGCCGCAGCACGGCTTCTGTTGTTACTCAAACTGGTGATGTCTTTGCGTGGTCCGGTCCTAGTGAACTGGCAGTCATCCACGTCTGGGGTACCGGAAAGCCTCCCCAGCAATCTCCCGATATTCTCATCAACCCGAAAATGGAATGCCCACCTCGTCCAACAATTTCAAACTTGCAGTGGATTTCGGGTACCCAGTACATCTCGCCCCCTGACCTAGATCTACTGGTCGGCGGACCCGACCGACCACCCAGTAAGCGGATGATGGAGGTGGCGGCGGCAGAGCAACGTGCTGCTCGAACCGGCGAAGCTGCACCTGCCGGATCTAGCCAGGAAGGTTGGGGAGACTACCTTTCAAGACAACTGAACGAGCGGACAGAAAAGCTGAACATCATGGGAGATAACATGGATAACCTTCAGGAACAAAGCGCTGGGTGGGCGAACGATGTGAACAAGTTCATTGGCAAGCAGAAGAGAAATGTGGTGCTGGGTGGGCTCAAAGGGAAATTCTTTTAAGGGTTTGTTTGAGAGGAACAGTTCTTTAGTCGAGGAATTACCCTGTTGATTCAGTGGACGTCAAACAAACAACTCTAGCGTGATACCAGGGCCGCTCTTTCAATCCTATTTGGCCTAATTTAAAGTGGGAGTCTATAAACAATCGCGATTAGCAACCGACCTTGCGTATTTGAAAACATCAAACCTCATGCTGTACTATCTGTTAATTCAAGGACCCTTAGTCGACTAAACCAGCATCTGCCTTCACGGTTCGACGATGCGAGCTGTTGTCTCCCGTTGTTTCGCAAGGATTTGATCCATGGTGGGAGAGGCGATCCTTGCCTTCTTCGGTTCGCTCACTTGATTCACCTCGGGAGAGGAGAGGACTGTTCCCATGGAATAACAAGATTCGAGGTCGGTATCGTCTCCTTGGAAAGGCCAAACTGTGGCGGGTTCATCAGGATCGATATTGTCCCATTCCAAATCCGTTTTCTGCCGCCCTTCGTCCTCATCACCCAGTCTTTCTTTGCGAGCCCTGTTGGGGCCCGAAAGGGACCTTTCTCGCACAATGTGCTGCCGGCTATCTTGAGTTGGCTCGCGGCTGTGTTCGGATATCTCGGTAGCCTCATTCGGGAGATTCTCTTGAATTGGGCTAGTCAGGCATCTCCCCCCAAGTTCAAATGGCTCAGATTGACGGAGGGATCGATACCTGGCTATAGGCCGTTGACTATTGTGAGTTGGCTCAAAGCTCGATCGGTTCTGTGTCTCATCCCTGCTGGGTCGTTGCTCAGTCAGGCCGCGGCGTGTCTCTCTCTCCCCACTGTTGCCAGAAGGTGGAGATTTAACTGCAGTTTCGACGATAGTAACATCCAGGCCAGCCGCAGCATCTTCGGCCCCCGTACTCTGCCCGAACAGTCGTTCATTCTGCTGCTCTCGTTGACCGTCGACTCTATTTCTGCTCACAGCTGGTGTCATGCTGACCACGGAGATATCAGCAACTCGATTATTTCGAGCACTGGGCGTCACACCCGCAGGAAGCCTAGCGGCCATTCGTCTAAGCCGTCGGTTTTCCTTTTCGACGATACCGTTTGCCGCATTTGCCGACTTCAACAATGCTTGAATGCGGGCTTCTTCAGCCTTTGCACCATCCCGATGCTTTTGAAAATCGTCAGAAACCTCCTTTAGTTTCTTCGACGACAAACTATGCCGTCTTCTGTACACAAAGGTGAAAAATCCCATGAGTAGTAGCAACGGGCCCAAGATAATCAAAGCGCCTATGTAAGCAATGTCCTTCACCTCTTCTGCTCGGTCCTGAATCGACCGAGCGGCCAGAGAATCCAGATGAATGGCGGGCATAATGGGCGAATATCGAAAGCTAGCAATGAAGTAGTCGGAGCAAGTTTGGTCGTCTTGGTGGTTCGGTGTGGAATAGAAAACAGAGACATGGCTAACAGGCAACTGGACCCCTTTAAATGCAGTGCTTGGCCCCTGTGAAGCCAACTCTGTCCGGAGAACAGAATGGGCAAAATACGTTACACATCTTGTTGTTTGCGGGAAACATGACCTCTACTGAAAATTCCACCATGGATGAGGCAGTGAAGAACACTTTTAGCGAAACCATTGAGGCTGTTCTAGTTTTTGGATGGCCTGAGTTTGGGATGTTAGTTTACAGTCGAAAATATTGCCCAACTTGCGACAATGTCTCAAGAACAAGAAGCAGCGTTCCAAAAGGATATTGTGACGACCGCGCGACAATCCAAAACACACAAACACACATGAATGAATAAAACTACTGCAGGGTAAGTCCCCCTTCTGAAAAGATGATGGAAATATGCTGGTTGATGATGCGAAAATCGCACGCCATTCTAGTGTATGCACGACAAGATTGGTAAGCTTCCCACAGGTGGCTGTCACGGGCTAATGCTCGCTGTCCGACTGCTCTAATCCAGCCTGGCGTTGACGCAATGTTTTAGCTGTCAATTATTAATAATACCCCCGATCCCCGCTTTCCACGCATTAATAAAGGTACCTAATGAATCCAGCCAAGCCAACTGCATATAAGAGCTACCCCGCCCGTCCCAGAGTTCAGAATGCTTGATATCTATAATAATATATAACCAAGAACACATCCTTTGAACGAAGTACCTACCGCTACTATGGCCTCCGCTCCCTTTTTTGCTATCGTTGCAGGTGCTGGCCCTGGAACAGGTGAGACAGCTGGCGAATCGTCGAATGCACTTGGACCCAGGCCAGACTAACCATCATAGGGCGAGCTGTTGCTCTCAGGTTCGCAAAGGCCTACCCGGTAGTGGTACTCGCCAGAAGCCCCGAGAGCTACAGTGATATTGTCACAGAGATCAAGAAGGCCGGTGGCCACGCGTTGGGCATCTCCACCGACATTGTTGACCCAGCCTCGGTCAACTCTGCCTTCGAGACAATCAAGAAAGAACTCCCCGGTAGCAAGCTGGCAGCAGCCATTTTCAATCCCAGCGGCGGCTTTGCTAGGAAGCCATTTCTGGAGTTGAAAGCTGAGGAGCTTGACGGCGGCCTCGACGTTGCTGTGTAGGTCATGTTATTTGCCTTGATAAAAACACCAGCTAACAGCCTTCAGACGAGGCTTCTCTAGATTCGCCCAAAACTCCCTGCCCCTGCTTCTGGAGTCGGTGCCGGAGTCTCCTCACCCCCCGTCTCTGCTCATCACCGGTGCCACCGCATCAGTGAGGGGATCCGCGCAATTCGGATCCTTTGCTGCCGGAAAGTTTGCACTGCGAGCGCTGGGCCAGTCTCTGGCGCGAGAATTCGGACCTCAGGGTGTCCACGTGGCTCACATCATTGTCGATGGAATCATCGATATTCCCAGGACGAAGAATTTAACCACGGCCAGCTCTGCAGAAGATGCAAAGCTTAGGCCAGAAGCGGTAGGATTTACAACTTTTCAACACCACATGATTAAAAAGCTGACAGTCCTTTCTATAGATTGCAGAGACCTACTGGCATCTGCACACGCAGCATCGTTCGGCATTCACGCAGGAGATCGATATTCGACCATATGTGGAAAGTTTTAATGAAGCCCCGATGCTCCGGGTTTCTCAGATGAAGGAGGGGAATTATCAAACACCGACTGAGATTGTAACGGTTTAACGCGTGGTCATGGCCCCAAACTTGCGATAGTATTAAATTGGAAAACTGTTCTCCTGCTTGAACCGATTGAGCTTTCCAAACTACGGTGCTGTCAGTTTGTGCAAACGTAGAAATCAAAGGAGATTTGGATCGTCTTGAGTGGAATCTGCTCCTCCACAAAGTCCCGATACTAGACGTTACCCATGCACTAGTGGACGACTCCAACCACACACAAATTCTGCTAGCGATATCCCTTGAAATGTTTCAATGAGAACCAGGCATCTCCTTAATGTTAATTTCTTGGCTGGTGGTGAGAGATTGGTGAGGTGCAATCCTCCAAACACGATGGTCATATCCCAACCTCCAGTTCCATGTCGCTTGCAAGTTTGGTTTTGGTAGCATGATGGTTCTCTCCATGGAGTGAATGTTTTGATCTAAAAAGACTCGCTGGGATGCATTAATTAGGAAGGGCCGATCATCCGACGATCGGTCTCGGCTCTCGTCGACTAGGGATGTGTTGATACCATGGCAGGGCAGGGAGGGTCGAGACCTTCAGCTCCGAGGGGTCCGTCAGTGTCTCTTAGCCTTTGGAGCTCACTAAAATTGTACACTAAGATTGAGCTATGTTATGATCGAGATCTCGTATTTTCGGAAGTCGCAGGGTGAATCATGTACCAGTGTTCGGGAAGGCTGGGTTAGAGATGAAGTGAGACACCAATTCATTCTTGGTGCAAACCCCCTGAATTACATTAAGGTTATTACCTGGAATCTTAGTGATATGGAGGAGGGACAATTAGTATATTCTGGATGTGGCGGAATGTGAGGTGACTAACAGGATCATGCTCTCACTATCCGACGCGTCGTGATCGACACCACCATCCCCAGCATTCTAATTCAGGGAATCAGACGCACAAGTCTCAAATATTCTAACTGGGCATTTCTCGGAACTTTGACAAGACTTGTTTCAGACCCACCGGGAGCAACGCCGAGTGGAAGTCCGAGGGCAGGAGAATTGCAACGTTTCTGTTCCTTCTGTTGACGCCGGCTGTTGTTTGTCCCTATTCGGATCACATTCCGTGGCATTCCAGCCTCTCTAGTATTGATTTCGGGTTGATTATGAAGGACAGGAACATATCCAAGAAAGTATAAGAACCTGAAGGCAATCGCCATTCTATGAACAACTTTCATCACCAACTTCTACATTCACTCCTTTGTTTCCATTAACATCCATCCACCTCGTGGACAGTCATTCGCTTCTTATTCACTCCTTTGAATTCTTTTAAAACCACTCACTCAATATGATTCGCTCTATGCTTGTCGTTGGCGTCATGGCTGCTGGTGCCATGGCCCAGGTTGACGCCGCCCCTGCTATCGTTGCCAGATGCCCTCCAGGCGTTGTCGATTGCCACGCCTGGGAGCATCCCGCTCCCGCCGACGTTCCGATGCCGGTGCTCCCACCTGCAACCGTAGTGGAGTGTCCTCCTGACGTCGTTGACTGCCCTTACCGAAAGCCTGAGCCGCCCATGGAGCCTCCTACCGGGGAGAAGCATGCCGAATGCCCGCCTGAAGTCGTCGACTGCCCTTACCGCCAACACAACTGCCCTCCGGAGGGATGCAAGCCTCCTACCGAGCAGAAACCCCCGGTCCTCCCTCCTGTTGTGATTGTGCCTCCTTGCGAGGGTTGCCATCACCCTATGAACTGGACCAACGGCCATGGTTGTCCTCCTGGGGGATGCGGCTTCGTCAAGGTGCCGGTTCCATGCAACGGCGTGGACTGCAAGAAGCCCGAGATGCCTGAGTGCCATGGCAAGCACTGCTCCATTCCTCCCCCTGAGTGCCAAGGAGAGCACTGCCCCATGCCTCCCCCTCAGTGCCATGGCGAGAACTGTCCCATGCCTCCTCCTGTCGTCAAGGTCCCTACTTGCACCGGCGAGGGTTGCGTCACTCCTCCTGTTAAGGTCCCCTGCACCGGCGAGAAGTGCCCTCCTACCACTACCCAGACCGAGACCTGCCCTCCCGGCGGTTGCAGCACCGAGACCCCCGTCGTCATCGTCAGCGCCGGATCCAAGGCCTACTCTGGTAGTGTTGTGGCTGCCGCCGCTGCTCTGGCCTTTGCCTTCAGCCTCATCTAAATGTCTTGGAGATGCTCATAAAACGGGCCTATGTTGGAACACGATACTGGATGCTTAGGATGGATTCTGACGAAAATTATGTTTGGGAATCTGGACTAGAATCTTTGTCCTAGACGAGGAAATAAAAAACCCGGGGATACATCTCTAAATACTCGATCTTCCTCTGCCCGTCGTGAATTGCACCCGAATTTATGTTACCACGGACCAGAATGTGTTCATCTGAGACAAACTCTAACAACAGTTAACGTAATAGGCATGACCAGTTGAGTTTGAATATGTGTGGGAAAACCATCAACGCCAAACGGACATGAATTCATCCAGCTGGGAGTATGGCTCCATACCAACGTTTTCGTCACGCGGAATGTAAGCAATTCGCGTCAAGGTCAATATACTCAGCTGCTGATATATCTTAGCTCGAGACATAACTCTGATATGCCATGATAAAATGATCATTCGATATTTGTGGTGATTGCAAAAATCAGTGATGATTGGTCTGGGACAAAGTCGACGCCTGTAATCAAGCTGCACATTGAGTAAGAGCAAAATTTGATTGCTTTGCATTGTGTACAGCTGTTCCAGTCTGACGAACCATTTTCAGCTAGCTAAATCCTTTCATGAATTGTCCTCAAGTATGCAAGTATGCCATGCCTGCTAAGATGTGGCGACAGTGCGTCCGGGCTATTCTTCGGGCTGTTCCAACAAAGAGTAATCTGCACGTTCATAACATATGCCTTGTTTTCTTTATCTGCATATAAAATGACGGCTTTATTTCATGCATTCAGCGACCTCACTTGACCGCCGTGAAATCAACTGAATAGGAAGACAACAGTTAGGCCGGGGGAAACACATCATCCCCCTGCTTCATACAGTTTGGCGCACGCTTAGAACCCCGTGAAATGAGGCGGGTGTCTTGGAGGGAGATTGCGGCTCGTGTTGGGGCCAGGACTCCAATTGTAGGTGGTAACGCCCGCAAGAAAATTGCAAGGCTGCCCCCCCACGAGACCTGCAGGTCTAGCGGAAGGGGCCAGCTCATAGATCAGATGCCCGTGAATAGAAGGAAGCCTGGCGTGCAGGACTGACCGCCAGGGAAATACGGCTGGCGAAACCCCTTGGCTCTGCGGGCAGAAAGCTGGAGCCCGCCCTGACAACTTGCCGTCATGCGGGTCGCCAGGGGATGGCATTCGCAGAAAGCTACCATCTGGTACTTAAACTAGGACAGGGCTTTCCGTAGCACCGGATCTTGCCTGTGGAGTGGCTAGCTTGCAGGTCTCTTCCTGGAGTGGTGGGCTGCATGACGGGCTGCATGTCTACGGCCCATCTATTGGGCGTCAAGTTGCATTGAGACCCGAGTCCCCCAAAGTGTACGCCCAGGTATACGCAACCAAAGGTTCACCGCTCTCTCCGATCATGCACCATCTTGTGATTATGCAATGCAAGCCCCTTTCTCGGCGAAAGCCGAAAGGGGACAGGATGAGGCGAGGGATCCTGTAGCCTTGAACTGGCGTGGAGAAATGGATGCCAACCCATCCAGCGGTGAGACATCGCCGTACTTGGCGAATTTTCTGGAAAAGGCACAATGCAGGTCCAACTCATCCACCGATCGATGAAGCTAACAAATGGTCTCAGTGACTCGTCATGTCTCGCCGGGTCCAGTACGATGTGCCCCGGCTCCAAGTTCCGGTCTTGCAGCTGTAGCCTAATGTGCATTTTCGGTCATCTTTGCGTTCGCGAAACAGTCGGGGTATACTCGCCAAAACGGACCAGCAACTGGGCACCTGGATCATCCATCCACAATTTTGTCTTGAACTGTCACGAGATGCTATTTTTATTGTTTGGTGAGCATATCCGAGCCTGTTTCGATGTATTGGGATTTTGAGACGCAGATCGGAATACGAGGAAGGTCCAGCCTGAAACAAATTCGCGGCGTTTCATCAAAGTAAGCCGCACGGGACGGCCAACAGCTGACCGTCAGCCAGGCGAGGTTGATTGAAGGAGAATGAGACCAAGAAAAGCAAGCCCAGGCACACTTTTCGGATACCATCTCCGACAGTGTTTTAACGCTAACACGCCCTGCCCGCATGTCTCGCCACCGTACTGCAACACGTAAGCGTTCGTGCAGGTCAATCTCACTGTACACTGACGCGCCAGCCGACTTGGCCTGAGTGGGCTGCGTATTCGGTGGGCGTACCGGTATTCCTTATTGCACTTTGGTACCGATGTAGACGCAGGAGAAGAAGGCAAACGCCCACCCCCACACACATCGACCAAAGAGAGGTGCAGTGTTCACCGATCAATTATCGACAAAAATGCAGAACTTTGTGAAGGGGGAGGCGTCAGTGACTGGCTACCTATGACTGAGAGTCGCAATGGTGCCTCTGATAGTCCTAGACCACGAATACATCGGTTTCCATCCACGATCTGCTACTCTCATTAACCATTATGGGTGGAAATGGCACCTTTGGCCCATGCTACGATTGGGGGGTGTATACAGCTTAACCCCTTGTCTTGTTTATTTTCGCCCTAATTTATTCCGTTTTACAATTATTCGGAGGTTTGTTCTAAGAACAAGCCCCCCCCCCCTCCCACCCCCGGCAATAGATTGCAGGATCGTCGGGATGTTGCTGATTCCGATTTGTGTGGCACCCTCCATTACGGCGATGTGAACTCCGGCTTGAGTACCTTGTGCCTCAAAGTCGACGGCATTTCCCTTCACGCTTAGACTCAAATGAGCTAGTGAAAGCTGCACGCTTTGTCCCGTGGTGCGGTTCCATGGATCAGACAATGTAACCGGATGCACGCCCGAAATTGCCATGATATGACAGCGATCCGCTAGTTGACCAATCAATAATGATTTGACGCCTCTCTACAAACGACCCTGAAACTAATACATTGATGGCTGGCCTCAATATCAGAAGTAGCGGCATGGTCTCAGATGCAATGGCCTGGATGGAGTATCTTGACTAAAGGCTAGCTCTCGCACCACGGCCGAGGCACGATATTGAGCTCCGGCGAGAGGTACCTGCCCAACCCCGTGAGCTAAGATTTTTTCAAACTATCTACATATCTAACATCACCCCCAGCCTTCCCATAAATACTGGCTTCGTGTACATACAAATTGAGACCAAGCCCCTGCTTTTCGCTCATCATCTACCCGTTGTTGACGTTTCATCTTCTGCAGAAGTAAGATGTATGGTCTTTCTTTTCTTTTCTTGGTTTTGGAAAAACCACTTCAATTGTGACATTCATTGAATCTTGTGTGTTCCGTACCTTACTGTTAGTTGGATCTAGATCTGTGGGGGAGGGGGCCGGGTTGCTTTTGCCTACAGGGATGAAAAGACTAAGGCACCTGGACTCCTTGTCAAGCACCACAACTTCATCTTATAAATAGAAGGCGACTTCGCATCCTTAGGTGATGCCTGGACTCAACAATACGAAGCATTTTCCCGGCCTTCACTGCTGTTCAACAACCATCTCAAGGCTCACATGTTGGGCACCGAAGAGCCAAGACCACGATGGCGCAGAACACAGATGCTTCCTCCATTGCGGTAAACCTGAGTCAAGATTGCCTGTGAGCTATTTTAACCGTCTTAGTCTTGATATCTTCTTGAAATGTTAGCTGAACAATGCCCAGATGCTGTGACATTCCGGCGCCTCCAGAATCTACTGGAAAGCAGCGCGTCAAGACCTTCCTTCAGGATCCCGATCTACCCGTCAGCTACCGATTGATTGAGATTCCGGAACCGCCAAGTCCATCTGATGGGGGCCGGAACCCCACAACGAACGACTAGAAACTGGAGTAGGATGATGGGATAATTCAAGCGAGGGAATCGAGCTGGAGGTTGGAGTCACGACTGGTGATGTAATAATGGGTTTCCCTCAACGTGGCTGATGTTTGTATGATTGAGTAATAATGTACTAAATAATGTTGAATTTATTTCATAGCGTAAATATCAGACATCACGTCTTGGAGGCAGTATGGGGTGGGCATAAGATCAACACCATTGTCGTTTGTGGGGAAGGCGGCGCGCCCCGCTGCGGATGCAGCAGAACCTGCGTGTAGGGTCTTGGGCCTTCGATGGAACACCAAGCAATGTGAAATGGAAACCTGCCTCAAAAAGTGCATCTCGCAGCCCAAGAGAATACTGATATGAGCAATTGGAGCCCGAGTCTATATACAGAATGCTGAGATAAGCGCTCCCTTCAGGCTGACCCGGGACAGCAAAATTGGGCTTCGCCATTTGTCTGCGGCTCAATATTCAAACTTTTTCCCCGCCAAATCTCTCAATCAAGGAAGAAGAAATGGATACCAATTGGGCCCTCTAGCGACAATGCATGTACGTACCTACGTACCTGCTGATCGCAGCGCCTCGCCGAGATTAGTGCAAAATTGCCACCTTGTGCTTGGTGATACTTCAATTGCAACGAAATAAGTAATGCTCAGGTAAAAACTAAACTGACGGATTCCAGACCGACACTATGTACCACCTTCAATGGCCGAGCTAAGTTTTTAGGGTAGTGATGATGGATGGTATTGGCTTAAAATATGAAGAGGCCCCGCCTTACGTAGTTGGAGGGGTAGGTACGGCAGTTGGACGGCGGCGAGATCGCTCACTCCAAAATTTTTACCAAAATCTTTTGCTTCGTCATGCCTCAATTGTAGTCGAACATCCCTCGATCCCACGCCAGAACGCTCCATCGCGGTTGTACACGACGCAACCAAAGCAATCATGTGTGGCATTTCCGCAATTCTTGTGCGTCTCAGCTTCCTCCCCCCGCGATGCTCCTACTTTTACCGCCCGCGCAGTATTGCTACGAGACCCCGCGCTGACCATTCCCCAGCTTGGCGATACGAAAGCCACCACGGCCGCCGTCGACCTGCACGAATCCCTATACTTCCTCCAACATGTTAGTCACTCTCCCAGACATTCTGCGAAGATCTGCGAAGATGCTGACACTCGAATCAGCGTGGACAAGATGCCGCCGGCATCACCGTGTGTCAGGGCGGAAGGCTCTACCAGTGCAAGGGCAACGGAATGGCTGCCAAGGTCTTCGCCGAGGGCAAGCGCATCACCGACCTGCCCGGCTACTGCGGGATAAGCCACCTCAGATACCCAACAATGGGGACTTCATCTGCGTACGTGCTATTTGGGAGGCGCCTTTTCCCGTTGCTGCCGTCTCGG
Organism: Ilyonectria mors-panacis; assembly: GCA_002991585.1. Lineage (NCBI taxonomy): Eukaryota > Fungi > Ascomycota > Sordariomycetes > Hypocreales > Nectriaceae > Ilyonectria > Ilyonectria mors-panacis. The sequence continues at coordinate 1,021,083 of PPHJ01000068.1, forward strand.
GATTCCCTCCCGTGTGAAGCTCCGAGGATTTACTGACATCTCTAAACTCCAGGTCCGAAGCGCAACCCTTTTATGTTAATTCGCCATTTGGTCTGTCCATGAGCGTGAACGGAAACCTGGTGAACAATGGAGAACTTCGCACCTTCTTGGATCTCGAGGCCCGCCGCCATGTCAACACCGACTCAGACTCGGAGCTCCTGTACGTCTCTTCGATTCTTGGGGGCTTAGACAACCAACTACCTCTTGAGGAACCCTGGGCACCTTCCAGGGACATCTTCATAGCTATTCGCTGACAGCAAATCTCTAGGCTGAATGTTTTCGCGCATGCTCTCAACGAGCTCGGCAAAGCTCGAGCCAATGTGGATGACGTCTTCACCGCGCTCCGGGACGTGTATTTGAGGTGCCACGGAGCCTACGCGTGCACTGCCATGCTTGCAGGCTTTGGAATTCTAGGGTTCAGGTGAGCGGGCATGATCTATGTTTCAGTGGCTTTGACTAATGTCTGCGCTTAGGGACGAGAACGGTATCCGACCCCTTTGCCTCGGATCTCGACCAAGCACCACCCTCGAAGGAGCCACAGATTACTTTATGGCTTCGGAGTCTGTTGCTTTGACACAGCTTGGCTTCGGCAATATTGTGGATATCTTGCCCGGACAAGCTGTCTTCATTGAAAAAGGAGGCGCTCCCCAGTTCCGCCAAATCGTGGAGAGAAAATCCTACACCCCCGACATTTTTGAATATGTCTACTTCGCCGCCCAGACAGTTGTATCGACGGATTGTCTGTCCATCGCAGTCGCGAGAATATGGGACTCAAGCTCGCGGATAAGATGAAGAAAGTTTTGGGAGAGAAGGGGATCCAGGACATCGACGTCAGTAAGTGACTCCCTATCTCATTAGAACCCTCTCCAGTTTGAGCAAAAGAGCTCTTCCTACAAGCTCCATACGTACTACCAGTGTATACTTTTCTAAGGAGATGCTAACCTCCCGTGTTAAAGTCATCCCAGTTCCAGAGGTAGGCTTTTCTCACCATCTGGCCTTCCAGCCATGGCCTCAAAAGCTGAAATTCGCAATTGCTTACTTGACTCCTGCAACAGACCAGCAACACTGCAGCGGCTATCCTAGCCAAGTCCCTGGACAAGCCATTTTCGAATGCGTTCGTCAAGAACCGCTACGTGTACCGGACCTTCATTCTCCCTGGCCAATCGGCGCGACAGAAGAGCGTCCGCCGAAAACTCTCACCTATTAAGTCCGAGTTCAAAGGCAAAGTCGTATGCCTCGTCGATGATTCTATTGTGAGAGGAAACACCTCACGCGAAATTGTATGTGACCCTCTTCATCATTACTGCAAAATCTCGAGTCATGGCCAAGATAAACTCTGGCAAATGCCCTATCCATAAAAACCCTTACTAACTTCGATCTTCTAGGTTCAAATGGCCAAGGAAGCGGGAGCCGTTCGCGTTCTCTTTGTCTCATGCTCTCCAGAAATCACACACCCTCATGTTGTAAGTATAACCTGCACCCTTTGTCTTTCCAAAAAACCCCTACTAACCTAATCGTTTAAAGTACGGCATAGACCTTGCCGACCCTGCTGGTAAGAATAGCACCTGAAATAACCTTACACGACCCTTGATAAGATTTGCTAACACGAATGCCCAGAACTCATCGCATATAACAGGACAGTAGAGGAAATCGCCCAGCACATTGACGCCGACGAGGTCATCTATCAGGATATTGAGGACCTCAAAATCGCGTGCATGGAGGCGGGTGAGGTCAAGACCGATGTTCACGACTTTGAGATCGGAGTATTTTGCGGAAAGTATAAGACGAACGTTCCCGATGAATACTTCGAGCACCTCAACGAATTGAGGGGGAAGGGGAAGAAGAGAAAGACTGCGACTGGTGCGAATGAGGAGGAAGAGACAGGCCAACGGAAAACAATCCTAATTGCGAATAGCGGTCCAATGAACGTGGGGTGCCCGCAAAAGGCATCAAGTGCTGCAAATGGAGAAGATGGACCGGACAACCGAGATGACATCAGGTATGTTTGCTGACGATACACCTAAGGTGGTGCTGACGATTAACACTTCTACAGCCTTCACAACTTTGCAAACGAATCTTAAGACACCACACAGTTACTAGAAATTGCGTTTTGGATAGACCGGTTAGATGCCAGGACGGCAGGTGCCCACTGGAGATAAAACTGAGTGCGGATTTTTAGGGGCATCAATCTCGCGATCAATTTAAGCATTCCTGGTCATTCTGTTATTTCTGCTGCAATAGAAATTGTTTATCTGAGTGATTATTCTACTTCCTATTGATCTTTGAAGACTAGTCCCATCACATCCATCTCGTCTTAGAAAGGTCCCTACCGCTGTGGATGAATTACCTTTCGTTATCCTCTCTCGGCCAAATCCGCAAAGGTGAGGCGTTTACGCGAGTGCTGAGGTAAGTTTCAAACTGGCTTGGCCTCAGCCCCGGTCTGTAGCTCAATGATAAGGGCGTATCCCCATCGTGCCCCAGAAACTGGGGGTTTATATTGTCAAAATAGGGATTAAATCACTGTTCTATCACAAAGAGGACGAAATGTTGTAAATATGAACCAGAGAAATATGTCTGTTTTGGGATTTGTATTAACGAAAATCTATCAACCGTGAGATTTTTTATAATTAGGGGGTTGATGCGAGGAAGTAATGGAAGTGAGAAATAATGATTTATTTCCATGACAATTCTAGGAAGCGGATAAGATACTTATACAAAGCTGGGATTAAAGTTGCCTCCCAGGGGAGCTGAATGCAAGTCTCAAGGCCCCGCGTCGTCACCAGCCGTTTAAGTGGGGTTTCCGCATCCGCATGGAAAAGCCGCTTGGTTCACGTATTAGTATGATCGAGTGCGCATGTGGCGTCTCACCCCTCAGTTAGATTGAAACAAGAGGATAGCTAGTAATACAAGCTCTCGTGCTGGTCTGGATTTCTGTTTTAAGTCGCAATCCCAAGCCCTAGCTCGTCTTCTCTCTCGTCGGTCTGTTCATGCGTCAATGCTGGACCGTAATTAGCTATCGCGATGAACAGGTGTTTCGTTCGCGGTCTCAGAATGCCTAAACGGTATTCTCCTTAGCACCCAGCTCACCAAGTGAAACCAGCGAGGGCGCGCGTCTGTGATTGAGTTGAACGCGGAATATCAGTGCGTACATAGTAATCAACACATGAGGGGATCCAGCTTGTGGCATAATGACCGAGGTGGGGGCGAGTTTTTCTCCACTCATCCAGCATTCCTAGGCTAACAGAGCGTAATTACTACGTAGTACGGAGTACCAGAAGGCGGTAACTCATAATTCCGAGCGAAAACGGTATAATAAGGAGGCTATGTCGCTGTCCGCTTGCTCATCTGCACGGCCCGCCCGCCCGCACGCCGCTCCTCACATCACCCAGGCCTCCTCCATTATGTCCGAGGAAAGACTGGCCTTCGCCGCCCGCGCTTGCTTGACCTGTCACAAGCAGAAGAGGAAATGCACCAAAGAGATTCCCGAATGCTCGCTCTGCCGGAAAAATGGGAGGCCTTGCCGCTACGGTGCAGCACCAGTCCCTCGACCGAATCGGATACTTACCAGACAGATGCCCGCTGAGCCAGTGTCCTAGTGGAACTCCGCCTGCCTTTGCTTTGCAGGGCTTCATTGAACCTGGACCTGTCCGGACGAACAGCCCAACGTCATTCTTTCTCGATTCCGACAATTTTCAAGAAGCAGGACATTCTGTGGACAGGGCTGTCCTCACTCTCCCGCCAGAGTTAGTGGGTGGCCTCGTAGGCCAACCACAGATGCGGTACATCGTGGACATCTACTGCAACTCTATTCATACTTTCTTTCCAATTGGTAAAGTGTAGAACCTCTATTCCCTCGCTTCCAACATTAATTAACAATTCTCGTGGCACAGTATCTAAATTGCGATTGTACCAGGAACTTTCCAGTTCCGGGGACAACCTCAATGCAGACACAGCATTGTTATTGGTTGCGATGCAATTACATACTCAGCCAGTTGACAACATCGAGCCACCATATCAGGATGTTTACAGGACTGCAAAGGCCTGTTTTTCTTACGTCGAGGCCAGCAACTTGTTTTCTATTAGGCTACTGCAGGCCGTGTTGTTTGATTGCCTTGTACGAAATCTCAAATGCCATCTATCCAGCTGCCTACCTCACCGTGGGGCATTGTACAAGACTAGGACATACAATGGGATTTCACGACAGAAAACAGGCTTTGCAGATGGTCCCGTCACCTAGTGAGAAATCAATACTGAATCTGCCGTTCTTGTTTCTAATTGGGACGCAGATACCACGACGGAGGGTATGGTGGGCCGTGATAATACTCGACAGGTAAGGATCGAACCCCATTTGACAGTATGGTGTGTGATAACGTTTGCTAAATTTCTAGATATGTCAATCTCGGCACCAAAAACCGACCATTTGCCTGCGAGGATGCTCGTGTAGACGAATATCTACCTATCGATGACAAATTTTGGGACCGTGGAGTATGTTTTCGACGAAAGTTGCTCTCTGTGATACTAATAATATGCGACAGGAACTCACCTTGGTCCAACCCTTGGCAGTTTCTACGAGCACAACCGTACTTGTATCTCCTTTCGCTAGGTCTTGTCAAGCTGTATATTTGCTATCTCGCGTCCTACGCTACAGGGACAATAGCAATAGCGATATTGATGTTGAGTTTACATATCAAGAAGCGATCCAACTTCATCGCACGGCAAAGGCTTTATACTCGACGATATCGAACCAGTCCGAGGCACTAGTCGAGAGAATGTCGGATACCACGGCCCATTCAGTCTTCTGTACAGCCATGGCTCTGTGCTTTAGCGCGCTACTCACCCTTTACGATATGTATTGTTGCACCGAGCACATAGACGCTGATAAAATGGGAAATCCAAGCCTCGTCGAGATGCTTGAGATAGCTATCACGGTTTTAAAGGAAGTACTAGTGAGGTGTCTAATTTTTCAGGGCGCGTTCAGGCAATCATAGAGTTAGGGGGAATGCTGCGAACGACACCGCTGATATGCGATTGCCTGTACCAAGCTGCGACAACCTATCTATGGTAGTTTGAGGAGACTTGAAATGAAGAGAATCTTCTAGTCGTCTCAAACATCAAGAATGTCCTAGACACTCTCGGGACAAGATGGAAACTGCCAGGTATGCCATGTGTTGGAACTTCTATCCTTTGTCAGTGCTAAACACAGTCTTAGGAAAGTATACCCAGCTTCTTGAAGAATACCAAGAAAGGAAGGGAAAGAGTAGAAACAGATGACCAAATAGGAATATTGTACCTGTAGCCTTCGTACGATTTTGAATTATATGCAAGAAGTTAGAAGAATAAGCTTCCATATCTAAGAAGTGACATCATCTATATAGCTCTGGACAGGATTGAGTAGATATTCGTAATCGCGTCTTCAGTGAGAATGACATATTCCTTTAGGCAATATGCGTGTTGGATAAGTGGTATTTCTGTAGGGTAACTGTCGTATATAATAGAGGCCTCTGTTACACTACGGATTAACGGAGTGTTCACTCCGCTTTTACTAAAGCCGTCAATGCGATAGGAACCATGACTTCGATTTCTCAAGAAACAAAGGCGCAAAGGAAGTCCTCGAGGGAATAATCCTCATCCGCAGCGTGGAAATCATTGTCTAATTATATCTTCCAATGCCTTGAATATTCTCATTAAACAGGGTATTAAGATACACGATCCAGAGTAAGATAAGTCTAAGGGGCACTCAGATAGTCTGTAGAATCCTCCAGGTCACGTGCGGACCGATGACGCTGGCGAAAGAAACCAAAGGACGAATTCGCGGTTTTCCGGTGTGGGCGGAGTGCGCAATAGGTGAATTCCTAGTTGGTTAGATAGAAGATGGGCTAATAATCGTTCCACCACAGGGGCATGGGTATACTGCCTGGTTGGCTGGTACAGAAAGGTGGACAAATCTGGTCGCTGGGACCTGTCCAATACCAGTATTCTTCATTCGGGAGCCAGAAATTGCTGTTTCAGGGCCCAGCCTGGTATCTTGGTCACATGCTGCGCACCGACACCGTCTTGTAAGTCGCAGAAGAAACCAAGTCTCACCGCCTCAGGGACTAGATTCGATGGACAAAGTGTTCGGGTGTCAATCTATCCTGATCCGACCCGTGGCCGGTGTGGGTGGGCGGTAGTAGGGTGGTAGTTGGCAATACAAACGGCCCACCAATTTAGGGCTTATCAGGCCAAGTAGCGTTTAGAGCGCGGCACGCCTGCAGGTTATAGAGGTCGGGTGGCATGACACGGGGATGTAGTACTTCCCACTGCGTCTCAGCCTGCCGGTGTGTGAGGGGTTAACTAGGCTGAGCTGAAGGACACGCACCGGTGAAGAAGGATAGGACAGCAGTCAAGAAGGGAGGCGAGAGAACAAAGCTAAGGAAGGTTAAAGACATGAGAAAAGAAAAGAAAGAAAGGACGAGTCCAGTCACACTGTTCCAGAAGCCCCCAGGTCGCCATGCCAGTCTTGGCGAGGTCTGTGATTAGGGATGCTTCCTCCCGCGTTTAGCGCACACTGACCTGTGTAGGTACTACTACGAAGATGTTGATCATTCAGCCCTGGTAGTAGAACTGGTAAGAAATAAGAAAGCATCGATGAACTAAAAACAAATCTTTGAGGGGGTGCCTAGGCCTTCGAAGCCGATGTCTTCGATTGAGCTCAGACATGAGGCGTAGCTCTGAGCCGGTGGCTTAGCTGAAATACCGGAATCCAGAACAATGATGACCCGGGTCAAGAGCCCTAAAAAGCAGACAAGGCGAGACCGGGCTGGCAGCGCGGGATGGCTGCTATGTCTGGGGCTGGCCAATCTCGGGAGGTCGCCACATTCTGGCTCCCCAACCGGAATTGAAGCTCAACCCGGCGCATGCATGTGTATCAGGGTCCGGTGACACAATGACGCTGTTCAGCGACGTTGCACGACGTGCACATTGGGGGGGAAGCAGGGCGAGACAACTGCACTGCTGCGGCCACTTTAATCGCCCCGGATTATCAGAGGAAACCCATCGGCAAAGGCCATCGACAAACCTCAATTCTCAGCCCTTTCCAAAGCGTCATCCCCCCGTGACTACGGGCTAACGTTTGAACCAATGATATATGATTCAATGTATTTGTCTCACCCGGCGAGCTCCGCGGAGTTGCACACCGCGTCTAGCCTGCGGGCGCTCGGCCTTTGATGAACTGACAGGCGTATTCCATGTGCAGTTGTCAGCCACGCCAGGCCATCCGTTTCCTCTTCGCCCCTCAATCCACGATGACTTCATGCTTTATGTCTGCCATTCGTTATCTGTTCATGGCTATACCCTTGTTATCCGTGCCGTTCTCTCCCGTCTCTGCATTGCGTTCTCTCTTCTCCCGCCTTGGACCTGTTTGGTCTCGCTTACATTTCTTCTCATTTCATGAGAGCTGTCACATTTTTTCTTCTTTTACGCCCTGTACTTGCACGGCCGTTTCCAGTTGTTTCCTCTCTTGGTATCTCTCAAGCGTCATCCAATGAAGCTGGTGTAGGATGACATCGGCAGTAGTCGCGACCACAATAAGTGCTTCTTTCAGGCACAGCCGCAAAAATGGTCCTCGCCATGTTATATAAATCCCACCTTCCTGTTCTCCGTCTTGGATTTTAATGTTTGCTCCCAATCATCGTCCCATGTCGACTTCCCTTTCTATCGCGCTCAATGTCCCCGGCTCAAACCCCTACTCAAAGTTCAAAGAAAGCCAACATAGTCATGGCCAAAGACAGTGATGCCGATTCAATGAAAGTAAATACCAGCGATATGTGCGAGTAAGGAGCGCGCCAAATTCCCCCCAAAGCTTGGAGCATAGAACTAATTTTCACAAGGTGTTGCGAACTTCGCACTACTCCTGACGGTCCATCCTCTCAAGCCGAACGCTTGGCGGCATTCGCTAAAGATGATGAGCTCGCCATTTTGCTTGTTATTTGCAAGATTGCCGTGTCTGAACAAGTTACCAAGGTCGAGACTACTTGCACCTCCTCGGACGCCAAGGACAAACGCAAGGGCTCACAAGACAAGTCTTAGTTCTGCTGGTCAGTGTGCTTCAGCCTCCACCGCTGCGGCTGGCTGCGGCTCGTGGCAGGGCCGAGACCGCCACTTACGCCTAAAATACTGTGGTGAATTCTGAAGATGAGAAAGAACCCTAGGGCGCATGGTCATCTTTGTTTTACCGATGGTGGGCATATCCGGCAAGTGGACATTGTCGTGGCGACTGGACGGGTGTCTCCAATATCAAGGGGTTGGAGCAGATTTGGATCATGGGTTTCAGTCCAGACAAACGGAATGGTGTTCTACAATAGTATAAGCACTTGAGCAACATTCTATTGGATAATTTGGGGAGACCCAGGCAATTTGTACATGACATTCACCCGTAAACCTCGTAGAAAATATCACTTCTCCTCCTCTAATTTCGTAGCGTCGCGATACTTGATATCTGTGTGTGCTACGATTTGCACACCTAACTAAGTACATGCTCCGAGACTAAAGGCAATCATCCACAACGCACATAACAGCAGTTTAAGAAAGTTCATTCCCATGGGACTTATTTTTAGTATTTATTCTTCCTGACAATTATTTTATTTTATTTATTATAGCAAGATTTAATACTTCGGGTGGCCTTTAGCCTAAGCGTGTACTATTTGACCGTGCATGGTAGATACATTGGTTTAGCTGGGCCTCAGGTGAAAGGACTTGTACCTGTGTGCGAATAGCAATAATTTACTCCATTGGGATATCTCGTCTTCTTTGAGATAGGGCTTATCTAAGCGTCGTCGAGTCCTGACCTGTCTTTCCTGGTTGGCTAATGGTGGTGTGAGCCCGCGTTACAGTGCAGATCAGCAGAGGGGGAGACATTACCACTTTGAATGACGTTGTCTCATTCCGTACATCACATGAAACCTAGCTGCAGGGGCCAACGCCCGACGACTATGGACTTGTCATACCTTCGAGAATGCTCCCGTCCCGACTGGGAGGTTGGGTCAATGCTGAAGACGGGGATCTATGCACCCGAGCGGCAAAGTCGGGACGCGGCCAACCGGCCTTGGGCGGTGTACTCTGTAGGGTCGGACGATAGTCAGCATAGAAGTCCTGTCCTTGGCTCTAGGGGGTTGAGCTTACAGACAATACCCCTGCCAACGGTGTGGTGTTAAGAAAGAGTGAAGTTCTCTTTGCATTCATCGTGTTTACCCCCCGCGAAACGTATCCCCAGCTCCAATTATGCTAAAGGGAGTCGACTCCCTTTGTGCGACACGAAAGAAATACGGGGCATTCTCCTGTGTAGCGTGTCTATCAGATAGAAAAATTCTTAAGATTAACTCCTTTATATTGCATAATTAACCCTGGAACTGGGCTTCTCATGGACCAATCTAAGATGCAGGGCCTGCAGTGACCCAGTGCGTGATCTGACACGTGGAGCCCTATGAGGAGAGTGGAGCTCATTTGTCTATGTGTACTACACAGTTGGCGACGGCGTGAAAAGGAAAACCTCGGATGAAACACTTTCCCTAATATTAATATTATCGTGTCCAGAGGAGAGATTACTTGTTATACTTTAATTACCGGCTGGCTCTGTGGAGCAACGAGAGAAACTGAGAGAGAGTGCACATCGGTGCGGGATGCGGGTAGATTCCAAACCCAGACCTGGGCTCAAAACTGGGCAATCCCCCTTCCATGGGACCGGCAACATGTGGTGACAGGACCAACAGATAATCTAGCGTCTCCACCGCCTTAATTATGAGGCTGACGGTTTGGGGTCCGACGTGGCAAACATGTTCGTCTCGCTTTCCCCAACCTTTTAATAGGCTCAAGCATGCAAGCATGCGCCCCCAAGTCCTGCAAGTAAGACCCCCTGGGGTAGAATAACGGTGTTTTTGCAAGCGATAGAGAACCGGGAATTGATCAATTGTGCGAGGCACAGGGGTTGCTACGATTCCGCTGTCATTTTCGTTCGTTTTCATTCATCAACGCGTGCGTAGGTGGCTGAGACGGAGTGTCTCCGCGTGTCATTTGAAATCCCAACAACACACAAAAAAAACCAGACGACGCCATTGGACAACTGCGAACGAGATGGCTGGAAGCAAGCCCTGAAATCGACACAAAGCCGAGGAAGTCAGCGACTGGAGACCCGGTTCCGACGGGTGAAACACGGTCGTCTTGGCTGCGCCGATGAGCCTTCGCCAGCGAATCAACGGAAACCGGTCAAGAAACTGAAGGCATTTACAGACGTTGACTCAGGTTAGTCGAAACCTAGAGACACGGCACGAGGCCAACCGGCGGGGAGGCTAGAGCTCGGTTGGAATGTTGCTTAACCAGGATCCCAGATCCAGCGAGGCGAGATCAGCCTTGCAAAAGTCCCAAGGTAGTCATGAGCTTAAAAAATGACATTTCCATGTCTGTTTCCGGTTGATCGGGCGGGGAGGCGGATGATGCAGTCCCGGATGGGGCCCAGATGGGGCAGTGATGACGACCGAGGCCACGCGGGACGCCATCGTTAGGTGAGTTTGCCAAGCCTCGACGTGTGCTGGCCATTGCTATCGTAGGGGGCTCTCATCAGCAATGGTTTGGCTGTGCGCTTCTGGCACCAGAATCTCTACCGGCGAATAACAAAGGTGGTTGTCCGCAGCCGTACCGTAGATCGCGTGGTTGCCGGGACTCCCGACTCCGAGAGACATCGATGGAACTCCATAGAAAGTACATTTGGAGGGCATCGATGCAGGCCGGGGTCTTGCGGCTCGTTCACTATGGCTATGGCCAACAAAGCGACAGCCTTGGCTGGCCCCCAGCCCCCTTTATCTTGTCTGCCAACAGTGTACCACACACATGCATCCCTCTGTCAGTCTCCATCTTTCCAGCAACCCCCCACGTTTCGGCCGGTCTGTGGTCTAGACTTCTTCATCCTCCTTTTGAATCCTCATACACGGCCCCGACTATTCGTCCATCGTCTTTGCTCTTCTCCCAACCTCTCGCCTTGCTTCTTTTGGTTTCTGGCACGACAGGAGTGGCTTCGCAAGCTGCTTGATGCGTGTCTTGCGTTGCAGCGGCGTATGTTTCTCGTCGCGTGCCTTGCGTTGTGATGACAGCTCGTTTCCTGTCGGCTCGCGTCGCCTCCGCCTCCCGTGGGCGCGTCGACGCATGAATACACAGCGTGCTGATCTCGCGTCGAAGCGGGCATCAGATGACGACTAGCATTCAAAAACGGCATCGCTTCTTTCGCTTTGATGCCCCAGCTCTCCATCTTTCAAACAGTTGACGCGGCCAGTTACCTTCTCCCACTCCCTCGAGACGACCGGCCAACACTATTCGAATCAAGCCCTTCCCGAGACAAAACAATCAAGAAAGGATCTCTTCAACATGGCATCTTCTACCAAGGCTGAACTTGGTGAGTTAGTGCTGTGAGTCTCCCGACTTCTGTTCTTTTCCTTTCTCCCCTACTTCCCCTTCCCCTGTCTCCTTGTGGCCCGACGATTAGGACACTTTGCTAAAACGCGACATGTCCAGGACGGAGAGCAATCAACATGAGGAAATGACACAATGTTCCATTTCAGTACCGATGAGCCGCTTCCTCCTGATCTCAGCAGACGATCCCATCAACGCCAAACGGCTGGCTGCCCCGAACTACTCCAGCAAGTTGTAGTGCCAGTGCATCACCGACGTCAACAATAACAAACTCGAAGTAGCTCGGTATACTCTAGGTGGTATACTCAGTCGTAGCTTCACGGTTCTCTGGCTATTTTCTATGGATTCGTTTAGGAGTTGGACCGGTTGGCTAGAGGAGGCCTTGGGAAACTGAAGGACACGGAGCAAGGAGCTAGGCGGTTACTGGGGTACCATACCTTAGCTTAGGCCTTTTTACATCCTTTGTAGTCACAAATATCTTGCGCTACTGGTTGGTTTCAGTAATTGGGATAGTTAAGATCCCTCCTTCCAGCGTTGCGATTCCCCACGTTCGGGCTTGATGCATCTGGTACGACTTATTACAGTTGCTAGCTTGTGCTACGGTGCCTGCGGCCCTGCTAACGTCACAAGATTGGCGAAGGCCATCGCCCCGCCGTTTTTCGATTTCCAAAAATCGACCTTGTGGCTATGCTAGTTTGTTGGTTGACGCAGGCTACCTTGCCAGCTCCCAAGGCAGACAACTCCATCGAGGAACCGCAGGTGGCTCATTTCATTTCCATAGCCTACTAAGTAGTTGCCAACTGGATGTTATCCCCGAATGCGTGCATATTCCCAAGCTACTCCGGTTTCTGGACCCTGGTTGTACACACGTATTCGTATGATGGCCGGTGTGACACGAATGGCCAGACAGCGCTAACAAGGGCCTTACAGAGAAGCGAGATTTTAGTGTGCGCGCGGCGCACGATGCCAGGGTGACATGGGCCGTTAATATAATTTTTTCTACTCCGTACCATTCTGTGGGAGGACGACCTTCTTAGAGGATGATCGCCCAGACGCCGGAGCAACAGGGAAGCGATATCAACGGGAGGGCGCCGCGGCGGGTAGGGGGACCCCGGAGGCGTGAGTGCCCAGGGGGCCTGCCGGGCTAGGGATGTAGGGCGGAGGTTAGGTACCTCTATCCACACACCATCCAGATCCTAACCAGATCGCCCGCTGCAGGCTTCTCTCGCCCGCCGAGTCCGAAGTCCCATTGTTGCTTTTGCGGATGTCTTCGGCGGCAACCCGTTTAGGCCAACTCGAGTGTCTGCTCTCCTGTTTAGTATCTTTCAAGCGACAACGATGAAGCACGCGTTCCCAGCGGGCAATGGCCCGTGCGTTGAGTGGCATTAGCTTGGCCCTGCGCTTATTCGGGAGGCGATAGGTCATAACTCAGAATACACACCCAGCCGGCTCATCGTCATGCCTCTTTTTTTTTTGCTTTTTCCCCCTTATTCGTTTGGTTGTCAACTTTGCTTCTGCTCGCCTCCACGAACCTGTCCCCATATTTTCGTACGTTTAGGAGTAAATAGCTTGCCGACAACAAACGCCCCGTGGACTCGAGGACGTCTGACCAAGACTTGACATGTTATATAAATACGGCGCCCACGATGCCTTGGCTCTTTGTTTCGGGCGTTCAGTTCTTATATCTCAGAGTCTCCTTTCGCATTAGTTAGTTGCTGGAATTTGCCAAGCACAACACACCTCCTATCCGATGGCGAACGACGACACATCCTCAGTTCAGGTGAACCTCAGCACCACTTCACAGTATGCTCCTGGCCCTATCCCCCTTGCTGCTACAAGTTACTATGTCGAGATGTCTGACTAAGGCATATGAAGGTGTGGCGACAATGACGTTGAGGTTGAACCAACGCGCGAGAGTCCCAAACGGGAGAACGACGTGGATAAAGACTCCATTGTGCAGGGCTTTCTGAGCCGCGAAGACCGGCCTTGGTTCCCGGCGCCGCCTCCGCCGCCTCCGCCGCCACCGTCGAACGCGACGAGCGCGGGCACGACGCCAGACAACTCCAGCACCGACGGTGACACCGAGCCGGCGGCAGTTTGACCATAGCACGGAGTAATGGTGGCCTTGTACGACTATGTATTACTAGTTACCGAGCTCTTGGGAGGCTAGGGAGTATCCGCAAAATGGATTCTGCACAGAAGGATTGAGATGGCTCCGCTGGGGTACGGCTAGACACAGGCAAGGGCCCACGCCAGCGATTGGTCGTGGGGGGCATTCCCAGCGTCTTGGGCCGTGGGTGTTGGCAGGTGGAGTACGAGCGTCTACTGAGACGTGGTACGCCAAAAAATATTGGACAGCCTGTAACTTACTCCGTACTGTTTGAAAAAGGCCAATCATCGTCGATTCGTACTTGCTACTCATCTCCTGGGGTAATAAAACCTGCATTGACTACCTGCGAACACGGTTTGGCGTGAATGGGCCTGCTGCTGCTCCTGTATGCGTCACTGTCGAAAGAGTGTCGGCATCTCCAACCCTTCCTTTCTTCTTTGAATGCGTCCAAACCTCGTACGTTCCCATGGCTCGTGGATATTCGGCGTCGGGTTTTGCCACTCCCCGTCTCATTTCCTTTTCTTTGCTTCTTCTCACCGCCGTTTCATCCCAAGGCCTGACAGGAACAACGTCGCAACGGACGGGTCGGGGACGACCACCGCCCGCACATGAGGGCATCGCGTGTGGCAAGGTCATGGAACGGGCGTAACAGTATTTTGGTGGGATCAATCCGTCGTTCCCCACTGGTAGCTGCAGCTCGCTTGGCGGCCCCGGGTGTCCATCGTCATGCTTCCGAGCCTTTGTTAGTTCGCGATCTCGATCGTCCAGGTGCAAGGTAAGATCCGCACAAGTCATCAAATTTTGATGGGGTGCTGGGCGTTGATTCACCCTGAAAAAGACGAGTTTTATTATTGCTTGACACGTTACTCATCCCCTTTTGCGTCCCAGGGGAAAGTTCTGCAGTGCACGCACGTTGAGGCGCTTAAAATCTTTTGGCCCCTTTTCCTAGTCAGCCTAATGGATCAGCGAGGATTACATGACTCGTCTGGGAAATCAGTCACCGTGCAGCCGGGCGGAAGCAGTGACGGGGCTGCGGAAAGAACAGAAGTCGAAAATGCGGCGATAAGCTGCAAGGAAAGGGAGGACACAGTAAAGCGAGGACGGACTCTGCGATGGTCCCATCAGGATTGAATGGCTGAGGGCATAATCATACGATTGACGTACATTTTGCGAGTGCAACTGCCATTGAGGGCATGTCCTCGTGGGGTATCACAGCCTTCCCCGTGCGGCGGCTTTGTCTTACTCTGGTAGGTATTGTGTTGGCTGTTGGTTGTTGGTCTGCCCCCGGGGCAGGCCGCAGCCGAATCTGCGGGAACAAGGTGGGATTTTCTGAGGGAGCCTGGCCGCAGTGGCCTATATCAGTGGCCAAGCGCAGAGTTGGATGCCTCTCATGACTCCCTCTACATTCGCTCGAATGCCCTCGCGGGAATGCCTTGCAGCGCCGAGCATCACGCGGTGAACCAACAGTTTTTTGGACCGTAAAAGAGGCTCTCTCCGATCCGTCTTCCCTAGGAACATTGGGCTCACTGTGTCCCGTGACCCCCTTCTAACTCTCGTTCCAACACCCCGGACCCCTGGAATAAGTACAGATTTTTGCACGCACGCACCAGTGCGTGCATGGTGTTGCCGGTCCGTGAATGGAGTCAAAGTCCTCAATTTCTCAACCACCGTCGGCTCGACGCCAGCGGAGGAAACAGAAGAAAATAAACTTGCGTCCGGGGAGACTGTTCGCGTCTGAAAAATCATGTGCAGAATCGTTTCCAGGCACGAGAGGCATGCAATTCAATTCCGATATACTCATCCCCTCCTTGACACGTTCACGCCATCCATAATCCATCCCAGGCCCCAACCAGCCCAAAGCGTTCGGCAAGCTGCAGCTGGGGGAGCATTAAGTGAGGCGTTGCAGTGGATCAAGGCTGAGGGAGGCCAACAAATCCTCCATTAGCCGGTCGCATCTTGATCTGATCCCCCCGAGCCCCATGCCCCGAGCCCACACCCCGACACCCACCTCAGGCTCGCACCCAGCGACTCCAGTTGCACCGCGGAGAGAGCAATGGAAGAGCCGATGGTGCTCAGACCTCGGGGCCTGCAGATCGGGGTCGCAATGGCCCCTGTTGCGGGAAACGAGATGAGTGTCCGCCGCCAGCTTCGCGCCTCTGGTTGCTTTTCTTGGGTATCAGGCCAGAGGACTTCCCAGGATGTTGAAGATGCCCGGGGATCCGATGATGTCGTGTTTTGCCGAGTTGGGTCGCCCGGGTCGCCCCCCGAGTGGTCGCCTTGCGTTGCCTTCTTCTTGTCCTAGTCCGGAAGAAGGGGGAGGTGGAGGGTCCTGAAGCCGCCTTGCAAAAGTCGAGACTGCGAAAGGCCAGGTGGACGATGCGACACGTCGGTTTCTTCAATATTAAGTTCAAGGAATGAGGTAGTCGCTGCTCTCCTGGTCATTGAATCACTCTGTCGCTTTGCATTCGGCAGTTGCTTCTCCTGGTTGAGCTCGTCCGGAAAGATCAACCGGGCCCGGTCACTCAGCCTGATTTCTCGATTCCCCTCCAGCTCCCTATTCTATCAGCCAACACTGCAGGTGTACTCACTGCTACCCTCGGAACACTCTCCGCTCTCAGCACCCAACCAGATTCTGTGGTGTGGCTGCTCGCCTCATCTCATGCTCCCCATCCAGACCACCTCAATCTCCCACACTCACCTCCATCCGCCACAAATCCTGCACACTACAGCCCCGTATCTTCCCTCCCATCCTTTCACTTTTGTTTCCTCTTCTCTCCTCGGTCCTTGGCACCTCCCAGCTTCGGATGTCCATCACCAGCCTCAGAGTATCCCTAGCGCGCCCCTACGTCCAGTCCACCTCGCCAATCCCGTCAGTCACTCAGGCAGCTGTTTCCGTGCCGTGAGGGACTGGGCTTGGTCAATGCATCCCCCCAGATACAACCCACCCACCATTTGCCAGTGATGTCTCTTGTCTCTTTACCCACACTCTGCGATCTGTTGTTATGGACCCTGGCCTCCAACTCCAGGGGATGGCTGACAGCCTTGGTGCATGATAATCCGCTCCCCGTTCTCCGGCTACGTCAACGAGAAGATCCATTCCCGCAACAGCTGAGGGTCATCAGGACGCACGTACACCGACTTGCAACTGCCCAGTATGGCTTCTTCGATGAAAATACCACGTTTGGAGAGACACCCTCTGGTCGAGGCAGGCTTGCATTTCGCGTCTTCTCCTTCTGCCGTACGCTTATCACCAAGCCCTCCCCCTTTTCCTGCACTCACTGTCTGTATGAAGACCTCTGCTAACTACCGCTTGCACGCAGAGATAAAAGCCAGCATCCTGATGTCGCGATCCGCCCTCGAACGAACAGCCATCCGAACCCCCCCGGTGCCACCATCTCTTGTGTGCGAACGACCTCATCCGCGTCTACGCGACCAAACGCGTTTAAGAAGTCACTCCTTTTGCTTGGCTCTGTCGTTAGCTTTGCGTCGGCGATTTCTTCATGCTGTGCTACGTCAAGAGGAACCTCCGGTCGACCAGCTCTGCCTCCAGGCCCAATCCAAGGCAGCCGGTCACCACCGGCTCCAGAAGTGGCGCAGAGAGAGACTTGTGACTTGCCGTGAGTCCTTCTTGTGCTCCCCATCATCAGCAAAGGGTCTGCCCAAGCCGTCAAACGAGCATTTTCAATCGTTCAAACATCAGAGGCACCGTGACGCAGCCCGAGAACCCGAAACGGACCGCCGATGGCACCCACACGCACATGTCCTGTCACTTCGTTGCAATGGCTGGGCCTCGGTCTTTTGCCAACGTCAACTCCAAACGCAAATATGTGCCACGCATCTTCACAGTTGGCCGTGGCTCGAGGCACAACTTGTCATGCCTGGGCTATCCCCATCGCGCACAAGGCACTCGGTCAACGCCGCCGACGCCCTCAAGCGTTTCCTTTGTGGACCCCACGAACTTTCGACACCAACTGATTGCCATAGTTTAACGGCTGGCTCGGTTCTGTTGATGCCGGTTCCCAAGAAGAGCCAAATGGCTCCCATCTTGACAAGCGAATAAAAGTGGGCCATCGAAGTGATCAACTCTCAGCTCACAGGCCATGGCGTCCACGCTCGCGTCCACGCTCGACAGATAGAGAGGCTTTTACTCGCGGCTGTTCATTTGCATCCACGGTACTTCATTTAATCCATTTACCTTTTGCTCATTCCCATTCCTAGCTCCTTGCGCGGTCAATCTCTATCCCCGCTCTTAGATCGTGGAGACTCGCGGTCCTGGCACATACAAACCTGAGGTCAGGGGTATGCGGATATGTAGGTCAGCCCTTGCAATTGACCATGCGACAGCGCCTTGGGGAGTTCGCTTAAACTCATCAGCCCTGTCTAGCGCTTGGCGGCATGGCCAGAAGTCACGACAGCCTCAAGACGCCAGATCTAGCCGCGACCCACCAGCATCTGGAGAATGTGTGGGGTGCATGGGTAGCGTACATTTGGAGAGTACAACCTTCCTGGCGTGCCGTAGCCGTCGATCTTGTTCCCTGATACGCTCAGCATTTATTCCACCATGCGATCGTGCTGGCCTAGAGGCTAAGATGACGGCGGACCGGGGGTCTTTGGGCCTCCACGATCCACTCAGGCAGGCCTCGGCCGGAGCAAACAGGAGATCGTGGCCAGGGCCCTGGATTAGCATTGCCATGGCCATGGCAGCGGCTCGGCTCGTACTCCAGGTTTGCCATCCCCTCCACCGCACCCCGGCCGTCGCGATCGAGCATGGGATCGGCCTGGTCGATGTCGCGTATCTTGGTTCTGAAGGGTTTCAGACTTCACGGGGCGAGGTATCCAGGGCCTTGCCCGCGAACCCTACCCTTCTTCATTTCTTCCGTTCTTCATCTCTCAACTCCCTCGCCGTCCATGCGCCAGCGGAGACCCATTGTCAGCTTGCGGTCTTGCGTTGTGGCCTTTGCAGAGGGCGCTACATCACGTGTCGCAACGCTCATTGTTTAAGTTCCACCATGCATATTATCGCAATGCAGACTTTATGTACATGATGTTGGAGTTCAATGCATACCTAGTCGTTCACTGTGTCCATAGCAGTGCCGGGATATCCATCCCTAGCTTCCGTGAAGAGGCCAAGAACCATATACTGCAGTCACGGACGCTACGTCGCATCAGAACGAGGCGATGGCCTTGAGTTCATTCTCCCAATTAGAGATTATTTTCTCCAGGTGACTCTTCTGACTCTTCCCACATCCTCTGAAGGATGAGGTTTTTAATTGCCATGCCATGCGGGGCTTAGCTAGGGTACCCTACAGCAGGAACAACTGGTCACGAGGATGCGAGTGAGCATCGCATAATACAAAATAAACATTAAATAATTCATAAATGGCACTAAAATAATTACAAATTTATGCCATTGATGATATTTATGCTACTGATCTTAGTGTACTTTTTGTCTTGTTTTGACGAATAAATGATTCCCTTGTCCTTCTTCTTGTTACCCCCACCACATTACCAGTCCACTATGCAGAAGCGGGATGTCATGTATACTAAGGAGTTGATGGATCCGTTACGGTCAATTCGATCTGATAGATAGGGATCAATACAGTGATGATGATGATCTTGATTACTTCTGCCGGTCATCCGGATCGGCCGGAAGTGGGGTTATTATACCCCCCCCTTCTGACTAAGGTCAGGATATCAATCTATCCGAGGTTTCGTCATACAGGGTCATTATCCAACACACCCCCCCAGCTTCAGCCGGATCAGCTGAAGCTGCCGTAATCATATCTCTAGATCTTCTTCCTTGATCTCTTCCAGCTTCCTTTGCCCTAGTCGGTCTGAGATATCGACCAAACCCAGCTGCTGGACTGATCGTTGAAAGGCCGGGCCGGTCAGGACCTTAGTGAGACCATCAGCGATCATTTCCTCTGTACTGATATAGTCCACCTGGATCCTATTCCTCTGAGCTTCCTGCCTTAACCAATAATTGTGAATATCAACATGCCGCAGCTTGGTCTGCAGCTTATTGATCTCTTGGTGGATAAGCCGGATCGTCTGCTGGTTGTCACATTGAATGTGGATTTTTTCTTCTTCCAGCCGGATCCCTAGCTCTTTAACCAGCCGGGAGATAAACATAGCCTCTCTAGCTGCTTGAGATAGGGCTAGTAACTCGGCCTCAGTCGTTAACGTTGTGACTGTATCTTGCTTGTTGGCCCGCCATCCGATCGTTCCTCCGAATAGTCTCATGACGTAGGCTTGGGAGCTTTTCCGGTCAGGGTTATCTGCATAGGATGCATCGCTAGCCATCAGGAATTGATCGTCCTGGCCGAATTGAAGGGCTAGGCTGCTGGTCTTCTTGAGATACAGAAGGACCCGGTCAGCAGCACGATGATGATCCGGTCCTGGGTTCGAATTGTATCTAGCTAGCTGAGAGACTGGAAATGCTGCATCTGGCCGGGTCATAACAGCTGCATAGAGGATTGATCCGATTTTCCGCTGGTATCGTCGGATTGACGGGATCGATGCCCTTTGATCGTACGGTTGCAGGGCTTCCTTTTTCATCGGAGTCTCATGCCGTTGATCTAGGTCATCCACAAGGTTAGCAATCTTGGCTAGATACGAGGATTGGGACAACCAGATCAGTCTTTTCTCTCGGTCTCGAAGGATCTCAATTCCTAGGAACCACTGAAGATCCTGTCCACCGGTCAGGTCATAATAACCCTTGAGGTCGGCAGCAGCCTTCTGAACGTCCTGCCGCTTTTCCTTCCGGCAGGCAAAGACGATATCGTCAACAT
This sequence comes from Ilyonectria mors-panacis, assembly GCA_002991585.1. Taxonomy (NCBI): domain Eukaryota; kingdom Fungi; phylum Ascomycota; class Sordariomycetes; order Hypocreales; family Nectriaceae; genus Ilyonectria; species Ilyonectria mors-panacis. The sequence goes on from PPHJ01000068.1 coordinate 1,041,459, forward strand.
AGAAAAAGACGATGATCCCGCCCTTTGTCATACAACAGGGCTCGTGCGGGACTGTCTCAAAGCCTAGCTCTTGAAGTGTGGCAGTGAGTTCCTTCTGCCAAAGGAGAGGGGATTCCCGTAGACCGTATAGGGCTTTCTGGATCAGTAGGATCTTTCCGGGTAATCTGTATCCAGGCGGCATTTTCATTAGGATGTGACGGTCTAGCTTGGCGTTGACGAAGGCGTTGACTGCGTCATATTGTATGAGATCCAGGTCAAATCGGGCCGCTGTTGCGATTAGGGTTCGAAAGGACCTTCCGGCTAGGGTTGCAGCGTAGGTCTCTTCGTCTAGCCCTTTCGGCTGTTGGTCTCCCCGAACAACTAGCCTGGCCTTACACTTGATGAAGCGGCCATGCTTATCTAGCTTATAGTCGTAGACCCACATGCAATCGAGGGTCTGTTTCCCTAGGGTTCTAGGGTCATCTAGATCTAGCTCGATCCATGACTCCATTTCCCTATGACTTTGCAAGTGGTCCCGTTCAGCTTGTTCAAATTGGACCCCCATTGGATGATCCCTTAGATCTCGATGGTATCGCGGCAGCTTGGGTAGCTGACTTTGATGAATGGACCTAGGTTTCTTCAGCAGACGTTGTAGCTTAGCCTTGTCAATGACCTTCCCGTCGAGGGTGCCTATTGGGCTAGCTAATCTTCCGGCGTTGAACGCAGCTTTCCAGATATCAGACCGTTCAACCCTAGAGACCCTAGGGTCCCTAGGATCTAGCTTACCTCCGGGTGGATCCAAGGCATCCTGAATCGTCAACGCTAGAAGTGCAGCTGGCAGCAGAGATACAGGAGTCGGGTAGGCTCTATCATAGGAGCTAGGGGCACCAGATTGACTGCCTTCTGAGGCTTCATATATCCTTCCCCTAGTTTTCCTTGAGATCCTTCCTCAACCCTATTACTAGAACGCACATCAGTTCCGGCAGGTTGATCAAGCCCAGCCTCTGATAGTGTCATCCCTATATCCCTGTTTTCTGGTCCATCTACGTACAGACTAGGATTAATATCATCAACCTGATCCCTAGGGCCTAGGTCAGCGACATCGTCCTGATCCTCATCGTAGACAACACCCTGATCCTCATAGTGGGTTTGATCCCACCTATAGGTCAGTCTGCGAGCTGTTTCTTCTGGTAACTGATCCGGTTGGGCCTCTTCCACCTGGTTCAGCAGCTAGTCTAATTCTTCCTTACTGATATGCAATAGATCGTCTTGTAGCTGATTGAGGTCTCCGTTGAATTGGTCGTCTTCGTTGAAAATGACATCTCTAGTAGAGATGACCTTTCCAGTAGCCGGGTTCCAGATCCTATAGATGTTAGTTGACTGGTATCCCACAAGGTAACCGATCCAGGCACGGGGATTTAGCCGCTGCCGCTTCTTCCTGCCTTTCAGGGCATCTTGAGTCATAGCGAACGCCTTAGATCCATAGGCCCGTAGATGGCCTAGATAAGGGACTTTACTTTCCTCACCGTGACCGTCCCGTTGGGCTATTGCTGTATGGAACCGGGCATATAGGGTATCCCAGTTAGTGACCCCCCTAGGGGTCCGGTTGTAAAGATAAACAGCAGTTCGATAGATCTCGACCCAAAGGAAAGAGGGAAATCGGGCTCCGGCCCGTAGGGCCCTTGCCTTGATCTTGATGACCTTGCCGGATAGCTCGGCGCCGCCATTCTGGGCAGGTGTGTCTGCAGCTGTTGACTCCACGATAATGCTCATCCCGGTAAAGAACCGATATACTAGCCGGGGCCAGTCTTCGGACTTTCCTAGGATCTCTCTATCGCACTCAATGACTCGAGGCTTCAGCTGATACTGACGGAATAGGTGACCTAAGAAGTCCTTGAAGACTGTAACAAGCTCCTGAATTTGGTGGGTCTTAAGATAATAGTCCCAGATGTAGCCGGAATAGCGGTCTGTTATCAATAACAAACTAGCCCTTCCTTCAGGATCCTCTTCCAGATCATGGAAGTCAATTGCTAGTCTCAAGCCGGGTCCGGCTGGAAGATCCCTTGGCCGGCGACTGACTTGTCGTGTCATCTTGGAAGTGCCGCAGTCATCGCAGCTGACGGTTGTGATCCCTTTGATCCCGGCCCCTGTCACCTTATTGACTAGCCTTTCTAGGGCTTGAGGCCCCGGATGACCTAGCCGCAGGTGCCAACGGCGGGCATCTTGCTTCGTTGCCTTAGGTCGGGTTGATGAGTTGAACCGGCTGTGCCGGGCAGGGAAGGCAGCATCACAAGGGATGTATTCTAGGACAAATTGGTCATAGTGATCAGATAAGAAGCATTTGATCAAATGGTCTGAAGTCCTAAGACAGTTGAATTCTGGGCGTGTGTCCCACCAATAGCCCTGACGTAGCAGCCTTCGTAGGGATACTAGATTGCAAGGGAAGTCAGGGCAATAGGCCACATCGAACAGAGGGATAACCTTAGGGCCCTTAGGTCCCTTGGTCATGATATTGACTTGGCCGTATCCTTGGACTAGGACTTCGTGTTCTCCAGCAATAAGGATGTCATCAGCCCTAGCAGGTTGATATCCTAGGAACCGGCAGATCTCATTGAAGATGTGGATTGTGGTCCCAGAGTCTAGGATAGCTGACTTCTGTAGAGGATATCCTGATGCCGTAAAGGCCGCCCTGATCGAAGTTATCAGGTCACCGCAGCGGCCGACTTCTCGGCCTAGTCAATCTGACTTAACCGATCCAGCGGGCTCTTTGAGGGATTTGAGCTTATCCTTCCACTCTTGACTAGAAATTCGGGATTTAACAACATCTTGAATGAAGGGTTTGAATTCGAACCAGGCTGGGGCCTTATCTGGAAAGATATAGTAGCATTTCTTCCAGGTATGCCAATTGCCGCCGCAGGCTTCACAGATAGGAATGTCTTCTTAATCTTAGTCTTCCTTGGACTTAGTCTTCTTGGCCTCAGGACCTGATTGATCGGACTTGCGTTTCCTGTTCCGTTTCGGCCGAGAGGGCCCTGCAGATCCGGACGATCCGGCCTGCTGACCTTCCTTATCTGGAGCCTGTCCCTGATCCGGTTGGTCAGCTTGATCAGGTTCCTCATCGTAGGTCGGTCCAAAGGTCCCTCTTCTAATCCGGCCTGGGGTCTTAGCCGGCTGTTGTAAGCTGTGCCGGGCAACCTCTTCCCGTAGGGCCTTAGCAACTTCCCGTATTGGTAGGGACCTTGCTTCTAGCTCCTTCCTATAGATCCCGTGATAGGTTGTGACCCAATTTCCAACAGCCGGCTGGATGACCTTACTAAGGTCCTCGAACCAGACATTTGGATCATCTAGGCCTCCTATCCCTAGGGTCTGGGCTTGGTGTGTAGCTTGTTCCCAGTCCGTAAGCCAGCGAGGGAAATCTCTTTGACGGCCTTAGGCACAGCAGCTAGAACAGTCTGATATTTTATCCTAGCTTCATTTCGCTGTTGGGTCTGAGAGGCCCCAACGCTATCTTGTAGGTTGATATACCAGCTCCTAAGATCCTGTTGAGGAAAGAAGGCGCTGTCCATCAGACCTATAGCTACTGTATCTATCATCCATTTCTTCAGGCTATTAATCTGATCCTTCTGCTTCTCGTATTCCTTATAGTCTTGCTCATAGTCTCTACGGCTAGACTGATAGGAGGTCTTATCTTCAGCAGTCAGATCCCTGATTGACTGGGCTCGTTCGATCGGATCGTTCGTCTCGGGTGTATAGGTCGGGATGAGGGTCTGAGACCCCTGACTGTCAGACTGACGGGTCTGTCGAGGAAGTTCGGGCTCGATCCGATGTGGAGGGATTCTTTTATAATAGGAGGAAATCAGCGGCTTCACTGGGGCCTGCATCGGCTGTTGATTTCCTTGAGGATCAACAAGATCCCAGAGGCCAGCTGCATTTACCCTCAGCTGGAAGGTCTTGTCCCAGATCCTCCAGTCTTTGAAGGTCTCGAGATAGATCTTGTGGTCAGATGCAGTATTTTTGGCTGACATTGCGATTTTCGTAAATTTAGGTAGAATTGATCTAAAATAGAGGATAAAAGCCGTACGGATCTCAGCGCAGCTAGCTTCTTCAAGCAGATGAGACTCTTAATTGATGGATCCGTTACGGTCAATTCGATCTGATAGATAGGGATCAATACAGTGATGATGATGATCTTGATTACTTCTGCCGGTCATCCGGATCGGCCGGAAGTGGGGTTATTATACCCCCCCCTTCTGACTAAGGTCAGGATATCAATCTATCCGAGGTTTCGTCATACAGGGTCATTATCCAACAGGAGTCATAATTCATTCACTCAAGTCTGCTACACAGGGTAGCTGTGGCTATTCCAAACCAACCAACACAACCCAAATCATAGCGCTAATACACATATTCAAAATTGGGATTCTCCTTGTCCGTCATGTCCATAAAAGCCGTGGCGTTGAGCACATCCGTCACGCTATTGCCTGCGGCGCGCAGGGCCTCACGCTGTTTCTCCTTGCGCTTGTTCTCCCATATGAAGCTGTAGCGGAAGACGAAGAACAGGGCGACCTCGATGCAGTTCGAAACGAGTAGGGAGCCGATACCCAGGTGATACGAGGGTGCTTGCTCGGAACGGTAGAAGAAGGGACTGGCGATGTTCCCAACGCAGGCACCGAACCAAATCATGCCGGAGACGATCATTTTCTTGGACTGACCACCGGTGTTGGATGTGATGAGAGAGAGGCAGATAACGAAAGAAGCTTGGTACGAGCCGGTGAGGTAGCTGGAGGAATGGTTAGGCCGTTCGAACAGTCAAGGTCTTGGAGAGCAGCCGAACTTACAAGCAAATCAATCGTCCGACGTAGGCGTCAGCAGGGGCAAGAAGGAAACCCAGCGCTCCAGCAATCGTGGGAATCATGAAGATGGCGCTAACCAGAGTCCTGCTGTTGGGCGGCATGTACTTGTTAGCCAGAGCGCCGAGGCCAATCCAGATAACAACGAGAGCGCCCTGAGGAATGCCGAGCAGCGCCGTATGCAGCGTGTCGAAGCCAAGACCCTTAATAACGAGCGTCGAAAAGTTGGAGATGCCGCCGTTGGGCACGTTGGAAACGAAGCCCAGAAGCGTGAACAGCCACGTCTTGTAGTCGAGGTAGGCCTCCTTCACCTGGCCCCAGTTGATGTTGCGCTGCTCGATACCCGTCTGGTTGCGGCGCATGCGGGCAATCATGATGAGCTTCTCGTCGTGGGTGAAGCCCCAGATGGTGCGCGGCGAGTTGGGTAGCAGGAAGACGAGCACGACGGCCCAGAATGAGCAGAACGCGCCAACGACAAGGAACTCGTACCGCCAGGACTCGAGGGCGCCCTTGATGTGTCCGATGCCGTAGCCTAAGCGTCGATTACAAATATTAGCATGAAAGTCGTGCAGGAAATGGGGAGCTTGGAAGACCACGGACCGATTAGACCACCGCCAGCAACGCCGATGCCGTTGAAGGCATACCACGCGGCGATACGGGACGGCTGCTCGGCACGGGTAAAGTACATGGACGTGATGAGCATAAAGGCCGGGTCGGCGATGGCCTCGAATGCACCAGACAAGACCCTCAGCGCAAGAAGACCGCCGAAACTCTTTGCAGCGGCTTGGGCCATGAGGAGGGCACCCCACATGAAGATGTTGAACGCGAGATAGTAGCCGGGCGGGCTGCGCTGCATCAAAAGGTTGGACGGGATGGCCCAGATGAGCCAGCCAAAGTAGAAGCTGCTCGAGAGCCAAGAGTACTCGTCGCCTTGCAGGCCGAGGTCCTCCTTGAGGCCGAAGATGGCGGCGTAGGAGCTGGGTGAGGGGTTAACATGGGGGGTCGTAGGATCTGGATGGCCAGCTTACAGGGTGGTCTTGTCGACATAGTAGAAGAAGTAACATATATCCCCAGCAATGGAATGATGCGGCGGTCTAGTTTTCGCAGGACACGCTTCTCTGCAGCCTCGTCGATGGCCTCGTCGTTGGGATACCGCGCGAGGGCTTCGACGTAGATCTCGTGCGGCTGATTCTCCGCCGTGACGACGTTGGGCTTGTCGCCGTCTTCACTCTCCGGCCCGGGACGGATAGCATCGGTCCTGCGGGCCTCCGTCTCCACCTCCGGGAACGCGGTGGCGGCGACGGTGTCTCGCTGGTAGGCCATGGCTGCGCTTCGAAAGTCGCCCGCCGGGGTTCTCGCCGTTTGCCAACGTAGGACTGGGACGCAGCTCTTCCGTTGGGCGCGGAGATCTGGATGCAGTTGCTGCTGGTGATAAGGGAAAATCAGCGATCTCGGTCTTTATACCCGAACCGACCACGGCCCTGGCTTGTTGCATCCGCGCTCGGGACGTCGAGGTTGTGGTTGTGGGGCATGCGGGTTGTGGTGCGCTGTGATCTCCACACGGCGGACGATGACACCAGGGAAGAATGAGGAGAAGGATCGACAGTATCGACTCCCGCGGTTGGCGACTGAGTCAGTTGGATCTCCATTTTGTCTCATCAGCTGCGTTGGCGCGCGTGTTTTGGCGATGAGCAAAGTCTCTGTCTCTGGGGTTATTCAGTGGCGAGTTTGCTTGAGGTGAAGTGAGGTCAGAGTTGAAGATTACGTACGAGACGCAAGATCCGCACCCTGGTCGACGGTGCCCGAGCCGATGTCGCTCCCGCCCAATTTCAGCTTTGCGGTGTTTTTTTTCCTCAATGATAACAGCTATCGGCCATGCTTTCAGTGAGATCTGGTCTTGGGAACCGGAAGGGCTGAGGAACTTGAACATCACAAACAACCATCATAACTCGGTCTCAAAAGAAGCACCGATTTCCAAAGCTTCGCCTCCACCCGCTTCCCCATCTTCCCCATCTCTTCCCCGTGGGGATCTTCTGTCTCCCGACCGTTGACGGATTCTTAATTTCCCACCAATCCGACCAGTCCATGTGAAGCCTTTGGGAGAGAATAGGGCTGATCCGTTGATGGAGACTGTGGAGGCTTAGTTAGGGGTGTTATGCTCCCTTGGTCTTGGGGGTGTCCCCACTTGTGACCTCCCCCCAAACATGTGGAGAAGAGCCTACTGTCCAGCTTGTAAGACGGCCATATAATGGTGGTTGAGTTCATGTTAGATACGACACTAATGATGGAAGTCTTGATATCATCGGGCGTGTCTCGTCATCCATACAAGTGCAGCAGCTTAGATCTGTGGTTGAGCGTCACTGGAGAAGCGTATCGGCTGCATCAAGTGTTTGTCTTGATTCTATACCGCATCCTCTTTCAAACTTCCCTTGTACCAAATTACTTTGACACTATCCTTGCCTGCGACCACGAATGTCCACCATGCTAGACTTGGCTGCAAGCTGCAACCAACGGAACAAACTATGGAACAAACTATGGACACCATCACCAACACCACACGGCAGTGCAGCAATCTTTGGAGCTCCCCATCCCGGCTCCTAATAGCAACTACCTCTGGGAAACAAAATGGAAAGCCCTTACGTCCAAGGCGTGTGGTTCTGAGATGTCCCCCCTATCCCACAAATAGCCTCATCTCTCCACGCTCTCACAAGCTAACCCCCACGCCTCAGACCATCCCCGCAGAAACGAAGTTGAACTAAGATTTCATCCGTTCGGAAGTCTTCCGAGATGAGGGTGCGGAAGGTCCCAAGGGGGGGCTTGGAACACACGCCCCTGGAAACTCTTGAATGTGATACATCTCCTCTCACTAGAGTCGCCACTCAGCCACGTCCCGCTCACCCTCGTGGCGAAACATGCACACTCCCCTCCAAGGCCCCCTTGCCTCTTGCCTTCCCTGTCCCTGTCGCCTCTCGAAAAAGCAACTTGTAGTGCCTCCTTGGTCGGACTGTGGATTAAGCGAAGTATTCTAACCATGTCAGTCTTGGTCCATGCATCTCCGTAGCTTAAACTGACTTCCTTGAGCGTTGCTGGCAACACCTGAGGGACAAGGACTTACTACAATACCTAGGCCACCTCTTTTAGGCGTGGCAATCCCACCATACTCTACGTCACAGTCACGAATTCAGAAACATGCACTCTGGTCTGTTGAGTATCGCAAGTTTGGTAAATTGATCTTGGTGGACAAAGTACCTATGAAAAGAACCTCCGCCGCCACTTCCCGCCAATCCGGTCGCCCCTTTTGTTGTTGCATGATCTTTGATCAAACGCTAGTTCCCTGTGATTTGGAACTTCCTCAAGTCGCTCGATGACAGCTCAAACCCCACTGTCAACTCTCACCCGCTCTGCCGTCTCTCCATCGTCACCTAACACCCCATTCCGCTTAGATGTACCACATCGTTTTGCGGAAGAAATTTCGCTGCCGTTCCTCGCCTTCAATGGGCCCTTCTGCGCATCAACGCTTCCACCGAGTCGGAGCAGGGGTGGTGCCTCGATTCCTCGCTCTGGTCCACCAATCGACATTCCTCTGGCGACCTTGTCACGAATCATTTCGTGACCCTTGGGGCCAGCTCGGAATCCCTCGCTGGTCGCAATGTTCTCATGAGCCCTGGCACGGTCGCTAGCCAGATGCGCGTAGTAGACTGCGGGGTGAAGAGAAACGGGAGTAGTCGACCGGGCGTATGAGTAACACTGCTGGTAAATCATCTTTTGAAGATCATTCACCGGCATGTTCATCTCGTCGAGGATGATGTGGTAGTGGACCGGTCGTGCCGTTCCTTGGATAGCCACATGCGAGTTGAGGTAAAAGTCCCACATGAAGGGGTGAGTGACTTCCTTCTCGACCAACGTTCCAGGCAGTGGGTTACCGTTCTTGTCGCCGCGCTGGGGGAAGAACCGAATGTGGTGGCGCTTTGTAGCCACAATCACAGTGAACTTGGGAGGAGCCTTCCCAGCGGGAACCTTGTCACGGAGGAAAGACTTGATCTCGGCAATCTCCTGGTCCAACACCTGAGCAAACTGACCCTCGCCAACACCATCGCGGAAGTACATGATGTGGGAAGGAAAGCCGTTGTTGTGGCCCTCTCGCCAATAGTTGGCAAGCTGTCCAAACATGAAGCGAACGTTGGCAGGAGTGAGCATTTCAACTCGGTACCCATTCGACTCGACAAGGGCGGCATACCGAGTCGCGTCTCTGTCCACAGACATGGTCATGGCGGCAGTGGATGGAGAGTTGCCACCAGGTGCCCCGTGGGAGACATCGACACCGATCATCATGGTGGGTCGGCTCTCGGGAAGTATGTTGGTGTCTTCCAAAGCTGGGGTGTGCAAGCAGTGGCACCGCCCAATTTCGCGTTGACCTTCATGCAAACATTTGAATGGTATTGACCGTTGTTCTTCTGCACGTGGTTGGAGAGAACAACCTGGGTCAGAATGCCAAAGCGGCAATCAGCGGACTTCTTCAAGCGCTCGTATGTTCCGCTGTTGCGCTTCGACATGACACAAAACAGAAGCTGAGTGTAGCCACTGGCCCTGGTGATTTCCTCATGGGCCCAGGCAATGGCGTTGGCTGCATTGAATCTCATGTCTCCAGGTGGGTTGAGCAGCTTGGGTTCTTTAGTCACCTTTCCACCATGAGCCATGAATGCAGCTTTGAACGTGCTTGCAAACTGCTTCAAAGCTGGCAGTGGGACACCTTGCTCCAGGTTGACAAAGCCCCAGTTCATGAGGGGAGCCTGGTTTTGCTTCCAGAACTTCTTGCCGCGCAGGTCCCATCGACCCGCAAACTTGGGCTCACAGGTTCCCAGGCTAAACTTGACAATAGGAGCTGGGAGGACCTTGGCATCCGTCTTGGCAAACTGGGTTTCAAAGGAGACGCCATACTCCTTCAGATAGGGGTCATTGCCGATCTGAAGGTCGCGAACGTTGCTCTCAATATTGGCTTTGCGTTCCCTGGGTCGGGTGACAGCAATCTTGATCATCGCTGCGGTTTGATCGGGGTTCAACTTGAATGGGTACCTTTGCATGTTCTCGACCCAAGCAAGCTCCATGGGAATCTTGCCTCCCTTGCCGGCATCGATGAGGGGAAGATTGGCGTGTCGAAGGGTGACATTGTACTTCTTTCGGTAGTAATCTTGCACCGACATCTCTTCACCCTCCGCATTGGTGAAGGTGACATTTCGAGCCGTGGCACCGTCGGGGCCATACTTGTCGCTGAAGACGAAGTCGCAGACAGTGTAAACCTGTTCGTCGTTGCGACGATTGGCGTGTCGCACCTTGAACTTGAGGCGTCTCAGCTTTCGAAGCTGCTTGAAGGCATCGGACGACTCCCAGCGTTCGCCGCGGCCTTTGACAGGCTTGAGCGCCTGAGAGACGGTGATGGGGGTCAGGCTTTGCCAGCGCCTGTCACAGGTGGCAAGAAAGTTGCACATCATCTTGTCCAACGACAGTCCTCCGATCCAGAAGCAAGTGTTGGCAACATCAATGTTGTACCCAAGACCAACTCCACCGCGGGCCATGTTGTGGCTCATACGAACAGAGGCGTATGTGCCCTTGTGAACTTCGACGAGTGCGTCGTTGAGGGGAATTCCAGGCGCATTCTGTTTGTAGAAGTTTCGTTTAATGGCCAGCATGTGCTGGGATGGCCATTGTCGAACAAGATGATCGAGGAAGTTCAGAGCCTCCTGAACGGAGTTGCTGAACGACACCTTGTGCTCCAGATACCCTGCGAGAGCGCCCACTTTGATCTCAGTGGTCTTCCGGATGGTGACATGGAAGTCAGCACCAGGGCGGGGCTTGGCACCTGCAGGTCGCTTTCCCTCGTCCAGATCGATCTTGCACCGAATCTCGCCACGGTCAAGGAGGACAGGGGCCCAGGCCAGCTTCTTGCCGTCGAAAAGCCACTTCTCCCCCTTGAAGGGCTTGAGCTGTTCCCTCAACTTTGGGTGAGCCCAGATCTTCTTCATGACCGGGCCGAGCTTGTCAGGCTCGGGTGAGAGAACAACCTAAATGACTTGTCAGCAATGCTACGATTGCCAAGGGGAAGGATCAGAAAACGTACATCGTACTGGTAAATCTTCTTGGTGAAGTCGAACTTGGTCATCCGGTACTGGTTGACCTCAACTTGCTCCGGCTTGCCCTCGGTGTTCAACTTGTTTCCACGAAGAGTAAAAAAGTCCTTCCTGGTTTCCGAGATGTAGGCATCCGGAGGGAGTTCCATGCGAGTGTTGCCCTTCTCCTGCTTGGGAGGCCCCCGGGCAGGATCAAAGCCAGGACCTTGCTTCCAACCGGAGCCAGCCTTGTCGGAGGGAGCCCGAGAAGGCGAGTCCGATCGAGCACCCGATGGAGATTGGGATGATCGCCGTTCGCCAGAGGGACCCCCCTGCCCGAAGGCGATGGGGAGCGTCCTCTGTCAGACATGTTGACGGTGATGCCTGGGGTTGAAAGTGAGTAATGGTTCAGAAGAAGTGTGGTTGAAGAGAGGGATAAAAATGTGAGGGAGTGGTGGTTGTGTGTGATGAGAAGGAGAGAGTTGCTGGGAGAAGGAAGGGAAACGATGAGACTTTATAGCTGGGGAAAGAGGAGAGAGGGCGGGTAGGTGCCGATGCAAGAGGTGACACTTACGCAGTCAGTGACTGCTTGTCCCGCGGGATTGTTTCAGCACTGGAGCACCACTTCGTGTTGCGATCTTCGAAACGTCAGGTATTGTAACTAAGACAAGCAAGCGTGATGCTTAAGAGTGGATGACAAGCGTGATGTGCTTGCGAGGGGGAGTTGGAGATGTGTGTGTGAGAGAGAGAAAAGGGGGGGAGGTTGTGGAGGAAGGGAAAGGGGTTGAAATACCTAGTGAAGGGCTGGGCAGAATGCGGTGTGCGTGAATCACGGACTCACCTTTAGAGAGGCTGCGGCGCTTTTCTGTGCCCAATTTCCTCGCGTGCCGCGTTGTAAAGGAGGCGGGCTTGTACGCGAGACTTGGTAGCAGAGACTTGGTAGCAGAGACCAGTGACAAGACAGAGGAGAGGAGAGGAACGAGCGGAAGCCCTGGGGGGAACCAATCGCCAGCGCACACCTGCTACGCACCTGCACGGGAAACAGTCGACGTTGCCAATCTGTTGCCTGAACAGCTGGCCGACAGCTGTAGCTTCCCGTAATGATTGACGCCTCTAGTTTCACACGGAACGGGTGATGAAGTGTCCATGCGGTGTGTTGGTTGGCCAGCCGCCAGTCCTTCTCCCAATCGCACGCAACTCGCTCCCGTTAACTTGGCCCTAGCGTCCTAGTTTTGCAAGCTCCCGGCTGCTGTAAGACTGCGCAAAGCCGCTTGCCGGGGAGAAATGGCTGTCTATTGGTGAGTCTTGGATGACTGCGTCAGACCAAGAGGATCAGCAGCTTGGAGATAATAAAGTACCTGCGATGAAACTGTTGAGCTTGCTTCAATCCCTGCCTAGACGTGCCTATTAATATGCCTCTAACACCGGATCGGAAGAATCAACGCTTTCGTGTTACCTTGTGGCCTCTGGCCAGTCATAGTTTCGCTGTGATGCCAAACTTTAACCCAGTTTGCTATGCGATGACACACGGCAGCAGACGGGAAACAGGCAGACACGAGGTAAGACCAGGAATGACTTGTCGTCATGGACTGCAATCAATATGAAGCGAGGGACCCAGTCAAGCGCCATCCAACTTCTCTGCATTCTTTCTATATAGCAGATACCTATGGTAAAAAAAAAAACCGTCAACCAATCCACCGTCACCACTCAAACCCTTTCGTCTTGACAGGTATAACTCGACGGCCGCCATTTCTGTCTGGATCCCTACCGAACGCCATACCATGCGAGACAAAAGACATCCCTCCCCTGATACCCAGCACTTGTCCCTAATTTTGTGGGATACGGCGACCTCGCCAGCAAACTATTATAACAACGTGTCGGGGGACACAACCAGCCCCGGTTTAGTATGACGGCTGTAGATCTGCCGTCAGTACCGATATCCTCCGTACTGTCCCGGCGGCTGTGTGCCATACGCGCCGGGTGCTTGATTCCAAGCAGGTGGAGCAGCGCCCGCATCAGGAGGCGGGTAAGGATTGGTCGGGAAGCCACTTCCGCCCTCTGGCCTCAATGGAGAGTTCCTATACCCACCAGATCCAGAGGTCACCCGCCCGTAAGGACTCAGCGGTCGGTTACCGTAATCACCAGACGACTGCCTCGCGTGGCTCGGGTTGGCATAGCGAGGCTGCCCACCGCCACTAGCCTTCAGCGTAGCGTAGTCCGGTAGGTTTGTGTCACGGAGAATGGAGACCATCCCAGCGGGGTTAAGTCGCTGGGCGTCGAAGTTCTGTGCAGGTGGGAGAATGTTGAGTAGGAAGGTAATGTCACGGTGAAGCGCCGAGGCCTGGTTGCGACGCTGCTGATCAAGACGGCGACCAGCTGCGCCTTTCAAGGGTGAGACACCTCGGGCAAGTCTCTTGGGAGGGTTCAACTCGTCGTCATCCATGCCCAAAGGCCGCTTTGGTGAGGCCGTTGCCCGCACATACTGCGAGCGTGGGCTCTGTTCCTGTCTCATGGGGAGTGGGCTATTCCGCACCGAGGTTGGTTGTTCGACCGCGGGAAGAGCCTGCCTTGGCCGCATCTGGATGGGCTTGGAGATGATGATGGGAGCGGCGACAGGGTCAAATTTATCAGTAGAGTATCGGGCAACGAAGTATTCGAGCTTGGGGTCTCCAGGGAAGAGCTCGGCCATTCGCTCCTCAAGTTTCGAAATCTGCGAGAGCTCGCCATACTGCGACTCGTACTTGTGGAAGTAGGCATAAAGCGGCTTTGCCTTGAACAAGGTCTCAGGTTTCCCAATAAGTCGATTGACGCATGTTTCAAACACCACTCGGGCATCTATCGCTCTATTAGCTCGGGCTTCCTCGAAAAGAGAAAGAAACTTACTTGTTGTGTCGTCCTTCGAATGGAGATACTTGAGGTACTCTATCATGAAGTTCTCATCATTGGGGAATAGACGGGCGCCACGCTCAAAGATTTTCAGCGCCAACGGGATCCTTGTAAACTACAGACTCCAACAATGCGACTGCAACATACACGTCGCTTGTCAGCCGGCCCTTTTGGCGAGCATCTGTGAAGACCTTGCGAAGGCCGCCTTCCGTCTGGTTGCCTTTGCCCTGGATTCGGCGCATAGCCCGGGCGAGGGCGATCCAGACGTAGGAAATGGTCCGGGAGAGAATTTGAGTATCGTCGGCGTAAGCCCTCTGGATCGCCAAAATTCGTTCTTCCATCGGCGACCTCCTGGGCTTGTCGTCGTCATCATCGTCGTTTTGCTCGATCGAGGCATGAACTGGCTCGTGAGCCGCGGCTTGTTTGAGAGTAGAAACCTCGAGCTTCTCTCGCACCTTCACCTTGTCGCCTAATTCGTACAAGGTATCCAGGACATCATCAAAGGGCTTCCGAACCGCTTTGGCGTACTCCAACTTGTCACCCTCCTTCGCCGGGTAGTTCGCTTCGATGTGATCTGCGTGCTTGAGGGCGAGCAAGACGCTCTCGGGATTGGCCCTGATGCCTTGCAACAGCATCTCCGTTCCCGTCTCTTTGTCATTGTCCCGCACATCGTTCTGGAAAGACCACTCCGCGGCGTCCACCCAGATCTCTGGCCAAAATCGAAGCGCCATCATTGCCTGTTTGTAGCAGTAGAGGACTCTTTGGTTGTAGACCTTGGGTTCGTCGACCTTGAGGACGAGAGGGTCATCCTTCTCCCATGCAATCCACTTCTTCCACATCTCAACCTGATGCTTGAATTCCTGGTCGCCATCGAATCCAGGTGCTGGCGGCAGTCGCGGGAGGTTTGTGCGTTTCAGATGTCGGGTCATGTTGTCGAGGGCAATGTTGGCGCTCTTGGCAGACATATACCCGGGCGATCGCTCCTGGATGAACTTGCGGCCCTGGACGGGATTAGTAGATGCAATAACGGGAGGGGGCATCCAACCTACAGTCATTTTGTTCAGTCCCATTTCAAACTGATCATACTCCTTCCACAAATTGTTGACGGTCAACATGGGAACAGCGATGGCGCGGTGATAGACCTTTCGCAGTTGGTCCATCTTCTGCTGGTCCTGCCAGCCAGTGCCACCAATCTGTCCTGGTCCATTCTTGACGAACTGGACGTAGTCCTGCCAGATGTTCCCGGAATCTCTGTCCATGCCGATGTTGTCAATGACGAACTCGTAAGACTGGGTAATGGTTCGGCGAGCCTGACCGGACGCATCGTTGTTGAGGTCGTTTCGCCGACGGATATAGTTTAGGTACGCTGTCCAAAGCTTCACGTTGGGCACCGTCATTAGACAACGGCCAAAGAGCTGTTCAGCATCGACAAAGTTATCGAGGCCAAGTTCCATTTCGATCCACTGAACCCAGATGTCACCCTTGAACGACAGTCAGTTGCTGCACATCTGGAAACGATTTGTCAGGTGTACTTACAGCTTGTGGAAAGACCTCGACGAATCGATTGTAAACGTTCCTAGCTTGGTCAAGTCGGCTAGAGCGCCTGTACTCGGCGATCAGATTCAGCCAGGCATCCATATCACCCCGAGGGTCCTCCTTGACACGAGCTTCAAACAACGCCACCGGGTCGAGACTGGTCATGGCTGGAGTCACAGTGGATGAGACGACAGGAGCAGGAACAGCAGCAGCAGCAGGAGTGTTGGCCTCCGTCGATACAGTCGAGGGACCAGGCAGGTTCTGGGACGGCGCATCTGCAGCCGTCGGGGCATCATTCGCAGGCTCTTCATCCTCATCATCGGATGCCTCCACTAGGAAGCCGCCCGACATCTTGGGCTTGGACGCTGGACGTTGCGAGGGCGTTGCGGAGGCAGCCTTTTCGGGGACTTGAGCAGGGGATCCAATAGTGACAGACTCTGGGTCATAATCTCCTCCATCTTCTGTACCATTATCCGCAGCATCACCTGAAACATTGGATTCTTGAGCAAAGTTATCAACTTGTTCGTCGCTATGCTGAACCTGACCACCCTCTGTGGCATCAAACCCTTCTTCGCCCCATGAAGCACCTTCGGAAGCCATGTTGCGTATTACAAACGTCGAGTATAAAGCGGAGGTTCAACCGTCGAGAGGCTGAGCGCGACGAGGTCGAAAACGAAACAGCTCCACCGCGGCTGGGGAGGCTGGGCGCGACGAGCTGAGGACGGGAATCGAGAGGTCGGCGACAGCGCGGCGGAGGCGGCAGGCGATCGGTGGTGGACGAGCGCGCTAAAATCTAGACGGTAGGGGGCACAGGAAACCCGATTGAAGAGATGGCTGGCCGTGGAATAGCCAGCGATGAACGTGGATGGGGCGTCGCAAACGAGGTAAGCTCGTGGAGCTGACCCAGTCGGCCCCGACCGAGCAGGATACAGTCGCAAAGAACGGAGAGGCACGGGACGACACGGAATCAAGGTGGCAGCAGCGCTCAATCGATGGAGTCGGTTGGAAGTTTGGGGCGTGGGAACAAAGGAAGCTCTCGATACGAGGCTCTGACAAAATTCCGAAAGCTCGAAGGGACCTCCCGAGTTTGAAAGAAGGTGGAAGGCCTTGCAGGCACCGCGAGTGGCAGAAAGCCTAATACGGCTAGCGTATGATAGGCGGTGAGGATTGTGGGGTCTTGGAGGACGATGATGATGGAGAAGCATGGAGTTAGAGACGAACCGAGCTGCGATTGCACCGCATATCGCGATTGATGATGGTGTTGAAGGCATGTATTTAAAAGGACTATCAAGGAGGCCGTAAAAGGGAGACTTGGCTGTCGGTGTGTATATTTTTTATCAACTTCCAAGCATTCGGTGATTGGTCTAGGCCAGGTCAAGTAGACAGGATCCAGGGCTTATATACCAAAATCTAAAGTGCTACTGTTGCCTACGCACGAAAGGACTAGCAGAGCCCCCGGACTAATGGTCGAGCGGCGATAAGCCCACCCTTTTTTTTCCTTTAAGGATACCTTTAAGGACTTCAGGTCGCGGGTTCGAACCATGTCCGAAAAGCATGGGATCTTTTTTTTTTTTTCCCTTTCGGCGCTCACAACTCGCTTCGTTTGCATCTCTAGCTCGCTTGCCTTCGGAAATCTCGCCATCGCCATGAACAAGCAGAACCTTTTGATGTGTGTATCCATTCGCGCGCCCAACACAATGATAATTAACTGCCTACGGCTCTTGCCACCCCTTCCTCGTGGCCGGTTGTCTTGGCAGCCTTGTACTCCTAGGCTCGTGCACGGCGAATTCACGTGATTAGCCTCCGCCGGCCACCCCAACTCCAACTACCTTAGGTAGGTTAGTACTTAGAGGCAGGCGCCCTGACTCTGGCCGCGTGGGCGCCTGGGACGAACCCATTAACGCGGTGCGGCTAGAAAACGCGTCCGTCGTCCTGCCCACGGCACACGGTCCCTGTCCCAGTCCTCCTAACTTGCCGCGTTTGCACACATCGATGTCTTAGTCTCTTGCCAGCCTTCCTTTCTTCTTGCAATTTGGTGCAATAACAACTCCTCCTTCTCCTCCTCTTTCTCCTCCTCCTCTTCAGCGCCGCCACCCCAGCTTCTGCCAACTTGCAACTTGCACCTTGCATCTTCTCCTGCGCCCGTCGTCTCAACAAACCCGCGCGCACGCATCCGCTGTCGCACGCCCACTCTACGAGCTCCACAGTCTCGCCCAACGCTACTCGTGAACTCCGTCGTCGCCAGCCGCTCCGCGCCCGATTCACTGTCATCAATCTCCGTCAACGTTACGCTCTTGTTGCCGTTCGACTGCCTCCGCAAACTTTTCTCTCCAAAACCGGTCGTCTCCTCACCACACCCGCCACCATGTCCGTCGTCTCGCTTTTGGGGGTCAATGTCATGAACAACCCCGCCAAGTTCACCGACAAGTACGAGTTTGAAATCACCTTTGAGTGCCTTGAGCAGCTCGAGAAGGGTTCGTGATACCTGGGCTTTGGTGTTTATCCCGCATCCAGCTAACTGGGGATAGATCTCGAGTGGAAGCTGACCTACGTCGGATCCGCCACTTCGTGAGTTGAAACGCGACTTGATCTTGCACACCGCCTGTTCTAACGCTTCGCAGCGACCAGTACGACCAAGAGCTTGACTCGCTGCTTGTCGGCCCCGTCCCCGTCGGCGTCAACAAGTTCATCTTCGAGGCCGATGCCCCAAACACTTCGCGCATTCCTGACGCCGATATTCTCGGTGTAACTGTCGTCCTCCTGACCTGTGCCTACGACGGTCGGGAGTTCATCCGCATTGGTTACTATGTCAACAATGAGTACGACTCGGAGGAACTTAACACCGAGCCCCCTTCCAAGCCCATCATTGAGCGCGTCAAGCGCAATGTCCTGGCTGAGAAGCCCCGAGTGACGCGATTCGCAATCAAGTGGTAAGTTGATGCGCACTTGCGACCAAGACTGGTTACGCTAACACAGCCCAGGGATTCCGAAGCGTCTGCCCCCGCCGAGTTCCCCCCTGAGCAGCCCGAGGCTGATCTCGAGGCCGATGGCGAGGAGTACGGTGCGGAGGAGGCTGCTGAGGAGGCTGCCGTAAAGGCTGAGGTTCAGCCCGGTGAGGACGCCGAGATGGTTGGCGTCGAGAACGAAAACGAGCTTGACATCGAGAACGGTCAGGAGGAGGATGAGATGTCAGAGGACGGCAGTGTTGACATTGAGGGCGAGAGTGAGGACGAGCTCGAGGAGGAGGAGGAGGAGGTTGAGGGCGAGGGTGCCGGCGACGATGCCATGGAGGTTGACTCGACCGAGAAGCCTGTGGCTGCTTCTAAGCCCGTTACTGTCGCATCCTAGACACAGGCGCAGGCGCAGCAGGTCTCTCGTCCAAGGGTGTTTTCGGTGGCATCGTCTTATCTTGAGTCATGCATCAGATTTCGGCTTTTCGATAACGTATGGATTGGAAGTTGGTGTTTGCCTAATAGAGTTACGAGGACACGAAGGGATGATATCAGGTCATGGAGCTGGCCGAACACGTTTAGTACATTAGCTTGCGAGACACACAAGACAGCTTCTAGGTACTTATCAACGTCTGGATGACGTTCTCTCTGCCAGCGTGAGGAGGCAAGCCAGGCGACCCATGCCAAGCGACGATGATGATGTGGACGGAGAAAGTTGATCACCTGCCCACCTTCAGCCGCAATTGATTATCAATCCGAGCTTGAAGCCCGTGGCGAGGCGATTGAGTCCTATGTTGTGGGGGGATGGCAACATGGTGGTTATCGCAGAGACAATCTGGGTGGAGGACGAGAGCACGAACGTAACAGCTCTTATTCACAGAACAATTCGCTAGGGCGATTCGACGATGCTTCCCTTTGGAGCCGACGGCCAAAGCATCAACGCGCCGGCGGCGGATAATGGTAGCCCAAAGCACGTGGAGCTGCGCCCCGGTGAACAACTCCGACCATGGGCGCCCGGCTTGTGAGAGGCATGCGGGGATCGGCTCCGTGCAATGACGTACGTGTAGGCGGGATAGTTTAGCGACCAACACACGTCGCAATCACGGAACTTGTCCAACCCAACCACAGTGCCCAATTCCGCCATCACGAGGCCAGCGCGATGGTGTTGCGCCAGCGAGCGTTCGCCCGACTCCAGCCGCGGAGAACCGACCCGAAGCGTCCGCGCTCTGCCTCCGCCGCGATGAAGCCTCACCTTGATTAAGGCCGAACCCGTCGATGCCAGCGCGCCTTCGCGTCCATCCGTCCATCCCGGCCATCCATATCTCGTCCCATCCCTCCATCATCGAAGCCTCCCAGATTTAAGCTCCAGACTACCGGAGGGCGAGGCTTGCTGCATGCATGTGCGGACAGCCCCAGGTTCCTCCCACGTGTGCACCCACGCACCCAACTCCTCAGGCTCGCGGAGTTTCAAGCTCTGGTCCGGGAGGCGCTAGAAGCTCTTCCTCTCCCCCATCTCCACTCCCTCCGTTCAACCCAACTCGATCTGGCTGGCCTATCGCCGCTTGCCCTACCTTTTGGGCTGCGTTTGCCCAGGGAAGTTCACCGAGCGAGGGCGGGCCAAGACTCAGCCGCAAACGCATCGGAGCCCCCCGAAGGCTGCCTGGCCAAGGGATCGTCGTAGGATGAGGAAAGTCTGAGAGCAGCTTAGAGGGGAATCTGGAGTGAGTAGAAATACGCAGAGCATCTCCCGCTGTGCAAGGAGGCTCCCATATACTAGGTTATGTCTGTATGTCTTCAGAGTGTTCATCTGGCTTGGATAGATGAACGAATGCGAATACTACTCTACATTTTCCAAGTGAACAAACCCAAGTGATCGTGAACCCTTCACCACTCAATGACGGCGTCAACCCAGCCCAACGCGCAATTCCTTGACGACCTCATCAGGGCCGCCGAGGTCCAGCATGAGCATCATGTCCGCACTCTGCGCAGCCTCCAGGATGGCATGACCATGCGCCGCATCGACAGCCAGCCGCGCAGCATCATCATCACCATCCAGAGCCCTTCACGCCGCCCCTGCGGGCCCTCACGTTTGCCTCTGATACGGGCCATGCGGCGTCCATCAGCGTCCCGCCGCGCCGCCGGACCCGGGCATCCACGCTCGAGACGACCGCCGAGCGGCCGGCCATGACTCCGGAGATCCGACCGCTGACCAACTCGCCCGGCGGCCGCCACAGCGCCGTCTTCTCCCCCGACGACGATGTCAATTTCATCCCCTTGCTTGACCCGACGTCGGCGTCCATTCCCAACCATGGCCGGTACCTGGAGGACGAAACCTTCATCCCCATCCGCCGCCCACTTACACCCATGCACTTCCCCGACGACGAGCTGCTGCGACACCTCCGCGACACCGACTTCACCCCCGAGATGGCGAGGCTTCTCGAGGACGCCATCAAGCGCCGCGGCGACATCGACCTCGCCATGACGTTCCGCGACTTTGCGGCGTATGAGCGCGAGGGCTACGTCCAGTCGACGTTTGAGGTGTACGAGGTTGGCCGCGACTCTATGCCCATCAAGCTGAGCGCAGATATTGACATTGATTTGGATGGACCTCTGGAGGTTAAGTATACGGGCGATGGGCCGTATGAGAACGCGCCCATTGTTGATGCACCGACGGTGTGGGAGGCTATTGGCGATGTCAACCCGGATGCTCAGTCCGTTGGTCGAATCACGTACGTATACAGTCGGCTCCTTGTTCAACCTCACATGCTTCATATTGATGCCTCACTTCTTAATCTTCATCATATATCAGCCATCAAGACTAACCTCCATCATAGCATCGTCCAGGAACCCACCCCCCTCATCCTCGCCGCCCTCCATCTCACCATGGCTCCTCACTTCGACATGTCGGAACTCATCGCCCATCTCCTAACCGACGCCCCCAACCGCGGCCGCACCCACGCCTTCATGAACCGCGCCTTCGAGCGAGCCCCTTCAGCCCTCCCGTCCTCCCCGTATTCTTCATCTTCACCAGCGGCGCTCCCTGTCGGAGCCACTGCTACCCTCCGGCCCTCTCCTTCGCTCTCGCGCGGCCCACATCCGCCAACGGTCGTTCTTCTTCGTCTTCAAGTACTACACCGTCGTCGGCACAAACCTCACCCCAGCCCCATGGCAGCGCTTCGACAAGAGGCCTCTGGACAAGAGGCTGGGTGACCACATTGATATTGCCGAGTGTGGCTCCATCCTAGCGCTGTCGCTCGGCGGTGATCCGACCAAGCCCGTTCGCATGCGTCCTCGCCGGGAGCGTGTAAGGGAGGGTTTCCTGTTCGACACATTTGGGCCGTGGCACCTCCTCAGCATCCAGAGCTTTCCGGACAATGCGCACACAGTTCGGGGCGAGGAGTTCCAGGACAAGGAATTTATCAACGGGCCGTGTGCCTTTCTTGACCTTCTCATCGCAGAGTACCGAGACGCCGGGAAGAGAAACCAGATTCTGCATGAATCAATTACCAAACTCATCACTCCAAAGGTACACATCTACAGCCCCAATCAAGTAAAACAGCAGTTACTAACAGATCTCTCAGACCGAGTTCATGTTTGACCCCAAGCTCCGCGACAAGCTTCTGTTCGAGGACAAGCACTTCACGTACATCCGCCGGTACTTCTGGGCGTACAACACGCTCGCCGTCGTCAACACGGGCATCAAGGCCATGATGGCCGCCTACGTCGACACCTTCACCGACGAGTTCTGGGACGGCACGCACCCGATTCTGTGGCCGCACCCGGCGCCCGAGTCGCCGGCTGGCCAGGCATACCGCGCTCACATGGCCAACCTGCGCCGCGAGCTCGACAAGGTGGTGCGCGAACTGGGCGAGGTGCTCAAGCGCAACGAGCGCACGCGCAAGGAGATTGAGAACCTACGAGACCAGCTATTTAGCGGAAGCTCGATCAAGGAGAGTCGCAGGGCGATTGACCAGGGTGATAATATTCGCATTTTGACCATGATTAGCATGATCTTTCTGCCCCTGACGTTTGTCACGGTACGTTAACAATCCTGCCCTCTATGTCTATTTACCAAGCTAACACATATGCAGTCTGTCTTTGGCATGACCGAATTCAGTATTCCAGCCACAGACTGGCGCTTCGCCGTCACCATGGTGCTCGTCTGCGTGCCGTTTATGCTTCTCATCTCCATCCTGCAGACGAGGTCTTTCGGTCTCCTCCTCACCAAGCTCAGCGCCATTGCCGCTCTGCCACGCCGCCTTATCGCCTTCATCCTCCGCCGAGGCTTGCAGGAAGGAGAAGCGCCAGACAACCGCTCCACGGCTGCCTTGTCACAACGAAGGGTGCGAGTGAGGCGTGGCGGGAGATGGACGTGGCCGTGGGGAGTCAGGAGAACACCTCCTGACGAAGGTATAGATTTAGGGGGGACTGTATGAGCCGAGTTGAAATGTTGGGTTGTATTATGATGTGTTTATGATGAAATGTTTGGCTATGATGTGTTACGACTAACGAACGAACTGACCGATATGAAGTACTACGAATAGATCTTAGAGACCTCCGTCGCTATCTGTATGATTGGAGGATTGTATTATTCTGTCACTATCTGCATAATAAAGATGTGTATTGTCTTCTTCTTATCTCCATTCATCTCCACCACCACTACAACTCAGTCCCAAGCCCATCCTACACTGGGTTTCAATTTCATTAGGATCGCCCGTCCCTTTGCGCCCTGAACTACTCCTTCCGTCCCAACCCATGCCCAACCATCAGCCCAAAACATCCCCGCAAATCACATCGCAGTGTGGCCCATAAGCAGATGTCATCTGTAACAATATGCCAACTCATGAACCAGGGCATCAGCATCCAATCGGCTGGCTACCATTGCTTTCCGCATAATAATCTTCAACCTCCCCATTACCGTCACCCAATCAACCAGCCACGCACAGACTTCTCGCCTCCAAGCACAGATTGAAACGTTACAATTCTTCATTATCAGGGTGACTCGAAACTAGCAAAGCCAGGTGTAGTCATTCCAAATCACTAGCTACTCATGTTCCGACGACGCGCGTACCCCCTTAGCAGGCAGCATTCATACATAATCAAAGCGCCGCATACAACTCCCACCGCGGGCCAGCCGAAGCAGAAAACCGCCCTCCAATAGGAAAATTACCGCACGGTATATAAAAACCACCTCATCAAGCCAGGTGCATGAAACGAGACGCTCATGGTCAGAAGGAAGAAGAAACGAGAGAGACAAGAAAGGAAACGATGGAGAAAGCCTCCGAGACAGCCATACTAACACTGCTCGAAGGTGGAGAGAGAACAGAATCTTCCGTGGTATCAGTGTCCATAACGCCAGGCCCCTCCCTTTGATGTGATCGTAGTACATGGATGAATATGCGTCGAGATGGATAATTGCTGAAAGTCATCTTGTCGTAGATCATCTACCAGCCCTTCTTCCTAGCGAAGCGCTTGTTGAGCAGCGCCAACACCTTTGGCACGTTGAACTGGACGTATTCCAGATCAAGCTCGTCCTGGTTGTCCTTCTGCATCTCAAGCAAATCATCCAGCTTCAGATCCAGCTCAAGGAGACCTCGATTTCGGCCTACAGTCAAGTTAGCAAGGTCAATCTGGTAGGTAATTCCGGTCGAGACCAACCCTTATAATGTAGAGAAATAACAAAAGTGCCCGGCAACGGGCTGGTGAAGTTGAAGTAAATGTTGGCCCGTCTGTTATCCGGGACATTGCTCTTCTGGATAACGCCTTCCTTCTCAAGTTGTTGGTGGGTGAACTTGTAGGGTCCGAGAACTTGCTGCTTCTGTTGCTTTCTCTTGGTACCCTCGCTCTGAGATCGCACGTTGTGGAGATAGCTCTTGTATGTCTCAAGTTGCCCGACCAGGTAGCTGTTGTGATCCCGGATCGTCTTGTACACTTCTTCAAGCTTCGAGGTTTCAACAATAACACCATCCTTCAAAGACCCCAGGTGTTGCAGCTCCTGCTCGACCTCGTCTCTAAGAAGGCCAAACTGGTCGCTCTTGTCGATGACACGCAATTCTTGCAGCTGCGAGAGCAGTTCCATGGCCCGAATACCCTTGCGGACCATGACGGCATCGTTTCGGCTCGTGGCAGCGGCATCTGCAATGCGCTCAAGCCGCAGCGGGCGTCTCGCCACGTGGCTGTTTGAGGGAATGGATCGCATGATCTGCACGAAGATGGACTTGGCCTCCATGAAGTACACTTCCTCCTGGGTAATGTCCAAAGCTGCGGTCAAGTCGTCGATGGCAGTCTCCCAACGACTAAACAGAGGCAAGTTGATAACCCTGTTCTCCTTACGGGGCAGCTGAGGTGGCGACGTGCCCAGCTCCGACATGATGATACCCAGGTGTGAGTTTTCGTCCTTCCACAGCTCCTGGCGGTGCTTGTCGATCAGCGAGTGCATGGCGTAAATCTCGTTCAGGGTGATGTCCAGCTCTAGATCCTTCTTGGAGAGCGCAACATAGTTGTCCATCTCCAGGCTCTCGTAGAAGTCTTGAACCTCACATAGATCAAGCATGAACTTGTTGATTCGGTCTTTGTTCTGGTGGATGAACGGCTGCAGCTTCGCCATGTAGGGCTCCTTGGCGTAGGACGGCTTGTTCGCAAGGTTCTGAAGCATCTTGGCGATGTAGGTCAGAGTTCGTCGGGGTCGCTCAGCCGGGGTTCCGTCGATGAGCATGTACGACTTGGGGGTGACGATAGCCGGGTTGATAAAGCGTAGGAAGAAGAAGCCACCGATCAGGGTGCAAATAACCTGGTCGTTAGCATCAGGATACTTGCGCTTTGTCAAACTCCTAATCTGCTTGCAGATCCAACGGATACCATACGGAGCCTCCTCGAGGCCCTCAATAATCGTGGTCAGGAAGCCGTTGGCAATTTCAGTGAGCATGGTCAGGCGGGGCTCGATAATGGCCTGGACTTGGGGGTTTTCGGCAGCCTGCTCGCCAGTGATTCCCTTTGGCAGGGAAGGAGGGAGCTGGCCGGTGTCCTCCTCGATCTGCTCGATCATGCGCTCGTACACCTTGAGCGGGTTGATTTCAAGATCCAAGTCCCTCAATTCGATCAGGTTGTTGATTCTATCAGCAAGCACGGATTTGAGGAAACTTTGACCGGGGCCTCGTCGAGTATAGGTGGTCATCATTCGCGAAACGGGTGTATTGGCGCGGAGCAGAGAAGAGTAGTCGGGCGTCGTATCAAACTGGTATGTCAAGACGGACTAGGCGGTGGTTAGAACAAGAGGCTTATGAGTGCTAGATGGACATACCTGGAACATGGTCAGGAGCAAATGCTCTTCACGACTCTCGTACTGGTTTCCGTAAATGGTGAACATGACAGTCTGCAGCAGAGAGTCGATCTCGGACATGGAGACAAGTCTGCACAAGTGGGCAATGTGTCTAGGCTCAGACTGCAGGAGGAAGAGCAAGTTCCCGTACTTTTGGGTCTTGTCGTCGTTAGGGAACTGGCCCTGCTGCATCTCGGTGGCATCCTCAAGGTGACTGGCGACTTCGTTTTGCTACAGATTTTGTTAAAAGGCATTTAATGAAACCAAGACGGCAAAATAACGTACCTCCTCCAGAGCCATGCGGTTTTGGATTAGCAGAGCAATACGCGAATCGAGGTATCGTACGTCCTTTTCTAGGACGAAATTCTTCTTGGATTGGGATGAGATCTTGGACTTGAGATCACGGAGAATCTTTTGCGCTGTTTGGTGGTCAATCGCAAGTTCCAGACATGATTGCAATGGGGACAACGGTGAACGTACCTTTAGCGAGGTCATCTTCGATTTGAAGATCTCCCTCGTTGGCCGAAATGGACATGTACAAAGCGGACATGGAATACCGTTTCGACTGGCGCGCGCCGAGCGCGATCCATCGTAGGAAGACATGGTGTTTTGGCGGGTCAAAGGCTGGAAAGACGATGAAGATGCAGTAGAAGCTCGTGAAGGAGTCTGCAACATGACCGACATAGTGGTGTCGCGGGACGGCGACAACAAATGACGGTCAGGCTCTGGGGCCCAAGGAGCTCAGGGAGCGCCTGATGGTGGCAGCGACGTTGAACGGGCGCCTCAGCCAGCCACGGGGCTTTGACGGGGAAGTTTAGGGAGGCTAATTCGGTCGCACTGATGCGGCGGTGGAGCGGAAACTTGGTGGTGATGTGGTCGGGAGCCACCAAGTGATCGAGGTCGCTAGATTGGACAACGGTGAGTCGATCGCGGGCGTCTGAAAAAGGGCGATGCGAGATTATCGGATAAAGAAGCTGTCAAGCGAGTACGGGCGGAGGCGGCGAGAGGAGTCGGCGATGAGGTCGATCGAGATCAGGATCCGAAATGGGAAGCGAGACGACGAGACGAGGCGACAAGGCGACAAAGGAAGACGAGGGGATCGGGTGCGCGACTGGGGAGATTGCGGCGGCGGCAGACGACTAGACGACGGAGCGGCAAGGGCGAGGGCGAAGGCGAAGGCGAAAAACAACAGCAGCAACGAGATGCGGTGGCCTCGAGGGAGTTCAATCGAGCGACCGGGGGCGTCGCAGATTCGGATGGCAGGATAATCGCAGAGAATCGCAGAAGGCGACGGCGGGTTTGGAGATGGAGAGGGTTTGGTGGTGGGAGAGGTGGAGGAGGTGGAGGAGTTGGCGTTGGTAGGTGGGTGTGGTGGTGCAGCAGTGCGTGTGGTAGTGGCCGCGGTCGTGTTTGGGCAGGAGAAGGGGGGCGTGAGTGATGAATTGATGGGCGGGCAGGATTATGCACGGCTGAGACGCGGATTTCAGGAGGGCGAGACGGCGCGTGGGACGGTCGGTGGAGTGCGGGCGCCCAGAAGGCCAAGGCAAGGCCGCCTAACGTAGGAACCTAGGAACCTAGGCACCTAAGCACCTAAAAGGACTACTAAGGCCCAAGGCTGCCAGGGACCGGACTGGAGCTGGGAGCTCGTGTGGGGAGGAGGGATTGGGTGGATGGGTGGATGAGTGGATGGGTGGTGGATGGGATGGATGGATGCCCGCAACGATGTGCACACTAAATTACTCCGAACGTGCTGAGCTCCGTACCTATCACGCAGTGCGACGGCGACGGATACCACCGCGGCAACGGCGAAGCAGAGGGAAAACGACAACCACGAGCGATCGCCGCAAAAAAAAGAGGAGAACCGGCCGGGATAAAAGGAGGAGACCGGCAAGCCAGAGGACCAAAAGGCGCAAAGAGAGAAGAGACGCGGAGCGAGAGAGGCGGACGCAAGACCAAATGCGGCGGATAACCAAAGTCTGTTGACGGGGGTCAGAATGATAGCGAGGTACTTGTTTGCCCACCAGCCGGGCCACCTGCGCGAGAGTACACAGTAGACAAAAGTATAGAATGGATGTCCGCTAGAGCAACAAAGATCGCGCCTGTGCTCTAGTTCGGTACCTTGAGCTACCGCAGCGTCAAGTTGCCTGCTGCAAGCCCCGGCGAAAACGAGGTGACCACCCAACCAACATCATCATCACACCTCACTGACAAGTGACGGAATGGATTGGAGGGGCTGGAGGAGGGGAGGGGAGGGGGGGGGTGATCTCACCGTACAGGGCAACCAGGAACAGGAACAGGGGCATGGCAATGGGGCCAGGGGACACAGCACGGCGCCTGTTCTCTGCTCTGCCTCTCTCTCTTCCCTTCCCTTGGCCCTCCCGCCCTCACTCGTGCGTGCATGCGCTTCCAGGCTGCAATGGGCCTAGCAGCGACTAATTCCATCTGTTAGTCCGGGCCATGTCCTGTGCAGCAGCTGCTTCTGCGAGAAAGCCAGGGCCAGGCCTGACCAGGGCAGTCTCTCGCTGGTGGGAGTCTCCGTCAGGCGGGTGGGACAGGGACAGGACAGGGCAGAGTCCTCAGTACGCCAGACGTGCAAAGGCCGGGGCTGGATAAGGGACAAACCGCACCGGGGTCTATCAGAGGCCAAGGCCCAGGGGGGAGGATGCCAGTTGACTCAGGTACCGCCTACTTAGTGCGTACAATTCCATCTTCTGGACGACCCAAGAACGGGCTGCAGGAGCAGGACGGCAACATATCGCAGGTCAGTTGCGGAGTCGACATTCATTACAAAGATGTCTAAAGCTCATCCAAAACAGACAAAGCTCCCGCCCCTCGTGTCCTTGACATGGCGCTTGCCAAGTTCATTCTCTGTCCATTCGACCCCGCGCGAGGGATATATCCATTGAATGCTCGTGCTTCCCTCTCAAGAAGTGGAACGGGGGCGCCGGAGGGCGGCGATGGCGGCGGCGGCGACGGCGGCGGGGTTTGGATCATCTGGGTATCCTGTACATTGCCATCAAAGGCACGCACGGACGCTGGCATTCACACTGATCCACGCTGGTTGGATCGTGGTGAGCAGGCTTGTTGATCCCCTGAACCTGAGGAGGGTCACCTGGAAACTCTCTCTCTTGGTCCTGGCCATGAGCCTGCTCAGTCGCCTCAGCACACCACGGGCATCATCGCGACCCGCCCTCAACCGCCAAACCCCGGAGCCCTTCTCGCTATAATAGGCGCCTGTCTACTACGTCCGTCTAGCACAGAGCCAGAGCAGCAGCGGACTTCTCGGACCCCGGACGCTGCAACCACTATGCCCGAGCTGCGCTGGAACACTGGCACGGCAACGGTCTGGCCGGGCTGCATACGTACGTCTGTCCTATGTACGATGTAGGACCTTTTTTTCCCCTCCCGTCACAGGAACAGGGCATTGCCAGAGTCAGAGCCACTCTTCTCTCTGTGCCTTGTGCCTTGTGCCTCGCAACCGACAACGCGCAACCGCCCATGGCCCGTCACCCGTCACCCGTCGCCAGGGTTGCGTGTGGCCCGTGACCCCATGGCCCGTGGCCGTCGTGCGCCAAAAACCCACGAAATGTGCGACAAAGACTCAAAGAGCTGTCTGGGAGCGACGCAGGGGCAGCGGCCGGAGCGCCAAGAGGAGGGCCGTCGCGACATGTTACTGGTGGGCGCCTGGGACCCAGACTCCCAGAGCCTCTGGGCGGGAGATGGCCGGGGCTTGGGGGAGGTGCAGCGGAGGCGTGGTCGAGCCAGGGGTAGATTGGACGGTCCCTCTCAGGCCCCGCACAGGCCGCCCCTACGAATTTAAGTGCCTGCTTTTTGTATGTACGTACGCCGGACGGGTCGTGTGTGGGATGTGGATGTGGATGTGGATGTGGATGTGGATGTGGATGTGGAAGTGTGGCTGCTGTGGGTTGCGTGTGAATGTGCATA
Source organism: Ilyonectria mors-panacis (assembly GCA_002991585.1). NCBI lineage: Eukaryota > Fungi > Ascomycota > Sordariomycetes > Hypocreales > Nectriaceae > Ilyonectria > Ilyonectria mors-panacis. The sequence goes on from PPHJ01000068.1 coordinate 1,071,028, forward strand.
TGGATGGGTGTGGATGGTGGACCAAGGGCGGAAGAGGAGAGAGGCGTCGATGCTGGTAATTAGTTACTTCGTAATGAGGAAGTTGATCAATTACAAAGAGAGACACAGAGTTAGAGAGACAGACAAAGCGACCAACCGATGTCTCTCTTTTCGCAACTGTTCCGCCCCCCGGCCCCCCCTCAAGATAATCAGCCCGTTTGCCATCCAGTGAGATGATGCTAGGGCCGAGTACGAAGCGAACAACAACCAGAACCTAGAGACGGGATCCTCTCGGCAACCCAGGTTGAGTCAAGCTATGTATTCCCGTATGCCCACTACCTAAGTTACAATGTACTCTCTCCGTGCTGCAAAGAGAAGGAACACGAACCATGTCCAGCGTCGTTTCTCCCGACCTCCGCCCATGCCGAGCTCGTCCTCAAGCAGCGCATACCGCAAGGTCAATACGGATATATCCCAGTATATCGTCGTCTGGGCACAGCCTCGAATCCCCAAAAGCCATCGCTTACCCGGCCTGTCAGACCGGTGGCATCCATGTCCATCACCGTCTACGGCCCATGGGTTGTTGGATGTTTACGTCGCATCCGCATCCAGGTCAGGCGATGGCTTCCAGGGGCCCCTCGCAACGCCGCCAGATCAGATCAGCCTGTGCGTCCATCAAACAACCACGGTCGGGGTTCCGGTCGCCGCCGGCTGTCCCCTTGGCATTGTTCACTTCAACCCCCCCGGTGGCCCCCGGGTTCCCACTGCCAAAACGGACAAGGCTACTATTATTAATTTTGAGTCTCGCTCTCCCGTCCCTCTCAGCCTGCGTCGCAGCGCGTCCAATTCCTCTGCATGTCTCGCATCACCCGCGCTCGACCTTCCGGGGCACATCCATGTCTCTCCCATCCTGGGCCAGTGACGCAGCCCAGCCAAGCTAGTCGTTCCGCCTCCGTACCGTACCGTTAGTCCGTACCAAGATGTCATGACACTGAGCCAAGCTAATTAGCAAGTCCCACGTTCTGCGGGCGTGGTTTCCAGCGCAGGAGCCCTTGACCGGCGGATGACAGATGACGGATGACGGAAGGACACCACAGGAGCGAGTGCCCTGACGATCGCGCCCTCACCCATCACATTCGCAATCACCAACTGGCAACTGATCATCACCAATTGTTCATGTAGGGACCTGCTTTGTACATGCGGCCCAGTATCAATATGCAGGGAAAAGGCGTTCCGTCGCCCGCAGCCCAGCATCTTGTCTGCGCCCCTTATCAGCTGCAGCGAGCAAGTCGCCCGCAGCATCAACTTATCATCTGAAACTCAATTGGCCCACTGCAGCAGAAAAAGACTTCAGACAGCACGCCAAGGGAAACCCCCCACATCCTCGCCGCAAATCCCATTGCCGAGACGGGTTGGCTTGATGCGCACGCTTCTCGACGGCTCCATGCATTGCCGGGCGCATCTGTCACCCAGGTGCACCCACAAGTCAACCAAGTCAAGCCACCTTCGCATCATTGTCATCCTGCTCCTTGCTCGTAACACGGCCAGCTGTCACAGGCTTTTTTACTCCGTAGCACAGAAGCTGATACCCCAACTGCGCTCGGGGCTTCGGGCTAGTGGTAGCAATCTCAGGATCGCCTCTATTGGTTCGCGTCCAGGGGTTTAATGTCTTCGTAGACCAAGGCGACGCCATGTATTCGTTCAGTATTTTCTGTGGCTTTATTAGACTTGTACTAAGATGGGCAGGCTGCAGGTGTGCTACTCGCTCGCCCTTCGGTCCCGGTATCTTGATTCATCGTGCAGGAACGTGCAATACAGACCATCGGGCATGGCATGATCGACGTTACCGATGTAAAACGTCTGACATTTTCTTGTTTCGTGGGGCCGAACCAGCAATGCCTTGACCCCATCACAAGCCCCAGACGTGGCATCCCTGACCCTGAACGCGAGTTCCAAGACGACGGACGGCCCGAATGTGAAGAGGAAGAACAGAGGGAAAGACGCGGCCGAATGGCGGCGGTCTCGAACGTCCGGCGGTTTTGCCTTTCCTCTGCATTATGCGGCACGGTCTGTGTGACTGCAACCCGATCGGAGTCTTTGTCGACCTGCAGATAATGCCTTAATGGACGGCTTATAATAGTTCAAGAGGGGTTAAGTGTTTCAAGGTCCAGATCACGACATTAAGCCGGTTTTCATCACAGCGGTAATGCAGGGATCATTGACAGTGCCATCCACATCACACAACCTTGCTACCAGGTGCTAGAACCAACGAAACAATCAGAAGGTTAAGGTTGAAAGTCGCACCGAAAGAGTATGGTTTGCTTCCGCTATGGTTTTTATGAGTGGCGGTCCTTGGCGGCCGGTGCGACGCCATCGGCCGGTCTCGCCAGCTATTATCCGGAGAAATACACAGCAAGATACAAAGAACCTTGCTTGATTGTGGGCCTGCATATTTGTGTCAATCAGATAACTCCCCAGAAGCAAAACAACACGATAGCTGAGGCTGTCCAAAGGAGCTGGCAGAGTATCATCCATTCAAGGAATGCGTAGCTTGAGCCAACTATGACATGCGATACTTGCTGGCGGCAGGTTGGTAGTCCGATGGATGAGAAAGGGAGTAGTAGGCTGACATCTTTTCGCCAACATGTAAACAGAAGACAAGTTCTCTGCAGTCAAACTTGTGCCGACATTGGGCTAAGGCTGGAAGATCACGACACCACCATACAGCCAGCTTTGACCCAAACTAAGTACACTGCGCCGACAGAATCTAAACTTTAATTAATACAATGATCTTTTATTTATTAGCACTGCTTTTTGGTTCTATCATGTTCAATTGCACCACCACCCTAGAGCCAGAGCTCCGATTTACAGGGGCACACTGTCAAATACTAGGATGTACTGGAAAACGAAACATAAATCTCCGAACGGATGAGCATGAACAGTCAACTTCTCATATCAGCTTGTCCATTACCAAAGTTCTGGATCTTCAGTCACCTCCATGTTATACACAAAGGGTCAATCCGAAGTTTGGGTTTCCAGTGTAATCTTGACTTACTCAACAACGTCAAACCAAACAAGATTTTGCGATTTCAGCTCAACCTAACTTTCGAACTTAGAGTTCCTCGTCTAGGAAGAATTTGTTTCTCCATCCCGACTTCTACCTTCGGTTCCGTGCTTGGCACCTCCATTCTTGGGAACACTTGCACCATCCGCGCTACAGTGTACGAGACCTGCAGCAAAGCAAATTCCTCTGTAAAAGGAGAGCATCAGTAAGAAACCCAAACCAACAAAATAAGACGATAGATCTTGTGGGTTATACTCACGACCCAGACACTGTCGTGGTCCCGCCATTGAACGGCAGATACGCAGAGCCAATGTCTTTCAACCCATCGCCCTCCCACCGCTCCGGGCGAAACTGGTCAGCGTCTTCACCGTAAATGTCCTTGCGACGATGCATGGCGTACACGCAATACGCCACATTTTCGCCTGGTCTTACAAGCACCGGAGACATGCCATCGGGTCCGCCCCCGACGGGGAGTGTTGTAAGCCTTGTCGCTTGGCGTGAGTTGGCGGGCACAGAGGGGTAGAGACGGAGGACTGAACGCATTGAATTAGTTAAATGATCGATATGACGCATTGTTATCTCAATCAGGTGCCGGGCATGTGTACCTTCTTTAATAACCAGGTTGAGGTATGTCATCTTCTTCAAGTCGTCCCTCGTCGGGGAATGAGCGTCAGCCCCCAACCCCAATGTTTGTTCGATCTCGGTGCGCAGACGACCAAGAACATGCTGGTGGCGGGCAAGGAGACGACTGCACGGATTCAAAGTTAGCGAGCGAGCGAACAAAGAACTCGGCGTAGAGCATAACATACAACGCCCACTGCAGGCAACACCCAGTAGTGTCGCGTCCAGCCAACAACAGGTTGATGCACTGGTCTCTGATGATTTGCGGTTCCTTCGTCTGCTGAGCCAGAAAGTCTACGAGTGCATTTCCGGCCTTTCCGTCGTTATTTTCGTCCTCGCCAATGCTGTGGTTGGTCCTCGTCGACGTCACTAATGCCCTCGCGACGGCTTTGTCCACAAAGCGGTGGCAGGTCTTGCAGGCATCGCGAAATTTCTTGTCGTTGAGGAACCAATAATAGGGTCCCAACCGAACTCGACGGGTGATGTAGTCCTGTGTGATGTCAAATGCCCTTGCAAACTCGGATTCCTTCCCAGCAATCTGGCCCCAATCCATGGCCGGTACGGAGTCGCCAAAAATCAGGGACATGGTGTTATCGAAGGAGAGTTTGAAGCACAACGGCTGCAGGTCAACAATGCCGTCTTCCGGAACAGAATTTATGAGATCTTGGACATGGCCCTTGACTTGTTCGAAGTTCCGCAATCTGCTGCAGGCGAACTGAGGCCCAAGCAGCTCCCGAGAGTGCTTCCAGGCTGTGCCGTCTTGAGTGAATATACCACTACCCAGCAATGGCGTAAATGATAAGACTCGGACACCCAGACAATAATCTGCGTTTTGTGAATAGAGTGGAATTAAAAATGCGAGTTGTCTTGGCAGGGCTCACCTTCGGACTTGGTGGAGAGGATGGCCTGGATGTTCCGTGGGTCAACGGTATTGACGCCGCGTGAACCAAGCAGATGCTGCTCAAATGTGGTGCCTGACTCTTCTGCTACTTCGACGAAGAAGCACAACATTTGCATGTCTTTAGAGCGCTTGACGGCTCTGCTGAGCATGTCGAGCCCCAGGGGCCACTTAGATTTCCAGGATTGCAGAGGCTGACAACCATGCTCGAGAGAAAACCGCTGCTCTGCCTAGAACAGGATGTTAGTTAAATAATTAGCCAGAGCAAAATACCTGCAACATTGGCTCCGGTATGTAAATAGAGGCTTGGGATGGACGCTGAGCCACTCCGTTGCTAGTAGTCGGATAGTGCCACCCAACATTAGCCAGGCTACTATGAAACACAACTCACTCTCGATGGCCACATGTCGATGTTTCTTTTGAGTGGTTTCTGGTAATAAGGATACCAGCGGCGATGAAACTCTTGCGTTGAACGGGAGATGGAAGTTTTTAACCCAGACTCACGGGACGGGATTGAGTGGCTGCCCTTTGATGAGATATTGGCAGACGGTCTTCTTAAGTGGCTCAAATAATGTGTCATGAGTGCAAGATCCATTCGCATTGTTCTCATTGTTGAATAAAACGCCACCATCCGCTGTGTTGCTGTGCAAACTAACGGCCTGCCAGCTCCGCAACCGCACATCCACGACAATGTCCATCTTCCGAAATGGTGGCTTCCTAGTCCTGTAAACATATTTTTGAGTTACGCTTAGGCCCACTGAAGTCGATACGGGGGTTAAAAGTCATGCATGCTATGGACCAAGTCTAGGACTTCTTTGTATCTGACTTTCCAGCGTCCTATCCGATGACCCAGAGGTTTGTCGGTTTGGTGAGAAACGTGAATATAACCGTCAGCATCGATATAAAATGGCTCCAAATACACCACAGCATGTCGACTTCACTTGTAGTTAGGTTAGGATCCAGCGCTTATTTCTTTGACAACCTCTCCCGTTATTTCTCCTTTCCTCATCTACTACTTTGTCCTCGATCACTCAGCGCCATCCTAAACTTTATCCCACCAATACGTCGTACTGAATAACTCAGACTCGAACCTCTGTCAACTCTGGTGCTCTCACGCAAACCTTGGGAAGCCCCTCTGGACGTTTCACGAGGATACAGTCCCCAACCTTCTCCTCCTCTCGTCCGCTTTCGTGAAACTCGCCGGATTCCCCGATGTACCAATCAGGCGGCTCGTCCTCAAACAAGATCTTCTGAGTCCCCATTGACAATACCAACGCCGTCACCTATTCGGTCGAGTTCGTCAATGGCGATTGAAGCTCTTCCACGTACTCCCAGGCTTCTTCATGTGATTTGTCGGACTCGGTACTCATACGGGCGTATTCTGGGCCCCGCGCATGTGGCATTGGGCAGTTGGTCAAGACGTAGGGGAATAACTCTTTGAAGTCTCTCTTGAAAATGTAACCGATTCCCGCTTCAGAGTCGAACTTTGGGTCGTGTTGAGGGTTTTGGCATGGTTTTGTCTCGCGGGTGAAAGTCCGGGAGTAGGGCACCTGGCGAACAGTGAAGAGCTGACCTGAGACGGGTTTGTCCTCCGTTTGGACGAAAAGAGCGGTCTCAAATTTGTTGACGGACTGGCCACCACAGTCATTGGCGTTTGAGATTCTGAAGTCGATAATGCGAACCACGTAGCAACGATGAAGCCACGGCGGTGTCGTCGTCCGCAGAGTGAGCGGATGTTCCTGCATCTTGATGTCCAGTGTAAGGGATGGCAGTGAGACGGCGGTGTGGTAGCATTAGATGCACGTGAATCCGATGGTTTCTAGGGATTCCATATTATGGATCAGAGGTGAAGCGATGCCGGATTTGAAGGCGAAGGTTGGCGCGTCAGTAATGAAGTAATCTGAAAGTCAAGTTGTGTTTGCGCAGAAAGTTAGAGCCTGAGGAGACTAAGAAGGCAGTAGTAACCTCCACACCGCAACAAGAGAGAACAGGCCCAATATAAATAGCAAGCACAGTTTAAATACACCACACATGACTCAAATTCACCGAGATTTTTGTTGTTGAATCAAGTCGCTGAGGGTTGAGATAGTTCAATCATAGATAACTAAAGACGACGAGTTTGTGTCTAGGGTAGCAGGCTCGGAGGGGAGCGGCGACAGTTGGGCACCTGCAATACAGATGAGGGTAGGCCTGTCTACTGGAATTAAATACAAATTCGTGTTGGTGAGATGTTTGCTTGGGGTAGAAAGGGACATACTTGTCACTCTGTTCCAACACATTCATCCCAAGTTATGTCGTTCCACATTGAAGGAGTCTTTGTCATGGCACCAAACCACGTTCTGTATCGCACACAAGTCCCGAATTCAAACGAAGGGTAGAGGTGTCGGTATTTCACACCCTGATCAATCAAACCTGGAGGATTAGAGGCCGCTGATGGAATATCTACCAGCACCACTTGGGTATCGTGAACCAAGCCGAGCGATAGGCGACGTTTTGTGGAGCCTGGATCGGATCGCGATAATGGTTTAGCCCGGTGGAGCGGCTTTAACCCGTGATGTCATTAGCCGACTTGAGACAGACTCCAGCCTCAAGCTCGGCTCGAAGCTCCACGTCGTCGTAGCTCCAAACACCATCGCAAACAGCCCCTCTTCCAAAACACCACAATCTCCTCTTCCTCAGTCGCAAACATGGCTTTCCGTGCTTCTTTCCGCCGCGTCGCCCTGGCTGGGCCTGCCGCGTCCCGCAGCTTCCACTCGACTCCCCCCGAGCTATGGTCCATGTTGGCCAGGCCATCCCCAACCTGGAGGTGCTCGTCGAGGACTCGCCTGGCAACAAGGTCAACCTCGCCGAGGAGTTCAAGTCCAGCAATGGGTACATTGTTGGAGTGCCTGCTGCCTTCTCGGGCACTTGCTCGAGCCAGCATGTCCCTTCGTACATGAACCACCCTGGTCTCAAGAAGGCGGGCCAAGTGTTTGTCGTCTCGGTCAACGATCCTTTTGTGTGAGTGTGAACCCAGGCTAGATGTCGCAATTGGGCCGGAATAGATGAGATGCTGATGAATTGATGCAGTATGAAGGCGTGGAGCGAGCAGCTTGACCCCGCCAAGCAGACTGGCGTGAGTAAACAAAGTCACGGGAAGCGTGGCCGCTCGTCTCTCGTTCCCTTAAATCATCGTGGCTGACTGATATTCCTAGATCCGATTCCTCGGTGACCCCACCGGCGAGTTTACCAAGGCTCTGGACCTTGGCTTTGACGGCTCGGCTATCTTTGGTGGCATGCGAGGCAAGCGGTACGCCCTCAAGGTGGTGGACGGCAAGGTCCAGGAGGCCCATGTTGAACCTGATGGCACTGGTTATACCGGTAAGTGGTCATGAGAAGAACAGAAGATGGTGGTTAGATCACTGCTGACCGCGATGATTAGTTTCCTCGGCCGAGAAGGTCCTGGGTTAGGATGATGGCTAGGAGGGCAGTGGATGTAAAATTACACCTTGATGAGGGTAGAAAACATGATGAGATGGAAATCTTTCGTTGTTGAGTTCGGCGCCCAGCGCAGCAAGTGAAGTCCCCGTCTCCCCGCTTGAAGCACAGGAAGACGTGCAGTACGAAACTTGTAGTGTGGAACCATGCCGACCCGTGCCTATCATGAACAGAAACACGGCGCATCGGCTTCCAGACATGGTAGGCAAATAATACCTATCTGGGTAAGAGAGGTTTCGGGCTGCCGGGTTGGTTCCGCCTGTCATCTTGATCCTTGTTCGTCCGGTTGTACGATTAGCTGTGACCCCATGTCTAGACTTCTAGAATCTCAGACACGTCTGGGATCGAACTGTGAGTAATCCGGGGCTGAGAGCAAGATGTGACCCATGAGCATCATCAGACATCCTGGGGTCTCGGTTCAGCTTCAGGCTTCCTCATGCCTGCTGAGTCACCTTAGCGTGAGCGGAATGGCGCCCGTGCCTGGCTTTCACGACCAGTGGCGGTTTGGAGCTTCGGGCACAACGACAAAGCACGGAAGCAGGCACGGCCCTTTTAAGAAAGTGCACATTTCCTTGCAGGATGCCACCTCTCGCCAAATTCAAAGCATCAAATCGGAGACGATGCCTGGGAGGATTTGGCTGTAGCCAGACGTAGTCAGTCATGCGGCAAAGCAGCCCGGTGGAGGGGTTCCGGGGTTGACGGCGGGCCTGGATCCACCGGTGTGTTGAGGCGTGAGCACACTGTCCAAATGGGTCAGGCTCGCACTGTAACCGTCATAGCCTTACAAACCACGGTCAGGACCTGGAGAGGTGTAGAATCGGGCAGATGACGAGGTTGTGAAGGAGAGTATGAAGTGTGCAGTCAGACTGATAAATTTCATTGTAATGCGGAAAATCGAGCTTACGCTTGTCTCGGAACTAGACGTGAGACGGCGAATGGCTTGACCCTGGAGTTTGTCAGCTCGCTGTTTGATGAGCTGAGCCGCTGGGCATCATCTGTCTGCTTCCATGTCATGTAGGTATGGGACGGCATGGGATCAGGCTGGAGTCATGATTGCCGAAGAAAATCCGCAGGGCAAGGCACAGTGCACAGTGCACAGTATTTGCTCCTGTTTGAGGGTGGAGCCGCCGACGCTGCAGCGAGAAGCGGCGTGCCATGACACGGGGCCCACGTCAGTGTCCACCACGCCAACGCCAGTGCGAGTGCCCTGTGCGTGGTGCCCAAGGTGCCTGTGCCAGCGCCGCGCTCCGCCGACGACGCCGCCAACAGCCCACTCTGAACCCCGGCACTGGGGCATCTCTTCTGGCTCTCTCTGCCTGGAATCCACCACTGGCTAAGGTAAGAGACGATCGATGCCGGTCATCGGGTATCGGATGCACAACTTGCCACTTAAATACCACTCACAAATCACAACTGGCGGCATATCCAGGTGCCAGCAACTGCCAACAGGTTGCCGCTGCCAACTGCCATCCGCCATCTGCCATCTGCCATCTGCCTGCTTTTATTCCAACACCCGTGTCCGTTGATTACCAGCCAACACCAACCCACTTCTCTCCCATCGCCTCAACCCTCCCCGTCCTCTGCCTAACCTTTGCCCTTTGCCCTTTGCCCTTTGCCCTTTGCCAGCCTCTTGCCTCTTACAACTTCTCCCACTCGCTCTGTCCCACCCACCTTCCTTCCTCCCCCCACACCGCACCCACCTTTGACTCCCGCGCACCCACTTACGCACCGTACCCGTACCGCACCGATCCTCCCTCACCTCTCACACTCCCACGCCGCTCACGCCGCCCACGCCGCTCACGCCTCACGCCTACTCAAACTCGCACTGACTCCAACGCCAGCGCCAGCATCCTTGTGTGTGTGCCTGTGTCTTGTGCTCTATCCGTCCATCCCTCCATCCACTCGCCGATCCGCATCTCCCCCGGTCACGCTCAACCCCCCGACGCTCAACCTGCTTCCGTCGCTGCCTCCCGCCTCGTGACAGCCGACTTGACCCCGAACTCCGGCTCGACTCGTCCGTCTCTGCCTATCTCGACCAAACCACCTGCAATAGGCACCCCTCTTCTTCGACTCAAACATCCAAACCATCCCCCCCTAAACTAAGATACCTTAGTCACACCGTCCTCGGCGCCGCCGCCACCTTTTCTTCTCCATCCCTCTCTCGTCTTCTTCCCTCGACGACTTCCACCCCAACTCCCTCCACGTCGCCACGATTCCTCCCATCACGAGGAAACGCAAGGCTGCTGAGGCGACGATAATCTCTGCCAACAGAGACGAAGGCCCCAACAAGAGAATCATCGCCTCAGCTGCTGTCTCGGATACCCACGCCCAAGTCCTCCCCCCCCACCCCGGTCACCACCGCCAGCAACCCCATGGATTCCGACGAAGAATACATGTCGGCTCTCTCGAGCGACGACGAGATGATGCAAGATAGCGCAGACGAAATGTCTGCTGGTGACGGTGCGCTTCCTCCCCTCCCCCTCCGACCACCCTTGCACCCTGCTGACCCGGTCCACTGCACAGACTTCGATGAAGATGACTTCGATGAACCCGATCCCGACTTTGGCCTAGCCAAAGATCTCGAAAGAAAGAAGAAGGCCGCCCACGTCGTATCCTACAAGGTCTACGAACCGAGCGATGTCCAACGTCAGCAAGATGATATGATCAACGAGGTGAACATGATTCTGGACATGCGCAAGGAGGACGCGGCCATCCTGCTCCGCTATTTCCGATGGAACAAGGAGCGTTTGCTCGAGGACTACATGGACCGTCCTGAAAAGGTCTTGGAGGCAGCCGGGCTCAGCAGTAACTCGTCCACTCTCCCCAAGCTCGAGGCAATTCCCGGCTTCATGTGTGACATTTGCTGTGAGGAAGACGATAGTCTCCAGTCATTTGCCATGAAGTGTGGCCATCGGTACTGCGTAGACTGCTACCGCCACTACCTGACACAGAAGATCCGCGAGGAGGGCGAGGCAGCTCGGATCCAGTGTCCCTCCGACGGCTGTGGCCGCATCCTTGACTCTCGCTCGCTCGACCTGCTAGTGACTCACGACCTGACGGATCGATACCATGAACTCCTCAACAGAACATATGTCGAGGACAAGGACATCTTCAAGTGGTGCCCGGCTCCGGACTGCCCCAATGCCGTTGAGTGTACTGTCAAGAAGAAGGACCTGGACAGGATTGTCCCAACTGTGGAGTGCCGGTGTGGTAACAGGTTCTGCTTTGGGTGCCCAAACCCGGACCATCAGCCGGCGCCTTGCTATTTGGTCAAGAAATGGCTAAAGAAGTGTGCCGATGATTCGGAGACGGCAAATTGGATATCAGCCAATACCAAGGAATGTCCCAAGTGTAACTCGACCATCGAGAAGAATGGAGGCTGCAACCACATGACCTGTCGCAAGTGCAAATACGAATTTTGCTGGATGTGCATGGGTTTGTGGTCTGAACACGGCACAAGCTGGTACAACTGCAACCGATTTGAAGAGAAGAGTGGTGCAGAGGCTCGAGACGCCCAGGCCAAGTCTCGGACCTCCCTGGAGCGTTACCTGCACTACTACAACCGATACGCCAACCACGAACAGTCGGCAAAGCTGGACAAGGATATCGCACAGAAGACGGAGAAGAAGATGGTCCAGCTCCAGACGGCCTCTGGCATGTCATGGATCGAAGTCCAATACCTGAACTCGGCTTCCCAGGCCCTGCAGACTTGCCGGCAAACTCTTAAGTGGACATATGCCTTTGCTTTCTACCTCGCCAAGAACAACCTCACCGAAATTTTCGAAGACAACCAAAAAGATCTCGAGATGGCGGTTGAGAACCTGTCGGAAATGTTTGAAAAGCCAATCCAAGAGTTGTCAGACCCTAAGCTCAAGGTCGACATTATGGATAAGACGTCATATTGCAACAAGAGACGCGTCATTCTTCTCGAGGACACGGCAGAGAACCTAGCCAAGGGTATTTTCCTACCGCAATTTCCCTCAAATTCCTCAAGTTTACAAAACTGACCCTTTTCTACAGGCGAATGGGCCTTTAACTCAGACCTATCAAGCCCCACAACTGCCGGGTCGGCTAGCCGTCGCTAGACTTTGAACGCAAGCAATCCGAGGCAGCTTTTGGCTGAAACTGATGTGTCCATGATGGCGTATTTTTAACAACATCATGGACCCGAAGCCCTGAGCATACCTACGGATGATTTGATCTGGAGTCGGGATAGAGCCTATGCGGGCATTTACCTCGGTATATATTAGACCACGGCAGCATTGTTTGGAATTCCTGGCCATCCTCAGCCGATGTCATCTCTTCACAGCCCGCATGGTTTTAGAATCATTCTTCCCCCTCTCTTCGTCCTTTTTTTTACTTGTTTCAAACGACTTTGGGGAAGTGCTCCTCAGAGAGTCCAGCGAACAAATGGGATTTTTGGCGTTGACCCAACCCGGTGGCGTTGGCGCGAACAGGGGGATCGGATGGCGAGGTTTTGTCCATAGATTTGTAAAGAGATGTTTACGCCCAAATGGCTGGTGGCATGCATCATGAATTGATATTTGGCGGGTTATGCACACATACTGAACCTCGATACACTTTATGAGTGGCTCATGTGATATTTGCGTCCTGTTGTGCGACACGAGCAACATGAGAGGCATGGAGAATAATGATACGATGAAGAGGTATGTAATTTTCCCTTGTTACTTGAACAAATAATGCCATGCGCCGATCCTATACCCCGTTCCCGGTCCGACTCCCCAACCCCAACTCACGCCCCGTTCCTAACACTAACATTGGTATGTACAAAGAGCATCACCGCCCCCATCGTGGAAAAGGTAGCCACAGAAAACAAGAAAACAAGCACGTAAACGCCCATAAAATGCCAGGTCATTACAGGAGAGTGACCTCCACGAGTTGAAACCGTCCAGTCGATCTGGAAGATGAGAATATGGAATGAGGTCGGGCGCCTAGGAGAAGGCGAAGCGGGAGAGGTTGAGCTTGGGCGGGGCATCGAAGTCCTCGTCCTCTCCGTCACTATCGGGAATGATCTGGTCCTCGCTGCCGCAAGTTCGGTTCAAAGCCTCCACTTCGTTGAGGTCCACCTTGGGGAGAGGGACGAAGGCCGGGTTGACGGGACGCCGGCGAGGAAATCCGTGTTCAGGCTCTTGCGCGGCTTCGGAAGCTTGGGCGACATGGGCTTGTTCATGGCTCGCGCGCCGAAGCGTTGTAAAGGAGTCATGCGGGAGGCGACCGTGGAGGGCGCGGTCGAAGCTGTGGATACGTCGCTGAAGACAGAGGAGGGCGCTTCTGACAAGGCTGAGGCGGGGGTTACCGAAGAGTTTGAGGAGTAGGAGAAGCGATTAAGGCTTGATCGAGGTGTGACGGAAGGTGGTGGCATCGACGCCTTTGATCGAGGGGGTGGCATGGGTGCCTCGAACGAGGACATTGGGGTTTCATCCCTGAGTACTGACTGCTGGCTCTCAGTGGCGGCCGAAGTCGTGGCAGTTTCCTGGCTGTTGTCGTCGAAGATGGAGATGGACTTCTTGGCCTTGTGGGCTGGTTTCCAGCCGTCGAAGTCGGGGAGATCTCGCAACGCCTCTTCTAGTGAGTCGTCTGACAGCAGGTATGCATCGCTCTTTGCCTTTCTTGGGCTCCTCCGCGGCTTTGACATTGAGAAGAACTTGCTCTTCTTGGGAGAAGCATCCTTCAGTTCGGTCTCGATATCATCACACAAGCGCGCTTTCTTGGGGGGCCTGTTCGAGAGATCTGTCGAGGGGACCGCAGGAAAGCTGGAGGCTGTGGTGTTAGACGATGTTCGTCTTGAGAGACCGGGGCTGCTCGACATGCGGGCCAACATGTTGGAGATCGGCTCCGTTCGACGACGCTGGAGCCGGGGTGATGTTCGCGTTCGGATGGGACTCATACGTCTCGTGACTCCAGTAGATGCAGGTCGATCCGCTTCGTCCAAGTATGGTCGGGGTAATGGGAACACGCGAGGGACCAGTCCTCCTCCGGTAATTTGCGTAACTCTCTGAGGATCGACTTCGAAGCAGTTGGGATCCATTTCGCCCATGGGAACCCGGTGATGGCCCTTGAAAAAGGAGCTAATTGGTTTTGCGGGGTGGTTTGGCCACAGCCACAGCCCCGGTCGCTGATTGAGAATGCCGTCTCTTAGATGGTGTCATCGGCAGGACAATTGGTGTTTTTGTGATGGGGTTGACATCTCCCCTTGCAACAGCCTGAGCTACTTCCGGCTCAACGAAAGACCCAATGAAGGGCATCTCATCTGCAGTCCGCGTTCCATCCAACTCGGTCAGATGTACCACTTCCTGCTTCGTGGGACAAAAGACCCATTGGTGAAGGAATGTTAACTCCGCTTGATAGAACTGGGTTAGATAGTTTTCCGAGACACGTTTGCCTTGGAACTGAACCATGCGAACCACACGCTCGGGAGTCTTGCTCTTTCGGAGCATTCGGTAGGCTGTCTTTAATCCCATACCAGGGAGGCCATCCAGGTAGTCGCATCCACTCAAAATGGCCATCCTCCGGAACTCGGCGTCAGACCATCCCGTCAACGAAACCTCCCGGCATCGGCAAAAGTCCTTGCGGCTGATCTCGATACAGTTGCCGTATTGGTCCAGCTTGGTCAACAGTTTCTTTGCGCCAAAAACAAGGAGATCGGAGTCGTCGGAGAGGATGCCGTGGATGAGGCCCTGTCGTTCGAGGTAGACAAGTTGCGCGTCGGCTTCGTATGGGGCAACGACGTAGGGAATGTCGAGCTTCTTGAGGTGTTGGATCAAGGCGGAAGCCATTTCTGGGGTGATGTCGATGCATTTTTGGAATTCCTGGGTGGCCTGGGAAGGCTTTCCGGCTTTGAGGAGCTCCATGGCGACCTTTTTTTTCTCATTCCTTTTCTTGGCGCGGGAATCTTCGGTAGCCGCCTTGCTTGGGAGGAAGTCTCCATCGAAGACCATGTAGGGCGTGACGCCGAAATGGCGAAGCATCCTGACACGGTGCATGGCGGAAGTTATGTACCTAAAGGCAATTAATTAGGACCATCCATGGAAATTGCCGGGCGATACTACTTACTTGTTGGTTGGCTTGTCCTGTCCAAGCTCGAGAGCACATGAATAGGCGGCACGATGGAGCCACCCATACGCGTCGACGCCGAGGATCTGGCCGGCATAGTTTTTAAGCTCTGCAGGCTTCTGGATCGACTTGAGGAGTGGGAGGAGGCCTGCCTATCAGTCAATATCACTACCCAGTTGAAAGAATGGACAATGTGGGGGGCCGTACCAGATACACCCATCTTGAAAGCGAGATCGCCTCAGCGACAGTTCAGAGCGTAGTTCTTCCAGTCCCTGGCCTGCAGCCCCTCGAGACGGATCCGAAAAGGGCTATGCCGGGCAAGTTTGCAAGTGCATGTGTCAACAATGGCGCATGGGGCCGAGAGGAGGATTGGACGCGTCGTGGGGTTGTTTGCACGCGATGTTTGGTGGGACACGTCTTGGGCGAAAAACAACAAGGCAACGAGGAAGACAGAGAAGCGCAAGAATAAAGCAACAAATGCAACAGAACAGGAAGGATGGGCCAAGCTGGCGGGGAAGGGCGAGAGACGCAGGCGAGGCAAAGGATGCAGAAGCAGAAGAGAGTGTCGGTCGAGGCGGTGGAGTTGTGGTTTGGCAAGTCGTGAGCAAAGCAGCCTGGCAGAGGTTTAATAGGTATGTACTGGGTACCGAGGACGCGCCCACCTTACGCCTAAACCGCGTTGTTAATTAGGCGCGCCCCTGGCCCAGGCTGGCCCTAAAATAGCTTAGTGCCCGCTATTGTGGCATTCCCCCAGCAACGTCTTGGGCTCTTAAAGCCTCTGAAAGCGGAAGTACCCCGCTATGACGGGTGCTTTGCCCCCTGAAAGGGTAGGCGGCAATGACCGTCGATCAATAGAATCCTCCAACCGTGATGATCCACGATGCTGGTCTCGAGAATGGGCATGGGCCTGCTGGAGCTTGAATCATGGTGTATTTAGACTCAGTGATTCGTTGCTGGCGACAGTCGTTAAGAAGGGGCACTCTTTGTATTGAGTCGCACTGCAGGAATTACCCAATGTCGCTTGGCTGCGACTGTGATTCATCTTGGTGTGGTGGAACAAAAGAAACTACACAATACACTTTTAATCGGACCAGACAGCTACGAGTAGTACGCTTATCTGCACCCATTGATATCATACTTCTGGGCTGATTGATAATATTTTAGAGGAAGTAGACACGTTCATACCTCCTGTTTTGACGAACTGGGGTTTTTAATACGAACTACCTATCTAAGGAGGCCAAAAGCAATACATACCAGCACCAAAAAAGGAGACGCATTAGGACAGCCCGAGCGTGAACTCATCCGGGGATGCTAATATCGGTTCGACACGCCAACATATGAATTAACATGGATAAATAGTCCAATTAAATAACCATCGTTTATTGCGAGTTTTTAAAACCCACGAGTGTTCTGGTTTAGTCGTGGCAATCACTTGGACTCGCTCGGTCTTTAGCTTTAGCCGATGAATACCCGCCAGCGTCATGCAACCAATCTCACCGATATGTGGACCTGAAAAAATCCGGCGACGGAACCGAAAAAAATCATCGCCGAGCACAACTTACAGAGACAAAATTGAATATCCCGGCTCTACAACTCATCCGCCAATATGCCAGGTCCCTCGACAAGACGCGCAAGCAAATCTCCAAGAAGCGCAATGGCGTCATCAACTCCCTCCATGCCAAGTCGCGAGACTCTTTGAGGCTCCACAAGGCCGCTGTGAGAGACCAGCGGATTGTGAAGCAGGCCGCCACGAGGAGAAAGAAGGACCAGCCTCTCGGTAAGTCCGCGAAAGCGCCTGGTTTTTCGGAAATTGAAATGCTCTAACAATATCAGTCGACCGAGTTGCCTTTTTTCAGCAAGCCCTGCGTGTCAAAGATGTCGAGGATATCGCTGTTGCTCCGGAGCTTGAGGAGGTTCAGCGCATGATTCACTCGTAAGTCTCTGGTTGATTTGTTTATTTTCGCCGCTCACCGAACTAGTTTCGTTCATCAATATGACGAGGAGTATCTCAACATCAAGAAGAACCGTCGACCTGGCCGACCCGCGAGCATGAGGGAGGATCTTCTAAGGGACACGAAATCTACTCTCGACACTGAGTACAAGAATGGATTTTGTAAGTTACATCTCAGATGTCTCCCAAGTATTTACCGAACCTTTGCTAACTCGACCCTCAGTGATGCCAGACTTGCTGACAATTGAGAGTGTCAACGCCCTCCATCTTTGGGAAGGTTCTTGGTCCTATCTCCCACAACTAAAATGGGTCAAGGTGACGAGCGAGGGGGAGGTCCGACCTGCCACTTTTCCGTCATCATAGACGTGGGAGCGAATTTCTTATGGTTGATGAAACTACTAGAGCTAGGAGTATCTGCTCTTGATTTGGGTTACACCCTCGGCACTTGATGTTCAGCCAGGGGCGAACCAACAACAGACCTCGACGACTAATGACTGTTCGATACCCTACACAAACGCACCTTCATTCAAAAATCCGCATGAAAGGTCCGCATTCCAGCCATGGGACAAAGATACCGAAGATGAAACAATGCCGGATATTCCCGCTCCTGCCTTTTGAGATTCATCTACCGGTTCACACCAGAACGATATGAGAGGAGGAAGTGCATCTGGAGGATCCGTGGCCATAATTCTAGCCCTCAAGCCGAAACTAAGGGTTTCAGTGGCGGACAGCAACGGGAAACTTGAGCGAGTTTACTTTTAGTGGCTTTGATGGAGGTGGAGTGCTGTAAAGCAGAACCACAACCCATGCCAAAATCATGGATCTAGGTATTTATGGAAGAGGATAAACAGTTTAAACAACATGGTCACACTTACTCCGTCTCACTTATATCCGTAGCTTCTCAACCGCACGTTGTACTTGATAGAGGGGATATAACCCGTAGAAATCTCGAAGTGACAGCGATGGGAGACCAACTGAGTCGCACGAAATTGGGACCAGCCTCATAACTTAAATCCCCTTTTCAATCTTCTCGTCTTGCCCTGGGGAAGACGAGTCCGAGAGAGTCATGTTTCCCTCAACGCCACCCCGAAGTCCCATGATGACATCGAACTCCTGTTCCGTGGAATGATTATTAGAAATTTCCTCTTCATGTGGCAAAAGCCCACGAAGGGTCGAGAGGATAGGCTCACCGGTCCTTCGAACGTGTTGCGATATATCCACCAACATGCTACGACGAGGACAGCAAAGATACCAATGACTGCTGGTACGTAGTCTAGGAGAGTCAGTGGTTGACTGGGAGGCTTAGCACTGATCTCACTTACTCATAAAGTTCGCCGACACAGGAAGGCCCGGAGGAAAACAAAAGAACTATAAGAATCCGTTATTGGGAATTCATAGGCATGGGAAGGGGTGTCATACCACTGTTGTGATTGCAACGTATGTGGCGGCAATCAAGTTTACAAAAATGCCCCATCTATCTCCAAGCTTGAACGGGGTCTCCACGGTTTGGAACTTGGCTAGAACCTTTCTTCCTCGTATAATCAAGAGGAAAATGGGGAAGGCATAAGAAAGGTTGAGGAAGATGGTACATGACGCAATATAGGCGTTGAACGCAACAGTTGGTCCCAGGTACAGCAATCCGAACAATAGACTGAAGCAAAATGAAAAGGCGATGGCCGCTACTGGGACATTGAGGGTTGGGTGGATGTGTGCAAAGTATTGATGAAACATGAAACCTTTGTCCCGGGCCATAGAGAATATCAGCCGGCTCGCGCTAGTTGTACAGCCGTTGGTGCCGTTGATGAAGCAAATGGCAAGCATCAGCGTTATGACTGTAGCACCCGCGCGGCTTCTTGTTGCTTGGAAAATTAACTCGGAGATGGGCATCCCGGTTGAGGTTGACATGACAGCCGAGGGGTTTGCAAGGCAGAAGAGAATGACGATGATGAAAACCGTTCCACTATCAAGGTTAGTCATGGTACTTTCAATCAACGTATCTCTCTTACGTGATTCCTCCGATGGCAATGGCATATATCATTGCTCGAGGTGCATCCCTAGCCGGGTATGGCATTTCTTCGGTCATGTGTAGCACGGCGTCGAATCCGATCAGAGAAAGGGCAGACTGGAGAAGACCAAGCATCCAGGCCATTCCACTAGACCACCCGGGTTCGTTATGAAAGTTCGTAAAGATATAGACTGCGTTTGTCTTCGGTGACATTGAGAGTAGAACAATACTGATGATGATCACGCCGAAGATTGACCAATACACTTGGTGGTGGTTAGTCTTTATTGGCTCAAGTGTGTGTGCAAATATGAATATCTTACGTGCAGCATCATTCCATCTTCCTAAAATTTTGTTGCCCCAAATGTTCGAGGCGGTGGCGAAAGTTAGAATTACCACAAAGAAGAGATATGTTTTCCATTCTTCGGCTTCGTATCGTCCGTTCGATGCAATCACGCTTGCGGCAGAGACAAATTGAGCTGGCGAATAATTAGCATGGTCTCCCATTCTCTTGGTGAGCTGTACATGCCTGCAAAGAAACCTTCGGTTGTGACGAGAGTCAACCAACCGGCAATGTTTATCCAACCAACGAGGAAGCTCTAGGGTATCAACATCAGAAATTGTCAATATTCGCTCGAATTGGAGTATTACCATCATGTTCTTCCATCTGTCAGTGCACAGGGCGTAGACGAAGTGATACTGGCCGCCAGCTGTTGGCCAGATAGCTGCGAGCTCTCCTAGGCTAGCGACAACGGCGAAATTGCACAGGACACAAAATACGAAGCCATAGAGGAAGGCAACAGAGCCACCAGATGGAATCACAAGGCCCATACTCCCAGCGAGGCAAATCCAAGTGCTGTGGCAAGGTGATTAATTGACTATGCGCTCTGAATTGGTACTAGAACGCTTACTTGAGAATAGCAAAGGTCATGGCGACCATGGTCAGCCTTGATAACCGAGCCTGTAGATGCCCCTCACCAGAAGCTGGGCCGGCGTGTGTAGACGTCATCGTGGAAGAATGATGAGTCCTCCAAGCAAAGAAGATAGAGACTTTCGATACTGGTCGCTAGGGGCTGCTGGCTTGGATCGGGGTCTCAAAAAATACGGCGTATTCTAGGCAGGACTTGACAAACAAGCAAAAAGATATTTCAAAGGGGCTCAAGTCAACAGATCCCTAGGAGAGCTGAAATACACAAGTGGGCACGGCTGGCTTATGTCGGACCGTGCAAAGCCTGAACCCCTCTCTACGACAGGCACAAATCATGAAGACCAACGGACCCCCAAGAAGCAACAAAGTTCATCAACTAGTTAGCCGGCCTGCCGAGGAGGTGGCAGGTGATCACCGGGCTAACGGACGAATAGAGAGCCCCTTGAATCCTTTGAAATATGGACACCCATGCAAGCGTCTCAGGAAAACCAAGAGTATACTGCCACTGTTACCATGATTGGTAGTAGAGGTTAGGTGCATGTCAGTTGATCTTCTCCGCGAGTCCGGGAGTCTAGCCATGTTGGTGTGTACAAAGCTCCGTTCAAAGCTGAGTTATTTCTGCATCGGTATGCAACAGCCAATGAGAAGAGACGAGAAGCATTGTTAGAAATAAGATGAAGTAAGTGGCCAAGGTTCCAGGACCATAAGTCTTGTATGTTTTATATGCTGAGGACGGTCCTTGGAAGTGGCCACCACCATCAATATACTCATTTGCCAACTGGGTCATACAAGCGGTGGTTCGGAATGTCGGAATTGTTCCACTATCAATTAATCCCTTCTTGTTTCTTGCCACTCCACCGAGATGATCCGTAAAGAGTAAAATAGCGAGCTCTGCGAAAAGAGGTAATAATAGTCAGGGATTCCAGTCATTAGATGCGATCTGACTAGTGTTCGGTCACAAGACGGAGGCGCAGAAGGCCATCGATCACCGGGCACTAATACCAGGTGGGCAATTATTACCAACGGAGTGGTATCGCTTCAGGTCGATCTAGCAAGGGAACTAGAGAAGAACCGGCAAATACAACCATCGCGTCTTGAAACTCGGCCTGCTTGCGTAGCGGTGCGGGCGCTGCATGCCGAAAGCCTGAGCCGGTAATAATTCCCGTTCTGGCTTTAGCGGCTGATAAGTTGACATCTGAAGCTTCCCCGCAAACGTGATAAGGATGCAAGATACGCCGGCCAAGCATCAACTGACCAGTTAGCTAACCCGTTCCGGTTCAAATTCCCACAGAGGGATAATGGAGCCGATTGTGGGCTTTGGGTCCTTCGGTTCCGAGCGAGACCCTTCCCCACGATTTGACAACTCGGCAAGGCGGAAGAGATACTCGCTGCAGAGCCGGTTGGCTGGATTAGGAGCGATCTTGCATTTGCCGGAGGCTCGCGGCGGTGGTGGTTCCACCCATGCCCGCTTGTCAGGTATTTGGCAGCCAAGACAATCCAAGATAGTCGAGATAATGCCAATCGCGACAGATACATAAACCCGGCCTCCCTCCCAGCAATTTTATAGTAGACCAGGCACCATTCACTCACACAACCGTCAAGGATTCGGATAGCTTTCAGAGTCTACAGGCACCAACTCCACCATGCCGGCCTACCTCCCCCACCCCTTCGATCCGCTCACGAGCGTCGAGATTGAGTTGGCCATTGCCATCGTCAAGCGAGCTCATGGCGAAGTCAACTTCCACGTCGTCTCCCTGCAGGAGCCCCGCAAGGCTCAGATGACTGCATGGCTTGCCGACTCCCAGAACACCCCTCGACCTGACCGTGTCGCCGAGGTGGTAGTTATCGCTGCCGGTGGCAAGGTCTATGAGGGTTTGGTCGACCTCGACGGACCCAAGATCACCAAGTGGGTCCAGGTTCACGGAGCCCAGCCCATTGTAAGTCTCCCGATCCGCATATACAACTCCAGCGCTGACTTGAAACAAAGATCACCATTGAGGAGCTCTCGGCTGTTGAGCACGCCTGCCGTGTCGATCCCAAGGTCATCGAGCAGTGCGGTATTAGCGGCATTCCCGCGGATGAGATGCACAAGGTCTACTGCGACCCCTGGACGATCGGCTACGACGAGCGATTCGGAAGCAGCGTGCGTCTTCAGCAGGCTCTGATGTACTACCGCCCCGATGTCGACAACTGCCAGTACCAGTACCCTCTGGACTTCTGCCCCATCTGGAACGCCACTGAGAAGAAGATTATCGCCATCGATATCCCCAAGATTCGCCGACCTCTGAGGTTGAACCCTCCCTTGGAGTACCACCACCTCGCCATCGAGAAGCAGGGTGGTTACCGAACTAACCTGAAGCCCATCAACATCACCCAGCCCGAGGGCGTCTCCTTCAAGATGTCTGGCACCGGCCGCGAGATTGAGTGGCAGAACTGGAAGTTCCACATCGGCTTCAACTACAGGGAGGGCCTGGTGTTCAACAACATCACCTTCAACGACAAGGGCAATGTTCGCCCCATCTTCTACCGCATGTCTCTAGCCGAGATGGTTGTCCCCTACGGCAACCCCGAGCACCCTCACCAGCGCAAGCACGCCTTCGATCTCGGAGAGTACGGTGCTGGTTACCTGACCAACAGTCTCGCTCTTGGCTGTGACTGCAAGGGATCCATCCACTACCTCGATGCCTTCATGCCCACCCAGGCCGGTGGCGTCAGGAAGGTCAAGAACGCCATCTGCATCCACGAGGAGGACGATGGCATCCTTTTCAAGCACACCGACTTCAGAGACGACTCGACCATTGTGACCCGTGCACGAAAGCTGATTGTTCAGCAAATCTTCACTGCTGCCAACTACGAGTACGCCGTGCAGTGGGTTTTCCATGTAAGTGCGGCCTTTTTTGTCACTCGGCCGAGTAATCACTTACAACCCAATAGCAAGACGGAACCATCCAGCCCGACATTAAGCTGACCGGTATCCTCAACACCTACGTCATGCACGAGGGCGAGGATACCCACGGCTGGGGTACTGAGGTGTCCAAGGGTCAGTAGCCAACGCTCTCCCATGTCTTTGACTTGTGCTAATTCCCTGCAGGTGTCAACGCCCACAACCACCAGCATCTTTTCTGCCTCCGCATCAACCCCAACATCGACGGCCAGAACAACTCAGTCCACATGGTTGACGCCATGGCATCAGATGCCCCCGTCGGCAGCCCCGAGAACTTCTACGGAAACGCCTTCTACGCGAAGCGCACCAAGCTCGAAACCACCGCACAGTCCATGACCGATTACAACGGCGCGACCTCAAGGACATGGGACATGGTCAACGAGAATGTCATCAACTCTCAGAGCGGCAAGCCCGTGTCATACAAGATTGTGAGCCGAGAGGTGCCCGGGTTGCTACCCAAGGAGGGATCGCTTGTATGGAAGCGAGCCGGCTTTGCCCGCCACGCCGTGCATGTTACCAAGTGTAAGCGAACCATGTTACGATTACTCTCGACAATTACAGCATGCTAACAAACACCTTAGATGCCGATGATCAGCTCTGGCCCGCTGGTGACCACGTCCCCCAGACCTCTGGTGCGCCCTCACACGGTCTGACCGAGTGGATTGGCGATGGTGCCGAGTCCATCTCCAACACTGATGTCGTTCTCTGGCACACGTTCGGAATCACCCATTTCCCTGCCCCCGAGGACTTCCCCGTTATGCCCGCCGAGCCCATCACGCTGCTGTTGCGGCCGCGTCACTTCTTCACCTGCAACCCCGTTATGGATGTGCCAGCGTCGTACTCCATTACGCCTAGCCAGGTTGCGGCCAAGGGCCAGGGCGCGCGGGACGCGACGGACAAGGTCAGCGAGTTGGCGCTGGGCGGATGCTGCAAGACTAAGCTGTGAACGATTAAGCATTGAGCGTGGATATCCATAATGATAGAATGATAGAAATGTACCACTTTACAATACGTAAACCACGGTCTCGCATCTGCAACTAAAAGTGACAAGCACCCGGTACGGAATGATTCCTTATCAACAAGCGAGGTGGACTTTGGTCCCTGTAGTAGCGGCTTCGGCCAAGGATGGTGTTGACCAGCTAAAAATGACGACCAAACTGGACCGTGATAGGCTGCGAACCGACCAACGGGCGATAAGACTAGGTTGAAATCGACAAAGCCGAAGCCGCGAGGCCTGTCTCGGCGGAGCGGGTAATTCTGTCATTTGGTGTGCTTGTGGATTGAAATAATTGGATGCTCAGAAGGTCGCCATTCAGCATCCATGTACACTTTGTACGTCCTTTCCTGATAAGAGTAAGGCTTTGCTTTTTGGTGACGCCCCCCGCATTCTGCGCGCACGTGCCAGGTGGGCTATAACTGCCGTGGATCCTCTTATCGCAGCTGTCTCTCCTCTTCTCTTCCCTGTCATATCGCTTCGCCCAGTCAATCTGTGAATTTCCGCATTACACAATGGCCTTTTCCGATAGTCCAGTCCTCCCGACATGACTAAATCCCCGACGAGTGATGATAGCGGCGCTCCGGCGGCGCTGGACGACCAAAGCAGGCCGACGCTGGGATAAACCCGACGACGAGGCCGACGGCCGGGGGCAGCAAGCCGAGGTCAAGGTCGGGATGTATAACATGCAAAGCTAAACACGTAGGTTCTCCCGATTTCCCTCAAGCTCGACATGGCCCGAGAGACTAAGCAGCACAGTTAAAATGTGATGAGACGAAGCCGGAATGCAAAGTGTGTACCAGCAAAGGCTGGACCTGTGGTGGCTACCAGCGCGAGCTCCGATGGTCATATAAGCATGAACGAAAGACCAAGGGCGGCGCCCGCGGGAAGGCCAGGGCTGCAAAAGCACGGGGAAGTCAGGCGAGCGGTACTTCAGCCGGTTCGATGACGCAGATTCCAGGAGTATCCGAGTTTACTCTTGGAGACATGAACCTGGACTTGGTATCCGATTCATTGGACCCTGGAATGCCCACCGCAGGCCCGTCATTTGGGTTCATCGACTACGGCTGGGGCGACGATGATCAACCCGACATACCAGCTCAACCCGGGATGATGGATCCGTCCGAAGATGTTGGTGGATGGGGACTTCAAAGCTCCTCGTCCAACTTGATCGTTCCAATGACGCTGAATCAATCGGATGCCCCGGAATATTTGCCAGAAGAAGAAGTCGAAGTCATACCAGAAGCTGGTACTGAATTGACTCTAGCAATTACCCAAAAGCACCAGGATTATTCCACCACGATCCCGCCGGCCATCACTCATGTTCCTTCAGTCCTCATCACCCAGTGGTTTAAAAGCGTTTGCTCGGTATGGTCTGCATACGACTCGGACATGAACCTCAACCGTATCCTCGCCACGTCACTTTGGTCGGAATCAGAGGCAGTCTCGGCCTGCCTTCAGAGCATGTCAGCATCATTCTTGGCCACACGAATACCCTATATGCGGCAAACATCCCTCACTATGATGAAGACGGCGACGAAAGCGATCCACAACGAACTGGCGGTAGCAAGGAATGTTACTTATGCGAATTCGATCCCCACTGGCCTGTTGTTTTCACTATTCTGCATCGGCACTACTCTGTGTTGGATAGACGCAGGACAGCTTGGCATACCTTTCTTGAGAGCGGCGAAATCGCTGCTTGATCAAGTCAATCGACAACAACTAGCGCTTCATGCGCAAGATAACAATATCCTCAATTTTTTCAACAAGAGTTGGGTGTACTGCGATATGCTCTTGTCAGTAGTCAGCTACGACGATTCACACGAGGAGGCACCCGAAGGCCTGGCAACACCGAGTACCGAACCGAAACGAGCTGACGACATACCACATCCTTGGACGGGAATCTCAGCAACGGCATCTACACTTTTCACGAGAGCAATCAGACTGTGCCGCAGTTTCCGTCACAACGTCAGAAAGCAAGCTCCCACGGCAGGGGATATTGAGAAGGTGCTGAAGCAAATGGAGGAGGCACCAAAGATTGAGGAACAGTTGCTGCAACTAGAATACGACTCAGTGGTGCCTTTGAGCGAGACTGGAGACCAGCACACCCCTTGCATGCATCTTGTGAAAGTTGCCGAAGCATACAGAATAGCAGCTTTGTTGCAGCTCTACCAGACATTCCCGGACTTGGTTGCACTACGGATACCAGATACTTCGTCGGCCTCGAACCGTGGGCCAGTCCCCTGGGAAGATTGGATTGTACCCCTGAGCCTCCGATTGATCGAAATATTGGAACATATCCCTCCGGAGTCGGGCAGTCGGATGGTTCAACCGCTCCTCTGCATTACCGCCAGCACAGGGCTCAGACTCGACATCCCAGCGAATTCTTGGAGTGTTGGGTCTTGGCTGGATAATATCACAGCCCCACAGGAAATACCGCTCGCAGCCAACCAGGAGAACTGCGACATCGCAGAGTTCATGAACCAGCTGAATGACGTGGGACAGGCATCA
The DNA here is from genome assembly GCA_002991585.1 of Ilyonectria mors-panacis. NCBI lineage: Eukaryota > Fungi > Ascomycota > Sordariomycetes > Hypocreales > Nectriaceae > Ilyonectria > Ilyonectria mors-panacis. The sequence goes on from PPHJ01000068.1 coordinate 1,097,471, forward strand.
CACCCGCCCAACATGCCGACACAGCTGTCGATTGATGTTGGAAATGCACGAGCGTTTGTTCTAAAACGACTGAACATGCTAGAGAACACGCTGCCGCCCAAACCGATCATAATGGCGAAGAATTTGGTTCAGGCCATTTGGGCGGCGTACGATAACGAGATGCCAGGATGTAATGCGGTCCACTGGGTGGACGTCATGGAGGCACAAAACCTGCGGTCAATCTTTGGCTGAACGAGCACATGTATGACGAGAATGGAGAAAACTATAATTAATCTGCAAATTGCAAAGACATACAATCACCTGCATTGATCCAGTCTTAACGCCGTACATGCAATTCCATCCGAATGACAACTCAGACAAGTCTCATGCCCACGTTCAAGCAGCGGGATCAGCTGTCCAGTCACGTGTGAACGTGCATCTTCCGCTTCTTGCCGAGATGCTCCAGTCGCCAGCCAGTCGATGGTCATTCGTCCAGTTAGCGGCCGTCTGTCTTTGAGTCCCCGTCTAAAAATTTCAAAGTAGCTCTGGAAGCTTTGCATCCATCATCAACTTGTACAAATATCATATAACCAACACCAAACCCACCAGAATCCTCCCTTTTTCTCTCCACATTCACAATGCTCTCCGTCCGCACCTTCGCGCGATCTGCGCCCCGCGCCGTGGCCCGTCTCGCCCTCCGCCAGTCGGCCGTTGCCCGCCCCAGCACTTTCGTCAAGACCTCTTCCCTCAGCGCCCTGCGACCTGCCCGCGCCGCCTTCTCCACCACCGTCTTCCGAAGGGCTGCCGATGGCGAGACCGACGAGGAGCTTTCGGCCAAGCTCGAGAGCGAGCTCCAGATCGAGGAAGACATGAAGGCCAGCGAGCAGGAGCCCGCCAGCATCAAGGACTTCCTCAACAACAGCGCCTTCAAGCTGATTGACACCCCCGGCCAGGAGGTCGTCAAGCTGGAGCGTGACTTTGGCGACGAGAAGTACGTGTTGCGGCCCCGATTGGCGCATTGAACCCTGACTAACACCAATTGCAGGATCACCATCAGCTTCTCCATTGCCGACATCACCAACTACGATCCCTACGCTGAGGACAGCGCTCTTGAGGAGGAGGGCCTCGAGGACGATGCCATCCAGAGCGGCAACGGCCAGCAAAAGGGCCGCGCCGCCGAGGAGGAGATTGACGAGGAGCTCGAGGACGATCTCGAGGAGGAGAACGCTGCCCCCATCAACCTGTCCATCGTCGTCGAGAAACCCGGCAAGACCGTCGGCGCCCTCAACATCGATGCCACCGCCCAGGACGGCAACATTGTCGTCGAGAAACCTCTTCTACTACGCCGACGCCAAGGTCGCCAAGGTCGAGAGCCCCGAGGCCGCCCAGAAGCGCGCCGACGTCTACCCCGGACCCCCCTTCGGCAGCCTCGACGACGACCTCCAGGTCCTCATGGAGCGCTTCCTCGAGGAGCGTGGCATCACCCAGGCCCCTCGCCGTCTTCGTCCCCGACTACGTCGACGTCAAGGAGCAGCGCGAGTACACCCGCTGGTTGAGCAACGTCAAGGGTTTCATCGATGCTTAAGCGGGTCGCCAAAAAAAAAAAATAGCCACTAATGGTGGCGGGCTCCCCCAGGCTTGATGGCTTGGGGGATTGTAGGAAAGGTTTTCGATTCGGAAATGTCTTAAATGGGAAATGCCGCTCTTGTTGTACGATAGAATGAGATCCAGCGTGGTCAACGAAACGTCAAAACTAAAGTGTAATGTGATTACGGATACCACGACCCTGAAATTTTTCATCTTTCCTCGCTCAGTGAAAACCAGAAGAAGACAGGCCAGTTACAAAGAGGCCTGACTTTTCCATCTCCCCGTCACAAAGTGGATCAACACAGCGAACTGCCCACACATGCACCTCGGCGCAACGATACGTAGAAGGCCAATAAGGCCGAGATTTGCTTGGCATGATTGCTTGATATGCATGCGTCCCCCATCACTAACCTGCCCATTTCTAAACATGGGGAGGGGAGATTTGTGTGCGAAAACCGTGCTATATAAGGCCAGCAATCCTGAGCCTCAAACAACTCCTGCAACTCCGGATAACGAGTGCGCAACCCGCCATGCATCCGCCCACCAAGCCACCAACTACTTCCGCCACCAGCGCAATGTGTCTATCTATCCCAAAGGGTTGCCTCTGCGGCAGCATGTACCATGTATACCAATCCAGCATGTTGAATTCGTTCGTCCTTCGCTATGTTCTCCCATCATTCTCCGTGCACTTGTCTCTCATTGTTTATTGGGAGCATCGTCCTCGGCGATGTCCTCGAGGGACCACTCGCCCTTCTGGGCCCTCTCGAGGACCTGGCGGCCCTTTTCGGTGAGGTCGGGCTTGCCGCCGTTGCCGGTGACGTGCTTGAAGAAGACGGGCTGGAAGGGGGCCTTGTCGGCCTCGCGCTGGCGGGCCTTTTCACGCTGGGCCTCCTCGAGCTCGACCTTGACCTGGGTGGCCTTGCTGAACTGTTTGGAAAGGATGGCGTCGGTCACGCCGCCCCAGAGCTTGAGCGATTCGTTGGGGAGCTGCGCTTCCTTGGGCGGGAGGACCTTGGGGGCAACGTTGAGAGGCTCGATATCGATAATGGTGTACTGCTCCTCGATAGGGACAGTTTTCTGTGAGGATTGTTAGAAGGCTGTCAACTACCAACGTCAGGGGTGGGAGACTCACAATAGGCCTGGAGCCAAGAGTAAACATGACCTTCTCTCGCCAGGGGCCGTTCAACCTCGCGAGGACATCCTCGTCAGGAACATCCTGCACTCGGGTCTTGGTGTCATTTTCCGGGTCGTACTTGAAGATGACACCGTCAATCTTGTTGGTGGTCCGGCCCAGCCAGCCCTCCTCAACATAGTGCAGGATCACCTTGATCTTGGTCTTGGGGCAGGTGATGTAGGCCATCTCGCTGACCGAGACGCTCAGGGATCCGCGCAGGAGTCCGCCAAGGTGCGCCGCCGGGTGGGTAAGCTGGTAGGTCTCACCGTCGCGCTTGTCGAGGGTGATGAAGATGCCCATGTTGTGCTCGCCGGGCAGGACCTTGACGGAGGTGCCGGTGAACTTGGCCGAGATCTGATCGAAGCCCCGGGCAGAAATGCCCTTTTCGGGACAGGTGACATGGAAGGCGCTCACAGGAGGGTGGTGGGAGGTCTGCTCGGTGAGGTAAGAGACGCGGATGGTGCGGTTGTCCTTGGGGGTGCCATGCTGAGGTACAGACAGCGAGACGGAGGAGGCGTTCTTCTCGCCCTTGACTGCGACCTTTAAGCTGGCGAGTCCTCCTTTGGGGTTTCCATTGACCTGGAGTTCAGACGTGTTGATCGCGGGGGCGTTGTCTTCCGTCTCCCAGTTACACTACACCACAGTCAGCCTTGTATTCTGCCCGCGCAGGCTGGGAGAGCAATCCTGCTCGCACGCACTCTAAAGAACTCGCCCAGGCACGAGTTGTAAGGCTTGCAGGGCTTGCCCTTGGCGTACTTGAGGTCCTTGGTCAGCCAGAAGCGGACGACCTCGAGCATGCGGTCGAGAGGCTCGTCGGAGGTGCCGATGGCGATGAAGGCATTGGGGGCGTCGAGGTAGGTCCAGTATTCCAGGTTCGGGGTGGGTTCGAGCAGCTGCGACGGGAGCGAGAATCTAACTGATGCGAGATCCGAGACGCCGATGAACCTGTTGCCACGAGGGGCGGTCAGCAAAAGCTCAACAAAGCCCTAGGAGTTGCCGATTGCCCATCTCCACCGCCTGCTCCGCACATTCGAGCGCGGTCCGACCTCGCAATCTGGGGCGAAACGTTTTGCGGCGGCGACGCAGCGAGCGCCATCGCGTGGCGGAGGGAAAGGGAGCCGGCTCACCTCTTGAGGATGCCGAGAAAGGTGCGCAGCTTGGAGCCGTCGCTCTGAGGTTCATCCGGCGTGTCGACGGCGGGTGCCGGCGTCGATGACGACATTGTCGCTTGGGGGGTTCGATAAGCTTACCCAACGCTGGGACAGGGCAGCTTCGGCGGAGGGCTTCAGGAGATGTAGCGTCTGTCGGAGGGAGGCCTGGTGGGAGGCAATCAGCGCCGCGCAGGGCCAAGGGAGCCGTCTCGGGAGGTTGGCAAAGGGTAGAAGAGAGGAGCAAGTGGGCGGGAGAGGGAGAGAATATGAGGTGGCGTACGTACGTCCTGAGGATCGCGAAGTCTGGGAGAAGAGAGTCTTGGCGGTGGTAGTGACGTTTTTGGCGGGGTGGGCGTTAGGGGCGATAGGGAACAAGGGGTCGCTGTGAATGCTGAGACGTGAGACGCTGAGACCGCTGAGACCGCGGGCAGGGGATCGGTTACAGTGGGCTGAGCAGGGTCAGAGGACCACGAGGTCAGAGGGTGCGCAGGCGTCAGTCAGGACGGCAAGGATCTGCTGGCGCAACCAAGGACAAATGATGATCCTGCTTGTTCGGCGTTTGGAGGGAGGAAGAGGAAATCCTTCTCGATGATTCCGCAAACCCAAACAAAATGTACCTTTTCGCCCCGCGTAGGCAACGGAGCGGGTGGTAGCGGGTACCCCCGAGGCACAGGCTGCGCAGCTGAACAGCAGAGAGAGACGGGACAAAATATGAGGTGCGGACGGAAAGGCGAAGAAGGCGAAACAAGTAGACCTCTCTTCCCTTTCCTGTCGTCGCCGCCCGTCTCTGCGCAGCTATTTCATTGGATTGCACTCGATTGGATCAGCCACTATCTCGCCCATGGGCCACGCCGCCCGGCCCAAACCCTGAGACCCTGCGTCGTTTGGAAAAGCCCGCCGCCCCGGGAAGCCCGCGAGAGGCCAATCATCGGCGCACATGGCGTCGACGTCTGGCTTTCGTCCGGTCTGCGCCACGAACCCGTTAGCCCAAGGCCAGCCCGGCACCCGGGGGGGGGGGGGGGACGAAAAGAGAAGAAGGGTGGAAGCAAACCGACTTCTCTCGTCGAACAAGGCGAGCACGGGGGTTGTAGATGCGATGTTTTGTTGTTGTTTAGAAGGATAGCCCATGTGCCTTGAAGGAGGGGGGATGGCTTTCTTTATTGAGTATAACTCGGTGGTGATCATGATACAGGATGAGCGTAATATTCCTTCTTTCCGACCATGACTCTTGACCGCTGCTGGACGACCCTCTCGAGAGATTGCGTCAGGAAGATCCCGGGTCGTTATTCATGGTATCAGTTCATGGCATCCAGTTCGTGATATCCATGCAACTATCCCCATTCCATTCCAGCTCTTGGACTAGCGAATCGCATCATCCCGCCCTGCCAGATCGGGAACTCACATCGCCAGCCTAAGACCAGTCCAAACTAGACATCATTCACAACTTCACGGTATCAAGTGACGAAGCCCTTTGTTTGGTGGATACACTCGTTTTTTATCCTATCCTATTTCAATTTCGACTCTGTGGTATCGAATCAATCGCCATTCGTCGGTATCCTGCAATGGCATCTCGTCGTCCGTTTACATCGACTTCCATATTGCCTTGCGCCTCCTATTAGTGTGCTGCCCTCTATGCAGACAAAAACAAAGCCAAGGCCCGGGGTATCAACGTCATGTGAAAGACTCCCCAAACTGCAAAACTCCAAACCGCCCGCGGCGATGCCAAAAACATACCCTATCATCATACAAGGAAGCCCAACCAACATGCAGCACTACTCCCTCGTACAAATGTGTGACGTACAGCCGTCATTTCACCCCGATGCCAGCCATAGGAATCGTAACATCCCAAAATGCCAAGGGACACCCGATGATTCCTGATACAATGCAAAAGTCCCCGTTTTCTGTTCTTTTCTCCCCGAGGTATCTTGGCCCAATCATCGAAAACAACGCTCAGAAACTGTCCATCCGTGTCGGTGTGGGCCGGCGTGCGTTGCCGTGTCGTATTCTAGGGCTTTCCAAAAACGAAAAGTTCATAAATCATGATGAGAAAAAAGCGCTCGAGTTCTGGCGCTCGAGTTCTGGCGCTCTCACTGTTGGTCGTTGGTCCAAGCATTATCGTTAATAAACGTATCCCAGGAAGGCTCCTCGCAAGGGTTTGATTGTGCGGATGCGTCCCAGTCCATGTTCCCTAGACTGTCGTCGAAAAGGTTGGCATGCAAATCAATATCCTGTCGAGCCTGTCCATTCTCCTGCTTAATATGCTTGGGCATGTCGGGGTAAGTGTACATCTGCTCATTGCCAGACATCCAGTCTTGGGCGTAAGGGTTTGAGCCAAATGAATTGTTCATGTCCACGCCACCCATCATCATCTTGGCTTCAGCGGGAAGCTCAGATGTGAATACAGATCCGCTAGTCCCATATTCCATCAAGTTGGAGGGGATGAAGTCCCCAAACCCCGCTGTTGATTGAGACTGAGGGGTCTCTGGATGAGATTCAGACCCTGGGGTCAGATCCGGCGGAGACATTCCGCCGTCATTGCCCAAATTCGGAGGGAGACACCCCGGAGAATAAGTGGCTCCGCTCCTCATGGCCGTTTCCCTGTCCATAGTTGACGGGTTGGAAGTTTGGGTTCATCGCTGGGGTCTTGAGTGTTCTGAAGTCGTCCACTCTGCTGCTGCATGGGCATGGTGTATCCCGGAGTTGACCACCGATGGGAGAGACTTTGAGCTTGTTGATCGGCGTTGGGGAACATCTCAGCGAAAGCGCGATTCACCGCATTATCCCGCCAATCCTGCTCGGTAGCTGACATGAGTTTCGACATGGCAACCCTGTTGGTGAGGTATGTCTCCACCCGGGAGTTCATCTCGGCGGATGAAGTCTGCATGTGCGGGCCCAAGAGCCGATAGGACCGGGGAAAATCGTCTTCCTCCTCTTCGTACATTTCTTCCTTTATCACAATCTCCTCAGTGATGTGGAACGCCTTGCCAGTCCGCTTCTTGTGAATCTCACTTGCCATCCTGGCAGACTGGACGCGAGCTTCGATGCTGCGATCAGCTCGTCTTGAGGCGGCGATGTAGGCGCGCTCTTGGTTCTCGGCATGAGATCGCTCGGTCTGTCAATTTCCGTTAGTTATGTGTACAACCAGGTGCCAAATAATATTCAGGTGCGCGTGCGAGTGGGAGTTGGATCATGAAAGTGTAAGATGGGTTCGTGGAAGTTATGGCAGGGACAGCGAACGGAGACAACAGGGTATTGCTTTAGAATGCTAAATGGGAGATAGACCATAGATTGGAGCAGTAACGGAAACGAAGTGCACACGATTGACAAACAAAACAACAGATGGCAGCAAGATAAGAGCTAGCTAATAATTACCTTTTTCGGGGGGTTGTCGGTGGCCATGGTTGGGTCCATTCCAAGGTCGAAATATCTTCTAGGCATTGAAAGTAGGGAGAAGCGACAAGGGGACTTGTCGTCTGCTTTATGTGTTTTTTTTGCAGCCTCTACGAGGAAGCTCTCAAGCGAGAGTTTGGAGGCTGAAGCTTGCGGTGCCTTGTGGACCGATTGCGGAAGCGTACTTCGGAGCACACGGGGAAGACGGCAGGGAGTTTGAGAATGAGCACTGCGGCCTTGGTTCTCGACTCTTTCGCACGGATGAGGCACGTTTGTATAAATATCGATGTATCTCGGTGTGTTGGAGAGAATTCGTAGAGTAGGTAGGAGTGTGGGTTGAGTGTCGACTATCCGAATCAGGAATGGTGGTATGGTAGGTCGTGATGATGTCAAGCAAGTGGTGTAGAGAAGAGGAAAAATTGAGCCAGGAGTGCTGATCAGACCCAACATATGGGACAGGGCACGGCGGGCTTATATACGGAAGGAGCCCACGGTAGCACAACAGATGGCGTTGCAGAGGCCCGTACATACAAGGTACACGAAAAAGCGCGTTCCAGAGCAGGATTTTCGATCCTCGTGGATAGAGCGACTGCGCGAGGTATTGATTGAGCCAAATATGGGCGATCGATCTCGATGGGAAGACGTCTGTTAGCCCTCTGTTAGCGCAAGGGCCGAGGTACATGTAGCCCGGCCGCAGTGAGGATCCCCCGCCCTTGGGTCGCCGCGGCGGGGGTGATCAAGCTAGGAGCTAGGGGGGCCACTTGCGTGCGAATGCCTGCACCGGCGGCCACTAGGAAGGAGAATTAGCCAGGCCGGGCTAGAGGGAACCAATGCTTCAGTGGGTCGGGTCTGGCTTGCTCCGGGCTCTCTGGCAAGGAAGCAGCCAAAGGCCGTCATGGCAGCAACCAGGGTTTCCAGAGCGCCACACCTGTAGATATCCGTACAAGCATGCATGCATCGCGAAGAGGAGTAAAGGTTTCCACAAGGTCTGTTGTGCGCCCCTTTGACTGGTGGCTTGCCAACTGTGGAAGGATCGTGCCTGGCGCCTGCCGACCGGTATGATGTAATGTCTCGCAGGTCTTTTTTTCTTCCAAATCGTTCCATCAGGCTCTCATTCACGGATTGTTGCGCCCCTGTGCCAACGACGAAGGGATCTGCTGCTGGGATTAGCAACCGTTACAAGCTACAGCAATTGTGCTTCACATGCACCCATATCGTGCCATTTCAGCATACAGAATCATGTAGTCGGACATGCCCCTGGCCTCTCGCCTCCTTCACGGTCGATCTACACAGTTATCTCTGCTGGGGTATGCTCCAATACCCATTCTGTCCCACGCTTCCTCGCAGTGTCTCACCCGAGGCCGCTCCCGTCCAAAGCTGCTAGCTCTAGGTTACGTAGTAGCTGCACCCTGATAGAGCCAGCAGCCGGCGACGTAGGTGGCTTCCAATTTTCGCTAGAGGACGTAGCCGATAGAGTCCCGTCGATCTGGGCAACAACTCCATCCAATCCCATCGGCATCGAGACAGCACCAAGTTGACGTAACAACCCTGAACCATTTCCAGAGATCCGGTTCTCTGGAACTGGGCATGTGTTGATAAAAAAGAGATGAGGAAAAATCTGTCAGCTGTTGCAATTACCCTTCCACAAGCCGGAGCAAGTCGTCCGTGATTACCACGGGGGCCGCCCACAAACAAGGTACGGCCCAGTGGCCGGCGGTTTACAGTCCATGGGAATGCGGAGGTTGAGAAACCGCCGCCGACGCTCCACGTCGGTATCGACGTAATTTCCTGTTTTCTTTTTCCGTTTCCTGTCTAATTCCCCTCAATTCTTCCTTGTTATCCTTCGGGGAGCTTGTTGCCGAGCGGTCCCTTGAACTGCAAGCGTCTGCCGTGCGTGGCGTTGAGGGCACCTCATGCATACTCCTAGCTCTCCACCAGCCACAGGGCCACTGGGGAGTCGGTATCTTTGCTCCGGCCTTGCTGCATCCAAGTGCAGACAAGCTCGCCAGCCTTGATCAGTAAACAGCTACCTCGAGGGATGTCGGTCCCGAGAATGTCCAATCTTGCGATCTAGGCGATGCTGCTAGGGGCGAGAAATCGGGTGAGCGCTTTGAGGGAACATCCAGTCCGATATATTACGGGCTTACGCCCGGCATGAATAATTTGAGTTGCCCAGCCGTCCACTTCTGCGTTGCTAGCGTACCAAGGCTTGGGGGGCCGCACGCCCGTGATGCACCCGTTGTCCGTGTGGTCCCTGTGATCTCCTTGATCGATGTGGATTCTGCTCATCACGAAGCACTGGATGTGGTAGGTTGAACGGCAATTGCAGAAATTGCATCAGAGCTTGGCTGAGGCTGGCGTCGTCCAAGACGCGATGTATCTTGGGAGCTTCTCACCGTTCTCCCTAACCCCGCTATAGATTAGGCAGGTCCCAGCAGTGAGGGCAGGCTTCCGTTGGGTAACTACGTAGTCTAATCCACCATAGCAGGGGCCGGAGACAGGGCAGCTCGAACATCAGCACCACCACCACCTCTGCATCAGCAAAACTCCATCAGCAACAACCATCTCCTCCCGGTATCTGCATCAACACGATACTTAGCTCTTTGGTTGACAGACCGGAACCAAGGCAGCAATCGCGCTTTCACTCCACTCACCACGCCCAAGTCGTGCCATGCGCCGTCCGGCGTCCGGCACGTCCCCCCGCTGAAACGCATGCCTGGCGAATGCCACTCCACCGATGCACCGCATCGCATCTTGATGCATAGGACCCCTTGCGGCGTTGTGTTTTGCAAGAACGGGCGTGAACCAGGGCCCGGCTGGGACAAACTGGGACAGCAGACCAACAAGACGACCCAGCAGCATCCGGCAGCATCCAGCAGTGGTAGGTCGGCGCCGTAAACGCGTCGTTGCTAGCGCATCCTACTCGCTCCCAGCAGCAATGACCCCTTCACACGGAGAACCTGCTCCGGCCCACATTCCTCGATCGCGCATCCAAGGGCGATGACGATTGGTACCCAGCCTGACGAGCCTGCTCTAACAATTTGCTCAGTGTGCTTTTGCCAAGTCACCCAGCACAAGCAAGGAGCTTTGGACACTAGCCACACTAGCCACATTTGCCACACTCGCCACACACTCGCCACATGCCCCGCCACACCCACCTGCTGCCCCTCCTACTTCCACACCCTCCTGGCCCTATCATCAGAATTACACGCGTCTTGCATCACAATCTCAAGTTTCCCAGCCCGAGAATGGTTTCCCCGACGGTGATCTCCCCGTGACAGGGTTTGCCTTGCAGTAATTGGCCCCACCCATTCAGGGTCCTACATTTTCTTTGCTCTGTCCTTCAGCCGTACCGTCGATCTGCCGAGTTCTCAGCCCCAAAGGAACGGTTCACGACGGAGCCATGATCGAGCTGTGACGTATCGGAAACAAATTTCGTCATGAGACAAACGAGCCGCCGTAAAGCGCTGCACAATGCTTGGAGGCTTGGGAGCTTTGCTCCGCCAGATCCAACTCTCAAGTGGCGACTCGCTCTACCCCAGTTTTATCTTCCCCTCCTCAGAGTCTCCTCCACCACCGCAAGCTTTCACCTTTGCATATGCAATAATTGCTAACACTTCCACCATCTTTCACCAAACCTCGGCTTCGCCTGGCACCCGAGATGCATGATACAAGAAACATCTCCTGACATTACGACTGCTCTGCCGGGTCCCGAAACCTTATAGACCTATCCATCCGACTGGCTAAAGCCATATTCTGCTGCGGATACCCACCCACCCTTCTTGCTACAGTATGTATCTAGGCCGTCACGCGTAGAAACATCGTGAGATGGTACGATCCAGAAACGCCTTCAGAGCAGAGAGGGTGCGGGATGGCGTCGCCCCGGACGGGTAGCGAGCTTGTCACAAAGCACGGAACCGAGCAGCTATCTTGCACGGGTGCCTTCGCCATAGCACGGCTTTACGAAGCTTCAAGATGGTGGCACCGACTTACTCCTAGTCGGGGTTAGGATCCCGGATGCGGAGAAGTACGGAGGGCGGCGATTAGCAGGTTGCCCCTGAACTTTGCTGAAGCCCCGACATTCCTCGCAAATCCAAGCGATGCGTCGTTAGCGCAACGAGCTTCGAATCGCTTCGCCGTCGGCCTTCTTAATCTACCTACCATACAATCAACTAGACAACAACTGGGTTTCTGCGATAGCCGTCCTCAGCCCACCTCGGATGCATCTTTGAGTGAACTTTCTTGCGATATGCGGGGACTGCAACACATCCGGGCCTATTTTCTCCACGGCATCGTCCAACTATCGAGAACCCTAGATCCTTGGTTCTGCGACAAAGGCCCGAGCGAAATCAGGTAGGCGACCCTCAAAAGTATATCCGGGGAATTTCAGACTTTGCAATTCACCGTAGCACCAAGTGGAATTTCCCGGCATGGACACTTCAAGTGAGAGCGACCTTCTTCATCTATTATGATTATGACTGGACGTGTCTAACCACAGATGCTGCCCAGACATGGGCATTTTGTTCTACCTTGAAGACCCATCTGATTTATCCACCAGCATTCTAATCTCCAATCTTTGTTGGCCCAATAGGAACGTGCCTCCTGTGTTGTTGTGAGCCCGAGTTGCTTGCTTCAAGTTCAAAGGGTGTACTTACTGCCTCTAAAAGCCGATACTGTGGAGACCAATCATTTTCTCATGTGGAGTGGATGATTCGGACCTTTTCCATGGCTGATTTTGCGATGCTGACAACCGAAGGTTCACTTTTTGACTCTCAGCGAGTATGGGTGCAATGAGGGGTCTGTGTAGAGGATAACCAAGTGATCAAGACAACTTAGCCATGATGTTGTCTCTGGTTGCGTTGCTGTTGGGCCTGGAAATCAGGGTAGAGCGTTCCCTGTGGGTGGGGGATATTGTGATGAACTGCTGGCATACTCTGCTCAACGTTCGGTTCCTAGCCGTACGTGGCAATCGAAGGGTTCGTGTACACGCGCTGGATAGCCAGTGCTCCTGTAGCGACACCCGCCCCGTTCCATGGAATTGAGTGGTTGTCGTGAGTCGTTGGGTGGACGCCCGGCGGTGATTGCCCAACTGCTTGATGAGGGAGAAGAGGATACGACTGCAGATTTCCAGCGCTAACGGTGGCTCCGAAATGTCCGGACGAAAGGTGATCATAGTACCCCTGAGTGCTGCCTGGAGTGTAACCCTGAGAGGTATGAGTGTTGCCGGCGTTTGTGAATTGCATGGGAGGGATTCGATTTTGGTCCGCTGTGGCCCAGTTGACAGCCGAGCTATCCAATTGGGCATCTTGAACGAATGGGTAACCGGATGGCAAAGGGAACTGTCCAGCAGGCAGCTTGGATGCCTTGGGTGTTGTTTCACCATCAGTAGGACCAACCCCAGACCAAGTCATCTGTTGGTCCTGAGGCGTTCCAGCGCGAGGCGTCCCACCCTCGGGCCGTTTGTATCTCGCCCGGAGGCCGGTGTCAGCCCCGGGAGCCCCGGGAGGGATTCCGGTGCAATCGTATCCAGCACGAGGCATATCGAAGGATGATGCAAACAAATATCGTGCGGTTGAAAGTTTGAGCGAGGATATACGGGGCGTGCAAGACGAGAAAGGCCGTCATTTTGAAGGTGACGCGGATGCAAGTCGCTATGAGTTGATATCAGAAGCTGAGGTGAGTCTGAGATGCCCACCAAGAAGGGGACAATAGGTATGAATGCATTGTGAATGCCTGCATACCGGTGGGACCCATACTTAAAGAACAATACAAAATTAATTCCTCAATATAGTAGGTCCGCTATTCACATTGACTTGCTATTGTTGAGCGGACACATGCCGCTTAGACTGGCTCCATAAGCATCCCATCGCTGAGGTTCGCCACGATGGCGGCAACCATGCCGTAATACTTGGGCGGACTACTGGTGATTGTGATAACCATGCTTTCAGCATATCCAGAAAGCCAACGACTTGTGATAATAAGGTGTTACATTCGCATTTATTCCCTAACGCTCTCTAATTTTAACTCTCCTGTGCCAGGGTGATTGTGTAATTTTTTTGCCCATCAACCTTCCGGGTATCAGCTCCGATTATTGCTCAGCCTCGGCTTTCTCGACAGTTTCGCTCCTCTCCTTGTTTTTGTTTCTCCTCTCTCTCCACCCCTCGTCTCCCTGCGGCTTCTCGAAGCCCTTGCCTCCTCGCGGTCCCTTGGCTCCCTTGGCGGGAGCACTGGGCTCCGGCTGGACGTCGACCTCCCTCATCCAGATTTTCCAGTCTCCGCGCCTCGTCTTCCACGTGTCGCCCTTCCAAGTCCTCCACACGCTCCGGCCCATCCAGCTGTCTCGCAGCTCGCCCTCGTGCTGGCCGAGCGTCGACATGATGCTCTCCTTCATGTGGAACGGGATGCTGCGCTCCTTGCCCTTGCTGGGCACCTCGACGATGGCGTTGATGAGGTTGTGGCCGAACTGCGAGACGGCGAGCTCGGAGATGTGCCGCAGGAGGGTGCTGACGATGGATTTGTGGAAGGCGGGGTTTGAAGAGGGTGTCGCTAGGGCGGTGGTGAGGACGGTGACGGTCGGCATTGATGTGATGGCAAGTCGAACGAGATGCTCTGGTGAGATGGCGAGGAGCGACTCCTGGACGCCCTTGGTGGGGCCGGGAATTGCGAGGATGGTGGTGAGTAGTTGTGCGCCGTGAGATTGAATGGCGTATTCGTTCTTGGAGAGCTGCTGGATATCCTTCTTCTTCTTCTTCTCCTTATCATCGTCCTTGAACCCGCACAGAGTGATGATCAAGTCGGCCGGTGTCGCACCAGCCCCTTCCTTGAGCCCCTTCATGAGCTTTTTGATCTCTTCGTTTGCACCACGAGCGAAGCATCGGTCGAAGAGTGTCTTAAGGACGTTGAACCTTGACTTGGCTACCAGCTGGGGGGTGGTGGGGGCAATCTGCTCCACGGCCGTCACCAGATCTTCCTTGCTTAGTCGGTTCAGCACTCGGATGGCTGCATAAGAGGAGACGTCGTTGCGGACGTATCCCTGTATCCTGGGAAGGAAGACGTTCTGGTTCAGGGACTTGAAGATCTTTCCGGGGGCGTGGGTGATGAGCGTCTCGACTAGTCGCGAGCCAATTTGGTCGTAAATCATGCTGTTGATGAATTGGGATGCCTCGGATGAGTCGTCGGGTCAAAGTCTGGGGAGCACCAGGCAGGAGCTGGTACAACAGGGTGGGCCCCGAGGACTCCGACGTCTTGTCGGTCTTGTTGAGCGTCAGATCAAGCTCCAGGAGGAGCTGTAGCGTTGGATTGCCCATGGGGTGCGTAGCCATGACTCTCAAGCTGGTGGCGTCCATGCCGGAGGTCGAGTCCTGGATGATCTTCTTGGTTGCCATCATGAACGACTCGGGGACCGCTCGCATACCCTTGTTCGACTCGTCCACCGCATTACCTCCCGCAACCGAGATGTTCTCCTTGTTTTTGCTCTTGATGAGGGTCTTGACTGAGGAATCGTCTAGAGGTCGACCGGACAGAACCAGGAGGAGAACACGCATGGTATGCGACGCAAAAACGATCGGTGATCAGGTATCCCAAGCCGCCCTCCAACTCGTCCAGTGTTGCCAGGAAGAGTCCTTCCATCGATGATTCCGGCTTCTGCGACTCCACATCCGCGCCCTTGGTATCCATGACAAACCCAGTCAACTCCTGTGACACCACGCCCGCCGACCGTAGGAAGAGTGCCTCGCAGCAATGGCTCGCAAATCGGTGCTGCACGAGCGACAGGAAGTGGCCGGCGAAGGCCTCAAACAGGTGCTTCTTTTGCGCCGTATTTGCAAGCTGGATGAGGCGCTCCATCAATCGCGAACACGATTGACTGCTCGCCAGCTTGAGCTCCTTGCCCACAGCCTCCTTGTAGACGTTCAGGAGGAAGACGTCGCGCTCCTCGGTGGTCGGGAACTGGTTCAGCTCGAGGAGCTCGTCGGCGCGGCGGAAGTACTCCTGCTCGTCTTCGGCCAGCATGCCGAAGAACTCCTTCTCGCCGAATCCATTCTGGTGTATGCCGGTGGCGCCCTCCTCGTAGTCCTGGCCTTCGTCTGCGGTTCGCTGTCGCTTCGACTCCTTCTCAGTGTTGTCCTGGGGTTCGACCTCTTCGCGGCGCTTGCGCTTGCGCTCTTCTCGGCCAGCGCCTCGCTTTGTACGGGGCTTTGGCATTGTGTCTGTGCGATTGAGCGAGTGTGTCGATGCCGTGAAGGTTGTAAACTCGAGGATTTGGTGGGGTGGTTGGTCGTCCAGAAAGTTTTCCAGAAAAATTTGGCGTCAAGCCGGCGATGGTTCTTATCGATAAGGCCCACCGCCGGCTCCACCAACGCCGTTACATGTCCGTCTCCTGCTCCCGAATCCGCCCCTACGTCGGTACCAAACCTAGGGTTCAAATTGATCACCAATTAAATAAGATATTCTTAGTACTTATCCCTACTACAAAATTTATTCGGTTAGATTTAAGAGTAGCGGGAGACTTCTAGCTTAAGGAGCTACCCTGTCAGCTAACATTGTGATTTTGTCAGAACATACTTTATTCTATGTCTAGATAATTGTCCTCTAGGGTCTAGATCTAATCATGAGCCATGGGTTTCGCAATTTTCAACCTCTCCAGTGTCAGCTTCCTATCGGGCTCCATCAAGGCCTCGGCCAACGAGCCGGTCTATCCTTGACAACGAACAGGTTCCCTTTTCTCTTCGTATATCTAAGTTTCAATCTAATCCTTTGACATCTCAGGCCCCTTTTAGTAACGTGTTTAAGAAGTCTAGCCATCTCAGTGTAGTCTAATCTAGAATCCCTCTGTTCCGACCTCCTCGAGCCCCTTGACCAACCCCTCGACCGTTCCCTTGAGAGTCTGGCAATTGACAACGACGCGGAAAAAGCTACCCTTGGGCCCAGGCGCGTAGTCGACCATGTAGCCCCTGAGAATCATCTTCTCAACCATCGTCTTGGTCCGCAGCGTGTTCGTCTCCTTGTCTTCGGACAAGTCTCCACCGGGAGCATAGTAGAAGCATACCTGCAAGCATGGCGGAGGGTCCTGAGACACAAGCACAAAGTTGTCACTCTGCTTGACGAGGCTGGCGAGGTAGGCAGCCTGGTCAAAGGCATGGTCGATTTGCTTCTCGAAGCCAGCGGCGCCGTAGTAGATCCACGCAAGTGCAAGCTTTAAGCTGTCGCCACGTCGGCCGCACTGCAGCGTCAGATCCGCAAGATCGAAGAAGTCCTCGCCCTCGTCAGTATGGAACAGGTATCCAGCAGCAGTGCTGTTAGCCTTGTTAAAGGCGTTTAGGTCAGGCCCGAGAAGGAACGAGCAGGTGACCGGGATGTTCATCATCTTGTGTGGGTTGACAGTCAGTGAGTTGGCGAGGTGGGAACCCTTCAGCTTCCACTGCTGCTTGGCCGAGAAGATAGCAGGGCCTCCCCAGCTGGCGTCAATGTGCATCCACAGCCCAAATTCTGTGCAGATCTTAGAGATCTCCTCGAATGGCTCGTACGATCCCATGACAGTTGTACCGGCAGTCGAGTTGACATAGAATGGGGTCTTGCCTTCAGCCTTGGCACGGACGACCGACTCTCGTAGTGCATCGGGCTTCATACATCCATACTCATCAACAGCAACGGGCCAGACGCTGTCGGAACCCAGTCCGCATATCATAGCACTCTTCTCAACGGAGTAATGGCCATGGGCACTTGTAAAGACAACAAAGTCATGCTTGTTTCCTGCAGTCCTGCACTCAGGGAACAAGGTGTTGCGAGCGATAACCATCGAAGTCAAGTTGGACGAGCTTCCGCCCTGACAGGTAACACCGCCTGCACGGGGCCCTGTGAAACCAAACAGATGTGCAAGTGTCTTGGCAGTGGCTTTCTCAACTATCGTCAAAGCCGGTGAAACTTGGAACACATGCAACTATGGAGTGTTAGTGGGGTGCATAGATAGATGTGACGGGGTCTTACGTTGGTGTTTAACACGGAAAGAACCATATCCGACACGACACCGACCTGTATAAATCAGTGAGTACAGACACCGAAAGAGCACAACAATAACACCTACGGCATTTGTGCTTGCATAGAGTTTATCCAGGAACCCCTGGTCCCAAGTGTTGACACTATACTGGAGAACCTGCTGAATAACTTCGAGGAGGCCCTCCTTGCCCTGTCCCTGATTGGGTAGAGAGAACTTCATTTTTGCAGCCAACTCCTGAGGCTTATTGAAGTCAACAAGGACATTGTTCACACGGCCGGTCTTGTCGGGAACCATATTGCCAGTGGCTCGCTGTGATGCGGCGTCATCGGCGGCCTGGATGAAAGGGACGATGAGACCTCGGACAGCTCCAATCAACTGGGTAGGAATGTCAGTGGCTGATCGATATTAGACCCCGGCGGAACAGATGTCTTACATCGTTCACTTCCTCAGCCCTATGGAGGGTAGAGGAGGGGTTCCCGTTGGCGGGATGACTCCCGTTGGGCACAGTCATGATGGTGCAGGTGGACGGTCAGACACTACAAACTGGGAGATTCCTATATCTCACGCCAATAAAAATCGGGGAAAATTAAGACAGAGTCCCAGAAAACAGAAGTGCACTTGGAAAATCGAGGATGACGAGATGGATGAAATCAACGACGTGAGAAAATCTCGTGACCGAGGGATTTCTATTCTACCGAGTCTTTACCGGATTGAATGACTGGAGGTGATGGCGCCGAGCCACGGCAGGAGCCTAAAGATGACTCGACGTCAGACGAGTTGCCGCGGATGTTGTTTCTTAGCGGTTGGCCAAGACCACTGGAGGAAGCAAGTCTATCCAACTGAGATGGGTTTGGATGACTTCCTCGTGCAGGAGCCACTTTGGCGGGTCAGACAAGGGACGACTTCAACTCGGCAACCTGGGCGCATCCGGTTTCCAAACTTAACTGGCGGCATTGTGTTCCGCAATGGCATGACAATGCATCATTATAGGGGGAAACAGAATAAAAACGGCGTCCCCAGCTTCGTATCCCTTTCACGTGAAAGGAGTCGAACGATGAGGCACTGGGATCCCGGTCCAATATCTTGGGGTTGAGAGACGCACTTGCAGGCTCTCTCGCACACGGAGCCGGAGACGGCAATTCATTGAGGGGTAGGCGGAGGCTTGTGTGAGGGGGGAATAGGCGTCAAATAGAAGAAACCCAAACGTGCCTCGGGATAGACGCAAAGCCGGCAGACCGTCAGCTTCGCATGAGAGAACCTGAGGTTGGCCGAGTTGAAGTCGTGCCTCCTCCATGGCGCCGGAATCGATGGATGGATGGACGATGAAAGCATGTTAACGCTGTCCGTGCGCGGAAGTCAATTTACGCGACTGACAAGGGGTCACGTAACGCATCGTATCAAAGAGTAGAGGAAACAAAGGAGACAGGAAGAAAAGACAAGAGGAGCGATTGTTTCTTGTCGATCGAGTCCCGAAGAAGGAACTTTACACGTCCGCCAGAGGCGCGTGAAGCGGCAAGAGTGATACATGGCTTCATTTATTGCGCCGCCCCAACAGATGCACGCCCGTCACATTCACATACTTCGCCTTGCATCTCCGACCATTGCCTGCAGCGCCCGCAAGCAGTTGCTAGTGGAGCAGATTGGCCTTGGTCATCATGGCAGCACCCATTTTACGTCTTGCCCCCTCCCCGGAGATTGAAGGGGACGAGCGCCGAGTCAACTCTCTCTCCCCCCCATCACCACGTTTTCCGGATTCCGCGCTGGACCTGCGACGGCGCGCACCTTATCGAACCCTATTTAATACGAAAGGAGCTGGACGACGATGGGCCCTTTGCAGAGCACGTCTTCTTAGATGGTGAGCGCAGCAGTTTTGTAAATTGCAGCTCTCCACCTCGCGTGCAACGCCGACGATATGGGGAATTGGCACGAAGCATCTGCTGGAACAAGTCGAAGCCCAGCCAAGAGCCCGGGGCGCTGTCGATGATGAGCGTCTGGCCGATCAACTGCCGTATTCAGAGCTCCCACGCGGAATGGCCGTTTAGACCCAGGGGTATCCCGAAGCTTCCATCTCTTTAGCCTCCCGGGGGTCCACCACCGTCCCACACCCATCGCCGTTGAGGATCTGGGCTGTCGGTTTCAGGCGCATTTTAGGCTTGGTTGGCCATGTTTTTCCCGGTCCTGCGCCATCTACTAGGCAATGCAAAGCCTGGGATGAGGACCAGGAGGGCGTCCAGGGCGAGCGACGAGGTTGCCAGAGCTGGATAAACGGCTAGGCCACCACTCCCACATTCGACACCGGCGCTCTCCTTTTGCATTGACGTCGGTCATAGTTGGTGTGCCATTCATTTAGCTGGTGCTGGGTTTCTTTGCCAGCTTGGTGCCCAAGAGGTCCAGTTAGCTACGAAGTACAGTGGGCTGCCTACCACGCATCCGCTCCCTTGCTTTTGCTTTGCCATGGCCGCCAGACGCAGTATAGCTTCCCTTTAGTGCCGGGCTCTGCTGGATTCTGGATGGGCGTTTCTGGGTCTCTAGCTTTGGGCGTCTTCATGTCGCCCCTCGGATGTTAAAAAAGTCAAGTCTGTATCCCTTGTCGGTGGGTTACCTGTCATATCAGTGCCAACCTTTGCCAACCTTCACGTCCAACCACGCCTCCATGATGGCGAGAAAAGGGGCCGGGCTACATCATCGGCTGTCCCATTCCCCGCATCGACAGCAAAAAGAAGAAGAAAATCCTCCTCTAGTGGTCTTCTCGTCATCGACTCTGCCCCAGCCTCTCCCGTCGTCAGACTCCAAGGCCCGTGAGCTCGTGTGGTGGTTGTTGAAGATCGCAGTGTGGCCCGTCCACCGACGCCGGAGCTTCCACCCAGACACCAACCGCCGCCCGCCGCCGCGCCCACACGCCACACGTCCCTGGTCTTGTTCCCTCCCCCCAGCAGCTCAGCTACTGGGTACCTAACACTACCTATTTCAAGTCGCGACGGCCCTCTTGCCGGGTTCCGCAGCGCGCCGCAAGACTTTTCATCTTCTTCTACCCATCCTCGTGCTGTGCTTCGGCTTTTTTGCATTGTGAGTATTCAGACGGAGACGGAAGAATAACCGAAACACTACCAAGGGAAAGGAAGCAAACAGTGTTTGTTTCTGCGCCGAATCATTGAGCACCACCAGCGCACTACCGTCTCACAAGCCCTCAAGCGCCCGCCTTGAAACGCCTTGAAAACGCCTTGAGAGCGCCTCGAGAAGCCGGCCGCGTCCATCCAGACAGCCTCGTTTGCCTCAGGCAGCGCAACTGACAGCTCGGATCCGAGGCGCATCACCATCTCTCACGAACAGTTACGACTTCTACCGGACGAGGACGCCCAGCTCCTCGGCAGCAGGGAAGCTCGCCTACACGCAAGACGCCCAACGTCACCCAACGCACGCGACAATCCCGACGAAGCTCTAGACTCGACCTTAAAGCCCGCTCCCGTTCCACCCCCACAACGGCACGTTCCAGCGTCATCCTCGGTGACGACACTGCTGTAACGGCCACTACTCCCGACCCTTCCTCAGAGCCCTCTACCCACCGTACGGTTGCGACAATGGCCACCGAGACGCAGCCTCCCGTCCCCATCTCCATCACCATCTGCGGCGATGGTGGCTGCGGTAAATCGTCCATCACCTTGCGCCTAGTTCACTCGCAGTGGACCTCCGACTACGACCCGACCATCGAAGACTCCTACAGCGTCACCCGTCGCATCGATGGCGTCACCTACCACCTGTCGCTAACGGACACGGCCGGCCAGGAGGAGTACCGCGGCATGTGGGCATCGTCCAACCTGGGCGCCGACGCCTTCCTCCTCGTCTACGACATCACCTCGCTCGACTCCCTCGACGCCCTACAGCACTTCGACGAGCTCATCGACATGGAGGCCGAGACCCGCCTCGACAACGCCGACCGCGCCCGTCGCGCGGGCCTCAAGCCTGGCCACCACGATACCTCATTTGGCAGCGGCGGCCGCGCCAAGACTGCGCCGCCCGTGAAGCTCGTCGCCGGCAACAAGTGCGATCTGCAGGAGAGCCGCCAGGTGCCTGCGGCCAGGGGCCTGGAGTGGGCGCGCAAGCACGGCTGCGGCTTCATGGAGACCAGCGCACGCCTCGAGGTCAACATCGAGGAGACGTTCGCGCTCATCGTGCGCCGCGTCATGGAGGGACGCCGCCTCGCCGACATGGGCGTCCACGAGAACACCGACCTCAACGCCCGCGGCCAGACGAAGCCCTTGACCCCGCTGCCGGCCGACGCCGACCCGGAGAAGCGCGCGCCGGGCGTCCGCGGGCCGAATCTGAACGGCGATCGGGTTGGAAAGCCCGACGGTGGCTTCTGGAAGAAGCTGCGCTGTTGGTGAAGAGATGGCGCAAACAGGGTGGCCTACACCACAAAATGAAGAGGAAAAAAAAGGAGGAAGATGCCGGGTTTGCGAGAGATGCGGGCGGCCATCTCTCGTGTGTAGGAGGATGTTACAATACTTCGAATCGTCATATACCAGGGATATCTCGGCGTCTAGGCGAAACATTGGGTCTGGGTTGTGTTGTCTGGGCTGGTGATTTACCAGCTGCTATGAGGAGTTGCTGTATCTGTTTTTGGTCGGGAACCATCATCAACCTGTCTATCATGTTGCTTCGAGAGATATTAAGCTACCAGCTGCTGTTCATATACTGTCATTGTCACATCCACAACAAAATTGGTTCAGCGGTGATCTGGTATCCCAGGCAGGATACTTGTCCTTAGCAATGCGCCATGGCGGCTAGTCTACACGTTCGTGTGGATGCAGTTGACAGGTGAGTAAATCGACTTGTCTGGCGCCGCGCCGTTGGAGTGGTCACTATCCCATTTTCTCCAGGCCAAGTGTAGCACCTGTCGGTTAGAATAGCCAGCAAGTCCACAACCAAGGTCAACTAGATCAACTTGGTCAACTAGGTCCGTAAATCATCTGTGAATTGCATGAGAAAAGAATGAGTGATGTGTGTATGCCACTCCACAATCCCGACTCTACCTGTCAGTCAATAATAGTAAGAAGAAATAGTCCCCGTAGGCTACTACTCGCCCAAACGCCGGCCTCTAGTCTACATGTCACGGCTTACCCTCAACTCCATAACCACTGCTGGCCTTGAAGAGCGCCTCTTGCATGTCTCACGTAAGCTGCTCATTCTTGAAGACCCTCCCGCCACTTCTTGTAGTCATCGTACTCAAGGATGCTCTTCTTGCCCTGATAGCGGGTGATTTTGAGCTCCAAGTCCTTCCACTGCTTGCGGCTACCCATCCAGCCTGCTTTGCGGATCAGACTGAAGAGAGTCTCATCTTTAGTCCAACCCTGCTCGGAGGCGACGTCGGGCAAATAAGTCGAGCCGTAGCGGCGGCCGCGGTCGTAGAAAGACAGCCGAATGCCATGGACGCCAACGTCCCACTCGTACATGTCGTCGTCGACCTCTTCGAAGTCTGTGAGGAGCGTAACCGCGACTTGCAGAGTTGGCAGCTCCGACTTTCGGATGGGCGAGAAGCGGGTGTCGTGGAGAGCTGAGACCAACGAGTACTCGGGGATGCCCTCTGAGAGCGGCTGGGACTCAAAGGTGCCGATGCACCCGCGTAGTGAGGGCTCGCCATCCTCCATGGTGTTCCATGTGACGAATAGGGGAGCAGAAGTGGGAGGGAGCGGCAGGGAAGAGGTGGAAGTGGCGGGGGTTGACGCGGCGAGCGAGGTCGACGAGGACGAAGACGACTCGGTATCAGCGGCAAGACGGCGCAGCGCGGGGTCCTGGAGGCCTTTGGATGCGGCAGACGGAGTAGAGCTGGGGGGGAGCGGCCAGGAGCGCCTGGATCTCGTCGAGGGACAAGGGCTTACGGTTGGTGAGGTGCGCCTCGAGGGCGTCGAAGCACGCGAGGCAGTGTTCGGTGGTCGCCATCGGGGAAGACGCTGGCCTGACAGGCAAGGTCAGGAGATGGATCGGGAAAGGGCACAAGCAGCAGATATCAAGGGACAGTTCAACGAGAGATGACGTGCGTCTGGCAGAGCGGTACCAGGCAGACAAGACAGAGTAGCAGAGTAGACAGAGGGAGGAAGACCAGAGGCACGAGAAGGGAGCGCGGGAGGTGGAGGTGGAGAGCTGAAGTGGAGGTGGAGAGAGGAGAGAAAGCGGAGCGAGGTTGGAGGAGGGGTCGGGAATGACGACGTCAACGGACCAACAGGCGCAAGAGCAACAACGAGCCACCTTACCGGGAAGAAGCGACAAGCCGTGATAGAAGACGGTTGCACAGAGACGCGAAAATGCAAAAAAGCAAGAGGCGCGGATACGTATCCTCGCACGCCTCAGCACGCCCGATGAGGCACCACATCCCAGGTAAGAAGCCGACCCAACCCCGCCTTCGGTGCGGCGGCGTGAGGCCCGTGATCAAGTGGTTGAGTGGAGGGTGTGGAGTTGTGATTGCTGTCGGCAGAACGGCGTAGCAACAGCGCAGCAGCAGTAATTATTACTGCACCGTAGCAATTAACAGCGATGACGATGAGGTAGGTTGGTTGCTTGTGGAGGGTCATTTCCCGTGCATTGTGTCCCGCGGTTCCAGCCAGCCAGACAGCTGCTCTCTGCTCTCGCGACTCTGGCATCGTGATTAGCTGAAGCTCCAGCTGCGATAGCTCCCTCACAAAGCTACCTACCTCATATTAGCTGTCTTTGGAGAGGTACATGATTCCAAGTTCTCGCCGACGGGTATCGTCGCATCCTCGGGCTTATATCATTCCCGTCATGCCATTCTGCTCCGTCACAATCAGCGACATGAGCAGCCGCCGCAAAATATATCCCCCTGCGACCACGGCATCGATCGGAACGCGTGCATGCATTTCGCCGCCGCATCCGTGGCCCAACACGGCATCATTATGCCTGACGGCCTCCTAAGGGGATCATCATGTCGCGTTGGATTTTTGCTGACAATGCAGATGCAGACGCAGCTCCCTCCCTGCGCCTTGTTTCTCCAGTCCACTCTGCTACCGGATCTTGGTGCTCCGCGAGTATGATCGTCGCCCCCGTCCGCCTAGACGACGATGCATGCGTTTCAGACTCGTCCTCGTCCGCCCCTCAAACAAGCCATGCCGGCGACGATGAAGCGGGTTCGCGCAGACCGACAAGCTTTTTCCCCCTGGATGCTGGGATCTTCCCCCGTCTTTTGCCTTGTCGCGCCTGCGACCCCGTGAAATGCTGCGTCCTCACTGGATGCCATCCGGACAGTTCAACGCTCAACCGCTCGGCTCACGTCGTCTTCCGGCGGGATCATCAACGCCGTGGCTTGTCTCGAATGGGATCCTGAGACGAGATTGACTTTGGGAGCCGAAGGAATTGAGCAAAGTCGGTATCAACGGCGCTGGATCAGGGGTTCTCAGTAAACAAAACAGCTCCTGGTTGTAAGCCGGCTGCCAACATACAAATATCAAGTCAGGTCGTCACAGTACGACTGAAGCATTACTGTCCTTCACCTTTCCCTCAATACCACTAAGACGACCTTCATCAACCTTCGCTTCATTTACCAACTTGATTCTCGTCGCTGGCCGACCTTTTTATTATCTTACAAATACCCGATCTCTACTTCAAGATCTACTTCAAGATGCAGTTCTCCATCCTCGCCGTTGTCACTCTCATCAGCGCCGTCATGGCCGCCGGTCCTGGTAAGCACATTTTATCCTCAGCACAAGTGAGACCAAGACTCAACCAGCTCACACTATTGCAGTCAGACGTCAGACCGTCGATGTCAACGAGGCCTCAATGACCGATGCGGACGGAAACGTGGTGGCCTTTAACGCCAAGGAGGTATACCAAGCCAACAAGGAAGCTGGCCTCTAGGTTGACCACGGTCTCGCTCAACGCCAACAAGGCGTGTGTCTACCCTGCGGCAATTAGATCTATACAAATAATGTCGAAGCAATCCCAGAGTTTGAGAATGAAGATTTGATGGCTGGGAACGATGTGGCTGGGTCACGGTAGGGCTGCATAAGGATTACACTGGGGGGGAGATGGGATTGGATCACCCAGAAGGCCATCCATAGACAGACATAACCTTCGAAATGTAACGCCCAGGGTTCGAGTTAAACCGAATAATATTGGCTTCGGGAGCTCCCTCGTCTGACTGCCTGTGCTGCGCCGCGCCGCGTCATAACATGGAATCATTATGCTTGCCCCTCTTTCTAAGTAACACCACAACGACCAACAAGATTAACTCAGCACCCGCTAGAGTGACTCTATGCATGACAAGGGAAGCAAGAAGCAGAACGGGGACGGATTGTCAAACTGCGTGGAACTAAACCTGCCATGTCTTGGCGCTCGAGACTCCAGACGAGGCGTCTTGGCTGCTTCACTCCTCCACCACCACCACAATGTTCACTTCTGCAGAATGGCGCCAAAGGGCGAAGTCAGCCTCGTGGATGGGGCACCACTGTCACAACCAGGCAGCGATTGGAGAGATCCTGGCCAAGCCGCCCGCCCTGAGGTGCGCGTGGCGTCTTGCCCACTTCGAGGGGTCGAGACAAGACGAGCTGAATGGGGCCTGAGACTCTTGAAATCTTGAACGGGGCGTGCTTGGGCTTGCATGGCGGCGTCACATCCTGGAAGCCCATTTCAGGCTCTCGGCTGGCACTCGCATCCGAATGACCAAATGAAGAAAATCAGCCAGCCAACGAAAAAAAAGGAAAAAGATACCGAGGGGCGAGCAAGGACGGTGAGCCTGCCTGGCCTCTTCCTGGTCTCTGACTAACCGAGCTGATCTCGGAGACATATCAGGCGGGGAGCGAGAGAAAAAAAAAACATCGCAAGCTTAGAGACGCAGCCTTGACCGCGCCTCGCAAAGCTGCTATTCTGAGGTGCTCATCATCTCATCTCCGCATCTCAAACTCGCCCCAACGCCAACCTCCTCCTCTTTTCTCCCTGGACAATTACTCGCTCGTGCACCAGCACCCTGGCGAGCCCCCACTTGTCTCACAAGTCGTAGCTAGCTGGTTGAAGTTGTGGACGGCCCGGATCCACGGAAACATAGCCACCCCGCGTAGAAAGCGCCTATGAGCAGCCGGCCTCTCGTTCATCCCATGCCCTCCCACGGCCCCATGCTGGTGGCTCGCCAGGCATGCCCGGTTTAGCTCGCCTCCCAGGGCTGAGGTGCGGGGGGTGTGCTACACACATACCTGGCAACCTGGGTCTTGAAGGAAGTGAGAGATGATCTGCTGGCTAACTTAAGTTGCTACGTAGTAAGCCTAAAATTAGCCTTGCCAATGCTGGCCGTTGGTCCTTGGCCCAGCTGCGCAGCCTCGCGCCGAACCCTGTTGAAGGATCAATTACGCGTGATTAAAGAAAGGTGGAAATATCCGCAAACTCCGACTCCTGTGCAGGTTCATTCCAATTGCCTGTAACTTGGACTGTAGGTACGTCACATTTGGGGGCCAGTCGGTTGAACTGGGCTGATGTGATGGATGGGGGGACGAGGTTGGGCGCCTGGAGCCCTAAACTGACGGGCCCTGGACTGAAGCGCCCTACGGACTGCAAAATACTACCCTCCAGTCTCCAATCAAGAGTGGGTGAGTTGTGAGGGCTGGGAAACAACACTGCAGAGCCGCACCGGTGCCCCAAAGGTCCAAATCAGCATGGAATCGGTGAGGCGAGCGACTCTGACTGCCACGATTCCACGCAAGGTACCGCTTCTTCGGAGCCGATTCCTACCTAGTTCATCCCAGATCATCCCAGTTCTGGCACTCTACATGCACCCGCTGCCGCTGCTGGTCAGCAAAGCAACCTCTCAGCCGCACTGCTCCATCAGCACTAGGCCAAATTCCAATGCGAAAGCCGGAACCTGAGTCTAGGCGGGCATGACAGTGGACCGTGGCCCATTGGACTCTGGAGGCGGTGGCTCCTCCTGGCCCTATCCAACCATGGCGCCATGGAGCACGAGAGGGCTGAGCCGGCGCTGCTGCGGGGACGAGTTAGAGACGCTCTTGAGGCCTGGACCAGAGCCGAGACGTGGGAGACGTGGGAGATGGCGTCGATTAACCAGCCGGCGCCCTCGAATAAAAGGGCCTGGCTTCCCCCCTGACGTAGAAATGCAAGTGTGACTGAGGTTTTCTTTGCTGGCCCAAGAGGGAACGTTCCACGACACGCAGTGCGACAGCCTGGAAATACTATGAGACGCCATCACCGGCTTTGATTGAGTGACACACCGACACCATTGAGCTGGGACACTCTGGGGAGAGACAGTGACG
This sequence comes from Ilyonectria mors-panacis, assembly GCA_002991585.1. Lineage (NCBI taxonomy): Eukaryota > Fungi > Ascomycota > Sordariomycetes > Hypocreales > Nectriaceae > Ilyonectria > Ilyonectria mors-panacis. Next base: position 1,125,008 of record PPHJ01000068.1, read on the forward strand.
ACCGACAATCGAGCAACGAACTTCGAGAAGTGGCTTCGAATAACGACTTTGCTTCTTCTTTCGACCGGGTCGACGCTGCCGAGCAGCACAGCAACACAATCACAACCACAACCACAATCCATTCCCGTGTTCAACGGAAAAAACTCCCTCATCATGGGGAACCACAGAGTGCAGGCCCAGTTTGACCGCGCTAAATGGCGCCTCACGCTCCTTCTCCCCATGTGGCTGCTCCAGCTGGGACTCAACCTAGCCATGGTCGGCCTTTTCGGCTGGAGACTGGGCGACACCCTGAAGACCTACGAGGATAGGGACAAGAAGGGCGAGCTCCCCGTCATCGAGGTCGTGTAAGTCTTTTCCCGCAGGTAGCCCACTGCTGCTCTGCTGTTTCCCGGCGAGGGTTTGCTGACTTGTCCGATGTAGCTGGGAAGCGACCAATGTCGGCTTGGCCTTTGTGGCGTCGGTTTGCACCTTTTACGAGATAGCCAAGTATTACTCAGAGTCACTGACTCCATGGACGATGCTATTCACGCATGTCATGAAATTGACTTGTGCGAGCGCCATTCTTGCTCTAGACGTTGTTGTCTACGTGCAGCGTCACGGTCGACACTACTCCCTCATCGGCCTGGGTCTCGACTGTGGTTTCATGTGAGTCTCCCCGGCAAAATTGCGCTTGTAATTTGAAGTAATCGAGCTAACAGATCCCAGCCTCACCGCTCTCGTTCTCGTCGTTTACACCATCCGAATCTACCGTCGCCTCTCCGTCTACGACGACTATGCCCACCCGGTCAACGTCAAGCCATTTGGCTTCGCCGATGAGGAACGCGATACCTCGTACCAGAGCAACCTTGGCAGTGTCCGACCTTCTCTTGAGCAGCGGTTTTCCTCGGCATCGTCGCGTATGAGCCTCAGCTCCGCCAAGAATGAGCCTGTCGAGCTCAACAAGATGGAACGGACGCCGAGCGTATACAGCCACAAGAGGGACACCCAGTTTGATGCCTACGTGGCCCGACGAAACTCGGTCAGCACTATAGACAGGGCTGTCAGCGGCGAGTTTGGCTGGTCAGGCAGCCCTGTGGACATCCAAGAAGAGCTGGCGAGGAGGGAGTCTATCGGCACCGGCAATGTCGTCACCCGGCCGAGAGGAGCAAGCATGCCCCGCGCCCCCAGCTGGGCCAGCGACCGAGGCCTAGTTGCGGTACCAGAGGAGGAAGACGAGCCGGCCGACAAGCACGACAAGGCGGCCGAGCACAAGAAAGCTCGTGAGGCTCTCTTGGGAGAGACCCCCCGCGAGAGCATTGACGGCCCGATGGTCCACCAGGAGGTGGATTTGGCTGACCCCAAGTGGCGTCAATCATGATCAAAATTGCATGAGGAAGGGACGTTGCCAGACCAGAGACACACAGGAGAAGAGGGCTGAGGCAAATTCCTGTACGACTATACCCATGAAAGACGGCGTTTTTGGGATGGCGGTATTCTAGCATATGACACTTAGAGAAACATAACTAACTACACATGAATATGATGTCCATTGGGGCTTTTTTTGAAGACAGTCAACCGCTAGAGTGTGTCTTTGATGGCCATTGCAACTTACTGAACGGGATGTTAGAGGTGCCAAAGTGGTTCTATTTGACCTCAGCGCGTACATCCGGAATCGCCATCAAGGTTACCTCCTATGAACCACGCCAACTAGTGCTAATACCAGTGGTTAACAAATTCGAACCCTCCAGCCACTATTTCGATCAGCTTTCTTCCATTCCGTTGCTACTGTTGATGACCGACGGCAGTAGCCGCACGACTATAGCACGCTCGGTAGCTTGACGGCAACACCGGCTCCATACGTCAGATCTCACCACCGATCCGAAGGGTCCGATAGCTTCGCTAGAGGAAGAACAGTTGCAAGGATGTGCCCCGTATTATGTCAACAAGTGCAAGAAAACGATGTTGGGCCCAGAGGGTGAATATTGTTCCAATTCAAGGTACGCCTTGCCACGCCCTGGGTGGTGATCCGGTGCAGACGGAGCCGAGGACACAAGGTGGAATTCCCGTGTCCACCAAGATAGAGGCCTCATTGCAGCCACTCGCTGGTCCGTAGGCGACTGAATAGAAAGCCATGCATATACGGCGGGACTTGACGATAGAGAACCGGAGAGCCGAGGCAGGGGATTCGGTAGCAAGCGGAGAGGGCAGTGAAAATGGGAGAATATCCAATTCGCTCTGAACATATGATGATCATGTACCGCCCAATAAATATAACCATTTCTCGCATTGCATTCAGGGATATCATTTCTTTCCGATGTCATTGATGCTAAATAGATTGAAGACTTGAAGAGTGTTTCGATAATTTGGTCCAGCTAACCTAGAGCCCATGGCCGCAACGGTAACTGTGAATTCATTCTTGTTCGCTAGAATCATGGGATTTTGGAAGGCAAGAGACTTGGAATGGGTTTGATGAAGCAGGAGTTTGGTGTTTCATAATGATGTGTCTAGGGTATACACAATTTCAGGTGTTGCATCTATCATTGTCATTCATGTAGACGTCGACCATTAGCCGGCATTTTAAGGTTCTTTCAGGAGAAGATCACCTGTTTAAATTACACCTGCTATCAATACGAATTCAGTACGTCAAACGTTTGTCGATATGGTGATTTCGGTTCAATAGAAATCGAGTTCCTTAATCTCATGCTGGCTAAGATACAAGCACTCCACGGCCCACCATTTCCTTGCAGACGTCTATCATGCCCCTATTATTAAGAGAAATGATATCGCACGCATCAACTTCGGTCCTTCTCACCCGCTCACCTCCCTTTCCACCTCAGTTTCCCTACCCATGCAGCCCAATTCCTCACCTCCTCCTCTTCTAACAATAGCTCGACGGTGTAGTAATGCCGAGCAAGCTCCTCGTGGTTCTTGAAGTGGTGCACGAAGCGGTGGCAGGCACCGCACAACCACGCGACGTTTTGCAAATCCTCCTTCTGGTGCCAGCCACGCTTGACAGCCTTATCGTGTACGAAGCGGGGGATCAGGTGATGGTATGACAGGTTGATCCAGGAGCGGTCGCACAGCTCACACGCATCGGCGCGGCTTGATTTAGTGCACGGCGGAGCCTCGGTGAGCGGCGTGATGTACGAGGTCAGGATCGGGGCCAGGAATGCCTCAGGCGAGGAAGGGAGGCTCGATGTCACCAGGGGGTCGACGCAGATGAGGTTGTAAGTCGTCAGGGTCTCGATAGTGGAAGGGGCCAGGTTGAGCGAAGTCAGGTTGTACTTGGTAAGTGGCAACGAGTACTCCTCCTGCAGAGCCTCAGACTCGCGCCAACTGCGGTAGTCCAGGGTCTGCAGAGCCGCCGGGAGGCTGTCGAAGATCTCGGTGGCGAGGTAGTCCACAAAATCGGCGAGTTCCTCGGCGTTCTGCTCCGGGCCTGGTGCCGGGGTGGAGGCGGCCGTCACACCATTCGCCTTGCCGCGTCGCCGGCGTTTGGGCGGGTCCGGGGCCGGGGAGGACGGCTGCAGCAGAGTGGTGGAGAGACAGTCCCGGAAGAGGGCGTAGTTTTCTGCGTTGGCTTCAATGTTTGACATTGTGCGTAATGTGGTGTGACTTGTTCAATGGATTGAGTAATGGGGATGATGGAATAAGTTGCCGGAATCCGAGATAGCTGCGGATAGTGACGCAATTGAACTAAGAATCTCAGCTTCCACCGCTGAATCTCGCTTTATTTAAACAGTTCTAGCAATTATGGTCCATTACACTGAAGAAGCCATCGCAACTAATACGGAACGCATTCGAATCGAATCGAGCATCCAAGCTCTAGATCTGGACGTTCAGGCCTGGCCGAGGACACTATGCGCCAGCCATGAAGACCCCCGGCTGAGTCACCGGCCGCTAAAACGCCCGGCGTTTCCCAGCTAGTGGAACGCTGGAGCGCTGTAATAAGTGAGGCGTCACGCGGCCGTCATCGAGCCGTGCCGTGTCAAGACATGACTCCCTGCCTTGGAATGAATCGTCGGCGCAGTGACTTGGTTGATTGGCTGGTCCCGTTTGATGCTTCAAGCACGGAGCTGGCAGGTGAGTGCGGTCAGTTGCGGTCAGTGCGGTCAGCTGAATGCCATGGACGGCTGGGTACATTCCTCCGAGGCCGATCCGGGTCGTTGGTTATCCTCTCTGGTGGTTATTACGACTTCCGAGACCGGTGCCATGCCTGTGGCTCCTTGCATAGCTGGTGGAAGAAGGTGTGGCACCGACGCACATCGGCGATCTACATAGTCCCCAGAGATGTGCGCGACGGAGGAGGCCGACCACTCTCCAAAGGATCGCACTTCAGCACTAGGAGAAACATAGTCAAGATGAATGGCGAATCAGATTCATGAAGCGTCGATGACGAGATGCAGAATAAAAAGAAACGGGTGGCACGTCACTCGGCTGAAAACTTGGCGGGCCGTCCTTCCAGATGGTTGCTCTCCCACCCTCTTCTTGCGTCGCTTGCATATGCCGATAAAGCATAGTCAGCGAATGTTAGGTCTCAGTATTCGTAACCACAACACCCTCAACAAAAGATTTTTTTTGCCTCGATTAGAGGGTCCGAACCCGGAGATTTGAGCCTACAAGCACTTCACAGCCTGGGTGTAGATTTGTAGCACCCTCCCTCGTCTGCCTGCGAGTCTGGAGTGGTGCAAGTTGGCGAAGCTGAGTTTGGCAAGAATAAGCCCGGAAGCTTCGCCTGCATACATAGTCGCGGCGAATTTGAGGGGTAAGTTGACGGCTGGACGCCAAAGTCAAGAGAAAACACGCGCATCGAGCTAGGAGGAGAAATACACAAGCTAGATAGGCGCGGCAGCGCTATCTTCGGCAAGCCACGAGCCACCCCTGGTCTGGCTTGCACTTGGGAAGCACCAAGTTTAGGGCGGGGTAGTTGAAGGCTTGGTAGCGGAAAATGCACATGTCCGCATCTCGTCGGGGCGCGTGCTCGGAGTTAAGTTTGCTGCCATACCTATTGGCATGGAGAGTTGGGATGTGCAGTGGGGGTTGAGTTGTTTGGGTCTGAGGGAGGGAGGGGAGAGAGGGGAGAAGAGCGAACTCGCAGCTTACAGTGAGGGGAGGCCGGGAGATTAGGCACCTGTAAAAGGCCGAGAGCTGTGATGGGGCGGTGCGACAGTGAGGCAAACACAAGAGGGGTCGCCCAATATCTCGTCTGTAGCCTGTAGGAGAGTACGAGTAGGCGTGTGCTCAAAGTAAACATGAGACCAGTTCCACTCGTTCGACCATCAGACATGGCAAATTCCACTTGACGATACGCCAGAGCAAAAGCCCATAGATAGACCCTACGCTACGTAGTATCGCCTCACTCGGAGATTCTGGCAGGAGATTTTCGACACGCAGATGAGGAATCCTCGCTTACGCCCTTTAGGGGTCGCGTTGTGCGCTGACCTGCGCGCCATGTGAGGTCATGGTGCCGCCGTTCCCGACTCAACTCGACGGCGCCCAAGTCCAGGGATTGCCCGATCCGTCGCATCGTGGGGGTCTGCGGCCCTGTCAATTGCCCACCTTGCTATCATGAGTGACACTATTGGGTAATGTCCGTCCCTAGGGCCCCGGGGCGGCATGGCGACATGGCGTGCCTCACATGAAAAGTGTATTGTTGTTGGATCCCCAAAGGCCCAAGACCCCAAGGCGATACGGAGCCGCCCTGGACTCGCTCGGCGGCCAAGTCGGATACATATCCCCTTGCGTCCTGGTTGAGTTCCTCTTGATCTCGGTCAACCAAAAATTCTCTATCAACCATCTCAACCATCTCAACCATCTCAACCACACCAAACATAGCCGACCCAAGATCCACATCACACAAATCTACGCTTCCAGATCACCAAACACTACGCCAGATCACCACCACCTACTATTCCGCCAAATTCTGCTCCTGTTCAACTCCCGTGCAAGAGCCTCTCTTCATCCAACATGCACGCTACACACATCCCCCCGAATCAGCCGAAGCGGGCTGCCTTCATCGACCGCATCGCCAGCCTCTCCGATCCCCTCTCATCCATGACATCCATCTTCTCTCTTGTTTCCCTCTTGACTCTGGCTTATCAAGTTCGATCCCCCCTGCCCTCTGTTCAACAGCGCCTCCTCACCTTGATGCACACCATGTCACCCGCTTCAAACCCACTGGTGCAGCGAACGGCACCAAAGGGCTACTCTCGTGAGGAGGTCCTCAACTCATTTATTCACTTCCTGAGCCCCGTCCTCAACGGCATGGCCGGCATGCTCGAGTTGCTGTCTGCCGTCGACGCCTTCTCACGACCTGAGGATTTTCGCGACTTTTGGAGCCTTGAGCGGAGCAATCTCATCAGAGAGTTCATTGAGAACAGTGGACCTCTCCGGGGCATGAAGGGCTACGACGTCCCGTTCCTCGAGACCTTTGTCCAGGACCCAACATGCCGTATTGCTCTCGGCAAGAAGAATAGTGTCTTGATGCTGGTGTCAGGAGATGCCCAAGTTGGCGATGATGTCTGGTGGGACGACGACGAGCAGTGTCTGACTGTGTCGAGACCGGGAGAAGATGACATCATTGGCAACGGAGAGGGTTACCTCGATGATGGATCACGGAGAGCTGGATTGGCGGTGCGATCTGCTACTTAGAATGCGCATAGACGGGACTAGATGAAACATGACGACTTTTACGAACAAGGACTACGACAGCTTCATCATCGTTTTGGTGGGATGAAGCAGGGCAAACGAGGTTAATATGTGGAGCTGCAAGAATATTAAGACTGAGCGAGCGCGTTGTACTTTTTAGCTGAATTGATTTGAATTATCTTTACGTCGCGATATTAGTTCACATGTATCTTGCGCTACGCTGATCTTGCATGCTGGGATTGGATGCAAGCACATGCAGGTGCTGTCGTCGCACAGTGCCGGTCTGTCGTCCAGACAGTACGATCCACTTTTCTTTTCAAGCTTCATGCGCCAACTGCCCAGTCTCAACCTGCCCATGCATCCAGCTTAATTAACCGAATCAACCAGAACAATGCCCTCCGAGGAAGAACTCGACGGCGGATCCCGCCAGGGACGGCCCTACGACGACCGGCGCGAGGAGAAGGAAGAGCGCGGTGGGCGGTCCAAGCAGTCAGACCGCGGCTCCCATCGCCACGAGCGGCGCCGATCACGCGAACGGCGCGACCAGCGCGAGCGACGTCGCTCCCGAACCCCAGAGACCGAGAGACGGAGGTCTCGCAGCCGAGACGGAGACCGCCGCCGAGACCGCGACCGCGACCGACCCAGGGAAGGAGACCGAGACCGAGAGCATCGACGCCGAAGGTCACGCGACGGCAGAGATTCTCGTCGCCGCCGGCACGACAAAGACGCCGAAGACAAAGAGAAAGACGACAAGAAACTGGTCAAGCGGGATCCTGTGAAACGAAGCGGTCCCCTACCATCTCAGCAGGACTCGTTTGCCATTACGAATGGCGAGGAGCCCGAGAAACCCAAGGAGAAACCCAATTTTGGAACCTCGGGAGCTTTGGCAGCCGCATCCAACGCGGTGGAACAGGCAGATGGGTCAACAATCACGCTCAAGTATCACGAGCCAGCCGAGGCCCGAAAACCTTCTCCTCGCGACGAGTGGAAGCTTTTCGTGTTCAAGGGAGGAGACGTTGCAGACACCATCGACCTAAGCGCGCGAAGCTGCTGGCTGGTAGGCCGAGAGATGGCCGTGGTGGATTTGCCCGCCGAGCACCCGAGCATCAGCAAGCAACACGCCGTGATCCAGTTCCGATACACTGAGAAGAGGAACGAATTTGGCGACAAGATTGGCAAGGTCAAGCCTTACATTATCGATCTCGAGAGTGCTAACGGCACCATCTTGAACGACGACAAGATCCCCGACAGCAGATACCTGGAGCTCAGAGACAAGGACATGATTCAATTCGGGCACAGCACAAGGGAGTACGTCGTAATGCTCGCGCCTCGAAAGTAAGCATTGTCCACGCGTGCGTCCATGCTGTCTGGACAAGGCTTCATCCACATTGTTTGAGTCATGGCTAGATTTCAACTTCGCTTCTCAAAACATTTCCAGCGGAGTGCGGGGCGAGATCGGCTGCAGTTTTCAATGTCAGCCATGCTCGCGAAAGCATCAGCCGCGGCGCCGAACCTTCCCATTCTGGCGAGTTGAACGAAAGGCAGTTTAAAAGCTTTGGGTTTCAAGTGTGACAAGTGTTACTTTCAAGGCGCGAGGTGTTCTGCGCAAGCCACATGAGTCGCGATATGCGGAGTCACGAGCTGTTGTGATGAGTTGGCACACCTCCTTTAACTCCTTCAATACGAAATTGAGTATCCGAAAAAAGGAAAGTGTCGAACAGGTCACTTATGGATCTTGTATTGGTTGCTTACGGCAAGTCCAAGGCAACGTATTGGTGGCAAAAAGAGCCAAAGTGTGCTCGGTGTCCCAGATTGAGTCATTCAGCTGGCATGGACCAAGCAACGCGGAATACGGGGCGAACTGGCAGGAACAATATTGAAATGGACACCTTCTTTTGCTGACTAGCAAACGTCATGGGTTTTCGTCGGGCGACAGTCCAGGCAGCGCTGCCTGGACTGGCAGAGCTTTGACGCGTGGCTTCAAGGACACAGTCCTAGAGAGGCTCATGGTCGTCAGCAACAGACCAGCCAAGTATCCTCAAAGCCGAAGTATCGATGCATCGATGCGATGGCATTAACATACAGAAGACTCAGTCTCGTGCGGTATGACTCTTGCACAACCGATAGATATCATTTGGTTCAAACTCTATAACGTTGCGTGGGACAAGGATTCCCCATCTTCGCGCGGGAGACCCTGCATGATCCGTCCCGCTTAGCTGGAGGACGCGATACCCGCTACCCCACCGAACCACAAGTGCATCAATAGACCGTCCTTTGCCCGATTGAGCCTCATAGACGAAGACCTCGCAGTGATATGATGTTTCGGGAACCGCACACACCAGCGCCGAGTGGGAACTAGCAGGCGGGAGATCCGAGACTATTTCAGGCTCGGGGCGGCGGTACGCCTTGTTACACTCCCCCGGGCGAAGGCTGAGCCACAGAGTGCGACTTCCAGGCTCCCTCATTGGCATCTTCACCACTCCTTCAAGCGCAGGGCTCCACCTGGTCAGGCTCAGCTCCTGGCAACCCTGCCTCGTGACGGCTGAGGGCTCGCCTGCAGCAGCGCGGGAGCGCAGTCGTGCTTTGCGCGTTCTGGCCAGAGTGTGACCACCCTCCCGCGTTGAATGGAACGTCAGGCAACCCATTCTCTCGGCAGCCTTGCACTTGGGGGAGGAGCCTCGCGTGCCATTTATAATCGACCCTGTCGCCAGCCATTCATCGTGTCTTATTCCTGCTAAACTACCTCAATGACATCTTCGTGGAATGCCCCCTCTGGTGTCTCCGTTTACCACGATACATCATGGTGAGTACTTTTGCTAGTTCCAGGCCCGGTCACGGGGATCCTGGGCCTTGTTCACCTACAGTACAACTGAATCTGCGAATACAGGGTTCTCAGAATCGTGAGATAGCGCGCTACGAGACCACCGCGGTCTACACCCACCCCGAGGCCAAGGTCGATATTGTCCTCGTCCACGGCCTCAACGGCTCCCCAGACAAAACATGGACGGCCAAGAACGGTGTGTTCTGGCCGCTCGACCTCTTACCGACCTCTTTGAGGGATGTCCAAGCCAATATCATGGTGTACGGCTACAATGCCGACGTGTACTCGAAGCGGAATGATCAAAGCGCTAGCGACAACTTCATTCACCAGCATGCACAAACCCTCATCACAAATCTCACTCTCTATCGCAAAAGCGAAGGCACGTTTCAGAACCCAATCATATGGGTGTGCCACAGTCTGGGCGGCATTCTCGTCAAGCGGGCTCTGCTCTACTCCAACGATGTGCGGGCGGCGCACCACGAAGATCACCGGTCAATCTACGTCTCTACCTATGGACTGATCTTTCTGGGCACCCCGCATGCGGGCTCGGATGGCGCAACCTGGGGTCTCATATTGCAGGCCATGTCAGATGCGATTATTCCCAGAAAGTTCTTCGAGTCGGAATCAGTCCTTCTGAGGACGCTGAAGAAGGAAAACGAGACTCTCGCCAACATCAACAGTCACTTCTTGGATATTTACCAACGCTTTCGCATTCACATGGCCCACGAGAACCACAAGACCGACCTAAAGGGGACCAGGTACGTTATTCACTGACTCATCTCGTCTCCCTCATGTATCGTCATATGCTGATTCCTCCCTTAGCGCCCTTATCGTCGACGCCAACTCAGCCAGCCCCCAGTTGCCTGGTGTTACGTACTATGGAATCGAGGCAACTCATACCGGGATGTGCAAGTTTGCTAGCCCGAGTGCACCGGGCTATCGGAACATCTCGACGGACATCCGGCAGTGGATCGTAGATGCACCTGCCATGATCCAAGTGCGTTGGGAAGTCGAAGAAGAGGAGAGACGGGCTCGCATTAGAAACGAGATGAGCGAGAGAATGTCACCATTCGGAGGTTCATTCACTGGGCCATCAGCTGGCCTCTCTACTAGTCCATCCGCCGGTGCATCTACCAGTCTATTGGCCGGTGCATCGGCAGGTCCATCCACCAATCTCTCCGCTGGTCCATCTGCTGGCCCATCTAACCCTCAATCACGCCCATATGCCGACCAAGAGCCGCTCACACTCATTAAGGACCAAACGGCGTCCAGACCGGTTCGCTTGGAAAACCCCGAACCGGTGTTCCTCCAAGATGTTGATGAACCTCTCTTCATCCATCCCGACCGGTTTCGCCCAAACTCTTACTTCCGAGGACGTGACCGCGAGTTGAGCGATCTTCACCGCATGCTAATGGACAAGCATCGCCGCGACCAGGGCACTTCGGCTGTCTTGATTTGGGCAGTGCCTGGAGGCGGAAAGTCACACCTCGCAAGGGAGTATGCCTTTAGGCATCGACATCACTACCCGGGTGGGATTTTCTGGATTCGAGGCAAGGCACAAGAGGACCTCGAGGATGGCTTCTTGAGAATGGCTAAGAGCGCAAGCATTCGAGAGGGCATCCGAGTCAAAAACGAGTCTGACCTACGAGACCCAAGCAGAGCTATTCCATTGGTTCGGAAGTGGCTCAACCGGTCCGAAAACTGGCTCTTGATCCTGGATGGTGTCTTGTCTGACGCTCACGGGTTGGCCAAGTACATTCCTGACGCAAGGAACACGAGCTTGATTCTAACTTCAACGGATACCTCGATTGCTGGTGACCACCAGTTTGACAGCCCTCAGAAGATAGAACTGAGGCCACTCAGCGAAGAAGATGCTCAGATCATGTTGCTCGAAGAGATGGACAAGCGGAAGCCTTGGACCCAAGACGATCTTAGCCGCGCGCTCGAAACTGTTCGACTCATGGAATGCCTACCACTTGCGATCCACGCTGCGGCCCGACAGTTGAGGGCAACCCGGGAGCCACTGTCCAAGTACATCCGGGCCTACAAGAACCGGCCACGAACTGGTGGCCTGGAGGCCTACAACCGCGTCCGGGAGAAGCTACAGGAGCGTGGCGAAACTGCGGCGCTCAACTTGATGTATCTCCTGTCTTTCTTTAGTGCGCGGATACCAGTCGAGATGCTCGCGCTTGGTCGTAAGGCACTTGATAAGCGAACACCTGTCGGACACACGACTCGATGGGAAAGCGCAGTCTCAACAAAACCTTTACTGTCCTCATCGCCTTTGCTCTCATCGAGCGCGATGAGATTGAAGATGCTCCATCTGCGACTACGTCAAGCCCGTCATCATCTCACACCAGCCCGACGTCTACCGAACTCCTCGACATGCTCAAGATACACAGCATCGTTCAGACTTTCTTCCGTGAGACGTTGAAGAAAGAAAACCAGTTCGAGTTCTGGCTGGAGAGAGCGGCCGCCGTGTTCTGCAAGTCGTTCGACGAGGGCGACTCTCGCGCCAGAGAAAACCCCGAGATGGGCCTTCCCGACGACTACCGCAGATATGCAGCTCACGCTCGCAAAATCCTTGAACACATTGGTCAAGTCAAAAAGCCGACGCCCGAGTTGCGGGAGGCCGAACTGGCTCTGCAAAGCCGACTCGGGGATATACAGGGGCAGGTTTCCACCATGTCAAGCACAATGACGACAACGGCCTTTGAAACTCACGGCAGGGACCCACATGTGTCTGTATTTGAGAGAACAAATAGCTTGTCAATTTCCAGTTCCGCCACATCGAGCGACAGCAAAAATGACGGATCGCAGGACATTGGGCAGCAAGGGTTGCGGGATCAGCAACTTGGCTTGCCTGGCCTAGAAGCAAATCCCCACCACTATCATGTCCCTTACCCGCAACAGAGCACGATCCCAGTGCCAGAGTTTCTGCATTACGAAGATGCCGGAAATTGGGATGCGTCGTCGTCTCAGCACGAAGCTCAAGACGTGCAGGAGACCCACCGCACCTTGCGATGGAAGGCCGCGAGAAGGTATCACGACCGAGCCGGGGCATGGCGCGAGACGAAGCAGAAGGTGATTGAGCCGCGTGTTAGTATCAGCAGAGAGGTAGCCCTGGGCCAGTTCTCCCCGCCAGCGTCAACTCTGTCGCACTCGGTTCATGCACGAGGGGAGGCCTCCTCTCCTGTCTTCACTGACGCAGGACAGCACCTTGCTCGACTTCAGAATGCAAGTCAGCGTGGGTTGGGCGAGGTCGAATTTGATAAGAGTGAAGTCCAAAGAGCCGCTGTAGGAAAGGAAAGATCTACGCTCGAAGAGCACTTCGGACATGCTGAAAACTACCAGGAGAACAGACTCGGGGGAAATGGAAGCCCGCCGATGTCAAAGGCTCTGAAGGTCAAGCCGCGGACTGAACTTCCTTACCACAGCCAGGATGCCTTTGACGAGCACCCATTCTTTGAGGTGGGCAGTTTTGGCACAGGGTCAATCCCGTCTATACACCATCATGACAATGGGGAATGGCGACCAATATCTCGAGATGGCGCTCTCAAGCGTCTTCCAGAGAGTCATTCGGACTCTTGCCTCGAGACTGACGTCGGCCAGTGGGCACCACCCGGTCTACCTGTAGTTGTCAGCTCGACGAGTACTCTGGGTCCCGCAACTCATCGACATCGCCCGATTTATACTCACCACAGAGCCAGAGACTCGGGATACGCCGGCGAGGCATTCTCAAACTCACTCCCCAGCAGCCAAGGGAGCACTCTCCAGCCTCCACTATGGCGTCCATCCACCCTCAACCCAGACGGCTACACCTCTCAACCTCTCTCCCGCAACCCCTCCTCGAACCATGACAACTCCGCCGCAGAATACCACGGCCCCACCTCCGGAAGCGCGACGTCACAGAATATGCCGATACATACACGCCGAGCCCCCTCGACGGCGAGGACAGAGCCCTCGCCGCGAATGGGCGGCTTCGAGAGCCCGCCCACGAGCTACCAGGTCTGGCACCAGCGCCACGCAGGGCCCTGGACGACGGAGCAAATCTCACGGAGGGACTCGCCTGGGGTCGTTTCGGCTTCGGCGTCGGACGGTGTGGAGATGGTCAGGTCTGGGTCCGGGGGAATCCAGTTCAATGGTCGCATCGTGGAGTTTGGCCAGTCTCCGCTGAGCGACAGCATGTATCCACTCGAAATCGCGGAGTCAGAGGCCCTTTGGGGAGCAGACGATGTCCCACCCCCAGGGAGGAGGCCGCTTGGACTTGGGATCATGAGGGAAGGTCGAGGAGAGCGACGATCACCGCTGTAGTGACATGATGGAGAAGTTTGGGGGAGCTTTTGGCATTGGTTCTATACAAGATTACAAGATTACAAGATTTCCTTTTTCACAGCAACACGCATTAGCATCAAGTTTAAAAATAGAGGCGTTTATCTTTAGCAATACATGAAGTTGACAAAAGACCGAAGGGACACTCAAATCCAGCCACAAAAACAACCAATCGATATCCGTGTTTCTCTCCTTCACAAGGACATGCAGTCGCCAATCCTTCACAGGCGGTATTCACTAGCTCGGCGCTCCAGAGCCCTCTTTCGTCTCTCGTCCTCTTCAACAGACAATCCCTGGATCTCGCATCCCTTCGAAACGCCCATGTAGCAACGTTTCTTCCCACACGGACACGATCCGTCATAGACGCAGACATGGCCCCTTTCACACTCCCCGTCGGCGCCGCACTCGTTCTGCGCGGCGCAAGGGCCGGTGATATTCGCCCCCCATCCGCCGTGATCGCCAAATTGGGTGCCGACGCGGACGCAGACGTCATCGCGTCCAGCCTTGAGACAGCTGCACATGCCCTCCCCCGCCGAGCAGGGGAAGCGCGCAGCACGAGTGGCGGCCGCTGCGGTGGGCGGGCAGGCGATGTCGAGATAGCGCGTGGTGCGGACGGTGACGGTGGGTGTTGCGAGAGTGGTGGTGCGCGCTGTGATTTGGGCCCAGCATCTGCACGCCGACGAGTATTGGCCGCGCTTGGGACAATATGCACCCGCTAAGACGGGGCCGGCCTCGAGGAGGAGGCTATCTTTCTGGGCGCGAGTTAGGGATGTCGTGTCGGTTACCGCGTGCGGTGTCGCCCTGCTATCAAGGAACTTTGTTGTGTACTTGATGATGGTGCTGGTCACTGTGCTGGTGAATCAGTTAGAAGGGCGGATGTCATCTCCATCTCCGACATGTACTTACACGGGTGCTGGCTTGATGGTTGTCTCGAGGAAGCGGCTGCAGATAGACATACGGGTCTCTAAGGGCACCCCTACGCCAGGCCCTGTCCCAGTTACGTACCGCACACACACCGGTCAGAAGTGCATCTGCCTCCTGCCAGGGCCAGAGAGACTAAGGAGGAGGCATGAAGGAGAAATTGGAGTGCTTTCTTCATTTCGAGGATGTGCTGAGGCAGATTCAAGGATATGTAGTTCAACAACGGTCTCGAGGGAAGTTGGATAAAGGTATATCAAGCAAAACGAAAAGAACAATTTGGATCTTGGAGTAATTGGGAGATTTATACATTGCCGAGCGTGAAGTACGTTGTGGCGGCATACGTAGTTTCGCCACGGAGCAACTCAACAGTGATACCACTCAGTATCCAAGCGAGGGGTGTCGATGTTGCAGTTGTTTTCGAAAGTCATCATTGACCCTCCACACCACAACGTTTCTTGGGAGTGGCAATGGCATGAAGCTTACGGCGGGAACCTCCCCCGGCCTGGGCGTGTTGTACAAATCCCAGACGATGAGCAGAAACAAGACATGTATCCCCCCTCGCGTGGGCTCGCCGTACAGGCTCCATTGGTCTGAGGCTCTTCGTCATGGGTCCAAACACGACAACGTGTTGACACAGTGCCCTTGGTGATTGGATAGTCTGGAGTATGGTTTGTCTCGGCGCCCCGATAGCTCAGCTGAAGTCACGTCAGTTCTCAGGCCCGGATCGTCGATCTTTCGTCTCAGGCTGGGTACATTCCCTTTTGGATTAGAGACGAAACTAAGTCGTCCTTGGTCGAAGGACAGTCAGACAGTGACACGAGATGAGTTGTTTGATGCTGAGTCGGCACAGCCGAGACTGGCTCGCTCGGTTAAAGCCTGAAGCGACGGGACACAAACCGTTCAATATCCTGAAGCCTGCTTCATGTCACAACCTGGTTGCGAACCGCCTGTGGGATGAAGACGGGTCCCATTACAGACAGTAACCGCCCACTGCTTATACAACACGCCCTGATCCCTCATATACCTCCTGTATAGACTAAGCACGGCCGTCAAAACTATTTAAACCCTACTGTACGCAATTTACTAAAATCTCTTAATCTGTCTAGTTAGATATGCAACAAGATGATAAATTAAATCCACTACAGTCACTTTGTTCTCGCCAGGGGGTTAAGCAAGTAATCATACTCATCAACTTCGTACGGCTTCTCCTCCTTGGCTTTGAACATGCCCTGGCCGTGCAGTCCCCGGTCCAGCTCCCTGTCAGTGAGGCGGGCCCTTTTCATCTGCTTGGTGCGATAGGCGCTGTACTCTGGCTCCGAGATGGCGGCGTAGAGGTACCGCGGGTGGACAACGATGACCTGAGCTCCCTTTTGCCCGAACCCAAAGGATGTCACTGTAAATGCCTTGATCTGTGACGGGTCAACTGTGATGTTCTCGTTGGCCAAGAGCAGCGTTTGAAAGGCCTCGAGGCGCTTGTCAATGTTGTCCGCGTTCCGGTTGCCGGCCGTTGCGCGTCGAGGTGAAGGGCCGCGACATCTCGCTCGGATCGCGGCCGCACTGCATGTCCTGCGCCGAGTCGATGATGGCGCCCATCTCACCAAACTCATAGTAGATGGGGCGGGTGAAGACATCGTAGCCACCGGCGAGGCACGCCTTGGCCCTGCCATTGCGGATCAGGTCCGCCGCCGTATCGAGCGACTCCAGCGACGACGCGCAGGTCCCGGCGGCCGTCTTCAGGGGCCCGGACGCCGAGAGCAGCATCAAGTTGACCCAGGCCGCGGCGGTCCCGATGAAGCTCTCGGAGAGGATGTCGCTCTGGACCTGTCCGCCGAGCAGACGGTGCTCATGGAACGCCTGGATGGCCGTGGCTCCGCCCGCTCCCGAGGAGACGCAGTTTCCCACGTCCGAGACGTGGATGTATTGGTACAGCTCGTACACGTCTGTTATGCCCGCGCAGATGAAGCCTTCGGCCGCGGCCACGAGCACGTAGAGCGACGAGCGGCTGGCCTGAGTCAGCACCTCTTCGGGGATTCCATATCTCGAGGCATCCCATCCAGTCGGCAGCTGGGCGCCGACGAAATACTCCGGGTTCATTGCTTTGGGCACGAAGATATACGCCCCGCGCCGAATGCGTACCTTGGCCGTCGTCCCGTCGTTGCTCAAGATCTCGGCGCCATCTTCATGCCTCGTTTTTAACGCCTCAGCAGCTTGCAGCGAGCGCTCGAACGGGGGGAGATCTTCCGCGGCGCCGACCTCGTGCAGCATGTTCCGGAGACGAGGGTCGAGGTTGCTTGTCTGGTCTGGATCGACGATGCGGATGCCCGTATGCTCTCGGATGCGGCTCTCCAGCTTGCGCTTCACGTCGGCGTCCTTGATGGGCTCCCCCGACTCGCACTCGACCCAGCCGGGGCTGATATTGACGCCGTTGTGGATGCGTTGCCGTTCGTACTTGATCAGTCCGGTCATCCACGCCAACTCGACGCAGCCTTCGAGCAGCTCGGGTGACATGACGGAGCTCAAGAGCTGGGCCATCTCGTTGGCCGAGAAGGTTCTGAAACCCAGCTTCGTCTCTGCCTCAGCAGCGATGGCATCGTTCAATCCCATTAGTCCGGTGCCTCTTGTCCAGCCGATTCTGACCGCGCAGAGAGATACGAATTCAGCCCATGACTCGCGGGACCACTTGGCCAGGAGGGCTTCCAGTCCGAGCTTAGACTCGACATAGAGCCCATCGCCGCCTATCTGACCGTAGTTGGTGGAAAGCGGTAGCAGGACCTGGGTGCAGTGGTTGAGGGTCTGCCGGCGTCTCTTGGAGGCCGCGACGGCTCCTATTAGTCTCAGCGTGTTGGTCAGCATGATGCGATGCGCGAGCTCCGACGTCGAGTCCAGGTCTTCGAGCGTCTTCCCCAGCTCTGGTAGGGCCGCAAAGGGCACCAGGTGGTCGATTTCCCACCCCAGGGGATCGTTGATGTACTCGACCAGGTTTGTGATGTCTCGGACGCTCGCCTGGTTGAACGGCAGCAGGACCAGCTTAGCACCCGGCTTAGCTACCTAGGCGTAGAGCTGCGAATACAGCTTCCTCGTGGCCAGCGTGAGACGGTCGTGCAGAGAGCCACACGCCATCCTAACTCGAGCAGCTATCGGACCACATGGAAGCCGATTGATCGTCTTCCGGCGCCAATGATCAAGGCCGTGCCGCTGCTGAGAGAGGTGCTGGAGCATTCAAGGCGCATCCTAGCTTCATGAAGCCGGGCTGTGAGCTCGATGTTTGTTTCCCAACCCCCATCTTTGTCTTTCGTACCTACTCGGGCCGCAGTATGCTCTGGGGGCGTGGAACATGAGCGTGTAGGAGTGGCTGATTGATCGGCAACGGGAGGTGAAGAAGACCCGACCATGTCCCAAGAGCCGTTGAGATCCTTCGCGCCCAACTTCCCAACACGTACTTCCTCGCAAAATATCTTCCCATCCTCTGTAACTATGCGTTCTGGCACCATGCGGCGATCAGGCGTTGCGGGGGCTGGCTCGCCGGTAGAGTCCTCTACCTAGCGATGAGAGAGAAAAAGGATGATAAGAGAGCTTTGTTTACGGGGCTAAGTTTGAGGTTTGGTGGCGCTATGGGATGGATTAATGTAGCTTTAGAATACAATCAGTCGCGTCTCTGCATTGTACTGCAACTCTTGGGAAGTGAGCCGTAAACCACAACCCTATCGAGGCCAAATTTAATCGAGTGGATCAGTTTCAACACCTTTACAGTTTGAGTAAGACGAGGCATAGCTCACTATTTTGCCGCCGTTGATGGGACGGGGAGATGATAACGGATTCAGAGAGCCCCAGTGTCAAGGCAGTGGACAAATGGTCCGGTTCTATAACGTCAGAACCAGTTTCGCCGTGGTGTTGTTGCAGTCGTAACAGGTTGCAGGTATTTAGTGCTGGCGGTTATTGCAAGGGGGAGATTGACGATCTGCACCTCCATTAGCCACCTCCACCAGCCAGTAGCAGTACGGTGATAGCGACACTGTGTAACCACGATCTCTAGCGTGTGTCGGACACAGTGCCGTCTTGCTACTGACACCTTATCTGTACCTCGTACAAAACATGTTCGGATGGATGCCTTTGCTGTTGTAACCCGCAACTTGGCAACATGCATCGTAGCACCGTCCCAAAGAGTATCAAGCGCCCGTCCCTATCTCTGTTTCCTCCAGCAAAATCTTGATTGGAATACGCACCACTTGATGCGGCTCGCCGAGTTGCATGCCTCGTCAACTTTCCGCACCGAATGATATTTTTACACCTCGGCTACGGACGTCGAAACTTCCGTCCAGCTATCAATTTCACCCTCCATTGTCTCCTCCATCATCCCAGTCGTCTCCATCTTCTCCACCGCAGTTCAACCCTTGGATACAGAACGTCTAGATTCCGTCAGTCCATACGGAGCACGGTCATGTACACCGCGTCGTCCGTCGCCAACCTCGTTGGCATTGATATGCAGAGCCCCATCTCACCCTCAAAGCGAAGAATGGATCTCCCAGGGATCTTGCCGGGGAAGCGCTTGTGCCACTCCCTGGCGGCAAAG
This sequence comes from Ilyonectria mors-panacis, assembly GCA_002991585.1. NCBI lineage: Eukaryota > Fungi > Ascomycota > Sordariomycetes > Hypocreales > Nectriaceae > Ilyonectria > Ilyonectria mors-panacis. The sequence goes on from PPHJ01000068.1 coordinate 1,144,279, forward strand.
AGCAGGTTGTACCGTCGCAGCTATCGCCAGGGGCCCGCTCTTCCGCCATCCTGTTTCGCTTCCCACGGCCTCCCGGCTTGCGGCTTGCCATGGGACGGAGACACGAAAACGAGAACACTCGAGCCTCTTGAAAAAATACCGCGTTCGCGTTATCGCGAGCCTCTCCATCCGTGTCCACCGCTCCCCCATCCTCCAGTCAATCCGTCCCCTCTTAATAAGGTACCCGGGGTTGAGTCGTCAAAACGGGGGTGAGCCTCCGGGTGGTGTCTGTCGGAGTAAGTCCGGGCCCACAACGGCTTCGAGCATGACGGAGGCGGTGTTAGACTGTTGATGCAGCCGGCAACTACAGCCGTGAGGAAGCTAGGCGACGTGTAAGATAAACGATTTGGGCATTCGGCCCAGATCCTCGCCGCAGAGCCAAGCACGGCAAGCGACATCCAAGAGCAGGTCTATGAGTGACTGTGAATCGGAATCGGGAAGGCATGCCGCAGTGTACAAATATTTAAGGCGTTTGAACTTCCTCGAAAACGGGAGTTCTCTTCATTTCCACCCAGCTCCTCTTATCCCCAGTTCACTATCACTAATATCCTCCACGATATCCACAAGACTGTTAGCATTTGTTTCCCCGTATTATTCACCATGGTCCCCTCCGCCATTACACCCGAGACGTCTCCAGAGCGTGAGATCCACGCCAAGAAGCCTCCCCAGGCCCGCTCCCACCGCAGTTCCGTCTCCTCTATCAAGTTGAACGACGGCAACGTCATCCCTCAGGTCGCCCTCGGCGTCTACAAGGCCCCCAATGGCCAGGAAACCGAGGATGCCGTCACTGCCGCTCTGGATGCCGGCTATCGACACATTGATTCGGCTGCTCGATATGCCAACGAGGAGGCCTGTGGACGTGCCATCCACCGCTGGCTCGAGCGGACTGGCACTCCTCGTGATGAAGTCTTCGTCTGCTCCAAGCTCTGGGACACTGACCACGGCTTCGAGGCCACCTTCAACGCATTGTGCGAGTCTCTGGACAAGTTTGGCCTTGACTACCTTGACTTGTACTTGATCCACTCTCCTGCGGAAGATGAGGAGAAGCGCTTGGAGAGTTGGCGTGCCCTCGAGACTGCCCAGCGTCTCGGCAAGGTCAAGTCGATTGGCGTCTCCAACTTTGGCGCCAGCCACATCGAGAGTCTGCTCCAGAACGCCCGCGTGGTCCCCGCCGTCAACCAAGTCGAGGTCCATCCCTTCTGCCAGCGCCAGGCTTTGGTCGAACTCTGCAACGAGAACGGCATCTTGATTGAGGCTTACTCACCGCTTGCCCGGGGCAACAAACTCCAGGACCCTACCATCTGCGCCATTGCTGAGAAGTACGGCAAGACATCTGCCCAGGTCCTGCTCAACTGGAGCGTTTCTCGCGGCAATGTCGTTCTGCCCAAGAGCTTGACCGCTCATCGCATCCAGAGCAACCTCGAGAGCTTTGACTTCAAGCTTGCCGCCGAGGATGTTGCCGTCATTAACAACCTCGAGGAGAACTATGTCACTGGCAGCATGCACAAGTCTCACGACTAAATGAATTTAATGACACTGCCCGGATGATTTCACGACAGCACCGGGATATGGTTAGATAGACCCAGGGGAATACCCATCCAACACATGGCAACTGAGATTGCTTGATGCAAGGATACACCAACCAACGCGTCGACCGTATGGGAGCACTGGGCCACTTCTCCGCGGTCTCGTCCGATTTCGTTTTTACTCTTGGGTTTACATGCAAGTATAATTAGAATAGGTCAGGAGTTTCTTTATTTGGAAAGGACCGACAATGCGGTGGCTACTGTTGTGGCACACACAGATAGATGCAGCACACAATAGACGTTAGAAGGAACCAATGATGACGTTTCCGTTAATCTTCATGCCGCTCAACCGGCCCGGTGCCACGCAAAACTGCATCGAGTGAGTTTCTACGGTTTCATGCAAGGGATCCTCGCTGGTGGATCTGGTGTTGTCGCACTTAATCATTCGCACCTAATCATTCGCGGTAGTTTGTCCGTCGGTAACCATGACGTACTTGCAGATTAGGAAGCGGCTCAAGGGATCCCGGGAGCCAGGTTGAAAAAATAGCAAAGGCCCACAAGGCGGGTCAGGATTCGCGGATGGCAAGTCGGCCATGCAGGAGGTGGCTCAGCCGCTCGCTGCGACTGCGGCTGGGCTGAATCTCCCCATCCCGTTCTCGCTTTCGCAGATAGACAGATCCTGCTGCATGTGATGGCTCACGTGATGGAACGCAAGCAACTATCGTGAGTTTGGAGGGGGGAGAACAAGGGGATGGAGAACCGGTGCGTCCGGTTCGTCATGTGATGTATGAGAAGCTGCAGATGGAAATACTGGGAGGGAACGAAAATCTGTAGCATTCTAACTGAAGGCTTCAAAGCGTATCTGCAACTTATATTCCTGCACCTGTCTGGACTGCTGAAATATGTCGTAGTTGCGCGTCGCTACATTGATTTAGAGCATCAAGGAACTGCTCCGACCGCGACAGTTAGCTAATGGACCTATCAGCACTTAAACCAACAACTCCATCTCCTAGACCTATCGGTCATCTAGTAAGAGACAACACTATCGGCGCGAGCATGTCATCGTCTATCAAGTTGGTCTGGTCTAACAGGGGTTCAGTAGTTGTCTATAGCGATTTCCAGTGTCTTTGGAATGGTATAGGGTAAGTGTATTGTGATGGGCATGAAACGACAAGGTGAGGGATGGGCCGAGTTGTGAAACCAAAGAGCTTAATCTTTAAAATTCCAAGGCTAATAAATTACCTTGGAAAGTAAGGGGAAACCATGTTGATTCCAGGATTTGTTCGTTCCTATGCTCTTATGCTACTCGTGCCAGCCCATAATGACACCCCGTCCGCCAACTCCATCCCAAAGCACAATCTTGGTCTAAAACAAAACACCCCACCTTTCATTTCATTCAATGCCATGTTCGCCTTGCTTCCCTCGGATCCTTTTCCTTGCGGTGCTTCCCACATCCCTACAGGGTCGAAGTTCGCATGATTCCACCTTCCTTGGGGCTTCTCCCGTTCCGGTAGCACCACAGCCGGCTGAGATCCTTTACCCTGACTTCGCCGGCGAGCTTCTTCTTTGAGAGGCCGTGAACCTCCACCGGGGTTGAGATTTCACCTGTGCCAAAGCCATGTGTGCCGGCCCAGCTGATCTCGAATGCCTCGCGGGCATTAGCCATCGCATCGCCTTCTTCGCCGATCTTTATGACTTCGTTCATGAACTCGTTGTTGTCGTCAGCTCCATCATACATTTTGGTCTTCTCGTTAAACTTCAACGGGAACATGCCGTCAAGGTAATGCTGGTTTAGCTGATGCCCTCCACGTCCATTGGCACGAGCGAACAGTCTGCCGAGAAACCGAGGAAGCTCTGGTGAGCCCATGCGATTCGTTGCAAAGTGAAGGACGCCCCACATGGCGACAAAATCGGTGTTGTGGGCGTAGTGTTCAATATGGCCAATGGCCCTATCCTTAGCAGCTGAGACGGAACGACTTGAAGAGAAAGATGGAGCCTTCTCCAGAGTGGGAGGGATATGAACCTTGATTCCCTGTTTGGTGTCCTGCGGGCTGCCGGCGGGAGATTCATAGGTCGTTTCGGTCATTACGGTCTTCATCGCGGTCCAAGGCTTGTGGGAGAGGACCTGGGATGTGATATGGCGATGTGGGTTGTTGAAGTGGTTCGCGGCATTGCCAAAGGTGTAAACCTCAAGCTTTGCCAGCAGGTCCTGGGGAAGCTCTTGCAAGAGCCAGTCAAGCACAAGACTGCCCTCGATTCCTCCTTGGGAGTGCAAAACGAAGATGACCTTGGACTTGCGAGGATCATAGAGGACATCCCTGACAACCTTGAAGCAGATGCGAATGTCTCCCGTTGCGTAGCCAAAGTTGCGTTGGATCAAGCACTCAATAACGTCAAAGACGACACCAGAGGTTCGGTTGTGGATTCCCAGAACTGGACGTCCAAAGGTAAGGGCGAGCCGGTTTAGGTTGCCCTTCATCCAGTGCTCACTGACGCCTTAGTTAGCATGACTATTGAAACGGTTAGAGAAATGGGAGACATACCCGACAGCGACTCCGTTTAGGAAGACCCATTGTTCGTGTGCGTGCTGGGGAAGCGCCTTGGCGTACTTTTCATCTGAGCAATATGTGTCGGTGTTTCCGTTGAGTAGCCTACAGAGGCCCCAGTTCACAGCCATGAAGGCAGCTATTCCCGCGGCCACCATCCACACCGGGAAGAAGACAGAAAATGGTAGGCCCACGAGGAACAGCAGCTGCAGGATTCCGAGGATGAAGTGGATGAAAATGCAGAAGAGATTGTCGGGGGTGATGGCCAGCTCGTTGAACTCCTTGGGCCCAGAGGGAAACAGCGGCCAGACGATCCATGGCAGAGCCCAGATGTAGACAAAGAAGTAGTAGACGTCCTTAACGAAGAGCCTCCAGGGGAAGTCGGTGTGAGAGTAGTCTATGACGGAGGACTCGCCCACCTGGGAGCGGTAGAACTGGGTGTTGGGAGTCATGACGGAGGAGGCGAGTATGGCAACTGGGGAGAGAGGCAGCGCCGACCATGCAGGAGGAAATTAGGAGGAAAGAAACAAAGAAAAGAGAGTAGAAAAGCAAGAGGCGGCCGCAGTTCTGAAGAGGACGAGGATGCTAGCAACGGGAGACTGGACCGGAGGCTGTAGCGAGTCTATAAATGCAGGGGAATGAATGGGCGTCTTGGTTTGGGAGAGAGTTGTCACATGTCGTTGGAAGCCACGAGGCTGAAGAATGATGAGGTGAGCGGAGGAGAGGCGGGAGCTGAAGCGCAGCGCAGCCCAACGCTCAGTCCGGATGCTACCACACAGAGGGCAGCCCCCTGTAAGAACGCGACGCCCTGGTAGGTGGCCTTGTAGGCAGCGCCGTAGGGCAGAGGGCTGTGCCAGAGGCCAAGGGTCGCATTACGTATCTAGTACGTAGTAGGCACAGACTGCGCAGAGGGCATTCGCTCCGCCTGGATGCGCCTTCTGGTCATCTGCGGCCTTGCGCCGAATGAGGCAGCGCCATGGCTCACGCCTCCGACTGGGCTTGGGCGCTTAGTGGCTTGGCTCGGCCACCACATCGCAGCGGCGTGTCTTGGCCTTGGGCGTTGGAGTCGCGAGTTGGGGTTGGTTGGGGAAGAATTGGGGAAGATAGCGGCGTCCTAGCAGCGCGCCACCGGCGGCCCAGGGGCTGCTGCCGGTGAGCGGGAAAAAGCAAAGTTGTGCGCGCGATGGTTCCTGTTCTGACGTGAGATGCAACTTGCATGCATTCGATTGTATTTGAAGATCCCCGACGTCCCAGTGCATTATCTGGCACTTGGCAAAGGTAACCCGAATACAACCCTCCGTGTTTCCCTATCGGCCTTTTCTCGTATTCCGCCGTAGATCTCACTTCCCGCCATCCGTCCATCTCATCTCATCCATCTGGCATGACCTCGCTGCAGATCGCTAGCCAATGAACTAATTCCAGTGGGTCGGCCCAGTGTGGCTTCGCGGGCCGCTCCCTACCTTCAGCGCCGACCCCGCTACTCCTCGCTGCAAGACATGACCGGTCCAGTGGGCTGGGATGAATTAGACGCCTGTGTACCAGGATCTGACACTTGGGATCTGCATTGTCTCGCCTTATAAACAGTAGTACTCAAATCAATGACCTTCAGCATCTCATTACAAAATTCAACGTCGCTAATGCTCGTAACACAGGATTCATTTCTTCATAGCCCTGCCATTCAGCTTGGCCCTCTGAGCCTCAACTTGCTGCATTCGCGCCATCTCTTCCATAATCAGCTTCGGTTCGATCCGCCGCTGAATAGGCCGACACAATCTCAATTTGGCGAGCAAGCCCCAAAAGCCGCCATAAAAGCAATAGAAAAGATTGATGCTTCCCAGATAAATCATCGGAACGATGCTCAAAGGGATGTTTCCTGGTCAAGGTTAGCATGAGCAGCCCACCAAGTTTCACAGGGCGTCTTACCGAACAGTCCCTCGCGACGGCTGATTGTCTGCCACAGTTCTCCGGTCAGCACGTCCCTCGCTCCCTCCCATTTCCAAGGCCCTCTCAGCCTAAATTTGGTGTTAAAGGACGCTCCGGCAGCCCAGATATACGGTAGCCTCCAGCCCTTGCGCGCCCCAAAGGACATCTTGAGCACTTCTGTGAAGCTAGGGGCGCAGTCCATATCCTTGGCAAGCTGGTACGCGTAGCTGTCATGCTCGACACCATAAGAGACTCGGGCGTCGGGCTTGTGGATAATGCGATAGTGCCATTCGTCATCTGGGTTGAGCGGCTTGGGGATGCTGTTGATGAGGTTCATGGTGAACAACATGGACTGCATCTCAGCCAAAGGAGGAATGGCTCCAAACCCAGGCCGAAGGAATCCAATAAAGCCCACCGTTGGGTCATCCGATTTCCAGATCTGTCTAACATCCGCATCGAATGCCTCTGGGTAAGCTTTGTGTCCGTCGTTGTCTGGGGCGTTCAAGAATGGAAACGAGGTAAGGTATCCAGTGGCCAAGATTATGACATCGGGCTTGATCTCCATGGTTTGAATGCGCTCCGCCTCGGGCCGTCCCGTGAGCGGAAAGTGAGCCACACCATCCTCTGAGATGTGGGAAGGAAACGGTGCGATATCGATGGTGCGAGAAGGTGGCGGTGGGGTCTCCGTGTTGAAGAAGAAACGACGAACTCGCGTCCAGAATGGCCAGGTCGTCGGCCGGTACGGGTAAGAGACGTAGTTATGGATCCGTTGCCACGCCTTGTTCAAAAAGACTACACAGACACAACGTCAGCGACACACCGAGGAAAACTAGGCTGCGAGAGACTCACGTTTTGAGACATGGAAGCGCTCGCCAAAGACCTGCCCAACAAACTGGTCGACACCATACGGCGACCCTCCGCAAAGCCAGCACCCAGCAGGCAACGCCACAAAGTGGTAGAAGTCCCATATCAGCATGCTATCCCGAACCATCGGATGGACATACATGGAGTCGAACAATGTGATTTGGCTGACATCCAGAGGTAGTTTGGGGGTAGTCATAGTCCTTGGCCCCAAACAGCCATGGGAGGAATTTCTGACCAGGGACTCTCTTCACAACTCGTCAGTCAAACTCTTCAAATCAAAACCACTCTTGGGATGAACTAACCTTGGGTGCGCCAATCCATCCATCGCGATGACAGAGGACTACCTTCTTAGTATCTGCAGTCACGGCGAGATAGCTGAGATCCGCGCCCGTCTCGCCGCTCCCCAAGATGACGACGGTGGTATCTTTTCCAAACTGCTCTCGGGTCTTGAACGCAGATGAGTGCATGACAGAGGGCACTCTCTCGAGACCCGGGATGTCAGGAATATGCGGAATAGCGTGGACGCCTGAGCAGACAGCGATAGCGTCACACTCCCACTCGACGACCTCGCCATCCGGCGTCTGGTAGGTGACTACATGGGCGCTGTTAACTCCTCGCCTAACCGACTTTACCGCCGTGCTCAAGTTGATGTGTGGCCACAGCTGGAAATGCGAAGCGTAAGCGTCGAGGTACTCCAGATACCTCTCGGTGGAGAAGAAGTCCGGCTCGTCGAGCGTCGGGCGGAAGTCAGAAAAGGTGGTCAGGTACTTGGACGAGACCAGTTCTCCATCCTCGAACGAGTGGTGGAAGAAAATGCCGCCAATCTTGCTGTAGGACTCGAAGAGCTTGACCTCGAACGGCGCGACGGAGAAGCGCTGGTGGGCCTCGAGGAGGACCTTCAGCTGGACGAGACCCGAGGGGCCACCACCAATGATTGCGACACGCATCTTAGCTGCGCAACTTCTCGCGAGCTTTTGCAAGGACGAACCGGAGTTGAGGCAATTGACCACGACGAGAATCCGGGATCAAGGTCGAGGGGGTCTTCGCAAGCGTTCCCGCCCGCCGGGAACCACCCCGGTCTTCTCCCATGCCAACCCTGTCCCGGGCTTCCCTGCTCTGCCCCAGTGCTCAATCCCATCTCGACTTCACCACCTCACCTAAGGCTAGCTCGGGCGGTCACCGGCACGAACTTTCTTACGCGGCGCGAGGCAAAGCGTCTCCCGGTGGGCCATGGAACTAGAACTAGCTAAGCGAGGGAGGCGTGAGTTGTCCGTTTGACAACCACCAACAACCGCCTGTGTGTATCTGCATGAACAGGTTCGAGAACCGGTGGTTGGCCCAGTGTTCGGGATTCTGTCAGAAAAGGGTCCGCTAGACTGGGAGCGTCCAGTTAGGACAGGGCGAGGCCTGCATCGGCAGATGGACTAATGCCGCCAGATGCTAGGGTGGTGTGATGACAGCAGTAGGGAGGGTGTTGTTTTGTCCGTACGAAGGACTGCGAAGCGTGGCCCAGAACGAGGGGATGGGGAAATCGGGAGCCAAAAGGAGACCCGCTGATGGGGCTTCTCTTGCAATTACCTAGGTACGTGGCGTGTTGATATTTACCTCCCCGAATTATCACCGCGATGGATTGGGCGGACGAGGTGTCTACAGTAGTTGGGAAGCGGTCGATGTAAGGGCGTTATAACGCTCTTTACACATATGCGATTGATCCCATAGCGCGACATTCACCCGTCCCCCAACCAGCTCACCAATAGACGACCGGGGTCCGGGGTACCTCGATTAAAGGACCACAATCCCTCCGACAAGTGATTTGATTGCTTGTAGATATGGAAACCTTTCTATTTCATTGCCAGCTACTGGTGTAGTCAATCAATTGACTATGTAGCTGTGGTTCTTGACGTGCTGCGATTTGCACGGCAAGGTACGAATGACGCCAATTTTGCGCACGACCCCTGCCGCGCCACCATAATTTCTTTTTTACCGTCCATCGAACCCTAAAATAAAATACGGAGTAATAAAGTACTATGTAAACCCCAGTTGTGAGGTTACATAGACTAATTATAGTTGGAATTCTTCAGACCACGTGTGGGTTGGATAGATTTGAGACATTGCGATAGTCCAATTACATGGTCTTGCTGTCGAGACGGACACATGAACACTTTCAAGGCAGGGCTAAAACAACCATCTAGTAATGACTTTCATTAGATCAATGCGATAAGAATCTCATCTAGACTATCTATTTCGCTAAGAATGAGTTGGTATCATCATAAATTGTGTTCCTCAAGGGCAATTGAGCCCAATGAGTCGGCTCAACCGATTTTGTTGGATTTAGTTCATTTCTTTTGCCTCTGCGGCATACACAGTGCTAGCAGCCTCGCCGTTGGCCTGGACCTCGGTCTTGTAGGCCTTGAACTTCCTGGCGGGGACGCCCTTTATGAACATCTCGTCAAGCTCCTCGAATGTTCGGTCAGCCGTCTCGGGCAGGCAGAACCACAAGTACACAAGACTGATGATGGCAAGGCCGCCGAAGATGAAGGACAACTTGGCGCCAAGGTTTGCCTTGTTGGGGTTGAAGAGGTAGGGGAGGACGAAACTCCACATCATGTTGAGAAGGTTCTGGGCGGCCAGACCGATGGCGATGGTCTTGACACGCAGGCGAGAAGTCGAAACCTCGCAGAGAATGGTATAAGCAGTAGCGCCAATGGTGACGTTGTACACCAGCACCAGCAGTAGACCAGAATCATAGCGACACTGCCCTTGATGGTACCGTCGGTGGCAGCAGCAGCCAGACCACCAGTGATAAACAGAATAAGAGTAAGGATCATCAGACCGTAGAAAGTAAGGTCGCGGCGTCCGACGCGATCAACGAGATACCAGGACATGACGTTTCCGACGAGGGAAATAACCTGCTGGACAATCTGAAGCCTGAAGCTCGCGGCAGTAGAGTAGCCAGCAAGCTGCATGTAATATGTTCCGTAGGAGGCGATAAAGGTGATGCCGCTGAGAGACTGGATGCAGAGGGGCGCGATAGAGATGATGGTTCGGCGGAGGTTGGACTTGCGGAAACACTCAAAGTACGTAGCACCTTCAGTCTCCTTCTTGACCTCCTCAAGAGTCTGGTTGATGGCGGCGAGGCGCTTGGCACCTTCTTCGCCCTTGCTACCAAGGCGAGCCAGAGCGGCAAGGGCCTTTTCTTGCTTGCCCTGAGAAGCCAACCACCATGGGGACCTATGAAGCATATTAGCAAGTTGACTCGCCATATCTAGAGATTTGGGTGACGTACTCAGGCATGAAGGGGACGGCAATGGTGGCAACGGCGGCGAATCCGTACTGAGCGCAGAAGATGGCGCGGTAGGCCCAGCGAGTCTCAAAGGTTCCAGTCTCGTTGACAACAAGAGCGACGATCAGGGGTCCAAGGGTGTATGCAAGAGCAGACAAGCAGGTGAGGAGACCACGAAGGGGCATGGGAGCAACCTCTCCAATGTAGGACACGGTGACGGAGGCCAGAGCACCGACTGAGAATCCATTGAGGAACTTGCCGCCGAAGAAGAGCTCGTTGGTAGTGGCAACAAACTCCATGGTGATGGCGGCGTAGGCAATAACGAGGCAGATGATGATGACGGCGCGGCGACCTAGCCAATCCGCAATGGTACCGCATCCGAGAGCGCCAACAACACCACTAGACTCTGCGTTAGCGTCGTGAACCCCAAAAACACAGTGGCACTAAGAAAAATTCGCCGACGTACGAAGCAACGGGCGCTCCCTGGAAAGCACTCTGCCATTTGGCAAAAAGCACATAGGTGCCGTCAACATTCTGGCCAAAGTCCTCGCGGAACTTGGGGATACTGATGATGTTGCCGGCGGCCTGGTTCTCGAAAGAGACGAGGAGCATGCACCACACGGCGAAAGAGACACCACACGCAGGCGAGGGGGTACTTCTTGATGGACTCGAACTTGCCCATTTCATGCTCCTGCTGGTTGGCCAGGTGGGCGAGGTCATTGTTGACGACGTCGTGGTGCTCGGCACCGACCTTTTCGGCCGTGGAAACAGGGTCCGCCATGGTAATTGATTGATGGACTTCTGGACAAGGGAAATAAGAGGAGGAGGAGGAGGAGGAGGTGGTGGTGGTGGCGCTAACTAACGACGAGGCGCTTGAGCTTGGAGTAGAAATTGGAGAAGTTGGAGCCAGCCCCAGACTACTTATACAACATTACCCCAGACCCCGAAATGGGTGTTGACAGGCGAATCTGGGGGTCTCCTCCCCCACAGCAGGTTCCGCACTCATCCCATGATTCCGTGGTAGTGGAGATGTGCCAATTTGTCGGGCACAGGGACACGCCATGTCCTTCGTCATTGCGCGACAGGTTTGCGGAGGCGCGTTTAAAGGTGCCTATTCAGGCCTACGGTCTGGGGTTCGCGTGGCCTGCTGTGGCCGCGGTGTGGCATAGCTCGCGGGCCTGAGTCGGCGAGGGTGGACCGGGAGATGGGGCCCGAGTCACGTTCGGGACAAGGATTTCAGCGCGGTGACCGAGTTATGCGTGGCTCCGGCAATAGCTAGTGAGCTACACGAGGTTGTCCGATCTCTCCCGGCCAAGGAGGGCAGTTCGATCCGGCTAGGGAGAAACGGGGAGGCAACTCGGAGCGTTCCTGGGACGGATCCTGTATGGCCCTGGATACGTCCTTGACGTCAACCTCTCGGCGATTTCGGAGATCGGCCCCTAACGCGGGAGGCGTTGTGCAAAGACGATGCAGACACGCGCCAAGGTGGAATGATGTCGAGGCGGCGCATGAACCGTGGCCTTAGCTTCTTGGCTGCTTGTACAACACGTTGCGAGGTGTCATCATGACAAGATCGTGGGTTTAATTTTACATTTGCTCCTTCTAACCCGCCGCTAAGCTGTCTACCATGCTTGAATTATGCGTCATAACCTTCTAGAAAAATGACGTCTCGTTATCATCTACAATCTGCACCTTGATGCAGCCGTTCCTGGGGTCTGACGACAGAGTCAGGCCCTCCAATGCCTTCTCCAGAGGGAAGACGTGAGAGACCAGCTTCTTGACATCCACCAGCCCTCCCTCGATGCACGCAATGCCTGCTGGCCATGTGTCCCGGTACCGGTTAATGAAACGGAGATCAATCTGGGGTTGTGGGTTAGCTCTCGCCTGTAAATGGAACATCAATTTCCGGGGGTAAATCTTTTTGCATACCTCAGCCAGAGACAAGTGCATGAATGGCAGATTGTTCATTATGGACTTGCCGACACCAATCACCATCAACAAACCACCTCTTCGCACCATGAAGGCGGCCGAGCACACGCTGCTCTCGATACCAGTGCACTCCAGCGCCACTCGCGGCTGGACGTACTCGGTCTCGCCAAAGAGCTTCCTCACAGCCAGGCCGTTCTCCTCGTTGCTCTTTGTGATATCGACCTGGTACGTCCGGACCGTCGGGACCATCTCTTTGGCAAAGGCCAGTCTCGTGGGCTCCACGTCGGTGATGACAATCGGGTGAGCGCCCGACGCGCGGGCACTGGCGAGGGCCAGGAGACCAATCGGACCGGCACCGCAGACAACGACGGGTGTGCCGATGGTGATGCGCGCCGTGTTGATGCCGTGGAGGGCAACGCTGAGGGGCTCGAGGAGGGCTCCTTCGGCGAAGGAGACATTGTCAGGGAGCCTGGCGAGGCGGCTAGTTAGTTTCAAAGGCCTCAAAGGACGCAACGAGAGAAGTTGATGACATACTTGTGAAGCCACTTGGCAGGATGGACCTTGTATCGCTGGAGCGTGCCGGCGTAGGGGTAAACGCCCGCGAACTCGACGTCCTCGCAGAGGTTGTACCGGCCGTCCAGGCACAGGAAGCAGTTCCCGCAAGGGACACCCGGCTCGATGGCAACTCTGTCACCTAAGATGAAATTGTGTGAGTCCACACTGCCGGCCGGAGATGTACTAAGCAGGCCTACCTGGTTTCAAATCCTTGACTGCGTCGCCGCATCGTATCACGACTCCGGCAGCCTCATGGCCGATGATGCAGTCGCCCTCGAAAACGAGCGACCCGATGCGTCCAGTCTTCCAGAAGTGAACGTCGGAACTAGCCAGCGCATCAGCAAAACGCCGCAAGCCAGATCAATCACACCAGCGGCGTGAAGCCAGGGATCAATCATATCATACCCGCAAAATTCCGGTCGCCTTGACGTGCACGAGCACCTCGCCGGCCTTGGGCGCGTACACGGGCGCGTCCACCGCCTTGAGGTTGTGGTCGGCCGTGACCTGGAGCGACGGGTTCGGCAGAGGAGCCTGGAGGATCTCGTGGGAGGCGGCGCCGTTGACCTGGCGCTTGAGGTCCTCGACGGAGGGCTGGTGGCCGTTGACGGCGGGCTGAGACTCGGCGATGGAACCCATTTTCGATGCTACTGACGGGTATTGGGCGTGATCTACGGAACGTCGAGGTGGTTAGGGAAGGGCAACGAAGACGGCAAAGACAACGAAGACGACAAAGGCAAACAATTCACGACACAGCTTCGCCTTAATCTTCATCCGCGCCCCAACGTCTCGCCGCCCATCATCTGCGCTGCATTCTCTGCAGGTCAGCCGGAGTCGACAGCAAGCCAAGAGTGCATCGCCCTTCCTCTTCCAGCGAACGGCACTTCCGAGCCCTCTCCCAGCCCTCTCCCAGCCCTCTCCCAGGCCCCCTACGACCCGAGCATCTGTCACCGGGTCTGCAAAACTCCACTGCGAGCCGGGGGCATGGGCGAATGCCAATTTCTCCAGTGGGCGCCACCATCCCCGCAGTTCTACCCCGTCGTCCCACATCTTCGGCACGCTTGCGGGGACGCGCCAGGGCAGGTGTTTAAAGTTGCCTCATCGGGAATGCCCTCACGATGCTTGGCTAAAACCCGGGAGAAGTACGGCCGCTCGGCTGCTCCTGCGTCGCGAGGTCATGCGTCCAGCTGGATATAATGGATGCGATGTCATGAGAGGAGGGGGCAGAGAGCATCAGGGCAAGTGGACGTATCACCACAAGACACTTTCCAACATGGCCACCGACTCGTCCAAGCTGCAGTCCTTCCCCTCGAAGCCGCGGGTCTTCATCCTGTCGGACATCTCCAACGAGCCCGACGATGCAGAGTCGCTTGTTAGATACCTTCTGTACTCCAACCAGTTTGAGACTGAAGGTCTTGTGGCTTGCTCCTCAACATGGATGAGGGACAAGGTCTGTCCGCAGGACATGCACAAGATCGTTGACGCATACGCTGGTGCCGTCGACAATCTGAACAAGCATGCCCACCCAGACTTCCAGTATCCTTCAGCAGCGTACATGAAGGGTCTCATCAAGCCTGGTGCACCTGTATGTGCATTTTACCCATCTACTAAGAGAGCCATCTTCTAATCGCATCAATTGCAGGTTTATGGATCCAAGGCCGTCGGTCATGACATCCCCCTAAGTGAGGGCGGCGAGCTACTCCTGGAGAGAATCACAGCTCCCTCCGAAGACCCTCTTTGGATCTTATGCTGGGGCGGCACCAACGTCCTTGCCCAGGTCCTCTTCAGACTCAAGGAAACTCACTCCGAGAGGGATTTTACTGTCTTGAGGGCGAAGCTCAGAGTCTATGCCATTTCCGACCAGGACGACACTGGTGCTTGGATCCGCAACACCTTCCCTGATATCTTTTACATCGCCTCCGTGCACGCATGGAATCAATATGGCATGGCTACTTGGACCGGAATTGCAGGTGACAGGTACTACGGCTTTGACCAGGGAGGCCCCGACTTCTCTAAGCTCTCCAAGAAGTGGCTCAAGGAGCATGTCCAGATCGGCCCTCTGGGCTCAGCGTACCCCAACTACCTCTTCATCCCCGAGGGCGACACTCCTACTTTCCTGTACCTTATCCAGAACGGTCTTGGTGTCCGCGAGCATCCCGAGTACGGTTCCTGGGGAGGGCGCTACGGCCTCACTGATATTAGCCCCGACGGCCTGGGCAGCAAGCATTACAGCGATGTCTGTGATGTCGTGGTCGGCCAAGACGGCAAGACCTACAAGACCAACCATGGCACCATCTGGCGCTTCCGAGATGCTTTCCAGAACGACTTTGCTGCCAGGATCCAGTGGACTCTGGACTCATCCCTGGCATCTGCCAACCACCACCCCATCATCTCCCTTAACGGATCCTCCGGCTCTGAACCTGTCTACATCTCCGCCGAGGCCGGTTCTACCCTGAAGCTCGATGCCACCGAGACTTATGATCCCGATGGCGATGCTCTTACCTTCAAGTGGTGGCAGTACCGCGAGCCCAGTGCCTCGCAATGGTTTGCATTCCTCGAGGTTGAGGAGATGAAGTTTGAGAAGAAGGATGCCGAGGGCCGGGTCATTGAGCTGACGCTCACCGCCCCCGACAAGTGCTGTGTGGACCTGATGACCCGAAAGCCGGCCGCAAAGGGCCAAGTGCTGCACATGATTCTCGAGGTCACGGATGCCGGGTCGCCAAACTTGACGAGCTACAAGCGAGTGGTGATTCAGACGACGAATAAGGAACTTAAGGGTGGAGGCGGTAGTAGTGACAACATTGGTGATGCGATGGAGGAACTGATGATTTCCTTCGGCATGTAGACAACTTGGTTGAAAACAACCATAATCATAAACCATGAATGCTATAACGAAGAAAGAAATTACACGAATTATTTACGAACACAGTTCAAGGATGCCCCATGTTTGATGTTCATAGTGGAGCCCAAGTGTGAAATACGTCAACAATTCGCGAGAAGACCGGACCAGCTAAATCAACCGCTACGAAGGCTGGCGCAGGAAGTTTGACAACTTCCCAAGGTATAGGTATACACCGGCCTACAGTATAATACAGTGCGTAAGCGGTGTCTTTCAATACCTACCTAACCAGCCCCTTAGATCTTTATTATTTAGTACTTAGGTAATATACTAAAGTTCAATTCCTATTTCTCAAAGTAAGGGTTTACTGCTATTGCTTGCCTTAGGTGGTTGATCGGTCGCAGATTATACTGTGTGGGGGCTGTCCTGATACCATTTGAAGTTGTCAAACTTCCTGCGCCAGCCTTTGTAGACAGCTATGAAAACCGTGCTGCAAGATGGATTTTAATTTGTAAAATGGTCAAAGCTGCACAAAAAACATTTATCTCAAATCATTGGTTGGTGGGCCGTTGGCATCTCTTGTCATTATTTATTTTTCATCTATCTCGTGTCTATTTTATTTAAATGCCCCAGCTTAACTGCTTAAGCGAAGATGCGCAGGGGGTAGTTGGGCAGGTAGAAACCGGGGTCGTTGAAGCGCAGGCCACGGTCAAGGCCGGAGATGCTCTCAATCTCCTCTTGGGTCAGGTCGAAGCTCAGAACATCCAGGTTCTGGGCCAGGCGGCCGGGGTTGTTGGACTTGGGGATGACGGCGATGCTGCGCTGGGTGGCCCAGCGGAGCAGGATCTGGGCGGGCGTCTTGGTGTACTTGTCGGCGAGGTCCTTGATGACCTTGGTCTCGAGGAGGGGCTCGACGTCCTGGGTGCGCTTGGAGAAGATGCCGGGGAGCTCGACGAAGCTCTGGGGGCCGAAGGAGGAGTAGGCCGTGACGGCGATGTTGTTCTCCTGGGCCATGGCGATCAGGCCGGGCTGCACGAGGTAGGGGTGGTGCTCGATCTGCAGGGCGGAGATGGGGTGGCGGGCGTAGCGCTGGAGGTCGTAGAGACCCTGGGCCTGGAAGTTGGAGACGCCAATGGAGCGGGCGATGCCCTCATCAACAGTGGTCTCGAGAGCCTCCCAGGTCTCGCGGATGGGCACGTTGGCGACCTCGACGGTCTGGGCATCGTCCATCCACCAGGCCTTGACAGTCCGGTTAGTCGAGTGACAAGCTGACGGACGAGCAGGAAAAGCTTACGGGGAATCGTCGAGTCTCGGGCTCAATGTACTTGAGGGCGACGGGGAAGTGGATGAGGTAGAGATCGATGTAGCCGAGGCCCCAAGCCTCGTTCTGGATCTTGGCCATCTCCAGGGCGTGCTCGCGGCTGTGGTAGTTGTTCCACAGCTTAGTGGTGACGAAGATGTCCTCGCGCTTCACGAGGCCCTCGCTGATGGCACGGAGGATACCCTCACCGGCCTCCTTCTCGTTCTGGTAGTCTGAACAGAATGCATTAGAACCGGTGTTTGTAGTTGGGTGAGGGGTATGGCAGTTGAGGCAGTTGAGGCGGTTTCGGGGTTATGAGAGCTCGATATGTAGGAACGTACCGTAGGCACCGTCGAAGAGGCGGTATCCAGCCTTGATGGCCTAGAGGGAGCCAGTCAGCATTAAGGTCCAGAAACAGCTTTTCATGGTGAATATTCGCTCTCACGTACGTTGTAGACAGTCTCAGCGGCCTGGGCAGCAGGGACCTTCCAGAGGCCGAAGCCAACGAGGGGCATCTCGTGCCCGGAGGCGAGCTTGGTGGTAGCGGGAGCCATTGCGTCTGTGGTTTGCGAGTGAGGGAGTATGATCAATCGCTCAAACAGAATGAAGAGCAGCCCTCCACGCTGGGCATTCCGCCTTTATTGCAAAAATCCACCCCGTCTCCATGACAGCCTCTGCCCCTCCATTATGATAATCGTAACTGCACCCGAGTCAGTTGAATCACAGTAGTCGCGGCGCTAAACACTTCCGGACTCGCCGCCGGTGTCCCACACGGGGAGCGTCTAGAATTACCCAAAGGGGCAACATCGGCCACACCGTGCTCCTCGGCCCCCGGAATCCCAAGGCTTCATCTTTCCCCGTTCGGCGCGCCCTCTCTTTCTTCCCCCCTCCATCCCACATTTTTCCCCCATACGATGCCAACTTGACAATGGCCGATGCGGGCTCCAAGACCCGCCTGCGAAGGACGAGGACAGGTTGTTTCAAATGCCGCATGCGCCGACGGAAGTGTAAAGTCCCAGGCTGATCGACCGGAAGGGAGACACCGCGCGTGTCATCATGACGACTAACACAACTTGTCAGGCGATGAGGGTAAACCATCGTGCCGAAGATGCGTCGACGGCGGGTTTGACTGCCAATACGGCACGCGCCTCTCGTTCTTGGAGAAGAATGCAAAGACCTCGACCGCTTCGGGCTCAGAGCGCGTCACCAAGCCGGCGTATGGCAAGCTAAGAGTGCGTCGCTGTCGCCAAGATCCATGCGTCCAGCGCATCTTGCATGAGTTCCCGCTGACGGCCCCTTGCAGTTCGTCGTGCCACAGTCCGTGACGGCCCAGGAAAACATTCAATTTCAGGACGACGATGCGCCTTCGCGCGACTCGGAGAGCACGCACACTCTGCCCAAACCAGGCCAGACGCTGCCAGAGGAGATTGGGAATCCAGCCGAGCTGCTGACCCAACCGCCACAGCCGCCGGCCCTGATCAGTCCTGCGCTGGAAAATCTTGCAACGCCATCCCCAGTTGGCCAAGGAAATCACGACTTGGCCGGTCCTGGGAGCTACACGGTTGGGATATCCCCTTCAAACGCAGCGTACGAGACCGCCTTGGATGGATTGCTGTCGCTGGGGCATGACAATTATGCGCCGGCACCGGTGACGTCCCAAATCCTGGAAAGCGAAAGCTACTTTGGATCACCGCCAAACCCTCACCCCGGATTCTCTCCCAGTCAATTGGAAACGGGGAGCAAGCCATCGGCAGCTGCTTTTCAAAACTGTGCTTGCTCATTTGCCCCAAGATCGGGCGGTACAGCTTTTGCGACACTATCGATACAACATTGCGCCATGGGTATGTATTCCAAACAAGAAGAGACAGACACTCCAGTGCTAACAAATGTTGCCAATTAGTTGGATATTGGCGATGCAGCCCAAACGTTTGGCCTGTTGGTCCCACGTATTGCTATGGACTCGATTCTTGTTCTCGACTCGCTCCTTGCCCTTGCCATGACGACCCTCAATGAACAAGTCGACTCGAATTTCGGGGACCAATGCATCGTCCCACCCGATCTGAACGGACCCAGCATCGACATTCTACACAGCGCTCTGGCGTTTGGCTTCATGGCTCTCCGTCGACATGTTGTGGTGGCACCGACATCGTGGCAGAGTCCATCCAAGCACATTAGTTTTGGGTTGGTAAACTCGCCTTCGTTTCAGGAGCATTATCCTGCAGTCAATTTAGCTCTATCGTGGATGATGCTGAGACTTGGTAATTAATGCCTGACTTACCACCATGAGACTACTTATTAACCAATTCTTAGAATTGAGCGTTGGGCTCATGAATGGTTCCCCGGTATCCATCCCGAATCTCCTATCATACAATGATTCGTCTCCCATGTCTGGAATGTGTCGGGAGTCGCTCAAGTACGACCGCGAGCCGATACTTTTGTGTGCCCAAGTCCTCAACCACTGCTTTGGACAAGACCTTCCTTCCACTCCGGGAATGCACCTCCGTCCATCCGCCGCGCAAAACTGGAAATCTCTCTTGGAATCCCTAAACATGTGGTACAACAATCGCCCTCGGGATTTTAAACCCATGTGGGAGGTTGAAGAGAGCGAGGAGCTATTCCCTCTTGTTCTCTTCACCAACGGAGCGGCGGTGCTGGCCAATCAGCTCTATCATACATCAATGTTGCTATTGCTTCAGAACAGGCCTCGAACTCTCCCGAAAGAGCATGGGCGATCCGTTTTGATATCCCCACTCTGGCATGCCCAGCGAATCTGTGCCATCAGCCTGAACAACGACACGACGGCAAGCTGGGACTTCAGCCTCCTTGCCTCGCTGTATCTTGCCGCCAAACGCATGACGTACGAGCCTCAGCAACATGCTATTCTGCGTGGCATCGACCGCATTGGTTCTTTGACAGGTTGGAATGTGAATGCACTCTCGGCGCAGCTTGTGCAAGAGTGGCAGCCTGGTTAAGCTTCTTGAGAAAACTTGTAGCCAAATAATGAACGCAATGTTTTCATGGCGGTTTATCGAACTTTGTATCCCCAAGCATTCTCGAGATCGGCAATACGCCAGCATGTTGCCCAGCCAGTCATTGCTTCTATGCTCTGAATGAGCTTTGACAAAAGCAAATGCTCAGACTTGTGGCTAAGAAGCCTTCCAGCGATCCACAAAGGCTGGATGGCGTTGTTCAGGCAGCCTTGGTGGGGATTCGTCAATGAGATGCCGCAAATGCATTTCGCATGCCAGATTGCAGAACCCGTATGTCCAACATCGAGTTTGATTTCTCGAGGTTTCGATCCCAGGAGCAAGGTGCAGGCGGTATGGTACAGCTGATTGGAGGAAATACCAGCCCAGTGGACAAAGAGGATTTGGGAAATGGCCGGCTGTCAATTGATTTGACGGGCACAATTTCAGGAGGTCGATCTTGAAGCCAAGCCTGGAGATCATGCCAAAGGCGGAGCCAACGCCTTTCAAAGGCGGCAGAGTCGCATCCGTTGCTTTCTCCAAGTTCCACGTAGCGAGTTCTATCAGCAACGAGCTCACAAACTTTGGAGCATAAATAGACTGAGTAGTTTGCGTGCATGTCTGGGGACCGGTGCTCTCGGAAGAGATTGGCAGCGGAAGCTGGGTCAGCGCCGGCAGGGAGCCATTTGTTGAGAGACACGATTGTGCCCTGCGTTCCATCAGAGATTAGAGCTCCGCATAAATCTGTAAAGCATCAGTCTCGATATCTCGATGTCAAATAACTGACAACTCTTACCCATTCGTACGTAGCACCAGAAAACTGCCTGAAGCAAACCGCCACTAAACCCATTGACATCAAACGCGTCAAATAGGGCTGCACAGCCCTCGAGATGTCGACGCCAGTCTTGTGGGCTAGCCGACATCATCTCAAGGCAGCACAGGATGACGCAAATTGGGATGATGGTGAGATCCCGGGCCTGTAGCAGGGGATTGAGAAGTCGGATGGCCTCCTGGTAGAGCTCCAGGCTGTCAAACGAGTGCTGCTTGGATTCCTTGCGCTCCATCTGCCGAGCTGAGAGGGCGAGGATGGCGTAGAGGAGAGCCGGGCATCGGCGTGCAAGGACGGGGACTTGCACGGTGAATGCTCGCTCACTGTCGAACATATCAAGCTGCATCGGTTGGTCAGTCTGGGGAGCGAATGACACGCCGGAATTGAGGAGCTTACCCATGGGGCTACTTCAGCAACGTAGTTTTTCAAATAGGCCAGCCTCCGACCAGATGATAGAGCGGCCTTGATCTGGGCCTGGACCTCAAAATCTTCACCAGGTGGACCATGTTCTCCCGGAACAGGGGAGGTCTCGCGTGAAGGCGCAGCTGTCTGGGCAGTATTGAAGATGAGGCACCGGAGCTCTTCCTGGTAAGCGAGATATCCAGGATCTTGGACAAACTGGTCGAGGGGCCAGCTATTTGATGGAGAAGACGAGTTGTCCGTCATTGAGAATGGAGTCATTGTGATGGTAGTGAGGTGAGGGGGGGAACCGAGGTTCTGGTCGTCCACAAGCCCCGAGACTCTGACGAAGTGCCAGTATACCTTTTCAGGTGCTAGGAAAACGAGATACGAGTCCTTTCAGGCGGGGGAAGGCGGATCTCGACAGATTCAGCAGATGTTACAGGCATCGAGTCAGATGGGCTGAGAGATGGAGATGAGTCCAGGGTAGGGAATAACGCCTCGGTGTACATGGTAAAAGGTGTGAGGTCAGGTGCGCCCGTGCAAGTGCCAGGCGACGACTGTCTGGACGAGGCTAAGCCAATCCCTGCGCGTGCGGGGGTGGATGATTGCGGGGAACAGTGGGCGCCTTCTCCAGAAGACAGGCCGTTCAGTGGCACAGTGGCACAGTGGCACTAGCTATTACGCTATTGGTCCACTGGGGCCATTGACTCGCCACCACTGGGCCACTGGGGGAAGCTTGGGTGGGATCTTTCGCGTTTGTTCCCGCACCGAAGCGGAATTGAGTCGTTTTCTTTTCCGGCTCCACGTACGTACTTTCGGGTCAGGTGATGCGCTGCTGGTGCCGACATTGTGATAGTGGCGCCAGACGCGCAGTACCCACGAAGCACGCTCTCTGGATTCGCTGGTCAGATCTAGATCCGGCTGCCCACGAGTCCACAAGGTTCTGACTGGCTCAATGGCAATCGCTGTCGCTGGCTTCCCTGCGCGGGAAGCATTGGAGGAGACATGGCCAGACTTGCCCCAATGGGATACCATTTTCTTCGCGAAGCCTGTCAACATGCAGCTCCTCTGGAAATATCTGGGATCGTCCGAGCGCTAAGCCAAATGTTTCAGCCTCGCTCTGCAAGGGGAAACCCCAACTCGACGTCTCTTTGGCCAAGACGCCTGCAGCCTGCAGCCTCATCATCATTGATGTGTATTTTTCTTTGTTTTCTTTTATCTAAAAATTAGTCTCGTGTGCCCGCAGATGAGCAAATGATGGCATGGCTCCATAGAAGGACAGACGGCAGTACCTATACATTCGACCGGCGGGAAGCCAGGCGTCGAGGTTGGCCAGAGCTGTTTTGAGGCCTGCCTCGTCGTCACAGCAATGTCAATTGAGCGGACGTGGGAGGTGCCACGTCGATGTGATGCATCACGCCGCGTGCACTTTCGGTTACATCGCTGCCCAACGAAGTTGCGAGCATGCTGGAGTAATAACACACTGCGTGACTCGTTGCCGTGCTTTTGAGACGGCTAGAGCTGCGGATGCATCGTGCGTGCAGCCGAAGTGTATGTTCTGGCACAATGAGATTGGATGCCGACCCGATTGATAAAACAAAGTCAAAAGTAGCAATGCCGCGATCTGCACGGCGTGTCCCGTCAATCGTCCATCCATGGAAATGGAAGCAATTTCCCCTAGTCGACCTGGGTGTAGAAGTAGTACTATGTAATCCAGGGATCTGTGCAACCGCACGGAGACGGTGGGCTAAGGGGAAGGGACCCAACAAGCCTTTTTTTCACGCCGGCAAAATTCTATCCCATCGTCGACCTGCTTCAACAGACCATGGCGCCGTAGCTTGGAGTTGCTGGTGGCCGGTGCTCTTGAGCCATGATGCCTTTTCTCCGTCACCCAAAAGGCCCCCAATTTGCACACCAGCGAGGCACATCTCGCGTCGTGTCACAGGCGTCGTGCATCGTCGAGTTGGCACCACGGATGGCCCGCTGGCGATTGCCGATGCTGGTGGACGTCCCTGAATCCACTCACCCGCGGACACCCAGCATCCATCACGGCCACTGAACCAACTGAGCCCACTCAATCCACCGTTGCCTCCACCGGGCACATGGTGTCGCCAGGGGCTGTCTGTGTCCATGACCTGATCCGCCCGTCTGCAGTGCACCCTGTCCCATGTGCAACCCTGTGCAAGCCTGTTCAACCTTGTCCTTCCAGGCGTCTTCTCAGACATTGATCCAGATTGGAGCCAAATGGAACAAGCCGCCCACACACGCGCAGAAGGAAAAAAAGGGGCCACCCACTCACAGGCGTAGCCTCACCGCCCACCCAACCCACCGGGCCGGCCTCGCATGCCCCTTTTGGGACTGACGCCAGGAGAGCGAGCTTCTGGTACCTAACTTAGATGAGCTGCGGCGAGCTGGGACCAGCGTTCGGGGCGCGTTTCTTCTGCCAGGTTCATCTTTTTTGTGTCTGACTGCAATCATAAAATCAACCACGGGCAGCACGGGCGACGGACGGGAGTGACGTTGATGGGAGTGGCCCTTTCCACCGGGTTTGTTTAGCTGGCATCACCCTTGTGATGAGCTTTCGATAGTCTCGACCGGCGAGCGTTGGCGTTGCTTCCGCGCATCGTCAATCTCGGGCTGGCGTGCAGCCGTGCAGCTTTGCAGCTGTGTTATACCCCCCCTTGATGCCCCCTCGTGGTGCCCAGCTTGTGATAGACGAAAGCTGTGGGCATTGGCAGCGGCAGCGGCAGTGTCGAGTTCAGGTGGTAGCGGCGGTGGTGCGGATTCCCAGCGAAGGTACAAGCTCGTTTGGATGCAAATACGCAGCTCGCCTCACCGTCGGCTCACCATAGCTTGACCACCTGCATCTGCACTCCTCCTCCGGCCGAGCGTTTCATCTGCAACTCCCTCTTCTCCATCCGTGATTCACCATTGCACGTCTTTTCCCCATTGACGACCTGGCTCCGTTGCCCCCGTTCCATGTACTGTACATCTTCAGGGTCCTGTGCGATCCAAACTTCCAAAGAAGGCCCGCGTCGGTCCTGTTGGCGCTACTAGACTCCTAGAGTTCGCAGCGCTGCTAATTAACTCCATCCAACCCCTGCGTCGCACCCTTGTCGCGCGCCCCCCTTCTGCCTCTTCTTGGTGCTAGAGTCGACAACGGGGGCTCCTAGAGGGTCCTAGGTCGAGAGCGAGTGGCCGTAGAGTAATTGCTCGTGCAGAGTACATAGTCGATGTACGTGCGTGCGGCCTTGCGTACGTACCGCATCTCCCATCGCGCGAGCCCAACAGCGACGGACTTGTCACGTCACAATTCCTCGCCTGCGTTGTGGCTGTCAATCCCGGGACTCGTCTCGCCTCGCCTCGTCGAGCGCGGTTCCCAGCAGATCCCGATCCAAACAAAAGCCCCCAAGCTCCCACCCCCGTGGACTGAGTCCCACAATGCCTTCGACGGACAATGCTCGCCGCTGGACTCGTCGTCGAACTCGCGCGGACCTGATCATCAACACCTCGTCCTCCCTTGCGTCGCCGTCGTATTCCTTCCCCAGAGACGCCGCTCCGCAGCCGCAGACGCCGCCGCCAGCAGACTGCAAGCCGCCGCCGGCCCTGTCTAAGTCACACCCCGACGCAGATAGTCGGGCGCTTAGTAGATTGCCGTCCTCCTCCCGCCACACACATGAATCGTTTTTAGACAACCCGACTCCCGTCGAGGACGACATGGCTGACCGTCTGCCTCGCGCTACCCAGCGGGACTCGCACGACCTCTCGCTGTCGCCCAGGAACGTCACCCGTGACTCTCTTGTCACCAACATGCTCTTGTCGCTCGACCAGTTTTCCATGGCACAGTTGGGCGACAGGTTCGACAAACCCGACAAGCACGAGAAGCACGACAAGTACGGGCCTGGACCGCGATCACATACCTACGACGACGCCGCGCCCCAGTTTGGCGCCGCGGATCCCCAGAGGACGTGGACTGCCACCTCGTCCATCAACGGCGCACGAGTCAACGGACACCAATACTCCTACAGCTCCGACCTGGAAGCTGCCGACGACTCCAGCCGCCTGTCCAGCCAGCAGTCTCGCGGCCGACGCAGCAACAGCAGCTCCAACTTCCAGTCGGGCTTCACGCGCCTCAACAGCGTGCGAGAGTCGAGCCACCGCACGCAGCAGCCAGGTCCCACGCGGGCGATGCACTCGCGCGGCGGCAAGCCAGGAAGCAAGAGCAGCAGCACCACCAGCGCCAGCGTCGACGCCGGGTACGCACAAGTCCTCGGCAGCCAGCGCTGGGCACGAGGTTTCGGACGATCAGCCAGCTTCGACTACGGACCCGCACCGCCGCAGAACAACCCCGAGCCGGCGCCATTCCGAGTAGAATTCCCAAACAACTTCCTCGCCGACGAGTACGACGCTGCCCCGACCCCGACCGTCCCCGGAGGCCCTCGCCGCGAGACCGCGAAACCCATAATGCAACCCTCCGTGCCGCCGCCGCCGCCGGCTCCCCTCGAACTTCCGCCCCTGGACCATAAACGCAGCAGCCGGTCGTTGCGGAGCGTCTCTGCCCGTAACAAGAGCGGCAGCAATCTACGAGAAACGGCCCCTGCCGTGCCGGCATTGGACCTTGACTCAGCACCTGCACCACATGTCGGCTATGAGAAGGCCAAGGATCCGGCCGTGCACAGCTCAGCACCTGCAACTGCACCTGCACTTGCGCCCGTGAAGGAGCGACCTGGTTTTTTCAGACGGGTCTTTGGCGGCGGCTCCAAGAACAACTCGCACAACTCACACAACTCACATAACAGCCACAACGACGCCTCCAACTCTGCCCACTCGTCCCCGGCTGTCGATCACACTGCAAGCGGCAAGATGCATGGGAGTTCCTCCACGCCTCCCTCGCGCGACACCTCGTCCTCCCACTCCCATCACCCGGTCTTGCAGAAGAAGCCCTCGTCCTTCTTCCGCCGCCGCAAGAAGTCCGTCACCGATGACCCTCCTCCTCTGCCCACCTTTCCCACACCGCCGATGCCACGCGTCGCCCCCATCAATCTCGCTGTTGGAGGGGATAGGGTTGTTTCTTTGCCTGAACAAAGCCCGGTCAGCAGCCTGCGGAAGGTCATGAACCCGTACCTGCGTTCGGCCGCGGGCGCCAATGGCCATCCCGCAGGCCAAGGCCCCTCTCCTCTGGCTGACATCTCCAACCTCTCCCACGAGCTTGACGATGACGACATTGACGACAGGGTTGAATACAAGCGAGAGTTCTCCCCAGACTACTCACCCAGCCCCAACGCCAAGATCCGAGCTGTCCATGCCGATTCGGACGATTACCATACACGGGGAACTGATACTCCCTCGCGCCCACCCCTGGAGCGACCTATGAAGGGTATGGGGACCCGTAACAACTCGTTCCTGGACCTCGACGGTGCCAGTGATAATGAGGATACCCGTGATAGCCCATCCCACCGAAGACTTTCCGCCAAGACAAGAGATAGGACCGGTGATACCACACCCCGAGGACGAGTTTCTCCCCGACCTGCGAACGACAATACAATCAAGGGCAAGAAGTCTTTCCATCGAGTCGAGCAGACTGATTCCGAAGATGATCCCAGCCGTTCGAATCTGGCGTTGCCCATTGAAGGTGCACGGGCGACGAGCCCCGCCGGCTCCGTTAGCACCGGCACGGACTACAAGTCGGCTCTTAGTGCTCCTCCGAGTGTAAGAATCGAGGGCTCTGCCGATCCTAGTCCCAAGGCGCTGGGAACTTTCGATTCCATCAAGGCTAAGCCACTTGATGAGCCCGAATTCGTCATTGGTGACCCTACCGAAGACGATCGACAAAAGGCTCAGAAGATCTACGATGGCAACGAAGACTTCATCCAGAAGTTGAAGGCTGCTGCTTGGATGGGCGAGGAAGGCCCAATCAGGCAACGGACTCTCCAGGCTTACATGGAACTATACGATTTCACGAGTCAGAGTATTGTCTATGCATTGCGGCAAGTATGTGGGCGTCTCGTGTTCCGTGCTGAGACACAGCAAGTCGATCGAATTCTGGTCGCCTTTTCCAAGCGATGGTGCGACTGCAACCCCAACCATGGGTTCAAGGCTACTGGTAAGAGCATCTGCCCCCATTGCATGTCAGTGAGACTAATCATCTAAATAGATGTCATCCATACCATCTGTTACTCCATCATGCTCCTTAACACCGATTTGCACATGGCCGATATCGAACAGAAGATGACCCGCAGCCAGTTCGTGAAGAATACCATGGGAACCATCACGCAAGCCGTTATTGAGTCGGTGCCCGATGCCTTTCATCGCCCCAGCGTCCTTCCTGGAAAGGATGGCATGCTGAACGGCAACGAGAATCAGGAACCATCCGCGGAGCATGACCGGAGGTCTTTCAGAAACTCTTTCCGACCCCCTCCTCGCGCTGATTCTGGTACTTTGCCGGCTGAACTCGATGATGACTGCGGTCCCCTGGTCAAATCACAGTTCAATGGATCCAAGAAGGCTTGGGAAGAGCAAATCGAGGTTGTGCTCAAGGGCATCTACACATCTATTCGGGATCAGCGTCTGCCCCTCTTTGGCGCTGAGCCTGAGAAGAATCTCAACATGCCGGGTTCTAGCAGCGGTGGTCTCTCCGTCATGGGAATGCTTAAGAGGACCCCTAGCGTCCTCAGCAAGGCGCCTTCTGAAAGCCAACTTTCCATTCGCGGACGTATCCCTGAGAATGGCCGGGCCAATACAGCGAGATGGAACTCCAAAAGCCGGTCACGAAACGGGATTGGTCGTAATGGCTTCTCGTCTAGTCGTACAAGCTTTGACGACGGCAATTCTTTGTGGAGCCCTGCCGGATCTTCAGCCACTTGGAGCCGCCATTCTCTGGGCAGAACCCAAACATCAGTATCGCAAGATTCGTTTGGTTCGGCAATGCCTCGCGGTGATTACCAGCAGTCTATTGGCTTCGCCAATGCCTTGAGCCAGGCAATCACCCGAGACGAAGACCTCTATGGAGATGGTGCACCGTCCATCATGAGTGCTGACATCTCTAAATACACAGTTCCTTGAGGATGAGTCGCTGGAGCTCGCAGGTCCTCCTTGGGTCAAGGAGGGAATGGTGATCCACAAGCATCATCTTGATGGTGTGGAGAAGAAGGCGAGAGATAGACACTGGTCCGAGGTGTTTGCCGTCATTCAGAAAGGTCAGATGAGCCTGTTCTCGTTCACCCCGAACAAGTCAATGCGACAGAAGAGCCGGAAGAATGCCGGCTCCAACATCGCTGTGGGAGGTGGCAACTGGCAGGATAATGCCACCAACATGGGCACTTTCAGCCTGCGGCAAACTCTTGCATCGGCTCTCCCACCGCCTGGATATTCTCGCACTCGCCCCAAATGTCTGGGCGCTGAGTCTACCCACTGGTGCTGTTCACCTGTTCCAGGTTGGCACGCCCGAGATTGGCAAGGAGTTCGTCAACACGGTGAACTACTGGAGTGCTCGTCTCAGCACTCATCCGTTGATTGGTGGAATAAGCAACATTGAGTATGGATGGAGTGAGGCAATTGTCAACAATGCTCTAGTCACCGTTATCAACGAGACGACTCATGGCAAGACTTCTCGCCCAGGGAGCAGCGCAGCTCCTGGCCGCAGATCGAGCGTCACAAGCGCTAGCTTCCGAGGATCAAGCTTCGACCACGTTACCGGTGCCTTTACAAACAACAGCGGCCGAGGAAAGCTTCCTGGTGATCGCGTCCACATTTCGGATTGGACGCCGCCCACTCAGAGCATGCGGCCCAGCAACTCGTCAGAGGCTGAGCAACTTGACACCCTCGACGCCTATGTCAAGGGTATTGAGGCTGAACTGCAATCCCACAACCAACTCCGCAGTCCTATGCTTCTTGCCTTTACTCCTAGGGGAGGCAATGCTAACAAAGCAATGACCAACTGGGAGCGCAAGAGCGCGTATTTGCTTCGCGAGATTGTCAAGTTCACGACGTATGTCGACTGCCTTCAACAAGCTGAGACGAGGAAGAATGAGATTTACACCGAAAGAGACCTTGCGCAGCGAGCTGCAAGAGGTGAGTTTTGAGCGATGGAGATATGGAGTTAAGTGCTGGCGAGGAGGGTGACGTTACCCTGAGACCATGATTTGAATCATGTATTGCTACCACCGACTTTCCAACGCGCGGACTGGCGTTGGCTCTCCCAGGATGAGAGCCGTATCATGGGCACTGGAGTTGGAGTTTTCTGCCTCATCATTGGCCCTTCTCCAGCCTTGATACCTATCCTTTGTCCATATTTTTTCCTTTCGATTCTATTACTGTATAAACAGAGTTTGCTTGTTGGGAGAGAGACGAGATGTATAATGAGGATTCACGGGACGAAATCGAAGGCGTTGCCAGCAGAGGACTTGGATATTAAACCCAAAAACTAGATTTCTTTAATGGTATTGATGACGACAAGCAGAATGATTCTGTCTTCCTCTAACATATTGGTCCTTCACCTGATGCTGTGATGTGTTTCCACTCTCGAGCCTTGACGACTGGCTTGAGATGAAAGTTACGACATGATATGTGTTGAACCGCTAAGCTGGCGAGGCAAAAGAGGAGCTCCATACCAATGGTTTGTACGGATGTGGTACATTCACGTGGTCCGTTCAACAACGTGTAAGATGTATCTCCGCCAGCGAGACCATCCACTATGCACACTGGGAGGGTCACGGAGAGCTCAGGTCTGTTGTGCATATAGACAGCATTGGGCTTTCAATTTCAAAGTGAATATGTATGTATCGAAATATCTAATCAATATACAGGCTGCTCTCCCCTTCATAGGTGCATGCTGGACTTTAGGACTATGAGCTGAGCATGTACCCAGTCCAGAGAGCCAACATTACCAGTCCTGGCATACTCATTGAACCTAACTTCGACGTCCCATTGCCATTGTCGTCATCGTTTCCATTGTCATTGCTGCCGTCATCGTTGTCTTTGTCATTGCTGAACCCCGTTGCTGGATTTGGTGGCCGTGCTTCCTCCCGCCGTTCTCGTCGTCGTAGGCACATCCTGGCTTGAGCTTTGTTGTGGTTCTGCTTCACTCGTGGCAGTGGAGCTGCTTGCTTGTTCCGATGTTGTAGTCTCAGACTCGGCGGTCTTGGATTCGGCGGCCTCGGATTCGGTAGTACGTTCTGATGATGTCTCTTCGGTAGCTGTGATCGGCGTCGTGCCTGAACTCGACAGGCTGGACAGGGGTTAGCATTAATCAACAAGAGCCTAGCGAGACAACAACACACGTAATAAACTCGTCGCAGAATGAGTCTGCAATCGACATCTTCAAAGCATCGCCCTGGCTCGCGTCGACACAGAACTCCTCTTCCGTGTCATCCTTCCACGCGAAACAATGCGCGCCGTAGTACCCAAGGATGCTCTCCTGCGTGCTTTTGCAGTCTGTCCCTACCGCCAGACAGTCCTCGAGGTTCGCCCATGCATCGCCCTCGGCGTCGCAGAAGCAGTCGTTGAACTGGGAACTGGAGATGGGGCCCTTGCATGGCGCTTCGACTTTGGCGAGGCATGCCTGGCACGCTGAGTTCCCAAGGCCGCCGAAAACTCGGTTATCGGCGAGGGCGAGAGAGGCAAAGGCTGCGAGGGTAATGGGGATAGAGGGAATCATCTTTACGGACTTGCAAGGACAGTCGAACGGACTTATACGATTGGAACTCTCTGGGAGCACCCATCCGTACAGACATCGTGCCCTGCGACATTAGCCAGCTGATATCCTTCAAACAAGTTGCTCCCGTTGCCGATCTGAAGCCATCCCGAAATGAGATAAATCAAGCGAACAGCCCCCCTCCCATCCGAGCTAGGAAATGGCCACAGCTTCGCCCCCATACAAATCTGGGGGAGCTCATGGGCTTGCCAAGCGAGTCCGAAGGCGCGCGGGCCTGTGAGAACGCCCGAAACATAGGGCGCGCATGCATCAGCCGCACCGTGGCGTCTTCTTGATCGTCTTCGGGAATGAAACTAGGAAACTAATGTACCAAGGCGGCGCCAGCGTGTGCCGTCCGGGGCTTGGCAGGCAGTTTCTGAGGCGTTTTTAACCTGTCGGGAGCGACGGAGTGGCAACGGGCTGATTTGATGTTGATTGAAGCTTGGAGAAATCGAGTTAGCAGTGGGATGGTCTTGCAGCTAACTTGATGGGCATCAAGCACTCACTCGCCGAAAATGCGCAATAGAGAGTCCTGAAACACCGTCTTTTGGATGTGAGAACAGGGTTAGGGTTGTACAAATGTTATGCAGAGAGAAGCGAGCGAAACGAAACAAATCTCCAAAAAGGACGGAGTGTCGGCAGATGCGCCAAACATGTATACTCACCTTGGTCATTGGAAGACACAGAGTTACGGCGCAACTTTCGGGTTCGAATACGCCCATGACGAGGTCTCGCGCTTGGCAACACATTGCCAACGTGGGACAAAGGTCTTGTCGTCAGGTATTCTCTTGCCGAGAACATGTCAAAATCGCGTAGTTTACGGATCCTGTTGGTTTCGGTACTCACAACCACGTAAATCCACAACTTTGCCTCTTTGCAGTATACGCAGAAAGTGACTTCCATCGTATTTCGGCATTCCCTGGCCTAGTCTATTCACCCTCTGGGATGTTTTATGACCGCCCGGAGTCCGATCTGACCTGCGTTGGCGTCGTCAGCCATTTGCTTTCGGGAATCTCGCCAACGACCAGAGTCTTTCGCTTAAAGCTGTCAATATTGAACGGGAGAGATTCCAACGCCCACTCAGTCGGACAGATATGGAATGTGGAACATGTTGAAGTTGGCATGTCGCGAGGGCTGTGGTGAGCGTTGAAAGTGGCCTCAGAATCGGGGGCTGGACGGTTGGGACTTGACTTGGATGTGGACTAGGAAGTTCTAAGGCGTTATTGGCGCTTTTCCAACGTAGGAGAACACACGAACTCACCTAGCTCACCTCATTGCCTCAGCTTGAATTCAATGCTCGTGATCAGGCTGTGGTTTGGCTAGTCTGCACCTCGACTGTCACTCTGCCAGCATGGATGTATCCGTGACTCGTGGAGGTAGGAAAGCCACACGAAGTAACGGAGCAATGGGGTTTCCATTTCTTTGAGGATATGGTCGAGATGGACTGTCCCCCATCGTTTCATAGCCGGTGCCAGTAAGAGGGTCGACACGCCACCTCCGTTGCTAGCCCATATTGATTCCGTGAAGTGGAGGGATGCTGCGTCAACGAATGGACGATATTCGAGGCAGTCTGTGATACCAAGTCAGCTAATCGAACCTTTCTTGGGTCTGCGACCGTAGCAGACCTGGAGCCTTTCTTCGAGGATCACGAGCAGAATTGTCCTCGAGGCCCTCCCATATGAGAAAAACGAAGATGGCTAACAATGTGCAAATGGGACACAGAACGTATTTTGCGAAGAAGGTGGTGTAGTTGTATTTTCGAAAACTGGGCAGAAGTGTTGAGGTGACTTGGGCGTTCGGTAGATGAAGAGTGAGGAAAGGGAATTTTTGGCACGACCCTTGGGACCTGGTTTGTTGTGTTGATTGTGGACCACCGCCAGCCAACTTTGTGTGCCTTGTCAAAAAACTGCACCGCCATCAGATAGTTACGGGATCACATCAAACACAAAAATACGTCGCAGATTCGCCTTAAATGTTTGTTGTCGTACTGCGATGTGTGTGATCAGACTGGGGTTTTCCCATTGAAGATTGGCCCTTGGTCCGTCTCAGTATAAGATGAAGAAACTGGGAGTGATCACAATATGCTATTGCTATCTTCATACAACATAAAAGAAAGCCAGAAAAGACCAACGTTATAGCCTTAATGGCCAAGTATAGTGAATTCATTCGTATGTTCCTAGGAACATAGCTACACGAAACAGAGAAATGTGTAACTAGTACACAGCAACCATCCCCATCCCTTTTGGATCCCCAAGCCGAGGCGACACCCGTTTGACTCAACACCCGTTTAACAGTAGCCTAGCATGGTGGTCAGGGCCGTCTTCTCGGCACTGGTGATGGTGAGGGCCCAGTAGCTCTTGACAGCGATCCAGCTCTTGGAGTACTTGCAGTAGAAGCTGGTCAGCGGGGGCTTCCACTGATCGGGCGAAGAGCTGCTCTTGGCCGAGTTGACCTCGTCGGTGACGGCCCAGAGCTGAGGGCGGGTGATGTCGTTGGCGAACAGAGTACGCTTGGCGGTGGTCCACGAGGCGGCTCCAGACTGAAGAGTGTTAGCGAGAACGGCTCACGGCTGATGAAATGTCCACAGTTCGGTACTTACGACCCAAGCGTTGTACAGAGGGACCATGTGATCAATGTCAACATCGCTGGCAGCGGTCCAAGTCGCGCCGTCGTAGGGGCTGTACCAAGATCCGGAGGTTGAGGCGCAAGCACTGTTGGTCACGACATTGGTACCATCACGCATGAGGACATATTCACTTCCCAGGCAGTTAGCAAGAGCACCGTCAAGACTGAAGCAGCAGAGTCATACCGAGTATTGCAGGTTCCAGAGACAGTGTTCCAGTGAGGGAACAGGTCGCGATCATAGGTGCCAGTGTTGGTGCTGGCGGCAACAGTCAACGCAGCGAGCTGGGTTCGAGCGTTGGCCTCGGTGGGGATTCCTGGCTATATAACAGGGGAGTTATTAGACTGCCGTTCAGCCCTCTTGGCAGAGGCAGAGGGGTATAAGTCTACTTACCGCTTCCGGAGTGGGAGCAGCGAGGGCGCCGGAGACGGCGAGAAGAGCGGCGAGAGTGAACTTCATCTTGATCTGGGTGTCTTGTGTTGCAGTGCCGAGAGCGTGAAGTAAATGGGAAGAGGGGGAGGATTAGTATGGGATTTATAGTCGTGCGAGAGTCCTCCTTCGTCCCATGCTCGTGGATGGTAGCAATGACTTTGTCCTGCCTCGGCCATTGAAGTCGGCCGATGATCCCGTTGTCGCTGGACTAGGCGCTTACATGCCGCCTCTCCTGATACACTCACCGACCTACCTTTTTGCGAGTTGTTCCGTGTGATGCTTTCGTCGATCTCCCTCCCACGAGGCCTGGCGATAGGCACTTGTTGTTTGTTATCGCAGGGCGGAGCCACTTTCCATCAATACCAGCCCAGCCCTTGCAGAAGGCCATCGGGGTTCCACGGCGCAGGGGCCGTTTTGGTTTGCACTGCCGATGGGGGTGTCAACCGCCAAGCCCAGGGGACATGAGGAAGAGTCCAGTGATCCAGTCAACGTGAAAGGCAGGGCCACGCTGATGGCACCTCGGCTGATCTCCATGCGCGCTGTTTGGCTGTGAGCGCTGGCCAAGTGTGGAGAGAGCAAGGCAACCTGCCTAATCCAGCAACTGGGCCCTGGAGGTGAGACAAGCCGATGCTAGTGATGCTGCGTGGGGAGTCGGGGATCCCTGTCTTTGGTGATCTGGCTAGCACCTCGCTAAGTCGTTGAGCCCGGACTAGAGGGTAGGAAACCGGAAGTTGGCAGTTTAAGTCTATCTCGAGATATCGCGCAGCTGGAGAGATAATGCACGACGGCTGACTGGATGCGGATGGTCGAGTAGTCTTTATCGGCTTAGGACCCGGAAAGGGCATCACAATGCGTGTCGAAGGGCACTGCGGAGCAGCACATTCCGAAGGAAGCTACTATAGCAACACAATAGACATTAGCTCTAGCGCAAAGTAGAAGTTTAGGTTTCCTCCCCTGCATCCTCTTCTCACTCTTGATTGGAAATGGATCCAAGTCTTTGGTCAACAGCATCGGCAGCCTCCGGCCAAGGCTCCACTGGAGGTATACACTCTTGATGCGGCTCGTGAGGGCGACACCGGAGCACCCAACCCATCGGGTTGGTGGAAGTATAGAGTGCATAGGCTAGAGAGAAGTCGAATGTAAATGCATCGAGGAAGGGCGTTGTAGGTGCTGTGTCCGAGGCGGCCGGCGGCGCGGCGGCGGCCAGCATTTAACCTGGGGAGGTTGTCTTATCGCGTCTTTCCTTCTCCTCTCCTGCTCTCCTTCTTCATTGAGTCTTCTAAACTGAGGGGGGTTATCGATCTTGGTGGTATCACGAGGACTTTTGCCGTTTTGGTCGTCGGACCTGGCCGTCATTGCGATCCGCCAAGGGCCTGGGCCCGAAATCTTGTCAGCAATCTATGTAGAACCAGATAACAGATAACCTGATGCCGATCATTCAGCCGACGGACTCGCTAACCTCTGAAAGATAGTCTATTGTGACTGTCTTAATTGTAGACTCTTCATGATGCCGAGCCCATGCTTCCAGGCCAAAGTACCTGGTAGAAATGCTCTAGTGAGATTATGGCAAGCCAACACCCCCCACCAAGCCAGCGTTCTCAAGTTCTTTGTCGCTAGTCTTTCGACAGAGGTCGTATTGGGTATCGAGAAGTCGATGCAAATGTTTGGGTCGAACTGCCTAAGCTGGGTAGGGCACTGTCTCTGGTCAGCGAGGGGACGATGAAGTTCAACACAGTGTTTTTCTCTCGCGCGAGATCGACGGACGGACCAGTTTCTGCCAGAGATAGCGAGGGAAGCCTCCAGACGATGAATAGCCATCTAAGGGCTCTTTGCATCTTCGGGGCCCTGTACGCCCTCACCGTCTTGTTGGCGAAGACATGGTCGGATCCCCTTAGTCCTTCCTCTCGCCAGGCAACAGCTGTCTTCTCTCTGAAAGACAAATGGAACCCAAGGCATCAGAAGACCTAACAGATAAGTCCAGGGAGCCCTCGGAAGAGCGTCATGTGGATCTGTCAAGTCTTCAAAAGCCCAGAGGAATCTGCGGATCCCTGGTGGAAGCGGCAAAACAGCAACCCCCCCCCCCACCCCCCCTCTGGTGAAGATTCTCGGTTCTAGAATGGAAAGGAGCTTACATATTAAGCAGAAGCCGCACATGCTGTTGAATTTGGTGGTTCGGTTCGAAGTTGTCGAGCTTGTCGCGTCGCGTTCTGAAAAGAAGGGCATTGGGAGCATCGAGATGCACGCAATCTTGGATCTCTGTGGCCGGAATTTCAGTTAGCAACAGCCAAATGCTTGCAAGAGCTGTCCCGTCGAACCTGTGATATGGGATACAATTTTGGGCTCACCGAATGCTGGTTGAGAAGGGATTCTTTCGTGGGAGTGTGGGTAATGTTGCTGTGACTGCTGGTGTTGTTGGCAGGTTTAGGGAGGTCGCCCACCAGCCCAAGCCCCTCGAGGCCACCACCAGTTGGCGTCTAGAGCACCGCCCACCACAGCAGGCTGGAAAGACACTGAAGCATAAAGAGAGGTGGAAAATTGCCGTGCAACAGAGCATTCGACGATTGCATCATTGGGTTTTCCTTATAGAGGAACCATTGGAACAACCTAATCTGGAGGCAGAGAATGTTAACCCCCGTC
Source organism: Ilyonectria mors-panacis (assembly GCA_002991585.1). Classification (NCBI taxonomy): domain Eukaryota; kingdom Fungi; phylum Ascomycota; class Sordariomycetes; order Hypocreales; family Nectriaceae; genus Ilyonectria; species Ilyonectria mors-panacis. The sequence continues at coordinate 1,180,660 of PPHJ01000068.1, forward strand.
GATCAACGCATTACAAAGATTCCATCGTCTTCTGCGCCTCGCCAGGCCAGAATTTTTACTGCTCTACAACGTACGGCAGTGCTTCGTGAGTCTTAGACAAAGAACTTCCACTGTGAACCTCTAAGGAACATTATATGACGGGATCAAGAAGCACGAGGGGGGGTAGGGGTGGCGCCACACAGCAGGACAAAGACGAAGACCGGGGCCACTAGCGAACAGAGCTCACAAGGACAATAGCGAAGTATTGAATCGTCTATTTTTCGCGTCTAGATGCAGTGAGGCCATTCATACCGCCTCCAGCACGGCACACAATAAGACAACAATGGCTGACGCCCTGCTCGAACCGCCCCCTTTCGGCTGACAGGGCATCAGCCTTCAACAGCCTCGCCTTCTCACCTTGAAGCGGAGCATACGCAAACACCCCGTTGTCCTCGGCAAAATCTCCCCCCCGTTTGCTGTGGCGGTTAAATCCTGAAAGCCCTCGGTCCGCTTTGGTTCGCCGTGGAGGGCTACAACGCACAGGAATGATTCCAAAATCCCACTACTCCGCAACTTGCCTCCTCGTTTGATGTCAGACAGAAGATGCCACTTCGTAGACTAAAGTTGCCTGGAAACCCCGCTCTTGAGTGCCAACTGACAGCACACGACCGAAAGTCGCCCCTGGTGCCTGCATGGAATGTGTTCTGCAACACCAAGCCCGAAGTTACGAGAATGACTGGCACAGCACGTCGTTCATACAGGTCATTAGTAGACGAGAAAAGATCACTGCAGTACTTCGCTCTCCTCGAATTCTGGAGACATTCCAACGTAGGTCGTAATAGCATCCATTTCCTAGTAGTAATCTTCAACACGATGGTAGCAAGTATCCATCTTTCCATACATGTGTGCCAACTCTCCTCAAATCTTCGTCGTCTGCCCTTTCCAGCTTTGGGTAAATGCGCCCATCTGTCCTCAAGGGTTGGCAACTACTTTTCAAGCACACCAGCCATCCGTCCCTCGTGCCTCGTTGCAAATCTTCAGTGCGTATGCACCAGTTGCCCTCAAGGCTGAAATCAAGGCTCCAAATCGACTCAACCCGTATCTGCCTGCTCCTTGCCGGCCCTTCGTCCATGCGTACCACCTCCACGTTACCCTCGAGGCTGAAATACCGGTTCCAAATCGACTCAACCCCTGCCCACCTGCTCGTTGCAGGCCCTTCGTACATGCATACCACCTCCGCGATCAATTGCGGACACAGCTCCTCTTTCCTCTCCGCTCTTTGCGGAGTCTTGCCCGCGACATGCGAGCCACCTGCTCTCAACTCTCAAAACCTATCCCTGAACACGAGCCACCGCCCTCTCGAGGAACGTTTCCAATTTTGGCGACTTGGTTGAGAAAGTTCGCAAGAGTTCGAGTGGTGTGCGGCCACTACCATCCTTCAACAACACCGATGAGCCAGCTTTCAGGAAAAACTCAACATTTTGGACGGCTGCGTACTCGGTGGAAATGTGATTTTCCACGTTTTCCACCAGCACATGGAGATATCCTTTCTGGGAGTTGACGTAGTTGGGATTGAAAACATTCTCTGCCATAATGGCCTTGATAAGCTTGGTAGCTTTCCAGGTACGGCATTGGATGAGCGACCACAGGACACACTCCAGCCCTCCGCTGACGGGAAACCTGTTTCTGAGGGTGTTGAAGCGTTCCTCCGCGTCTCTTTTGTCCGTAGCCAGAAGAGTGAAGAAGGCTCGATCGATGTGTTCTTGGCGAAGTCGATGTCCGTGATGTCCCACGATATCGTACCGAGAGTTCTAATGCCCGACACGTGCGTAGAGATCGAAAACACGATCGACTTCATGAGATTCAAGTCTTGCCCCAACCTGCTCGAGGGCGTGGGTGAACCGGCAAAGACAGTCAGAATCAATCGAGATACTGACCAGGCTTGGAGGAGGGTTTCCCTGCAGCCACATATCGGAAATGTATGGGTTGGCGCCGAAGACCCTGATCAGTCGAAAAAAGTAGGTCTCGATGCTTTGGTTCCCTTTCAATGCCTTAATCGTTCGGCAGAGTGTAGTCAACATCGTGGCACCGAAATTGTCTTGAGCGTTGACATTGGCTCCAAACCGGATCAAATACTCGATGACTTTCTTGATATCCCGATGCCGTGGTGCCCAGTGGTGGCGAACCAGACAGGCCAACCTAATCAACACAGTCTCGCCCTGGATGCCCCCTTGAGGTTGGTTGACGTCTGCGCGGGAGTTGACCAAGCCCTCAAGGGCTTTGAAGGCCTTTTTTCGGTATGCCCGAAGTGGGTGGGTGGCCGCCGCCTCAGCGGCTCGAGACAACGGGGATCGACCCCAACGGTCGAGACCGTACACAGAACATCCACTTACGGCCATGCCTAGAATATTATCTTCGTTGCCGTTCATGACAGCCAGATGAAGGGGCGTTAACCCAGAACCCGGGCTTTTGAAATTGACAAGGTTCGGAAACTGAGTGCTAAAGTCTAACAACTCCATGTCGTTCATCGGCAAATGGAGTAGTGTAAACACCAGCGAGCCAGGCTTAGGGCTTGACGGGGAGCTTCCGAGAAGGGTCCTGTTGTTTTTCGTCATGGGCATGGTCAAGCAACCAGGGGCCCCGTTGTCGAGCAAGAGTTTCCGGACTTCAGAGAAACCTGCCACGGCCGGGACAAAGAGTGGCAGCCACAAACTCTGAAAAATGCAGTTTCTGGTTGTCTTGTCTTGGATCATGAGCCTGAACGATTCAGGGATCTGAAACGAGTCCCCAAGCCCTTGAATCATGAAGGACTCCAGGTTGTATGCCGGAGCTTGCACATCAGCCTCCAGCTCGAGTAGAGCCTTGACGACAGGTGCAGAGTTTCTGGCAGCCGCAATGTGAAGGGCGGTGCAGTAAGCATCTTTGGTCCGAAAAACCGCATTGACATGGGCCGCCTTGATCTTACATTTCTTGAAACGGCCGATCATGTCAACCCCTTCTTTGTCGGTAGCGATCAGAGCTGCCCACAAAAGGGACCGTGGGGCTTTCTTCTTTGAATCTCGCTTGTAGAGTTCATTCAGCGCAAGTTCACTCAACGTACGACAAGTGTAACAGGTGTTGAGTAAGTCTTCGGTCTCCATCTGTCTGAAGACTTCAATAATCAAATCCTCGGGAGTTTCGGGAAGAATAAGAACGTCTCTTGTGGAAGTAGGCTTGAGTCCATAGTATCGACGTCCATGGTATCGACGTCCATGGTAGCGACGCCCACCTGCTGAGATAGAAAGAGGGTGAAGAAGTCGATGTTTTCGAGTGAAGGGGGTAAAGGGATGAAAGAAGGTGCGCAAGGGAGAGTGTGCTGGAAAGTGTGTGGGAGGCGGATCAGGGCCGAGTGTTAATAAACGAAGACGTCGAGAAAGGGAATGGGGCTATAACACCAAGTCAAGATGGTTCAAGGACGAGTCGAAGATCTCAGGAGCTCTGACGAGATAGAAGTCTCTCGAGAGACGGCTCCAAGGAAGTTGATGCCAGCCGAAATAGATCCAAGACGGTGATGTTTTCGAAGTGTGTTGTGAAGAGAGAGGTGCTCGCCCGTGCAGAAGGTGAGAGAAATGCGAGGGACACAAACAACAGAGAGCTGTAAACACTGTTGCAGGTGGGTACACACAGGAGGCAGCAATGCGGGCTGCTGTGATTGGAGCTAGGTGGCAGGACAACGAGAACCGAGGCATGTTCCAATAAGGGGGCGGCTTTGGGCACAAACACCTCGCCAGCCTCCTCACCTGTGAAGGCACACGCCCAGGGCAAAGGCCCTATTAATTCTAGTGCCTTCTTGTGCTCGGATCTAGAATTGCCAATGGGTTATTAGGTGGCTTTGCTCTGTGTCCCAACCCCTGGACCAGCCGCATGCTCTAAGCCTCAGGCCTCTCCCCTCCCTCCTCGCTGACCATCTCGCTCCACCCTACGAACACTGCGTGCTGGTCTAGTCGAACTAAGCCTCGTAAGTACCATCGTGATCCTTAGTTGTAGTTCATCACCTCTACCATCGTTCAACACAACCCATATTCCCCTGTAGTGGCATCCCACCACCATTGCCAGCACTATGATTGTCAGCTGTAGCTCTACAACCTCGACACTCCATTTTATGACTACCCAAAGGCGTTCTGTTCCGGCACCAGAAGGTAGAGGCTCGGGCAAGCTGCCGAAATGAAATGCATTTGTGCTGAAATCGACCTCCTTGACTTGAATCCAGCGTAGGAGATTCTTAACCCCCATCTTCCCTCTTGACGCGTCTCGACATGACATCACGATATAAAAGCATCATCAACGGTCACTACTGCAACTTTTTTTTATTCTAGAATGCTTCGGGATTTGTAGACATTGCTGTACTCGCCTGCACGGCCGTTGTGCTCGTCGGCGCCCTGGGCCCTCCGGTCTTGGCCAAAGCCAAGCCCCAAAGCCGGACCTGAATTCATTGTCTGGCAGACAGCACAAAATCCAACCATACCACTCCTCTTGATTCTCCCGACGCTTGGACGTCTAAAAGTTTGGCTATGGTCTGTGTTCTGGCTGGAGAATGAGAAGACAAAGGAAGGGGGGGTGGGGGGGTTACGCTTTTGGTTGGTGCGCAGACATCAGTGCTCGTAGTGGTGGGATGGCGAATGCTTTGAATCTCCTTTCATGGCCAGAAATATTAGCTGGTGGAGTGGTGGAAGGAGAACGAGGACAGATCCAGTCGTTTGTGTTGACGCTTCTTTTTTCCACGTGCAGTGGCCCACGCGGTCAGCATCCTCAACAGCTACACAACTCCTCCAGAATGAATGCACCAGGGCATCCTGAGCTCACCAAAGCAAAACAAGTGCATGCGGATTCGAAAGGTGAGTCCTAAAATCTGGATAGAGGCAACTGAGTGAGCAGTCCGGCTAACTTCTAAATCTCCCTTGTGCAGTCCCCAACCAGAGAATCATCGACAATCCCCTCTTCCGATCGCCTTCAACGAAGGAATCTCAGAAACTCCTGTCAATTTCACCGCTTACCTACTTAGAGGCATCCCGTAGCCATATCCTCGTCTATACTCGAGCAGTTGCCCCGGCATGGCCCCCCCCACCCCCCCCCTCTGCTGTCATTACCCGACCACCACGACGCGACTGAGCTGTCGGTTTCGTCTCACCACAAGACCACCACGAACCACTGCCATTTGAGGCTAGAATTCAAAGGCTTCTGCACTTCAAAGAGTAATGCGGACCAAGATGGTCATCCCAGTCGTTGCTGGTGGGTGAGGCCGACCGAGAGGTCAGCTGGACCCGGCAGAATTCGAGGCCAGCAAAACTCTCCAGCAAGTGATCTCGCAGGCGAATCTATACAAGACATTTCGTCTAAGAGCCTCATCCTGGGTTGTGCTGACACCGAGCCAAGGGCCCGACCCTCGAGGCCCGACCCTGAACGTCCGCTTGGAAGGCGGCAGAGTTATGTCCAGAACACCAAAGACATCTAGTACGGAGTCGCTAACTCTTACCTATTCTTAGAGACAGCACCAGCAGTCCATGAATACCTTAGAGCAGCCAAGCTACTCAAGGGTGGAGAGGAGAGCACTCGAGGCCGTTTTGTTGGACCACAGCAGACCACCCAGGACCTACCTGCTAGTCATTCAAGCACCAAGGTTCCCAGCTTCGGAAGCAGACGAAAAGCAAATCATTCAGGCTAGCTCAAATCGCGAGCGTATGGCGCGCCGAGCGTCAAAGCACCCGGTAGCGGTTGAAGGAACGATTGCGGCTAAAACAACATCTCTGGTAAGTTCAGATACCTTCCACTTCCGTCACATTTGACTCACTCGGCGGCAGCTTGAACAACTCCAGATCGAACCTCGAAACGAAAATAATCACTATGAGCAGCCAACAGATCGAAGAACTATACCTGAGGCCGGGGGTTAGGGCTAAAGCACATTGCCGACCAACCAACTGGAAGGCGAGAGATTTCCGATGTCACTGCCCATGGAGAGACTCGTCTAAAGGCACCGGGTGGAACAAATCGCCGACACAATTTTGGATGAGACAGAATAAGGCTACTCGACTTCACAGTTACATGGCCGTTAGAAACTCCCTTCACACATTTTTGAAGCCAGTGGCTTCGCAAGGTAAGCGGATGGTCGTCAACACCGAACCCTAACGATGCTGGTAACCGACAGTGACAACTCACCCATCTTATCTTGCCAATATGAGCCTCTGACGGCTGCTTAGCACTTACAGGAAGGGCTCCGATCTAATGTTGTCAGCATAAAGTCCCCGACACCTGAAACTTCTCGGGCCATTGGACCCGGGACAAGTCCGATATTGCAGGGAGGCGGGATGCGGCGGCCAATTACCCACCGGCTTCCCCTCCACAATGGGAAACCCTCACTTGATAATCCGACCGAGAATACCATCTACGAGAAACTCTCAAGTGCCGGCTACCGAAGGCTAGAGATGTTCTCGAGGGGAAAGTGGTTGGCATCAGAGTGCCGAAGATCACAAAGCCACACTCTTAGTCGTGGATATTGACGGTATTCGTAGCAGACTCAGGCCGCCTCTTCTGCTCTAGTCTACTTCAGGTTCTAACATCAATTCTTTTAGAAAACACGTATGTGTAAATTCCGAATACCCTTGAAACTCCCGAAACTCCCGAAATCCCCGAACTCCTCCAACCCCTAGAACCCCTAGAGCCCCTAGAAGCCCCCGAATCCCTCTCTCCGAAGCCCTGCCCACGAGTTTGGCATCGATGCCTCCCCTACAAGCACCCGAATCTACGATACCCTAGCCGAGAGACGAAGCCCGCTCCCAGAAAGTTCTAGTCTTTGCAAATGCAAAAACCATTGACTATTCCACGCCTCGCTCTACAGGTGCCAAGATTCCAAAAGCTTGATTATGCAAAGCGTTGGCCTCGACTGGCCCTGTTTCCTTCAGCTGCCACTGAGTGGCACTCCTGTCCGCTTCGCATACAAGGGAAGGTCGAATCTTCGAGAGATCCCAAATACGCCGATCGGGTCCAAAGACCAAGAGCTGTTCAACAAGCCAACAAGCCAGCAGGCCGAGTATGATAGCTCCATGAAAATGTGGTTCGAGCTCTAGACTATCACCCATAAGTTTAAGGGAGGATCAAATATAGGATACGAGTAGGCCATGGTAGTCGGCCGCGTACAAGCCTTCATTCGGCAAGATCTCCCCAATGTACGTTCCGCATGACAGGGCTGCGTAGGGGGATGGCCGATAGGTGTAGGGTAAATCGGTCGGAACCATGACCTTGCCAATCGCCTTTTATGGATAAAGTGACGGTCAGGATAAGGAGCCTTTGCAGACTCTCAGGATATCGTCATAATCATAAAATTAATAAGTCTCTTGGGAAAGGGTAGTACATGTGGCGGTTTTGGATTTCTTCGTGAAAATCGTTGAATAATCCAATACGTAGGAAATGACCCAAACCAACCATTTGGCATTAAACATCTCCCTACACCAATCACGAAAATAAGGTGAGAAAGAGAGCCATCTCACCCGCGACTATTGCGAAGTCATTCACCGGACTTCAATTCCTTGTACCCGAAAGATGTGGCCTTTAGGAGCCACTGTAATCCTGAGACTACCACATGAGCCGCTTGACGTCTCGAAGGCATGGATTGATTGCAGAATTAGAACAGACCACTTCACGGGATAGCGAGTTCGGGGAGTGCTTGCTCCCTTTGCGTACACCGAGGGTGATGGATTTGACCGTGTCCTTCTCTCCTACGGGCCTATTAAACCTGGCTGGCGGCATATCTACAGCAAGTTGATATGGGCACTGGCAGAAAACCACCTTTTCTGTCCAGCCAGCCGGGGAAGCTGGGTTCTACAACATCGTCGCCTTTCGTGATACTCACGAATATTGGATATGGACTATGATACCCGGCTACGTCACCTTGGAATTCCGATGAATTCTTTGGTCCTACGAGGTGCCAGTTGGCGCATCCGATGGATTGAACAAGACGTGTGGTGAACGGGGCCTCCAAGCTTATGAGAACCAGCTATTCCTTTCTTATTAGATCTTATCAGGCGAGTGGCTGTAAAGGCACAGGATTTCTCACCAACTTTGCTTCGTGTACTTCGTTGAGCTGCGCAAATGTGTCGGCCCGAGTGCAATGTTGCCTTGCCCGAGCGGTCGACTGCGAGCCCCATGCTGGGTGAGCCATCTCAAACCACAGCAACCCAAAATTCCTCCTCTGCGTACTTGGGAATCAATGCATGCCCTGAGTTGCACGCGGATTCCCTTGTCTTGCCCAAAACCAGTCTAGACATACGTTCTCCCTGTCCAACCGTTTTCTAGTAGCGATGTCGCGTAGAGTAATCCTTCGGGCTCACGACGAGACCACGTCCCTTCTTTGCTCCCCTATAGACGGTCTCGAAGATATCGATAAGCTCCTGCTTATCTTCTAACACCCACTTGATTTTGTTGTTGTCACCAGTACCCAGATCGATCATCATGTGCTTGTTGCGGAAGAAGAACATGAGAGAACAAGGGTCGTAGAGCTCGTACATCTGGTTGAAGTCGGGAACCTGGTCGATGTCGCAGAGGTAAATGACGGCGTAGTTGCGGACCTTGTCGGCGATCTTGTAGAGGACTTCGTCCTGACGCATACAGTCCGGGTCCCAGTCGCGACCGAAGCGGATGACGACCAGGCGGTCCTCTTCGGACAGGATGGCCTGGTCGACGTGCCAGCCGGTGTTGAGATGTGGGAGGACAACGGAACCCATAGCGAAAGGTTGTAAAGGACTTGGGGAGAACGATTACTCGGGACTGTTCTTTGCGAGTCGGTTGCGATGACGAGTTTCGATGGATGGTGGGGTTGAACTGCCTTGGGCAACAAACTGCAGCAGACACCTTGAGGTGGCGCCGGCTAAGCCTCGGCACGTGCCAAGGTTCAGGCCTCAAGGTTCACATTCCCTGGTGTGTTATCGGAGCTGCACCAGCCACACTCAGCTTATCACTGCCGTATCAGCAGCACTGTCCATCGAATTCATGAAGGGGATATCTGGGTAGGTAGTGTTCACAGCCCGCGACAACGCTAAGACGACTCATCGAACTCATCAATGACACTCTTCGGCTTGACAAACGTGCCCAAAGGTGCATACTTCAGGTGTTCAAACCCAAAGGCCTCAGGGCCTCCGATCTTGATGCCCCGTTCCGTCCCAGTCCATCGGTCGCTTGCCGAGATGCCCAGCACAATCACCAGCAATCCATAGCGGTACTCGGGCGTTCCCACAGCCTCTCCGTTCTGCGCGTCAATGACACTGACCAAATCGGGGACGATGGCGAGAACATCCTCCTGCAGCTCTTCCTTGCGGTCGGGGTGGACCCGCAGAGCAGCGATGTTCTCGTTCTTGAACGGGATCTTGATGAGGCCCTTGAACTGTGCAGGCTTGTCCCCAGTAGCGTCAACTCCGTCATCTCTCACATCCGCTCCTTCAATGAGACACTCTCCATAGGTATGGCCGTTCCTCAAAGTCCTCTCAACGCCGACAATCTTCCCCTTCCAGAGAACCTTGCCTGCCCCGGGACCTCCACACTCGTCGATGATGGTCTCGGCCACGGTGTCGACCCTGTTCTCCTGTCGCGCCCTTGCCACTGCTCGGCCAATTCTCCAAGACTGTGAGAGAGTGTGTTCAACAACCCAGCGTTTCGTCTCTGCTCCCGTTACTGGGGCGTCTGCAGTTCCCACTAGGGACCCCATCTCGCTGAGAGCAGCGCGGATGATGCGCTCAACGTGGGTATCTGAGGACGCCTTCGGCATGATGAGGACATTTCCGTTGCCATCGCTGACAGCAATGGGAGACCAAATTGTGTCACGCTCCTTGAAGACCACTGGCGTGGTCTGCCATTTTGTTGGGTAGGCTCTGCCCATCCAGTCTCCATCCACGGTAGGGATGTCCATGCTTGTACTGCAGCCCAAAATCAACCCTCCCAGACCGTTCGCACCACCGATTTCAACTGAAATCATGTGAGTCGCCGCTTTATCGCAGATCTTATAAAGCTCTGTCTGAGATTCAAGAAGCTCGTCGCCTGCGAGTTTCTCAATTGCCACGGTGGGGCTGCCTGCTCCTCCACCGCAACCGACTTGGGCATCGTCGGGCAAGTCGTCCGGACTAATGATGCGGGCGGTCGCTCCGTTGCGAAGCTGGGTTCTTATTCGTATCATGGACGAATATGGAGAGCCACCTCCTCCAGTCCCTAGGATGTAGCAGCCAGTCGCGATCCAACTGAGGTCGGTTTCGGAGATGGACCAGACGCGATCCTTCACATCAGGTCGATAGGCAAGAATATCAATATCTTCCTTAACCTCCAGGTCAGAGCTCTTGTTCTTCACTACTTTTTCGTACTTGTCCATATCCTGCTCTGGCTCTACTGGTTCATCAACCAATTCCGGAGTGAGATCATTTCGAGCGAAGTCAAAATCGCCAGTAGCACGAACGATGAACCGTGATTTGTTCGCAACGTACTATGTGACACTGGTTAGATAGCCATTGCCGGGTTGAAGATTGCTGCTAGACTCACCGGAAGTGGCAGGGTTTCCTGCTCCACAATGGAAACCGACGAACGTGCGGCTCCAGCTGTGACTACTCTCTCGATAGCCTCCTGACTGACCTCCTCAATGATTTCTTTGGTTGTCTGTGACTCAGTGGACTTGATGGTGTCCACGACGGCGCTGACTCTTGCCATAGCAGCGCCAATGGCATTCGCTACTTGGGACCACTGCGGCTTCAACACTTTACTCGCTCCTTTGAGCTCATCTGGGGCGATGACCGCGCCTCCTCCTACCAGAAGAACCGGGATGTCGTCAATTGAAGTTTTCATGGTGTCGATGACCTTCTCCAGCTTGTGCTTCACTGACGTCTTAAAGTTGATTAGCTCGTCTTCCGATAATGCACCCTCGACCAACTCAGGGTCGCCGATTTTAACGTCCGGGTTCCCCAGAACAGTGCAGTCAGTTGTTGTGAGGACCTTGCCACCAAACACAATGGCTTCCTGGGGGAGCTTGTATCCCACACTGTCTGGACCGATGGAGAGACCATTTTCTTTCCGGACAATGGAACCTCCGCCGAGGCCGATGCTTTTGATATCTGGGCAGGAAAAGTTCATCCTCACGCCTGAAAGGTTACTATAGGCTGCCTGTTGACGGGGGAATCCGTTTGCAAGCAGAATTCCTACATCGGTAGTCGTGCCTCCAATGTCAACCACCATCATCGACTCGTTCGGCTCACTCTGTACCAAAAAAGCAGCTCCTCTCATACTGTTTGTAGGGCCGCTTGAGAATGTTCGAATAGGCAGTCGAGCAGCAACCTCGCCAGACAGGACGGTGCCATCGTTCTGGGTAATGAAGACTGGGCAGTTCAGCCCAAGTCGCTTGACGGGCTCGTGGAATGACCGGATCGTTTTGCGTGCAAATGGTAGAATAGATGCGTTGAGAATAGCCGCATTTTCTCGCTCGAGGAAGCCAAGATTCGCGACTTCCTTTGAGCAGATGACATCACACCCTGGGATCTCTGCTTTGATGATGTCCGCGGTTCGTTCTTCCTGTCTCTCAACAGTATCGATGGGGCTGAAAACCCCAATAACTACAACGCTTTTGATTCCTTTCTCGCGGATAACGGCGCACTGTGTCTTGATCTCACTCTCGTCGATGTCGGAGATTAAGTGACCATCCACTTCCAACCCTCCCTTGACTAAGGCATAGTGTCCCAGGATCAACCCGCGCATGTCATCAGGCCAATCCACACATGGAGGTGTGTGCTTGGAAAACGGTCCGCAAAGACGAATGACGGCCACGGGACAAAGCCTGGCAGCATCTCTCTCAACCACAGCGTTGACGAAATGAGTCGTCCCGATGGTCACGCTTGCCACATCTTCGGTCTTGATGGCCGCGGATTTGAACATGGCAGTGATGGCATCGTTGATTCCGAGACTAGGGTTTGTTGTCGTGGGTGCTTTGTGCCAGGCCAAAATACCTTTATCCTGGGCCGCAGACTGGAAAGGGTCGATGATAACACCATCAGTGTTGGTGCCGCCGACGTCGACACCTATGCGGAGGCGCCGCGAACTCGAGTTTGTGGCCATGGTCGAGTACGAGTGAAGTCGCGGCGTGGAAGACCAGAAGCTTGCTCAGTGAGCTGGGAGAGTGCAAGATAGTCGGAGTGCGTTAATCCCATTCACAGGAGGATGTGGATGTAAAGTGGCACAGGATGGTCCCGACGCCGGCTGTGTATGTTCCGGTCTCCGACGCGCTGGTCGCTTTGCCGTCGTAGATGGGTCTTGGGAGCAACCTGGAGGCACCACTACTTCCTCACTTGACTGGTGACATCATTATGTAGTTCCTCGAGCGATATCACTTCTCAAATACGAAATAAATGCAAGTAATCCAGGCCAGTGGATTCAACCAGCCTTGACCAATATTTGGTCTGAAAGCGCACAGGGAAGTAATAAAACGGGGGCGTTGTGACCCTGTTATCAGATCGTTCACCTCTAAAGATGGCGGGGTTAGGCCGTTGTGGCGATCTGCGGCGGGCTGCCACTAGTTTACGCCGTAAATGCCTAAAATCGACTTCCCTGCAGCGCCTCCTCAGCGCACCTGGTCCGACCAGACGCTGGAGTCAGGCTAGAGAAACTGAGGCTGACCGCCTCGGCACTGGTGGTTGGTTGAGTCTGCTTCGTTGTGCGGCCCTGCACTTACAGACCGTCTAGAATATTTCTTCCTGCATACGAACGAAACCAGCACACCGAAATTGCAACAGTATATATTACTGAGAACGGGACTGTCTAGGGCGATACGCAATGGGCAGTATTTCACAGGGGGTCATATACCATCCTTTGGCGGAAGGAGAGGTTCGCTTGATCACCGTCCATCCGCAACTTGAGAATGGCGTTCTTTGTTGTTCTCTAGAAACATTTTCTCTTACTGTGACGACACCCGTTTATCGCCAGTTCCTTCACTCATACGACTCTCTGAGCACACCCAGACGCTGGTTGATCTCGACATGGGCATCCATTCAGCGAGCCAAGGTAGTGAGTCGACTTCCAGCGACTCGTTCGATGGGCTCCTTCACTCCAACACACAACTGCTTTCGCTTTTCTTGGGGCGACTTTGCGGCGTTATCATATGTCTGGGGCACAGATCACGCTGGAAAGATTATTGTCAACGGCCAAGAGACGACAGTGACCAAAAATTTGGAAGAGGCACTGCGCGAGCTGAGGGTTGACAAAGGACGCTTTGCAGACAAGTACAAGTTGTGGGTCGATGCACTATGCATCAATCAACTTGACGAAGATGAGACCGCAGAACAAGTATCTAGGATGCGGGAGATTTATTCTCAGGCATGGGCAGTCATCGCATGGCTAGGGCCGGCAGCAGACGACACCGACCAGGGAATGCATCTCCTATGTGGCCTTGCTCGCCTGAACAATGAAGAAAAGGATGAATTATCAGATTCACTAGAAACGAATCCAACCTACTTTGGTAATTCTGCATTCTATGGTCTCAACAGTCTCATGAAGAGGCCGTATTGGTCGCGGCTGTGGATTATTCAGGAGCTGGTTCTCGGATCAAACTCAACTGTGTTGAAGTGCGGAGGGCATACCCTGGACTGGTCAACTTTCACCCACGGAATTTCCACTCTGTATCACGGGGGAATTTGGGCCGCGAAGGATTGGTTATTAAAGAGCGAAGTGAAGAATAAGGGTATTGGTTCAGACCTACGGTGGGCGACAGCCAGCATTCATCTGGTTCATCAGGACCTACGACCACTGAGCAAGTACGAAGTCAGGGGCGGAGAGCGGCAAGGTATGAGGAAGCTCCTTGAACTCGCCAAGTCTGAAAGTCGTGATGAGAAGGACAAGGTCTTTGGTCTTCTTGGGATGATGGATCCTGCTATTGTACAACGGCTGGTTTGCAAATACTCAAAGCCAACAGCAGAGATCTTCCGTGCAACCACCGTTGCTTTCATCGAACACTACGGCAACCTGGAGCCGCTTCGAGAAGCTAACCCTTGGGGCAACGCTCACACGCTGTCATGGGTTGTGGACTGGACTTGGCGAGGCAGACTCCGGTATTCCAAGCCGGAGTCCGTTTTCATCGGCCCGTTTTGGACCCCTGGCACCCCAGAACCTCGACCAGAGACGATTTACTGTGCAGACGGACAAAGAAGGCCGCAGCATTCCTTTCTTACTGGGGGTCAGCTGCTTAAATGCCAGGGGTTCATTCTAGATACAGTATGTGGGCTCGGGGCCTGCAAGCGTGGCCATTTTGAATGGGACACAACAACGGTTGTGCAACCAGAAACATGGACAAGCATCTATAGCGACACGTCAAAAGCATTGTACAGCGCCCTGCTCCTCGGGCGTGTTTCAAATGGCGAGCATGTTAGTGCGAGACATAGCGCTCTACTCAACCTACCCAGGACATACGATTCGGCGTTTGAGCAGTTTGAGTCTTTGGGGTGGCCGTGGATGAAGGATCAAGAAGCGTACTACTTCCGATGGGTGGGGTGGAACAAGGTCCACGACAAGATGAAGATGGGTGGTAAGTGTCTGGGGGAACACTTCACAGATTTGATCCCAGAGGAAGCCTCCGAGTTCGACTATGCCGAAGTATTTTTGGCGGCTGATCGATCGGGATCGGTAGACGGTTGATGTTCACGCAAAAGGGCTACCTGGGGTGGGCACCGGACAATACGCGCGGAACGCTTGAGGACCAGGTCCAAACCGGTGACATGATTTGTGTCGTGTTTGGATGCAGTACGCCCTTGGTGATAAGGCCAATGGGGGAGAATTTCCTCGTGTTAGGGGAGGCATATGTTGAGGGAATGATGGATGGGGAAGCGGTAGCACTGTTGGAGCGGGGTGAGCTGGTGGAACAGGAACTGGTTTTCGTGTAAGCGCTGGCCAGGATGGAGGGCGGGGTATAGGATAAAGGTGAGTCGAAGAGGAAGTTACTGTAGACCGAATTTAAACAAGTAAATCCCGTTCAAATATTGAGCAATGGGAAAGATGGGTCGAAACCGAATTCCGCCACCATTTTGACGTGGCGGTTTGACAAGCCTCAAGTCGTTGCACCAAAAGACGCTGACGGTGCCCACCAAAGTTGCTGCTGACTCAGCCACACAAGCGCCGGCTCCCGCATCACGACAGGGTCCGAGGTGGGAGCTCGAACTCCGTCATCACCACGGTTGCGTCAGCGAGGTCGCCAAATTGCCACCAGCGCCCACGTCAACACCTTTAACAGGCTGCCTATCTCGTCCTCTGTTAAACGGCTGCCTTGTCCGTCACCTTCCGCCTTCCACTACGAACATCGGCACGGAAACTATGGTCAAATGAGCCTCAGCTGGAGAGAGGCACCCCTCGACTCGACCATTGACAGCATCACTGGTTACACTTCGCCCTTCCACACCATTCCACACTCGAGCATCTCTTCCAACCCTCCATACTACCCAAACTTTCTAGAAACATCCCACGACCCTTTTGCGCTCGAAAAACCCGACCGATCCTGCTATAGACACTACAGCTTCTCACGCCTTTCCTCGTGGCACTTCGTCGAAGAGTGTCACCTCCTACACCTAGCGTTTCGGTAGATCCAGCACTACCGCTGCGCCTCAGCCATTTCTATCTTGCGTCTTCAATCAATCCCGCCGCCTTTAAACTACTCAGAGGATTTCACACCACCAGCCAGCTGTATCCATGGCCGACCGATACGACCTCCGGTCCCAGCAGGACATCGATGGCAGCACGTATGCGGCATTGCCAGGGACAACTCCTGGAGAGTTCGTCCCTCGCAACAATACCCCCATGAAGATGAATCTCGCCCCAGGCAGGGAGATGCCAGGTATGGCCCATTCGTTCAAGGGAGTGTTCATTCGGCTGACTTTCCACCGCTTCAGGATGCCACCCTTCACGATGGATCTATGAGCTTGTTCATAACGATTTCACAACCTGCGATCTCTTCGAGCGAGCACGACATGCGAACCTAGATGCTCCGTACGCCTGGCAACATCCCCATAGGTTGGTGATAAATGGCAACCAGAGCTTCTCCACGCCCTCCACCCGTGTCCTCTCGTCAGTGTGCCTGGACTGCCACTTCCATTTCGTCTTCAAGATGGCCTGGGATGAGTCGCACTGCGAAGATATATGCAACCCGAAACAAGCCAAGTGGCCGATGCGAGACGCCCAGTTCCCCTGGCATCATCTCGTCTGGGCTGGATCGGAGTCGGACCCCATCATCGCCAAGGACACCTCAAAGTACTACCCTTTGCTTGCTCGAGAAAATTTCGTCTGCTCGGCTCCCCCGTGTACCTTCCAAGTCACCCTCGAAGTTTCAGAACCTCGCATGCCGTCTTGGTGGATTACCCTTCTCCGAGACCAAGACGCCATTTTGGAAGCTTTACACATTGCGAAAGAACAGGAGCCGACACGTTATGGTGCAGCGACAGATGACTGGGCCTATCAAGCCCCTCAGAATTTGAACACCTACTTGAAGAATCTCCTCGAGGCGGTCGTGCCGGAAGATGTCAGGAGCATCTCCAAGAGGAACAAGCGCTTCGCTGTCCTATTCGGTCCACGCTGCTTTCGCATCTTCCGGGAGTTGGAATTCTCAGAACAAGTGGAAGAATCCGATGGTGTTGACGAAGGCTCCTTCACTCCATCATCCCCATCTCCTCCCGGAGGTCCTTCTGGAACCACTGAGATCGGTACCTACCGTGCGTACTTAGAGGACGTCAGGGCTGAAGTCCAGTGCCTCATCCATAAAGCAGGGCCAACGGCGGAGCTTTGCACGCCAGTCCTCCACGCAGATCTGCAGTGTCAGGAAGTGTTGAACATCGATGAAAATGCACTGGTCAACATTCAACGTTACAAACTGCTTGGCGTGCTGCCGAACCAACCGAAGGAGGTGATTGTCAATGCGTACAAACGACAGTGGGAGTTGGTGCCAAGCAAACGGAGAGACCTGATTGAGGCTCTGATGGGCATTGCGAACGATCTCAATGATGAACAACTTTCCGACTACGCCATGACTCAATCATCTGTATTTGAGAGTCAACTTCAGCAGCAGAGCACGAACGACGACGACGGACTGGTCTCTCAGGCTTTGACTTTTCTGGGCCTCCAACCCCCGAATAACTATGCCTCGGACGCATTAATTCAAGCCTTCAGACAAAAGCTGGCCAAGGACCCTGGCGACGCCACGACTGCCAGGTCTATGCTTCTTTTGATCGCGCAGGCGTCTACCGACGATACTTATCAAGCCACGCTTTTGATGGAGGCTGACGGAAAAATGTCGATGGCTACCAGCAAGGTAATACTTGGCCTCGTCGGTTCTAGCGGCTTCGGCCCTGAAGCGCTAGACGCAGCAAAAGCCAAGGTAAGTTGATCCACGTTATGTCCTTTGTGGCACTCTCCATGGTTGTTACTAGAGTGACGCTGACAAACGATTTAGGTTGAAGCGAGCAGTAGCAAGGAGGAAAAGGCAACCTACCTCGATGCGATGGAGGCGATTGCAGACCACACCAACTCCATAGACCTCAAATGGACCGTCAACGAGATGCGCCAGCAAAACGGTATTGCTGTGCCTGGTGGCAGTGGTAACCTGCCAACCCAAGACCGTCCGGTCAATTACGATCTGCCCGTCGGACTGGAGAACATCGGCAACACATGCTATCTCAACAGCCTTCTTCAGTATCTCTTCACAGTCAAACCAGTTCGAGACATCGCCCTCAACTATGAATCCTTCAAGCTCGATTTGAATGACGAGAGCATCAAAGCACGACTGCTGGGTGGAAACAAGATGCAGATGGATCGTGGCGAAGCCGTTGTAGCCCAAGCCTGTAAGCACGATTCCCTAGCCATTTCCTTTAAATCAACACTAACGCAGACCAGTTGCACAAGAGCTTTCGGAGCTCTTTGACAATCTAGAAACGTCTGATAAAGTTGCTACCCGACCTTCCCAGCGACTAGCAAACGCTGTTCTCTTATCTACACACACACTTCTCAACGACTCAAAGCAGACCTCGGAGCCATCATCTGCACCCAAGCCACCGCCTTTGCCCGCCCGCCCATCGCCTGCACCCCCCACCCAGACTCCTGAGGACGTGGATATGGTTAATGCCATTGAAGCCCCCGTTCCCGACTCTATCGAGACCGCTAGCACTGTGAGCTCGCAGACGCTCGTTGAAACAAGGAGACGAAGACTCCGACCTCTCATATGAGAAAGTTGAAAAGTCGCCTGCAACAACCGAGCCTCAAGTGATTGAGCCCGTGATCGAAGTAGCAGAGACTGAAACTTCGAAAGAGAAAGCCGAGCACGATCCCAAGGACTCTGAGCCGGCCACAACAGTAGTAGCGGTGGATGATGTCAAGGATGAAGGAGAGCAGAGCATCGACGTTAAAATGCTCGACGTTGAGGAGGTCCAAACCGTTGATCAGAAGGTTCTCACTGCACTTGAGCATCAGAAGAGATCCTCAGGCACTGATCAGCAGGATGTGGAGGAGGTAATGGGGAGCATTCTCAACCGTCTTCAAGCTGCCATTTGAACCAAGCTCCATTGACGAGTCGACCGGCATTCAACTGGAAAAGATCATGGAAACATTCTTTGTCACAACCATCAACTACACCAAGAAGTTCGACGAGAAGACATATCAACAAGAAGTCAGCTTTGACAGATCAATCACTGCGTTCCCGGCAGCTGAAGGAACATGCTCCCTCTACGACGCTCTTGGTCGGAATTTTGATCAGCAGATCATTGAGGAAAGCAAATTATCTCGATACACGGCGATCAAGACACTTCCACCTGTGCTGCATGTACTCATTCAGCGTTCACAGTCGATGGGCAGCAAGAACGGCAATCCGGTAGACATCCCAGAGACACTATACCTGGATCGATACATGGATGCCCCTCAAGATTCTCCAGAATTTCAGCAACGGGTGGAGAAATTGGATGATTGCCAACCGGATATCAGACCTCAAGTCGCAGAAGGCGACAGTGGAGCTGGCCCCCTCTACCGGGGCTTTCCTTGAGGGCTATGATTCTGGACATATCATCGAACCAACGGCCGCGGCCCCGGTCGAGAATGGAAATACTGAGGATCCTCTGTTACTTGCCGAGGAAAACTGGGACTTCGATGGCCCCGTCGAAGATGACTTCCTCCTAATCAATCCGCAGAAAACGGAGGATACTATCCCTGAATCACTGGTGAATCCTACAGGCATTGAGATGGTCGAAGCCGAGGTGAGGGAAATGATGATGACAGAGCTGCGCGAGCGGGAGGAAGCGCTGGAGCAGCACTATTCAGGGCTTAAGAACATCCCGTACCGCCTCCACGCGG